>CM048595.1:26998289-28248289 GCA_026413675.1 Populus pruinosa
CTTGTTGTTTAGTAACTTTCTGTGAAGTATAGAACATTTCTGAATACAAGGAGTCAGCTTATTTGCTCAATAACGTGAGAGACGTAGACACTGTTGTGGCCGGAAAGAACTGATGATTTTTGGCTGCTGCCAATTCTAATCTCTCCCATTTTTCTTTCCTTTTGATATCTTCCTGGCCAGCTAAGTACTCTTTGTGGGCCATTTCTTCCAGGCAACTGTCATATAAATTTGGATCCGTTTCTTCTATCATTGTCTTCACATTTTCTGTCAGTTGTTTAACACTCTCGCTCCAGTGCCATTTCAGGTTCTTTTCCACGCTCTCTACAACCACAGGAAACACCTCTTCCATCATTGATGATGCCATCTTCACAAATTGCTCGTTGTTCCACACGTATAGTGCACGCTCCGCGACCTGAGTATCAAGTTATTTAGGGCATTGAGATCATTAGGAAATAGGATGAAAGTTATTAACGACATTCATAAAGGAAAAGGGAGGGACATAAAATGAAAGAAGGCCTATGAAGGAAAGCTTTTCTTAAGATAGTATTAAAGCAGATGCACGTAAAACTCAAGACCCCGGATTGTGTTGACTTTCTAACTCGATCCACTCGGGCACAATCCCAGAAAGCAAAAACTAACAACTTATCTTAAACATCATGAAACAGAATGGGGGTTTTCATGAGCATAATAATTTATCTTGTGGCAGTAGCAGGATCGTTGTTAGGAGGAAAAGGAGCCTTCGGGAACCATCAGAGAATTATTTACTGTTTCATGAATCCAAAACACAAAAAGAATTTTCAGAGTGCTGAATCATTCTCCATTATGAATGATGAGAAAACGTATGAAAGGACAGGTTGAAATCCCAAATCCAAGCTGGCCTAGAAACTATCAAAGCATCCATATTGTGCTGGATCATTAGCTTACCTGTGAGTTTAAACTATTCATGCATCTTGAAATTTGGGCACATATAGGCAAAGCTAACTTTCTATAGTGACCGGGATCGATATTCTCTACCAATTCCTCCAATTCACCAATGAGTACAACCTCTTTCTGACAATTTGTAGCAGGCCAATACTTTAAGATCCCTCTGACAACCACCCCACCAAGCATTGGTTCCTTCTGCACAAATTGATTAATACAATACGCCAGTTGCCTGTGGTAGAGTTGCATCCCCTTGCCCTTGTGCAAAGGGATAAGCACTCTCATCAAGAACAGCTTGTGCTCCTCTTTTAGTGGGACAGCAAAACCATTGATGATGCTTCCCCATATTTCAAGCAGCTCACCGATCCCAGAATGCTTCTCTGTCTCGAAAACATAATGCAAGAAGACATGGTTCATGGATTTCCTCATGAATGCCCTGTAAAAAGTGAACCTGGAATATATCCGGTGGTAAACGTTCTTCAGACTTTCGCGTTCTCTCGGGTTTTCAGACTGAAAGAGGGACAGAAGGTTGACGAGAAAAGGTTCATCAACATAACAACGTAGAATTTTGGGATCAGTATCGAGGACTAGTCGAAGCAGGATATCATATGCAACTTGCAGGTGTGGCCAAGCAGGTGAGAGAGTGGAAACAAGGTCTTCATACTCAGGTAATTCGCAGATCACGGCTTGTTTGGCAGATGGAAGGAGAGGCCTGAAAAGGTTGGCCGATAGCATGGACACAACTGGGCGTGTAATTTCTTCAGGTAGTGGCTTTATGGGTTTTTTCA
Source organism: Populus pruinosa (assembly GCA_026413675.1). Taxonomy (NCBI): domain Eukaryota; kingdom Viridiplantae; phylum Streptophyta; class Magnoliopsida; order Malpighiales; family Salicaceae; genus Populus; species Populus pruinosa. The sequence continues at coordinate 26,999,999 of CM048595.1, forward strand.
CGAAAGAAAGGAGCTGGAAAAGCTTTAATCGCTTAAGATCCCGCTTCGAGGGAGACTCCAAAGGATCAGTGAAAGTAAAAATAGAGCGGCAGTCAGATATAATAGACAAGATTTCTCCGTATTCAGATTCGAAGGCAGACTGCTTGCCACTTTTGGGACTGAAAATCTCAGACCCATTGCTATTGTTGGGCTCCACATCAAAGCGGAGTTGAAGGGAGGTAGAATTTTTTCTGGGAGAGGCTTTTGGGGAGTTTCTGAGAATACCCATTTTCTCCCGTCTTATGCTCTTCTCTACTTATTATTTCTACCACAGATTAGGAAATAAAAGAGCTCGATCAATTTTTTTTTTCCTGAAAATGCTGAAAGAAAGAGAGAAGGCTCTCGTATCTCTTCCAATCCAATCTTTATTGCCTGTTAGGTCATACAAGAAATGCCAAAAAATACAGCGATGTTTTATAGACAAGAAAAGTTGTAATATCCGATGACAAGAGTTTAGAAAATTTCCCCACCCACATGGGACAATGTGACGGGTGAAGTGGCATTATCTGCATCAATGAGTCTTTCGTTGCTCTAGCTACTCATTTGGATGATTTGCCATGTGGTGGGTTTCCTTGGTTACTGTAAGCTGGTGAAACAGACAGCTTGTTGCAGTTCACATGGATGTACAAGCAAGACGAGAATGCTTTCAGTAAATGCAATCCGATGCATCAAGCATGTGCCTGACCAACCCGTCCGTCTCTGCATTTTGCGCTCTGGGGCCAGGTCCTTGGTGATTTTTTTCATGATTTTTCGCTTTCACCTACCAAAAGTAAATCTTTCTCCCATGGATGATAATGCAAGGAACAAGCTCATTTGCTATCTAAGCCAGCACCTTCCAAGGTTCCAATATGATAAAAGTGCAAAAAAAATAAAAAATTCAACCACTTTATAGGGTGAAATTATGAACCACACAACCAGGGCCTCCACTAATTCTTGGAATATTCAATTTCCGGAGCCAACCAGAATGATGGTCATGCTCTAACTTATGCATTGTGCTTTTCTTACCCTTGCCATATGCAAATACAGAAAAAGAAAAAAGAGAGAGAAAAACACCGAAGTACGAGGAATTACAGAAGCAAGAAACTAAAATTTGAAGCTTTTATAAGAGATTAACTGAAGAAACAATATTAAGTAATTTTATCCCATGACAAAGGTTTGTAAGTAAGTTAATTTTGGATCAGGGAAAGACACGTGCCAAATAAGAAATTAATCCCAAAATGACAATAAAATAACAGATCATACCAAGTACCATAATCCCTAAATGAATAGTATAAGAAACAAACAATTCAGAGAACCATCAATTTGCCTTTGAAATGAGTTGTGCAATCAAACATTTAATGAAGTGAAATTAATTCTATAAAACAATCTGATGAAGTAATGATAAATGCTGCATGTGATGACACTTGGGCTCTCACAATTAGCATCGCCTCTCTTGGTCTGCAGCACTTCAAATTTTTATGTGCTTATTTGACTAATGCAATTTTTGCATGTCATGGAATTCTTGTACTGATTCTCGTGTTCAAGAAACTACAACCACAACATGCCATTTGCACCTCTAGTTCACTTGGTCCTCTATCCATAACAATAATCATTCAAGTCTTTGATAAGTAAGGTCAAACACTAGAATTTGAGCGGATAAAGAAGGCTAGCATTGCATTCACATTTCAGATGAACAGGGAAAAAAAGAGGAAGGGGAAAATCAAAATTGCAACAAGCATTCATGGTTCATTACACAGAATGGATGGATGAAAGGTCAGAATTTTTAGAAAACCTGAACCACCTTTTCTTCTCTGCATAATCAAGACAAGGCTTCATGATAAGCCCTATAATCAAAGCAACGCTGCTGATAGCCATGACTTTGAGAGAAGCAAGTGTCAATACCACTAAAATTAACAAGGTAGGAGGAATGCAGATCAAAATTGCTCCAACTGTTCCAACAGGTATCTTATAAGGCCTTGGTGCCGCTGGATAGTCCATCCTTAATTTCACAAATGCTATAAATTCCATAATCATTCCAAAACAGTACAAGAAGTTTTCTGCAGCAACAATCTCTTGGAAGCTCAACCATGATAGCAAAATCACTCCAGATGCAGAGAATAAAATCCCAGTAAGAGGGGTTCCATAACGAGACCTCTTGCTAAAGATCTCGGGAAGCATCCCACGCTCAGCCATCCCTAGAAGCTGGAAAGAGTCACTGCTCATCTCTGCCACAAACATGCCCATGTTTGAAAAGGCAGAAGCCCCTTGGATCCAAGATCTCAACCAGACACCACCTAAAATTTTAGCAACTTCTGAAAAATACCCATCAGACCACATTTCCTGATCAAGTGGTACTGCTCCAGTACCAATTAAAAGAGGAAAAAAGTATGCAGAAACAACCAATATAAGAGCATAAAAAAGAGCTTTTGGAAGAGTTTTATTTGGGTTTTCGACCTCTCCTGCAAGAGTACTGATTGAGTCCCAGTAGTTGAGGTTCCAGAACAGTGTGTTTAAGTACAAACCCCAGTCCACATTGCTGAAATCCACCACAAACCACCTTGATGGCTCCAGTTTGGGGATTGCCACTAGTCCCATGAGCACAAAAGGAAGCAGAGAAAACACCCCTAACAATATAGCAACCCACCCCACTATGCTTAAACCCCTGTAGTTCATGTAAGTTAGAGCCGCAGTCAGAGCCAGCACTGCTACTATCCTAGGGATACCACCCTCCAATGCCGGGATTGCCGATTTCAGATAATCCAGAAACAAAACCGGGTATAGTGCATTATCAATAACACCACTTAGCCATTTCATCCAACCTTGCTGAAACCCCCAATAAGGACCCAGCGCTGATGAAACCCAAACTACATATCCACCATTCTCTGGGAACATGGTACCCATTTCTGCAGTTATCAAGGCTTCTGGAATGCTCCATATAAGTGGAAAAAGCAAAAAACCAAGAAGAGCTAAAAGAGGTCCTGCTGCCTGGACACTGTCTTCAACTCCAAATGGTCCCCCAGAAACTTCATAAAATATAAGAAAAACAAGAGGTATGACTGAAACCTTCTGGAACTTATCTAATGTTGGGAAGGATGCTTCCCCTAAAGCTACGTACCCAGCATTGTTCGGCTCCCCCATAGCAACGGAATTTTGGTTAGTCAACGAATCTCTATGATTCTGCAAAAAAATCAAATTGCAAAGATATTTTACAGAATAAAAACAACATTACAGGTCACAAAGCAACGAGAAATAGAGATAAACAATAAAATATGGAAGCATATGACCTATTATTCCAAAAAGAACACCTTTTCCGACCTAAATCAAGAAATGGTATCACATTTATAGATCAAAACGTTCTTTTTAAACTGCTATTCTTTTACTAAGCTCTGCATAACTGAAGAGATACGAGAAATCAGCACAAAAAACTTGAATCGACTCAAACTGCCTAGTCCCCTCTCTCATTTCCCTTCTCGAATCTCCAACAGAGAGGATAACAAAAACTTTCCATGCTCACAAAAGTACTCCTGAATGAACAAGATGGCGATGCAAAATTCCTCCCCGAGACTGTCTTTTACAATGGCAAGCTCAGTTTTCTTGCAAGCAGTGTCAATCACTTGAGTACAACTTGAGACTCTTGTTTCAAACTAGATTTATCAATATCTTAAACAATTCCACACGAACCACAAAGATTACAAACAAAAAGGGTCATTATAGTCTACAGCCATTAAACCCAAACACTAAAAAACAAGACCACTGGATTAAAAGAAACACTACCATGATATAATCAATACCCAGATGCGAAAGAATCAAAAGTAACAAATTGAAAATAAAGGTGAAAACTTTACCTCTATTTTGGATTAAGGAGCTTAGAGATTGAGAACCTACCTCCGTTTTTTCACATTAATCAGGAAAAAACCCAAACAGATGGCTAGATAAAAATAATTTCTTTTGAGAACATGTGAATCACGTTGAAACGTAGAAGATGGGAGATGCTAAGGTGCTCAATATTTAACAGGCTTTAGATATGTGTCATTATGCTATTTATGTCACTGATGACTTGGCCCACCACGCGTCCTTTCCCAGATTCAGACACACAGAGGAGGTGGATGCTACTACCGACGCAAGATTTTGTTTCCTTATTGATCTTGAGTTTACTGCTTCCTGACGAGGATGAACATCAAAACGACACTTAGGTAAGGCGAAATAGAGATTAAAATTATATATATATATATAGTTGGTACCTCCACTCTTGACATTTTTAAATGCAACCCTTCAATAATTTTTTCGTGATCATTCGGGTTAAGAATTTTTCCTAATATGCTCATCCTTTCTGTTTTCTTCCGTTGATTGACATGTGCCTGTCTGTCACTTATTTAGACAGTATTTAATCCTATATTTTAAAAGTATTTCTAAAGAATTCAAATTTAGTTTTTTTTTTTAATTAATACATTTTTAATATTTTTAAATTATTTTAATGTGATAATATTATAAATAAATTTTTAAAAATAAAAAATATTATTTTTATATATTTTAAAATAAAAAATATTTTAAAAAGTAATTATCATCAGACTCTCAAATTTTCTTTAATTTCAAAAAAAATTTCTATAGTTGTAAAATAATAAATTTAAGACTAATGTTTAATTAATATATATATATATATATATATCATAATTAGTTTATATTATTAGTTTTAATTGTGCTATAAAATGATTATAAACCTTGAATGATTGATTTAACAATTTATTAGAAATATAGTGATTTTTAATTTAAAAATTATAAATTATTTATTTCAATTTAAGATTTTTATATATTTTAAAAAATTATCTTTAATTTTTTAAATCAGTACCATCATTTTCATTAACAAGAATCAACTGATGAGGACAAGCATTATCATACTCCTCTCATTTTTCTTCTCCTCATGTATTATTGTTTTTTAGTTTTTTTTTTGCTTTTTATATTTTAATATTAAGTTTATTAAAATTTATATTTTATTATTTATTTCAGTTTCTTTTATATAAAATCATCATGATCTTGGAAAAAATCTTAGCATTAAATTGAGACTTAATTTTATGATGTATATATTTTTTATTATATTATTAAATAAAAAATAATTATAAAAAAACATAATTATTATAAATGAGACTTCATAATTTATTTATTTATTTTTTATAAATTTACCATGATTTTAAAAAAACATGTTTATATTAAATTGGTACTCAATTTTGCAACCATTTATTTTTTATTATATTATTAAATAAAAAATAATTTATTTTTTTATAAGATTATCATAATTCTATAAAAACATCCTGATATTAAATTGATATTTAATTTTATAAATATTTATTTTTTATTATATAATTAAATAAAAATAATTAAAAAATAAAATTATTAAATTCAGTAAACTTTATCAACCAAGTTATATATTTTAAGAATTAACCTAGGCTAATTTCAAGAGGTTAAGTATATCACTTCTTTAATAGTTTTTTTAAAAATATATTATTTTAAAATATTTTTAAATTAAGTTGTTTTTTTTATCTGGACATTATTTCTTCATATGTAAGTTTTCCTGGTCCTGTCATGGAATAGGGCGGAGAATTATCTAGAATATACTTAAAAAGAATTAGTGGATTAGGTGTCCAGTTGGATGGAAGATAAACGGTGGAATGATGTTAATAAAGAAAAAGTTAAAAGAGTACGGTCACGAAATATCCGATCCATCTAACAAGATAAAGAGGAGATCTAAGACAAAAAAAAAAAAAAAAAAAAAAAAAGAAAAGAAAAAGGAGGAGCCGCCAGAAAATTGAGCAGGACAAAGCGCTCTCGGCCTGCGAATGACATTTTTATTTTATTTTATTTTTTTCTATCGGGAGCTCATTAATTCTCGGAGCTAAGATTTATTTATTCCGATATATGAATATGAATCGTTTGCATTTCTCTCGAGGATTTTTTATTTTTTAAAATATAAAACCAACCCATCCATGGCCGAGCGAAGAGAAAGGGTTCATCGAGAGGAAAATGAAGATGAAAAGGGGACAATGAATTTTATATGGAGAATGGTGGGGACACAAATATTATTTACACGCAGGCTTGGTTCTCGTTCATGGGCTCTTGGCCTTATTTCTCAGACCATGGCCTCCAATTTCTTCATTAAAAGCCCAATAACATCTTGGGCCAGATATTATTTAGTTTTTTTTTTCCAATTAAGGAACGTGACTTATTTACCCTGTTTTAAAAGTTTTTTTAAAATATTTTAGTTTTTTAAAATTAATATATTTTTAATTTTTTAAAATTATTTTAATACCATATTAAAAAACTATCTCAATTTAAAAGTTCAAGGTTGAAAATATAATTTATATTATTTTTTAGTATTGATTTTAAAAATATTTTTTTAAAAATAAAAATAATATTATTAATATATTTTTTTAATAAAAAATACTTTAAAAACAACTATAGTTATATTTACACGTGATGTAAAACTAATTTCTCTACCCAGAGACTCCAATTGACCTTGTAAAATTTCAAACAATTTAGTTGAGTTTATGTGCTAACTTTTTGGACGAGTTTATGTTGTATATTTTCATGATAAATTTACATGCATTGGATGACGACAAGAATTCCTATCTTTTCTCTGCTTATTTGGATTCCAATCCATTCACCTCAACATTTCATCTCCCTGCTAGCTTGCTTTGATGCCATAGCTTCATCGTCTCTCTCGAATAAGAGCCTTACTTTCTCGTTATTGCGATCACAATAGTGAATTAACCATGAATTTTGCTAATTTTACTCCAAGTTGTTGCACTTTTCAAAAATAAGTTCAACATTTAGTAATGATATTCATTCACAATTAACCATAAAATAAGTGATTGAGTTGGTAAAGTAAATAGAGCCAACTTCTTATATGGTTTCCAGTAATAAATTTTAATTTATTACTAGCTATACTGTTTATTTTTATTTTTGAATTTTAAAAATATCTTTTAAAAAAATTAATTTATTTACTTCAAATTAATATTTTTTTAATATTTTTAGATAATTTTAATATACTAATTTTAAAAATAATTTTAAAAATTAAAAAAATATTAATTTAATACCTTTTTAAATAAAAAAATACTTTAAAAAATTACCCCAACAACCATTCACGAAGTAAAAACTTGGTTTGTTATTTGTAAACTAATTTGATATACCTTTATGTGCGTGGGCACACACGTACACACATATCTATGTAAGATCCACTCACAATTTTAATTAGAAAAGAAATCCACCTAGCTAATTAGTGAATTATTCTATGGCAATTGAAAAGGGTGCTAGTAATTGCACAAGTTAAAGCAGTTAATCGCACGAGTTTGCTTAAGTAAATTACAGCAGTACATTATTATTCACGCATAATCAGTAAATATTAATAATGGTAGAATCCATCTAAGTTAATCTCCAGGTAATATTGATTATTAAAAACCATATTTCTACTTAAATTAAATAAAATATGAGATCGAGTTGAATTAGAATAATAATTTTCTAATTAGCCACTCCTGATATCTTTCTTAAACTCAAGCGCTCCTATAAAGACCATTAACTGAATTCTCTTTTCCACCATGGCCAGTGTCTGTCTCCCTCTCCAACACAAACAGGGAAGTAAAAAAACCAAAACCCTCCAAACCCATCACAAATATTAAAAACCCTTGCATACATAAGCACCTTCCTTGCTTGATTAGTATTTGTATTTAAAAAGAATACCTTCAAGATTCATTACCCCATAAAAAAAAAAATTAATTAAACCTTCCTAGGGTAATCCTCTCTCTCCAATATGGAAAAACCAAACATACCATCAATAAATAGCAGGAAAAAAAATCTTGAATTGAGTTCCAGTGCTAGTTTTCTCTTGCCAAACGGCTACGACTCAAAAGATCCTGATATAGAGATGATACAGATACAGCCTTTAACCTACACAAGTTTGAGGGACTTGTTACCTTCATCACCACCACCACCATGCCTCCTGTCACCAACACAAAGGTCAAGTAGCTGGAAAGAGATATCCATCAGGAATCCATTGGTGAAGCATGCAGCTAGGGCTTACTTACAGCCCATGTCAACTCCTGATGTTGGCAATAGAGGGTTGTTTCAGAGATTGAAAGATCAATGTGGGTGCATTGGGTGGTTCGACGACATCGTTCTGAAGCCCCTGATGGTTAAGTTTTTTGGGAGGAGAGAGGAGATTAGTGACGATGATGACGAAGACGATTATTTGAGACGAGATTAGAGAGGAGGTTTGACTCCAGGCAGGGGGTGTTTTTGGGATTTTTGGTTTGACGGGTGGATAGTGGCACAATTTGTAAATATACCGATTCTCTCTCTCTCTCTCTCTTCTTTTTAATTATTATTTTTGGTTTTTCCCTTCTCTAGTGTCCAGGAAAAGAGCGATACTATAGTAAAAAGGAAGAAATATTCAGTGCTTTTGGATATTTAATTCATGGAGAGCAATGAGAGCAATTTGTTCTTGTTCTTATTTTCTTTTAATTTATGGCTCTTCTTTCGGTCAACTTTCTTTTTAATTTCAAGGCTATAAAATTCATTGCGTTCGCTATCAATTAGTGGTTGGAGCCAAGTTGATCTCTCCTATCTTCCCAATTGTTCACTAATAAATTATTTCAGACAATATTCTGAGATTAGCACTTTTATTTTATTTTTAATGTTGTTTTTCTTTTGATCCTCTCCTGTCATGTGTAGTAGCTTCATCTGTTCTTCGTCTAAAAAACTAGTCGTACGCGAGAAAAAAAGGAGACTCTAATTACACAATGCATAATCAAGATGAATTAACTATCAGCTATGGTGTTTAATTAGCGGGAATCAAGCTGTGATCAAGAGGCTGTTCTATTCTTGTCACTATAACTTATCTTGGAATTTCTGGTAGGCAAAGGTTGGTGTTATCACATGTTCTAGCTGTTTAGATACAGCAAAATCAAGCAATTCACTTTCTCTTGGCTACACGAGCCTGCTGATCGTGTAAAATTTGTCTCCAGTCGTTTGGAATTACATTTTAAATTGTGATTTATTAAAAAAAAATTTATACCGTTTTATATATTAATATAACAAATAATTATTTTAATATATTTTTAAATAAAAAAAATATTTTTAAAAAATAACCATTATTACATTTTTTTTATTTACGTGTGGTGTCTGGGTCAGATTGCACGCACCACGACTAATCTCCACGGCCCACTGAATACCCTGCAAACCTAGTAGGTATGTAAGACACCGCGGGGATAACAAGCGTTCATATGGGGATGACAGACGTTTATGTCAGAGCTTGAACACAGATATAATAAAACCGCTAGACCAATCACTAAAATGCTAATTATTACGTAAGTGAGGTTCTGACTTAGTGGTGGGAGGGGCTTGTTTCCTTCTTCCGCACCTAGGTTCGAACCTCATCATGCACGTCTGTCACCCCGCGGTGCTTTACCTGCTCATTGGGCTTGCAGGATGTTCAATGGGTCGTGGGGATTAGTTGTGGTGCGCGTAAACTGGCCCGAACACCCCACGTAAATAAAAAAAAATGCTAATTATTACAGTCTTAATCACGCTGGTCACGAATCCACCTTTTGCGTTCTTCATCGTTAAGAGTTGATTTTTTATTTTGGCTTAATCAATTAACTTAATGTTGCATGTAATTAATAAAGTAGATTAATTCAATTCAATTATTTATTTCAGTTCTTTGGACAAAGCTTGGCTGGCAGCTTCAGACCTCGGGTTATGTACTCTTTTGTCATCAAATTTGACTGAAGATTCCCAACATTTGCTGATTCATGGCTTCTTGTTAGGTCGTCGTTGAAATCTGAGCTGATATTTTTGCCTCTGATTTAACGAGCTACTTTCATGTATTTGAACACTCAAAATTAATATTGAGAAAGAAGGATGCCTCCGCACATAATACGAATATGAATGCCTGAGGGGCAATGCTAGTAGTTTCATCAAGTTCCAAGTGAAAATGGATATGAATTTTGTCATCATCATAGACGTATTTCCCTTGTGTATTTTTGCTATGGAATGCTTGGGTTTTTTGGCGATCAATCCCAATTCACAATTCAAAATGATAAAAGAATTCAGAGTAGGAAGAAATCATTAATTATTTCCTTTGATCCTGTGAAATTTACAACCGTAAGCGATACATAGTGTTGACATCTACACATGCTTCATTAGGACTGTACAGCAAATCTAGAGGGTGCTTTAATTCATCATTTCGTTTTTACAGTAACAGCTGCCTCACCAATAATCTCTACACGAACAACATCCATCCCGGAAGTGGTGAAATACTTTGGCATCCCCGACTACAATCTCTCTTTTGGTAACCTGTGAAATCTTCTTTGCAGCTTTATGGCAATCTTCACATATTCTAGTGTTTTTCCTGACAATAACAGGGTTTCCGATTGCTGTAGAGATCAAGCCGAAGCAGATAGCTAGTTTGACGCTGTGATATTCTGGCAAGTTCCCTCGTTTCTTGACCACTTCTAGTGGTCTGAACTTGGTGAGGGAATGAAGATAGATGTCTTCCCCTATCTTCTTCAGTAGAATATCCAACACATCATAAATCAAGTTTGTATGGGCATGGGACCTGTCTTGATTGATGAAACTCTCACTTCTACCATTGATATCAACCATGCTACACCCAACTGTCTTCACCAGTCCTTGTTCCTTCATAAGATATTTAATCCGATCTACATCTTCCCATCTTCCAGCTTCAGCATACATATTAGAGAGTAGTACATAGCAACCTGTATTGTCGTGCTTAAGAGATAATATATGCCTAGCTGCTAGTTCAGCTAAGACTACATCGTTGTGGTTCCTACTTGCAGCTAGTAAGGAACCCCATATCCTGGCTGTAGGGACCAAAGGCATTTCTTCAATGAAACACTTTGCTTCATCAAGATTTCCCTTGCGACCAAGGAGATCTAGCATACAACCATAATGCTCTATTCCTGGATCAATGCCATATTCCACTTTCATTGAATTAAAGAAACCCCAGCCTTCGTCAATCAGGCCAGAAATGCTGCAGGCTGTTAACAGAGAAACAAAAGTGCTCCCATTAGGTTTGAAACCCTTTCCCCTCATTTCAGAGAAAAACTGGATGGAAGTTCTTCCGAACCCATGAATAGCATAAGCCATGATCACTGTGTTCCACGAAACTACATCCTTGCATACCATACCATCAAAAAATTCTCTTGCTGTCTGGAGATCACCACATTTTGCATACATGTAAGCAATTGCATTTGAAATGGAAGTATTTGAACCAAGCCCTAATTTCATGATATAAGCATGAATCTGCTTACCCTCACTCCTTGAGGCTAATTCAGCAACGGCAGGCAGGATACTTGCCATAGTAATAGCATCTGGTTTAAGAGGCTCATTCAAAATGTGTTGAAACATTTTCAAAGCCTCTTTGTACTGCTCATTCTGTACATAAGCAGCAACCATGGTGTTCCATGATACCATGTTCTTTTCATTCATTTGATTAAACACATGCTCTGCCAGTTTCAACTCGCCGGATTTTCCATACATATCAACTAAAGCAGTTTCCAAGACTAAATAAGGAAGAAACATATTTCTAATGGCAAACCCATGGATAGATTTACCTTCCAAGAGAGCTCCTGATTGTGAACAAGAAGGGAGCAGGTTTATCATCGTAATAACATCTGGAATCACTTTATCATCCTCTTGCATCCTTTTCAAGCAAGCAAAAGACTCAAAAAAATAATTATTTAAAGCATACCCACCGATCATAGCATTCCAAGCCACAATATTTTTGGAATAAATCCTGTTAAATACCCTCTCGGCATAATCCACCTTACCACACTTACCATACATATCAATAAGAGAAGTCTGTACCATAATGTCCAATTCAAGCTCACTTCTAATCACTTGGCAATGAATTTCCATTCCACTTCGTAAACAATGCTCAATAGAACAAGCACCCAAAGCACTAATCATACCAAACCTATCAGCCTTATTTCCTAACCGCAGCATTTCTTTAAAACACATCAACGAGGTCAATCCATCACCATCTATTTGATAGCCGCTAACCATAGAATTCCAAGAAACCAAGTCCCTCACAGGCATTTCATCAAACACCTTCTCCGCAAGCTCAATAAATCCAATCTTTAAATACATGTCAATAAGGAAATTACAAACATAAACATCTAAATCCAAACCAATTTTAATCAACTTCCCATGAACCTTTTGCCCTACAATCAAGGCCAACAACTCACCACAAGCTTTGATCACAAATGGAAAAGTAAAATTATCACTTCTAATCCCTTCACATTCCATCCTATAATAAAAATCAATAGCTTCTTGAAACAACCCATTATTAGTATACCCTCTAATAATAACATTCCATATAAAAGTATCCGAGTGGTTCATTTTCTCAAACATATCGAGTGCATTGCCCATTAACCCAGATTCTACAAAGCCACAGAGATCCCTTGTGATATTGAGATCGTTGGGACGCACCAGAAGTCTCAATGAAGTCTTTGATTGGGCTCTCTTGATAAAGGGTGATTTTCTTGTGGTTTTTCGCTTGAATTTTGTTGTTTTTGGTGGTTTGTTTTGCTCTGGAGAGGCGTTTTTGTAGGCGTTGTAGAGAGAGCAGTGAATGAGGGCTGAAGCCATTTTTGTAGTAGAACTCTGAGTGTTGTAGAGAGAAAAATCAGCTGCTAAAGAATCATGGGCTGCTCTTCCATTTTTTTTCCAACCTTTTTTTGGCGGGACAGATGATGGTCTGTTAATTCTGTTACGGTACAGATTTAATATTGGTACAAACTTTGACTTTAGTTCAAGGGTCGCCCTGGACCCTTTTCTATTATTCTTTATTATGGGCATAATGGGCCTGGCCACAAAAAGCAAAGATCCATGAGTGATCTTGAACACCAAAACAAGACTTGCCAGGTACAAGGCCCATTGACCTTAGTCACAAAATGATGGTGCTTGTTAGCACTCTGTCCTCCTTGCTTTGTATAGCATAGGTCTACATCGAGGAAGGTAAATAAATTTGGGGAAATTCCTTTGATTGTTACCCATAATAACTGCATGCATCATCTGAGATGCAGAACCCACCATTGAATCTCGCAAGTTTACTCGAACAAAAAACATTACTTGAAAATTGTAAAATAGAACTCCAGGTCATCACAAATTTGATCACTTTAATATTTATTATCGTTATTTAATTTTTAGAAACTTACGCCAAGTAAGCAAACATACCAATTTATATTCCAGGTTAATTTATTGATAGTTTTGTGTGATATTTGTAGTTTTCTAGTATATTTAACTGTTTTGCAACATTTTCATAAAAAAATAAAATATGATTTGTATATTAGAGTTTGATTGTGATTTAAAAAAATTAAATTTATTTGTAATTTGATAATATTGAGCTTGATTTTGTAATTTAGATGTGTTATATATGAAGAAATGATGAGTTAATTAATAGGTATCAATAATATTTTGTCCATTTGTTAAGTTAGAAATGTTAGGGAAATTGATATTTTATAAAATTGATAACAATTAAATAATATTAATTTAGATTGAGTAATTTTAAATTGAAAAAATGATGTATAATTTGTCAAGTTCAGAATAGTTGTTATTAATTAGATTTATTTAGTTAAGATTTTATGCAACATTAAATTATTATATAAATGATAATTGATTATTAGATTGTAGCTTTTAGTTTTAACTCTTCATCCTCTCTAAAATAAAACCTGATATCTGTATAATATAATTCATCAATAATTTTTTTTTATAGTCCAATACACTTAACTTCATCATCATAAATATATTTAAATTATTAATGTTATGTTGATGAAACCACACTATTTTTGTGCAATCAAATTCTTCCTAAGAGTAAGTCAGATGAAGTATTTGTCTAAAAAATATGGCAAAGTATTGAAGAGTTCATCTCTTCAATCTCAATCTTGATATAAATATTTCTAATGACACGCTGTTTTGTTAAAGCTTTGGATCACCATCCTCATCTTGGATATTTCTTTTAGAGATATGCTAATCTTTTTTATCATATGAACTAGCATGATGTTAATTGCTAATTCATCATCAATCAAGACGCATCTAATTCTTTAGTTTTAAACATACCCACGTATATACAATAGTCTATTATGTGGTTTTGCTCCAAGCTGCAAGTCCTTATCTAGGAATGAAATTATTGCTAAACAATCAACATTGGTTACTTCATCAACCTTTAAGAATAACCTTTAAGAATAACCTTTAAACTTTTCAGGATTAGAAAAAAAACTTAGGCAAGAGTCAATCGAATCTCTATAAGGAGATTTATTACCTCTAACAAATTTATTTTTGATGGAATATTCTCTAATTTCAAGATAATTCTTTTTATAATTGGATCCATTATATTTTTTAGAACTGGCTTTTCTTTGAAGAAAATTCTTTTGCAGCTACTACTTTTTCTTCTTGCTCGATAATTATAACATTGACAGTGACAATTTCATCTTGAAAAATAAATATTTTTAGAAAATACTCTCTAAAGGTGACAAGATTTCTTATTCTAATACCCAACTCCTTCTTTGGATGAGATATTAATGAGCTTTTTTTTTTATAGGATTTGTTCGCGTTTTAGTCTTAATTGCCTCTCCTTCTTTTCAATCATCTTTTAAGGCAGAACTACCTTAGGTAAAGTTTGATAGCCTAAATCATGTATTCTTTGTCTTCTTACCACGATTAATCCTTTATCATCATGCTCATATATGGGCATGCCATTAGAGGATCTCCATTTGGTTGGTTCCACTTTTATGAAACTTTCTTCAATAACATTTAACAAAGTATATATTTTACATATTTTTTCTTTTTTATAAACAAATATAGAACATCCATATCTAACTTCATCTTTAAATTCAGAGGAAGATTTAGATCTTTAAAATGTTTTGTCATGATCACTTTGAATTAAATAAAAAGTGCCTTCTGTGATAGATGATTAGTTGAATCATTAGCATCGATGATAACTTTTTCTTTTTTACAAAGTAAGCTTGAGACAAGAATAAGATTAAAATGTTCGAAGAAAACCATTGTCATATTTGTACTTGTGGTTTCTTCTCCTTCTTCAAGTTGGATATTTCTTTCATTATCTATATGAATTATCAAATCTTTAAGGACAAGACATTTTTCAATAGGATGACTAACTATTTGGTGATACTTGCAATACTTCGGATGATCAACCAAATCAACTTCATCAAGCCTTTTATGTATAAAAAATTTGATTAAATTTCATTTTAGAAATTGATCTAAAATAATTGAAACTTTAGGATAAAAAAAGGATATTCTTTTTCTTATAATTGTTTTAAAGTGGATTTTTTCTTTCATGAATTTCTTTTTTCTGGAAATTTTATTCAATCTTTGATTTTGATTTGGTTTGTTATTTAGAAACCTTTATAGGTGTCGTGAAGACAACCATAACTTCCTTTGATTTTACAAGCTTTTTTCCTCTTTTTTATCATGAGGATTACTTGGAAAGTAACTTCTATTCCTTTCTATTTGGATTTTCAAGTCACGTGCTCTTGTGGGGAGCTATTTAAAAGTGAATGACATATTTTCTTGAAGGCTATATAACAACTCCAATTTCATTACATAGACATAAATGTCTACAAAGAAGACTTTATTTATCTTCTTCTTATAGTTACATACTAAGTGCCTCCATCTTTCAATGTGATCCAAGACTAGCTTTTATTTTTCTTTGCTTAGTACAAGCAAGTTCTAGCAAGCTTATAATTCACTGAGTACTATAGAAATTAGTCAAGACACTCTAATTGGTTTTAACTATATTATCTGTCTTTCTAGTATAAATCTCAATGTATATATCAAAGAAGACTCTTTTTAAGGATTGGATAAATTGCTTCACCATTAAGTCTTTATAGGTTTTTGCATTATTACAAGTCTTAATAAAACGATCAATATATTGTTTCAGATTTTCTTTACCTTTAAATTGTTAGAACTTTGGAGGTTGATAGTTTTTATGGCATCCTCATATTAATGGCATGCTTAGTGTATAGCTTGTCATGCGTAAGAGAAGACTAAAGAGAACCAATGTACTAAACATAAATAATATCAACAATTATATGCTATAGTTGTTAGAGAGTAACTGAGCATATTGATTATCCAGCAGTATCTTTAAGGGCATTTAATATTATTGTTCGATCATGTTGCTTTTCAAGAACATCTTGGCTTTGTAAAGGATCTTAATGAACATTATTCCTAGATGGATATTCATTCCTTTGGGTGATTTTAGCATGTGGACTTTGTTTTCCTAATTGATTTATCAATATGTCGATCTGACTATCCATTTCCTTAATGAATCTTTTTTATTTGTTTATTTCAAGAAACATTTGATAGGCATGATCCTTAAAGTGATGTCTTAGTGATCATGACTTGCATTTCATTTAAGAGTCAAATAAGAATGGGTAATCTCCTCATCTTTGTTTAGAAAAAGTTATAAAATGAGATCTAGACTTTGATCACATGCTTGAATTTGAGTCATATAGTGGAAATCTTGATCCCTTCTTACAAATCTTAAAAAAGAAAAGTTTCCAAACTTATATTTTAAGGAATTTGCTCTTTTTTTTCTCTTTTAGAGAATTTTCTTAGTGGAGAGACCAATTTAAACTTTCTAAGCTAAGTCCTTAGATGAATGGCTTGTGAGATATCCACTCCAGCACCTTGAGAATTGATTGAAAAATTACTTATATGCTTCATATTTTCTATTTTAGATAACATATTTATTGACTCGATAGATCAGATTAAGAGAGGATCCTACCAAGCGTGTCAAAAATTTATACACATAAAATTTTACATATTAAAAATACATTGCAAATGGTGCCAAAATTACAATAATAAACTTGATTTAAAAAGAAAAATAGAATCTTTCTTAAGGTTCTCTTCACGTGCATGAATCCTCTGATTAATGATTAAATATAGATCTTCTTTTGGATGAGAAGATATTCACAAGATCCTGAAAGTTTTAACCATATAAGATCTTAAGTTGATTTAATTAGATGAAGGAAATGACTTTGATCATTTTCTTCTTTGATGGACTTTAATTTCTTTGAGAGAACTTCCAAGTATTTATATTTGGTCTTTAATCTCTAACTATTATGTTTGATTTGATGGCTTTATTGTCTATTTATTGATAAGTCAGGTGTAATTTTACTCAAATATCCTTTAAAAGGTATTTTAAAAACATTAATATGAAAATTACTTACGATACCCTTAGTTAGAATGATATTACAATGAGAATTATAAAATATATTTGTACTAGATTTTTAATTTAATTTGATCACAAACCCAACAAATTTAACTTAAACTTAAACCTTAATAAATTCAATTTATTTGGTCAGAAAGATTTAGGTTACGGATCAAACTTGTAGAAATTTTAGTGTATACAATAGGATACCAATTCACCTAGTGAATGAAAGCAACTCACTATAGTTTCTAGATTCTACCCATATAAAAAACAACATAGTTTACCAACAATATCATGTTGATCTTTTTATTACTTGAATATTAGAAGATAAATGATGTGCACAATGTTTAAAAGATTATCTTTTGAGGCTTTGCCTTGTACATGTGTTGCAGAAACTAATGGTGATTTTGTTTACATGTTGGAGGAATTACTTAAGGAAGAATTTTTAGATGAAGCCATAGCTGTGTCTTGGGATCCTAAAAGAAAACACTTTTACTGTTGCGAGATCAGCTTATTGCAGAATGACTGGGAGTACAATCTTGGGAAAATAAAATGATGCAATAGCCCTTTAACTAGGAAATTTGTAAAAGAGTGTTAGAGTGAATGTGGATGTAATAAAAGGTGTGGAAATCACGTTGTCCAATGAAAGATACAAGTTTCTTTGTAAGTCAAAGTGAATTCCTGATAGATACTTAAACATGTTCAATTATAAGTCATTTGTAATATGTTTTCTTTCTTCTTCACAACATCCTTTTGTGCATTTAATACTAAGTTTTGTATCATCTAGGTATATGCAGCAATTGAAGAGAAGGGGACAGGGTATGGTGTTCGATCGGTGAATGTCTTGAAGAAAGGTACTTTGGTGAGTATGTAAGAGAAATCATGACCAATCAGGAACTTTATGAGCAAAACAATGAAAGGGCTACTAAGAAAGAGAGGCATACTTATCCAGTGATAGGCTGAGAAGATCTGAAAGAATCCTTAAGAAGAATCCAAAGTTTTTAGCTTGAGTGAGACCAAGTATAAACCTTTATATTTTTTCTTTGCTGTTGTTTTCCATTTTTGCTCATTCAAAGTTTTTACAACATATTTCCCTTGAAATAAGACTAGTTAGTTTCATGAGTTAAAACTGGTTTGTTAAGTTTAACTCTATTTATTGGAATGTTAGCAAGGAATAAGGTATAATCATTTTTCTTTTGAAAACACTTGTGGTTTAGCTTTCACCCTAAGAAAGCCAGAATTCATTAGTATATGTTGTAACAACTTTGAATGAGTAATGGCATCCAATAAAGGAAAGATAAAAGCTTTAAAAGGTAGACTTGGTGGAGTTCAAGATGTAATGTAGCGGCTAGAGTTAGGTGTAACAAATAAACTGCACCATTTGAAGGAAACCATTAATAAACTATCAAAAGCTTTTTTTGTCAATTAAATAAGTTTCTAGCAATAACCAATAAGAAGGATCTTTCCACTCGATCCGAGAAGGGAATAATAGCAACAAATAAATTTTCCCATCCACTATGGCAAAACTGGCATTTTTAAAATACTCTAGAGAAGATCCAACAAAATGGCTTAGCAAGGTATTTCAATTCTTTGAATTTCAAGGCACAAATGATAATTAGAAGGTATCTCTAGCTTCTATTCACCTTGAAGGAGAAGCAAACCAATAATGGTAATGGACGTGTCAAACGTACTAGGAGGAAGGACGATTGGTGACCTGAGAGTTTTTTGAAGAAGAATTATTAGCTCATTTAGGACCGATAGATTATGAAGATTTTGATGAAGCACTATTAAGAGTTTGTCAGGTAGGATCAGATTTGTCAGGTAGGATCCCTTTATGATTACCAAAAAAGGTTTAGAAGGTTAAGCAATTGTGTTCAAGGTTGGACACAAAAGGCTCTTATCGGCATATTCATAGGAGGATTGAAATCTAAGATCATCGATGGAATTCAAATGTTCAAACCCAGAACATTAGAGGATGCCATCAACTTAGCAAAAAATTAAAGATGAGTAGATCGCTAGAATAAAAAGGTTTACACGACTTACACTATTGAATCGCGTATCCGCTGCCTTCACTCTAGATAACCATCCCACCCCAACAAATACAACTAAGAGATTGAGTTAGGATGAAATGCAGAAAAAAAAGGCACAAGGACTATGTTTCAACTTCAATGACAAATTCACACCAAGATATAAGTGCCAAGGGCCTCAACTGCTCCTTCTTGAGTACCAACATGCAGAATACAAAATGAAAGATGAAGAGTTTCAAATAGTAGAGAACCTTGGAGATCAAGCTGAACCAGAAATCTCATTGCATGCACTAACAAGTTTTCTAGACATCTCCTCAAACCATACAAGTAGCAGCTATCATCGAGTCTCAACACGTGATGGTGTTGATTGACAATGGATCCATTCATAATCTTTTAAGTGAGAAAATAGCCAGATTATTGTGACTTCTAGTGGTACTAACAAAATTATTTGATGTTCGTATAGTAAATGGAGAACAACTATTCTATTAGGGTCACTTTGATGAGGTACAAGTAAATGTGCAAGACATTCTTTACCTCTAGTAGGACTTAATATGGTGTTAAACATCCAATGGCTAGAGTCGCTAGGTTATGTGATATGTAATTGAAAATAATTAACCATGAATTTCCATTGGGATAAACAAGCACAAAGATTAAAGGAATCAACCAACTCATTCAAGTAGTATCATTAGCCTCGATTACTAAAGAAATGTGTCAAGGTCAAATGTTGTTTGCCATCTATCTACAAGCCATCAAGAAGATCACCTGGGCAGACACCAATCCTGACATGCAATAAATTTTGAAGGATTATACAGATGTGTTTAAAAAACCAATAATACTACCACCCTTAATAGACATTGATCATCACATTACCCTCAAAGAAGGCGCTAAACATATCAACATACAGCCCCATGGATATGCATATTTTAAAAAAACAAAGATAGACAAATAAGTCAATGAAATGCTCAATATGAGAGTCATTCGGTCAGGCACCAGCCCATTCTCATCCGTAGTTTTATTGGTGAAGAAAAAAAATGGCACTTGACAATTTTACACAGACTACCAGACACTAAATTCAACCATCATCAAAGACAAGTTTCCCATACCTATCATGGATGATATGCTAGATGAGTTATATGGTGTAACTTTATTTCTCTAAACTAGATTTGAGAACCGGGTATCATCAGGCACGAGTTCATGCTCCTGATATTCTAAAAAATGCTTTTAGAACTCATAACAACCATTTTGAATATCTAATTATTTCATCCTCATGTTTGTAAATTTATACTATTCTTTTTTTAATGACATTATTGTTTATAGTCCTACTTGGGAATCCCATATAAAACATGTCAAAATTACATTAGATATATAGAGGTAATATCAGTTTTTCATCAAATCCAGCAAGTGTGATTTTGACAAACAAGAACTAGAATATTTGGATCATATTGTGACACATCAAGGGTAAAGATAGACAACAAAAATATTGAGATCATGATAGCTTGGCCACAACCTACTAATATTACTGAGTTATATAGATTTCTAAGCTTGGCAAGTTATTACAAGAAATTTGTTCAGAACTATGGACTTTTGGCTTGGCCCCTGACCAATCTCCTCAAAAAGGGAAACTTATGATGGACTTTAGAAGTAAAAGGAACATTTAAATTGCTGAAGCAATTCATGATAATGACCCTAACTCTAGTTATGCCTAATTTTAATGTCTCCTTCATTATTGAAATTAATGCCTTAGATGATGGAATTGGTGCTATCCTCATTTAGCATGGTCGTCCTATTGCATTAATGAGTCATGTTTTAGGCATAAGTAAATAAGCGTGGTCCATCTACGCTAAAGAAATTATTGTAATTGTTGAAGCAATTCGAACATGACGGCCTTATCTTTTGGGTAGAATATTCTTCATTCAAATAGATCACAAGAGCCTTAAATATTTCCTGGAACAGCGTGTGGCTACTTTAGAGCAACAAAAGTGGGTAACAAAGCTGTTGGGCTGACTATGAAATTCTCTACAAACCAAGACGTGAAAACTTAGCAACTGATGCCCCATCCCGCTACCTTGATAGCCATCTCTTTAACCCTTTGTTTGTCCCACAGTTCACTCTTTAGGATGACATGAAAAAAGTAGTACAAAATTATCTATATTTATGCAAGTGAGCCATCAATCAATTACAAATCCCAATACTCGATGCAAAATGGTCTATGTTTTTATAAACACAGAGTAGTGGCTCCGCAAGCCATCCGCAAGCAGCTACTACAAGAATTTCATGACAGTAAAACAGCAAGGCATTCTGGTGTGTTAAGAACATTCAAACAGTTAGCTAAATAATTTTATTAGCCCATCGATCCATATATGATTATATTGTGCAGTGTGAAGTATGCCAAGGAACCAAAACTAAAACTCTTACTCCAGTATGATTACTTCAGCCATTGCCCATTCCCTGTCAAATATGGGATGATATCAGTTTGGATTTTATTGAAGGCCTTCCATCTTCTCACGATAAAGATAATCTCTTGGTGTTTGTAGACAAACTCAATAAATATGCCTATTTTGTTATTTTGTCCCATCCATTTTCTACAAAGACTGTAACTAAACACTCTATAGAAGATATTGTCAAACTCCATAGTATGACAAAATCAATCATTAGTGACCGTGATCCTATCTTTATCAATAAATTTTGGCAAGAATTCTTCATGATGTTAGGAACCAAGTTTAGACTGAGCTCTGCTTACCATCCACAGATCGATGGACAAACAAAAATTTTGAATCATTGTATTGAACAATACCTTTATTGTTTTTCCATCAATAGCCATGAAAATGGTATAGTTACTTACCTTAGACAAAATTCTGATATAATACTACATACCACAACTCAATGGAGTTAACGCCTTTCCGAGCCTTGTATGGTCAGCTTCCTCCTTCCATTCCTTTGTATTCAGATGGGTGTCAATGAAGTAGATCAAAGCCTCTTACATCAGGATGAATTATTCTAGCACATGAAGATGTATTTGGATAGAGCAACTAATTGAATGAAACAAACAGCGAACAAATCAAAGCGCTTCGTAAAATTTCAAGTAGGTGATATGGTTCTCCTAAAGTTACATCCTTATCGCCAACAAATTGCCTTCAAATGAGTTCATCGAAAACTTGCTAGCAAGTTATACGACCTTTATCGCAATGAGAAAAAGATTGACAATGTTGCATACTGATTATAATTACCAGCAAGCACAAGGATCCACCCTATTTTTCATGTTTCTCTCTTAAGGAAATATATTAGGGGTTCTTTACAGGTTACCTTAAAGCTTCCACGAATTATAGATGAAGAAACAATTTATATAACACCAGAGAAGATCCTCGATACATGTTGGATTAAACATGAGGATAAATTTAGAGAAGAGAGTTTGGTTAAGTGGAAGCAATTGTCTACTGAAGATGTTACCTAGGAGGACACCACTCTATTATATAATCAGTTTTCTTCTCTGAACCTTGAGGACAAGGTTCTTGTTGGAGGGGGGAGTATTGATAGGCAAAAAAGATTTGAAAGAATCCCCAAAAAGAATTCCAAGTTTTCAGCTTGAATGAGACCAAGTATAAGTCTTTATATTTTTTCTTTGTTGTTGTTTTGCATTTTTGCTTATTCAAAGTTGTTGAAACATATTTCTCTAGAAATAAGGTTAGTTAGTTTCTAAAGTTAAAGCTGATTTGTTAAGGTTAATACTGTTTATTGGATCATTAGAAAGGAATAAGGTAGAATCATTTTTCTTTTAAAAACACTTGTGGTTTAGCTTTCACCCTAAGAAAGCCAGAATTCATTAGCATTGCTTCTGCTGTTGATCGGGACCTATCATCCAGTGCTGCTGGATTCAGACTGGGGCTCTAAACGATACTGGAAGGTGAAGAGAACCTTTGCTTGGATGCAACGGAATTTGGAAACATTGGCAGGTTTATCAATCACAGGTACTTCCATAGCCCTCCTGTACATGTCGCTGTCTTTCTTTGCCTCTTTTTTATAAAGAAAATATTTAGGAGCCAGGTTTATATCATGAATGAGTTTGGATATCTTAGTTAAACTCTTTTGTCTTGTCAGATGTTATGATTCTAACTTGATTGGGATTCCTGTGGAAGTGGAGACTCTGGATCATCTCTATTATAGAGTTTGAAACTCCAGATTATCAAGCCCCATTCAGTGCCTTTTCTTTTTTCTCAGTAGAACAGAATCATATCTTGGAATTCGGTGGACGCAAGGACTCAACTGTTTATATTTTTCTGCTTAACCTGCAGCTTGCCTTTTTCGCAACTAGAGAGATTGGACCGATGGAAGAGTTGACATGGTAAAATCTCCCTCCATTTTTATGAAGTGCTTTGTGCAGGAACGGCATCTAGTTTATTTGGCATCTGTAGACTTTATGATGATATATGGCAGGATTCAAGAATGTTTGTTATTGCAGGATTATGGTATTCAGTTTGATGATAATTATCATCCATTTAAAGCATTCAAGTGCAAATGTGGAAGTATGCGCTGCCAATCTGCCATGACAAGAAAAGGAAGGAAAATATCATGAAGATCTCTGAATCGAGTATGTACGTTATGGTAGCCTAAATGAAAAGTTACTTCAGCTGCCACTGAGGAAAATCAGAGGACTCTTTTGATTTCCTATCTTGATTTTAACTGAGGATGGATTACCTTGTAATCCTGTATCCTACCTTCTCATTATAGAGTCTTGTTTTTTTATCAGTATACCATTCCGTTCATATCTAAGCAAGAAGGGGTAGGAATTCACAGGTTTCATTTGCTGTCTTCCTTCCACTGATGTTCTACATCTTATTTTTCTTCCACTTTTCTCTAATTGCATTATCTATGGAAACTTCCTGGTTTCCTTTCTATGGGAACGGATCAAAAGTAAATATCCATTCCTCATTGATTTTAAAAAACTCCTGCCAAATTCCCTTTTCAGTTTCATGTCCTCGACGAGCAATATATTTTATTCAACCAGAACTTGGATTTAGCAGAAGCACAATAAATCTTTTCTTACATGGATTGAGAACGGAATCCGTTTTACTACTCCAGGTAACAAACAAGGTTTGAATGACATAAAATGTAATGAAAAACCTTGCTAGATGTTAACATGTCAGATACAGTTATTACAAGGGCACAGTTAATAAAAAAAAGTATAAAAGCTATTCAGGAATACTTTGGAGTGCAGGAGTCCAAGAACGCCGGCAACTCCCCTTTGCTGAATTGGATCTTGAAAGATGCTTTCTCCTCAGAAGATTTAAGCGTTGTTCGAGGGACAAGGATGATACCGGTGAATATGATGCTTGATTAGCATTGCTCTTGCCACCTCTCATTACCTCTAACATTTGCTTTAAATCTTGCTTCCGTACCACTAACTTCATCCTCACAAACCCATTTTCATTGGTATGTGAAACAACACATCCGCCATTAACTTGTCCAATGGACTCCATTAGATTGCTCTTCAGACTCCGATGATTTCTCCCTCTTAATACTGCTCGAAAATCTCTCTTCGGAGAAGCCTTCCCTTCTGAAACTCTCAAGTACTGCTCCATCTTTAATTCCCAGTAATCCTGCACGTCGTAGATCGATATATGCTTGAATGTATTAACGAGTCCTGTACCTATGAAGTCTTATATAGGAACGTCTGGCAATGAGCCTTGATAAACTAAGATCTAAAAGTCGGTCAATTAAAAATGATTTTCAGAACCTGGCTATTTATGAGATCCAGACATAATCAATGATAGGTCTTGACTTTGTTAGCCACAATACCATAGTGCCTGGTCACATTGCTTGCAAATGCCTTTTGCTTTGAGATTGGAGGTTCCTATGTTAAAGAAAGGATTCGTTGACCTGCAACTCGAAGCAATCAAAAGAAATATTTCTTGATCTATTAATTATTTATCCTTGTATGATAAAAAAGAAAAAAACCATAACGAAGTCCGCCGACCCCTCACATGCAAATCCTGACATTGCGCTGGAAGTAGCCACGCGTATCCATGAGATGAAGGGGTGATCTGTGTTTTATAATCTTGAATGAACCAAGCGCTTGAAAAAACACAGCACAGAACACGAACAAATTAACAAGAAAGGTCGAGAGATACTACAGGAGAATAGGGTAGGTGTACTGGTGGGGTCTTAGAATTGCAAGATCGTCGATTGGTGAGCTGTTTCTAACCTGCCATTGCCAGTCCAATCATTCTTCTTCTTCTCCTAGCCAACTTAACGTCCATATTCCAATACTTTGTTATCTAGCTAAGATGTTCTTCAGCTCTCTGAAAGAAAAACATCATCACGCCTAAACCCAGTCATTTCTGAGGCTGCTTTTCGTACTTTGCTATAACTATAAGTGCTACCTAGTCAGTTAGGAATTCAACTCCTGAATTAGCAATTAATCCAATCTACTTTTGACATAATATTCGAAACAAAGTAGGGGACGCTCTAGTTGAAATGGGTTTTGATCAGCTTGTGGGGGGCACCGAAATCAGATGCATGTTACAGTTGATCAATTTACACAGCAACGTGCATCAGAGAGTGAGTAGAAAGCACAACATAGCCATGCCAAGGAAAAGAAGAAACATATCATCCATTAGAGGTGGCTCAGGCTTATGTGCCTTTCAAGGAACATGGTTCAGTGAATCTAGTAGCTTTGCTTGAACAAGGAGATCGTTAATTCTTTTTATTGCATCTGGATGTCAGCCATTTTTTTTTTATTTTTTTAGATTAATGTGGATATCCAGACTAGCTTATATACACCATGACTAATTTATAGACTTTAAAGTTAATAATCATATAAATCTTTAATAATCATTATATAAATAACTAAAAATTCAAACCTGAAACTATAAAATAAAATTAAAGATATCAGCCATTTTTATTAAACTAATTCAATGTGCAGTTTTGCCAGGAATGTGGTCATTAGATTTTAGACCTGGAGAGGGAATAAACAGGCAGGAGGCACATGCTCAACCCAAAATGCATTTAAAAATTACGTGGGCCAGCGGCTAACAACTACACGACCGCCTATCCTAACCAATTCTGGAAAAAGAAATTCAGATTACCTGAATCACTGGAATTATATTTTACATTTTTTCTATTTTAAAAAAATTAACGAGCTTGTGATTTTTTAGAACTAATTTTGTCTTTAAAAAACTTTTCTTGGACTTAATTTTGGCTAATTAATTGTATTATTTTAATATTTTTTGGTTAATAATAATAGAATAAAAATATTTAAACAGTTCAAATTATTACTCATAAATTTAGATTTTATAGGTCTAAAAATTCTATAAAATACTAAAAATTCACAATTTTAGACAACATGTAGCCCAATAAACCAAGGGGTCATCCTTAGAGAATAGCCCAACATCATGGCCAGTACGAAGAAAAAGCTCAATTTACTAACCTAATATATTTTAAATTTTTCTCTCTCTACATCTTGAGATATATATTTCGATCTTATTAATACATATATAAAAAATATTTATTTTTTATTAATATTATAAAAAAATAATTCTCCAACTCCTTTACTACATAAAATAATAAGATTTATGAATTAAAAATATTTCATGAATTTTTTTTCAAGTTTTAATTTATAATTTTTATTTTATATTGCATACATATTTTTAAAATTTATCTTTTTGTAATACTATTGTATTTTTTTTATTCATAAAGATATTTATTTAAACATCTAAAAATTTCTATATCTATTAAAAAATATATTTTATAAATACCAACCACCTTAAATTACTAAATACCAGCTATTAATCATCTTAATTATAAGAATAGGCGAGATAGTTAGAACTAAGAGATTAATTAATTATCTATATTTTTAAATTATTTAAATTTTTTAAGACACTATAAATTTTGTTTTTACTGGGTAAAGCATATTGAATTAAAAAAAGTCTAATAAAGGGGAAAAAAAATCAAAGAATCATCCAAAATGACAATTTTTCATCCCAATGTCTACCCCTACATCGATGTGTTCAATAGTTTCTCAAGGAGCCTAATTCTTAGTAGAGTTCGTGTAAATTTCCATAGATTTTGTCTTAATTCTAGTAGCTTGGAAAAAAACATCTAGTTAATTTTGGCTTCTAAAAACTTTTCTTGGACTTAATTTTGGCTAGTGAATTGTATTATTTTAGTATTTCTGGTTAATAATAATGGAATGAAAAGTTTAAACACATAAATTATTATTGAAACCGGGTCTCAATCTTTTTCAAAAATCTGAAAACTCGCATCTTAAAGTGTAGCCTAACAGCCCAGCGACTCATCCTTAGAGAATTGCGCAACTCCGTGGCCCAGCCTGAAGGAAAGCACAACAATTTACCTGTTGCAACTCGCAACAGCGAGGGGAAAGCTAGATAGCTTAGGCTTAAGGACTTAGATGTCTTATTATTAAATAAAAATTGTATACATTTTATTATTGGATTTATTTATTGAACAATGAATTTGTTATAACTTTTCTTGCACCGAATGTCAAACATGCTTTTATTCTTTCTCTTTATTTGTTTTGTGAATGAATGTTATTTTAACTTAAACATGATTAAGTGTTGTCATAGGTTTCAATCCACTTCCAGCATTAAGTAGGGTTTTAAAGTTATGCTCCACTATGCGTAATTTGGGATCCCACTGCACTGTATTACATGCAGGGTACGAGATTCTCTGCGGGTTTTTTTTTTTAGAAGATCAGCAGACTGCACCGCAAAAGCTGTTGGGTGCTCAATTATAGTTTCAGATGCTCGTCTCATGTGGTTTTTATTGTAACAAATGAAGTTTCATATTCTGATTCAAAATCAAAAAGATTGTTGATGTATGCTTTGGACCTGTCAGATCATGAGGAATATCTTCAAACGTTGTCTTTGTTTAGACCCTGTGAGCATGAGAGACACCAAAAGGGACGAAGCGTGTATGTCCAAAACAACGTTGCAGTAATGCCAGGGGAAAGGATTTTTTTGTAGGGTTAGTGAATAGTGAGGCAATAAAAAGGCACATACAAAACATGCAGGAACACCACCCATCAAACACCTTTTTTATTATTATTATAAATATTCGGTGTAGTTTTCATATAGCTCTGTTAATTATATGAATTTTAAAATTAATAATTATATAAATTTTTAATATTTTTAAAATAATTCTAACTCTTAATCATTAAAAAATAAATTTATAATCTCATCAGTTGAGTTACCATCAAGTTACATAGAAACATTCTTTTTTTTTTTTTGATTTACGTGGGGTGTCCGGACCAGCTTACGCACATCACGACTAATCCCCACGGCTCACTGAACATCCTGCAAGCTCAGTAAGCAGTAAAGGCACCACGGGGATAATAGACATGCATAGTAAAATTCGAACCTAAATGTAGAGAAAAAAAAACAAATTCCTTCCAGCACTAGAGTATAACCTCTCTTGCTACATAGAAACATTCTTAAGTGGATAAGTAGCGTGCCCCTTGTCTCCTCTTCATTTGTTGAGGCCAGGCCTGAAATGAAACATACATGGGGAAGTCTCTCACGTAGTATAAACATAGTTAAAGTTGAAAAGGTTCGTCTAATTAGAATTAGGCTTGAGATTTACACTTGATCTGCAGTAGTGATTCCCTTTGCACATGTCCAATATGCCACTGATTATAAGTTGAGCTTAATATATTAGCTCACCTCGCCTTGAACTAACCTAGGTCACCTGCAACAGCCGAAGGCAGGGTGGTTGGGCCTGAAGTCACGGTTGCATTTGGGAGCCTAATGATTTACCGGTTACGGGAGCACCCGGTGAACAAGTTCCCGAGTGTTGCTTTGGGCCGTCAGGGCCTCCGCATGTGATCTGTAAGCATACTTGCCACACCACACTAGGATTATCTAGGTTAATTTTAGGTAAATTCTGGGATCATCATGCCATTTTAATGGCTTTAAAAACATTAAAAATATAAAAAATTATAGAGTTTATCCGGGTTTGATGAAATCAAATCTCAAATTAACCTGAATTTAATCAAGTCAATATTTTTTTTATATAAAAAAAAACATGTCCTGGTGGATAGATCATCCAATCCACCCATGAGCCATACCGTGCTGGTTTTGAAGGTTGATTTATACACTGCAGACCGTGAAGGTTCCCTAAATGAGTTGGCAGATTATATGTTCTCAAAAACAAAAAAAAAAACAAAATCTTTTGGTAGAGGATGAAAAATCAATAGCTTGACAGTGACCTTCTGCTCATATTTAAATCTCATGTAAGACAGGAGACAATTCCATTGATTTTAATGGAAAAAAAATCTATCTGTATTTCAACAAGAAGAAACATGACATCCTGCAAAATTCAACCCTACCAAGCCATCAGGTCCTTAAGTGCCACACGTCATACTTCATTAACCATCTTCATCACAAGCCAACATTCCTTCTTTAATACACTTTGGCCAATTTATGGAAGCGATTATGGTAGTTATTGGTTTTCTAAATTATATTTTATGATTTTATTTAAAAAATTAGTTTTTTTTTAAAGTAGTTTTTTAGCATAATATTAAAATATTAACAACTAAATGATTAGAAGTTCAACTCTAACAATTTTTATTTATTTAATAAAAATTAAGTATAAAAAAGCATGAACTTGAAGAAGTTTTTAAATTAAAAGTTTTTCATTTGAAATAAATAATATATTGAAAAATAATATAAATTAAATTGTAATTAAATTTTTGAATTAAATGGTTTCGTAGCACTTTTTTTTTCCTCTGTTTAAAATGAAAACCTTCTCACTTTATATATGTTAATTAATCACTTGTCCACTTTTTTATTTTTGATTTTGATGGTGACGATCGTGTACATATTATTAATGGAATGCAAAGAATTTTTGGTTTTTAATTATTTTATTTGTTTGTTAGAAAAACAAAAAGTATTCATCCAAATAAAGTGATTAGAAAAATCGTCCTTGTACAGCTAAACGGTACCCAAGGATGCATGTAATTGGCTGATGGATATCGTTCTTCTCTTCTCCAAGGTGTTCGACTCCATTAATAACTATATTGTCCATATCCTTCACTCTCCTTTCAAGATTTGTCCTTTTAATATCAATTTGTCCATACTTTCCGTCCTCCCATGTATCCACGACCATCCACCTCCACATGAAATATGAATCAATCTACCGTCACTGATCTTTTTCTTTTCTTTGACACTCTTTCCGTTAAAATCACTAATGGAAAAGGACCAGGAGACTACCCTCCCCCTACATAAAGAGGTAAAAGCTAAAGCAAACTACATGCAGTACATTACACAGACAAGCACCTTTTTTTCTCCAAAATTAATGTTTACTCTTTTCGAGGGTGCCAAGCAAGTTCTTCTAGAGAATAGAGCCCAGTACTAAGTGTTGTAACAGAAGAGAAAAGGAGTACCAGGGCTGCTGGATTTTCTTAGAAAAGAAGGATATGGAGAAGCTAACAGAACTGAGCCACCTTCTTGTGACAGTATTCCTCTCCAGCTTTGCTAGTTTAATGGTGATCCCGGCCATAACCGATGTCACCATGGTAGCAGTTTGTCCTGGAAAAGATGAGTGCTCTCTTGCGATTTACCTCTCCGGGTTCCAGCAAGCTGTATGTTAATTCCTTTATTCTCCTTCATCTTTCTCTTCACTTTTTCTTCTTATTAAGGTATGGATCTTCTCTAGGGTTATTGATTATGAATTTCTTTGCATGGTTTACATGATGACTAGCTATGAGCAGAACCAAAAGGTGTCCGAAATATTCCCCATGAACCCATTTTCTTCACTGGAAAACGATTAATGCATGCCCATGTGCCTTTTAATTTATCACATAAGAGAATTAACTATCTATATAAACTAAATAAACATACAAAAAGGGTTCTGGTGGTTTTATGTGGACTTTTCTTATTGAAAAACATCCCGTGCTATACATCCAAGTGCCCTGTATATATAATTGTATCCCTGTAAACTTAATTTCTATGTAAATGTAGACCAAGCATGAACACGTAGATAGATGGAGTATTTTATTTATCTGGCTGCAACTCTTCAATGGAGAGTACCCTCTTCAGCACTCTCCGTTCTGCTCCACCCATTTTGTTCAACCTACCATTCAAACTTACCTAGAGAGATGTTGATGGCCATGTGTCCATATCGCATGCATAAGAACCAACAATATCATGATCTTTTTTCCTGGAAGGTTTCGCACTAACTGGTCGATCCAAAAAATTAAAGGACCTGCCATAAAATGGTTGGGTTTCTTCAGAGAATTAATCTTCCAGGCTAGGACAATTGTTTCGGTGTAAATAGCGTGTTCTATTTATTTTTATTCTTAAAAAATATTTTTGTATGCTCTCTGTCTAAACGCTAAGATGTGTAATATGCGCCAAGTTTTTTAAACGCCTGATGGGTCCTGCTGCATTCTCATCACAACCAAATACTATAACAAGAAATAAGACTTTGGGGTTATAAGTGAAAGAGTCCATGGACTAATAACTGACGGCACTTCTAATTTATCACCATTGATGCCGTGAATGTATTTGCTTCAGTACTATTCCAAGGAATCCAGTACTCAAATGAAAGTGGGCAACAGGGAGAAGTAAAATGCAGTTAACTAATCAGCAAGTGGGTTTTTGCAGATCATCGGACTGGGGACAGTTGTGATGATGCCGCTAATAGGAAATCTATCAGACCAGTATGGAAGGAAAGCCTTGCTCACACTTCCTATGACTCTCTCCATTATTCCCTTAGGTAATATCTTTTATATATGTGCATTTAATTTCATATCTGTCGGTAAATTATTATTGGCCTTCCCCCCTAAGTGCTAGGATATGGTCCTACTCATCGTGCCTAGGACATTAGGGCTCCCATTGACAATCGACACCATGAGTGGATAGTGGATCATTCGCGTGCATGGCGGCCACTTTCAATGGGCGTCTTTTCTTGAAAATACCTCATATTTAACTAGCACTGGATTCAAAGGTAACTGCATTGTCATGACGTTTCACGATCAAATCAGCTTGAACTTGTTGTCAAGGATGTTGTCCATATCATGGGCAAAATGTCCCGCTGCTTTCATGTTTGCTTTTCTGCTTACCGTTTTTCCTCTTTTTTTAATTTAATTATCAGAAAATCAATAAATAAAAATAAAAATATTTAAAAAATGTTTTTATTGGTTAATTTTTAATAGATTTTACTCATGAATATACACTTTTATTATCATTATATATCAAGAGAATTACAATAAAAAAAATTTAACAAGACCAAAAAAAATGATGTGTTATTTTTTACCAATAACATTACTAACAGATTTATTTTGTATGTAAAATCCATTAGTAATTTCATTGATAAAATATTAATATTATTTATTATGTTAATTATAGATAAAATCACCAACAAAAAATTTTATCGATATTTTTCAGAAAGTTATAGAATTGTTCACTTTCCAGACATTATCACCGATACATAAAAAATTATCATTATTATTTGATGGATTTCTAAAAAAAATCAATTACATTGAAAATTTAAATTAAATATTACAGACAGAATCACCGACGGATTGACAGATTCAATCCGTCAATGATATTTAACGATTTCTAAAAACTTTTTATTAAATTAAAACACCTAAATAAAAAGTCTGGAACCCCTAATTTCATAACAAATCAGGTTCATTTCTTTCTTTTTTTCCTTTCTTCTTTTACATATGTAAAAAACATTAATATCTATTTTTTTCTCATCTCTTTTCTTCTTAACTCTTTCTATTCTCCTTCATGCTCAAGTATGTATTTTTCACCTTCTTTTTTCTTCTTAGTTTTTTTAATTAATATAATTTATGTTTGTTTCCTCTTCTTAGTTTCACTTGCAACTATATTGAGGTAAGATATTTTTTTGAGTTTTTATTTTCACTATATTTTTTTATTTTGTTTTTAATAATTATATGAATGGTGTTGTATAATTTTTTTTTCCATATGAGATTAATTTTTAAATGATTTATTTATAGTATTTTTAAATTTTTAGCAAGTACAACTTTATTTTTTCATATGAATTTTTTAGTTGAATTTATTTTTTCTTGTTATTTATTTGTTGGAAATTTTTTTGAGCTGATTTTCTTTTTCTTTTTTTGAAGTATTACATAGTGTTGATTTATATTAATTTAATTATTTTATAGTTTTTAAAAATAATTTTTTAAAAAATATTTTTAAATAATTACCGACGAAATGAAGCGGAGAATTTTTTTGTTAAATGCTTTTTTCATCGGTAAATTTATTGGTAAAATAATTTTTTATTATTGATGGATAAAAAATTACCGATGAAGGATTTTCTAACTGATTATTTTTGTCGGTAATTTTGTCGGTAAATTAATTACTAATGAAATGATAGTGCAAATACCGACCGAAAATTCCATTAGTAAATATAAAGATTATAGTAATGTAAATCCTAATTAAAGAACCCTCTTCATGCCTATGTTATTTGTGTGTTTAAAAGTGATTTTGAAAAAAAATAAATTTTTTTATTTACTTCAAATTAATATGTTTTTAGTGTTTTCAAATCATTTTGATGTGCTAATGTTAAAAATAATGTTCTAAAAATAAAAAATCATCAACATAAAAAATTATTTGAAAAGTAACCATAACCATGTTTCTTTTTCATTTCAAGAAATGCTATATATATATAATCAAATTTTATAAATATTTTTGAAGATAATTCTTTTAGCTAGGAAATTTAGAGGGTGGTATTAGTGAGTGTAATAGAAGTAATGATTTTTAAAAAATCATGTTAAATATTAGCCCATCAATATATTAACATGATAAAAAAAATTAATTTTTTTATTTTAATAAAAAAACATATTGAAGCTAAGTAATAAACAAAAACTTATTTATCTTTTATATAGCATGTTATCCTATGTGCTGGTGTGGATTTACCACTTATAATAAAGTATCAACAGAAATTGTATTTGAAAATTTTTAGACAAGAATTACGTTATGGTTATAGATTTTTGAGGGCTCTGATTTCGAATCATTCCTCGGAGAAGAAATGAACCCAGAAGAGAACTTTCTTTTCTTGAAGATCATGCATGCTTTAACTTGTAATAAGAATCTATTTTTACTTCTTTTTTTTTTTCTTTTGGTTGCCTTCTTCTTTATCCCCTTTTGTCCAACTTGCTTTTCTTTACGGTGTTACATGGTACAAGACGGGTCACGTTTCTTGAATTTTGTGGACACCCGCAATGGTCCCCTTAGGAACTGCCAGATTTTTGTGTCGGAAGACTTTTGAAGTTGCTGGACGCTTTGTGTCATAACCATGTCAGCCCAGAATCTGTAGCACTGCGACGGATCAGGTTTTATTAGTTTCAGTATTTTATATTTTTTAAAAAATATTTTTTAATTTTAAATTAATATATTTTTAGTATTTTTACAATATACCAATGTTAAAAAATAAAAAATATTATTAATATATATTTTAATACAGAAAATTATTTAAAAAATAACTATGACTATATTTTGAAGCACGTCTGAATTTTGTAGTGCTCCATCCGCTCAAGGACCATAACTTTTTCGCCTTTCCTCTCTGTTTAGGGTTTTTTTAGTTACCAACAGTGCTGTTAAATTCCTGCCGGCCCAGCCAGTTTGGGGTTCCCGATCGAAATCCAACATAAATATTTGAATGATATGATAATAACCAGCCATGACCATAAATGAGATTTTTCGTTAAAAATGAAGAGAAAAAGAAAGGAAATTTTTTATGAGAAAATAGAATTTGTTCGAGATCCTATTCATGTTGTTATTGTCCTTTCTGCAGTTATATTGGCATACAGTAGGACAACCAACTTCTTCTATGCCTACTATGTGCTCAGGACCCTCACGGCTATGATCTGTGAAGGCAGCATCAACTGCCTTGCTCTTGCTTATGTGGTGATTATCCCTTAAAACTCCAACTTGCACCGCCATAATATCTCTCTAATTGTTTCGAGTTTTTTTTATAACCATTCTTCCTTCCAAAACAGCTAAGAACGACAGGTCATGTGACGGCACTTTATACTGTTCAGTTTCGACTCTTTTTGCTAATGCCTAAAAAACATAAAATCTTTACAGGCAGACAACGTTTTAGAGAGACAGAGAACATCAGCATTTGGAATTCTATCTGGCATAGCCACAGCCGCGTTTGTCTGTGGAACCTTAGCTGCTCGTTTCCTCTCCACTGCTTTAACGTTTCAGGTTGCGTTTGCTAAGAAAAGGCCTTACGGAAGTGTCTCATCTTCGGCTGGCAATAGGTTGGAAGTTAACATTGTTAGTCTTTTCTATTCTAGGTGGCTGCGTTGGTGTCAATGCTTGCTGCTGTGTACATGAGAATTTTCCTCAAAGAGAGTCTACCAAATGGCGAAAATTTGACGCAGCCAATCTTGAAGAGCGGACAGGATGATCACTGTCAAGATGGTGATTTATCAAGCAAGGCTCCGGTATTGAAGAAGATCCCATCAATTCAGGATATCATTGGCTTGCTGAAGAGCAGGTAGGGGAAATTCAGGGCTCGAGTATAAGGCCAATGCAAAGCATGATTTTCTTGCACTTTTCTCGAACCACTACTATTTTGGACTGGTATCTATTCTTCTTCTGGTATGATATGAGAATTTGTGAAACTTGTGTGGCAGGGTAACATTTTCGCAAGCAGCAGTTGTCGCATTCTTCAATAGTCTTGCAGAAGGTGGAATGCAAGCTAGCATCATGGTACAAAAACTTTCCCCTTCACTGTAATACATATCAAACATTAAAACAAGATAGGTATGCGAGAATTTCTGTTACCAACTTGAATGATTTGTGCGATGCAGTACTACTTGAAGGCTCGTTTTCACTTCAGCAAAAACCATTATGCTGATCTGATGCTACTTCTTGGCATTGCGGGAATGGCCTCACAGGTATGCATTTACAAAGTTATGTGTTTCTTAAATATTTCTTCCCTTCTCCAGAGTATCTTCAACGATCCTTTGCATTTCATATTTGTCACCAGTCCTTATTATTCTATTGAATTTCACAGCTGGTTTTCATGCCCTTGTTGGCACCACATGTAGCAGAGGAAAAATTGCTGGCAATAGGGCTTTTAGGGGGCATCGCAGATGTAAGGGCTTTTAGCCTCAATAGGCTTGTTTGCGTCTATTCATGCTAAAGAACTAAAGCAACATAAGTTGAGCCTAAAGTGTTGGTGATTTACCTGAAATCTTGCAGGCATTGCTTTACAGTGTAGCATGGTCAAATTGGGTAATGCTTCAACTGAATTGGAATTTTTTCTGCATCGTTT
This sequence comes from Populus pruinosa, assembly GCA_026413675.1. NCBI lineage: Eukaryota > Viridiplantae > Streptophyta > Magnoliopsida > Malpighiales > Salicaceae > Populus > Populus pruinosa. The sequence goes on from CM048595.1 coordinate 27,036,554, forward strand.
TATTGTAGAAAACTATCCTTTCCTTCTCAAGCTTGTGGTAATATGTCAGTTTTTGAATTCTGTCTTTTGATTTTCTGTGTTTATGAAATCGGTGGACCATGTGTAAGATGGTTTTTCCTGATGCCTGTTGCGTATAATACTGAAAATACATTTCCATTGTGAGCAGGTCCCCTATGCCACCACCATTTTTGCGGTTTTTATTGTTTGCGTGCCTCCATGTGTAAGTAATTTACCTTCATCTTCATGAACGATCTATGTGATTGAAGAAATCTGATTACTGATCTAACTCCACAGTTACGCAGCATCGCATCGAAACAAGTAGGGCCAACTGAGCAGGTAACTCTTAAGAGTGGATGCAGGCTTGATAGCCTCCATGTATGCTATGCTGTATATTCTAGATGTTCCTATGCGGACAAACTGTCCAGAAAATCATCAGGTCCCATCTTCTGTGTGTTTTAAGAGGCATTTTAACAGTCAATGGAGAAGAAAATCAGCAAGTGCAGCCCATCCAGAACTACCATTCAGTCATATGGCTTTTGAGTTCATCTTTAATTATTCAATCTTTGAATTTAAAAGGAATAAGGATACCCCGATTCATTCATACTATTCTTCTTTTCCTCTCAACTCATTTAAGACTCGTTTCAGGGGAAGGCTCAAGGATGCATTTCAGGAATAATCTCCTTCGCAAATATCATCTCCCCCTTAATCTTTAGTCCTCTGACAGGTATGTGATCAAAATTTGACAAGAACGAAAGTATATGGACTAAACTGATAACATTAACTTCTCCTTCTATTCTTCAGCCTTATTCCTGTCTGAAGATGCACCATTTCATTTCCCTGGCTTCAGTATTTTGTGCATTGGATTTGCAACGGTGTGATCTTTTACCTTAATCTCCCTTTTCTACTTTAATACTCGAATTTTCCTCCTGGCTCATGGATTTAATGTGCCAAGTAATGCTGTGCAGATGATTGCATTCTTTCAGAGTGTTCTCATGAGGGGTGCTCCTCCTATTTCAAGTCACAAAATCAGCAGCAACAGCTTGGTAGCCTAGATCTAGTTCAGATCGAAATGACCAATTTAAGATACAAGGAGGAAGCCTCTCTAAACCCTACATTTACCATAAGGGTGATCTTGCTATTTGGAGAGACTTGTAAGAAGATTAGAACAGCCTTTAATGAGATCTTCAGTATTATATGCGTAATAGGCACTCAATTCGCCTGCAGGCACCTGCCAGAAATCTTAACGCCACACAGCCTTTTCCTACGATGGGAGATTAGATTCTAATGAAAAGAATCTTCTTCAATCACAAAGAAGCACCATCGTGTTTAACTATCCATAGCTGGGAAAAACTGCCATGGCAGAGTGCAGGGGACATGTTCAATTTGCAAAAGAATTTTATTTTATTTTTTTAAAAAAATCATGTCTGAACTTCAATATTTCTTGTTTCTGGTTGTAATCAAGTTGAACCCAGCAGATTTTATAGATTATCATTCTACGTTGGCCATGAACTCCGTTTTTGAACTTATATAGCTAAAGGGGTTACATAATTTTCTCAAGAAAAGAAAATATGAAAACAAAAACACATGGAGTTGCTCAAGATTGGTAGTGTTAAATCCTAGCTTCAAGTTCGTGGGTATTCAATCTATCCAAGTGAAAAGCACCATGAATTGCTGTTGATTTCCATACGCTTACTAGAGATCACATCAATTTTTTTTTAAAAAAAACTCTACTTCCAAGATAATGCGATTATGCCAAATCCCAAAAGCAAAAAATTGCCAAAAGGCCCTAGACTAACAGTGCATTTTTAAGAAAAATTTCAACTTTCTCCTCGTCCTTTTCCTAACTCTCCAATGCAGTCATTTTTGTCTTTCGCTTCTTTGCAGACCCCAAACCTGATTTATTTTATTTTATTTGCCAAATCAAGAACCCATACAACGTTTAAAAAATATGAGTTGAGGGACCGCAATAACCATGTATAAAACAAACCAAAGCAATTGGTTAGACTCCAACCTAAAGAATGAATCATCAAAGGATAAAATAAATAAATAAAAGAGTTACGTGAAATAATATATATATATATATATATGCTACTAACATACATTAAAATAATACTTTTTTTATTTTTTTAAATTCATTTTTATCATCACGTCAAAACAATTCAAAAATTAAATAATTAATTTAAATCAAAAAATCAAAAATTTTAAAAATAAACTGTTAGACCATACTCTCAAGTACCCTCTAAAAACAGAGCAGCACTATGTCGATGTAATCTTATAGAGTCTAGGTTCTTTTACTGATATTAGTAACAATCTTACTTGTAACAATAATAACAACAATCTGAGAATGACATTGACAAGCAGAGACCAACAAAAGGACTTGGCATGGTCTTGAGTTTTAATGAATTTTATGAGGCAGCCTGGGTGCCGCTCCGCATAGAAAGGCATCATTTAACAGTGAAAAATATAATGGAAAAACAAGGAGGAGGAGAAAGTAGCTATTAATGAACGAAAAACAATTTAAATACAGAATAATATAGCTGGTTAGACATGGAAATTTGCAAGACAGCTCAAAATAGTTAAAGCTAACACCCTAGACTATGTACATTTACTCTTACCACTTTTCAATAGGCCGGGCGGTAACAATGCATCTCCTAACCCAACCCGTCGTCATGAATTGCAATTATCGTGAATTGCAATATTTTCATTAAAACTGTTGTCACTATAATCATCATAAAAATCACCATCAATATCACTGTCACCATCATTGTCGTCGTTGTTGTCACTCATGCCAAACCAATCAATTCGATTGGCCATCAGAAGCTTTCGAAAACAAGTAACAACTGAGAAATTAGATGCACTGCTGCCCATATAATCTATAGCATGGATATTGTAGCAATCTGGATCCATTATCAATGTAAAGCACATAGTGCAGTAAAATTTTATAATAGGACTTCAATAGCTCAGTGGAGGAAGCCAACCAAACCAGAAAGTGTTAGCCTCCCATCTATCCGCATTATATCCCTGTAACACCACTATGTTTGTACCTTTTGCCTTTATTTTCCATAAATGAAAGTTTTGGGACAAAGGAACAAATAGCTTATTGAGTATTGTGACAACGGTTGCTTTTTAAAATTCTTTTTATTTAATATCAGCATATAAAAACAATCTAAAAACATAAAAAAAAAAATTGAAGCAAAAAGAAATCATTTTTTTACAAAAGCATTTTTCAACTGCAAAAACAAACAGAGCCAAAGGATAATAACCAAATGGAAGTCTCCAAGGATACTTAAATTAAAAATGTATTTAGTTCTCACTTAACCATCTGCAAAATTAAAATTTAGTTATGTTTCCCTTTCAAAAGCTCGGATCAAGTACAAAAGGCTACCAAACTGACTATTTGCATGGATCAAACAAAAGTCGAATTTTTCTCATGACACTAAAAAGGATTCTCTTTCAAACTTTATTTTTTTAATATCATGGATATCTCGAGTTACCTTATCTCATAAATTACAGGATCAAGCCAAGCCATTAAATCAAATGCAATGAGAAGATTTTTAAGGATATGGATTTCAATACAGACTGAATGGAAAAGGCATACCTGTCCAATGTTTGTTGGCAGAGTAGCTCTCTCAATAGCTTTTGGGGTCCATATTTTTATACCATACGATTCCACTGCTAGCAAGTGCCTTGGTATGGGGATGGAGCTCAGTACAATTTACCACATCCTTATCCGCTTCCATAACACGAATAAGCTTTCCACCCCTTTTCTTCCAAATAAAAATCCGACCACAGTCAGACCCGCTAGTAACATACTCGCATCTTGGCCCAAAAAAGCTCACACCCTTCACAGTCTCACAATTTCTGTGGCCTATATAAACTTGGGGGGCATTTTTCCCATCCAGATCCATATATGATGAAGAAGCTATAGATCCAGGTTCTACTTTGCTTGTATCACTGTCCATTGAAACCATAAATGAAGAGTATGGAAATGGAGGATTTCTCAAACCCATGTTTTGTGTAAAAAGATAGATGAACTCGTCACCGTATGAGACTAGAAGCTCACTCTGATCTGAGAACGACAAGCCTGTGATTCCAGTATCTTCATTGCCAATCAAATGCTGAGGACAGAAATAACATGCAGGTTGACCAAAATCACTTGACCCATCCCACTTATACTTGCGGATGTCATAAAGTTGAGCAAACTTATCCATTCCCCCAACTGCAAAGAGATTTGGGTTCCTTGGATCAATAGCAATAGCATTTAGAGGGACATATGGACGATACCCCTTCAAATCATCAACACAAAGGCAAGTAAAAAGTTCTGTGGCGGATCTGGTTCTCAAATCAAACTGAAATCACAATGACACTGTCACATAATTGCATAAACCCAGCTATTTAAAAATCAAGAACAACAACATGCAAGGCGATAAATGCAGGCAATTGTTTTTAGGCTTTGAGATTTCTTATTCTATCTAACAAAAGCAAGAGCATAACTAAATCTTGTAGCTAGCAAAGGAAATCACAACTCACATGTTGAACCACTCCATCCTCGCCACAAGAATAGAATATATGAGCACTCCCAGGCTCAATAGCCAACTTATGAACTTGTGATTCCTCATGTTTTCCTAGCAATATAGTCTTCACTTCCCCCCCTTCGAGAATTTGAGCTTGCCGAATCTAAAATTAAAAAAAAAAAAAAGTTCCTCGTCATGAATAAACAATACAAGTAGCACGCCATTACAATCACACACACTAAAACCTCTTAGCAAAATAAGTAACTCCTGAATTCGGAACACCAGGAAACGTCAAATGTGCTAAATCTTTAAAACAAAAGCACAACAAGATCACTCATTCCAAAAAGGAAAAGTACAAGCAAAGCAGTAAAAAGATGACAACACATCCCGTGCAATGCACATCATAAAATCTGGCATACTAACATCCACTCAATTACTTGGAAAAGAGATCTTTAAAATATAAAAATAACACAATTCCAAAAAAACTAGTATCATCTCCAAAAAATAAAAAGAACTTATTTTTAAAGTTAAACGATAACAAATGGCACACCCTTTTCAAACGGGCCACGAATTGCAACTAAAAATCTATCGCTGACATCCACTCCATCACTTGGCTAAGAAATCACTCTTTCTTTTTTTTTTTAAATACAATGACTGAACCCACAATCCGAAAATGAATACATCTCCAACAAATAAAGAGAACCCATTTTTAAAGAAAAGAGCATACATGCAGACCCTTCCAAAACCGAGCACATATTTCAACTAAAAAGGTAATTTTTCAAATGAAGCATCAACATCCTATCGCAAATATCAATTAAAAATTTAGGCCTTCTTCACAATCACCAACCCACAAACGCAAAGAAATGGAGGAATTCTACAAAAGAATAATGAATTTTTTTATTACATTTAATTTTATTCACCTCGCCATCAGCAGCACAGGTAATAATAGTTCGATCGTCAGAAAAGGGCATAAAGTTGGCTTGAAACACGTTATTATCGTGACCCGAACGAAAGGATAGCTTATCCGGCCAGTTTCCCAATCCCATAAAATCACCCGCAGGTCATCTGAGCCCGACACCAAAATGTCACCACCTGCATCGAAACTCAGCGTGTTTACACATCCATCGTGCTTCTCTAACTTCTTGTGAATTTCAAGCCTCGACACAAGATCCTAATAAATAAATAAATAACAGCCAAACACGCCCTTAATTAATTATAATAGCGAAATATAATGAGAAAAGTGGTATCGGTGAGTGACCTCGGAAGCGGCGAAGCGGTGAGCGAAATTGCGAGTGGAGAGTTGGCCGAGTTCGCGTTTCCAAACATTAACTACTGCTTGATCGATGTCCTCGCTGCTTCTTTTTTTCATCTTCTGGGTATGATAGGTGAGTTGATCACTTGGTGAATCGGAATGGGTTGAGTCGGGTAGAATCCTGCAAGTTCTGGCTTTCTATTGACGGAGAGAGCGGTTTCCATTGTTATTTTTATTTTCCTCCAAACGAGATAATTTTTTTTATTATTGTTGTTGTTTACTGTAAGTTTCAATTACACCATTGATTTTCTATTGCAATTGCAATCTAATACCCTGTTTGTTTTATATTTTCGAAATATTTTTAAAAAAATTTAAATTTATTTTATTTTTTTCTTTACTTCAGATTAATATTTTTATATATATTTTTAAATTATTTTAATATAGTTATATTAAAAATAATTTTTTTAAAATAAAAAAAATATTATTTTAATGTATTTCTGAATAAACAAATATTTTAAAAAACAATCACAACCACAACTATATTTTAAATTACATTCTTAGCATTATATCAAATCATTATTCCAGCAAAACTATTATAACAAATATCTCAAAGATATTTCTTTTAATTTTTAATATTTTTATTTTTTATAAAATATGTGGATTTTACGGTGTTAGGTATTGTTATTATTCTTATAAAAATATATTAATTTATTATTTATTATTAATTTTTTATGATTTTGATATTCTAATAAAAATAAAAAATATCTTAAATTATTTTTAATATATTTTTAAATAAAAAGTTGTTTTGAAAAATATATTGGACTAAAAGGTTTTTTTTAAAAAAAAATTACTCTTTATTAAAATTGGATGGTAATTGCAAGTTAAATGAAGCTTAAAAGATTAATATTATATCAATTAGGATGTATTAATGGTGTTATTGCAAGTTTTGATAGATGATCTAAGAGTTTGTTATTATCATGCTTATTATGTATTAATTAGAATTTGTCATAAATTTTAGAAATCGCAAGTACGAGAATGAAAAAAGAGTTAAAAATCCAAAAATCATAGCTATATATATGATTGATAATTGAAATAAACCTATCAATGTCGCTCTCTTTGCAATGTTTATTGGTGTAATTTACAAATAAATAAAAAATAAAAAGTTTTGTATTTCATATAAAAAAATTCTTTTAAATGTTTACAAGTATAATTTTTTTTTAATAAATTAAATTAAAGTTATGGTTAGTAGGTTTTTCTAATGAATTTCCTGATGTTATTATATAAAGTTTTATAATATTAAAAATATGGGTAGTTGAAACTTAATTTTTCACCAAGATTAATTTTTTAAAAAGTTTATTTCTATTAATGTTTTGATTAATTTTGATATTTATCAATGGTGGGATAAAACTAAATAATAAATAAAAAAAGATTAAGGAAAGAAAAAAAATGTTTTTGTATTTTTTTTTCTGCGTAATAACAAGTTTATATAGACCTGTAACATGATGATAAAACTGTATGACTGTTAATAAGAATTATTTTAAAGTTTGGAGGTATATAGCTTTTTATAAAGTATTTAATCCTTAAAAAACAAAATTAAAACCTAGAGGTCTTAAAAATATTTTTGTTTGTTATGTATAAAATTCAAAAGCTTATAAATTTTTGCATTTAGAAACTAATATGATAGTTGAATTTATACATGTTGAATTTATCAACAATAAATTTACAAGTGATTTAAATATGTAAGAACAAGATCTAACAATGACAACTCTTAATTTAAGTGCAAAAATTAAAAACCTAAAAATAACAAGTTTAAATGAATCTAAAAGGAGTCAAAGATTTAGAAAGAAAAAACACTTAGATGCATATTTCATTTCTAATGATGTAATTGTATTTGTAGTGAGAGGTGATAGAAATACAGTATTGAAAAGGATATATATGATTCTAAATGTAGAAGATAATCCAAAAACATTTTGTAAAGTTATGTCTTATAAAGATATTGTCTTTTGAAAAAAAGCAATAAATAATGAAATTGATTTGATATTATCTAACAATACTTAGGTCATAATAGATATACTTTCAGCTTCTATGATATTAAGATGTAAGTATATATTTAGAAGAAAATAAAATACTAATAGTTTTATACAAACCTTCAAGGCAATATTAGTTGCTAAAAGTTTTTTTCAAAAAAAAAAAGTTTAGATTATTTCAACATTTATTCTTTAGACAACTTTCTTAAATGGAGACTTAAAGGAGGAAATATATATGCAAGAATCTAAGAGTTTTATACTTTCTAAAAATGAGAAGAAAAATCTATAAATTATTAAAGTCTTTATATAATTTAAAGCAAGCTTTGAAATAATGATATGAGAAGTTTGACAACATAATTTTGTTAAATAGTTTTCATTATAATGGTGCTAATAAGTGTATTTATTCCAAATTTACAAAAAACTTTAGTGTGATTATTTGCCTTTACATATCTGACATGGTAATATTTTACACTAATATGATTGAAATAGTTAAAACCAAAAGGTATCCTATTTATATTTTAAAATAAAAGATCTTAGTGAAGTGGATATAATTTTAGATATCAAAATTAAGAAATATAGTAGTGGTTATATACTTAATCAGTCATATTATATAAAAAAAAATACTTGATAAGTTTAAGCATCTTAATATAAAATAAACTAATAATCTATTTGACTCTAATGTGAAGTTAAATGATAATTATGATAAAACGGTAACACAATTAAAATATATTATTATCATTGAAAATCTTATGTATGTTATGCATTGTTCAAGATTGGATATAACTTTTGTTATATATAGGTTATCAAGATATATAAACAAGTTGAATACAAATCAGTCAAAGGCTATTACAAAGATTTTTGGTTATCTCAAAAGAATGATTGATTTTGGTTTGTTTTATTATGATTTTCTAGTTGTGTTAGAAAGACACTTTGATGCAAATTGGATAACTAATTCGGGTAATAATAAGTTCATATAAGTATGGATTTCTTCATTTGAAAGAAGTATAATGTCTTTGGTACCTAAAAAACAAATGTGTATATCTCATACTACCATGAAATCAGAATTTATTATCCTGGTCGATGAGGGTAAAGAAGAATATTGGATAAAAAATTTATTGTTAGATATTAAGTTATGACAATAAACTATATCTATTATTTCTTTATATTATGATAATGAAGCAACCATGTATAGAGCTTACAATAATATTTACAATGATAAATTAATATATATAGGTATTTGACTTGGATATATTTAAAAATTGATTACAAATGGCATAATTACCACTGTTTATGTAAAGTCTATGAATAAACAGATCCACTCACAAAAAGAATATTTAAAGAAATGGTAAGGAAAACAATTATTAGAATAGGGTTGAAACTCATTATTAAAGATAATGATAATGAAAACCCAACTTTAGATTAGAAAGAAGCTTGTGTATAAATTTAAGGGGTAAGAACAAGTTATTCTTTAATATATGTTTAACACTAATAATTAATTTTAGATTTTATTTTGATAGTATTTAATGTGTTTTATTGTGTAAAGATGATGAACATAGCTCTCAATGAAATTTAAAATTCATGTTTAATATAATATATAGAAACATGTACAATTCTACTTATATAAATATAGACTATATTGTCACTTTTGAAAAGAGTTGGGGTTTCTCTTATAGATAGATATTCATGAAAATGAGATTTTAGAACATAAACACGATAAATGTTAAACAATTATAAACTTTTAAAAGAATTTGGATAATATTATGTGTATAGTATCGTTGATTCTATAATAAAAGTTTTAGTTTAATATATGGACACTAATAACTTTAGTAAGATTCAAGTTTTAACACTAATTAAAAATTTAAATTGCAAAATGTCTTCTTTTAGGTATGATTCTATTAAGTCAAAAGACTTCCATTACAAAGTAATGGAAGATTATTAGTGTAATTTGTAAGTGAATAAATAAAAACAATATTTATATTTCACATTAGAAAAAAAACATTCTTGCCAAAATCTTTATAAGTGTGAGTTTCTATTATATAGTAAATCAAATGAAATCTATGATGGACAAGCATTTTTAATGGGCTTTCTAATTCTATGTAGATTTTTATTATGTTGAAAAATTATACTTGACACTTGAGCACTTAAGATTTAATTTATTAATGAGATTAATTTTTTAATTTATTTCTTTTAATTTTTATAATTAATTTTGATATTTGTGATTGTTAGAATAAAATTGAATCACAATTATTCAATTTAATTCAAAATATAATTATTTTATTAGCAATCATGTAGTTTTATTAACATTTATATGGTTTTATTATAATATTTCAAATCTATATAAATCTTTACTACATAAAGAAAAAAAATGTATTAAAAAAATACACACATATATATAGAAAGAGAGAAAGAGGGGTTTGCGAGATTTAGTTTATCCTGAAAATATTTATTTTTATGCGAGAGAAATAAACATTTTAAATATAATATTTTCACTCCTTTAAACTAATCAATTTTATTCTTTATTTGTTTTCATACCCATACAATATACTAATAGTTTCACCATCTATATGACCTATTAGATTATTCAGTGTTATGATGAAATCTACTGTGCCGGAATTAAGCTTGCCAAAACAAAAGAGTCTGTTACATGGCAAGGTTTATTTGCACCCTAAAATTCCTCCGCTCAGTATCTATAAAATTATTTACATTCCAGTGATATAATTATAGATTTTTTCCCCTACCTTCTTTTCTTTGAATTCAAAACATAAACCATCGTTAAAAGATGATATAAAACTATATTTTTAATAATTTAATATTTTAAAGTGAAATAATGTTTTTTAATAATCAAGCAGTTAGAGATATAGTTTTAAAATTCAATATAAAATAAAGTAAAAGAATCAACTTAAAATAATTAAAATAATATTATTCAAATAAAAAATAAAAATATTTTAATGTTAATAAGTTGATGGCTGGATTTTGACTGGTTTAAATAAAGATAGACTGAATCACCGGATGAACTTAGATTTTTAACTTAATTAGCTAGTTTTTTCCCTTTTTTTTTATTATTTCTTCAACTAATCAATCTAAATCCTAAATTAATTAAGTCCCAAATTTATCCCCAAGCTAGTCTAGATTTTAAAGCAATGATGATAAATTTCAATCTTAACACAAAGAACAACAGCGGGTCTAAGTTTCAATTCAAAATAACTTTCATTTACAGAGTGCTTTCACTTCACCATTTCTGGAGTTTCATCTAAAACTATAACTTAAGCACCTAATTGTTATTTTTAATAGAGCAATGAAGGTCTTATAATATTTTTATTAATCTAAGTTCTGTCTATGCTTTAAAATCTTGGACCGACCATAAGAACAAGAGGGTTTTATCCTTAATTTCCTTGACGGCGTGCAATTTTTTTTTTTGGAAGTCCTATATGATCTTCAAACCTAATCACGCAATTCTCTTTCCTATCTTTCGTTTTCCATGCCACTTGTGATTCTGTTGTTCGCAAGCTCTCGCTCGCTCTCTCTCTCTCCTTTTAGGTTCCCAACATCCCATTCAACAAACTCACCTGAGAAAACTCTCCAAGAAAACAAGCGGACACTTTCACGTTGTATATGTGTACACAGAAAATATTTCTCACAAAAACACAAATAATTTTGATCAGCTTTCTAAGGAAAACAGAAGATGGATTTCTCTCTTAAGAAATCATTCAAAGGCAATAGTTCTTTTAAACACATTAGGAGATTCTCTGGTGGCGGAGGGGGGGACAATAATTATAGCATCAGCCCTGAAGAGCAGCCTATTCTCCACCACCATCAATCAGATATTCCATATGACAATCAACAACGAACGTCAATGGGTTCAAATTACCATAATGAGGTCATTGTCAAGGTTGACAATGGAAATTCCTTCTCAGAAGACAGTTCTACTGATGTTGTTAAGGTTGACAGAGCACCAAGTTTTGGTTTTACGCAAAATGGACAACAGGACGTGATGCAAGACCCGCCTTCGAGGCTGATCGGTCAGTTCTTGGAAAATCAGAAAACCTTTGGTGGCGGCGAGATTACATTGGACATGGACATGGAAATGGATGAACTAAAAGGTGACCGAGGATCATCTCGTGGAAGACACCTGCCTTCCTTCCCAGAATCATCACCGACTAAGCCATCCTCTAGAGAAATTCGCGTGTCCTTCGAACCGTCTCTCTCCGGAGGCAGCCTTAATGGTGCACTCGAATCTGTCCGAAGGCGATGCAAGGAGGACGGTCCGGTCAATTCTCATCAACGAAAACAAGAACTGGAACGCGAAGAAGTTTTGAAGTGCTCGTCGAATGCATCCTTTCGGAGACATGCCAATCTACTGTCGAGATTGAAAACAAAATCAAGACTTATAGATGACCCTTCGCCACAGGAATTGGAGAGAATGTCAGGGAGGATACCAAAGTCTGGGCCAATGAGATCCGGGATATTAAGTAGGGTGTTGTATGATGAGGATGATGAGGATCCATTAGAGGATGTGGACTTACCGGAAGAGTACAAGAAGGAAAAGTTAAGTACATTGACTGTCCTCCAATGGTTGAGTTTGATTGTGATTTTAGCTGCCCTGGTGTGTAGTCTTTCTATTCGTGATTTAAAGAAAGTGAAGATTTTGAACCTTGAGTTATGGAAATGGGAAGTTTTGTTGCTGGTTTTGATATGTGGAAGGTTGGTTTCAGGATGGGGGATTCATTTGATAGTGTTTTTCATTGAAAGAAATTTTTTGTTGCGGAAGAGGGTTTTGTATTTTGTGTATGGATTGAGAAAGGGAGTGCAGAATTGTTGGTGGTTAGGGCTTGTTTTGTTGGCATGGCACTTCTTATTTGATAAGAAGGTTCAAAGGGATACCAAAAGTGACTTTCTCGAATATTTTACTAAAATCTTGGTTTGTTTTTTGGTGGGCAATTTCATATGGTTGATTAAGACTTTGATGGTTAAGGTGCTTGCTTCTTCTTTCCATGTTAGCACTTATTTTGACAGAATTCAGGAGTCACTCTTCAATCAGTTTGTGATAGAAGCATTATCAGGTCCACCATTGATTGAAATACAAAAAGCTGAAGATGATGTAGAGAGGATTGCTGCTGAGGTCCGCAAGCTGCAGAATGCTGGGGTTACAATGCCTGCAGAACTCAAGGAATCTGTCTTCCCACCAGCTAAGAGTGGGAGGTTGAATCCCAATAGAGTAATACAGAAAACTTTCACAGCAAAAAGCTTTAAATTTTCCGGGAAACTTTCACAAAAGGGGGAGAAAGAAGCGGATGATGGGATCACTATTGATCACTTACATAAACTTAATACCAAGAATATTTCAGCTTGGAATATGAAGAGGTTGATGAAAATTGTGCGGCATGGCTCCCTGTCCACTTTGGATGAGCAGATACTAGGTGCTGCTACTGAGGACGAATCCACGACACATATCAGAAGCGAAAACGAGGCGAAAGTTGCAGCAAGAAAAATTTTTAATAATGTGGCTCGCCATGGATCAAAGTGAGCAGCTCATCACCTCATATTGATAATCGAATATCATCGTTTAAATGATTTGACATTATCATACAATTTCGATTATTGTTTTGGGCGATTTCCATATTTTTTGTTTCATTCTTAAGCACAATGACAGTTTTAATAGGACGAAATTCTTATTTGCTTGACTGACGTGCTATATTTTCAATCTTCTCAAAGATTATAGATTATTTTGTTTGGCAGGTTCATCTACTTGCAGGATTTGATGCGCTTTTTGGAAGAAGATCAAGCTTTGAAGACAATGAGTTTCTTTGAAGAAGCATCTGAAACCAGCAGAATCGGTAAATCATCCCTGAAGAACTGGGTGGTGAGGTCTCGGTTGGAATCCTTCTACTCATCCCTAAGGTTGTACTAAAGTTATAAGATCTACAATGTAATCCCCATTTTCGCAGGTCAATGCCTTTAGGGAAAGAAGGGCACTCGCTCTAACGTTGAATGATACAAAGACTGCTGTGAACAAGCTCCATCAGATGATAAACGCAATAGTTGGCATTGTTATAGTTGTAATCTCCCTAGTCATACTTGGAATTGCCAAGAGCAAGTTCTTTGTGCTTCTAGGATCACAGGTTCTTGTTGTGTCCTTTGTTTTTGGAAATACTGCCAAGACATTGTTCGAGTCAATTATCTTCTTGTTCGTTATCCATCCATTTGACGTCGGAGATAGGTGTGAGATAGATGGAGTCCAGGTACACATCGAGTTCAGGCTCCATTTCTTTGTCTGTGTAGATCTGCACAATTTCTTTTATTTTATGATACTGTGTTACAATATAGCTTAATGTTCATTGTGTTTCAGCTGATAGTGGAGGAGATGAACATTCTAACAACTTTCTTCCTAAGAGCTGACAATCAGAAAGTCTTGTATCCTAATAGTGTTCTCGCAACCAAACCAATCGGCAATTACTATCGCAGTCCTGACATGGGCGATTCTGTTGAATTCCACATCCACATATGCACTCCAGCCGAAAAAGTCGCTCTTATGAAGCAGAGAATAACAGGGTTAAGTTTCAATAAGTAAAATCATTCCATTTGTTACCATCAAGAAAACCATCCTTTTTCTAACAATCTCTTCCTCTCTTGAATGCTAATGCAGTTACATTGAGGGCAAGAAAGAGCACTGGTATCCTGATCCTTCATTTGTATTCAAGGAAGTAGTAGATTTGAACAAGATGATGGTAGCAGTTTGGATTAGGCATAGAATGAACCATCAAGACATGGCAGAGAAAACCAAAAGAAGAGCTCTTCTGCTAGAAGAGATGGTGAAAATATTCAGTGAGCTTGACATTCAATACCGATTATTTCCTATTGATATCAACATCCGTGCCATGCCTCCTCTTGACAAAAAGTGTCTCCTGCCTTAGAGACTTGCATTTCTAATTGCAGCAATATCCCATCGCTAAAATATATATTTTTCTCTCTCGTTTTTCTAGTAACAGACAGTCAAGTTGGTGAGTTGAAGCATTTTGAAAGGGTTAGGTGCTTCCTTAATTAATGTTCTTTTCAATAATGACATATGCAATATTAACATTTTGTCCCTCGTTAAACACAGTGCAAGGATCTTTGATTCTGCAAGATGGTATAGGGCTTCATCCTTAGAATCAAAGTTGATGGTTGGTTGATAACTTGTGGTATGTCACTATACTGTCTTTTGTTCTTTTGTTAGACCCACAAACTGCTTTCATAGGAAGGTTATGCCCTTCTTGCTAGAGGCAGAATGCCAGCAGACATATTTCGGTTTCATTACTCTGTAGATGTAGCGGTCCTTCACCTTTCCAATCCCAACCACAGATTCAGGCCATGTTAAATTTGAAGGTGTTTGGTTGTGTGATAATATTTATGATTTAAATTATTTTTTATTTTTAAAAAATTATTTTTTATATCATTATATCAAAATAATTTAAAAATATAAAAAAACAAATAAAATTATTTAAAAATATATGATTTCAATCGTATTTTCAATTATTATCTTAATATGAATTCAAAGTTCTAAATAAAAAATAAAAACTGTATATACTCCTTCGATCATGATGGTTAAACATGGGTGGGTCTATATGGGTTTATTTGGAAAATATGAAATCCAAAGCTTAACTCATCATAAATTTTTAATTAAATTAAATATAATATTAATTAGTAAATCTTGGCTGATCCAACAAAATTTTAGTGACTAAGTTCACCAAATCAAATAACTTTAAGTTTAGATAAACATCTAAAAAATATATCAAAACAACTAATCCTACAAAGTAAAAATAAACAAAACACAATGATACAAATTTGATCAAATATTGCACACACAGTTATACTTACCAAAATCATTATAAAAAATAAGAAAAATTAAAGAACTTTCTTTCTCCCACCAAAAAAATAATGCCAACTTCATTGAATTTTTCTTCTAAGTAAAACAATCACATGAATTTACAATTTTTTTTTTCATATTATGGACAAATTAGAAGTAATCATTTTCATATTAGTTTGATTTTTACCTATAAAAATAATGAAATTAATTATTTTTTTTTAATTTCAACCTAAATCAGTTCTAATCCACCTATTTCAATTTATTTTAGTTTGGTTATTTTATGTTAAAAAAAATCTATATTATGTTTTGGGCTTTTATTGGACTTTATAATAGACTTGTAATTCATGTTAATATTATCTAATTTTATTACAAGATTCTAGAATATATTTAATTTTTTTCACTAAATATTTATTTATATTAAATTAAATGTAAATATCATGTTCAATATGTTGCAAGCCTTCCTAATATTTTTTTTTATTTGTTTGAGTGAGCAAGACTCCTTACATAAACAGAGTTTAAATAATACACACTAAGTTAAAATTCAAATTAAAAAACATTGCCTTCAATCAAAAGAAACAACAAATAACCTTGTTATAAAACATTTCATGACAAATAAAAATCAATTTTCATCATACACATCATCCCAATCAAGAAGCACATCAAGAATATTGCACTTTAATTTCTTAATAATACTAGCACCAAAACCTGGAATTTAAAATATAGAATTATAACATGATAAATTAAATTAGAAGATATAAAAATAAAAAGTAGTATTTTTACATAGGTTTTAATAAATGCCCCAATTTTTGAACTAATTATTATCTGTTGCTAGATATAACTTTCCACCAAATTTTATAGAATAAAAAATTGAACATGTTAGATTGAAAATGCATTAATTAATGAATCATAAAATAAAAGGTACAAGTTTATAAGAAAAACTACCTAATTCAATGTTTTTATAGGTTTCAAAATCATTTATCAAGGTTTTAATATTAGTTGGAAGTGGTTCGTGATACAACTAGTTTTGACAACAAATAAATGCTTGAAATGTTGTTAGAGATAAAGAACTTTGAAATTGATCGAGTATACGACTACCTATGTTAAAGGTTGATATAGAAGCCATTGTGGATATAAGAATAACTAGAACATGTTATGCAACCTTCAAGAGTGTTTTTATATTTCAAAGCATTACTCTTCCACCAACCCAAAATATCTAGCTTATTATTATCAAGATCCTTACAACCATCAATCAAATACCTCTCAACCTCGTTCCTACTTTTTATACTATTGACATGACCAAAAAATTAAAGTTTTCTCCCAAGTGCAGGAATATCGAAGTAATAGATAACCTGGCAAGACTTGTAGTAGTAACAATAATACAACAATAACAATAACAATAGTAACAATAGTAATAGTAGTAGTAGTAGTAGTAGTAGTAATAATAATAAATTTGATAAGAACTTTGAGATGGAAAATTAATGTAAGAATTAAATAATGATAACAATAAATGTCAAGGCTAGAGGATTCACTAATGGTATGTCAAACAAGTATACTATTCAATTGAAAATCACATACAAAAAAGGTTCCAATCAGATTATAAATTGTTAACATGATTACATTAGTTATTTTATTTGAATAATACTAATACTTGTAAATATTGTCAGACATTCATGATTATAACTTATATTAACAACAAATCAAGTTCTTTTTATAGCTTAGATGTTGGTTATACCATACAATATGAACTATGAAAGTGCCAATTATTTGTTGTACTATGTGTTATACAACATAAATTTAGATTAAATCATTTAACAAACAAAATATTAAAGAGTAAACAAGATAACAAATACAAAACATGTTAGTATCAAACATTAAAGTCCATGTTAAGTTTACACTATACTTATTCTTACATCATTAGTCTAACCTTTTCATCTTGACATAATAAACTTAACTAAATATAATGAAAGAAAGAAATATAAATAAATAACATAAGAACATAAATAAGATAAAAATTAACTAAGTAAAGGAAATAAAATGAAAGACATAAACTTGATATTAATGAAAGCAAAACTTAAGCAATACAAAGAGAGAAAGCAAGAGCATGATCTTAATTTGAAAACCAAGATACCTAAATGCATGACAAATGTCTCCTTTTATAGGCCAAAATTGAAAACTATTGATTTGATGACTAATTGATGAGTAGGTGGTCAACTCTTGATTTAGTGACAATCCTTATCTTCTCTTGTCTACCCAAAACGTCATTGATAACGTCAGAATTGAAACTATTTGAAAACATGAAAGTTTTAGGAAATTATCTCAGCTTTCCAGGAAAAAAAAATTAAGGTCATTTAAACTTTTAAAATTCTAGATATGGGCTAAACACTTAACAGTGTTCGGGCTATAGGACAGATTCAGACTTCTTTATTGTTGTTACAATTTGGACTTGAAAATAACCTTTTTAAATCTTGAGCTTTCATGAAAATTGTAAGTTTATATCTTACCTTTCCATCTATATAAAGTAGGTTTAAATTCGAGATCTACAACTCCAGATATGATCCAATTATCGAACAGTATTGCAGTTTGGACTGCACCAGCATCTCTTTTTTAAGTTTGATCATCTCTTTGTCCTTTCAATTTCAGTTCTTAAACTCATTAATCAATCATTTTATTTATGTGATAGAGCTGTATTTGAAATGAAAATTTACCATAAATTAAAGGTATCTTATATTATTAGATATGTTATTATAAAACGTGTTTTAGTTAAGGAGTTATTGATACTTCAAATACAAAATGATAATATAAAATTTTGATAAAAATACATTTTTAAGTACTAATCAACTATTCTCCTATAAATACCTTTTAAATCAAGTTAAAATGTTAACATTTATCTTTATATTATCAATAACATTAACATCTTATTTATATCTATTATTATCCGTCACTTTATTAGGTTTCAAATAAAACTCACTATCTTCCGCACCATCCTCCTCCTGTGAATGTGTTCCAATAGAGCCAAAGTGTTAACATGTATTTATGTATCATCAATAATATTAATTAAATACTGCTCGAGCTTGATATTTTAAAAATAAACTATTTCACCACAACTTTTATTCACGTGTTAATTCTGTATTTATTTGTATTTTGCGTTCTAACGATCCAATTTATCCATTATATATCCCAAGGACGCCTCGCTTAAAATCTCTCATTGTCATTCCTTTATTCCTTAACAAATGCTGCTGTACTCTCACTTCACTTGCAGCACCAAAGCTCAGAGGCGCTGACACACTTCAAATTTGCGAGGGAAAATCAAATGCCGACGCCGAACTTATCGAGCTTAGTGCACGAACTCCGAGAACGAATCGCAGCAACTTCATCAACGCCACCAAACACCAACACCAACACCAACACCAACACAGCAGCAGAAAACGACTCCGCTCTAGAAATCCGATTCCGTGCTGTCCTTCCTAATCTCCTTCACGCCTATGTCGTTCCTTCTTCATCCGGTAACCACAAAAACGAAGATAAAACCCTAAAACTTCAATTAATTCAATAATTTAATAACATCGTTAATTTATTGATTTTTTACATAATCTTGTCGTAGCGAGCGAGCGAGAGGTGATTGCAGTGTTGAAATTGATTTCACACATAGCGAGGAATTTTCCTGGCGTGTTTTACCATGGTAAAGGGAGTGCCATTTTGCCTGTTATTGGTAGGGTTTTGCCGTTTTTCGCAGAGCCTGCGTTTCGGTGAGTAGTTTTTTATTTTCTTAGTGAATTTTATGTTATTTTTTTTTAAAACAACGTGTAGGAAATAAAGTTAGTTATGTGCTTTTATTGCTTTATATAGCGCGCGGCACGGAGTGATTTTTGATACCGTTGGATCCTTGTTGTCCTTGCTTCGCACTGGAGCGCGAGATGCCTACTGTCAGTTTTTTATTGATGCAATGCTGGCAGTTGAAGGTAAAGGAAAAGGAAAGCAAGAAAGAAAAAAAGGCTTTGTGTGAATGTATGTATTGATTTTATAGCGCTTTTTATATTTTCTTTCCGTGTGTATATATACAGATATATTGTACGTGGCGCCGTTTTCTGTTGATAGTAGAAGTGTTCCGGAATCTGGTAGAATAATGTTGAAGTGTTTTTGCAAGTCATTTAGTGGCATTTTCGATGATCCTGCTTGTATTTGTGGTTTGCCGGCTAGTAGTAAACCTGATGATGGTGCGGGTGTATTGATTAATGTGACGGGCAAAGAGAGGTGGATGACTTTTGCGACTTGGATGGTTAAGCTTCTTAGCAAATGTGTGACTGAAGGGACGCTTTATGTGGAGGGACTCATTAGTTTGGCAAATGTTTCAGCTGCTTGTTCGCTGTTGTGTTTTGGAAATGCTGATTTGCATATGGTGAGTAGGGGACGTTTTACTAGTTGGAGGTGTTAGCTTGTTGTATGTAATCTGTTGTTTCTGTTTGATTTATTAAGTTTTGCTTGTTATATCGTTTTGTGACAGTTGTCTGACAATTGAAATTTTGTGGAAGGCATGTTTTGACTTTGCATGTGTCGTCACATCAGTCATAGATCATGATATTGTTCCTCATGAGAATATGATCAGGTCAATAGCTGCCATACTAAGTGAGGACAGCGAGGGACCTTTTGTATTCAGGTATGTGCTTTGACTTCAGATTCCTCACTTGGTGAAGCTTGCTGTTAATGCATTGTTCAGTTAAAAAATTTAATGAGAGATGCTCTATTACAAAGTCGAATTTCTATGTAGTTTATCTTGCTTCCCTTGCTATTGGCCTGTTTGTGTAGATTGCATGGAAGTTCATATCCATGCTGAATAAAATGCATCTATTCACTGTGTGACACAACCAATCTTTATTCGGTTATTACTTTGTGAATGGGGGAACATTAGTTGCACTACTTACATGGGGTTTTCACTAAAGTGATTTAAACAATTACCTTAATAATGTTGCAGAAACATGGTGTATGATTCCTCCTTGGGTAGTTGCCTCAATATATTGCATTCCAGTTGTTCAGATGCTATTGTAGAGATAACAGCTGCAGGCTTGATAAATGTCTTTCCTCAGTCAATGCAGAGAACCAAAAGCCAAGAGCTCAAGGTTAGTTGCCCAACTTGTTCTTATATAGGCAAGTTGTTCATAATTGTGAGGCATATCTTTTTTTTTTTTTGGTCTGTGTATCTCACAGATATGCAGTCCAAATTGCTTGGGGAAGTGACTAAGACTGTCTGTTGATGCATGTTTTTTCCTCCAGGTAGCTTTGTGCTGCTCATACTCACGGATTGCTAGAACATGCCCCCCTCATATTTGGAGGCCAGAATCTCTGATACATATGCTTTGTTGTCCTGAACCCTTTTCTTCCTTGATTGATTGCTTTCATGTAGCTCTGTCGATTCTTGGTCCTGATCGAGTTGGAGGGAGGATGGAAAATAATGATGATGCAAGCTTATCAGTATCTGGTGATATAACAGTCCAGAACTCAAGTGTTGGCAAAAAGAGACATTCTCAGAATGTGGATACTATACAGACCAAACGCCGTAAGGTAGATGACGATGTTATGGCTTCTGATCCCAGTGTTCTGGCAGAGTGCAAGCTTAATTCCATAGTTAATTCTAAAAGAGATGAAGAATATGCTGATTGTATGCATAAATCGCTTGTTTCCTTCCTTGAACATTTAAAGCCTCCTGCTAAACCTGATTCTTTAAGACCAGATGTTGCGCTAGCAGCTCTTAGCATGCTTTGCATTGCTTTCTGTAGATTTCCAACGACCTATCTGTCAATCTGTATCTTCCAGCAGATGCATGCGTGGATTCCTTGGATATGTGAGCAGGTAGGCTTGATATGTAAAGTTCTCATCAGTTTATCCACCATATTTTCCTAGTCATTGAATGAGATTCACATCATGCAGGCAGAGCGAGGAGGTTCAGTTGAACTTGATATTTCCAACTACTTGGAAGGAATTCACACCATGTTGCTTGTGCAAAGTAAGAAACAAGCCTAAATTTCTTCAAAGTTTGCACTAAACTTTCATTAATTGCCAGGAATTTGTTACTGGTTCTCTGAAAATGTATGCTTACAATTTTTGATATTCTTTTCAATGAAGGATTAGACAATTCTTCAAGTATTGTTGTTGCTTTCTGGCCAATAGACTTGCTGTAAAAGTCTCATTTATCTCCCATTCCAACTTCAATGGTCAGCAGTGCCATTTTGAAATCACTTGGGGGGTTTAGTTATTAGAGAAACAGAAAATGGCTAGGTCATATTTTACGTATACAATCTCATGCTGTTTTTATTAAAGTTAGGAAAGTTTAAATATTTTGTTTCTTTTCTTCAGAATTGAATTAATTACTTTGTAGTATCTGGCTGTTCCTTCTATTTTTCATGTTCTAATGATAATTGTTTCTCATTTACGATGAAAGTAAGATGAGAATCGCAAGTTTCATTTTTGTTTCATTTGAATTTCACTTTTGGTGATGCATACTGTGGATTTCTTTTGTTGGTCTCCTTCAAAACTGAGGATGAAGAGAAGAGGCATGTTTAGGTTTTGTCCTATTTCAATAGGTTCTGGATAAGACATGATTGTGCTGTTGCTGCATTGATATTAGTGAATCTGCTCTTTAGTCAATATTTTAGTTTCTAGTTTGGTATCTCAAACTCTACTTGAATTTGTATATTAGCATGCGTGTTGTTATTCCATTTTGTGTCTCATGAAGCCATATGTTGTTTATTAGGCCCCTTTCTCATGGAGGACAAGCCTTTCAAATATAAGGGTGACTCTACAGATCTTTTGCATATTGTGCTAAAGCTTCCTTGGACTCGTCCACATATGGTTATAGGTCCGCATCCTCCTTGGAAGACAAAATGTTTCTCCATCCAAGTTGTCTCCAAGCTTGGCTCTATCTTAACAACTGAACATGCTCTGGAACTCCTGGAATTGGGTCTCAATGATGAAGCTGAAGAAGTTAGAATTGAAACTATAACTTCTATGCCAGTGATTGTCTTGTGGTCTGGCCTTGGTTTGCAAGCAGAAATGTTCAAAAGGCTTGAGTAAGTGAGGAATGAAATAGATTTGTGTAGTTCTTTATGTTATACAACATATAATTAAATATAAGTGTCATTATGTGAGCTTGATTGTTGCTAAATTAGTTTGGTGCTCCTTTCACCTGAACTTGTAATTGCATCAACGTCTCATTGAATAGTTTGTTTGGTTGTTGTTTCTCAATTTGCAGCTTGCTGGGGAAAGAGGAGAACATCAAAGTTAAGAGAAGCATTCCCTTCACTCTTGGTTTCTTGTCATGTTTTTATGGATCCTGTAGTATTGTTGATGGCCCACCTCTAGGTGAATGCAAGTTATTTATAGATATCAATAATGAGAAACATGGTAAGACAGCTGATTATTTACAAGGATTCTGGTGCTCAAAGTGTGACAGAAGCATTGTGCACAACCACAAGGTACACTTAAAAATAATGCAACCACCTGATTTCCAAAGTGCAAGAGTGGGATTGAATAACTATTTTCCTCAGCTCCAGTCCTTGTTCTTTAAACTTCTTTATGATGAGTCTTCGGAAGAGGTTCAAGTTGCCTGTGTGAGAATTATTCGACGTATCCTTGTACATGGGTCTGAAGATATTTTAATTAAAACAAAATCAGAATGGATTAAATGTGTTGAGTTTTTACTACTGAACAAAAAGAAGCCACTGAGAGAGGCATTCTGCACTCAGATCAGTTCCTTCCTTGAAAGTCCTGTATTCAGTTGTTTATTTTTGAATGGAGATTCATCCAATAAAACTAATGAGCAGAAGTTTTTAGGCCTAATGAAGCATGCTCTGTCAGCAGCTGAAGACCCACAAATCTTTGAGACTCTTCTGGAATGTGTATCCCAAATTATGATCGCAGTTGATATTCATAGTCAACTTTTCTTGTCTTGTCTTATTTTGCTGGTTGATCAGCTGGATCATCCATATGTGACAGTGAGAATGAGTGCATCAAGGTTAATACACAAATCTTGCTACTTTCATCTTAAAGGAGGATTTGAGCTAATCCTTTCAAAAGTAGTTCACATTAGAAATGAGCTGTTTGATTATCTAACTACGAGGTTCACAAGCCATCCAAAAATGGTCAGAGAGTTTGCAGAAGCTGTTTATGGAGTTGAAACTGAAGAGCTTGTTGAGAAAATGATTCCCATTGTTCTTCCAAAGCTCGTGGTGTCTCAGCAGGATAACAATCGAGCAGTTCAGACATTATTTGAGTTAGCCAAGTGTTTGAACACTGACATGGTGCCTCTGATAGTTAATTGGCTACCAAAAGTGCTTGCCTTTGCTCTTCATCGAGCAGACAAGCAGGAGTTACTCTCAACTTTGCAGTTTTACCATGATCAGATTGGTTCGGATAACCAAGAAATTTTCGCTGCTGCATTACCTGCACTTTTAGATGAACTTGTCTGCTTTCTTGATGGTGGTGATTCAGTTGAGATAAACCAAAGGTATGGCTCTTTGAACTTGCTTACAATAAACAAATAAAAACTTGTGTGATTTTTTTGTTTCTACTCTTTTCGTTATAATATCAAGAGATAGCTAATGATTTCAATACCCCAGCTTAAGAAGTGGCTACATCTTAGGCTGCACTCATCTTTGCAAATTTTGCACTCATTTATCTTAAAAACAGGGCCATTCTCGAGTACTGTATAAATGTCTCAGGCTGACAAGCAAGCTTTTGCAAGTTAGTGGCCTGAAAGTGGTTCATAATTACAAAAATATGGGATGATGGGATTGTCCCTCATGTCCTGAAAGTGGGTAATAATTACAAAAATATGGGATGATAGGATTGTCTCTCATGTCCGTGGGCTACTCTTATTAAAGACTGCCATAATGAGACATATCTAAGTAATGACCCCATGCCAAACTTCCATTGAAGGAATCAAGTTTTTACACCTCTAGCTGAGATTTTACCTCCATTGAGATTTGCTTGTCCCAATGCTTTTAATTTATTTGCAATCAACTGATGATTGTATGATGGTGCAAAATGGGTGATTTGTCATCTGCCCATCATCATATTTTTGTTTACCTATGCAGGTTATCAAGAGTGCCTGACATGATAAAAGAAATTGCCAGAGTTCTGACAGGTGGTGAAGATCTACCAAGCTTTCTGAGGAATCATTTTGTTGGTCTCCTTAATGGCATTGATAGAAAAATGCTTCATGCAGAGGATCTTTCGCTGCAGAGACAAGCTTTGCGACGTATTAAAATGCTAATTGAAATGATGGGGTCACAGCTTGGTACTTACGTGCCAAAATTAATGGTCCTTCTTATGCATGCTATTGATAAAGAATCACTGCAAAACGAGGGCCTATCTGTCTTGCACTTTTTCATAGAGCAATTGGCTAACAAGTCACCATCTAGCACTAAACATGTCATTTCTCAAGTTTTTGCTGCCCTTATTCCCTTCTTGGAGAGATACAAAGAAAATCCTTCTACACATTTGAACAAAGTGGTGGACATTTTGGAAGAACTTGTGTTAAAGAACAGAACCATCCTGAAGCAGCATATTCATGAATTTCCTCTATTACCTAGTATTCCTGAGCTAATGGAAGTGAACAAAGCTATTCAAGAAGCACGTGGGTCAATGACTTTGAAGGATCAATTGCGAGATGTTGTTGATGGTCTCAACCATGAGAACTTGAATGTTAGGTATATGGTGGTGTGTGAGTTAAGCAAGTTACTGAATCTGAGAAGGGGAGATATTACATCTCTGATCACTGGTGAAGTTGCTGCTGATATGGACATTTTGAGCTCATTGATCACAGCCTTACTCAGAGGATGTGCAGAAGAATCAAGGACTGCAGTAGGACAGCGGCTGAAGCTGGTCTGTGCTGATTGTCTTGGAGCATTGGGTGCAGTTGACCCTGCTAAAGTAAAGGGAATTTCATCCCAGCGCTTTAAAATTGAATGTTCAGATGATGATCTTATCTTTGAGCTGATCCACAAACACTTGGCTAGGGCTTTTAGAGCTGCACCTGATACCATTGTTCAGGACTCAGCTGCACTGGCAATACAAGAATTGCTTAAGATAGCAGGTTGTGAGGCATCACTGGATGGGACTGCTTCCCTGTCACAAACCCTGAAGGACAAGAGTGCTAAAAGTAGTAGTGGAATGAATACGAGGGGTCAGAGATTGTGGGACCGATTCTCCAATTATGTCAAAGAGATAATAGCCCCTTGTTTAACCTCTAGATTTCAGCTTCCAAATGTGGCTGACTCAGCATCAGTTGGGCCAATTTACCGGCCTTCTATGTCATTCAGAAGATGGATATTCTATTGGATAAAGAAACTTACTGCGCATGCAACCGGATCCCGTGCAAGTATATTTAATGCATGTAGAGCTCTAGTGCGGCATGATATGCAACTAGCAATTTATCTGCTGCCATATTTAGTTCTCAATGCTGTTTGTCATGGTACTGAGGAGGCGCGCCACAGCATAGCTGAGGAAATCCTATGTGTTCTTGATGCTGCTGCATCAGACAACAGTGGTGCTGCAGTTGGTGGGCAAAGTGAAGTTTGTATTCAAGCTGTTTTCACTCTCCTGGATAATCTTGGGCAATGGATGGATGATTTTGAACAAGAGCTAGCTCTTTCCCAATCTTTCCAATCACCAGCATCTAAGAAACAAGCATCCAAATCCAAGGGTCAAGGTTCAATTTCTTCGATGGATCAGGATCAACTCCTTGTACAGTGTAAGTATGTTTCAGAACTTTTAACTGCAATTCCAAAGCTAACACTTGCCAGGGCCTCCTTCAGGTGTCAGGCTTATGCAAGATCTTTGATGTACTTTGAGTCTCATGTGCGTGGAAAATCTGGTGCATTTAACCCAGCAGCTGAGAGAAGTGGCATATTTGAGGATGAAGATGTTTCATATTTGATGGAAGTATACAGCTGCCTAGATGAGCCTGATGGTCTATCTGGCTTGGCATGTCTACGCAAATCATTAAGCTTGCAAGACCAGCTCTTAATAAATAAAAGAGCAGGGAACTGGGCTGAGGTTTTAACTTCTTGTGAGCAGGCTTTACAGATGGAGCCCTGTTCTGTTCAACGGCATTCAGATGTCCTTAACTGTTTGCTGAACATGTGCCACCTTCAGGCTATGGTCACTCATGTGGATGGTTTAATTTCTAGGGTTCCACAATACAAGAAAACATGGTGCATGCAAGGTGTGCAAGCAGCATGGAGGCTGGGCAGGTGGGACTTGATGGATGAGTACATCAGCGGGGCTGATCATGATGGTTTACTTTGTAGTGGTTCTGAAAGTAATGCTTCCTTTGACATGGATGTTGCAAAGATTCTTCAGTCTATGATGAAGAAGGATCAGTTCTCAGTTGCTGAGAAGATTGCACTATCCAAACAAGCTCTGATTGCTCCTCTTGCAGCTGCTGGCATGGATTCTTACGTGCGGGCTTACCCGTTTATCGTGAAACTTCACTTACTACGTGAATTGGAGGACTTCCACGCTCTTCTTGTTGATGATTCTTTCTTGGTCAAAAAATTCCATCTGGGTCATCTAGAATTCACTAAATTGATGGAGAATTGGGAACATCGGCTCAGATTTACTCAACCATCCCTTTGGGCAAGGGAGCCTCTTTTGGCTTTCCGAAGATTGGTATTTGGTGCCAGTAGTCTCGGTGCCCATGTTGGGATCTGCTGGCTTCAGTATGCAAAGCTTTGTCGCTTGGCTGGTCACTATGAGACAGCAAACCGAGCAATTCTGGAAGCCCAGGCCTCGGGTGCACCTAATGTTCACATGGAAAAGGCCAAGCTTCTGTGGAGTACTAGGCGATCAGATGGTGCCATTGCAGAGTTGCAGCAAACTCTCCTTCACATGCCTGAAAAGGTTGTAGGTGCTGCTGCTAGGTCTTCAATTACTAGCCTTTCATTGGTACCATTGAATCCCCAACCTGCATTTTGTGATACTCAAGCTTCGAGTGAGAATCTAGATGTTGCAAAGACTCTACTTTTATATTCCAGATGGATCCATTATACGGGGCAGAAACAAAAGGAAGATGTCATAACTCTTTATACCAGGGTGAGGGATCTGCAGCCTAAGTGGGAAAAAGGATTCTTCTATTTGGCTAAATATTGCGATGAGGTGCTTGTTGATGCCAGGAAACGTCAGGAAGACAATTATGAACTAGGTCCCAGACTGGTACCATTGACTTCCACTTCTATTTCTCCTTCGAACACTGAGAGGCGATGGTGGACTTACGCACCTGATGTACTTTTATTCTATGCTAAGGGGTTGCATAGGGGCCACAAGAATCTCTTTCAAGCTCTTCCAAGATTGCTAACACTGTGGTTTGAATTTGGAAGCATTTATCAGAGATGTGGCTCATCGTCCAATCAAGAGTTGAAAAAGGTTCATGACAAGGTACTATAATGTTCAAGACCGATAGTATAGCTGTACTTTTTTTCCTACTGCATTTTAAAACGTGATCAATTATCTTCTGGCAGGTTATGAGTATTATGCGAGGCTGTTTGAAGGATTTGCCAACATATCAATGGTTAACAGTGCTGCCTCAATTAGTTTCTAGAATCTGCCACCAGAATGAAGATATTGTAAAGTTGGTCAAACGCATAATCACCTCTGTTATCCAGCAATACCCACAACAAGGCCTATGGATTATGGCAGCCGTTTCAAAATCCGCAGTCCCTTCAAGGCGGGAAGCGGCTGCAGCAATCATACAAGAAGCTAAAAAGGGGTTCAGCCAAGGAAACAATGGGAGCAATTTGTTTGTTCAGTTTGCCAGCTTGATTGATCATCTTATCAGATTGTGTTTCCACCCAGGCCAATCAAAAGCAAGGACAATCAATATTTCAACTGAATTCAGTGCCCTGAAAAGGATGATGCCACTGGAAATTATCATGCCAATTCAACAATCTCTCACTGTTAGTTTACCAACGTATGATGTGAATCTCACCGACCCCCTTACCTCTGTTATCTTTTCTGCTTCTGATCTTCCAACAATTTCAGGAATAGCTGACGAGGCTGAGATTCTTTCATCTCTTCAGCGACCTAAAAAAGTAAGTATCTCTAAGCTGCTGATATCAGAGAGCTTGAATATGATTTAGTTGCACAAGATCCTGTCTCCATTTACTTCTGGATTTATGATATTATGGTTCACTTGTTTGCAGCATGCCCATATAAATTTGGTGTCTACGGTCTTCCAATAATTTTGTTTGAGAAAAACTTCAAGATCCCCTGTGTTATTACACAGGAGCTTGTTGAAAATTGAAAACTCATCATAATTGAGAGGGAGGTGTTGCCCATATTTCATATTTGATGAAATGACCAGCTTAACTGAAATAATAAGCCAGTCACTCATAAAAAAATTAAAAATACAGATAGCATAATTTTTTTTTTTGTTTTCAATTTTGAGAATCAAGAAACAGACGTGACTGTTGAATTTGCTCACAAGTTTGTCGCTCGTGTCAAGGGGATTGAATTTCTATTTGTTAATAGATAAACATCCTGGTTTCCTTAATTTAACAAAATAAAACACACACGTTGGTTTCTATTGAAGTTGTTATACTGCTCCAAATTAGCTTCGGAATCTGGATGCGTGGGGATTGTTTGTAGCTATCTTGGCACAGTTTTTTTCCCTTGCTCTATCACCATTGAATTGAAGCTGTCATCCCATGTTCATTAATTTAAGTTGTCATATTTTCCTTTGTGATTTGTTGTGATCATTTTCTCATCAACTGCTGTACTGTCCTGTTTCTTCAGATTGTTCTATTGGGTAGTGACGGTATTGAACACCCATTCCTTTGCAAGCCCAAGGATGACCTTAGGAAAGATGCTCGTATGATGGAGTTCACTGCAATGATAAACCGGTTGTTGTCAAAATATCCTGAAAGCCGTCGGAGGAAACTTTACATTCGTACTTTTGCTGTAATTCCACTAACAGAAGACTGCGGTATGGTGGAATGGGTGCCCCACACCCGTGGACTTCGGCATATACTTCAAGACATATATATAAAATGTGGGAAATTTGACAGGCAGAAGACGAATCCTCAAATTAAACGGATATATGATCAATGCCATGGTAAAATGCCAGAAGATGAGATGCTAAAAAATAAGATCCTTCCCTTGTTCCCTCCAGTTTTCCACAAATGGTTCTTGACCACTTTTTCTGAGCCAGCTGCTTGGTTTAGGGCTCGGGTTGCTTATGCTCATACCACTGCAGTTTGGTCGATGGTTGGGCATATTGTGGGACTAGGAGATCGACATGGTGAAAACATTCTCTTTGACTCTACCACAGGTGATTGTGTCCATGTTGATTTCAGTTGTCTATTTGACAAAGGCTTGCAGTTAGAAAAACCTGAGCTAGTGCCTTTCAGGTTAACACAGGTAACAGGATTTTGCATGCGACTGTATTTTATCAAATTGCTAAGGATTCTATCCATCTTCAATCATTTTATGATATTAACCCCTGCATTCTTATGCATGATTTAAGACCGCAATGAGTTCTCAATTGAATTCAACACCAATATAGAATGGGTTTTATGCAGTATTGGATAACATACCCAGAAGTATTTATAGTCTTGTCTATTTTTTTTAAATTTTTTATCGCATATGGTTTTGCAAACCTGGTTTCTTACTCCCTTGGGCACTGTTGGATTATTCCTGCAGAACATGATTGATGGCTTGGGCATCACGGGTTACGAGGGCATTTTCTTGAGGGTATGCGAAATCACACTTTCAGTACTGAGGACACACAGGGAAACTTTAATGAGTGTTCTTGAAACTTTCATTCACGATCCTCTTGTGGAGTGGACAAAATCTCACAAATCCAGCGGGGTTGAAGTTCAGAACCCACATGCACAGGTTCCACTCTTCATCATTCACCTGTCATAATTTTTCAAGTTTAGCTATATTTATCCGTAATAATCTTTAATCATCCCAAATAAACCTTAATATATATATATAACTTCGCTCCCAAGACATGTGCTTGAGGGTAATTATTACACAACCATAAAAACTAAAGCACGGTATGTTGAATATTGCAGCGAGCCATTAATAATATCGAAGCAAGGTTGCAAGGGGTGGTTGTTGGCGTTGGAGCGGCACCCTCTTTGCCTCTTGCCGTGGAAGGCCAGGCTCGTCGTTTAATTGCTGAAGCAGTGTCGCACAAAAATCTTGGGAAGATGTACATATGGTGGATGCCTTGGTTTTGAGGAGTCATTGCTTGAACTTTTTGACCAGGTATTTCACAGCCTATTGGAACATTTTCCACTTACCAACCATCTTTTGGAATATCTAAAAAAACCACTAAAATTAGACCAAATCCAAAAATTTATGGACATTTAAAATGCATCAAGAAAACTCCTAAATTTTTGAAATATTTACTATCTTGCTTGGCAAAAGAACCAAAAACCTAAAATTTGCGTGACATAGTTAAGTTATTGTTTATCACCGGTAGCTTAACCCTGGGAGCAATACTCATAAGGTACAGTGTGCATTTATACTTGTGGATCTCATTTCTGAGGTTATAATGTGAAGCAATTTGTCAGGAAAAGCATGTTGAAGATTTTTCTTTCACGAAGATGTTTCAGTTTAAGGACTAGATTTTTGACCCTTGATGAAGTACAAGGGATTGGACATGCATGGAGAGATTCTACAACCTTCACGGGGAAGAGCGGAGCAGAACTTTTGCAGGAACTAAAAGTTGCTCACCGCATGCCTCTCTCAACTTCTCCTATTATACTTTGTATCCTCTTGAAGTGCTGCCAGCGATTCATCAGCTCTCTGTATATAGGCTATATCGTCCTGCACTCTTTCTTTTGAGCAGATATGACTACCCACTTTGCATATAGAAGAAACCGATAGTCAATCTCCCCTCCTTGTTGATAATACACTGTTGCATGTTGCTGCGCTTCAAGATGCCCAAGTTTTTTACTTTTTTATGCAGCTGATTTCCGGTTCTTGTCTGAGGACGTCATGGTTCTGCAGTTCCATGTATATTTTTTTGGTATATGTAAACAAGAGACGGGGATAAAGGAAATCTCCAATGACGTAAAAATCCAAAAGAAACTTGTGATTAGTAGATGGTGAACTTGCCCATCCATCTGCTAACGTAGCCATTCCTTGACATCTTTCCCTCAGCTAACTGTTCCCATTGGACTTCTCGTTTGAGCCATTATCTCTTTAACTATAGATTTTATTTAACTGGAGATTCCCCTCCTAACACTGCTATGACTTCCTGATCCACAAACCACTGTGCTCTCTGCTGGAATCACTTCGCTATCGGCAAGTTATTACTTACAGGAAGAGTGGGAGGGGAGGGGAGGGTGAGTGAAGTCAGGAGAAAGAAGATGAGAGTGCACCAAGAGCAATCGATTCTGGTGATGATGCTACAAATTTCTTGATCAAACGGCTAGTAGCTGAAGTCGCTCCTTTGGTGATGGTGGGGACTACTGCAGAGAAGAAGCGCTGGACTTCTTTGCTAGTTGCTGCTAAACATTTGGTTGATAAATCCAGTGGTAGTGGCGGCGGCGGCTGTGAAAAATAAGGTAGTGGTTGTTGACGGTGGCAGATGTGTTGTTGGTTCCCTGGTACGAGCGAGGTTGTTTATCTTTTGGTGACACCACACTAGCGTGTCCATGGATGGAACTGGAACTTACAAAAACAGGGAGGTACGGAGGGTTGGAGGAACTTGCACGTTGAAAGTTTTTTGTTTTTCTATTTGTACTCACAACCGTGAAGGCCAGAGTTATTGTGGGCTTTTTGAAAAGATTGTAATGGGTTGGATTTTACTAAAAGGCTCAAATCACGATTAGAAAAATAAGGCCCAACAAAATTGTTTCGATCTAATTATCCCATCTCTAATAAAGTATAAATAGAATCAAAAGCTTTAAAATGAATATTTCACAAGAAACAAGAAAAGAACAGAAATATCTAGAAATATTGGAAGTAGATTTGGGGCTATCTAAGACATTAACACGATAAAAAAAAAATACAAGAACAGTTAGAAGCAATAAAATATAACTCAAATCATACAAAATACACAATCATTTGTCATTCTAAATCAACAAAATTATTTTCTTTTAATTACAAAGAAGATATTCAAATTTAAAATATCTTGAAATAAAAAATGCTGGCATTTTCCCTCCTAAAATTCCAACTCCAAAAAATTTTTTTTAAAAAAAAACACTCTTTAACTCAACGGGACACAAGGGACCATCAACAATTAAAGCAGAAATAAGCTCTCTCAAAATAACAAAAGTACATTTTCTCCCGAGATCAAAAGTCTATTTTACAAACAAAACCACATTTTCTCCTCCTCCTTTTCTTCTCTTTCCCCAAGTTCTTGAAACGAGGAGCTGCGAGAGTTACATGATTGTCTCGCAGACATTGATATCTCATTTGAAAGGCGCGCCAAAAGATTGCAACTCTCCACAGCTAAAATATATAGGTAAGGTGATAGGTAGGATGACAAATAAAATAATATACAGTAATGGTAATGAGAAGGATGGAAAATGGCAGGTTCGATTAGCTTGTTGTTCAGGTTATGAGCATCTGCAAGACTTCCCTTTACTTCCTCCTGAGCACAGATAGAAATTGGCCAGACGATAATCCCCAACCTGCTATAAAAACTCGCTAGTCTTATTGCTTGTGATGAACATGTACAGAAACATATTTGATATATAAAGCCATTTGTAGCAGGAACTAGAATTGCTAAATACCTCTTTCGCTATTTGTTGCAGGATCTCTATTATCTCCGAGAAGTCAGGCCTTAGAACTGGATCCTGTTGCCAGCATTTTTCTAGCAGTTCGGCAAGCTTTGGTTCAGTATTCTTGGGTATGGTAGGCCGTAGACCCTGAAACCACGTGAATGAAAATCACCACACAAATTCTTATAATCATGGACTCATCATATGAAATAGGGGAAAAAATGCTTGTTGAAAAGGATTTTTACCTTTTGAACCACTCCAACAGCTGCTTGTAAAGGGGTTAAGTATTCATATGGAATCTGGGAAGCCAAATATGCAAAAATGATCAATTTTGCAAGAGAAACTTACTAAAAAGCGAAGGGATATTACACGAAAATGACCAGCAGCACCTTTCCAGTTAACAACTCCCATAACACGATCCCAAAACTAAATACGTCAGCCTTGTGGTCATACGGCTTGTGTTCAATGACCTTCAATGCAAGATAAAAGTTGTAAGAAAATTGCGAGATGAACCATTTAGAAGATGCATGGTGGTTGCCACCAGCACAACTAATGATGCATCAAAGTTTCAACAAGAATCATGGGGGACGGGAGGGTAAAGCTATGGATTATTTAACAATGGTAAACAAGTGATCTCTCTCGGTGACAGCAAGAAGCAAATTAAACACTAAGATTAATGTCAAGATAGTTTGCACACTAGTACTGGGAAGGATATTGGTAAAGCTGGGAACACTTTTCAGAATAAGGTGTAATGAAAACAAAGGTATACCTCAGGAGCCATCCATCTATAGGTCCCAGTTTCCGCAGTCATAATTCCAGTCTGAGCTTTCACTCTGGCAACACCAAAATCAGCAACCTTGACTACCTGAAATGAAATGAACAGATGTTTCTTATAGATACACATACGGTACAAAGCTTCAGTTGAATTTGATTCATCTTCCTCCTTGATCATGGTGAGAGTAGAAGATGTGGAGGAGGATGAAAAAGACTAGGTAAAAAACATCACTGAAGCCAATCGAATAGTAAACAAAGCACTTGCTGAAAAAATGAAATATGGCAAAGAAGAATCTTACTTCATTTTCATCCATGAGAAGATTTGCAGCCTTCAAATCCCTATGGATTATATTATTTTGGTGCAAGTAATCCATTCCTTTAGAAACATCTATTGCTACTTTAAGTAAACTTGGCAGCGTAAAAACACCCCTCTGCTTGTGTAGGTAGTCATAGACACTTCCTCCGTACATGAATTCTATTTAGCAAGAAAAGAAAAATTAAGAAACAAAATGTTGAATGGGAGATGAAAAATTAAACAAAATCTTGAATGGGAGATGAAAAATTAAAGGAAAATAAAGAAAGAAATTCATACGAGGAATAAATAATCATAACAAATGTTTCAAAACTCAGTGACATTTACCTGTTACAATGCACAAACTTGGAGGCTTGGTGCATGCACCGATAAATTGTACAACATTCTTGTGTCGAACTTTCCTACAAGTTCAAAGAACATGTAAAAACAAGGAAACACCAAACCCAAGAAACAACCCAGAGTTGTAGAAAAACTACGTAGCTGAAGACATTTTGTCAGACCTCATAATGTAAACTTCTTGGGCGAATTCTTTCTGCAAGTCTGAATTTACTCGCTCAGGCTTGAGAATTTTGATAGCCACTTCCTGACTACAATATGTACCTTTGTACCTAAGCAAATGGGATGAAACAGTTGAATAAAAAACCAAACATCAACAGAAATTGTATCTAAAAAACAGTTAACTTACAGATCACCATATGATCCAGAGGCAACTTTGTTCTCAAACTTCAAATATTTAGGATTAATTTCCCACACATCCGTCCCGTCATTCGGTATTGTAACATGATTAGTATCGTATTTGGTCCTAAATTGCTCGTGATCCTGCGAACACATTAAAAGTAAATTGAAA
The DNA here is from genome assembly GCA_026413675.1 of Populus pruinosa. Taxonomy (NCBI): domain Eukaryota; kingdom Viridiplantae; phylum Streptophyta; class Magnoliopsida; order Malpighiales; family Salicaceae; genus Populus; species Populus pruinosa. Next base: position 27,071,856 of record CM048595.1, read on the forward strand.
TGCATATCGAAACAAGACAATGAATGAAACCACACAAGGAAAAACATAAATTTGTTGTAGTCAATTGATGTGGTGAAGAGATTATGGCATAAACTAGACACTATCAATTATTATCAATTATCTTGTTGCATTGGAAAACTAAAGAATAAGCAGAAGCAAAATCAAGAACTTCAAAATGGTACCCATCAGCAACCTAGCTATGGTGAATTATTCCTGAAATAAATTCAGTTACATGCGTTCTACCATATTCAAAACATTGCTAGGAGCGTTATGCTTGTCATATACAAGGCATATCATCTAATTTGAGGAGGTTGCTCGTGGAAGAAATAGATGAAACTATTTTAAAATGATGAAGATAAAAAATACATATCAACAAAACAAGGTTCCTAACAGACAACTTAATCATCGGGATAAATTCTTATTCAATTCATGGCCTAGTCTATTGCAATCCTGGTCTACTCTTGCCCATTTCCAGTACTATATGAGTTGCTAATTGGGAATTCCTTAATTTAACTCCTTCTTTAGTTTTCTTATCACTAATTAACTTGTGACTAAGTTTTATTTCTACCTACAGCAGCCCCTCCTCAACCCCATAAAATAACCAAATGGTAAAAAGATCTGAAACTGGATGAAGGAAATTACATCAAATATTGGAAAGCAATTTATAAAACATTTCATTGCATCCCGCCCAATTCACTGGCTTTAGATATAATTAACTTCAATTTGAGATGATCATTTTAGCAAACAGACCATTGGTTAGAAGAGAATATTCTACTTGCAGGGTCATGCAAAGCTTGCCTGATCCTCATCAAATAATATGACAATCTTCACTAAACAAGAAACAAGAAAATCAAGAGACTGAAAATATAATCAATTCAAGTACAAATAAATTCATAAAAACTCTTGTAGAACACCACATTCAACAGTGAGCATTGTGAGTGAGAGAAACCCAGATTTATTATAAGCTGCAAACTCCATAAGAAGACACTTGCCATCACTACAAATCAAATCAGGGAATTACCTCAATCTTGGAAAATTCCTTTACCAACGCTTGTCTGAGCTGCTCCGTTTCCTGAAAATTATGAACAGTCTGTTAATGGATCAAGTTCGTTGTGTATTTCAAATATGTTCCTGATTAATGGAAGCCTTATGTAATAAAAGGTGTGTATGGCAAGTACCTCATATGGCCAACCATCAACAACAAATACATCTAAGGAGTAGCCATCAACTGTCGAAAATGCGTGCGCTTCTTGGATGTTCAACCCAATGTCAGCAAGTAAGGAAGTCAGCTGTAAATTCGCGAAACACCAATGACCTCATAAATAACTAGAAGCACAATAAACGACAAATTCATTAAATTTTAGCAGTATCAGACACCAACGCAGACCTCAAATTTGTTTGCAGTTCTTCCAAATTGAATACCAAAACAGCCTCCAAATTGAAAGAAGCAGCAGAATAAAAGAAGATTTTCCCCAGCAAATTGAAACAATGTTTGAGAAATAAAATGTGCTTGGCTTATTTCAGCAAGCATGCTTATCTTACCTTACTCAGGAGTTTTGGCTTGTCATAGGTCGAAAAAGTTATTTCATGCGTGGGCCTACATCATTGCCAATAAGAAAAATAGTGTAAACCTCACGATCCAAATCTAGTAAATCATGTATACATGTTTAGAAATGTGCATAATCAATGGCATGCTCAATCAGATTGCGCGCCATTTCAAATATAGGATCTCATATACAAAGAGAGCCCATTACCCTACCATATTCAAGGATTAAAAACTCATCTGAATTCTGATTTTCACTCAAGTCTGTCTATTAAAGATAAAGATTAATATAAAAATGATATTTGTTAAAATTTTTCAAAATAAAATGTTAAAGTGAACTAACAAAAGGGCAAAAACCCCAGATAGATCCTTATTGGAATCAAGTTAACTCTACCACAACAGCATTTTGAATGAGAGAATTGCCTGAAGAACTTTGAATCAGCATACTCAGAATTATCACCATCTTGATCATCAAATTTATTTGCTTCAAGTGCCAGTGCTTCAAGATTAGGTGATGAACCAAAGGCTGGCGGTGGATGCAAGCTGACAATTGACAACAAGATAAAAATGTCAGCAATATTAATGAAACTTATTGATTGGAGCCGTCAAAATCACAATATGCATGGATTAAGAGGATTCTAGGACAGATAATGATCTCAACAGCATACTTCTTTCTCTGAGCTGCTTCCTTACTAGGAGAGTCTTGAAGGCTAGAGTCAGTAGAATTATCATCCGAAGTTGGATGAACCTGCATGTGGGAGATGCAGTTGATTGCACTTGATAAATTAAAAAGTTTAGAAGACTCAATGCAAGAAAAGAAGATAACAAATGCAAACGAGGTTTGCAATCCACATTTGGCAAAAATCAGCTGCGTTTATTGAACTCAAACAGATCAAACCAGCCTCACAGTGTGAAATGCAGCACTCATTTGAGGACCTGTTTACAGAAGATTCCTTTCATAGCTAGTAACTAAACCAGTATTATACTCGTATATTTATAGTTATATCACATTTACTTCTACATCAACAATGTGGAACCAAAAAAAAATCAATTTTGATGAACACAAAAACACAAAACTTCGAACTCCAAATTCTCCACAAAAGATAGGATCCTTCAAGACCTAAAAACACCTGCCGAAAACTTGTATCATGAACAAATCCTCGCGTAGTCTTAAAATCTACAGCCTAATCAATCGCAAATTCTGTTCATAATCAAATCTTCACAAATTAATATCAAGAAGCATCGGTAATATAAAAAACATAACAAATCAGTAGATAGACGTTACCTGAACAAGGCGAATTTCAATCGCCGGTCGATTAGCAGGATCGTGAGCCAAACGCAGCAATCTCTTATGCGTTAACACATCTTCTGCTCTCTCCACATTCACATCTAACGCATATCTACACCACAAAAGGTACCAAAATGAGAATTATCCTGCGAAAGATCAAAATAAAAAGACGAAGAAAAAACGAATAATTCAAATTAAAAAAAAACACAAAATTTTCATTTCCGTAACGAAGAAGCAAAACAAAGTCACATACATACACATATATCGTATAGATACACGTACATGTGCGGAAACTAACACACACACACAAAATTTTCATTTCCGTAACGAAGAGGCAACACCAAGTCACATACATACAAATATATCGTATAGATACACGTACATGTGGGGAAGCTAACACACACACACACGTACCTGGTAGGGAGGCTATTGAAGTGAGTCCAGAGTTGATCATCAAAACCAGGTAGATTAGCTTCTTCGTGATTAGATTCTTTAAGACGACGAAGAATCTCCTTATAAACCTCAAGTTTCTGCTGCATCCTTTGCTGTTGTTGCCTTCCTTGTAACACCGAATCAGACAATGTCGTATTCGTGTTCTCATTCACTCTGCAGCCTCAGCTCTCATCACTACAAACAAAAAAAAAACAATAAATAAAGCTAAATGCAGAGAGAGAAGTTGCGAATTTTATTTATTTATTTCGCTAAGTAGGTTTAAGAGGAGATTAAGGGGAGGGTTAAGAGTGGATTAAGGTTTAATTAATTTAATATTATGGATTTATATTTTATAGTTGGTGCTGAAGAGAGAGAGGCTGCGTTGTGAGTTTTTTTTGAATGGGTTTTTGGCATCCCTTCCCGCTGCTCTCTAAATATATAAGTTGTTTAGAGGCGTAGTGCGCACCCATAAGAATCAAGACGGTGTAAATTCGTACCCTCGCTCGTTATCCTCCCCTAAATAAAATATTAGCGGGGAGAGTATTTGCTGTGTGTGCATTACATCAACTTCTATGCACATCTTTACAACGTTTTTTTTGTTTTGTTTTTTCAATCCATCCTTTTGACTTGGAATCATTCCATTGATGATAAGTGTGTTTGGTTTGGAAATATAATGATTTTTTCATAAAGACATAATATTTTTTAAGTATAAATTGTTAAATAATATTTATGTAATTTTATTTATTAAGGGTAGAATAGTACTTTCAATTTAATCTATATATACTTTATTTATATTTAGGTTAAGTTTAAGTATTCATAATATACAAATTATTCAGAATTCTAGCCCCCTTTTTATGTTTCATCTTAATTATTTTAACATGGTATCAGAGCTGGTTCTATGAAACGAGGCTTAATCCCGAACACAGCTTCACTCCAAAACGCAAATATCAAATTTTTTGGAGTGAGATTTTGTCTTCCACTTCTGCAAAATTTGGTATTTCATCAATTTCTGCAATTATTTTGGTATTTCGTCTTCCCTTCAGGTTTTGCAATTTGGTATTTGCGTTTAATTTCTGCAATTATTTTGGTATTTCGTCTTCCCTTCAGCTTTTGCAATTTGGTATTTGCGTTCAATTTCTGCAAATTTGTTTTGTGTTTTGGAGTAATTGTATAGTAGTGAGAAGATATTTCTTTAGTTTCTGAATTTCTGTTCAGTTTCTGCAATTTGGTATTTGGTTTTCTGCTGCTTTTGCATTCTAGTTTTCTGTGATTGTTGATTATGGCTACTGAAAGAGATGATTCGCTTCAGTCTGTGAGTGTGAGGTTGGATGGGAAGAACTATTCATATTGGAGCTATGTAATGAGAAATTTTCTTAAAGGTAAGAAGATGTGGAGGTATGTTAGTGGAACTTATATGATACCGAAGAACATTGAGGAGAGGGATGTTGTTTTGATAGATACATGGAAGGAAAATAATGCAAAAATCATTACTTGGATCAACAATTCTGTTGAATATTCGATAGGCACACAGTTGGCGAAGTATGAGACAACAAAAGAGGTTTGGGATCATCTGCAAAGGTTATTCACGCAATCAAATTTTGCAAAACAGTATCAATTAGAGAATGACAGACGAGCTCTTCATCAGAAGAATATGAGTATTCAAGAGTTTTATTCTACCATGACAGATCTTTGGTATCAATTGGCTTTTACAGAATTGGCAGAATTAAAGGCATGTGGTGCCTATATTGAGCGTAGAGAGCAGCAACGATTAATACAGTTTTTAACAGCACTTCGCAATGATTTCGAAGGACTTAGAGGTTCAATTCTGCATCCTTCTCCACTGCCTTCTGTTGACTCTGTTGTGAGTGAGTTATTAGCTGAAGAAATATGTCTTCAATCTTATTTTAAAAAGGGAATTCTTTCTACTTCGAATCCTTCAGTATTAGTAGTACCTTCGAAGCCATTCTCTAATCATTAGAAGAAACCTTACACAAGGGTTGGCTTCGACGAGTGCAGTTTCTGTAAGCAGAAAGGTCATTGGAAGGCTTAGTGTTCTAAGTTGAGACAACAAAATCAAGCTTGGAAGTTTGGCAGTCAGTCACAACCTATTACTCATAGACCACCTCAGGGTTATAAACCATCACACCATAATACTGCAGCAGTAACTTCCCCAGGCTCTATTACCGATCCCAATACTTTGGCTGAGCAATTTCAGAAGTTTCTCTCCTTGCAGCCACAAGCAATGTCCGCTTCTTCTTTCATAGGTCAGTTGCCTCATAGTTCCTCAGGTATGTCACACTCTGAATGGATCTTGGATTCTGGTGCTTCTCATCATATGTCTCCAGATTCCTCATCTTTTACCTCTGTGTCCCCTTTATCCTCCATTCCTGTTATGACTGTTGATGGCACTCCTATGCCCTTAGCAGATGTTGGTTTTGTTGTCACACCTCACTTGTCTCTCCTTAATGTTTATCTTATTCCAAAACTTAAATTGAATATTGCATCTGTTGGTTAAATATGTGATTCTGGTGATTATTTAGTCATGTTTTCAAGTTTTTTTTGTTGTGTACAGAATCTGCAGTCTCAGAAACTGATTGAGACAGGCCGTAGGGAGAATGGACTATATATTTTGGATGAGTTAAAAGTGCCAGTTGCTACTACCGCCGCCGCTACTACTACTATTGATTTGTCTTCTTTTCGTTTAAGTCTTTCATCTTCTAGTTTTTATTTATGGCATTCCCGTCTAGGTCATGTTTCGTCTTCTCGTTTGAGATTTTTGGCATCCTCAGGAGCTTTAGGAAATTTAAAAACTTGTGACATTTGTGATTGTAGTGGATGTAAATTAGCAAAATTTTCTGCTTTACATTTTAATCGAAGTATTTTTGTTTCTTCTTCACCATTTGATTTGATTCATTCTGATGTATGGAGACCTTCTCCTGTTGCCATAAAAGGAGGGTCTCGATATTATGTCTCTTTTATTGATGATCATACTCATTATTGTTGAGTTTATTTAATCAAACATCGTTCTGAATTCTTTGAGATATATACAGCTTTTCGAGCTCTTATCAAAACTCAATATTCTGTCATGATTAAATGCTTTAGGTGTGATTTGGGTGGGGAATACACCTCTAATAAATTTTGCCAATTGCTTGCCTTAGATGGAACCATCCACCAAACTTCATGTACAGATACTCCTGAGCAAAATGGTGTTGCTGAAAGAAAACATAGGCATATTGTCGAAACTGCTCGTTCTCTCTTGTTGTTTGCTTTTGTTCCTAGTGAGTTTTGGGGAGAAGCTGTTCTTATTATAGTAAGTTTGATTAATACAATTCCATCTTCTCATAGTTCGGGTCTATCTCCTTTTGAAAAGTTATATGGATATGTCCTTGATTATTCCTTATTTAGAGTCTTAGGTTGCACTTGTTTTGTTCTTTATCCTCATGTAGAACGCAGTAAGTTATCCTCTCGATCCGCTGTTTGTGTCTTTCTAGGTTATGGTGAAGGTAAAATGGGGTATCGTTGTTTTGATCCAATAACTCAGAAACTTTATGTATCTCGTCATGTTGTCTTTCTTAAGCATATACCTTTCTTTTCTATTCCATCCACTACTCATAACATGACTAAATCTGATATTATTCATATAGATCCCTTTTTTGAGGATTCTGGTAATGATACCTCTCCCTATGTTCGATCAATTTGTACTCATAACTCTACAGGTACTGGTACTTTACTCTCTAGCACACCTGAAACTCCATTCTCATCTACAACCCCTCAAGCTTCATTTAAGATTATGGATCCACCTCCACGTTAGTCCATCCGCATTCGTAAGTCCACAAAACTACCAGATTTTGCTTATTCTTGTTATTCTTCATCATTTACTTCTTTTTTAGCTTTTATTCATTGTCTCTTTGAGCCCTCTTCCTATAAAAAAGCAATTCTTAATCCACTTTGGCAGCAAGCTATGGATGAGGAACTTTCTGTTTTTCATAAGACATATACTTGGGATTTGGTTCCTCTACCTCCTGGTAAGAGTGTTGTTAGTTGTCGTTGGGTGTATAAGATTAAAACTAATTCTGATGGGTCTATTGAGCGATACAAAGCTAGGCTGGTTGCAAAAGGATATTCTCAACAATATGGCATGGATTATGAGGAGACATTTGCCTCGATTACAAAAATGACTACTATTCGTACTCTTATTGTCGTAGCTTCGATTTGTCAGTGGCATATTTCTCAGCTTGATGTTAAAAATGCCTTCTTGAATGGAGATCTTCAAGAAGAAGTTTACATGGCACCCCCTCCTAGTATTTCACATGACTCTGGATATGTTTGTAAGCTTAAGAAAGCATTATATGGTCTCAAACAAGCACCTCGTGCTTGGTTTGAGAAATTCTCTATTGTGATCTCATCTCTTGGCTTTATTCCTAGCAGTCATGATTCTGCTCTTTTTATTAAGTGCACTGATGCAGGTCGTATCATTCTGTCTTTATATGTTGATGACATGATTATTACTGGTGATGGTATTGATGATATTTCAGTTTCAAAGACAGAGTTGGCTAGACGATTTGAAATGAAGGATTTGGGTTATCTTCGATATTTCTTGGGTATTGAGGTAGCATACTCACCTAGAGGTTACCTTCTTTCTCAGTCGAAATATGTTGTAGATATTCTTCAGCGGGCTAGACTTACTGATAACAAAATTATAGATACTCTCATTGAGGTTAACGCAAGGTACTCTTCTTCTGATGGTTTACTTTTGATAGATCTCACTTTATACCGCACTATTGTTGGGAGTTTGGTATATCTCACCATTACTCGTCCAGATATTGCATATATTGTTCATGTTGTTAGTCAGTTTGTTGCTTCTCCTACTACTGTTTACTGGGCAGTTGTTCTTTGTATTTTGCGATATCTTCTAGGTATAGTTTTTCAGAGTCTTTTACTTTCATCCACCTCTTCCTTGGAGTTGCGTGCATACTCTAATGCTGATCATGGTAGTGATCCCACAGATCGCAAGTCTGTTACCGGGTTTTGTATCTTTTTAGGTGATTCTCTTATTTCTTGGAAAAGCAAAAAACAATCTATTGTTTCTCAATCATCCACCGAAGCAGAATATCATGCCATAACATCTACTACTAAAGAGATTGTTTGGTTACGGTGGTTACTTGCTGATATGAGAGTTTCCTTTTCTCATCCTACTCCTATGTATTGTGACAACCAGAGTTCTATTCAGATTGCTCACAACTCGGTTTTTCATGAGCGAACTAAGCACATTGAGATCGATTGTCATCTTACTCGTCATCATCTCAAGCATGCACCATTGCTTTGCCTTTTTTTCCTTCTTCCTTGTAGATTGCAGATTTCTTCACCAAGGCACATTCCATCTCTCGTTTTTGTTTTCTAGTTGGCAAACTCTCGATGCTTGTAGCTGCCGCATCGTGAGTTTGAGGGGAGATGTTAAATAATATTTATGTAGTCTTATTTATTAAGGGTAGAATAGTATTTTCAGTTTAATCTATATATACTTTATTTGTATTTAGGTTAAGGTTAAACATTCATAATATACAGATTATTCAGAATTCTAGCCTCCTTTTTATGTTTGATCTTAATTATTTTAACATAAATCATACTATTTAAGTTTAAAAAACATTTTTTTATTTTAAAAAACACAATTTACATCTTATCCAAACACATACTTAAATCAAAATATTTTGGGACTAGATGAGTGAGTGAGTTAAAAAAATAGTTTGAATTTAGAAAAACAATATTTTTTATAAACTATTTCATTTTATTATATGAATTTTAATCTTAATGCATGAATACGACCAATTAAAATATCTTGTTTGAATTAAAAAAAAAAAAAGATGCCATGTTTGTTTCATATGAAGACAAGCCCAAGTTACTTTAATTGAATAATATTGTAGTTACTAGTGCTGTCTTAAACAAAAGAAATGGGCACTTGAGGGTGGATGTGATAAGGGTAATATTGGCCTCAGGTTTTGGGTTTATGACAAAAATGGCATCATCATGTCGCGAGGAAGAGAGTCTCTTATTACCGATTGATGTGTGGAATGTACGTGGAGTGCAGAAGCTCATCGAGACGATCAGAATGTGGGGTGGGAGAGCCATTCAAGATGGTGGAAGAGCGTTCATTTGTTGCATTGCTAGATTATTTGCCATGAAACAAGAGGAACATGGACCAAGGAGAAAGCTAAGAAGGTGCTGGTGAGTAATTATGAGATTCATGGGAGAGGTGTGGTAGATGAAGTTACTTAAAAGCACTTTTCTTTCCTCTGTTGATGCTAGCTTGTAAATTGAAAAAAAAAAAAAAAACAGAGAGAGAGAGAGAAGAAGAAATGGGGAATTAACATAATAATTAAACAAATAAAGTTTCCTTAGCTGTAATTTTAAGAAATACTAATCCTAATATACACCTTTAAAAAAAATGTAACAGTTAAATTATTTTTGAATAATTATTGGCTCTCGAGCTTAATCCTAATAATTATCGAGTATTTAGTCTTGAATTAAACTATTGACGCTATCATCACACGGTGCTCCATGTTGACGGTGTCAGATGTGGAAAATCAACCAGAGTGACGAATTGCAAGATACACATGCAAATCGTGGGTGTGTTGTTGCTATATATAAATAAATGTACTTGAGAGTCAAAATCACTAATACATCCTATTGATAGAGTGGATTAATAATTAATACAACTCGCCTAATCAAGATTAGATAGATTTATATTTGATACAAGTATAATTTCAGAAGCCGTGCCCGGATAGATTTGGTGTTAATAAAATAAACCATGACCAGGACGATCTATTAGAAGGAATTCTAGGGACATGTGTCAATCCAGGATAGAGAGATAGAGTAGCTGACCTGAGCTAGCAGACACGCGATTCGCATTAGCCGAGGAATAAACGGGTAAAAGAAAGTGACATGACATGGAAGATAAACAAGAGGAAATGACTTGGACGGCACGTGGAAAGATGGGAGTGGATGACGTGGTAAAGTGGCCTTTGGACATCGCCAAAGGTCACGTGAGATTAGCGAAGGAGATTTGACATCGAAGTGGCAACCTGTCGCCGCTAGACTTTCAAAGAATATGCGATTCCGAGTCGGAGAATCCATGTTTAAATAAACAAAGGCATACAGTTTCGGTTAGTTATTAATATCTGCAGGAGAATGGAAACATTTCAAGGCAAATTTTCTCTTGTTCTAGTAATCTGGGTAGTGAAGAAATGAGGATATTCTCCGAACTCTTTCAATATACTGATTGAATTCTTTCTCAGATCTATTTACAGTAAACGGTTCATGACTATGTTAGCATATTTTCCAGAAATAATTATTTTTCTGAGTGAATAAAAAATGAAAAAAAATACTCATGTGGCAGTTTTATTTTAAAGTAATTTATATTATATTTTTTAAGTAAAGATAAATAATAATAATAATAATAACAATAACAACAACAATAATACACAGTTATAAAATTATTATAAAAGTTGACTTGGCTTAAAAATTAAGTTTAACAAATTAACTTTAAAGTTGATAAATCAACTTAATATTTTATCATTTCAAAATTATTATCCCTTGTAAAAAGCTTAAACAGTTTCAAGATTATTATCCTTAAATTAACTTCCAAGTAAATAAATCAACTTAATAAAATTTAATTATTAAAAAATAATCAAAAGCTTCTCTGATTTGCTACAGTAATTTCTTTTATAATTGATATTAAAAATAATGTTCTGAAAAATACTGTAAACAACACTAACCTTATTTCTAAAAAAAAAAAAAAAACCTTATCTTGTGAAAACACCAGTTACTTCAATTAATGGAACTGAGAAAACGGAATCCCATGAAATTAATAGCCCTTTGGGGTAGAGGGTAGCCATTCGCAATGCCCTCCACCAAACGAGAATGACCGTTCATTTGACGGTGGGCTTTTTTGCATGCAAGGTTTACTTCTCATGGACACACTGTGTTGGAGGTAGGGTAAAGTTTCGTGTGTATATATATATATATATATATATATATATATATATATATATATATAATGTTTTTTTAATAAAAAAAATTTAAATTCAGTGAGAGTTGAGATGATGACTCGGTTGACTTTACAAGTCTAAAAATAACTCAAATAACCCATAAAAATATATTTTTAAACAAAAAAATCAATGTAATATTTTTTAATATTAAAATAATAATATATCATATTAATTTTAGTCAGCTTGAGTTAACATGTTAAACCCACTAACAAAGTTATGAAACTATAATAACCCAATAAAAAATAAATTAAAACAAATTATAAAACATAATTTTTAATTAACTTAATGTTGAAAACTGAAATTGAAAACAAATCAATTTAAAAAAAAAAACCTAAAAAGTAACCTGAATAATTTATCAAACCCATGATTCGGGTCATAAGACCAAGATAACTCAATAGAAAACAAATCAAAACAAATAAAAAAATTCAATTCACTATTTGTCTAATGTTTAAGAATGAGATTAAAATAATAAATCAATTAGAAAAATATATAAACAATTAACCCGAGTTAATTCATCAAACTCATGAGACCAAGATAACTTCATAGAAAAAAATAAAAAAACAACTTGATATAACCTGGGTTAATCTACCAAATATGTGACTTTAGTAATGTCGCTACACGACATCGGGCGACGACTCCACTCTTTTTTTGTTTGTTTTTTTTTAAACAAAAAAAAGAATAATTTTTTATTTGATTGGGGAAATAAAGATTTTTATTGGAGTCGTCATCTAGTAATTTGAGGGAACTAGAAATCCAAAATTAGACATTGGTCCCAGAGATTCGGGTACTGAGTTAGTTATGATTAAGGGAAGGTAGACACCACCCTTAAAACATCCTTTCAGAGAAAGGTTACCTTTACTTGTGTGTTTTTCTTATTTTGATTCAAATGCTATTATATTTTGAACTTGTTTGTAAATTTTTTTAACATGGTTAACGTCGGTCCCTAAAAATAGGAGACACGTTAAAAATGACATCAGTCCCTAAAATTAGGAGACTTTGTCTAAAATGTCGACGTTTATCCCTAAAAAGGAGAGTTACGTCTAATTTACCAAAATAAATAATAATAGACATAATTCATATTCGGTATTTAAATTTTTGATATCGGTCCTTTTCTATAAATAAAAGAGACATGTCGACAAATAATATTTATTTTATAAAATAAAAATTATTTTGATATCATTGACAAATAGATATATCAATTCTTAAAAATTGGGTTTTTGACCCATGAACAGTGATATGATAAAATGGGTGTTAAACCCGCGTCGTTATTTATTTTGGTTTATTTTTGTTTTTTTTCACATGTAAAAATTTACAAGTATTTATATACAAAAATATCAAAAAATACCATAAAATATCATAAAAAATTACCCGAGTACCCCTGTATAGGCAAAAGACTGAAATACCCACGGATTTATAAAAAATTTACAAAAATACCACTGGCGGCGCGTGTGGCTCACGCGTGGTTACTGTTGCCGGCGGCGAAATTTTCCGGTGAGATTCCGGCCAAAAGATGGTCGATTCTAGTAGATCTGAGGACGGGGATTCTGATGGTGGAGGTCTCGTTGGCCGTTGATGGCTGAGGAGGGAGAATCGACGACTTGTAGGTCGATTGGCCGATGTCGGTCGCGGCCTTTTTCCAGCCAAAATCACCGGTGAAAAAGTGTAAAACGGCCGGGGTTTTGCTTCAGAGGAGGCGATTCACATTTCTATGGTGGTTTCGCGGCTTGAGATGGCCGGAAATGGGAGATCGACGGAGAGAGAGAGAATCGCCGGTGAGAGGAGAGAGAAGCTCTGGGTTGTGCTATGGTGTGGACGCGTGTATGGTGTGCTCGTGCGTCTGAAGGATATGAACTGCTAGATCTCGGATGAACTGTGATTCGTGTGATCTTCAAGTTGATCAAACGGTCAGAAGTGAATGGGCTGCGATCTGGTGTGTTGCAGTGTACCGAGTGCTTGATACACCTGCTGACGTGGCACAACCGGATCGAAGGGCAGATTATTTGAAAGGCTAAGATTGATTTGGGTTTTAATTTGGTGTGGTAAAGCCTATTGTATCCTAAGAAATCAAAGGCTCAGATCTAAATACTATTAGATCTAACGGTTGGGATATTTTTGGTATTTTTCAATTTGTTAAAAAAAAATTTAATATCTTACTAGGGTGCAGAAAAAGTATAAGAAAAATAAATAGTATCAAAATAGTAACCAAACAGTAATGCTCGATTCACAATTGCACAGAATGAATTTTTTATCTTTTCTTCCCCCCTCCCTGTGTCTTGAATTCAATGAAAGCAGACAATAAATCACGCATTGTTAAAATTTTCAACTTCCACCGATTACTATTTGTCTTATTATATATAATAATACTAAATAATAATAATAATATTTATTTATAGGGGTAAAAATTAAAAATTCAAATCAGTATTATAAAAAGTTTTTCATCCGCTAAAAATAAATTTTAAATTACAAAAAAAACTTTTTTATACGGGTATCAACTCGGTGGACCGGGTTTTTTGACTAAAAATACCAGTTTTGACCAAAAATAGTCCGAAACTCATTTTTTATCGCGGTCGACATGGTGGAACCCATATTAACCCGGTGGACTCGGTTTTGACAGAAAGTGATGGTTTTGACCCGAAATAGCCCAAAACTCATTTTTCATCGCGGTCGACATGGTGGAACCCGTATTGCCCCAATGGACTTGGTTTTGACAGAAAATGACGGTTTTGACCCGAAACGTCCTGAAACTCATTTTTCATCCCGGTCGACATCGTTTAACCCGTATTGACCTGGTGGACTCGGTTTTGACAAAAAATGACGGTTGACTCGAGAAAATATATTTTAAACTCTTTTTTTTCTCTTTTTTTTATTTATTATATTTTTTTTGTCATGAATAATAAGATAAAATAACATTCAAAAATTTTTAGTGAATCCAAAATTGGGTTACAACAGGTAACAAGATTAAAACAATCCTCTAAAAAACAAATAAAAAAAATTGAAACTTAATTCATAATTGATCATATCAGACCTAATATTGAATAATGGAACTTGTAAATTTTTAAATTAAAAATAACACAGAAAATAAGTCAAGTCAACTCGAGTTAATCAATTAGCACTATTCTCGGGTTATGAGATCAATATAACCTAATAAATAACAAATCAAAATAAAGCATGAAGCCTAATTTCCTATTAAACAAAATAATAATTGATGAAATTAGGGAAAAATAGTTAGTTAAAAAAATTTAAAAACTGAGTCAACTGGGTTAAATTGTCAAACTCATAACTCAGATCATAAGACAAGATCAACTCAATAAAAAGTAAATTTAATTTTGAAGGACATGTAACCTGAGTCACATAGCTGAGAGAACTTCTTAGAATTTGTTTTTTAAAAATGACCCGACTTGAATGAGTTTAAAACACGAAAACTTGTAAATATGATCATGAGATCAAGATATCCCCCATTGAAAGTAAATCAAAACAGATTATGAAGCTCAATTTCTAACTGATGCAATGTTGAATGATAAAATTGTAAAAAAAAAAATTAATTAAAAAAAAATCAACTTAAGTTAACTCAAATTAATTTGTTAAACACTATTATCAGGTCATAACGTCGAAATAACCTAATATAAAGTAAACAAAAAAGAATCATACAACTTAATTCTTGATTAATTTAATATTAAAGGATAAAATTAAAAAAATAAATCAATCAAATTAACCTGTAATTTATGAGAATAAAATAATCTAATAAAAAACAAATGTGATATTAAAAATTGAGATTTAAAAAAAAAAGACATTGATGGAAAAAGAAATCAAAGAAAAAAGAAGAAGTACTGTCTGAATAAATATTGATTTGTGAGGAGAGCACAACAAAAACCCCTGTTTTAGTTTTTTTCTTAATCTGATACAGCCATCTTATTGGCTAGCTATTTTGATTTTATACTCGAAATCCATTTAAAGCACTTTTGGTTTACCTTGTTCTTGGATTGCCATTTGTTAGTTGTACAATGCAACTCCACAAACTATGAGTGAGCACATTTGATGAAGAATGACGGCATCATAAGAAATTGCCAGAGTTCTGACATGTGGTGAAGATCTACCAGGCTTTCTGAGGAATCATTTTGTTGGTCTCCTTAATGGCATTGATAGAAAAATGCTTCATGCAGAGGATCTTTCGCTGCAGACACAAGCTTTGCGACGTATTAAAATGCTAATTGAAATGATGGGATCACAGCTTGGTACTTATGTGCCAAAATTAATGGTCCTTCTTATGCATGCTATTGATAAAGAATCACTGCAAAACGAGGGCCTATCTGTCTTGCACTTTTTCACAGAGCAATTGGCAAACAAGTCACCATCTAGCACTATACATGTCATTTCTCAAGTTTTTGCTGCCCTTATTCCCTTCTTGGAGAGATACAAAGAAAATCCTTCTACACATTTGAACAAAGTAGTGAACATTTTGGAAGAACTTGTGTTAAAGAACAGAACCATCCTGAAGCAGCATATTCATGAATTTCCCCTATTAGCTAGTATTCTTGAGCTAATGGAAGTGAACAAAGCTATTCAAGAAGCACGTGGGTCAATGACTTTGAAGGATCAATTGCGAGATGTTGTTGATGGTCTTAACCATGAGAACTTGAATGTTAGGTATATGGTGGTGTGTGAGTTAAGCAAGTTACTGAATCTGAGAAGGGGAGATATTACATCTCTGATCACTGGTGGACATTGTGAGCTCGTTGATCGCAGCATTACTCAAGAGGATGTCCAGAAGAATTAAGGACTGCAGTAGGACAGCGGCAGAAGGTGGTCTGTGCTGATTGTCTCGGAGCATTGGGTGCGGTTGACCCTGCTAAAGTAAAGGGAATTTCATCCCAGCGCTTCAAAATTGAATGTTCAGATGATGATCTTATCTTTTAGCTGATCCACAAACACTTGGCTAGGGCTTTTAGAGCTGCACCTGATCCCATTGTTCAGGACTCAGCTGCACTGGCAATACAAGAATTGCTTAAGATAGCAGGTTGTGAGGCATCACTGGATGGGACTGCTTCGCTGTCAGAAGCAGCATGGAGGCTGGGCAGGTGGGACTTGACAGATGAGTACATCAACGGGGCAGATCATGATGGTTTACTTTGTAGTGGTTCTGAAAGTAATGCTTCCTTTGACATGGATATTGCAAAGATTCTCGAGTCCATGATGGAGAAGGATCAGTTCTCAGTTGCTGAGAAGATTGCACTATCCTAACAAGCTCTGACTGCTCCACTTGCTGCTGCTGGCATGGATTCTTGCGTGCGGGCTTAATTACCCGTTTATCGTGAAACTTCACCTACTACGTGAATTGGAGGACTTCCAAGCTCTTCTTGTTGATGATTCTTTCTTGGTCATAAAATTCCATCTGGGTCATCTAGAATTCACTAAATTGATGGGGAATTGGGAACATCGGCTCAGATTTACTCAACCATCCCTTTGGGCAAGGGAGCCTCTTTTGGCTTTCCAAAGATCGGTATTTGGTGCCAGTAGTCTCGGTGCCCATGTTGGGATCTGCTGGCTTCAGTATGCAAAGCTTTGTCGCTTGGCTGGTCACTATGAGACAGCAAACCGAGCAATTCTGGAAGCCCAGGCCTCGGGTGTATCTAATGTTCACATGGAAAAGGCCAAGCTTCTGTGGAGTACTAGGCGATCAGATGGTGCCATTGCAGGTTGCAGCAAACTCTCCTTCACTTGCCTGAACAGGTCGTAGGTGCTGCTGCTAGGTCTTCAATTACTAGCCTTTCATTGGTACCATTGAATCCCCAACCTGCATTTTGTGATACTCAAGCTTCGAGTGAGAATCTAGATGTTGCAAAGACTCTACTTTTATATTCCAGATGGATCCATTATACGGGGCAGAAACAAAAGAAAGATCTCATAACTCTTTATGCCAGGGTGAGGGATATGCAGCCTAAGTGGGAAAAAGGATCCTTCTATTTGGCTAAATATTGCGATGAGGTGCTTGTTGATGCCAGGAAACGTCAGGAAGACAATTATGACTAGGTCCCAGACTGGTACCATTGACTTCCACTTCTATTTCTCCTTCAAACACTGAGAGGCGATGGTGGACTTACGCACCTGATGTACTTTTATTCTATGCTAAGGGGCTGCATAGGGGCCACAAGAATCTCTTTCAAGCTCTTCCAAGATTGCTTACACAGTGGTTTGAATTTGGAAGCATTTATCTAGAAATATCTAGAAATATTGGAAGTAATCTAAAAATCAATCATTGAATGATGTATTTCTAAGACATGAACACGATAAAAAAAAAATACAACGGTTAGAAGCAATAAAATATAACTAAAATCATATAAATTACACAATCTTTGTCATTCAAAATCAACAAAATTATTTTCGTTTAATTACAAAAAAGATATTTGAATTTAAAATCTCTTGAAATAAAAAAAACGACACTTTTCACTCCTGTTTTTAAGATGTTGGCATTTTCCCTCCTATTTAAAATTCCAACACCGAAAAAAGAAAAAAGAAAAAAAAAACACTCTTTAACTCAACGCAACACAAGGGATTATCAACAATAAAAGCAGAAATAAGCTCTCTCAAAATAACAAAAGTATATTTTCTCCCGAGATCAAAAGTCTATGTTACAAACAAAACCACATTTTCTCCTCCTTTTCTTCACTTTCCCCAAGTTTTTGAAACGAGGAGCTGCTAGAGTTACATGATTGTCACGCAGACATTGATATCTCATTTGAAAGGCGCGCCAAAAGATTGCAACTCTCCATAGCTTGAATGTATAGGTAAGATAATAGGCAGGATGGCAAATAAAATAGTGTACAGTAATGGTAATGAGAAGGATGGAAAATGGCTGGTTCGATTAGCTTGTTGTTCAGGTTATGAGCATCAGCAAGACTTCCCTTTACTTCCTCCTGAGCACAGATAGAAATCGGCCAGGCGACTTCTCCTTGCGCCATTCACCATAATCCCCAACCTGTTATAAAAACTTGCAAGTCTTATTGCTTGCGATGAAAATGTAAAGAAACATGTATGATATATAAAGCCATTTGTAGCAGAAACCACAAATGCTAAATACCTCTTTTGCTATTTGTTGCAGGATCTCTATAATCTCCGAGAAGTCAGGCCTTAGAGTTGGATCCTGTTGCCAGCATTTTTCTAGCAGTTCAACAAGCTTTGGTTGAGTATTCTTGGGTATGGTAGGCCGTAGACCCTGAAAACACATGAATGAAAATCACCACACAAATTCTTATAATCATGGACTCATCATATGAAATAAGGGAAAAAATGCTTGTTGGAAAGGATTTTTACCTTCTGAACCACTCCAACAGCTGCTTGTAAAGGGGTCAAGAATTCATATGGAATCTGGGAAGCCAAATATGCAAAAATTATCAATTTTGCAAGATCAGAAACTTACTGAAAAGAGAGGGGATATTATACCAAAACGACCAGCAGTACCTTTCCAGTTAACAACTCCCATAACACGATCCCAAAACTAAATACGTCAGCCTTGTGGTCATACGGCTTGTGCTCAATGACCTTCAATGCAAGATAAAAGTTGTAAGAAAACGGCGAGATGAACCATTTAGAAGATGCATGGTGGTTGCCACCAGCACAACTAATGATGCCTCAAAGTTTCAACAAGAATCATGGGGGAGGGGAGGGTAAAGCTATGGATTATTTAACAATGGTAAACAAGTGATCTCTCTCGGTGACAGCAAGAAGCAAATTAAACATTAAGAATAATATCAAGATAGTTTGCACACTAGTACTGAAAAGGATATTGGTAAAGCTGGGAACACTTTCAGAATAAGGTGTAATGAAAAAAAAGGTTTACCTCAGGAGCCATCCATCTATAGGTCCCAGTTTCCGCAGTCATAATTCCAGTCTGAGCTTTCACTCTGGCAACACCAAAATCAGCAACCTTGACTACCTGAAATGAAATTAACAGATGTTTCTTATAGATACACATACGGTACAAAGCTTCAGTTGAATTTGATTTATCTTCCTCGGTGATCATGATGAGAGTAGAAGATGTGGAGGAGGATGAAAAAGACTAGGTAAAAAACATCACTGAAGCCAATCGAATAGTAAACAAAGCACTTGCTGAAAAAATGAAATATGGCAAAGAAGAATCTTACTTCATTTTCATCCATGAGAAGATTTGCAGCCTTCAAGTCCCTATGGATTATATTATTTTGGTGCAAGTAATCCATTCCTTTAGAAACATCTATTGCTACTTTAAGTAAACTTGGCAGCTTAAAAACACCCCTGTGCTTGTGTAGGTAGTCATAGACACTTCCTCCGTACATGAATTCTATTTACCAAGAAAAGAAAAATTAAGATACAAAATGTTGAATGGCAGATGAAAAATTAAAGGGAAAAAAAGAAAGAAATTCATACGAGGAATAAATAAACATAACATATGTTTCAAAACTCAGTGACATTTACCTGTTACAATGCACAAACTTGGAGGCTTGGTGCATGCACCGATAAATTGTACGACATTCTTATGGCGAACTTTCCTACAAGTTCAAAGAATATGTAAAAATAAGGAAAAAACCTAACCCAAGAAACAGCATAGAGTTGTAGAAAAACTATGTAGCTGAATACATTTTGTCAGACCTCATAATGTAAACTTCTTGGGCGAATTCTTTCTGCAAGTCTGAATTTAGTCGCTCAGGCTTGAGAATTTTGATAGCCACTTCCTGACTACAGTATGTACCTTTGTACCTAAGCAAATAGGATGAAACAGTTGAATAAGAAACCAAACTTCAACATAAATTGCATCTAAAAAACATTTAACTTACAGATCACCATATGATCCAGAGGCAACTTTGTTCTCAAACTTCAAATATTTAGGATCAATTTCCCACACATCAGTCCCGTCATTGGGTATTGCAACATGATTAGTATCGTCTTTAGCCCTAAATTGCTCGTGATCCTGTAAACACATTTAAAGTAAATTGGAATGCATATCGAAACAAGACAATGAATGAAACCGCACAAGGAAAAACATGAATAGGTTCTAGTCAATTGATGTGGTGAAGAGATTATGGCATAAACTAGACATTATCAATTATCTTATTGCTTTGGAAAACTAAAGAATGAGCAGAAGAAAAATCCGAGAACTTCAAAATGGTACCCATCAGCAAGCTATAGTGAATTATTGCTGAAGTAAATTCAGTTACATGTGTTCTACCATATTCAAAACATTACTAGTAGCGTTATGCCTGTCATATAAAAGGCAAATCATCTAATTTGAGGAGGTTGCTCGTGGAAGAAATAGATGAAACTATTTTAAAATGATGAAGATAAAAAATACACGTCAACAAAACGAGGTTCCTAACAGACAACTAAACCATCGGGATAAATTCTTATTCAATACATGGCCTACTCTTGCCCATTTCCAGTACTATAAGAGTTTCTAATTGGGAATTCCTGAATTTAACTCCTTTTTTCGTTTACTTGTCACTAATTAACTTGTGACTAGGTTTTATTTCTACCAACAGCAGCCCCTCCTCCACCCCATAAAATAACCAGATGGTAAAAAGATCTAAAACTGGATGAAGGAAATTACATCAAATATTGGAAAGCAATTTATAAAACATTTCATTGCATCCCGCCCAATTCACTGGCTTTAGATATAATTAACTTCAATTTGAGATGATCATTTTAGCAAATAGACCATTGGTTAGAAGAAAATATTCTGCTTGCAGTATCTTGCAAAGCTTGCCCGATCCTCATCAAATAATACGACATCTCCACTAAACAAGAAACAAGAAAATCAAGAGACTGGAAATATAATCAATTCAAGTACAAATAAATTCATAAAAACTCTTGTAGAACACCACATTCAACAGTGAGCATTGTGAGTGAGAGAAACCCAGATTTATTATAAGCTGCAAACTCCATAAGAAGACACTTGCCATCACTACAAATCAACTCAGGGAATTACCTCAATCTTGGAAACTTCCTTTACCAACGTTTCTCTGAGCTGCTCCGTTTCCTGAAAATTATGAACAGTCTGTTAATGGATCAAGTTCGTTGTGTATTTCAAATATGTTGCTGATTAATGGAAGCCTTATGTAATAAAAGGTGTGTATGGCAAGTACCTCATATGGCCAACCATCAACAACAAATACATCTAAGGAGTAGCCATCAACTGTCGAAAATGCGTGCGCTTCTTGGATGTTCAACCCAATGTCAGCAAGTAAGGAAGTCAGCTGTAAATTCGCGAAACACCAATGACCTCATAAATAACTAGAAGAACAATAAACGACAAATTCATTAAACCAATGGTTAAATGTTTATTTTAGCAGTATCAGACACTATCACAGACTTCCTGCTTACATCAAATGTCAATCATTCATGCTAATTGACCAGCCAGTAAAATGCATGCTACCAGCTGGTGGAATAAAACTCAAAACGAATCCTAAAATTTGTTTGCACTTCTTCCAAATTCAATACCAAAACAGCCTCCAAATTGAAAGAAGCAGCAGAATAAACGAATATTTTCCCCAGCAAATTGAAATAATGATTGATAAATAAAATGAGCTTGGCTTACTTCAACAAGCATGCTTATCTTACCTGACTCAAAAGTTTTCGCTTGTCATCAGTTGAAAAAGTAATTTCATGCATGGGCCTACATCATTGCCAACAAGAAAAATAGTGTAAACTTCAAAATCCAAATCTAGTAAATCATGTATATGAATATTTGCATGCATGTATATATGTTTAGGAAAGTGCATACTCCATGGCATTCTCAATCAGATTGAGCGCCATTTCAAATATAGGATCTCATATTCAAAGAGAGCCCATTGCTCTACCATATTCAAGGATTAGAAACTCATCTGAATTCTGATTTTTACTCACGTCAGTCGATTAAAGACAATGATTAATATAAAAATGATCTTTGTTAAAACTTTTCAAAAGAAAAGGTGAAAGTGAACTAACAAAAGGGAAAAAACCCCAGATAGATCCTTATTGGAATCAAGTTAACTCTACCACAATAGCATTTTGAATGAGAGAATTACCTGAAGAACTTTGAATCAGCACACACAGAATTATCACCATCTTGATCATCAAATTTATTTGCCTCAAGTGCCAGTGCTTCAAGATTAGGTGATGAGCCAAAGGCTGGAGGTGGATGCATGCTGACAATTGAAAACAAGATAAAAATGTCAGCAATATTAATGAAACTTATTGATTGGAGTTGTCAAAACCACTATATGCATCGATTAAGAGGATTCTAAGACAGATAATGATCTCAACAGCATACATCTTTCTTTGAGCTGCTTGTTTACTAGGAGAGTCTTGAAGGCTAGAGTCAGCAGAATTGTCATCGGAAGTAGGATGAACCTGCATGTGGGAGATGCAGTTGATTGCACTTGATAAATTAAAAAGTTTACAAGACTCAATGCAAGAAAAGAAGATAACAAATGCAAACGAGGTTTGCAATCCACATTTGGCAGAAATTCAGCTGCGTTTATTGAACTCAAACAGATCAAACCAGCCTCACAGTGTGAAATGCAGCACTCATTCGAAGACATGTTTACAGAAGATTCCTTTCATAGCTAGTAACTAAACCAGTATTATACTCGTATATTTATAGTTATATCACATTTACTTCTACATCAACAATGTGGAACAAAAAAAAAATCAATTTTGATGAACACAAAACTTCGAACTCCAAATTCTCCACAAAGGATAGGATCCTTGAATCTAAAAACACCTGCCGAAAACTTGTATCATGAACAAATCCTCGCGTAGTCTTAAAATCTACAGCCTAATCAATCGCAAATTCTATTCATAATCAAATCTTCACAAATTAATATCATGAAGCATCGGTAATAAAAAAAAAACATAAAAAAAACATAACAAGTCAGTAAATACACGTTACCTGTACAAGGCGAATTTCAATCGCCGGTCGATTAGCAGGATCGTGAGCCAAACGCAGCAGTCTCTTATGCGTTAACACATCTTCTGCTCTTTCCACATTCACATCTAACGCATATCTACACCACAAAAGGTACCAAAATCAGAATTATCCTCCAAAAGATAAAAATAAAAAGACAGAAAAAGCTAAAAATTCAAATAAAGAAAAAAAACTCAAAATTTTAATTTCCGTAACGAAGAGGCAACACCAAATCACATACATATACATATATCGTATAGATACACGTACATGCGCGGAAGCTAACACACACACACACACACACACACGTACCTGGTAGGGAGGCGATTGAAGTGAGTCCAGAGTTGATCATCAAAACCAGGTAGATTAGCTTCTTCGTGATTAGATTCTTTAAGACGACGAAGAATCTCATTGTAAACCTCAAGTTTCTGCTGCATCCTTTGCTGTTGTTGCCTTCCTTGTAACACCGAATCAGAAAACGTCGTGTTCGCGTTCTCGTTCACTCTGCTGCCGCAGCTCTCATCACTACCACCCTCCTCCATCGACATAACCACCATTTTAACAAAAATAAATAAATAAAGCAAAATGCAGAGAGAGAGGTTGTGAATTTTTTTATTTATTTCGCTTCTTACGTTAAAGAAAAAGGGAGGTAGGTTTAAGAGGAGATTAAGGGGAGGGTTAAGAGAGGATTAGTTGGTGCTGAAGAGAGAGAGGCTGCGTTGTGAGTTTTTTTTTTAATGGGTTTTTGGCTTTCCTGCCGCTGCTCTCTAAATATGTAAGCTGTTTAGAGGCGTAGTGCGCCCCCATACGAATCAAGACGGTGTAAATTCGTACCCTCGCTCGTTATCCTCCCCTAAATAAAATATTAGCGGGGAGAGTTATATGCTGTGTACATTACATCAACTTCCATGCATCTTTACAACGTTTTTTTTTTTTTTTTTTTTTCAATCCATCTTTTTGACTTGGAATCATTCCGTTGATGCTATTTAAATCAGAGTGTTTTGGGACTGAATGCAGTGCATGAGTTTAAAAAATGGTTTGAATTTTAGAAAAGCAATATTTTTTATAAACTATTTCTTTTTATTATATGAATTTTAATCTTATAAATGCATGAATTCGACCACCTAATTAAAAGATATTGTTTTAATAGTTAATTAAAAATTAAAAGAAGATGCCATGTTTGCTTCATATGAAGACAAGCGCAAGTTACTTTAATTGAATAATATTTTGTAGTTACTTAATATTGTGCTATCTTAAACAAAAGAAATGGGCACTCAAGGTTGGATGATAAGGATATTAATATTTATTGGCTTATGGTTTTGGGTTTATGACAAAAATGGCATCATCATTTCGCGAGGGAGAGAGTCTCTAATTAATTATTACCAATTGATGTGTGGAATTAATGTGGAGTGCAGAAGCTCATCGAGACGACGAGGATGATGGAGCGGAGGGGGAGAGCCATTTAAGATGGTGGAAGAATGTTAATTTCTTGCATTGCTAATTTATTTATTTATTTAGTTATTTATTGTTATTTTTATTATTATTATTATTATTATTATTATTATTATCAAGAAAGATTTCCATTTTCAATGAATCCCTATGAATCCGTGATGCCACCTTCTCACCTCCCATTTTAAACGATGAAACTTCCCCCATTTCCACCCCTATTAAGCTATAAACGTCCATAAAAGGGAAAACCAATGGCTCCCGCTGATTCTGGATGAGCTCACCTTGGAAATACCATAATGTCCATAAATGTTTGGTTTATGTTTCTATATATTTGATTTATAATTAAGGGGTGTATCGAAATCTGGTAGAGGCTGGTTTTTTATTTTTAAATGTATTAAATAATATTTTTTATTTTTTAAAATTTATTTTTCACATTGAGATATTAAAACGATTTAAAAATATTAAAAAAATAATTTAAAATAAAAAAAAATAAATGTTAACAAAAAAAAAGGAGGATCAACTTCAATACTTACCAATCAGTGTAGAAATACTCCAAGAAGATGCGGCACCCACTTCACTTTGTCGAAGATAAAGCCAAAATAAAACCATAAGGTGGCACTCCTCAATGCTTGGAGCAAGGGCTTGTCAAAGGGGTTAAGAGTAATTGCATGTTGATGGTTATCTTTATCTTTTTTCTGATCAACCAAGAAACATAATCTCCCTTGAAGTATTTGCCATGAAACACGAGGAACATGGACCAAGGAGAAAGCTAAAAGAGAGTGCTGGTGAGTAATGAGATTCATGGGAGAGGTGTGGATTTTGGACCAGTTAGATGAAGTTACTTAACAGCACTTTTCTCTCCTCTGTTGATGCTGGCTTGTAACGTGACAAAAATAAATAAAAAAAATAAATAAGAGAGAAGAAAGAATGGGCAAAATAATTAAACAAATAAAGTTTCCTTTGCTGTAATTTTAAGAAATACTAATCCAAATATACACATTTTAAAAAAATGTAACGGTTAAATTATTTTTGAATAATTATTTACTCTTGAGCTTATTTATTGAAAAAAATAGAGTATTTTGTCTTGAATTCAAAATAAAATGATACCACGACAAAAATATGCAATAAATATGACAGTTTTGCTATTTTATGTTATTTCAAGCAAAGGAAGAAGCAAGCAAACAAACAACACTTTTTTATATATTTTTAATCATGGGTATTTAGAGGATAGTTTATATTTATCTTGATTAATCTTTTAAAATTTTAAAATTAATAATTATATAAACTTTAAGAAATTCACGACACAGCTAGAATCTAAATAATATTCTCTTGGAATTTTAATGAGATATTTCTTAATTAACATCTAGATGTGCTAAAAAAATATGGTCTCACAAGGTCTTGCTCGCCGAGCATGATGCACGTTATCATCACACGGTGCTCCATGTTAACGGTATCAGATGTGGAAGATCAACCACAGTCACGAAGTGCAGGATACACATGCAAATCGTGGGGGTGTTGTTTCTATAAATAAATGTTCTTGAGAGTCAAAATTATCACTAATAAATCTTACAGATAGAGTGGACTGATAATTAATATAGACATAATTCAAGATCTTGAAATGAAGCTTTTAAACACAATTCGCCTAATCAAGATTAGATATTTTATAGGTGATACAAATATAATTTCAGAAGCCCTGCCCGGATAGATTTGGTATTAATAAAATAAACCATGACCAGGACAATCTTTTAGAAAGAATTCTAGGTCCACGTGTCAATCCAGGATTGTGAGATAGAGTGGTTGACCTGAGCTAGCAGACACGCGATTCGGATTGGCAGAGGAATAAACGGGTAAAATAAAGTGGCATGACATGGAAGATAAACAAGAAGAAATGACTTGGACGGCACGTGGAAAGATGGGAGTGGATGACGTGGTAAAGTGGCCTTTGGGTTTCACCAAAGGTCACGTAAGATTAGCAGAGGAGATTTGACATCGAAGCGGCAACCTGTCGCCGCCAGACTTGCAAGAATATGCGATTTCGAGTCCAAGAATCCATGTTTCTAGTGGAGTTTAAATAAATGAATATTTAAGCTTATCCGAAACCGCAACGAAAGAATGCAGTTTCGGTTAGGAGAACGGAAACATTTCAAGTCAAATTTTCTCTTGTTTTAATAATCTGGGTAGTGAAGAAATAAGGATATTCTCCGAACTCTTTTAATATCCTGATTGAATTCTTTCTCAGATCTATTTTTAGTAAACGGTTCATGACTAGGTTAGCATATTTACCAGCAATTATTTTGTTTTATTTTAAGTGAATAAAAACCCAAGAAAAACAAAAATATGCAACCTAATTGTTTTTTAAAACTATTTTTATTATATTTATTAAGTAAAAATAAATAATAACAATAATAATAATAATAACAATATAAAATTATAAAATTTATTATAAAAGTAGTTTCAGTTTAAAAATTTAATTTAATAGAGTTTAAAAATTTAATTTAATAGGTTAGCTCGCAAGTTATTTTATATTATTCTTAATATTTTTTGTAATATTTTTTAATAAAAAATAATTTTTTTAATATATTAATATTAAAAATATATATTAACAAATATTATTTTAATTAAAAATATCAATCATGTTATTAACAAAACACATTGCATGGAGTTAAAAGACTACCAGCACACCCTGTTAAGATTTTAGACACCATTTGTTTTGTCAGTTCAATCAAGATTTTTATTTTTTTATTTTTAGATTTTTTTAATATATATATATATATATATATATATATATATAAACAATTTGAAAAAACAACCTCATACGATACGTTAGATAAACATGAGATGTCGGTAATGAGGTGGGGACCATTCTGACTAGGACAGTGCAGATTTAACAGGACGCTGTTGGAAAGTTTATCATAGAATTTCCCTCCTTTTTCGAACTTCGAAACACCCCCCCGAGTACATGGAATCACTTTTTTAGATGGGCCAGCTTCGATTCAGATAAAGTTTGCCGGTTCGAATATTTATGTAGATTATATTAGATTAGATGGCTATACCATCATCCAGGCAGCTCTATAGTTTTATAGTTTTTATACAAATATAACTTTAAAAAGTCAACAATATATTGCCTTTGCAAACTACCGTCCAACGAGATATATTGAAAATTTATTTAGTTAATATAATCTAAATAAATTATAAATAAATAAAAAATTAATCTTAAAAATTCTTAATTTCAAATTTGAGTTTTTTTTTTCTAGATTTTTACATACTTTTTCTCACCTTATTCTTTGATTTTCTAAAATAATTTTTTTTCTAATTGATATTAAAAATAATATTTTGAAAATACCGTAAACAACACTAACCTTATTGCTACAAAAAAAAATTATTTTGTGAAAACACCAGTTACTTCAATTAATGGTTATGAGAATACGGTATCCCATGAAATTAATAGCCCTTCGGGGTAGAGGGTAGTCATTCGCAATGCCCTCCACCAAACGAGAATAACGGTTCATTTGACGGTGGACTTATTTTCATGGCCCTTTTACTTAGATCATACAAAATTTAAATTTAGACGGCGCTAAAACAAGCACATTCTTTCTATCCAATCCTGGCCCGTGGATAAAGCCCTGCCCTTAATATTACTAGTGGACAAGTCCCCTGTCTATATAGGCTACAATCTATGGAGGTGGTAGCAAATTTTATTTTAGTTGGGGTTGCTGGAATAATTTATTGCTGTGTGCAAGGTTTTTTTAGGTTTTACTTATAATGGACACGCACTGTGTCGCATGCAGGGTCAAGTTTTTTATATATATATATATACACTAATGTTTTTTTAAAAGAAAAAAATTTAAATTTAGTGAGAGTTGACATGATATGACTTAGTTGACTTTATGGGGTCAAAAATAACTCAAATAACCCATAAAAATATATTTTTAAATTAAAAAAATCAAAGTGATATGTTTTTAATATTAAAATAATAATATATCGTATTAACTTTAGTCAGCCTGAGTTAATATGTTAAACCCATTATTGAAGTTATAAGAGTATGATAACTCTATAGAAAAAAAAATTAAAACAAATTATGAAGCATAATTTTCAATCAACCCAATATTTAAGAATGAAATTGAAAAAAGACCTAAAAAGCAACCCGAGTTAACTTATAAACTCTGTGACTCGGGTTATAAGATCAAAATAACTCAAAAGAAAGCAAATAGAAACATATAACAAAATTCAATTCACTATTTGCCCAATGTTTAAAAATGAGATTAAAATAATAAATCAATTAGAAAAATACATAAAGAAATGACTCAAGTCAATTCATTAAACCCATGAGCTAAGTAATGAAACCAAAATAATATCATAGAAAGAAAATACAAAAACAACATGATATAACTTGAGTTAACCTATCAAATATATGATTTTGGTAATGAAATTAAGATAATCCTATAAAGAACAAATCAAAACAAATTATAAAATTCAATTCTTAATTGGCCATATTAGACTCAATATTAAATTATAAAACTTTTAAATTTTTAAATTAGAAAAATAACATAGAAAATAAACCAAGTTAACCCGAGTTAATCCGTTAAGCATTATTCTCGAGTTATAAAACCAATATAACCTAATAAACAACAAACCACAACAAAGCATGAAGCCTAATTCCTTATCAAACACAATAATAATTAATGAAATTGAAGAAAAAAGTCAATTAAAAAAAGTTAAAAAAAAAACTGAGTTAACTAGGTTAAATTATCAAACTCATGATTTGGATTATAAGATAAGGGCAACATAATAAAAAGTAAATCCAATTTTAAAGGACATATGAACCCGAGTCACACGACTAAAATAACCTCTTAGAAAAAAATAAAAAAAAATGACCTGATTTAACTAAGTTTAAAATACTAAAACTCATGAATCTGATCATGAGACTAAGATATTTTTATTGAAAGTAAATAAAAATAGATTATAAAACTTATTTTCAAAACGATTTAATACTGAATGATGAAATTAAAAACAAAAAATTAATTAAAAAAAGGATAAAAAAACAACTCGAGTTAACTTGTGTTAATTTATTAAGAATTATTATCAGGTTATGAAGCTAAAATAACTTAATAAAAAGTAAATAAAATAAATCATATAGCTTAATTCTCTATCAACATAATATTAAAGAATAAAATTAAAAATAATTAATTAAAAAAATATTGGGTTAACCAGATTAACCCATAATTCATGTTATGGGAGTAAAATAACCTAATAAAAAACAAATGTGATATTAAAAGATGATATATATATATATATATATATATATATATATAAAGCATTGATTGAAAAAAAAAAAAAAAAAAAAGAAGAATCACTATTTAAATAAATAGTGATTTGCAAGGATCGCATAACAAAAGCCCTCTTTTTAGTTTTTTTTTTTTTTAATTTTTTTTTTAGAGCAATTCTAATACAAGAGTTAATAGGATAGCCAAAACAAAAACAATACTTTAACCTATTATTTCTAGTTTTAACAACTCCAACCAGATAGCTATATTAATAACTAAAATGTGTTTTCTTACTCTGAAATGTTATTTCTACACCTATATGTAGAACAGCCAAAAGCAAGAGAAAGTATGCGTGTCTATATATATATATATATATATATGTTTGTTGTTCAACATTTCTTTTCTTTGTTTCTCTCTTTAAAAATAGAACCAAAAAAAAAAAACCCGCAAATCTCAAAACCTTGTGCCTCAGCTTCTTTGTTGTTTGGAAAAATAAAAACTAGTTGTCCTCTAATTAATTAATAACATTAATTATGCTCTTATTTTTGCTTATATATTTTTTTTATTTTTTTATCTCTTGATTTTATAAATTACTCATTAATTATATAATTAATAACATCATAATTATATTAAAATTAGTTTAATATAAAATATTAAAATATAATTATACTATTCAAAAAATCATTTTATCAATTTAACTCTTTAATACGGCATCTCTAATTGCAGATGCTCTTAATCTGATACAGCCATCTCATTGGCTAGCTGTTTGATTTTGTACTCGAGATCCATTTAAAGCAATTTTTTGGTTTCCCTTGTTCTTGGATTGCCATTTGTTACTTTTCCAAGCGGCTCCACAAACTATGACTTCTTAGTTATTGATAGGATGGCGGGCACATTTGATGAAGAATGAAGGCATCAGATGCATCAACCGCCGCAGCCAGCGGAATACACGGCCCTTAATTTTACGAGCTGGGCAGAAGACAGTTTCAGGGGAAGGGCACTAGAAAATTGAGAGCATCATATGCGAGCAAGCATTTTGTTAATGGTGCCAAAACCACAAGAAGAACGCCACCATGCTATACACAGAAAAATAATGCACAAAAACTCTTGCATGCTATTATATGTAGCTCTTCAATCCGTTGGCAAATCATAGGCAATCTATTCGCAATCAAGATTCAATTAGCAATCCATTTATAATACACTTTGCATTATCAACAACGCATATTTAGCAAATTTTTTCTTTAAGTACAAGATTCTGAGGTCAGTTAACAAGATCAACAAACTGTCAGAGCATTTTACATCCGCAAATACTCCAATGGTCCTGCATCATTACCAGCATCCATCTTCTCCTCGTCTATTTTCACAATGGCAAATACTACAGGAGTTCTGCATCATTGTCAACATCCATCATCTCCTCATCAATATATTCACCTTCTTCGAGAAGTTGTTCAAGTTCATCCACCTCATCGTAGTCATGCATGTATAAACCATGTGAGTTATCCCACTGGTTGGACCCCAGCTCCTGGGCATGCCATGCCACATGCAGGAATGGTCTATTCCTAGCTAAAGCATCTACAGTATCCCGACTTACACTTCCTGTCACTCCCAACCATCTCAACCTTGGAAAATAGGGTTTCTTTAACCACCAGAATGAAAGCTGTGTTATACCACCACAGTTGTATAGATCCAACAACCGCAGTCTACAACCATGCCATCTGTCCTCATCAACCTGCATTGATGCTAATGCCATGACTGATGCATCACCGATGAGTGGACACTGTCGCATTCTAAGTTCAGAAATTGGAACCCTACACTTTGCAAGTGTCAGAACTCCATTATCCGAGAGATTAGGAAGATTTGATAGGTCCAATTGTTGTAACTCTAGTTTAGAAGAGCCTTCAAATAAGGCAGAGATGCATTTATCTGCAAGCCTCCTGCACCCTCTCACAGACAGAGAAACTAACGAATTTATAACCCCTCTTAAGTATGACAACCCAAAATCACTTATATCGGAGCCATCTAGTAGTAAAGTCTTCAACTCCAGAAGAGTGCTGATAGATCTTAGGGCTCCATCCCCAAGGTGTTTGCAGTCTCTCAAATCAAGAATTTTAAGGCGCGTGTTTGATACCAAATTCTTTATTGCATGGTTGGTTAAAAGGTTGCACCATCTCAAGCTCACATGAGTTAAAGACAGAGATGTCGCAGAAATGTCATGAAAGACCAGATCAGTTAAATGGGTTCCATAAGACACCCTGAGCTTGAAGAGACTAGAGCATGAATGCAAGATTGTTTTGAATCCTGTATCTGTAACTTGACAAAAGCCTCCAAGACAAATACTTTCCATGTTTGCACACTTGTCAGCCATTAACAGCATTCCCAGATCATTAACACGTCTAAAATATGTGATGAGGAATTCTTGGCTTCGAACCAATGAGAGATGTTTCAATTTTCCATGCCGATTAATCTGCTGAAGACCAGAGTTGGTGAGATCATATGCATTTGTTGGTTCTATGAGAGGGGCATCTCGAAGGTCCAAATGTGTCAAGGACATGAGAACATTTGATATTGTGCTAACCATGGTGTCAGTAATATAGTCTACAGAAAGGCACAATTTCTGAATGCCAGGCAGAATGGGTGGTCGAACATGATTTGGTGATCGATGATGTCCCAAACTTGGGCTAAGCAGTTCAGTCACCATCACTGAAGAAACACACCCAATCTCAAGAGAAGTGAGTTTTTCTGAAGCCAAAGCCCATACTTGAGCAAACTTATGACGAAGAAATAATGGGACATCAAACATCAAAATCAGTTCCTACAAAAGAATAAACACATATTAGACAGAATATAATTGTTCCAAAGGACATTTGAATGTCATGATAGTGAATATACATAACATTGACAAAGTACCTTGAACAAAGACACATTGCATAGATGCAAAAGAATTCAGGTACATGTTATTGCAAGAGCTTAATGATGTGCATGAACAAAGAGCCTATCATTCAATTATTGGACCAGATTCATGTCAACCAATATAGTCTCACTGCCAGCACAACTAAATTCCAAGAACACAATAAATGTCAACGCAGGTAGTCCCCAAGACCAGGACAGTGCGTTCACCAATAAATTACCAAGATGATTAATTTGGCAAATTCTTAACTACAAGACAAGAGGCCCATAGCAGAATGACTTGACAAAATCTATAAATGAGCAACAGGCTAAAAAATTTAATCTATATTCTTCGTTTTTTTTAAAAAAAATTCTTGCCCTCAATTTGACAAAAAAGAACCACTCACTTATCCTCGGCTTTTTAAACATATGCCTAAGTATGCTTGCAACTTTAAGCACAGTGCATGTAAAACTAATAAAGAATAGATATTCAAGATTATGAGAAAGCTTTTGGATAGCCAAAAGAGTAATCCAAAAATATTCCTATAGCAAAATTAAGCCCACCATTGTACTAAATAGCAGGTAAATTTTATGCTCCAAAGCCGGCTATTTAGGTGGCTGTTTGGATGTTGAAAATGAATACTAAAGTTAAGAGTACAAAAGCGAACTTTTTTGAAATCAACAAGGATTTCTTCACCATGGTTGATCATCTAAGTTTTATGATTTTGATTCTCAAGCAAACATTCACCAACCTAATACTTCTTGCAGAAGCCAATACTTCTTGCAGAAGCCAATAGAAAGTAAAGTGAAGCTAATTTTACATTTATTTGCATCCATATTAAAAACTAGCTGAAGAAATCAGCAGTTACATTTTATCACAATGATTTCTAAAATAAGTAAATATTTTCTTTCTTGCAAGAGAGATAAAATGCAGCAATGGAATGGCGAACACCAATCTATTAGATTAGTAAACTCCAATAGCAATATGTGCTAAAGATTAAGTAACCCAATGTAAAATCTCACCAAACATTTCTTTGTCATTCAATTACTACTTTACATTTTAATCTTCATTAATTACTTGAATTTGCACTTGAACCTTACTTCTAATTGTGTGCAACCTCTGAGTAACTCCTCCAGATCAGATATATGAATAGGGCGCCCTCTTTTTTCAGCCACTGATCCCAAGTACAGATACCTGAAACAAAATTCAAAAACATACAAAACCAATAACAACACAATAAATCTAACACGTCCAGATAATCACATATCACCATCCCACACATTGCTCAGTTACCCCACAACAACAACAACAACAACACATAAAACACACAAAAACACACATGTTTTTCTTGCATTTCATTATCATCTGATCACTACTAGCATCTAGTGTAAGCCACGACTGCCTGCATTTCACTCCCAAACACACACACACACACACACATTTACATAAAACCTCATTTTCTATTGCATTTCAATTAACATTTTACCATATTGTCTGCATTACACGCACGAATAAAGATACAGTTCCTATCAGGCAAACAATACACGCACAGTCGGAAAAAAAAGAGTAACTTTTCTAACATCTTTTTACCTTAAATCCGCGCAATTTCCTCCAATCTCAGAAAGCAATTTCCCACTAAAATTTGCGCAATTATGTAAATAAAGTTCATGCAAGGAATCCCGAACGAAAACATTAATAGCAGAATCATCAAGTCGGGCGCAGTCAAGCTTCAAGCTTTTAAGGTAAGGATTGGGAGGCATTAAAGGCTTTAATAAATCAATTGAAGGCGCAACATCCTATAACAACAAATAAAAATAATAATAATAATTGAAAACCCATCAATCAAATGATCATAAGAAGATGAGATCTTTTGTGGGTTTTTCGTGTCTTAAAGACTGGCTTACAAGGAGGTGAAAACTGGGGATGAAAGTGAGGATATGAGAAGTACAAGCGTTGAAGGTCTTGCAGGTGGAAGCAACGGAGCAGATTGATGCCACGTCGAGTTTTGAAATTATGGTTGCAAGCACTGTTCCTGGAAGCTGATCCAAGCTCTCCTCCTCTTCTTCTTCAGGGCTAGCCATCTTTCTCAAAGGCTTTGCTTTGAATCGATATGGTGGAGGATTAGAGGATATGACAGAAACAGAACACTTGAAGCCTCAATTATTCCTTCATTTTATTTGGGGTCAAGAGTAAATCGATCCTTCAATTCTGTTAAGTGTTTCAAATCAATCTCTAAGTTAAAATTATCACAATTCCTTTTATTTTAATAATTATTATCATCATTGACTTAAAACCTTAATTCTCATGAATTTTTTAGGCAGCCTGTGGATTTTTGTTAATTTTTATTTTTTTATATCAATATTATTAACTCTCAATTGAGGTTGGAACATATTTAGTTGTTTGGGACAGGCCCAGCCCCTTCCATGGAAAAAGTGAAATATTTTTGCATGAAAAACTCTGTAGGAAAGAAAGACAAC
The DNA here is from genome assembly GCA_026413675.1 of Populus pruinosa. Taxonomy (NCBI): domain Eukaryota; kingdom Viridiplantae; phylum Streptophyta; class Magnoliopsida; order Malpighiales; family Salicaceae; genus Populus; species Populus pruinosa. The sequence goes on from CM048595.1 coordinate 27,107,155, forward strand.
AAAATCATTTAAGAGACATAAGAGAAAAAAGAAAGTAAAAGGTCCCTTTCATGATTTTTCAACCCTAAGCATCAAAATTTGTTTGATGCCATGATTTCTCTCACATCTTGTGAACGTGTTTGTAGTATTTTAAGGACTGAAATTGAAATATTTGCAAAAGCGAAGAACTTATTTATAGCTAGACCTTCCCCTCTTCTGCAAGTTAAAATGCTTGTTTCCTGCTGTGTCTCATCATGTTTGTCACTGACCAAGACACATGTTTTGCCATAAAATAAGCCATCCTCTTTTCATCAGTTCAGGCCATAAACAATATCCTAATTCTACGACTAGAGCGAAATCAATGGGGCCAGATCCATATCATTAAATTGACTCGCCAAAACTGAAACCTCTATCAGCAGCGTAGTCCACGAAGCTGTAGAGTGGCACTACACTGTCGCCGTATTTCTCAAAGCCATCCAGTTCCTTTTTAGCCTTGGCTCTCAGCTCCTCAGCCACCTCTGCAGCCTTCTCAACCCCGTATACAGCAACATAGCTCTTCCCTTTCTTTCCCTTCCCCTCCTCATCTAACCTGCTCTTCATCGTTTCTGCTTCCAAGATGTCATCAACGACTTGATATAATACACCGACAGCTCTTCCATATCTCCTCAATCTCCGTATCTCATCATCCGTAGCACCAGCTAGCAATCCTCCACACACTGCAGAGCACTCACCCATTTCACCATATTTCTTCTCTTGAACAAATTCAACAGCATTAGGGCCGCCCTCAAGGTCTAGGAACTGCCCGGCAGCCATGCCTCTGGACCCCACAGCACGAGCAATCTCAGCAATCACGCGGAGAAGTCGTGGCTCTGGTACAAGGTCAGAAGGCGTCTGGGAGACAATATGGCTAAAGCCAAGAGGGAAGAGCGCATCCCCAGCAAGAATTGCCATATCAACACCATAAATTGTGTGGTTTGAAGGTTGACCTCGTCGTGATGGGTCATCATCCATGCAGGGAAGGTCGTCATGGATCAACGAAGCTTCATGAACCTGTCAAAACCAGACCATAACGGATACAGTTACTGTTAGGAAGGTGACTTCATATCAGCAAAGATGTTCTTTCCCTTTCCCTCCAAAATAATGAAAGTACTTCAAGTGCCTTAAAAAGCATTAGCATTCTCCTTTCTATAAATATAATTATTCCTGAGTGTTGGAACCATCTGTTGAAAGCTAAAGAATCGGTTGGGAATGCGGTTAGATTTGTGTTTTTTTTTAAAAAAATTAATTAAAATTTAATATAGTTTGTTGGTTTTAAATTGTTTTGATGTTTTAATATAAAAATAATTTTTAAAAAATAAAAAATATCATTAATATATGTATATATATATTTCAATATAAAAAAAAATATTTAAAAAATAATTACAAACACGATCTAAATTCTAAATTTACTCTCTGATTCTGCAGGACAAACGGGAATAAAAATATTTCTACCTCAAAAGCACCACCCTGAATCTTCTTTAAATGAAACGATTCCACAAACCGAATGATATCTGTATCAAACACCCAATATTCAACACCCAACACCTAAAAACTTGAAGTTGTTCAAGATAATGGGACAACATAACATCATCGGTCCTACTAACTAAAGATTGGACCTCTTAGTACGATTCCTCTGATAGCTTGTAAAAGACCATCTAGAAAACAAAAATAACACCAAACTTAAACTTCACTCTAGCTATATCACATCAAAAGCAGAACAGTCATCACGAAAGCTAAATATAACAAAATCAAATCAATGATCGCAATCAAAAGAACTACAAATTATACCAACCAGTCATCATCAAGAACCTAACAGTAGCAAATCCAATACTTCTCTTGATTATTATCCTAAAACAAATATTATACTTAACTAAACAGCATCGGACCTCAAGAACCAACCCAGATTTAAAACTATACTAGAAAAGGAGTCAAAATACAAAGATTTGGGGGGGGGGGGGGTCTTAATTTTGTTACCATTTCAAGAGCACAAGCAGTAGGGAAGGCGGCGAGGCGATTACCACCAAAGAGTTCACAAGTAGCAACACACATAACTGGAGGGGCTCTTTTAGCACCTTTTGCAAGAACAGAATACCTCATGGCCTCATAAATCTTATCCGGATATTGGATAGAAACAGCTTGGTCTAGTTCCTGATTGATTTCTCCAATCAAGGTTGTCCAATAAGTCTTTAAATCAAACTGGGCTGTCTTTGATTGGCTCGAAACTGATACAGAACATTGAATTTTTGACATTTTGCCAAGTTTTTTAGTGTAAAGATTGGGGCTTTTTACAGGGAGGTAGATGGTAGTAGTAAGTGGTGATGGTATTGCTATAAGAGAAGATACCACCATTTTTACAGAGTTCTTTGTTTATCTGATCGCTGATTATGTGTCTCTTTGGTCTTTAGAAAGATTGCGCTTTTCTAAGTGGGAATAGGAAATGAGAAATGTGGAAAGTTTGTCTTTGAATTGAGAATTCGGTGCCGTTATGATGGCTTTCATGTATATTTCGATTAATTCTATAAAAAATTAATTATTATATAAATTTTAATAATCATAGTATAAACAACGAATTTAAACCTAAAATCACAGAAAAAATAAATTTTTTAATTTTAAATTCTTCCCACTACCACCACCTAGATGGTTTTATGATGGCTTTCATTGACTAGGCGTGTGATGGATTGGAGATTTGGAGTGTAGCGAACTTGAGAAGATGCGGCTGCTAACGAAGGTAAAGGTTTTTTTTTTCCCTCGAGTCAATAAAAACTCGGTGGTGTCAAAGTTTTATCTAATTCAAATAAAAACGCAACCTAAATTAAGATTTATTTTTTAAATGAATATTAAATTAACAAATCTCTGAAAAAATATGTTATTACAACCGTGGCGAGAAATCCAATATGATCGTTTCAAGAAGCTTTTCAGAGGAAGATCATAACATAAACTGAAGAGTAACAAGAGAGTAGAGAGGTTGGCATCATCAACGGACTGGTCCTATATCATTTCCGTAGATTCCCTTGATCTCCTGCCGCTGTGTCGGACGGAAGCTCCAGACAGTTCGACACCCCAATTCATGAGGTACGGTTGTGTACAGTGCATGTTGTCTCATTGCACCTCAAGAGCATCATACCAGTCATTTCCACCCATGTAAATCAAGTGATGCTGAAAGCATTCCATGAGAAATAAATTGGGAAGATCATGAATGCTTGATATTAGAGATTTGGGGAGAGAATGAAGAGAGAGACAGTTCTTGATTAAAGGGGGTGCTTGGGATTTTATCAATTTTATTAAAAATAAAGGCATTCCATGTAATTATTAAAAATACCTGTTCGATTCTATCATATATACGATTCAATTTCTACTAGTAAAAATAAATTCCAGAAAGTAAAATAAATAATAACAATTGATTTTAATTGCTAAACTTTAATATTATAAATATCTATATATAAAAGACCCACTTTATAGCCCATGATCTAGAATTCATGACACTTGAATATAATTTATCACATTAGTAGAAGTTAAAAGCTTTCATTTAGAAATATTTGGAAACAAGATTATTAAACTGATCTGGTTTAGCTGATTAATTTGATAATTAATAAATTAATTTGAATTAATTTTTTTTCTAAAACAATTTTCTCTTTTAAAAAAATTAAAATAATATCATTTTTAAAATATATATTTGTTTTATTCAATATAAATTATTTCAACAATTACATCAAAAATTATAGAACAGCAGGCTGGGAATCATTTTTGAGCAAAATGAATTGCACTGGTAGGGTTCAAAATTGTGTTCAGAATAAAATATTTAGATTCGTTTTATTAATTATATTATATAGCTAGAACCATTGACATGGAAAGAAAGAAACTTTTGTTATAAAATTTTAAACCACTGACACAATTAATCTTGAATTCAACAAAAGAACACTCTTTAGATGACTGTGACGATGAGTTTTAATTAATTTCCTATCTACCCCCCACCACCAGGACTACAAATATCTACCAAATATAGGGTAATTAAGGATTAATATGGGTTTTAATTAAAAATTTAACCACATGCACTGTTAATTAAGGATCAATACTCTCTACTCACATTTTTTTTCCAATTTTTATAGGATAAGACAACTGGAGATGGGCAATTCTTAATCGGTGAACAACGAACTGTTCTTGAATATTGGGATTCTCGTGCATTCAAGATTGAGTTGAATAATTTCGCTTCCTCCGTTGATTGGGGAGGAGAAGTTTATGGTCCTGCCAAGTGGCACCAATGGGAGTTGATGTTGCAGTTTCCAGCAACCCATACCGGCACACAAATGATGAAAAAACTTTATTTACAAGCACGGCCGAAGTCATCCACCACGTCTACATACCATCAACAAACCATTGAACCCAGAACAGAGTCACATTCACATCCACCACGTATATCCAACCCACCACCACAAACCCAATCCACCCCCACCATCATAGATGCCTCAGCCACTGCCTAGAAAAAAACCCAACCTAGAAATAAAAGCTAGTGTCATTTTTTGGGAAATAAAAAAATCCTTTTTGTAGTCAGGTAGACGTTGATTAAAAAGAAAATAAGATTAGAAATGATTTAAAAAAATGTTTAATTAAAAAAAAAATACTTTGAGCAACAAATCTAAACAAACAGATTTTGTAACCATTAATGTTAAATAAAGTAGCAATAATTAATATTAATGAATCCTTTTCAAATCATTAACCCCCAAAACTAATTGAGATGCTCGCAGCAATTTTCAATTGAGACCCCATACCGTGTTTAATTCAATAAAGAACGAAGAACATGCCATGCTCCCGTACAATGACCATGAACATTCGAACCAGTAATGTAGGGGCGTACAACGAACAGTACCATTTGGACTAGTATTGCAGGGCTTTACCCCGAAGGGAGCCCTTCCAGAAATTCTCGAAGGCACTGAGCCAAACCCAGTGCCTAAGAGGGGGTTTGGAAATAGTTTTCAACCAGCAATTGACGCGCCTCGGTTAGAACCTCACTAGCTGCGTCATTGCCCCAAGCGCAAAGATACAGAACAACGTGTATCAGCTCTCATTTTATAAGGCACCATTTGTTTCTATGCTTTGTGTCTTCTCGATGTGGGATTTGAACGCTGACACGGATGACCCTCTGAACTTGCATTGTATGGCTTTACCCTGGTGGATACTTGCTGAGGAGGGCCAACGACAATCGTGTCTCAAACAGCAACAGATGCGCCTTGCCTGAACTCCCCCGGCGGCATCACTGCTCCAACTATCAAGATATTTTCAGCACTGCAACTTTGGCTCTTCTTTCGCAGCACAGGTAATGATCATGAGCAAACACGGAGACTTCACCTTCTGTTAGGCATGTATTTCCAAATAAATTGTCTCTGAAAAAAATGATAAATTGTTCAGAAAAACAAATCCAATACAACTTATTGGTGAACCCAGATGAATATAAAAGGTCATTTCATGGTAGGAAATATTTACAACTGTGTAATTAGCATGTATAATTGGTGTAACTATTGATCTAACCAAAATAATTCAAAAAACACCAAGATAAATCGAATAAATTCAATGAATATAAGAATTAATTGGTAAAAATTTAGAATATAATAATAAAAATGAATATAAGAATTAATTAATTAAAATTTAAAAGAATGGGATAGAAGCAATTATAAAACTCGTAACACGGATATAGCTGCTGGAGACATCATCTTACCACCATTTATAGTATTTTTATAAATACAAAAATGATGTGTATTCAAAATTATAAATCATAGGTATTGTAATTTTCACCGTCACATTCTTTCTTATGATTGAAAATAAAAGACAACAGATACTTCTCAAAAACCGTTCAGAATCGGAGCCAAATTAGTGCTTTATACAACAAATTGAAACCAGAGAAGAAGAAATGAGCGTCCTCATGGGCCATTAAAGGAAATCCAACGCTTTTTTATTGAGTGGTGAAGATAAATCTGCTGTAGGAGGAACGCATTCAATTGTCCAAATTAAAATTACTTGTGAAATATTAATACATCTTTTCTTTTAATGTCTTTATATTTATCTCTTATGAAATTTCTGGTGGTTTTTTTTTCATGTTTTATCATTTTATAAATGGCCCGTTGAATAAAAAATACAGGGATGATTTTTCATTCAATTCAGATTTTCATTTAGATTTATAATTAAAGGTAAGATAATTTGACAAACCTGATAAAAATTAAATGTATAATCTTTTTAATATTATAATTCAGAATTTACAAAAGACTCGTAATTTTTTAATTATTGGAGGCTAATAATAGGTTTTAATCACTTATGCTATGGAATTTAAAATAATTTTAAATTAATAAGTTTAAATTTAAATAATTCATCTTACTGTTAATTATAAATAATTTAGTATTGAGATGATCAAACTCCATCAATTAGTATATATTTATTATAGAAATAATATTATTAAAAAAAAATTTACCTAAAAATTATATATTTATTCTCACCACAACACTATTATAATTAACCAAAAATAAAATTATATATTTATTCTCACCACAACACCACTATAATTAAAAAAAACACCACTATAATTAACCAAAAAAAATTAATAGTGTTATTTCTACGGTAAAACATCTTTCCTTTTAGCATACTTGAGATAAATTTTTTTATCAAATAATAATAAAAGGCCAAAATGAAATGCAAATATATTTATATATGAAAAATTCGACAGATTTTTTTTTGTAAATCTCCATTTATATATATAAAAAATGAATAAAAGAATTCCAATTGTAATATTAAACACACTCAATTTATATGGCCAGCAGGCACAAAATGATCACGTTGGGCTTTGTATAAGCAACACACACGTCCTTCAATAGGCATCCGTCCCGCTTTCTCCTCAATTTTCTCTTACTTTCTCACTCGAGGAAATCCCACCATGGCAGAATGGACCCATCTACCAAAAGACCTCATGGAACTAATTTCCAAACGCCTAGACACCTCCACAGACTTCCTCCGTTTCCGTTCCGTCTGCAATTCATGGCGATCCTCAATCCCCCCTGAACCTCCCTGTTTATCTTCAAACACCTTCAAGATCCTCCCTAGCGACGGTATCTCCCACACCTCTTTTGGGTTTTCTCTGTTCAAGCGAACTGTGTTCCTTGTTGGGCTACCGAATTCCCTTAGCCAAACAGACACACAAGGCTGGCTTATCAAAATTGAAGAAGATGTGCCTGGTAAGAAACACTTGTTTGATCCTTTATCGAGGTGCAGGTCAACGTCTTTGCCTAATAATCTTCCTCGTGTTCTAGATTTAATGAATCTAAGAATTCGTGAATTGGGTCATGAATATGTTTTGCATCATGTTAATTATAAGCCAAATTCGTCTCGTTTTACTGATGCCGGTAATTTATATTTGGAGAAAGTTGTGATGACTTGGTTAAATTCCAAAACCGAGTTTGTATTGTTGACTATTCATGCTTCTGGAAAATTGGCCATCTTTAAGAGTGGGGATAAGAGATGGACTATTATTAATGAAATGGCATCGCCTTTTGATGATGTTATTGTTTATAAAGGGAGGTTTTATGCTGTAGATAATATGGGGTGGACTGTGGTAGTTGCAATGGATACGAATTTGGGTTTAGTTGGGAGTCCGATTTTTGGTGGGGATAAGAAGTATTTGGTTGAGTCTAAGGGGGATTTGTTGTTGGTTGATATGTATTTGAGTATTGATTCTGATGAAGGGTTTAGTGTCAGTTATGTTCTGCAGGATATTGTTCGGTATATGGGTGAGAGGACGGTTTGGTTTAAGATTTTTAAGTTGAATGAAGAAGGGAAATGTTGGATGGAGGTGAATGATTTGGAAGATCGCGTGTTGTTTCTAGGTGATGATTTGACGTTTTCTGCATCGGCTTCTGAGCTTTCTGGGTGTAAAGGGAATTGTATCTTTTTCAATGATGATTTCTTTTATTCGAGGGGGGAAGGAGATGATGGATCATCGTTTGGTCGTGATATAGGTGTGTTTGAATTGGAGAGTGGTTGTATGGGACCTTTAAGAAATTTTCCTGATTATTCCAAGATGTTCTGGCCACCTCCTGATTGGGTTGCTTCAACCTCATTGGAAGTAAGTCTTCATTTTCCCCCCAGTATTACTGTTTACGTGAAATTTCAATTTTATCTTCGCATGCTAGCTTTATCCTACTTGGATTTTGCTATTTACTTCCATAGGTCTCTCAATTTGTTCGGTATGCAGTTTGGAAATGTTTTAAATATTAATGTCTTGATAGTTGTAGTTGCACTGAACTTGGCATTTAATTGGGAGGGGGCTCATAGTTGTTTATTAAGTATATACAAATGGCCCTTGGCATGTCACAGGCCATAGTTGATGCTTGGTGAGCAAACTAGAACAGGGTATTGAACATGGGTATCAATCCATGGGGCGGAGGGGCCCATTCTAGGTGAGGCATTTAGGAATGCCTATTCTGAAACCATCAATCTCTACAAAGATAAATTCTAGCGAGAGCACTTAATGTGTTTGCAATGAAGAATGGCAACAATGCCCCAACATGCTTTCTTATACATTTGCGCCATCATCAATCTACATCCCTCCATTGTGTAGGCTCGGGACAGATCCTTCTGCTTCTCTTTATCAACCTCAAATATGATGAATGACAAACTAAGACTGCCAATTAGAGGCCATTTTTGAGTGGGATAGCATGGGTCACCAATCATCTTCCATAATTGAGACTTTTTGAAGAGAGCTGTTGAATTATTTAATCTCAAGGCAACACCATGAACTAATTTTGAATTTTTATATGAAATTATTTAATTTCAAATTCTACTTGCTTGGAAGTCCTTTTACTTTTTTCCAATTTATTGGTTTCTTTGTGAATGCTTGACTGCCAAAATACAGAATTTCTGCTGCTTTGGTAGTTGGTAGCAAGAAATCCTTGGCTCACTGTTTCCTTGATCTAAACAGTTAATTAATTGTTGATTGTAAGTTGAAGTGGCAAATATTTTGTGCTGGACAGTAATGACATGTGCCTTGCAATTTGATCATCAAGTTAGTGAGTTGCATACAATCGAGTTGCTTTTGGACAATCATCATGCATTAGCACGCCTGCCTGCGTATCCAGTATCACTTGCGCATTAAATTTATAAACATTCCCCAGCTTTATTTTTATCCATGTAATGGCATGTTTGTTTCTGATTTTGTGGGTGCAACAGGTGCAGAATCAAAATCAACTGGAAGATCTGTCTATAGCAAAGTGAAGAGTAGGTTTCCTATTTCATGACTGCCCTGGTAAATATTTGCAGAGCTGGCTGCTCGTAGACTGTCCATTAATGTAGTTACTGATGACTTGTTAAGGCTGTCCTGATCTCATGCAGTGATAAATCAAGTGCTGTAGTGATCAGCTGGAATTTCCTGTGATTTTGTTAGGAGTTTAATCAGTGAAAGACTTCCATTTTATCTGTGAATTTCAAAAAAGTTCAAGAGGCATGAGCCTTCCATCTCATATTGGTCGAGAGCCTGGCAGCAGTTGTTCAGTCGAGTAAGCGGGTGAAATCTCATAACCACTCACTGTGGAAACTTATTGCTTTGATAGCAAGAATCAAACGACCCTGGATTCAGAAATAAACTTAATTCCATGCTAATCAGTTGTATTGACTCTTCACTTTTTTGGTTCTTTTAATTGATACTAAACAAGTTAGATCCACTGAGTTTGGATTTTCTACATACACGGATTCAAGTATTGTCTCGTTACGCCATAAAATATGTTTAGACATTTCCATGAATTTAAGCTGTAGCTCATAAACTGTATGGCTGCAAGGGCCCGCCATTAACAAAAGATAGAGTATCTCATGCACACGTTGAAATGTCGATTGAAGTTCCTCTTCTCCAGTTTTGAGTTTTGCCAGTTCAGGTTATATAAAATCAACGCTGCAAACCCAATAGCACAATTTTTGCATAGAATACTTGGATAGCGATCAGGTGTAGCCTAGATTGGGACAAGCTAAAACCAAAGCTCCAATCCATTCGAGCTGAAATTTCAAATTACTCTCCAAATCAGTATACTATCATTATTCGTTGCTTTGTGGCAGACCATTTCTTTTTTTAGTCGCTGTGCTCTTTTCCAGTGCATAATTGCCTGATTCAAGGGAGAGAAAAAAAGATCATATTTTTTTTTTCTGACATAGATAAAAGTAATATTCCCTCAATTACAGCTTAATTGAAAAGGACGTGATAAAAGATTTGGAGCACGATCTTTCTATTGCTAAACAATATACAAGGCTAGATATGAATCCTACAAACTCCCATGCAAGGAGGCTTCCAGATCACAATAATGCATTTCTTTGATCGCATTGATACAACAGTTGGTAATCTCGCCAAGGTTGGGATGGTGAGAGCTTCGAAGTCAATCTCGTTCAGGAGCATCCCCAGAAACTCTTCTTGAACTGATGTTGCCAGCATACGACCAAACCCTCTCGAAGTCAGGTGACAACGGTTTTTCAAACTTTTGATCGGATGCTTCCTTAGGATTGCCCCTCTTTTGAGAAGGTGGCACCCTTGCTGGGCTTCCAGAAACTGGAGTAGAAGCAAAATAAGTTGGGGTTCCATACGGAGAGGCAAAGGGGCTTTGTTTGATTGAGAAGGGGCTAGGAGACATTCGCTTCTGGATAGGGTGGCCTCCTAATCCTCCTCTGCTGAAGAGGGATATGGATTCTGCTGCAGCACATTGCTTGGTGGCATCATCAACGAAAAGAACATCCTCTATCCTTGCCATAATGTTGAAGGCCAAGCTCTCCGTAACTCTCGAGTAGCTTTCAAGAATTGACTGCCCAACATCCTGCACGAAAATAAACCTTTCATCATCTGAAAAGCATGTCCAACATGTGCAGAACTGTTGCTGGATGGTCTAAAACAGTGTGTGTGATGAACTTAAAGGTCCCCTTTTGTATATTTTCCAAGTGACATGCATTGGGATTAGCTATTCAACTGCCAATATATCCTGTTTACATGCATATGATAAATCAAAATGAATGCAACAACAGAATTAGTCTGTTGAAATATATATTTGTTACTGCAGTATTTTGGATTGAGGGATTCACCACACATTATGATGCATCATTATTTGATGATGTTGGTTAGGAGAATCAAGTTAGAATTCTAGATCCCAACTAATAATTGAAGCAACTACCTTGTTATATTGAATCTTGTTCATATCCAAAGCTGTTTGTGGGAGGCCAGGGTAACGAAGCCTTAAGCTCTGCAGGAGAGTTTCAGCTCGTTGGGCCAAAATCTGATTCTTGTGTGTATCTGCAACAAAGCCCTTGACCTTGCCACCCCATGATGAGTGCTTAATATTTTTGTTATGGATATGTTTTCTATGATCTTTCTGCTTCCAGATATGCACTGCTGCCTCAACTCTGTTTGCTATTTCCAGAGCATGATGCTCTGTTGAAAGGTCAAGGCAATCAAGGAGACATTCTGGTGAGAACTTCTCGGCAGTTATGTAGCGGTAGATGATATCACCAAGGCAAGCTTTACCATTCTGATAGCACCACAAAAGAAAATACAGCATGCTATGAATTTAGCATCCAAAGCCACAATAGCAAAATAAAAATAAGAAGAAAAAAAAAATCAAGGTGTATGATTTAGATGAAACCTTTGGTTGCGTTGGTTAGAGAGATGCAAAGGAACATAAAAAACCGTCCTCCAAATGTAGTTAATCATATTGACAAGAAAGGCTGGTTGCAGAAAAAAAATGAAACGAAGGCAAGACATGCATGCTGCTGGGGATGTAGTCGTACTAGTCCCATGGACATTATTTCAAAATACAGAAAGACAGTTACCTTGGGCAAGGTCTCCATATAAGCAGTGGGTATTTCCATCTCAACCAGCACGCTGCTATTAATAGCCATTGCTGCCTTCAATATCTGATTGGTGCAATCTCTGCACTGCTGCAACCTCTTCCTTGCATCTTCTGACAACCCATCTGGCGGCACTTTTGGACACGGCAACCACCATTTGTCTTCCTGCCTAATAGAAGGCCTCCCACCAGAAATACCCAATGGATATGTATCAGAGCCACCACCATCACCCACAACTATCCCCCGATCAACATACCAAAACTCCGTTTCACTAAAACCATCAAGCATAGTAATCAACATTGCATCAAGCTTCTTGAGTGCAGGCAGATTCACATATAAATCCGAGCGTGGTCTAGTTGCCATAACCTCATAAGTTCCCCCACCAGGAAATTGTTGTATCGAAGGTACAAGCTCAACAATCGAATCGCTAACACATAACAACCATTCCATTTCCCTTTTCCACATGGACTTCTTTTGCAGCGCCAATGGCTCCAACCTCCACAACTCGCCGAAAACAGTGGCTTCAATTATAACCCAAAATTGAGCTTAAATCCATATGGGCATCACACAAACTTAACATAAATACAGAAGAAGAAAAACTCCATACATACCAGAAAGATTTGTGATGGCATTAGAGATGGCAAGTGCAGTACAGACTCCTTTACCACCACCAGACATGTCCTCTCCTAGAAGCAGCTTAGCAAATCTCTCTTTCATCATTTCAACCTCTGCAGTACGCACAAAAAAAATCCAAAATATTGAACTATCGAGAACTATATTGAATGGATAAAAAAAATCTTCAACTGGCACATAATTAGGCCTTCACTTGACTATTTGCATTATAATTCTTTATTAAGAAAATCAATAAAAATTATTTGTTTCTTTTTTTTACAATAATAAATGAAAGCTTAATCTCTCTCTCTCTCTCTGTTTTTTTTTTTTTTGAGGGACCAGAATTATAAAATTAAAATCTCAAAATTCATCTCTTTATCTTCCTTAAAAAAAACAAAAAAAATGAAAAAAAATTATCTTCTCTGGCAAAAAAATTAACAAAAAATGAAGTAAGAATAAGAAACCTCCAAAAATAAGAGAAAAAAAATATTACCAGACAAATCAGAGTCTCCTCGTTTCTCGTTCTTCGAGTCCCAGACCACCACATCCTTACCACCAATAACCGGGACCATAACCGGCGCCGGGAAACAGAAAACTCCAGGCATCGGAAGCGGAGATGAGGTCATCGAACTCGACACAGCGCAGCCGCCCCCATCACGACCAAACCCTCGTCGACACGAGAAACTACTCGTACTGGTACAACTTTCAGACTCGCTGACGTCAGCACTCAAACTATAGCTCCCACACCTCTCACTACCACCCCCATCATCATCAGAAGACACGCTCCCCATCTTGATAAAAATGAACTAGATCAGACGGTCATAAAACAAGATCTCTCTCAACTACTGCTCATTGTACGATCAATGCAACTGATTAACTGAAAATGTGAGCAAACCAAGTGTGTGTCTCTCTCTATCTCTATAGATGTGTTTCGCTTGTCTCTATAGAAGAATGTGCTGATGTTTGGTGGTGCTTCTTTTTGCTTTTCTTTTTTATTCAGTTATGTGAGTGAATAGTGAGAGTAGTGTGATGGGATAAAGGTCTGTGAGAGGCAGGGAGACCGAGACGGAGACAGACGTTCGCTAACTATAGTTTTGTTTTTTCTTCTTTCCGTAACATGAGGGTTAAGCACCCGACACGCCTTCCTTTGTAGTGGGGCCCATCATGTTTACTTCTTCTTCTTCTTCTTTAATTATTTGCTAAACCCGCAAACTTCATAGAATTCCCACCACAGAGGAGCTCTAATTAGGTCCCTGTGTTCTTATTATTCTAATAAAAATTCATTGAGCTTTTCAGTATTTGTATTTTGCATTATAAAAATTCATTGGCTTTTTAATTAAAAATGAAATAACTTGAATTTTAATTGAATGCTTAATTATCTTTTTATTTAGAATTGAGGTTATTTGTGCATCACTGTATTAAAATAATATTTTTCTGGTATATAAAAAAACAAATATGATTTTAATATGGAAAAAGATTAATCATTATATATATAATATATATATATCAAAATAATCTAAAAATATAAAAAATTAATTTTTTCATATTAAGCTCTAAGGCATTTTCTTGATCTTGATGGTATATTCAAGATAACTTTCCAAATTCAAACCTTCCTCTCTAGTTTTATTCAAACGAATCTCTTCCAGATCAACACATAATGAAGAACAATCTCTTTATATATTGTAGATACTCGTATTTTGTCCATGCCCATTATTACATCTTGATCTTTCTCTTTTTAAAAACTACATTGACTCTTTAATTCAAATTTTATTTCAGATAAAATCCCATGGACGGCTTGGTTGGAAAATCATATGGATTAATTGATAGGAATTATAGTGTTCATGGGCTCATTAGAAAAAGTAGTAAATCAAATAGGACGTTGTGAGTACGGCGTAAATAGAAAAGAGGGCGGTTATAATTTATTTTTTGCCGTAGAATTAATTTTTTTATATTTTTAAATCATTCACATGTTAATATTAAAAATAAATTTTAAAAAATAAAAAATATATTTTTTAATATGAATTTTTTAATAGACATGGTGGATGTTTACAGCGATGTGACAAAGGAAAGGGCGATGTGGAGGTAGGAGGAGATGACGAAGAAATGTGGAACCCATGGCAATGATTTGGTTGGCAATGGAGGGAAAGAGCCACCAGCGTCCACATAAAACGTTACGGCGGTTTGGTTTTTTGGCCGGACAAGGATACAAAGCAAGCGTCCTCAGTTAATGAGCCATGGGCTTGTGTTTCAAAGCGTCCGATGAGGATACCTGTGCACTTATAATTTTAGTTTCATCGCTTTCAGTGCAGAAAGAAGTCAATTGATTTTAATTAATCTTGACCGGTAAATCACAGCTGGACCCTCCAGCTATTAGATATGTTTCGATTACATCCCTCGACCATAGAAGTTATGATGAACTCGAACCTTCCATCCAACCCTTGCCCTTGTTTTTCCATCAAGTCCACAAATGAAACCAGATCGACAATGCTAGGACAGATTGTCCGAAATCATGTTATTTTATGGTTATGGATGGCATAAACTGAAATATTTCGACTATTTTAATCATTTTTATTTTGTTATTCATGGTTGACTATGCATGTGTTAAAATACACGCATACAAATAAATTGGTATAAATAATAATTTTTTATATATAAAAAAACAATTAATATATGAATTATTTGTTTATTTAATTATAAGAGTTTGTAATATTGCATATAGCTTTGTTCTTCACCTGATTTCATGAAATATATTTTTTCAAAAAGAGTTCATGCATTTTTTTTATATATGAGGTTTTCTTAAATAAATAAAAAACAAAAAAAAAAAAAGCTTGTAATGTTGCATGTAGCTTCGCATCATGACGAAAAGTAAATGGTGTAGTTGAGAACTTTTGGCTGATGATGGATCTAATTGAAATCTACATGATAGTTTAAGGGTTTTGATGTAGTTTGCCTTGGAAACTCGATCACGGGCCAGTGCATTTGAGATTTTCTTAGGGCTCTGCGCCATCAATTGATGATCTCATAAAATATTTACCGATTTTGATCGCATGGAATCTATTAAATCGACGGTATTTGATCTCACAACGAGACAAGAGGATCGGAGACAATCTACAAGCTGCTAAAAGCCTGGCGTGTGTGTGAAGGAGAAGTATTCGCTCTTGGATTTGATTGCGTGTAGTTTATTTACAAATCAATCCCATGCTACGTTTTTCCTTTTTTACGTTCGAGGCCGATGAGCGTCTTATAGAATGTTCGTAAATATTATTGTTTAAAGTATATTTTTAGATTTATATTAAATAATATATTTTTTATTTTTTATATTAATATATCAAAATGATAAAAAAACACGAAAAAAATTAATTTATTACTAAAAAAATTTAAAAATAGATTATAAATTTAAACAGTACCTAAACACGAGTTTATGGACCAAAATAGCACTAGTTCACATCCTGATTTTTTCGAAACAATTGATCAATTTATTCGACGCCATTAAGATCACCAATCATATGGTTGTTATTTAATGACATTCATAAACTATAATCTCCTTTGATCAATGCTCGTGCCATTTCAATCATTTTTGAAATTAAATCTCGATATTTAAAAGTATATTTGGAAATATGATTATTGTTATTTTTAAAAATATTTTTATATTAAAATATATTATAATAATTTTTTATTTATTAAAAATTATTTTTAAAATTGATATATCAAAACTATTCAAAATATTAAAAAAATAATTTTTTTAAAAATATAGTTTATACACTTTTCTAAATAGCTTTTAAATAATATACATAGATTTAAATGTTGTGTTAAATTAATATTTTTTTCTCTTATTACTATTCATCCAACCAAATTTCAAAGAAAGAAAATCTTTCTCGCAACTCTTCTTTAATTTAAATTTGAAGTAAAGATGGCAATAAGATAAATTAAATTTAAAACGATAAGATCGAAAGTAAACTGATTTACTGTTCAGTAAAGCTAGAAAGGTTACTATGCGCTTTTTTTTAATTAATGGTGGCTCGTGTCCTTCCACTGGTTATTGGAATTAAATCTGGGCCGTTGAAACAGTACCAATAGTGAAAGGCACCGGGTGTAGCAAGAGAATGGAGGATGTAAAGTTGATGCAGGCTTTTGATTTATAGTGAGGACCAGCATCATAATACCATAGAGGTACTTGCACGTGACAATCTTGAAGCGGTGGAAACTAGAGGTGTTTTTAGATATGGTAGGTGGAGCTTTAATTCATAATTATATTTAATTTAACTTTTACTATTTGATAAAATATAAACCTGATTTTTTTTATTAGAGAAGACTGGATGTCTCAAGTTGAGTTAAATTTTTTATAGATATTATAGATATTTGCAGGTTAAGCATATTCTGTAATAATCTTTAAAAAATATAAGTTTGTGAAAGAACATGATTATATTATAAATCCATACTTAATTTATAATATTTATTTATTATTTATTTATTTATATTAAGAAATAAGATTACTTATATTGTTTGATTTTAACTTGCGTAAAACAATTTAAATATTATTTAATTTTCTAATCACCCCTGATAGAAACAACAAGTTATTGATAATAATTGTATCAGCTTGAGCTGTCTTATCAATCTAAATTAAACCAGCATAAATCCTACTTCTAATAAATGTTTAGAACAGACTGCCCACGGCCATTTGATCAAATTTATTATTGACAACCAACAATAAGGAAAATAATGCAACAGTCACTCTTTTAAAACCCTTTTCGTGCTGTGTTTTTTTTAATTTAAATTTTTTTATATTTTTAAATTATTTTCATATATTAATCTTAAAAATAATTTTTAAAAAATAAAAAATATTATTTAAATATATTTTTAAATAAAAAATACTTCAACTATAACAATTACTGTAATCTTAAACAAAAACTAAATCTCGCTCGTGATCGCTCTTTACAACACCACATTCACGATGGGCGGGCAGCAAGGGGGTGCATTGTGGGGGTATTAGATTGTATATTAATAGTTGTGATTTAAAGTATTGTTTTTTGTAAATACATTAAAATAATAATATTATTTTATTTTTAAAAAATTATTTTTGATATTAATATATTAAACAATTTTAAAATATAAAAATTTAATTTTAAATTTATAAAAAACACCATTTAACCCGTTCCCAACTACTATAAGAAAAGTAAATGACGATCAGTTCAAATACCACAAGGATTACTTGAAAAGGAAAACAAAACCAAACCATGTCCGTATTCCAATGTTCAACATCCTCTTTCATCAAATAATTAGGTTATCTGAGATTCTCTTGCATCACTGACAAGATTACTTGCAATGAAACAAATCGATACTCACAATTTAACCATGGATCATAAGAGATGATTGGATGAAAAAATCTCGGACTTCCTTTTCATAAAATTCTAGTCTCCTACGCCTTTCAACACGCTTTCTATGGCCTGTGCCAACAAGGGAAAAGAAAAGGAGCAAAGCTTGATGCTCTGCTGGTGTCATGAAGTCGGTGAACGCTGATGCTCTGCTGGTGTCATGAAGTCGTTGAAACTTGAACGTTCCCTTGTGATAGATGGAATTAAATTCACATCTTGTCGGGAGTAACTAGCCACTGTACAACACGGAGTCTTTGGGCTACTTGGATTGTGAGAAGTCTTTCTGTTATTTGAGATGGTAGTTGTGATTATAGTTTAAAATGTTTTTTATTTATAAATATATTAAAATAATATATTTTTTATTATTTAAAAATTATTTTTAAGATTAGCATACAAAATAATTCAAAAATATAAAAAATCAATGTTTTAAAAAATTAAATTATTTAGAAATAATTCTCTCATTATAAGTGATTTGAAACCAGGTTATGAATTTAAATATATTTAAGTTTTGTGGAGGTTGCAATTTATGCGTGGTGTGTGATGCAGCCAGGGGTCGTGGCCACGAGAACGGAATTATAAATATTAAATTAGATAAATCGAAGAATATGATGAGGCGCAAAGACACTATACAATGACAAAAATATACAAATTATAGATAAATTGTGGGTTAAAATACAATTTCTTAGTTATATTATAAGATATAAAACTTGTACGAATTAACTATTATTTTAACTTTAGGGATCGGGGGGTTGTTTATCTAGGCTTACCCTCTAACCCTACTCATGAACATTATAATTATTAAATAGTGTAACAGAAATTTAGCTATTTATGTACCTAGAAAGGTACGAAAAGAATATGTCTCATAAACAAAAAAAATAATTTTTTTCTCAATAAATGCCCCTAAAAACATTTCAAATCTTCCATCTCTATCCCCAACTTAATATCTAAACCTTTAATTTTACAACCTTCAATTCTCAACCGGTAGAGAAACACAATAGTAATTATAATATTTTATAAAAAAATATATAATTATAATTCTCAACCAGCTTAATATTAAAATAAAATTAACAAAAATAATTTTAAAAAATCATAACAAAAAAATATAACAAAAAAATATACGGGGAATGACTATAACAATCCATAATATTTTAAAGAAAAAATACAAAGCTAAATTCTTTACCAGTTTAATATTAAAAAATAAAAGCAACAAAGATAATTTAAAAATAAATCATAAAAAAATAAAAATCATAAAAAGAAAAGGAAAAATGTCTCATGTAGAGAAATACTATAGCAATCCACAATATTTTGCGAGAAAAATTATAGTTTTAATTCTTAACCAACTAATATTAAAAAAATAAAATTGACAAAAATAATTTAAAAAAAAAACATAAAAAACATGTGAGAAGATGCTGTAAAAATCCAAAATGTTTTAAAAAAACAGCAAAACTAAATTCTTAACCATTTTAATATTAAAAAATAAATTCAATAAAAATAATTAAAAAAATATGAAAAAATTATAGCAAAGCAAATATTATATAAATAAATATTATAGCAATCGATAATATTTTAGATAAAAAAATTATAAAGAAATTTTTTTAATTAGTTTAATAGTAAAAAATAAAATTAAAAAGGATAATTTTAAAAAATATATATATAAAAAAAGAAAAAGATAATTTTGGAGAAAAAAAAAGAAAAAGCATGTGGGGAATGGGAAAAAAACCAAAAAAAAGAAAAAAAATAAAAAGAAAAAATATGTGAGGAATGGGAAAAAAAATGCAAAAAAATATATATAAAGAAAATTACATTAGTTTCCCACGCATTTTGGAATATTGTTAATAAGTCAGCTTGTCAGGTTCCCATGTGCCGGAATCGCGGGTGAGCCCACGAAAGCAGTGGGCGGGAAGGACCATTTGCTTTTTTAACAGGAAGAGAAAGGTACTGGTGCTTCTCGAACATGGTTTTATATTTCGGAGTGCTTGATTGAGGGAATCAATATCGTTGGTGCAATCTATTACTGTTACGTTACAAATTACAAAATAAACTAATTCGGCTGCTGGTTTAATGTAGCCTTTTGCATGATGCATATGCAAATAAAACATTGTAATTCCACTAATTTCAGGATCATTTAAGTTGATAATATATTTAAATTTTAATTAAATTAAAAATTATATCATGTATTGCAGTGGATATTAATAAGTATATAATTTATGATGATTGTTATCAATAGGATGTTACGAGTGCATTGTCTCTAAAACTAATCATGAATTTGTATATCAGATCAGTAACTAATTATTCGTCTCTTTGGTTAATTATTTCATGTTTAAATTCTGGTTTCATTGCGCAACAGGATGTTAGTGGAGAAGGCTATGTTCTCACCAATGCTTCTCAACTTCTTATTAAGGACAGCCCTTTTAAGTGACTTAACACCATTCCTGCTAGCCATGCTTGATCCAATTTTAACACAGCCATGGCAATGTCTAAGCGCTTGGTTCCAAAGTGATGCCCTACTCCTTGGGAAGGAAGTTTTGGGAGCATGCTAACCAATCGAAGACCAATCATTTCTTTAATGAAGCTGTACATGGCAGGTCGATTGGTTACAGGTGTGATGATAAATGAGTGCATGGGGGTTTACGAAGGGTTAAGTTCGCTGGATGATGTCGGAAGCGGCAAGGAACTGTGGCCAAGGCCATAAAGTGTTTGACAACACGATATAATTCGTATTCTTTTAAAATTTAAAATTTTGTTTTATTTAAAATATATTTTTTAATATTTTTAAATTATTTTAATATACTAATATCAAAAATACTTTTAAAAAATAAAAAAATTTATTTTGATATAATTTTAAATAAAAAATACATTGAATCAACTACTATTATAATCTTAAACATATTTTGTCTATCTCCAGCTGATTTGAAAGATAGCAAAAATCTCATGATATGGTTTAAAAATGTGATGAAAATTATATTTTTTAAAAATTTAAATTTTTTTAATTAAAATTTAATATATTTAAAATTATTTTAATTTTTTTTTTTAAAAAATGATATAATTTAGTTGAAAGGAAGGGAGTTCGGATTTGAAATTGGACCAACTCTGATCCATATCATATATGATGACTGGTTTAATGTATGGGTTAGGTTAGAATAAATAAGCTGTGTGAATCGTGAATTAATGCATGATTTTATTGATTTGTTCTATATCTTTTGGCTAATGTGGCTTATTTAATAAATAGATAAATCCAATCAATAATATAGTTGTTAAATTTAGCTAGATTTGATTGAATTTGAGTTTTTTTTAAAACAATTTAGATATAAATTTGATCCAACCTTAGTAACTTAGTGGAACACTTCATAACTCATTTAATACAGGCAAACTTTAATGATACTTCAATGAGTCAATTTAAAGGATTTTTTTTAAATTTTTATCTCAAACAATATCATTTTAAAAAAATTTATTCAAAATAATATAATTTTAACTATTAAAAAAATTATTAAAATAATATTATTTTAAAATTGACCTGATTTCATTCGACAATATTGATCCAACAACATGAAAATTAACTCCATGATCTAATAACTCGAGTTTCTGGCTGGTTGAGACCTTGACCATATTTGATAACCATTCTGGCATGGAGACAAATAATGATAATTAGAGTATATCTCTTAGTGATTTGGACCACCGTTATTCTTGTATAAAAATATCAAACATGCATGTCCTTTATGCTAATTTAGTGGCAAATTAGATAATTAGATTTGCAAAAAAAAAAAGTGATGAATCAATGTATTTTATATGTTATTTTAGTATAAGCCTATGTTTAAAAGGAATAAATGTAGGTTAATAACCCAACATATCATAGCTTGAAAAAATGCTAAGCTTAGATGACATTGTTTGATTTGTTTTTAGGTTCAATATCCTTAAATTCATATATATGTTTAAAAGGAATAAAGGTAGGTTAATAACCCAACATATCATAGCTTGGAAGAATGCTAAGCTTAGATGACATTGTTTGATTTGTTTTTAGGTTCAATATCCTTAAATTCAGATATATATTGAGCCCATGTATGTATAAGTTTAGAGAATTGTTAAATTCAATATTCTTGCGTTCAACTATTATTCTTGAGTTCAACTATATGCTAAGTTTAAATACATGTGGGTCTGATTAAGATTTTAAATATAATATCTTTAAATTCAGCTACGTGTTGAACTTAAGTATACGTGGGTTTGATGAGATATCAGACTAACATTCTTGGATTAGCTAAGCGCTGAGTCTAAGTACATGTGAGTTTCATGAGATGATAAACCCATTATTTTTTGGCATCTAATCATTCAAGGTCTAAATGTATATGAAAGTGGCGATCATTATATGTTCTATGTTAGACCACAAGACTTTTTTTGCTTATTCTTATGGTTTTAAATATAAAATAATAAAAGTCAAGAATAATCATCTTTCTCCACCTCCAAGTATATAAAACTCTCCTAAAGACTTATTATATTTCCATTAATATTAATATTATATAAAAATATATATCCCTCATTAATGTTGTGTAAGAAATATTTATTTTTTATTAATGCTATTATAAAGAAATGAAATTCCGACCCCTTCATTTAAGCAACACAAAATGGTAAAAGAACTATATGTATCCTCTAAACCACTTGGGTAAATGGTTTATATTTTTTTTTATAAGTATTCATACTCTTATTTTTAGAGTGTTTATCATATAAAAATAAGAACAAATACTTTTATTTTTAGAATTTAAAGCTCATTCTTTTATTTATTACAATCTCATATTAAAAGTCATTGACTTTATTATCAGAGAGTCCTTAAACCCCATTAAAAAGGACTATTTTATAGATGTTAGGTTTTTTTACAGTAACCATCAATTTTGGAAACTCTAGAGAAGGGAATATTAATGTGAACGTGTAATTATCCATCGTTTAAACACTCAAAAACCTTATTCATGAGCATATTGAAATTTGGAACATCATTAATTGGCGTTGTTTGTGAGAGTTTGATAAAAAACTATAAAATATTCTCATTAAACTAATTTTTTGCATCCTTAATCACCAAAAATGTTAGATAATCAAGATACTCCTAGAATAAGACATGTGATGGATCTCTTTGCCACAGTAAACACTTCTACCTAACCAAACATTCAATAACTCATAAACTATGTATAACTTCTTATTCAGGCTGTGTTAACAACTTAAAGGCCAAATCTAACTTTTTCACCTCAACAAGCTTTGACATTCATGATAACACCTAACCCCTTATAAAAAATTGTATTATTTAGAGGAGTTTAGGCATAATGAAATGCTGGGGGGGTTTTAGCCTCAAGGATTATGAAGTCCTTCTAGAGGGTGTTAATGTCATCATAATGCTCATGCATATAGTGAGAACTCTAAATGCTTATTTGGCTATTATAAGATGAAGGCTATCCATTGATCTTGTTATTTTACACTAGAAACCTTAAGCTCCCTAAAACTCTATAAATATAGGAGTAGAAAGCAGCCTACAAGGGAGTATATGCATAAAGATGTCGATATCTCACATGAAATTCAAGATTTTTTATTGTCAAAACAAGTGTTTATTTCCACCAAGATGAACTTGGATAAATATGATGGTTTTGCTAACCCAAAGAAACACATACAAAACATATAGTGTAGCCTGGAACTTGTTTTCCAAGATAACTATTATAAGCTTTGGCAACCTTTATTTTAAGGTGGTGACACAATTCGACACGAGCATTCTAGCTAAAAAAAGCTTTACAAAATTTTTTGGGGTTACTCATGTAAATGATGAGTCCACACGAGCATGCTTGAAGAGATTTAATGAGAAAAGGCTTAAAGTCAAAGAATTGATTGAGTTAATAGCTCTTGAGACCATGATAAATAAAGTAAAAAGAAAAGTTATGTCTGATTGCTTGGTAGACTAAGTTAACTTTAATGCCATTATTATTTTATGCTTGTCTGCATTACCACTAAGTCCCCAACTTCTTGTGTCTTAGATTTCTACACTCCTAAAGCCCTTAAGATCTTCTAAGGTTAGAGGATTCAGAGCTTAAAATGGTATAAAGCATGGTAGGAAGGGTGAACGCTATAAGCATGATAAACATATTTGCACATTGAAAGTTACGTCTAGACAAGAGAGTTAAAATAATTCCCTTCCACGTTTGTTTGAAGCCCAAAAGGTAAGAAATAATTAAGATATGCAACTTATAAGAAGTGAGGTCAGTAACAGCTTAATTCTCGTGTCTTTTAGTATTTATTTGACATTGTATTAACTGTTGTTTTTTAAATTATTTTTTTAAAGTATATTAAAATAATATTTTTTATTAAAACTAAAAAAATCTTTAAAATATTATTTTAAAATATTTTCAATTAAAGAGTAACTTTAAAAAGCACCTGCATCAAATTCCCAAATACACACCAAAGTCTATGTGTTAATTAGAGGTTCCAAGTGTTCTGTTAAGAGTTTGTTTTTTTCATGGCACACTTATATATCTTTGTGTATGTTTGATATTGTGGTGTGAAATGCTTTTTAAATGTATTCTTTGCTTAAAAATATATCAAAATAATTTTTTATTTAATTTTTTAGTTTTAACATTAGCATATCAAAATTATTAAAAAGAATAAAAATAAATATTAATTTAATATTTTTTCAAGATAAATATATTTTTAAAAAACATATAAAAATTATACAATATACTAAAAGAGCTCAATGCATCTCTTACTGTTTACCTAAACTTAGAGCACTATAGATTGAAGAAATGTAATGATAGCTCAACCCTTACCACAAAGAGTTGCAAAAGACAATGAAAGAAATGTATGATTATCTTTTTACTAGGATGCATTTAGCATTGAAGTGATGATTGGGGAGAATATAATCACTTTAAGTTTTGGTAGGGCTTCCCTGAGCAGTAGCCAAGTTCGCACCCCCACGTGAGGATACTTGGTGCTTGGGTTGACTTGCCGTTGTACTGGGTCAAACTTGATCACCATATGGCATGAGGTTGCCTTTACCCTGAGCATGAGTTAGCTCGAGCCCCTATTTGGGGACACCTGGCCCTAGGGCTACCTACCTTTTTACAAGTTCAAACCTGAGCATCAGGTGGCGTTGGCTTCCCTTGCCCTAGCTAAGAGCCAAGCCCCCACCCCCACGTGATGTCACTTGACGCTTGAGTTACCTATCTTTTTTCTTGGTCAGACCCGTGCAACACATGGTGCTAGGGCTGGCTTGCCTTGTTCCTAGAGCTAAGGGTCAGACCCGGCATGACCACATATAATAATATATTTTAATATTAATACTTTCAATGATAATAAAAATAATAATCTTTGTACCCCCAAGTAATAATATTTTTGATATTAATACTTTGAATTATAATTAAAATAAATATTATAACTTTGAATTATAATAAAAATAAAAATACTTGCACCGCAAATAATAATATTTTTTATATTAATGCTTTGAACTATAATAGAAATAATAATATTTATAACACAAATAATAGTATTAATATTAATACCTTTAATTATAATAAAAATGATAATATTTATGGTATAAATAATAATAATAATTTTTAATTTTATTATTCAAATTAACTATATAATTTTTTTTGTTATAAAAATGTGTTGGACCTGGACGTGTCCACGCTCCAATCCCATGTTAGGCCGGACACATTCCCGCCCAACTCCAGGTTGGCCGTGGATGCGTTTATGCTTAACTTTATAATGGATCTAGATGTGACCGTGTCCATACACATGTTGGACTTGAACATGTCCACAATCAACTATTCGTTTGGTATAAACATGATTGTATCAATCTCTATGGTGGGTCTAGATGTGTTCGTGCCCAACCCATGTTAGTTTTTTTAATATAATAATGTTTGTTATAAATATTATTATTTCTTTTATAATTTAAAGTTTTCATATAAAAAATATTATTATTTGTATTATAAATATTATTATTTTTATTATAACTCAAAGTATTGATATAAAGTTTTTTATTATTTGTATCATAATTATTCTTAAAATTTTTAATATAATTATTTATATGATAAATATAATTATTTTTATTATAATTAATATTACCAAGATTAAACGCAATTCTCCTCTAGCTGCCCTCTCATGGACGGACTTAATAGTCTAGAAAATGATGGGTCAAGGCTCCAACCATGGGACATAATAGATGGTCGACCAGGTCATGTTAAATTCTTTTTTTGTTTTTTTTATTTATGTAGGGTGTGCGGACCAGCTTGCGCGTACTAGGACTAATCCTCACGGCCCACTAAATATCCTGCAAACCCAGTAGGCATGTAAGGCACCGCGGGGGTGACAGACGTGCACGTCAAGAGTCGAACCCAAGTGTAGTAAAAGAAGATAAGCCCATTCCACCACTGGGCCAAGCCCTGTTTGCGGTCATGTCAAATTCTAACTTACAAGGTCGTGCGAATTGAAATGCTGCTGGGGATATTGCTTATTAATTTGTAAATATGCCATTTATCCCACATCGAGAACGAGGAATAAAAGAATGCAAGAACGCAAGCACATCTATAAGAAAGAGGCACTGTAACCTGTCGAAATTTTGAAGGGTCGGTTGTGTACACATGCCACTCCCGCCCTCGTTTGGTGAGTGCCGTATAGCTATCAAGACATTTAGCTGACATGATTTGTGGAACCTACCACAGTTGTCTCGCTCGGCCGCCACTCCTTGCACGTGGGAATGATCTCTTGTCCTGGAATTCGGGCCGTTTTAACTGTGATCTAGCATGAGGCAGGGAAATCAATGTGTTCCAACTGTCTAATTTGATTTGTTTGATAACTCCAGCATAAAAATTAGGAGGGAGCATAAAAATTAGGAGGGATGGATTCATCAAGTTATCGCATGGTTAAATATTTCTAGTTCTACAACTATTAAGCCTGGAACTGGAAATAAGCCATTTCTTGAGTTATGCAATAACTAGGTCATTATTTCCATGAATGCAAGCATGTCATTCACTATGCACCAGAATCATTCAGAAGTGGTTCTTTTTTTTCCCAGTTTCCTTCTGTAGCTGGGGAGTGTTGAAGTAAACTCAATCCAGAAGGTCAAGGAAGGCAGCCACCAGCTGTCACCGCCCAGCCACCAACCGACCAGCCGCCAGCCGCCAGCCACCGGCCACCGGCCGCTTTCACACCGTCGGCTAAAAACCGCCTTCACACTTGAAGGTTGAATTTTCTTGTTTTGATTTCGTGTATAAATAGATAGCTAAGCTTATGCAATTATGTGTGGAGAGATTGAGAGAAACACTAGAGAGAAAGAGAGAAAGGAAGAGGGGTTGTTGTAAACTTTTGTTTATGTTATTGTAAGCTTTGTTCTTGAAATAAAAGAGTGTGTTTTATCCCCTCTGAGTGTTTCAAAGCCACCACAAGTGGTTTCTCCCACCAACAATTGGTATCAGAGCCCCGTTCGTCAGAAAACAGAGGTATTTTTGGGAAATATCCGAATTTTCAAAGTTGTCAAAAACAAGTTTTGATCATTCCAAAGTGTAGAGCTCATCAATACGAACTCAACGGTGCAAAAATCAGATCAATCGGAGCACGGGGTGGACCACACTCTCCGTCTGAAATTTCAGCACTGTAGCCCACGCGCCCCGAGGAAGAAGACGAGTAAGCCACACGCGCGCCATATTTGAGCCGCGCCGAGCCAAGCCTCAAGCCGAGTCACGAGCCGAGCCACAAGCCATATTTCGAAGCCGAGCCGAGCTCCAAGCCATATTCCGAAGCCAAGCCAAGCTCCGAGCCATATTCTAAAGTCAAAGTCAAAAAAGAATATTCCTTGGAATATTCCCGGTTCAACCCAGCAAACCACCCGAATTGGTTTTTGGACCGGTTCACCCCATTTTTGACCCGTTTTCTACAAAGTCAGACCGGTTCCCTACTATTTGGACCATTCCGGATCCATCTACGGTGTCGGTTTTGCCAAATTCAACTCCCAAAAAGGTGATATAGTCATTTAAAGAGCAAAATGACTACAGAAAGTGCACAAACACTCATCCCGAAGCTAACCAAAGACAACTATGATAGTTGGT
The DNA here is from genome assembly GCA_026413675.1 of Populus pruinosa. Lineage (NCBI taxonomy): Eukaryota > Viridiplantae > Streptophyta > Magnoliopsida > Malpighiales > Salicaceae > Populus > Populus pruinosa. The sequence continues at coordinate 27,135,071 of CM048595.1, forward strand.
GCATCAGATTGAAGGCATTCCTTGGTTCACAAGAGTGTATAGACATTGTGCAATATGGTTATGATGAACCAGAGTCGAAAGAATCAGAAGATGCTTTACTAGAGGTACAAAAACAAGTCCTCAAAGCCAATAGAAAAAAAGACAACAAAGCAAAGACCATCATTTATCAAGGTCTTGATGAAGCGACATTTGAAATCATTGCTTCCGCAGAAACATCAAAAGAAATATGGGAGGCTCTCCAACAAAAATACAAAGGTGCTGACAGAATAAAGAAGATTCGTCTCCAATCTTTACGAGGTGAATTTGAATTGTTACAAATGAAGTCCTCAGAATCCATTTCTGATTATCACACAAGAATTATGGTGATAGTCAATCAGATGAGAAGAAACGGAGAAGCCCTTTCAGATACTCGAATTACTGAGAAAATTTTGAGATCCCTAGATCCAAAATTTGATTTTGTTGTTGTCGCTATTGAAGAGTCCAAAGAGGTGGACAAGTTAACAGTGGATGAACTTATGAGTTCTTTACAAGCTCATGAGCAGAAGATTATAAAAAGAAATGGAGATAAGGCAATTGAGCATGCCTTACAAGCAAAGTTGTCTCTCAAAGACAGATATGAGCAAGGGGAGACTTCAACAAGTGGATACACCACTCGAGGAAGAAGTCAACAAACACGAGGAGGATTTCAACGATTTCAAGGCAGAGGTTCTTGGAATACAGGTTTTAGAGGAAGAGGTGGTAGAAACACCACCAGAGGAGGTCGAGGACAACAAGCATTCACTCCTAGAGGAAGAGGAGGCGGTTACAATAACCGTGATAAGAGGAATATTCAGTGTTATAATTGCAATCAATTTGGCCACTATAGCACTGAATGTCAAAAGAAAGCTCCACTGGAGATACGTGAGCAAGTCAACTATGCAGAAGAGAATGCCAACAACAGAGGAGCAGCTGCATTATTTGTCCAACAAGGACTTGACAAGAATCAAGAGAATATTTGGTATCTTGATTCTGGAGCCAGCAATCATATGTGTGGCCAACGAGATTTATTTGGTGATCTAGATGAGACCATACAAGGTTTTGTCACCTTTGGAGATACCTCAAAAGTTCCATTCAAAGGTAAAGGCAACATCCCAATCAAGTTGAAGAATGACGATCAAAGCTACATCGCCGATGTCTATTATGTCCCAGATATAAAGCAGAACTTGGTGAGTATAGGTCAACTTCTGGAGAAAGGTTATACACTTTACATGAAGAATTGTCATCTGACAATTACAGACTACAATGGGAGATTAATTGCCTATGTGGAAATGTCCAAGAATAGGATGTTTCCTTTAAACATCCAATATGATGCAGCAAAGTGTTTGAGTGCCATCACCAACAGTGAAGAATGGCTTTGGCATCTGAGGCTTGGACATCTGAATTTCACAAGTCTGAAGATGCTAGCAAGCAAGAAGATGGTCAAAGGTATGCCCCACATTGATCATCCAGAAGAAGTCTGTGAGAGTTGTGTCCTCAGCAAACATCACAGATCCAGTTTTGCCAAAGAAGTCAACTGGAAAGCAAACAAGCCACTTGAGTTAGTACACACAGATGTGTGTGGTCCTATAAAGCCTATGTCGACTGGACAAAATAGGTACTTCCTCACTTTCATTGATGATTTTAGCAGAAAGACTTGGGTATATTTTCTGAAGAGGAAGTCAGAAGTGTTCAATTGTTTTAAAGATTTTAAAGCAATTGTTGAGAAGCAAAGTGGCTATAAGATCATAACCGCGAGATCTGATCAAGGTGGAGAATATACAGCAAATGACTTTGAAGCCTTTTGTACACAACAAGGCATCAGACATCAAACAACACCAGCTTATACACCACAACTGAATGGTGTAGCTGAGAGGAAGAATCGAACAATTCTTGATATGGCAAGAAGTCTACTCAAAGCAAAGAAGCTGCCCAAGCAATACTGGGCTGAAGCTATATCATGTGCAGTATATTTGCTGAATCGCTGCCCAACCAGAAGTTTGCAAGCTGTCACTCCACAAGAAGCATGGAGTGGTCACAAACCAAGTGTTACTCATCTTCGAGTCTTTGGTTGTGTGGCATATGCAAAGATCCCAGATGCAAGAAGGACCAAACTTGATGATAAAAGCGAGAAATGCATCTTTGTCGGATATGGTGAGAGAAGGATGGGATACAAGCTGTATAATCCCATCACCTAGAAGGTAATTATGAGCAGAGATGTTATCTTTGAAGAAGATAAAACTTGGCAATGGAATGATGACCAAGAAGCAGTTAAATGGATCAGCACTGATTTGATCCTTGAAGATGAAGAAGTACCAACAGTACTTGCAGAAGGTCCAATAGTACCAGAAGATGAGCCACAAAGTCCGGTACACAGATTTCCTGTATTCAACAGGAGAAACACGCCAGAATCATCATCAATACCATCATCATCAGCATCCTCATCAGAAGGACCAAGAAGGATGAGAAATCTAGAAGAGCTGTATGACGCCACTCAAGTAATGGAAGATACAACTCTATTTTGTTTCTTTACAGATAGTGACCCACTTAGCTTCAATGAAGCTATCACAGAAAAGAAGTGGATAAAAGCAATGGATGAAGAAATACATGCCATTGAGAAGAATGATACCTGGAAGCTGACTTATCTACCATAAAACAAGAAAGCAATAGGTGTCAAATGGGTCTATAAGACAAAGAAGAATGCAAAAGGAGAAGTGCAAAGATACAAAGCAAGATTAGTGGCGAAAGGCTACAAACAGAGAGAAGGCATTGACTATGGAGAAGTGTTTGCTCCAGTAGCCCGGCTAGAGACAATCAGATTGATGATCTCACTAGCAGCACAACATAGATGGAAGATCTATCAACTTGATGTGAAGTCAACATTTCTGAATGGCTTCCTAGAAGAAGAGATCTATGTTGAACAACCACTTGGATACATTGATGATGAAAATGAAGGCAAAGTATACAAGTTGAAGAAAGCCCTCTACGGTTTGAAGCAAGCTCCGCGTGCTTGGAATACCAGAATTGACAGGTATTTTCAAGATAATGGATTTGAAAAATGTCCATATGAACATGCAATTTATGTGAAGAAAGAAGCAGATGGCAGCATATTATTTGTGTGCCTATATGTTGATGACTTGATATTCACCGGCAACAATCCTACCATGTTCGAAGACTTCAAGAAAAGCATGGTACAAGAGTTTGAGATGACAGACATTGGTCTGATGGCACATTTTCTTGGCTTAGAAGTGGTGCAAAAAGAAGAAGGGATTTTTGTATCCCAAAGCAGTTATGCCAAAGATATTCTTGAAAGGTTCAAGATGGAAAACTGCAATCTAGTATCAACTCCAGTTGAGAATGGAGTGGAATTGAGGAAAAGTAAAGTTGGAAATGTTGATCCAACTTACTTTAAAAGCTTGGTAGGAAGCTTAAGGTACTTGACATGTACCAGACCAGATATACTCTACGGAGTCGGACTGATCAGTAGATATATGGAGAAGCCAGACCAGTCTCATTTGAATGCAGCCAAGAGAATTCTTCGCTACATCAAAGGCACAATAAATGAAGGTATGTTTTATACCTCAAGTACAAATTTCAATCTTACTGGCTACTCGGATAGTGATTGGGGTAGAGATCTGGATGAAAGAAAAAGTACAACAGGGTTTGTATTTTTCGTGGGAGATACATCTTTCACATGGTCATCCAAGAAGCAATCAATTGTCACGTTATCAAGCTGTGAAGCTGAGTATGTTGCCGCCAACTCAGCTGTATGCCATTTAATATGGTTAAGGAATTTGCTAAAGTTTTTGGGATTTCCTCAAGAAAATCCTACAGAGATTTATATCGATAATCGATCAGCGATTGCATTGGCAAAGAATCCGGTGTATCATGAAAGAAGTAAACATATTGATACACGTCATCACTTTATCCGAGAGCATGTAAAGAACAAAGAAGTCGAGCTGATATCCTGCAAGACAGATGATCAAGTTGCTGATATCTTTACCAAGCCATTGAAAAGAGAAGTATTTATCATATTGAAATTCATGCTTGGAATGACATCCCTCGATTGAGTTTAAGGGGGAGATTTGTTGAAGTAAACTCAATCCAGAAGGTCAAGGAAGGCAGCCACCAGCTGTCACCGCCCAGCCACCAACCGACCAGCCGCCAGCCGCCAGCCACCGGCCACCGGCCGCTTTCACACCGTCGGCTAAAAACCGCCTTCACACTTGAAGGTTGAATTTTCTTGTTTTGATTTCGTGTATAAATAGATAGCTAAGCTTATGCAATTATGTGTGGAGAGATTGAGAGAAACACTAGAGAGAAAGAGAGAAAGGAAGAGGGGTTGTTGTAAACTTTTGTTATGTTATTGTAAGCTTTGTTCTTGAAATAAAAGAGTGTGTTTTATCCCCTCTGAGTGTTTCAAAGCCACCACAAGTGGTTTCTCCCACCAACAGGGAGTAATTCAGAGAAGCATAATAAAGTTAAAGTAAAGTGGATCGGGTGGATTGAATCATCGTCTGCCTTTCTTTTCTGGTTGGATGTGGAAATGCCAGAAAATGTGATTTTTGTCCTTGGGGAAGTTGAAGAACATGAAAAAAGTTCGGTGTATTTACTCTGTTCAATAAATTATTGATTGCTGGTTCGTGGGGTAGGCAGCCTTGAAGTGAGCTGAATGACTGAATCTTTGTTTGTGCAACTAATATCCTCTTGTATTATCAATAAATAGAAAGTTTATAGATAGTAGGCAGGCAGCTTGTATCTTTGTGAAGTTATTCGCGGGAAATCTTTACCATTCTACAAATTCATTCAGAGATTTCTCTGTTATTAGACAGAATTAAGGTAGATTTCCTAGTTAAATTTTGCTCTGGGGACAGTTACATTTCAGAACTACGCCATCAAGCACGAGTCAACCATGCGACAATCCTTGCAGTTGGATGCAGCCTTTCAGGGTATTCAAGCTGACATTCCAAATTGTCTCTCTTCACCGGTGTCTCACTTCTATGGTTTTTGTATTGCAGGCTCAAAACAAACAGTAGTCAATGAATACCTAAAAGGATTGCCCCCAACTTGCAGCTTTCTGGCGATGGATATGTTTGGGAGAATCGTACTCCAGAGGCAAGGGACCTCTCAGCAAAGCTCTAACCATTCACTCCTTCGACATCCTCTATCATCTTCATCAGAAAAGAGTCACTTTCATAAAAAGAGAACGGCCTCTCAGTTACAAAAGCGTTGACTGTACCATCTCCCTCAACAGCATCATCAATGCAGCACAGTGATATTACAGGTAGGAAAAATATCAGGAAGACAGTCCATCAATGCTGATTGGACAAGGTTAATGTTTACTCCTATGGGGTTGTACTCCTGGAACTTATCACTGGGAAAGAGGCTATCCAAACAAACCAGGTGAATCAAGGAAGCTCGGTTTTATGGGTAAGAAAAGAAATAATTTGGATTTGAGTGAATTCAGAACCAGAATGAAGACTAAGCTGTTTTGTCTCCTTGACTTGCAGGCAAGGTCTTTACTTAGCTCCAGCCTCTGGGAAAGTCTCCTTGATCCACACCTAAATGGAGACTACATGAAAGAAGCGATGGAAATCATGATTTATGTAGCACATCTTTGCCTTGCACACTTATCTTCTAGGAGGCCAACGACGAAAACGGAAAACTTTCTTATTTCTCTCCATATAAATAAATTACATTTAGATTTTGAAGCTCAACTTTATGTCCTAAACTCTACCTTCATCATTCTTTGTTCGAGATCGAGGCTGAATTTCTTTTTATTTGTTGATGGTCTAGATTTTGACTCTCGATTACTCGGGAAAAAAGCTTTTGATACCTTTTTTATTTTCTTGGTAAGCCAAGGTCCGTACGTAGATTAAAAAGCTCCCAGAGCAAAGAACCTCGGGAGAAAGAAAGAAAGTGACAAAATACAATAAAAAAAGACAAACTTGGTACGTGATGAAAAGAAGTTGGCAGCTTTCCATCTTAAGTTAATCAAAATACAGAACGGACGTGGATACTCCAAAAGGGAAACCTCAACTGAAGAGTATAAACCCTTCAGCAACATGGCACTTGACAGAGAAATTATTAGCTTAACAAAACAGGTGGAGAAAGTTCCAAAAAAACAGACTCTTAAAGGGGAAGGCATAGAGCACTTCTTTACTATCGTATATCAACTATGCGAATATAGGAAATTTAGAAAGTATTTATGTAGGGTTCACCCATTCTTGACTCTGGAGATCCTCCACAAGTTTTTTATCCAAATGGAATGCTGTGGTGAGGACTTCAGGATAAAGAGGCCAGCTGGCTCCAAAGATTGCATTTGCTACTGTGTTTACCCCTGGATTTTGACTTGTTAATGCAGCAATAGCAACGGCAGGAGTCTTTCCAATATTCAATTGAAAGTGAATGAGGCCGAATGGGAATACGAAGAGATCTCCTGGTTTGAGGATTTTGGTAAAGAGACGATGATCAGGATTTGAGGTGACAAAGCCAGCATAAAGAGTGCCTTCCAAAACCAGCAGAACCTCCGATCCTCTGGGGTGATAATGTGGAGGGTTTAGGCCACCGTTTGGCGCCAGGTCTATCCGTGCTAAAGATATGCCAAGAGTGTTGAGCCCAGGCATTAGATCGGCTGTGATGATATTAACACGTGCTCCAAGTTGATTTGATGTGTTTCCAGGAACATCAAGCCCCGAGTACGAGAAATCATCAGGAGTGGCGAGGCCTGGATTCTTACACAATTTTCCATTAACAAGAACTGCAGACACAAGCAAAATGTAATCAGTTGGAAAGCGAATTCAAAATGAAATACATATAATAGTTCGTGAATCGGAAATATCACAATCTTGAATGTACCAGCAGAGTTAGCATCATCTATTGCTACGCAGAAGTCTTGGAGGGGGCTGGGGTCATAGGCAGTGACACATGAGGAAGCCAGAGCCAAGAGAATAAAAACTGCTATCAAATTAGCAACTTTCATCATGGTTTTCCTGTGGCTTGCTACCTTGAATTCTTTCCTTTCCTTTTTTCTTTTTTGGGTATTGTTTGTTGGGTAAGGCGTGAGAGTTTGCATGCAGAGCATGGGTATTTATAGGTTATAAAACGGAACTCGATGAGATCGTTTAATTTCTTTTTTCAACAACAAGTAATTTTTTTTTAATCAAGCGAACTTTGGACTTTGACGATTGTATACAGGATGAAACTCTAACGCACCTTCACTAGTTAAATCTACATTTTTGGAGCAATATAATTAATTAATTCACCAAGCAAGCAGAGACTAACAACAGTGACGATGGCTAAATGGAGGCAAGATACTTTACGCCTCTTAATTGGCCAAAAAAGTGCTGTTTAATCACGAGGATTAAGAAGCAATGTGATCTTAATTAGTTAATCATCAAGAACTTCTAGATTTTTCAAATATTGTACTCTTGAAGAGAACCTCTTCATTCTTTTTTGGAGGTTAATGGACTTCAATTGTTTTTTCTTTTTCATTTTTTCCAACTCAAAATCAAATTAACCTTTACCACCGCAAGCATAAATATTTGTGTTTATTTATTTATTGTTTCTGACGAGAATGTTGAAAAATAGTTCTAATTAATGGCACAGTGATTGGAGGCTGGGCCGGTCTTCTCATTGGCGCGGCTCTTCGGCATGACTTCATTTAATTTCAAATTTCTATTTTTAATTAATCATAAAACGTTTATTTCTCATAATCTCTTCAGCATGACTTTGGAGGATCCACGTATAACAAAGCGTTTATTTGTCATCTTCTCTTCTTGGATTCAAACTCTAGTTAGAAAGGAGTTGTTATGGAAAGAGGCTAGACTCCTTTTATATATATATATATATATATATATATATATATAGAGGGAGAGAGAGAGAGAGAGAGAGGGGAATATTTATCATGTTTAGTATATTCCACTTTTGTATTGTATATAACCATAACCGTAAATGTATAAATACAAAGATTAGTTGCAATCATTATAATTCACATATAGCCAATCTCTTAACTTAACTTGGTATCAAAACAGGAAAATCACGAGTTCATTCTTCTCTAAACAGGAAGAAGTTTACTTGGTCTAGAGGTCATGTAGCAAACCATATTGATAGAATATTTATGTTGACTGATTGGCTTCAGCTTTTGCCATCTTTTACCCAGTATGGGCTTCCAAAGTATTCTTTAGATCACAGACCGGTTCATTTGTTATTAGACTCTATGAACTGGGGTCCAAAGCCTTTCCGGTTCACGAATTATTGGTGGCACTTATTTGATTTCAGGAAGGTGCTACAGGTCTTCTAGAATGCAGCTTTGATTATTAACTTTGGTAAAAATAATGTGGCCTCGACAATGAGGTTATTGAAAGAGAGTTGCATACAGTGAGGTAAAAATGTGGTGGGTAACACTAATAGTAAAATCAAAGCTCTAAAACTTGAAGTGGATTCCCTAGATTCCCATAAAGAAAGCAGAGACTTATGAGTGGATGAATTAAATAGAAACAACACCATTGCCTTTAGTCTTATAAATTTCTACAGAGTGTAAGAGTCTGCCTGTCATCAGAAATCAAGAGTTTAGTGGTGTAAGTTTGGAGACAGAAATACTTATTTTTTTCATCTCTGTGCCACGAGAAGACAAAAAAAGAATTAAATTTTCTCCTTAGATGTTGATGGAACGACTCTGACAAAACCTTCTGATGTGAAGTTCAATTTCTTTAGTAAGCTTTATTCTCATGATGGTAGATCTAGAGCCTCTAGTTGTAATCTGGATTTTCTAAAGCTTTAGTCTTCCTCCTTTGCTGCTCTAGAAATTCCGTTCTCTAGAGATGAGATTAAAGCTGGCGGGGGTCAACGTGGTGTTGCCTAGATAGCTTTTCAGCCCTTTTTTCTCAGTAGGATTCTTTGTTCAATGACAAGTTCCAAAAAAAAGGCATGGTTGATACTCTTTTTCTCAGTTTCATGGTCCGTTTGGTTTCTCCGTAATGATGTGATCTTCAAGCAGAAGACCCTGACTATAACACACTATTCTTATTATTACTAGACTCCGCTCGTGGCTAAAGGCTATAGATTCTTATTTTTCCTATTCGGCTTCAGATATATTAAGATCCGCAAAGGGACTACTGATATGGACTAATCTCCAAAAATCTAGTTTGGTTGTCATGTGGTCTGTCCTAAGATTAATAGCTTTAAATGGAATGTGTACTGTGCACAGTAATGAACTAATTATTTTCATCTTGCTGTAAAATATAAATTGCTCATGTTTTATATGCAAATGGATAAAAATAAAAGAACGAAGTAGGGAAAGAGAACCGTACCTGGCATGAAAGGTAATGATTGTTGTCGTTTGCGGTGGTTGGAGATGGCGGAGATAGTGCTAGTGATGACAGTTCTCACTGATTTTTCCTCTGCTTTTCCTATCTTTCTTTGTTTTCTATTTTTTTTCCTTTTTGTTCTTTTTCTTTCTCTTTTAGTTTTTTTTCTCTTTCCTATCTCCTCTTCTTCCTCTTGGTCTAGGTTTCTCTCTCCTCTCTTTCTCTCAGGTTTGTTTCTTCCCCTTCCTGTATTTTTATAGACAAAAACAGGGGAGGAAAACATGACTGGAGCGGTTATTGTACTGTCGCCTCTCCATTGCCTCTTCAATGCATGGAAAGTATGGGTTGTCTTAGCGTCTTTTTGATGTCACTGTGGGGGAAGGAAGTCGGTGAGAAATAGAGGAGAGAGAAAAAAATCTTCTTCCCCTGTTCTCTATGCTTCCAAGGGAAGAAGATGATGATGCTGTTCAAAATGACACCGTTTATATCTTTTTTTTTGGTGAACAATACATGAAACAACAATATTTTGGACAAAACGCGTCATTTTATTTAAAAGAAAAAGACGACAAAATGTGTTAAATTTCACATCGGTCCTCAATTTGTAATTTTTTCAATGAATCCTAAATTGTAATTTTAATTTTAAAATCAATGCAATTGCACCCCTGTAAAAAAACCAATAGTGGCCCTGAAGTTGACCAACTTTTTCACTTTGCTCCTTGGTCTTGAATTAGTGCAATTTAACCCTCAATTAAGAAATAAACTTCTAATTTTTTCAATTGGGCCCGATTTGGTTTTAATTACAACCCATTAACTTACACGTTTTTTTAATTATTTTGGTCATTGGTTTCGGATTTCTTCAATTAAGTCCCTAATTGGCCATCAAACTTTAATATTTATACAATTAAGCCTCTTATTTGATCAAATTAACTTTCAAAAATTATAATTTGACCCCAAAACTTTAATTTCTTCCAATTAAACTTCAAACTGACTCCAAAATTATTTTTTCTTGCAATCAAACTCTCTATAAATTCAATGAAACCTTCAATAAAATTTAATTGAGTCCATAAACATCTGATTTTGGACTTTTTTTACTGAAATCAAATTTTTTTTATCAATAGAGCTGTTATCAATCAATAAAATACAGCTCTATTAACAATCAATAGAGCTGTTTGAAAATTTGCTTGCTGGTTAAGAGGTTTTAGCAAACCAAATGGGAGGAGTCTTACTAAAGAGTGAAGAAGAAGCACTCTAGGCCAACAAAGGTAGCGGGAATTTCAAGAAATATGACAATGGTGGATTTAAAAGGAGCAATGACAAGACAAGAAATCATCAAGGTGAAGTAAGTAATCGTGCGAAGGGAGGTTGGAAGAACCAAGGTGATAAAAAAAAAAAAACTTTGAAGGAAAGTGCTATAATTGCATAAACAAGGGTCATATGGCTAAGCTTTGTACATGGTAAACAAAGTTTATAGAAAGTAATGATGCTACTTTTAAAAGTGAAGAAGAATGGGATGCTAAGGCATTATTTGTTACAAAAGAAGATGAACTAGCCATGACAATAAGGCTAATAAAGTTCGTGGAGAGTGATTCTGTTACTTTAAAAAGTGAAGAAGAATGAGATGTTGCCAAAGAAGATGAACTAGTCCTGACAACAACATTGTTTGATCAAATTGATTATAAGAAAGATTGGATAGTTGACTCAGACTGCTCAAATCATATGACTGGTGACAAGGAGAAGCTGCAAAACTTGACACTATACAAAGGAAACCGTGTGGTGGTAACAACCAACAACTCAAAATTACTGATAGCTGATGTTGGTAATACAATAGTCTCTAATCATTAGAGTGCCATAAAGGTATCACTTTAAATAGTCTATCATGTTCCAGGTATGAAGAAAAACCTTTTGTCTAGTCTATCATGTTCCAGGTATGAAGAAAAACCTTCTGTCTGTATCACAATTAATATCATCAGGGCATTTTGTTTTGTTTGGACCTTAAGATGTGAGAGTATATCATAATCTTGAGATTGCAAAAAGGCCACTGATGAAGGGGCAAAGGCTAGAGTCAGTCTATGTAATGTTTGCAGAATCCGCTTATATAAATAAGACCAGAAAAAACAAAACAACATACTTATGACATACGTGTTTGAGTCATGTTAGCTATTCTAAGCTAGATATAATGATTAAGAAGTCGATGTTGAAGGGACTTCCTCAACTTGAAGTAAGAACAAAAACAGTTTGTGCCAGTATGGGAAAGAACATCAGTTGCCGTATGAAGAATCCAAATTTCAAGCCAATAAACCGCTAGAATTGGTCTACTCTGATGTCTTCGGACTAGTGAAGCAAGCTTCTATCAGTGGGATAAGGTACATGGTGATTTTTATTGATGATTTTTCAAGGCATGTGTGGGTTTATTTTTAAAAAGAGAAATTTGAAACCTTCTCAAAATTTAACGAGTTCCAAAGTGCAGCAGAAGCAGAGATTGGTAAGAAAATCTATTTTCTACGCATGGACAACAAAGGAGATTATACCTCAGATGAGTTCTCTAAATTTCTACAAGAAAATCAAATACATCATCAATTCACATGTGCCAGCACTTCACAATAGAATGGCATCGCAGAAATGATAAACAAACACCTTACATAACTTTGTGGAAGTATACTTCATGCAAAGAATGTTCCAGGATGTTTTTGGGCAGATACAATATAAAAACAGGGGATATTAGCATTTGAATTTTGCAACGGATAATTTCATTACTAAATTCAGTAACAGATTTGCAACGGATTATATATATATTATTTTTTAAATATTAGCAATGGATTTTAGTAACGGACAATCCGTTGCAAAATTTACATTGAATTTAGCAACGGATTTTCCGTTGCTAATTGTAAAAATAAAATTTAAATATTAATATAAAGCTGAAATTATGTAAACCGTTGATTGCATAAAATCTAAACCGTTTATTTTCGCTCTTTCCCCTCACACCGAAATACAGACACCAACAAAATCATTTACAGCTGAAAATTACATCACTTTCACTCTTCCAGTGCATCCGTCATCCCTAATAACAATATCAATCCCTAACTGTTGAAGAATCACCCTCTCTTCATCGATTTCATATTCCTTTATCCGAAACTGTTCATCATTTTCGCATTCATCTTCAGCATCCGTAATTTCTTTTCTTCATTTTCTTCTCCTTCATCGATCTTACCAGTTTCAATATTTCTATATAAACCAAGAAAAACAGAGACCTATGGTAACATCGCACCAGACCCATCATCATCAGTATCGAACATCCTGATTTACCCTTTCTCTGTAAACGGGTTAGGTTTTGCACTTTTTTCTTCAATAGCTCAGGTAACTAATTTAGGGTTTTTATTTTTTTTGTTGCAATTGAAGTTACACTAAACAGTTCTAACCTAAATTTTCTAATCTCAGGTGTTATTTTTTCGTGTTGATCCATCTCTCTCATCTGTAACTGAAGAACGTACAGGTAACAATTGTTTTTCCTGATACTTTGAATAATAGTTTTAGGCTATTAATTCAATAATATAAGGTTTATAAAATGTTTTTACCATGATTTATAATCTAATTATGCATGTTTAATTGAAAATTTATGAAAACCCCCAAATTAATTTTTAGGGTTACAGTTCATAAATTGAATGATTTTATGCAACTTGACCAATGCTAGCAATTCTTGTGTCTGGAAGAGAGTGATTTATGAAAATTATGCCTGTTTAATTGAAAATTTAGCAAAACCCCCAATTTAATTTTTAACAATTAGTTTTTTGATGCTGGGTGTTCTTTGATGGGTGTTCTTTGATGTCTGCAAGTCCTTTTGTCCTCCTGTGCGCCAACACCTAGGTGATTTGAATGTATTCATATACTTATATATATAAAAAGAAACTTGGTTGTTGATGTTGTGTTTTGTTAATAAGATTGTTGTTTTATTTTTGATATCATGAAAGTCTGATAATTAAATAAAAAAATTAAAATTAACAAACTAAACAAAATAAAAAATTAATTAAAAAGAAAAAAAATCCGAATTAACTTGTAAAATTAGTCTAACTCATCAAACCTGAGATTAAATAAAAAATTTATTAAAAGAAAAAAACAACAAAAAAAATTAAAAAACAAACAATTTAACATTTCATTTAATTTTTAGTATATAATATAATATAATATAATATTGTAATAATATAATATATTAAAGATGGGAAATTAATTATAATATAATATAATAATTATAATGATATAATATATTAAAAATAAAAAAAATAAAAGGCATGAGATGTCTTTTAGAATATTATTAATTATATTTAATTTAATTTTTAATATTTTATAAAATATAAATTTGATTTTTTTTTGTTAGAGATGACTGGATATCTCAAATTGAGTTGAATTTTTTTTATAAATATTGTAGATATTTGCAAGTTCAGTGTAGTGTGTAATAATCTTAAAAAAAAAGTTTGTGAAAGAACATGATTATATTATAAATTCATACTTAATTTATAATATATTTTATTTATTTATTTATATTAAGAACTAAGATTACTTATATTGTGTGATTTTAACTTGCATAAAACAATTTAAATATTATTTAATTTTTTGATCACCCCTGGTAGAAAGAACAAGTTGTTGACAATAATTGTATCAGCTTCAGCTGTCTTATCAATCTAAATTAAACCAACATAAATCCTCCTTCTAATAAATGATTAGAATAGATGGTTCACGGCCATTTGATCAAATTTATAATTGACAACCAACAACAAGGAAAATACCTTTCCACGTGATATGCAACAGTTACTGTTTTAAAATCCTTTTCGTGCTGTGTTTTTTTAAAGTTATTTTTTTTAAAAAAATTAAATTATTTTTATATATTAATTTTAAAAATAATTTTTAAAAAATAAAAAATATTATTTTAATATATTTTTAAATAAAAAATACTTCAACTATAACAATTACTGTAATCTTAAACAAAACCTAAATCTTGCACGTGATCGCTCTTTACAACACCACATTCCCGATGGGCGGGCAGCAAGGGTGTGCATTTTGGGGGATTAGATTGTATATTAATAGTTGTGATTTAAAGTATTGTTTTTTATAAATATATTAAAATAATAATATTGTTTTATTTAAAAAAAATATTTTTGATATTAATATATTAAACAATTTTAAATTTACAAAAAACACCATCTAACCTGCTCCCAACTACTATAAGAAAGTAAATGACGATCAGTTAAAATACCACAAGGATTACTTGAAAAGGAAAACAAAACCAAACCATGTCCGTATTCCAATGTTCAACATCCTCTTTCATCAAATAATTAGGTTATCTGAGATTCTCTTGCATCACTGACAAGATTGCTTGCAATGAAACAAATCGATTCTCACAATTTAACCATGGATCATAAGAGATGATTGGATGACAAAATCTCGGACTTCCTTTTCATAAAATTCTAGTCTCCTACGCCTTTCAACACTCTTTTTTATGGCCTGTGCCAACCAGGGAAAAGAAAAGGGGCAAAGCTTGATGCTCTGCTGGTGTCATGAAGTCGGTGAACGCTGATGCTCTGCTGGTGTCATGAAGTCGTTGAACGTTCCCTTGTGATAGATGGAATTAAATTCACATCTTCTCGGAAGTAACTAGCCACTGTACAACACGGATTCTTTGGGCTACTTGGATCGTGAGAAGTCTTTCGGTTATGCGTAGTTGTGATTATAGTTTAAAATGTTTTTTATTTATAAATATATTAAAATAATATATATTTTATTATTTAAAAATTATTTTTAAGATTAGCATACAAAATAATTCAAAAATATAAAAAATTAATGTTTTAAAAAATTAAATTATTTAGAAATAATACTCTCATTATAAGTAATTTGAAACCAGGTTATGAATTTAAATATATTTAAGTTTTGTGGAGGTTGCAATTTATGCGTAGTGTGTGATGCAGCTATAAATATTAAATTAGATAAACCGAAGAATATGATGAGGTGCAAAGACACTATACAATGACAAAAATATACAAACTATAGATAAATTGTGGGTTAAGATACAATTTCTTAGTTATATTATAAGATATAAAACTTGTACCAATTAACTATTATTTTAGCATTAAGGCTCGGGGTTGTTTATCTAGTCTCACCCTCTAACCCTACTCATGAACATTATAATTATTAAGTAGTGTAATAGAAATTTAGCTATTTATGTACCTAGAAAGGTACGAAAAGAATATGTCTCACAAACAAAAACAATAATTTTTTTCTCAATAAATGCCCCTAAAAACATTTCAAATCTTCCATCTCTATCCCCAACTTAAAATCTAAACCATTAATTTTACAACCTTCAATTCCCACAGTTGAATTTGAAAAACTCATATATATATATATATATAACATAACAATAAAACATGTATTAAGAAGAAGAGGAAAAAAATAATGGAGGGAAATATTTCTGGTTGTACTGAATTCGGTCACAAAATTGGCCAATACTATCATCAAATAAAAAATTCACTTGCATAAAAATTATACAATTTTATCACTAGATTTGAGATATATAAATATTTGAAATAAAAATGAAAGATTTTTTTTATGGTGGTCGGTGCTCACAGTAGATTCAAGTAAGTTCCTTCAAAAAACAAAAAAGATGCACAACATAGGATAATAATCAGATGTCATATCCCGGTGCTGTCACGGGTGGGGCATAACTGTCATTGCTATGAACTAATAAAAAAAATATTAAAAAAATATATGAAAAAAATTATTATAATCTATGATACTTTTAAGAAAAAAATGTAAAAATAATTTTATAAAAAATAAAAAAAATCATGTAAAGAAACACAATAGTAATTATAATATTTTATGAGAAAATATACAATTATAATTTTCAACCAGCTTAATATTAAAAAAAATTAACAAAAATAATTTAAAAAAATTCATAACAAAAAAATATACGGAGAATGACTATAACAATCCATAATATTTTTTTTAAAAAAAAATACAAAGCCAAATTATTTATCAACTTAATATTAAAAAATAAAAATAACAAAGATAATTTTAAAAAAAATCATAAAAAAAAAACTCATATAGAGAAATATTATAGTAATTCATAATGTTTTGTGAGGAAAACTATAGTTTTAATTTTTAACTAACTAATATTAAAAAAAATTGATAAAGATAATTTAAAAAAAAATCATAAAAAACATGTGAGAAGATGCTGTAAAAATTCAAAATGTTTTAAAAAAACAACAAAACTAAATTCTTAACCATTTTAATATTAAAAAATAAATTTAATAAAAAAATTAAACAAATATGAAAAAAATTATAGCAAAGCAAAAATTATATGAAGAAACACTATAGCAATCGATAACAATTTAAATAAAAAACATTATAAATAAAATATTTTAATCAATTTAATAGTAAAAAAATAAAATTAAAAAAGATAATTTTAAAAAATATAAAAATATAAAAAATAAAAAAGAAGAAGAAGATGATTTTGGGGAAAAAAAAAGATAAAGCATGTGGGGAATGGGAAAAAAGCCAAAAAAATAGGAAAAAAAAGAAAAAGAAAAAATATGTGAGGAATGGAAAAAAAATGCAAAAAACAATATATAAAGAAAATTACATTACTTTCCCACGCATTTTAGAATATTATTAATAAGTCAGCTTGTCAGGTTCCCATGTGCAGGAATTGTGGATGAGCCCACGAAAGCAGTGGGCGTGAAGGACCTTTTTAACAGGAAGAGAAAGGTATTGGTGCTTCTCGAACATGGTTTTATATTTCGGAGGGCTTGATTGAGGGAATCAATATGGTTGGTGCAATCTATTACTGTTACGTTGCAAATTACAAAATAAACTAATTCGGGTGCTGGTTTAATGTAGCCTTTTGCATGATGCATATGCAAATAAAACATTGTAATTCCACTAATTTCAGGATCATTTAAGTTAATAATATATTTAAATTTTAATTAAATTAAAAAATTAAAAATAATCTCATATATTGCGTTGGATATACTAGCAAGTACATAATTTATGATGATTGTTATTAAAAGGATGTTACGAGTGCTTTGTCTCTAAAACTAATCATGAATTTGTATATCAGATCAGTAACTAATTATTCGTCTCTTTGGTTAATTATTTCATGTTTAAATTGTGGTTTCATTGCGCAACAGGATGTTAGTGGAGAGACTGAATGAGATGGCCATGTTCTCACCCAATGCTTCTCAAACTTCTTATTAAGGACAACCCTTTTAAGTCTAACACCATTCCTGCTAGCCATGCCTGATCCAATTTTAACACAGCCATGGCAATGTCTAAGCGCTTGGTTCCAAAGTGATGCCCTACTCCTTGGGAAGGAAGTTTTGGGAGCGTGCTAACCAATCGAAGACCAATCATCTCTTTAATGAAGCTATACATGGCAGGTCGATTGGTTACAGGTGCGATGATAAATGAGTGCATGGGGGTTCACGAAGGGTTAAGTTCGCTGGATGATGTCGGGAGCGGCAAGGGAACTGTGCCCAAGAGAGTGATAAATACTGTAAAGATACCCATAAAAATAAATAAAAAAGAATAGAACAATAAAGGGAAGGTAACATATTTCCTCTCATTCCTTCTTTTTTTTTCGTATTTCCCTTTTATTAGTATATCAAGAATTCTCTTGAACGGAATTTATGCATTCATGACATGACTTGGATTTACTGTACATTCCATGTGATGAGAGACGGTGTACTGTTTTCTGGTCCCGGCTATTAATTTTCACGTCTGCCTGCCGTTCTCCACCACGGATCTCATCCACATCACTTACTGAACCAATGAACTTACAGTAATATATTAATATATATCTCGTTAATGTTTTCTTATTATTTCTTCCCCTTTGTTTCTTGTTTCATCAAATTGATATAATTTAGTTGAAAGGAAGGTAGTTGGGATTTGAAATTGGACCAACTATGATCCATATCATATACGATGACTGGTTTAATGTCCGGGTTAGGTTAGAATAAATAAGCTGAGTGAATCCCGAATTAATGCATGATTTTATTGATTTGTTCTATATCTTTTGGCTAATTTAGCTTATTTAATAAATAGATAAATCTAATCAATAGTATAGTTGTTAAATTTAGCTATACTTGATTGAATTTGAGTTTTTTTTAAAAAAATTTAGATATAAATTTGATCCAACCTTAGTAATCTAGTGGACCACTTCATAACTCATTTAATACAGGTAAACTTTAATGATACCTCGATGAGTCAATTTAAAGGAATTTTTTCTAAATTTTTATCTAAAATAATATCATTTTAAAAAAAATTATTCAAAATAATATAATTTTAATTATTAAAAAAATTATTAAAATAATATTATTTTAAAATTGACCTGATTTCATTCCAAAACATTAATTCAACAACATGAAAATTAACTCCATAATCTAATAACTCGAGCTTCTAGCCAGTTAAGACCTTGATCATATTTGATAACTATTCTGACAAGGAGACAAATAATGATAATTAGAGTACATCTCTTGGTGATTTGGACCGCTGTTATTCTTGTATAGAAATATCAAGCATGCATGTCCTTTATGCTCATTTAGTGGAAAATTAGGTAATTAGATTTGCAAAAAAAGAAGAAGTGATGAATCAATGTATTTTATATGTTATTTTAGTATAAGCCTATGTTTAAAAGGATAAAGGTAGGTTAATAACCAAACATATCATAACTTGGAAGAATGCTAAGCTTAGATGACATTGTTTGATTTGTTTTTAAGTTTAATATTCTTAAATTCAAATATATGTTGAGCCCATATATGTATAAGTTTAAATATAATATCTTTAAATTCAGCTATGTGTTGAACTTAAATATACGTGGGTTTGGTGAGATGTCAGATTAACATTCTCAGGTTAGCTAAGCGCTGAGTCTAAGTACATGTGAGTTTCACGAGATAATAAATCCATTATTTTTTGGCATGTGATCATTCAAGGTCTAAATGTAAATGAAAATGGCGATCATTATATGTTCTATGTTAGACCACGAGACTTTGTTTGCTTCTTCTTATGGTTTTTGATTAGTACTTAAAAGTGTATTTTTATTAAGGTTTTATATCATTATTTTGCACTTGAAGTATCAATAACTCCTTAACTAAAGCATGTTTTATAATAATATATCTAATAATATAAGATATCATTAATTTATGGTAAATATTCATTTTAAATGCAGGCCTATCACATAAATAAAAGGATTGATTGATTGATGACTTTAAGAACTTAAATTGCAAGGGCAAAAAGATGACCAAAATTAGAAAAGAGATGTCGGTGCAATCCAAACCGGAACACTTTTCTGTAATTGGGTCATATCTGGAGCTATAGATCTCAGATTTAGGTCTACTTTATATGTATGGAAAGGTAAGACATAGGCCTACAACTTTCATATGGAGCCCAAGATCTAAAAAGGTCATTTTCAAGTCCAAATTGTAGCAACAACAAAGAAGCCTGAATCTATCATCCAGCTCGAGCACTGTTCAGTATTTTGGCCATATTTGGAGTTCTAGAAGTCCAAATGAGCTGAATGTTTTACACAAGAAAGCTAAGACAATTGCCTACAACTTTCAGTTTTCAAGTGGCTACAATTTTGACGTTATCAATAACGTTTTGGGCAGACAAGAGAAGATAAGGATTGTCACCAAGTCAAGAGTTGGCCACCCACTCATCAATTAGTCATCAAATCAATAGTTCCCAATTTTGGCCTATAAAAGGAGGCATTTGCCATGCATTTAGGCATCTTGGTTTCGAGATCAAGATCATACTCTTGCTTTCTCTCTTTGTATTTTTTGTATTGCTTATGCTTTGCTTTCATTAATATCAAGTTTATGTCTTTCATTTCCTTTCATTTTCTTAGTTAACTTTTATCTTATTTATGTTTTTATTTTGTGTATTTATTTTTCTTTGTTTCATTATGTCTAGCTAAGTTTATTATGTCAAGGTGAAAAGGCTACACTAATGGTGTAAGAATAAGTGTAGTGTAAACTTAATATGGATTTTAATGTTTGATACTAATATGTTTTGTATTTGTTATCTTGTTCACTCTTTAATACTTTGCTTGTTAAATGACTAATCTTGATTTATGTTGTATAACACTTGGTATAACAAATACTTGGCACTCTCATAGCCAACTACTGTATGGTATAACCGACACCTGAGCTATGAAATGAACTTGATTTGTTGTTAACATAAGTTATAATCATGAATGCTTGATGAGATTTACAAGTATTAGCATTAATCGAATAAGATGACTAATGTAATCATGTTAATAATCTATAATCAGATTGAAACCTCCTTTATGTGTGGTTTCCAATTGAATAATAAGAGTTTATACTATACTTGTTTGACATACCATTAATGGAACCTCTAACCTTGACATTTGTTATTATCATTGTTTAATCGTTACATTAATATTTCTTCTCAAAGTTCTCATCTTCTTCTTCTTCTTCTTCTTCTTCTTCTTCTTCTTCTTCTTTATTATTATTATTATTATTATTATTATTATTATTATTATTATTATTATTATTATTATTATTGTCATTGTTGTTATTGTAATTGTTATTGTTATTGTATTATTGTTATTTATAATTTGTACAATTAACCTTTCTGTGGTTCGACCCCGGTCTTGCCGGGTTATTTATTACTTCGACACTCCTGCATCTGGGAGAAGACATCAATCTTTTAGTCGTGTCAATTTTTAATATAAAATAATAAAAGTCAAGTATAATCATCTTTCTCCACCTCTAGGTATATAAAAATCTCCTAAAGACCTATTATATTTCTATTAATATTAACATTATATAAAAATATATATCTCTTATTAATGTTGTGTAAGAAATATTTATTTCTTATTAATGCTAGTTTAAAGAAATGAAACTCCGACCCCCTCATTTAAGCAGCACAAAATGGTACAAGAACTATATGTATCCTCTAAACCACTTGGGTAAATGGTTTATATTTTTATTTTATTTTATAAGTATTCATACTCTTATTTTTAAAGTGTTTATCATATAAAAATAAGAACAAATACTCTTGTTTTTAGAATTTAAAGCTCATTCTTTTATTTATTACAATCTCATATTAAAAGTCACTTACTTTATTATTGGAAAGTCTTTAAACCCCATTAAAAAGGACTATTTTATAGATGTTAGGTTTTTTTACAGTAACCATCAATTTTGAAAACTCTAGAGAAGGGAATATTAACGTGAACGTGTAATTATCCATCGTTTAAACACTCAAAAACCTTATTCATGAGCATATTGAAATTTGGAATTTGGAACATCATTGATTGGCGTCGTTTGTGAGAATTTGATAAAAAACTATAAAATATTCTAATTAAACTAATTTTTTGCATCCTTAATCACCATAAATATTAGATAATCAAGATACTTCTAGAATAGGACATGTGATGGATCTCTTTGCCATAGTAAACACTTCTACCTAACCAAACATTCAATAACTCATAAACTATGTATAACTTTCTTATCTAGGCTATGTTGACAACTTAAAGGCTAAATCTAACTTTGTCACATCAGCAAGCTTTGACACTCATAGTAACACCTAACCCCCTATAAAAAATTGCATTATTTAGAGGAGTTTAGGCATAATAAAATGTTGGGGGGGGGGTAGCCTTAAGGATCATGAAGTCCTTATAAAGGGTGTTAATGTTATCATAATGCTCATGTATATAGTGAGAATTCTAAATGTTTATCTGACCATTATAGGATGAAGGCTATCCATTGATCTCGTTATTTCATACTAGAAACCTTAAGCTCCCTAAAACTCTATAAATATAGGAGTAGAAAGCAGCCTACAAGGGAGTATATGCATCAAGATGTCAATACCTCACATGAAATTCAAGATTTTTTATTGTCAAGACAAGTGTTTATTTCTACCAAGATGAACTTGGATAAATATGATGGTTTTGCTAACCCAAAGAAACACATACAAACACATATAGTGTAGCCTGAAACTTGTTTTCCAAGATAGCTATTATAAGCTTTGGCGACCTTTATTTTAAGGTGGTGACATAATTCGACACGAGCATTCTAGCTAAAAAAAGCTTCACAAAACTTTTTTGGGTTACTCATGTAAATGATGAGTCCATGCGAGCATGCTTGAAGAGGTTTAATGAGAAAATGCTCAAAGTCAAAGAATTGATTGAATTAATAGCTCTTGAAACCATGATAAATAGAGTAAAAAGGAAAGTTATGTCTGCTTGCCTGGTAGACTAAGTTAACTTTAATGCCATTATTATTTTATGCTTGTCTGCATTACCACTAAGTCCCCAACTTCATGTGTATTAGATTTCTACACTCCTAAAGCCCTTAAGATCTTCTAAGGCTAGAGGATTCAGAGTTTAAGATTGTGTAAAACATGGTAGGAAGGGTGAACCCTATAAGCATGATAAACATATTTGCATATTGAAGGTTGCGTCTAGACAAAAGGGTTAAAACGATTCCCTTCCACCTTTGTTCGAAGCCCAAAAAGTAAAAAATAATTAAGATATGCAACTGATGAGAAGTGAGGTTAGTAACAACTTAATTCTCGTGTCTTTTAGTATTTATTTGACATTGTATTAACTTTTGTTTTTTAAATTATTTTTTCTTAAAATATATTAAAATAATATTTTTCATTAAAACTAAAAAAATCTTAAAAATATTATTTTAAAATATTTTTAATTAAAGAGTAACTTTAAAAAGCACCTATATCAAATTCCTAAATACACACCAAAGTTTATGTACTAAGTAGAGGTTCCAAGTGTTTTCTTAAGAGTTCTTTTCTTTTTCATGGCACACTTACACGTCTTTGTGTATGTTTGATATTGTGGTGCGAAATGCTTTTTAAATGTATTCTTTGCTTAAAAATGTATCAAAATAATTTTTTTTAATTTTTTTAGTTTTAACATTAGCATATCAAAATTATTAAAAAGACTAAAAATAAATATTTATTTAATATTTTTTCAAGATAAATATATTTTTAAAAAACATATAAAAATTATATAATATACTAAAAGAGCTCAGTGCCTCTTTTACTGCTTACCTAGACTTAGAGCACTGTAGATTGGAGAAATGTAATGACAACTCAACCCTTACTACAAAGAGTTGCAAAAGGCACTGAAGGAAAGGTATGATTATCTTTT
This sequence comes from Populus pruinosa, assembly GCA_026413675.1. Lineage (NCBI taxonomy): Eukaryota > Viridiplantae > Streptophyta > Magnoliopsida > Malpighiales > Salicaceae > Populus > Populus pruinosa. The sequence goes on from CM048595.1 coordinate 27,158,564, forward strand.
TACTAGGATGCATTTAGCATTGAAGTAATGATTGGGGAGAATATGATCACTTTAAGTTTTGGTAGGGCTTTCCTAGGTGTTAGCCAAGTTAACGCCCCCACGTGAGGATACTTGGTGTTTGGGTTGACTTGTCGTTGCACTGGGTTAAACTCGATCACCATGTGGCACGGGGTTGCCTTTGCCCTAAGCATGAGCCTGCCCGAGCCCCCACTTGGGGACACCTGGCTCTAGGGCTACCTACCCTTGTGCAAGTTCAAACCCGAGCACTAAGTGGTGTTGGCTTTCCTTGCCCTAGCTAAGAGCCAAGCCCCCACCCCCACGTGATGTCACTTGACGCTTGAGTTACTTGCCTTTTTTCTTGGTTAGACCCATGCGCTACGTGGTGCTAGGGCTGGCTTGTCTTGTTCCTAGAGCTAAGGGTCAGACCCAGCGTGGTCACAAATAATAATATATTTTAATATTAATACTTTCAATGATAATAAAAATAATAATCTTTGTACCCCTAAATAATAATATTTTTGATATTAATACTTTGAATTATAATAAAAATAAATATTATAACTTTTAATTATAATAAAAATAAAAATACTTGCACCACAAATAATAATATTTTTGATATTAATATTTTGAATTATAATAGAAATAATAATATTTATAACACAAATAATAATATTAATATTAATATTCTTATCTTCAATTATAATAAAAATGATAATATTTATGGAATAAATAATAATAATAATTCTTAATTTTATCATTCAAATTAGCTATATGGTTTTTCTTGGTTGTAAAAACATGTTGGACTTGGACGCATCCACACTCCAATCCCATGTTATGCTGGACGCATTCCTGCCCAACTCCAGGTTGGCCTTGGATGCATTTATGCTTAACTTTACATTGGGTCTGGATGTGACCGTATCCATACACATGTTGGACCTGAACATGTCCACAACCAACCATTCGTTGGGTGTGAACACAATTGCATCCATCTCTATGATGAGTCTGGATATGTCCGTGCCTAACCTCGTGTCAGTTTTCTTAATATAATAATATTTGTTATAAATATTATTATTTCTTTTATAATTTAAAGTTTTCATATAAAAAATATTATTATTTGTATTATAAATATTATTATTTTTATTATAACTTAAAGTATTGATATAATTTTTTTTATTATTTATATTATAATTATTTTTAAAATTTTTAATATAATTATTTATGTGATAAATATTATTATTTTTATTATAATTAATATTACGAAGATTAAACGCAATTCTCCTCTGGTTGCACTCACATGGACGGACGTAATAGTCTAGAAAATGATGGGTCATGTTAAATTCTGACTTACGAGGTCGTGCGAATTGAAATGCTGCTGGGGGATATTGCTTATTAATTTGTAAATATGCCATTTATCCCACATCGAGAGCGAGGAATAAAAGAATGCAAGCACGCAAGCACATCTATAAGAAAGAGGCACGGTAACATGTCGAAATTTTGAAGGGTCGGTTGTCTACACATGCCACTCCCGCCGTCGTTTGGTGAGTGCCGTATGGCTATCAAGACATATAGCTGACATGATTTGTGGAACCTACCAGAGTTGGCTCGCTTGGCCGCGCCCCTCCTTGCACGTGGGAATGATCTCTTGTCCTGGAATTCGGGCCATTTTAACTGTGATCTAGCATGAGGCAGGGAAATCAATGTGTTCCAACTGTCTAATTTAATTTGTTTGATAACTCCAGCATAAAAATTAGGAGGGATGGATTCAAGTTATCGCATGGTTAAATATTTCTAGTTCTACAACTATTAAGCCTGGAACTGGAAATAAGCCATTTCTTGAGTTATGCAATAACTAGGTCATTATTTCCATGAATGCAAGCATGTCATTCACTATGCACCAGAATCATTCAGAAGTGGTTTTTTTTTCCCATTTTCCTTCTGTAGCTGCGGAGTAATTCAGAGAAGCATAATGAAGTTAAAGTAAAGTGGATCGGGTGGATTGAATCATCGTCTGCCTTTCTTTTCTGGTTGGATGTGGAAATGCCAGAAAATGTGATTTTTGTCCTTGGGGAAGTTGAAGAACATGAAAAAAGTTCGTTGTATTTACTCTGTTCAATAAATTATTGATTGCTGGTTCATGGGGTAAGCAGCCTTGAAGTGAGCTGAATGACTGAATCTTTGTTTGTGTAACTAATATCCTCTTGTATTATCAATAAATAGAAAGTTTATAGATAGTGGGCAGGCAGCTTGTATCTTTGTGAAGTTATTCGCGGGAAATCTTTACCATTCTACAAATTCATTCAGAGATTTCTCTGTTATTAGACAGAATTAAGGTAGATTTCCTAGTTAAATTTTGCTCTGGGGACAGTTACATTTCAGAACTACGCCATCAAGCACGAGTCAACCATGCGACAATCCTTGCAGTTGGATGCAGCCTTTCAGGGAATTCAAGCTGATATTCCAAATTGTCTCTCTTCACCCGTGTCTCACTTCTATGGTTTTTGTATTGCAGGCTCAAACAAACAGTAGTCAATGAATACCCAAAAGGATTGCCCCCAACTTGCAGCTTTCTGGCGATGGATATGTTTGGGAGAATCGTACTCCAGAGGCAAGGGACCTCTCAGCAAGGCTCTAACCATTCACTCCTTCGACATCCTCTACCATCTTCATCAGAAAAGAGTCACTTTCATAAAAAGAGAACGGCCTCTCAGTTACGAAAGCGTTGACTGTACCATCTCCCTCAACAGCATCATCAATGCAGCAAAATGATATTACAGGTAGGAAAAATATCAGGAAGACAGTCCATCAATGCTGATTGGACAAGGTTAATGTTTACTCCTATGGGGTTGTACTCCTGGAACTTATCACTGGGAAAGCGGCTATCCAAACAAACCAGGTGAATCAAGGAAGCTCGGTTTTATGGGTAAGAAATGAAATAATTTGGATTTGAGTGAATTCAGAACCAGAATGAAGACTAAGCTGTTTTGTCTCCTTGACTTGCAGGCAAGGTCTTTACTTAGCTCCGGCCTATGGGAAAGTCTCCTTGATCCACACCTAAATGGAGACTACATGAAAGAAGAGATGGAAATCATGATTTATGTAGCACGTCTTTGCCTTGCACACTTATCTTCTAGGAGGCCAACGACGAAAACGGTGAACTTTCTTATTTCTCTCCATATAAATAAATTACATTTAGATTTTGAAGCTCAACTTTATGTCCTAAACTCTTTTTATTTGTTGATGGTCCATATAAATAAATCATTCTTTGTTCGAGATCGAGGCTGAAATTCTTTTTATTTGTTGATGGTCTAGATTTTGACTCTCGATTACTCGGTAAAAAAGCTTTTGATACCTTTTTTATTTTCTTGGTAAGCCAAGGTACGTACGTAGATTAAAAAGCTCCCAGAGCAAAGAACCTCGGGAGAAAGAAAGAAAGTGACAACATACAATCAAAAAAGACAAACTTGGTACGTGATGAAAAGAAGTTGGCAGCTTTCCATCTTAAGTTAATCAAAATACAGAACGGACGTGGATACTCCAAAAGGGAAACCTCAACCGAAGAGTATAAAGTATAAACCCTTCAGCAACATGACCCTTGACAGAGAAATTATTAGCTTAACAAAACAGGTGCAGAACGTTCCGAAAAAACACACAGACTCTGGAAGGGGAAGGCATAGAACGCTTCTTTATTATCGCATATCAACTATGCGAATTTGGGAAATTTAGAAAATATTTATGTAGGGTTCACCCATTCTTGACTCTGGAGATCCTCCACAAGTTTTTTATCCAAATGGAATGCTGTGGTGAGGACTTCAGGATAAAGAGGCCGGCTGGCTCCAAAGATTGCATTTGCTACTGTGTTTACCCCTGGATTTTGACTTGTTAATGCAGCAATAGCAACGGCAGGAGTCTTTCCAATATTCAATTGAAAGTGAATGAGGCCGAATGGGAATACGAAGAGATCTCCTGGTTTGAGGATTTTGGTAAAGAGACGATGATCAGGATTTGAGGTGACAAAGCCAGCATAAAGAGTGCCTTCCAAAACCAGCAGAACCTCCGATCCTCTGGGGTGATAATGTGGAGGGTTTAGGCCACCGTTTGGCGCCAAGTCTATCCGTGCTAAAGATATGCCAAGAGTGTTAAGCCCAGGCATTAGATCGGCTGTGATGATATTAACACGTGCTCCAAGTTGATTTGATGTGTTTCCAGGAACATCAAGCCCCGAGTACGAGAAATCATCAGCAGTGGCGAGGCCTGGATTCTTACACAATTTTCCATTAACGAGAACTGCAGACACAAGCAAAATGTAATCAGTTGGAAAGCGAATTCAAAATGAAATACATATAATAGTTCGTGAATCGGAAATATCACAATCTTGAATGTACCAGCAGAGTTAGCATCATCTATTGCTACGCAGAAGTCTTGGAGGGGGCTGGGGTCATAGGCAGTGACAAATGAGGAAGCCAGAGCCAAGAGAATAAAAACTGCTATCAAATTAGCAACTTTCATCATGGTTTTCCTGTGGCTTGCTACCTTGAATTCTTTCCTTTCCTTTTTTCTTTTTTGGGTATTGTTTGTTGGGTAAGGCGTGAGAGCTTGCATGCAGAGCATGGGTATTTATAGGTTATAAAACGGAACTCGATCAGATCGTTTAATTTCTTTTTTCAACAACAAGTAAATTTTTTTTTAATCAAGCGAACATTGGACTTTGACGATTGTATATATGATGAAACTCTAACGCACCTTCACTAGTTAAATCTACATTTTTGGAGCAATATAATTAATTAATTCACCAAGCAAGCAGAGACTAACAACAGTGACGATGGCTAAATGGAGGCAAGATACTTTACGCCTCTTAATTGGCCAAAAAACTGCTGTTTAATCACGAGGATTAAGAAGCAATGTGATCTTAATTAGCTACTCAATCATCAAGAACTTCTAGATTTTTCAAATATTGTACTCTTGAAGAGAACCTCTTCATTCTTTTTTGGAGGTTAATGGACTTCAATTGTTTTTTCTTTTTCATTTTTTCCAACTCAAAATCAAATTAACCTTTACCACCGCAAGCATAAATATTTGTGTTTATTTATTTATTGTTTCTGACGAGAATGTTGAAAAATAGTTCTAATTAATGGCACAGTGATTGGAGGCTGGGCCGGTCTTCTCATTGGCGCGGCTCTTCGGCATGACTTCATTTAATTTCAAATTTCTATTTTTAATTAATCATAAAACGTTTATTTCTCATAATCTCTTCAGCATGACTTTGGAGGATCCACGTATAACAAAGCGTTTATTTGTCATCTTCTCTTCTTGGATTCAAACTCTAGTTAGAAAGGAGTTGTTATGGAAAGAGGCTAGACTCCTTTTATATATATATATATATATATATATAGAGGGAGAGAGAGAGAGAGAGAGAGGGGAATATTTATCATGTTTAGTATATTCCACTTTTGTATTGTATATAACCATAACCGTAAATGTATAAATACAAAGATTAGTTGCAATCATTATAATTCACATATAGCCAATCTCTTAACTTAACTTGGTATCAAAACAGGAAAATCACGAGTTCATTCTTCTCTAAACAGGAAGAAGTTTACTTGGTCTAGAGGTCATGTAGCAAACCATATTGATAGAATATTTATGTTGACTGATTGGCTTCAGCTTTTGCCATCTTTTACCCAGTATGGGCTTCCAAAGTATTCTTTAGATCACAGACCGGTTCATTTGTTATTAGACTCTATGAACTGGGGTCCAAAGCCTTTCCGGTTCACGAATTATTGGTGGCACTTATTTGATTTCAGGAAGGTGCTACAGGTCTTCTAGAATGCAGCTTTGATTATTAACTTTGGTAAAAATAATGTGGCCTCGACAATGAGGTTATTGAAAGAGAGTTGCATACAGTGAGGTAAAAATGTGGTGGGTAACACTAATAGTAAAATCAAAGCTCTAAAACTTGAAGTGGATTCCCTAGATTCCCATAAAGAAAGCAGAGACTTATGAGTGGATGAATTAAATAGAAACAACACCATTGCCTTTAGTCTTATAAATTTCTACAGAGTGTAAGAGTCTGCCTGTCATCAGAAATCAAGAGTTTAGTGGTGTAAGTTTGGAGACAGAAATACTTATTTTTTTCATCTCTGTGCCACGAGAAGACAAAAAAAGAATTAAATTTTCTCCTTAGATGTTGATGGAACGACTCTGACAAAACCTTCTGATGTGAAGTTCAATTTCTTTAGTAAGCTTTATTCTCATGATGGTAGATCTAGAGCCTCTAGTTGTAATCTGGATTTTCTAAAGCTTTAGTCTTCCTCCTTTGCTGCTCTAGAAATTCCGTTCTCTAGAGATGAGATTAAAGCTGGCGGGGGTCAACGTGGTGTTGCCTAGATAGCTTTTCAGCCCTTTTTTCTCAGTAGGATTCTTTGTTCAATGACAAGTTCCAAAAAAAAGGCATGGTTGATACTCTTTTTCTCAGTTTCATGGTCCGTTTGGTTTCTCCGTAATGATGTGATCTTCAAGCAGAAGACCCTGACTATAACACACTATTCTTATTATTACTAGACTCCGCTCGTGGCTAAAGGCTATAGATTCTTATTTTTCCTATTCGGCTTCAGATATATTAAGATCCGCAAAGGGACTACTGATATGGACTAATCTCCAAAAATCTAGTTTGGTTGTCATGTGGTCTCCCCCTAAGGTTAATAGCTTCATTATGGAATTCTTCTTGGTATCTTCTTGTTGTCGGTTGGAATTTTACAACCCAATGAAGTCGAGCCACGAGTTCTTGTCGAAGCTATTGAGATCTCAGCCTCTAGCTCTCTCTTACATCACAAGTATATTATTATTGAATCTAACTTTCTGGTCATTAGTAACCCTAACTAATTTCGGAGGTTAAGTATAGAGGTTGGTTGTGTAAAGAGAAGGTATTAGCACCCCAGATACACCCTATCTAAGGTAAGCTGTATTGTTTTGTCTGATTAAATTTAAAGTCTTATTTTGTGATTTTTAATTATTGGTTTGTCTAATGTTCAAGACAAGCCTCCTCAATAAAGAGGTTCTTATCTTTAATCCGGTTAAACCTAACCATTCTATTGTCTAAAAAAGAATTAAATATCCAGAATATAAATTACGCGTAATGTCATACCTCGGATACTAAGAGACAAACAAAATAATTTTTTTGTTGTTTGTGAGATTTTGATCAATGTTCTCTTGACTTTAATAAACTAGTTATTAAAGCCAAAATGCATGCTAAAACATTATTTTTAGCTTTGAGACATATGGCCGTATGCACAAAAACAACAGTATAATTTTTTAGCTTTGAGATACCAGATCGTATGCATATAAATATTTTTCTTTTATTTTTTTTGTATTTTTGGAAGTTTTGATGATAATCGGGTATTTCAATACAGGAGTTGTACTTTTATGGTGTATTTATTTGGAATGGGTCAGCACCAACCCAACATACAACAAAATGGGTCAGCACTAGTTGTACATGAAAATCGACCGACACCAGCCCGACATGAAACGCGTCTGCTTCGACCCAACATAAAATGAAACGGGCCAGCTCCTGCCTATAATAAAATAAAATGGGCCAGCACTGGCCTAAAACAAAATGAAACGGGCCGGTACTGACACAATATGCAACAATGGGCCAGCACATGCTCAAAAATGATAATAGGCTGCACAGTAATCGACCAATTATTTTCGTCTTGCTGTAGAACGTGAATTGCTCATGTTCTATATGCAAATGGATGAAAATAGAAGAACGAAGTAGGGAAGGAGAGAACCGTACCCGGCATGAAGGGTAGCGATTGCTGTCACCTGCGGTGGTTGGAGATGGCGGAGACGATGCCAGCGATGACGGTTCTCACCGGTTCTTCCTCTGCTTTCCCTATCTCTCTTTGTTTTCTATTTTTTTTCCTTTTGTTCTTCTTCTTTCTCTTCTAGTTTTTTCTCTCTCTCCTGTCTCCTCTTCTTCCTCTCGGTCTAGGTCTCTCTCTCTTATCTTTCTCTCAGGTTTGTTTCTTCCCCTTCCCCTATTTTTATAGACAAAAACAGGGGAGTGAAACATGGCTGGAGCGGCCATTGTGCTATCTCCCCTCCATTGCCTCTTCAATGCATGGAAAGTATGGGTTGTCTTGACATCTTTTTGAAGTCACTGGAGGGAAGGAAGTAGGTGAGAAATAGAGGAGAGAGAAAAAAAATCTTCTTCCCCTGTTCTCTGTGCTTCGAAGGGAAGAAGATGATGGTGCCGTTCAAAACGACACCGTTTCTATCTTTTTTTTTTGGTGAACATTGCATGAAACAACAGCATTTTTGACAAAACATGTCGTTTTATTTAAAAGGAAAAGACAACAAAATGTGTTAAATTTCACATCGGTCCTCAATTTGTAATTTTTTCAATTCCTAAATTGTAATTTTAATTTTAAAATCAATGCAATTGCACCCTTGAAAAAATCCAACAGTGGCCCTGAAGTTGGCCAACTTTTTCACTTTGCTTCTTGATCTTGAATTAGTGCAATTTAACCCTCAATTAAGAAATAAACTTCTAAGTTCTTCAATTGGGCCCGATCTAGTTTTAATTACAACCCTTCAACTTACATGCTTTTTTAATTATTTTGGTCATTAGTTTTGGATTTCTTCAATTAAGTCCCTAATTAGCCATCAAACTTTAATATTTATACAATTAAGCCTCTTATTTGACCAAATTAACTTTCAAAAATTATAATTTGACCCCAAAACTTTAATTTATTCCAATTAAAACTCAAATTGACTCCAAAATTATTTTTTATTGCAATCAAACTCTCCATAAATTCAATGAAACCTTCAATAAAATTTAATTGAGTCTATAAACATCTAATTTTGGATTTTTTTTACTCAAATCAAATTTTCTTTGTCAATAGAGCTGTCATCAATCAATAAAATACTGTCAAATTTTAATCTTTGTATTTTTTAACTTTTTCAACTAATTTTTAACTGTTTTAGGGCGCTCTGCCATCCTTTTACATTGTTCATATTTTTTTTTATTTTTTATTTCTTTAAAGAGAAATAATATAATTGGGGAATAATTCAAAAATAAATTATGAGAAGTTGGATGAATAATTCAGAAAACAGACCTTAGTTACATTATAAGCTTTTCTCTTCAGCCAAGAGATTGGCTCTATGCTTTGAAACTCTACCTTCATTATTCTTTGTTGGAGATCGAGGCTGGATTTCTTTTTAACTGGTGGTGGTCTAGATTTTGACTCTTGATTACTCGGTTAAAAAAACTTTTGATACTTTTTTTATTTTTTTGGTAAGCCAAGGTACGTACGTAGATTAAAAGGCTCCAAGAGGAAAGAACCTCGGGAGAAAGAAAGAAAGTGACAACATACAATCAAACAACACATAAACTTGGTACATGATGAAAAGAAGTTGGCAGCTTGCCATCTGAAGTTAATCAAAATACAGAACGGACGTGGATAATCCAAAAGGGAAACCTCAACTGAAGAGCATAAACCCTTCAGCAACATGACACTTGACAGAGAAATTATTAGCTTAACAAAACAGGTGGAGAACGTTCCGAAAAAACACAGACTCTGAAAGGGGAAGGCATCGAACACTTCTTTATTATCGCTTATCAACTATGCGAATATGGGAAATTTAGAAAGTATTTATGTAGGGTTCACCCATTCTTGACTCTGGAGATCCTCCACAAGTTTTTTATCCAAATGGAATGCTGTGGTGAGAACTTCAGGATAAAGAGGCCGGCTGGCTCCAAAGATTGCATTTGCTACTGTGTTTACCCCTGGATTTTGACTTGTTAATGCAGCAATAGCAACGGCAGGAGTCTTTCCAATATTCAATTGAAAGTGAATGAGGCCGAATGGGAATACAAAGAGATCTCCTGGTTTGAGGATTTTGGTAAAGAGACGATGATCAGGATTTGAGGTGACAAAGCCAGCATAAAGAGTGCCTTCCAAAACCAGCAGAACCTCCGATCCTCTGGGGTGATAATGTGGAGGGTTTAGGCCACCGTTTGGCGCCAAGTCTATCCGTGCTAAAGATATGCCAAGAGTGTTAAGCCCAGGCATTAGATCGGCTGTAATGATATTAACACGTGCTCCAAGTTGATTTGATGTGTTTCCAGGAACATCAAGCCCCGAGTACGAGAAATCATCAGGAGTGGCGAGGCCTGGATTCTTACACAATTTTCCATTAACAAGAACTGCAGACACAAGCAAAATGTAATCAGTTGGAAAGCGAATTCAAAATGAAATACATATAATAGTTCGTGAATAGGAAATATCACAATCTTGAATGTACCAGCAGAATTAGCATCATCTATCGCTACGCAGAAGTCTTGGAGGGGGCTGGGGTCATAGGCAGTGACAAATGAGGAAGCCAGAGCCAAGAGAATAAAAACTGCTATCAAATTAGCAACTTTCATCATGGTTCTTCTTTGGCTTGCTACCTTGAATTCTTTCCTTTTCTTTTTTCCTTCTTGGGTATTGTTTGTTGGGTAAGGCGTGAGAGCTTGCATGCAGAGCCTGGGTATTTATAGGTCAAGAAACTCTTATGAGAATGTTTAAAATTCTTTTTTCAACAAGTAATTATTATTATTATTATTTTTTATCAAGCGAACATTGGACTTTGACGATGAAACTCTAACGCACCTTCACTAGTTAAATCTACATTTTTTGAGCAATATAATTAATTAATTAATTAAATAACCAAGCAGAGACTAACAACAGTGACGATGACTAATGGGAGGCACGATACATTACGCCTCTTAATTGGACAAAAAAATCGCTATTTAATCACGACGATTAAGAAGGAATCTGATCTTAATTACTTACTCAATCATCAAGAACTTCTAGATTTTTCAATTCTTCTACTCTTAGAAAGAACCTCTTCATTCTTTTCGGGAGGTTAATGGACTTCAATTGTGTTTTCTTTTTCATTTTTTCCAACTCAATATCAAATTAACTTTTACCACTGCAAGCATACATATTTGTGTTTATTTATTTATTTATTGTTTCTGAGGAGAATGTTGAAAAATAGTTTTAATTATTGGCAGTCATTGGAGGCCGGGTCTTCTCATTGGTGCGGCTTCAGCATGACTTCATTTAATTTTAAATTTCCATTTTTAATTATAAAGCGTTTGATTCTCATAATCTCTTCAGCATGACTTTAAAAGATCATCCACGTATAAGAAAGCGTTTATTTCTCATAATCTCTTTTGGATTCAAACTAAGAAAGGTGTGTGTGTGTGTAGAGAGAGAGAGAGAGAGAGAGAGAGAGAGAAGAATATTTACCATGTTCAGTATATTTCACTCTTGTATTGTACATAACACAAAGGTATAAATGTAAAGTATGGTTGCAGTCCTTAAAAATCATTACAATTCACATATAACAAATCTCTTAACTTAACTTGGTATCAAAACAGGAAAATCACAAGTTCATTCTTCTCTAGGAACTTCAACACATCCGGCCTCCTCCATGTTAAAATTACAATACCAGCCTCATATAATAATTGACAAAGTTAGCCTTGATTGCTGCTTCTTTTGCACTTTTTGTTCATTTCTTATGATTGTTTTCCTATTCCTTAGAAGTTTGTTTAGGATTTCATAGTTAAAGTAATGAATATAGCCATTAGTTCCTATTTTTATGTAACTCTCTTGCTTATACAAAGCAACTCAATTATGCATAATAATACATCATCTTGTTTTCTATTTTCCTACATTTTCATTTGTTCAACAATTTGGTATCAAAGCCAGGTTCTTGTAGGCATTGTATTATTACTTTGTTTTCTTCAGCTTACAAAATGAGTGATATGGAAGTTATTAGCGGAATTAAGGAACTCAATCATCATAACTACAATACTTGGTCTACATGTATGATGTACTACATGTAAGGCCAAGATTTGTGGGAGGTTATCAACGGAAGTGAAACTATATAACCAGAAGCAGAAGTTACAAATGGTACGCTAAGGAAATAGAAGATAAAAGTGGGCAAAACAATGGTTGCTTTGAAGACAACAGTTGAAAATGATATGCTGGAGCATAGAAGGGGTGCCAAAAACTCTTAAAGAAGCTTGGGATACGTTTGCCAAGCTATTCTCAAAGAACAACATTACAAGGCTCCAGTTACTTGAAAACGAGTTATTATCGATAACTCAACGTAGCATGATGATTGCTCAATATTTGAACAAAGTAAAATCGTTATGTGGTGAAATTTTAGAGTTGGATCCACAAGCTCCAATTCAGGAAACCAGAATGAAAAGAATAGTTATCCATGGTTTGATATCTGAGTATAGGGTTTTCGTTACTGTAGTACTGGGATAGCTGAATCAACCATCACTTGTTGAATTTGAAAATTTGCTTGCTGGTTAAGAGGTTTTAGCAAACCAAATGGGAGGAGTCTTACTAAAGAGTGAAGCAGAAGCACTCTAGGCCAACAAAGGTAGTGGGAATTTCAAGCAATATGACAATGGCGGAATTAAAAGGAGCAGTGACAAGACAAGAAATCATCAAGGTGAAGTAAGTAATCGTGCGAAGGGAGGTTGGAAGAACCAAGGTGATAAAAAAAAAAACTTTGAAGGAAAGTGCTATAATTGCAGAAAGAAGGGTCATATGGCTAAGCTTTGTACATGGTAAACAAAGTTTATAGAAAGTAATGATGCTACTTTTAAAAGTGAAGAAGAATGGGATGCTAAGGCATTATTTGTTACAAAAGAAGATGAACTAGCCATGACAATAAGGCAAATAAAGTTTGAGGAGAGTGATTCTGTTACTTTAAAAAGTGAAGAAGAATGAGATGTTGCCAAAGAAGATGAACTAGTCCTGACAACAACATTGTTTGATCAAATTGATTAAAAGAAAGATTGGATAGTTGACTCAGACTGCTCAAATCATATGACTGGTGACAAGGAGAAGCTGCAAAACTTGACAGTATACAAAGGAAACCGTGATGGTAACAACCAACAACTCAAAATTACTGATAGCTGATGTTGGTAATACAATAGTCTCTAATCATTAGAGTGCCAAAAAGGTATCACTTTAAAAAGTCTATCATGTTCCAGGTATGAAGAAAAACCTTTTGTCTAGTCTATCATGTTCTAGGTATGAAGAAAAACGTTCTGCCTGTATCACAATTAACATCTTCAGGGCATTTTGTTTTGTTTGGACCTTAAGATGTGAGAGTATATCATAATCTTGATATTGCAAAAAGGCCACTGATGAAGGGGCAAAGGCTAGAGTCAGTCTATGTAATGTTTGCAGAAACCGCTTATATAAATAAGACCAGAAAAAACAAAACAACATACTTATGACATATGTGTTTGAGTCATGTTAGCTATTCTAAGTTAGATATAATGATTAAGAAGTCGATGTTGAAGGGACTTCCTCAAGTTGAAGTAAGAACAAAAACAGTTTGTGTAAGAACAAAAACAGTTTGTGCCAGTATGGGAAAGAACATCAGTTGCTGTGAAACCATTCTAATTTGTCAATAATGTTAGGCACTAATTTGTCAACAATGTTAGGCATAAATTTGGTGCCACCTACCTTACCCTTGTCTTTTGCATGGATGCTTGCCTATAAATAGGTAATGCATCCAAACATTATAAACACACCACAAGAGAGAAAGAAGAGAGGGTGAGGAGAGAGTAATCCCACAAAATTGTGAGGTATTTGTGAGATAATAAGTGAGGTGTTTTCTCCTAATAATAGAGAGATTTTTGTTGTTCTCCTATTATTAGAAAGAAGTTGTATTCCCACATTACTTAGTAAAATCCTTCTATATTTGCCCATGGACGTAGCCAGATTGAGTGAATCACGTAAATTCTTGTGTGTCATTTCTCATTTTATCTTGTCCTTTACCTTTTATCTTGTCGGGTTTGCATGCCAGTATCCTAACAGTGGTATCAGAGCCTTCTGGTTGGTGTTGTTAATACACAAAAATTATTCGTGTATACGGTTACTATTCACGTATACGACACTATTCATCCATACGGTACTGTTCACATATGTTGATGTTGGCGTATATAGAAAGTCAGTACGGTGATTAAATACAGTCTAGGAAGTTCTGTCTAAGGAGATTGGGTTTTAAGCGGGACCATTTGTGACCCCTCCAATCTTTCCTAGGAACTTACTTAGTGGAGTATTATTCACACGATACTATTTCTATATACGTTACAGATCTGTGAAACGGTGATAGCTGAATAGATCTTGGTGAATACAATGGCAGCAAAGTACGAGATTGAGAGGTTTAATGAGAGCAATTTCTCACTGTGGAAAATGAGAATCAAGGCAATCTTAAGGAAAAACAATTGCTTGACAGCAATTGGGGATCGGCCCGCGGAGATCATTGATAATGTAAAATGGAATGAGATGGATGGCAATGCTATTGCTAACATACATTTAGCATTAGCTGATGAAGTATTATCAAGTGTGGCGGAAAAGAAAACAGCTAAGGAGATATGAGAGACTCTAACAATGCTATACGAGTCTAAGTCTTTGCACAATAAGATTTTCTTAAAGCGGAGACTTTATACCCTTCGAATGGCAGAAACCACATCGTTGACTAACCACATCAACACAATAAGAACTCTATTTTCACAACTCACTACATTGGATCAACAAATAGAGGAAAATGAACGTGCAAAGCTTCTACTTCAAAGTCTTCCTGATTCGTATGATCAACTCATTATCAACTTGACAAATAATATCCTCTCAGATTATTTAGTCTTCGATGATGTTGCAGCCGCTATCTTGGAAGAAGAAAATAGGCGCAAAAACAAAGGAGACAGAAATTGTTCAAACCAAGTAGAGGCATTGTTGGTGTCAAGAGTAAGATTAACGGAGCATGGCTCTAGTGGGAGTCAAAGGCAGGGGAGGTCTAAATCAAGAAGTAAGAAGGCTGTAAAATGTTACAACTGTGACAAAAAGGGACACTTCAAAAAGGATTGTTGGTTTAAAAAGGGTATAGAGAATACTGCAGAGTCATCAAAATCTCAAGGATGTGTTGCAAGTACCTCAAAAGATGGAGAGATTTTATATAGTGAAGCAGCAACAATCTCTATAGATAGAGAAGAGCTCACTGGAGTATGGCTAATGGATTCAGGAGCAACATGGCATATGACTCCTAATCGAGATTGGTTCCATACATATAAACCCATCTCTGGAGGCAAAGTGTTCATGGGTGATAATCATGCTTTAGAGATTGTCGGCATTGACACCATCAAATTGAAGATGTATGATGGCTTAATTCGTACTATTTTAGAAGTGCGACATGTGAAAGACTTAAAGAAGAATTTTTGTCTATAGGACAATTTGATAGTCTTGGCTATAAGATCCGAACAGAAAATGGAATCATGAAAATCATCAAAGGAGCGCTGGTGGTTTTAAAGGCAAGAAAGACAGTTGCAAATGTATTTGCATTAATGGAAGAAACACATCGTGAGGTAGAAGCGTCAATCGCATCAGCCAGTCCTGCAGAAGAGAAGACGATGATGTGGCATTAAAAACTAGGTCATATGTTAGAAAAAGGTTTAAAGGTTCTCTCTGATCAAAAGTTACTCCCTAGGCTTACAAAGGTTACTTTACCTTTTTGTGAGCACTGTGTTACAAGTAAACAACACAGGTTGAAGTTTGGCACATCAACAACTAAGAGCAAATACATCTTAGACCTGATTCACTCTGATGTATGGCAAGCACCGGTTGTATCCTTGGGAGGAGCAAGATACTTTGTATCATTTATAGATGACTTCTCCAGGAGATGTTGGGTGTATCCAATTAGAAGGAAGACAGATGTGCTTACAGTCTTTAAAACTTTCAAAGCACGAGTGGAACTTGAATATGAAAAGAAGATCAAGTGTTTGAGGACTGACAATAGAGAAGAATATACCAGTGATGAATTTGATAACTTCTGTCAACATGAAGGTATCAAAAGGTAGTTCACAACAGTATACACTCCACAACAAAATGGAGTGGCAGAACGGATGAACAAAACTCTGTTAGAAAGAACAAGAGCAATGTTGAAGGCTGCAGGTTTAGGAAAGTCATTCTGGGCAGAAGTAGTCAATACCGCCTGTTATGTGATAAATCGATCTCCATCAAGCGCAATTGAGATAAAGACATCGATGGAGATGTGGACTGGAAAACCAGCTGATTATTCTCGATTGCATATATTTGGAAGTCCTGTGTACGTGATGTACAATACACAAGAAGTTAGCAAGCTGGATTCAAAATCTAGAAAATGTATATTTTTGGGATATGCTGATGGAGTGAAGGGGTATCGCTTGTGGGATCCCATTGCCTACAAGGTAGTTATCAGCAGAGATGTCATATTTGTAGAAGATCAAATGCAAAAGGAAGAACATAATAGCATTCTAAAGGAGACTACAACAGTCCATGTGGAAAATACTCAGAATCATGCTTCTTCTAAAGCTGTACTAGAGCATGAAGAGCAAGAACAAATAGAGTCTGAAACTCCTGAAGTTCGGCGGTCGACTCGTGAAAGAAGACCACCGGCTTGGCACTTAGAATATGTTATTGAAAGTAACATTGCATACTATCTTCTAATAGAGGATGGAGAGCCATCAACTTTCCATGAGGCTATCAAAAGCACAGATGTGTCTATGTGGATGACAGCAATGCAAGAGGAGATTGAAGCTTTACACAAGAATAATACTTGGAATCTTGTTCCACTACCACAAGGAAGAAAGGCCATTGGCAACAAATGGGTTTACAAGATAAAACATGATGGCAATGATCAAGTGGAGCGGTATCGTGCGAGATTGGTGGTGAAAGGATATGTTCAGAAAGAAGGAATAAACTTCAATGAGATATTTTCTCCGGTGGTACGACTTACGACAATCAGAGTAGTCTTGGCAATGTGTGCTATATTTGATCTTCACTTGGAGTAGTTAGACGTGAAAACTGCATTTCTTCATGAAGAACTCAAAGAAGAAATTTATATGCTTCAACCAGAGGGTTTTGCTGAAACAGGCAAGGAGAACTTGGTTTGTAGGTTGAACAAATCTCTATACGGTCTCAAACAGGCGCCAAGGTGTTGGTATAAGAGATTTGATTCCTTCATAATTAGCCTTGGGTACAACAGACTCAGTTCAGACCATTGTACGTATTACAAGAGGTTTGAAGAAGATTTCATCATTTTGTTGTTGTACGTGGATGACATGTTGGTGATAGGGCCTAACAAAGATCGAGTCCAAGAATTGAAGGCACAGTTGGCTAGGGAGTTTGATATGAAGGACCTGGGACCAACAAACAAGATTCTAGGGATGCAAATTTACGGAGACAGAAGTAAGAGGAAGATTTGACTTTCTCAGAAGAATTATTTAAAGAAGATCTTGTGACGCTTCAACATGCAAGATTGTAAGCTAATTTCCACCCCACTTCCTATTAACTTCAAATTATCCTCAAGTATGTCTCCTAGCAATGAAGCAGAGAGGATAGAGATGTCTTGAGTACCGTATGCATCAGCAGTGAGAAGTTTAATGTTTACCATGATATGTACAAGACCAGACATTGCACAAGTAGTGGGAGCAGTTAGTCGATACATGACAAATCCTGGTAGAGAGCATTGGAATACTATTAAGAGGATCTTGAGATACATCAAGGGTACCTCAGATGTTGCATCAGAACTTACTATAAGAGGATATGTTGATTCAGATTTTGCTGATGACCTTGAGAAAAGAAAGTCCACTACAGGCTATGTATTCATAATTGCAGGAGGAGCTGTGAGCTGGGTCTCTAAACTACAGACTGTTGTAGCGTTATCCACAACAGAAGCTGAGTACATGGCAGCTACACAAGCTTGTAAAGAAGCAATATGGATGAAGAAACTTATGGAGGAGCTCGGGCACAAACAAGAGAATATTCTTTTGTATTGTGATTGTCAAAGTGCCTTGCATATTGCAAGGAATCCAACATTTCATTTAAGAACAAAACACATAGATATTCAGTATCACTTTGTTCGCGAAGTGGTGGAAGATGAAAGTGTGGATTTTCAAAAGATTCACACAAAGGAAAACCCAGCAGATGCTTTGACCAAACCAGTCAACACTGATAAGTATGTATGGTGCAGATTCTATTACTGCTTAGCAGAAACGTAAGCAACATGAAGATGACAAGTATAGAAATGATAGAAGAATCACAGATAATCAAGTGTGAAGACTTGATTAACTCATCAAAGTCTTCAAGTGGGAGAATGTGAAACCACCCTAATTTGTCAACAATGTTAGGCACCAATTTGTCAACAATGTTAGGCATAAATTTGGTGCCACCTACCTTGCCCTTGTCTTTTGCATGGATGCTTGCCTATAAATAGGCAATGCATCCAAGCATTATAAACACACCACAAGAGAGAAAGAAGAGAGGGTGAGGAGAGAGTAATCCCACAAAATTATGAGATATTTGTGAGATAGTAAGTGAGGTGTTTTCTCCTAATAATAGAGATATTTTTATTGTTCTCCTATTATTAGAAAGAAGTTGTATTCCCACATTACTTAGTAAAATCCTTCTATACTTGCTCGTGGATGTAGCCAGATTGGGTGAACCTGGTAAATTCTTGTGTGTCATTTCTCATTTTATCTTGTCCCTTACCTTTTATCTTGTCGAGTTTGCATGCTAGTATCCTAACAATTGCCGTATGAAGAATCCAAATTTCAAGCCAAGAAACCGCTAGAATTGGTCTGCTCTGATGTCTTCGGACCAGTGAAGCAAGCTTCTATCAGTGGGATAAGGTACATGGTGATTTTTATTGATGATTTTTCAAGGCATGTGTAGGTTTATTTTTAAAAAGAGAATTTGAAACCTTCTCAAAATTTAACGAGTTCCAAAGTGCAGCAGAAGCAGAGATTGGTAAGAAAATCTATTTTCTACGCATAGACAACAAGGGAGATTATACCTCAGATGAGTTCTCTAAATTTCTACAAGAAAATCAAATACATCATCAATTCACATGTGCCAGCACTTCACAATAGAATGGCATCGCAGAAATGAAAAACAAACACCTTACATAACTTTGTGGAAGTATACTTCATGCAAAGAATGTTCCAGGATGTTTTTGGGCAGAAACAATGAACACTACCTCCTACGTGATCAATAGGCTTCCTTAACAAAGGTTATGTTCCTTTCACCTTTTGAAAAATTGTGGAACATGCAACCTGCAGTCAATTATTTTCGTGTTTTTGGATGTGTGCGCCATGTTTTTATACCTGATCATTTATGTGGCAAGATTGATAAAAAAAAGCTGCGAGGTGTATTTTTATAAGATATGATAGTTAAATAAAAGGGTGGAAATGTTGCGATCCTTTAACTAGGAAGTGCTACACATCATAAAATATATTGTTTGATGAAGTATCCTCATGGTGGTCCTCTGAAAAGGAGACATTACTAGTTTTAGATTCTTTACAGTTCGTCCAAATTCAATTGGATTTAGGCGAAGGTGAAGGTTCAGATGATTTCAAAAAAGACATAGCACAAAGTCCTTAGCAAATAGTTGTGTACGAACAACCAAGTAAAAAAAGGGAGCCTAGCAAAACAGAGGAACTAAGATGATCAACAAGAATTAAAAGGCCAAATTCTAAATATGCCAATGCTATTATAATAGAAGAAGAAGACATTTGAAACCAGCCATGGGAGTTTGTTCCAAAATCAAGAGATGTGAAGCCTATTTCTTGCAAATAGGTTTATAAAATAAAACGCCCCATATATGAATTAATTGAAAGATACAAAGCATGTCTAGTAGCTCGAGGTCTCTCTCAATAGTATGGACAAGACTATGATGCAACGTTTAGTCCAATTACAAAGATTACAACTAATAAAGTTTTACTTGCACTTGCAGCTAACAAATTTATGGCAAATGGATATGAAGAATATAAAGAATATGTTCCTGCATGGAGAGTTGGATCGAGAAATTTTCAAAAACCAATTAATGTTATTTCAGAGTCAAGATCATCCTAAATATGTCTGTAAGATATGAAAGGTGTTCTATGAATTAAAACAAGCATTAAGAGGCTGGTATGGTAAAATGTTGAACTTCTAACTTGTAATGGCTATTCCATGACGTCTGAAGATTATAGCTTTGTTAAATCAGTTAACATAAAGCTAGTTATTATACTAATGTACATGAATGACTTAATCATAGCAGGAGATTGTGAAGAAAAAATATGCCATTTATCCCACATCGAGAACGAGGAATAAAAGAATGCAAGCACATCTATAAGAAAGAGGCACTGTACCATGTCAAAATTTTGAAGGGTCGGTTGTCTGCACATGCCACGCCCGCCCTCGTTTGGTGTGTGCCGTATGGCTATCAAGACATTTAGCTGACATGATTTGTGGAACCTACCAGAGTTGGCTCGCTTGACCGACCCTCCTTGCACGTGGGAATGATCTCTTGACCTGGAATTCAGGCCATTTTCACTGTGATCTAGCATGAGGCAGGGGAATCAAAGTGTTCCAACCGTCTAATTTAATTTGTTTGATACCTCCAGCATAGCATAAAAATTAGGAGGGATGGATGTTGTGCAGACCGAAATCAAATATAAATAAAACACAAAGCAAACATAAACAAACACAAACAAGTAGAAAGATAAATAAAATACAAACAAGCAGGTTTATAGAGGCAGCAAATTATATATTATTGGAGAAATGATATAAACACTAAACTTAACCCAGTACAATCTCATAAAACTCAGTGTTTTATTCTTACACTCGATGTTTCTCTCAGATCTGCATTTTCTCACTCTCACAATTGCACTCACCACCTCTGTACTCTCTTGCACACACTATATTTATCTCTTACTCTCTCGTCTCTATTTAGAGGAGAAATATGAGGCAACCTATGTGCAGCCTAATACATGCCAACCAACTACTACCTATTACAACAACAAAGTCATGGTGGTTGGAAAAAGGTTGACAAATTTGCTACAAATCTCCACCTTGACAAGATTTTTCCACCCAATCCTCGTGATCAATCAATGCTGCCTCTAACGCGCCATATGGCGCTGCACCCTGAAGGTGCTCAACACCAAGAGATGTTGACCAAATCCAAACAATGTTGGAACTTGATCCCTGAGACACATTTTGTGACCATGTTAGCTGGATTATCTGCGGTACCAATCTTCTGTAGCAGAATATCCCCTTCATCCATAATTTCACGAACAAAATGAAATTGAACATCGATGTGCTTGGTGTGGGAATGATGAACTTGATTCTTTGCAAGACAAATAGCACGTTGACTATCACAATGGACAGTCACGTGCTCTTGAATAATTCTCAAATCTATAATCAACCCATGTAACCAAATAGCTTCTTTGAAAGCTTCCGTTACTGCTATATATGCCTCAGTTGTTGACAAAGCTACTATTGATTGTAACGTTGACCTCCAACTTACAGGCCCTTTAGCAAGTGTAAACACATAGCCTGTTGTGCAATGACGCTTGTCTAAGTCACCAGCATAGTCCGAATCCATATAACCAACTAAATTTTGTCCGAGTCTATCATCCCTCTCAAACTTCAAACCAATATCAGTTGTGCCATGAATGTACCGTAAAATCCACTTAACTGCTTGCTAGTGACCCTTTCCCGGATCATGAATATACCTGCTCACCATAGTAATTGCATGTGAAATATCTGGTCTCGTACAAACCATCGCATACATTAATACACCAACTGCATTTGCATATGGAATTTGAGCCATATGCTTGCGCTCTTCCTCTGTGTGTGGAGACATTGAAGCACTTAGCTTAAAATGAGGAGCTAGAGGTGTACTTACAGGCGTGGTCTTGCCTTCTACCCCAAATCTCTTTAGAATTTTCTTCAAGTATTGGGTCTGTGTCAAACAAACTATGCCGTTTCTTCTGTCTCTCTGAATCTCCATGCCAATAATCTTCTTAGCTTCTCCAAGGTCTTTCATTTCAAACTCAGTCTTTAGTTGAGCTTTCAGTCTATCAATCTCCACTTTGCTCTTCGATGAGATCAACATATCATCCACATATAAGAGCAAATAGATGAAAGAACCATAAAAATTTTTGCGAAAATATACACAGTGATCAAACTGACTCCGTGTGTATCCATGTTTTATCATGAACTTGTCAAATCGTTTATACCATTGGCAAGGAGATTGTTTCAATCTATAGAATGACTTCTTCAATTTACAAGCCCAATTCTCTTTCCTAATGACTTTGAAACCATTTGGCTGAGACATGTAAATTTCCTCTTCCAAATCTCCATATAGGAAGGTAGTTTTCACATCAAGTTGGGCTAACTCCAAATCAAATTATGCAACCAAGGTTAACAGAATATGGATTGAAGAATGCTTAACAACTGGAGAGAATACCTCATTATAATCTATCCCTTTTTTCTGAGCATAATCTTTTGCTACCAATCTTGCTTTGAATCGGATGTTGTCTTTTCCAAGATTACCTTCCTTTTTGGCATATACCCACTTGCAACCAATTGTCTTCTTTCCCTCAGGGAGTTGCACCAAATCCCAAGTCTGATTCATGTGGAGAGATTTCATCTCTTCATCCATTGCCTCTTTCCATTTTGCACTTTCTACACCCTGTACTGTTTCTTTATAGGTGTAGGGGATTCCATCATCAATCACTGGAAGTGTATAAGCCACCATATTACAATACCGAGGAGGTTTCTTGATAACTCCTTTTGGTTTACTAATTGCAATAGATTCTTGTTGTGTGGTTGCTAGAGTTATTGCATCCTCTTCATTTGAACTTTCATCTGAATCTCCTTTAGTATGGATTGTCTAAACAGTCTTTATAGGAATGACTGAAGTTTCCAACTCCACCTGTTGTGCATCACCAGACTGTTTCTCCTTCTCTTGTGATTTTTCTTGCTGTAACATGCCATACTCATCAAAAGTGACATCTGTACTCTAAATCACTTTCTTTGATTCAGAACACTAGAGTCTATAACCTTTTACTCCTCCAATAAAGCCCAAAAATATAGCTTAGACTCAGTAACATGATAATATGCTGAGCAACCAAATATACACATAGAGTCATAATCATTTGCAGGAGAGCCTAACCATACCTCTAAGGGGGTTCTTCCATTTAATGCTGTTGAAGGTAACCAATTAACAATATAACGAGCATAACTTAATGCCTCACCTAAAACACTTTGCTTAGTCTTGAATGTGATAACATACATCAAACTTTCTCCATCAATGTGCAATTCATGCATTCTACTACTCCATTTTGTTGTGGTGTTTTGCGCAATGTAAAATATTGCTTGATCCTTTCATCTTAGCAAACTTCAAAGAAAGGATCTAAAGTGTACTCACCACCATTATCTGACCGAAGAGTCTTAACTCTCCTTCCAGTTTGAGTCTCCACCATTTTCTTCCATTTCAGAAAGATATCAAGGACCTCATCCTTGTGTTTCATCATATACACCCATACTCGTTTTGAGAAATCATCAATAAAAGTAACAAACCAACGATTACCTCCAAGAGATTCATTATTTGAAGGTCCCTATACGTTTGTGTGAACATAATCAAGAATCCCTTTTGTATTGTGTACCACAGTGCCAAACTTGACTCTTGTCTATTTTCCAAGAACACAATGCTCACAAAACCCATGCTTCCCAGTCTTGGCGCCTTTTAATAGGCCTTCCTTGACCAATCCTTGCAAAGCCTTTTCACCAGCATGCCTTAAGCGCATGTGCCAAAGTCTAGAATTATCTACTTCATTATCTTCTATGCTTTTTAGAAATAACTGCTGTACCAATAATAGTAGATCCATCTAGGAAATATAAGTTTCCTTTCCTCATGCCTCTTAAGACAACTAATGCACCACAAATTGCTCTCACGACTCCACCATGCATGATAATCTTATAACCACTGGATTCTAGGACTCCAAGTGAGAAGAGATTTTTCTTCAAGTCAGGTACATACTGTACCTCTGTTAGTGTCTTGACTACCCCATTATGCATCTTCAGATGGATAGTCCCAATCCCTTTGATCTCACAAACATCATCATTACCCATCAACACAATTCCTCCATCGAAGTCCTCGAGCCTCAAGAATAAGTGCTTGTTAGGGCATATGTGATAGGAACATGCAGAATCAAGAATCCATTCACCAGAATGGTTTTCTGGTGATGAGACCATGAATGTACAGTCTTGTTCATCTTCATCTCATGCAACGTTCATAGTTGGTTCATCTTTTTCCTTGTTGCCCTTGATCGGACAATCTTTCCTCCAGTGCCCCTTTTTGTGACAAAAGGCACACTCATCTTTTACAAGATATTATATGTTTGATGATTCTCCTCTGGATTTTAAGCGAGATCTCCCTTGCCCTCGAAATCTTCTGGGGTTTGTTCTGCCTCTAATTGTCAATGCTTCTAATGTTGACTCCTTGTGAACAATTTGGTCCTTCTTCCAGCACTCATTATTTACGAAAGCATTGGACACATCAATGAATTTAATCTTTCCTTTACCATACAGTAAAGTGGTGACGAGATGTTCATATGTGTTAGGCAGTGAATTCAATAACAACAAAGTTTTATCTTCATCATCAATTTCACATCTAAATTCTTCAAATCAACTATCATTTTATTGAAATCATTTAAATGCTCATTCATAGAAGTACCTTTCTTGTGCTGAAAGCAGAAGATCCTTCTCTTTAAGTAGAGACGATTCTCTATACTCTTCTTCATAAACTTGTCCTCCACTGCTTGCCATAATTCCTTTGCAGAGTTTTGTTCTGAAAAGGCGTACTTCTGATCCTTTACAAGAAAAAGTCGGATGGAACTGCAGGCCAATCGATTTATCCTTTCCTAGCTTTTATCATCCAAATCCTCCAGTTTATCTTTTAGAGTGAAATCCAAATTCATTTGGACAAGCATATCCATGTCTTTATATTTCCACATGCCAAAATTACCTTTCCCATCAAACTTCTCCACCTCAAATTTGGTACTCGATACCGAGATATATTATGGAGGTATGCTAGCATTTCCCGCTAATCTTTCTTCTAGAATATCAACCATTAGGACATCTTATGCTCAAAAGGCTCCCAAAATTATTGAAACACGCACTTTTATGCTCAAAAGAGCCAAAAATAGTAACTTCAGTGTGCTGTTTCATAAAACAGACACCATGGTTGCATCCGGAATGGTTGAAAATGCTAGGAACCAGTTTAACTCGACCTAAAACGGGTCAAAAAATCACTGAGTTGGCAAAAAAAACCAATCTGACTGAGTTAACTCAGGGAAGGAATATTCTATCTCTGATAAAGAATATTCTGTCATAGGAATATTCTTTTACGGTCAATGAAATATTCTTATTCTATCAAGAGAATATTTTGCCACTGTTAGATGACGTGTCTGATGACATGGTAATGTGGACCCTTTGTTGATGACGTTGATGGTGACTTAACGCCAACGTGTTGGATGACATGGCTGTCTTCTCAGGTGAGAATGTCGGCATTGTCTAGTTTTTCCAGCAGATTTCCAGCGAAACTTCGGCGAGCTCTAAAGGGCTCATTTCAACTCCAATTTCGATAATCTTTCTATCGTCGGACTCGTATCGATGAGAGAAATCTTTGCAGGTGGTCAAAATCAAGATATGAGAACTTTGAAAATTCTGCAACTTTGAATAGAGAGCTAAAAAACATGTTTTTTTTAGTGTTCTAGCTTCCCTAATGATCTAATACCAATTTGTTGCGCATACTAGACTGAAAGCAAACACAAATAAAACACAAACAAACAGATTTATGTGGTTCTCTAAAATCGGGTACGTTCACGGAGGTAGCAGATTGTATATTATTGGAGGAATGATACAAACACTCAACTCAACCCAGTACAATCCCACAAAACTCAGTGTTTCACTCTTACACTCGGTGTTTCTCTTAAATCTGCATTTTCTCATTCTCATAGTTGCACTCACCACCTCTGCACTCTCTAGCACACATTATATTTATCTCTCACTCTCTCATCTCTGTTTATAGGAGAAATATGAGGCAATCCATGTGCAACCTAATACATGCCAACCAAATACTACCTACTTACTGCAACAATAAAGTTATGGTGATTGGAAAAAGATTGACAAATTTGCCACAATGGATTCAAGTTACTGTATGATTAAATATTTCTAGTTCTACAACTATTAAGCCTGAACTGGAAATAAGCTATTTCTTGAGTTATGCAATAACTAGGTCATTCTTTCCATGAATGCAAGCATGTCATTCTATATGCACCAGAATCATTCAGAAGTGTTTTTTTTTACCATTTTCCTTCTGTGGCTGGGTGTAATTGAGAGAAGCATAATGAAGTTAAAGTAGAGCGGATCGGGAGGACTGAATCATCGTCCGCCTTTCTTTTCTGGTAGGATGTGGAAATGCCAGAAAATATGATTTTTGTCATTGGGGAAGTTGAAGAACATGAAAAAAGTTCGGTGTATTTACTCTGTTCAATAAATTATTGATTGCTGGTTCGTGGGGTAGGCAGCCTTAAAGTGAGCTAAAAGACTGAATCTTTGTTTATGTAACTAATATCCTCTAGTATTATCAATAAATAAAAAGTTTATATATAGTGGGCAGGCAGCTTGTATCTTTGTGAAGTTATTCGCGAGAAATCTTTACCATTCTACAAATTCATTCAAAGATCTTTTTGTTATAAGACAAAATTAAGGTGGATTTCCTAGTTAAAGTTTGCTCTAGGGACAGTTACATTTCAGAACTACGCCATCAAGCATGCGTCAACCATGCGAGAATCCTTGCAGTTGGATGCAGCCTTTCAGGGTATTCAAGTTGACATTCCAAATTTTGTCTCTCTTCACCCGTGTCTCACTTCTATGGTCTTTGTATTGCAGGCTGAAACAAACAGTAGTCAATGAATACCTAAAAGGGTTGCCCCCAACTTGCAGCTTTCTGGGGATGGATATGTTTGGGAGAATCGTACTCCAGAGGCAATGGACCACTCAACAAGGCTCTGACCATTCACTCCTTCGACATCCTCTACCATCTTCACTAGAAAAGAGTCACTTTTATAAAAAGAGTGTTGAAAGTAAACTCAATCTAGAAGGTCAAGAAAGGCAACCACGAGCTGTCATCGCCCAACCGTCCAGCCACCAGCGCCAGCCACTTTCACACCGTCGGCCACAACTGCCTTCACACTTGAAGGTTGAATTTTCTTGTTTTGATTTCATGTATAAATAGATAGCTAAGCTTATACAATTATGTGTGGAGAGATTGAGAGAAACACTAGAGAGAAAGACAGAAAGAGAGAGGGTGTGTTATTGTAAGCTTGTTATTCTTGAAATAAAAGAGTGTGTTTTATCCCCTTCGAGTGTTTTAAAACCACCACAAGTGGTTTCTCCCACCAATAATTGGTATCAGAGCCCCGTTCGTCGGAAAACAGAGGTATTTTTGGGACATATCTGAATTTTCAAAGTTGTCAAAAATAAATTTTGATCATTCTAAAGTGTAGAGCTCATCAATACGAACTCAACGGTGCAAAAATCAGATCAATCGGAGCACGGGGTGGACCACACTCTTCATCTGAAGTTTCAGCACTGTAGCCCACGCTCCTCGAGGAAGAAGACGACTGAGCCACACGCGGGCCATATTTAAGCCGAGCTGGGAGCCAAGCCACGAGCCATATTTCAAAGCCGAGCCGAGCTCCAAGCCATATTCCAAAGCCAAGCCAAGCTCCGAGCCATATTCTGAAGCTAAGCCAAAAAGAATATTCTTTGGAATATTCCGGATCAATCTACAATGTCAGTTTTGCCAAATTCAACTCCCAAAAAGTGATATAGTCATTTAAAGAGCAAAATGAATACAGAAAATGCACAAACACTCATCCCGAAGCTAACCAAAGACAACTATGATAGTTGGTGCATCAGATTGAAGGCATTCCTTAGTTTATAAGAGTGTATAGACATTGTGCAATATGGTTATGATGAACCAGAATCCAAAAAATCAGAAGATGCTTTACTAGAGGTACAGAAGCAAGTCCTTAAAGCCAATAGAAAGAAAGACAACAAAGCAAAGACCATCATTTATCAAGGTCTTGATGAAGTGACATTTAAAATCATTGCTTCCGTAGAAACATCAAAAGAAATATGGGAGGCTCTCTAACAAAAATACAAAGGTGCTGATAGAATAAAGAAGATTCGTCTCCAATCTTTACGAGGTGAATTTGAATTGTTACAAATGAAGTCCTCAGAATCCATTTTTGATTATCGCACAAGAATTATGGTATAGTCAATCAGATGAGAAGAAATGAAGAAGCCCTTTCAGATGCTCGAATTACTGAGAAAATTTTGAGATCTCTAGATCCAAAATTTGATTTTGTTGTTGTCGCTATTGAAGAGTCCAAAGAGTTGGACAAGTTAACAGTGGATGAACTTATGAGTTCTTTGCAAGCTCATGAGTAAAAGATTGTAAAAAGAAATGGAGATAAGGCAATTGAGCATGCCTTACAAGCAAAGTTGTCTCTCAAAGACAAATATGAGCAAAGGGAGACTTCAACAAGTGGATACACCACTCGAGGAAGAAGTCAACAAACACGAGGAGGATTTCAATGATTTCAAGGCAGAGGTTCGTGGAATACAGGTTTTAGAGGAAGAGATGGTAGAAACACCACTAGAGGAGGTCAAGGACAACAAGCATTCACTCCTAGAGGAAGAGGAGATGGTTACAATAACCGTGACAAGAGGAATATTCAGTGTTATAATTGCAATCAATTTGGCCACTATAGCACTGCATGTCAAAAGAAAGCTCCACTAGAGATCTGTGAGCGAGTCAACTATGCAGAAGAGGATGTCAACAGTAGAGGAGCAGCTGCATTATTTGTCCAATAAGGACTTGACAAGAATCAAAAGAATATTTGGTATCTTGATTCTGGAGCCAGCAATCACATGTGTAGCCAACGAGATTTATTTAGTGATCTAGATGAGACCATACAAGGTTTTGTCACCTTTGGAGATACATCAAAAGTTTCATTCAAAGGTAAAGGCAACATCCCAATCAAGTTGAAGAATGGCGATCATAGCTACATCGCCGATGTCTACTATGCCCCAACCATAAAGCAGAACTTGGTGAGCATAGGTCAACTTTTGGAGAGAGGCTATACACTTTACATGAAGAATTGTCATCTGACAATTACAGACTACAATGGGAGATTAATTGCCTATGTGAAAATGTCTAAGAATAGGATGTTTCCTTTAAACATCCAATATGATGCAGTAAAGTGTTTGAGTGCCATCACCAACAGTGAAGAATGGCTTTGAAACCTGAGGCTTAGACGTCTGAATTTCACAAGTTTGAAGATGCTAGCAAGAAAGAAGATGGTCAAAGGTATGCCCCACATTGATCATCCAGAAGAAGTCTGTGAGAGTTGTGTCCTCAACAAACATCACAGATCCAGTTTTGCCAAAGAAGTTAACTGGAAAGCAAAGAAGCCACTAGAGTTAGTGCACACAGATGTGTGTGGTCGTATAAAGCCTATGTCGAATGGAAAAAATAGGTACTTCCTCACTTTCATTGATGATTTTAGCAGAAAGACATGGGTATATGTTTTGGAGAGGAAGTCAGAAGTGTTCAATTATTTTAAAGATTTTAAAGCAATTGTTGAGAAGCAAAGTGGTTATAAGATCAGAACTGTGAGATCTGATCAAGGTGGAGAATATACAGTAAATGACTTTAAAGCCTTTTGTACACAACAAGGCATGAGACATCAGATAACACCAGCTTATACACCACAATTGAATGATGTAGCTGAGAGGAAGAATCGAACAATTCTTGATATGGTAAGAAGTCTATTCAAAGGAAAGAAGCTGCCCAAGCAATACTAGGCTGAAGCTATATCATGTGCAGTATATTTGCTGAATCGTTGCCCAACCAGAAGTTTGCAAGCTGTCACTCCATAAGAAGCATGGAGTGGTCACAAACCAAGTGTTACTCATCTTCGAGTCTTTGGTTGTGTGGCATATGAAAAGATCCCAGATACAAGAAAGACCAAACTTGATGATAAAAGCGAGAAATGCATCTTTGTTGGATACGATGAGAGAAGGATGGGATACAAGCTGTATAATCCCATCACCAAGAAGATAATTATGAGTAGAGATGTTATCTTTGAAGAAGATAAAACTTGGCAATGGAATGATGACCAAGAAGCAGTTAAATGGATCAACACTGTTTTGATCCTTGAAGATGAAGAAGTACCAATAGTACTTGTAGAAGGTCCGATAGTACCAGAAGAAGAGCCACAAAGTCCGGTACACAGATTTCCTGTATTCAACAGGAGAAACACACCAGAATCATCATCAACACCATCATTACTAGAACCATCATCAACATCCTCATCAGAAGGACCAAGAAAGATGAGAAATCTAGAAGAGCTGTATGACGCCACTCAAGTAATGGAAGAT
Organism: Populus pruinosa; assembly: GCA_026413675.1. Classification (NCBI taxonomy): domain Eukaryota; kingdom Viridiplantae; phylum Streptophyta; class Magnoliopsida; order Malpighiales; family Salicaceae; genus Populus; species Populus pruinosa. Next base: position 27,188,959 of record CM048595.1, read on the forward strand.
ACAACTCTATTTTGTTTCTTTACAAATAGTGACCCACTTAGCTTCAATGAAGCTATCACAGAAGAGAAGTGGATAAAAGCAATGGATGAAGAAATACATGCTACTGAGAAGAATGATACCTGGAAGCTGACTTATCTACCAAAAAACAAGAAAGCAATAGGTGTCAAATGAGTCTATAAGACAAAGAAGAATGCAAAAGGAGAAGTGCAAAGATACAAAACAAGATTAGTGGCGAAAGGCTACAAATAGAGAGAAGGCATTGACTATGGAGAAGTGTTTGTTCCAGTAGCCCGGCTAGAGACAATCAGACTGATGATCTCACTAGCAGCACAACATAGATGGAAGATCTATCAACTCGATGTGAAGTCAACATTTCTGAATGGCTTCTTAGAAGAAGTGATTTATGTTGAACAACCACTTGGATACATTGATGTTGAAAATGAAGGCAAAGTATACAAGTTGAAGAAAGCCCTCTACAGTTTGAAGCAAGCTCCGCGTGCTTGGAATACCATAATTGACAGGTATTTTCAAGATAATGGATTTGAAAAATGTTCATATGAACACGCAATTTATGTGAAGAAAGAAGCAGATGACAACATATTATTTGTGTGCCTATATGTTGATGACTTGATATTCACCGGCAACAATACTGCCATGTTCGAAGACTTCAAGAAAAGCATAGTACAAGAGTCTGAGATGACAGACATTGGTCTAATGACATATTTTCTTGGCTTAGAAATGGTGCAGAAAGAAGAAGGGATTTTTGTATCCCAAAGCGGTTATGCCAAAGATATTCTTGAAAGGTTCAAGATGGAAAGCTGCAATCCGGTATCAACTCCAGTTGAGAATGGAGTGGAATTGAAGAAAAGTAAAGTTGGAAATGTTGATCCAACTTCCTTTAAAAGCTTGGTAGGAAGCTTAAGGTACTTGACATATACCAGACCAAATATACTTTACGGAGTCGGATTGATCAGTAAATATATGGAGAAGCCAGACCAGTCTCATTTGAATACAACCAAGAGAATTCTTCGCTACATCAAAGGCACAATAAATGAAGGTATGTTTTATACCTCAAGTACAAATTTCAATCTTACTGGCTACTCGGATAGTGATTGGGGTAGAGATCTGGATGAAAAAAAAAGTACAACAGGGTTTGTATTTTTCATGGGAGATACATCTTTCACATGGTCATCCAAGAAGCAATCGATTGTCATGTTATCAAGCTGTGAAGCTGAGTATGTTGCTGCCAACTCAGCTGTAGGCCATGTAATATAGTTAAGGAATTTGCTGAAGTTTTTGGGATTTCCTCAAGAAAATCCTATAGAGATTTATATCGATAATCGATCAGCGATTGCATTGGCAAAGAACCTGGTGTATCATGAAAGAAGTAAACATATTGATACACGTCATCACTTTATCCGAGAGCATGTAAAGAACAAAGAAGTCGAGCTGATATCCTGCATGACAGATGATTAAGTTGCAGATATCTTTACCAAACCATTGAAAAGAGACGTATTTATTAGATTGAAATTCATGCTTGGAATGACATCCCTCGATTGAGTTTAAGGGGGAGATTTGTTGAAAATAAACTCAATCTAGAAGGTCAAGGAAGGCAACCACCAGCTGTCACCGCCCAACTGTCCAGCCACCAGCCATCAACCGCTTTCACACCGTCGGCCATAACCGCCTTCACACTTGAAGGTTGAATTTTCTTGTTTTGATTTCGTGTATAAATAAATAGCTAAGTTTATGCAATTATGTGTGGAGAGATTGAGAGAAACACTAGAGAGAAAGAGAAAGGATGTGTTATTGTAAACTTTTCATTATTGTAAGCTTGTTATTCTTGAAATAAAAGAGTGTGTTTTATCCCTTTCGAGTATTTTAAAACCACCACAAATGGTTTCTCCCACCAACAAAGAGAACGACCTCTCAGTTACAAAAGCGTTGACTCTACCATATCCCTCAACAGCATCATCAATGCAGCAAAATGATATTACAGGTAGGAAAAATATCAGGAAGACAGTCCATCAATGCTGATTAGACAAGGTTGATGTTTACTCCCATGGGGTTGTGCTCCTGGAACTTATCACTGGGAAAGAGGCTATCCAAACAAACCAGGTGAATCAAGGAAGCTCAGTTTTATGGGTAAGAAAAGAAATAATTTGGATTTGAGTGAATTCAGAACCAGGATAAAGACTAAGCTGTTTTGTCTCCATGACTTGCAGGAAAGGTCTTTACATAGCTCCGGCCTATGGGAAAGTCTCGTTGATCCCCACCTGAATGGAGATTACATGAAAGAAGAGATGGAAATCATGATTTATGTAGCACGTCTTTGCCTTGCACACTCATCTTCTAGGAGGCCAACGATGAAAACGGTGAACTTTCTTATTTCTCTCCATATAAATAAAATATATTTAGATTTTGAAGCTCATCAACTTTATGTCCTAAACTCTAACTTCATCATTCTTTGCTCGAGATCGAGGCTGAATTTCTTTTTAATTGGTGATGGTCTGGATTTTGACTCTTGATTACTCGGGAAAAAAAAACTTTTGATACCTTTTTCCTTTTTTGGTAAGCCAAGGTACGTACGTAGATTAAAAAGCTCCCCGAGCAAAGAACCTCGGGAGAGAGAGAGAAAGTGACAACATACAATGAAAAAAGACAAACTTGGTACGTGATGAAAGGAAGTTGGCAGCTTTCCATCTTAAGTTAATCAAAATACAGAACGGACGTGGATGATCCAAAAGGGAAACCTCAACTGAAGAGCATAAACCCTTCAGCAACATGACACCTGACAGAGAAATTATTAGCTTAACAAAACAGGTGGAGAATGTTCCAAAAAAACACAGACTCTAAAAGGGGAAGGCATAGAGCACTTCTTTATCATCGCATATCAACCATGCGAATATGGGAAATTTAGAAAGTATTTATGTAGGGTTCACCCATTCTTGACTCTGGAGATCCTCCACAAGTTTTTTATCCAAATGGAATGCTGTGGTGAGAACTTCAGGATAAAGAGGCCAGCTGGCTCCAAAGATTGCATTTGCTACTGTGTTTACCCCTGGATTTTGGCTTGTTAATGCAGCAATAGCAACGGCAGGAGTCTTTCCAATATTCAATTGAAAGTGAATGAGGCCGAATGGGAATACAAAGAGGTCTCCTGGTTTTAGGATTTTGGTAAAGAGGCGATGATCAGGATTTGAGGTGACAAAGCCAGTATAAAGAGTGCCTTCCAAAACCAGCAGAACCTCCGATCCTCTGGGGTGATAATGTGGAGGGTTTAGGCCACCGTTTGGCGCCAGGTCTATCCGTGCTAAAGATATGCCAAGAGTGTTGAGCCCAGGCATTAGATCGGCTGTGATGATATTAACACGCGCTCCAAGTTGATTTGATGTGTTTCCAGGAACATCAAGCCCCGAGTACGAGAAATCATCAGGAGTGGCGAGGCCTGGATTCTTACACACTTTTCCATTAACAAGAACTGCAGACACAAGCAAAATGTAATCAGTTGGAAAGCGAATTCAAAATGAAATACATATAATAGTTCCTGAATCGGAAATATCACAATCTTGAATGTACCAGCAGAATTAGCATCATCTATTGCTACGCAGAAGTCTTGGAGGGGGCTGGGGTCATAGGCAGTGACAAATGAGGAAGCCAGAGCCAAGAGAATAAAAACTGCTATCAAATTAGCAACTTTCGTCATGGTTTTCCTGTGGCTTGCTACCTTGAATTCTTTCCTTTCCTTTTTTCTTTTTTGGGTATTGTTTGTTGGGTAAGGCGTGAGAGCTTGCATGCAGAGCTTGTTGGGTAAGGCATATGCTTAGGCCAAATATAAAATGAAACGGGCCAGCACCGGCCCATAACAAAATAAAACAAGTCGGTATCAGCATAATATGCAACAAAGGGCTAGTACAAGCTCAAAAATGATAATAAGCTGGTTACTGTGCACAGCAAATAATATATTTTTGACTATTTTAGGGTGATTTGACATCTTTTTTTATTGTTTATATTTTTTTGATAATATGTTTTGATTTTTTAAAGAAAAATAATATAATTAGGGAATAATTAAAAAATGAGTGATGAGAAGTTGGATGAATAATCCATAAAACAGACCTTGGTTACATTATAAGCTTTTCTCTTCAGCCAAGAGATTGGCTCTATGCTTTGAAACTCTACCTTCGTCATTCTTTGTTCGAGATCGAGGCTGGATTTCTTTTTAATTGGTGGTGGTCTAGATTTTGACTCTTGATTACTCGGTAAAAAAAACTTTTGATACCTTGTTTTATTTTTTTGGTAAGCCAAGGTACGTACATAGATTCAAAAGCTCCAAGAGGAAAGAACCCCGGGAGAAAGAAAGAAAGTGACAACATACAATCAAACAACACATAAACTTGGTACATGATGAAAAGAAGTTGGCAGCTTGCCATCTTAAGTTAATCAAAATACGGATCGGAAGTGGATAATCCAAAAGGGAAACCTCAACCGAAGAGTATAAACCCTTCAGCAACATGACCCTTGACAGAGAAATTATTAGCTTAAACCGAAAAAACGCATAGACTCTGAAAGGGGAAGGCATAGAACACTTCTTTATTATCGCATATCAACTATGCGAATTTGGGAAATTTAGAAAATATTTATGTAGGGTTCACCCATTCTTGACTCTGGAGATCCTCCACAAGTTTTTTATCCAAATGGAATGCTGTGGTGAGAACTTCAGGATAAAGAGGCCAGCTGGCTCCAAAGATTGCATTTGCTACTGTGTTTACCCCTGGATTTTGACTTGTTAATGCAGCAATAGCAACGGCAGGAGTCTTTCCAATATTCAATTGAAAGTGAATGAGGCCGAATGGGAATACGAAGAGATCTCCTGGTTTGAGGATTTTGGTAAAGAGACGATGATCAGGATTTGAGGTGACAAAGCCAGCATAAAGAGTGCCTTCCAAAACCAGCAGAACCTCCGATCCTCTGGGGTGATAATGTGGAGGGTTTAGGCCACCGTTTGGCGCCAAGTCTATCCGTGCTAAAGATATGCCAAGAGTGTTAAGCCCAGGCATTAGATCGGCTGTGATGATATTAACACGTGCTCCAAGTTGATTTGATGTGTTTCCAGGAACATCAAGCCCCGAGTACGAGAAATCATCAGGAGTGGCGAGGCCTGGATTCTTACACACTTTTCCATTAACAAGAACTGCAGACACAAGCAAAATGTAATCAGTTGGAAAGCGAATTCAAAATGAAATACATATAATAGTTCCTGAATCGGAAATATCACAATCTTGAATGTACCAGCAGAATTAGCATCATCTATTGCTACGCAGAAGTCTTGGAGGGGGCTGGGGTCATAGGCAGTGACAAATGAGGAAGCCAGAGCCAAGAGAATAAAAACTGCTATCAAATTAGCAACTTTCATCATGGTTTTCCTGTGGCTTGCTACCTTGAATTCTTTCCTTTCCTTTTTTCTTTTTTGGGTATTGTTTGTTGGGTAAGGCGTGAGAGCTTGCATGCAGAGCATGGGTATTTATAGGTTATAAAACGTAACTCCATGAGATCGTTTAATTTAATTTTTCAACAACAAGTAATGTTTTTTTTTTTAATCAAGCAAACATTGGACTTTGACGATTGTATATATGATGAAACTCTAAAGTACCTTCACTAGTTAAATCTACATTTTTGGAGCAATATAATTAATTAATTCACCAAGCAAGCAGAGACTAACAACATTGACGATGGCTAAATGGAGGCAAGATACTTTACGCCTCTTAATTGGCCAAAAAAGTGCTGTTTAATCATGAGGATTAAGAAGCAATGTGATCTTAATTAGCTACTCAATCATCAAGAACTTCTAGATTTTTCAAATATTGTACTCTTGAAGAGAACCTCTTCATTCTTTTTTGGAGGTTAATGGACTTCAATTGTTTTTTCTTTTTCATTTTTTCCAACTCAAAATCAAATTAACCTTTACCACCGCAAGCATAACTATTTGTGTTTATTTATTTATTGTTTCTGACGAGAATGTTGAAAAATAGTTCTAATTATTGGCACAGTGATTGGAGGCTGGGCCGGTCTTCTCATTGGCGCGACTCTTCGGCATGACTACATTTAATTTCAAATTTCTATTTTTAATTAATCATAAAACGTTTATTTCTCATAATCTCTTCAGCATGACTTTGGAGGATCATCCACGTATAACAAAGCGTTTATTTGTCATATTCTCTTCTTGGATTCAAACTCTAGTTCAAACTAAGAAAGGAGTTGTTATGGAAAGAGGCTAGACTCCTTTTATATATATATATATGTATATATATCTATATATATATGGAGAGAGAGAGAGAGAGTGAGAGAGAGGAATATTTATCATGTTTAGTATATTCCACTTTTGTATTGTATATAACCATAACCGTAAATGTATAAATACAAAGAATAAGAATAGTTGCAATCATTATAATTCACATATAACCAATCTCTTAACTTGGTATCAAAACAGGAAAATCACAAGTTCATTCTTCTCTAAACAGGAAGAAGTTTACTTGGTCTAGAGGTAATGTAGCAAACCATATTGATAGAATATTTATTTTGACTGATTGGCTTCAGCTTTTCCCATCTTTTACCCAGTATGGGCTTCCAAAGTATTCTTTAGATCACAGACGGATTCATTTGTTATTAGACTCTATGAACTGGGGTCCAAAGCCTTTCCGGTTCACGAATTATTGGTGGCACTTATTTGATTTCAGGAAGGTGCTACAGGTCTTCTAGAATGCAGCTTTGATTATTAACTTTGGTAAAAATAATGTGGCCTCGACAATGAGGTTATTGAAAGAGAGTTGCATACAGTGAGGCAAAAATGTGGTGGGTAACACTAATAGTAAAATCAAAGCTCTAAAACTTGAAGTGGATTCCCTAGATTCCCATAAAGAAAGCTGAGACTTATGAGTGGATGAATTAAATAGAAACAACACCATTGCCTTTAGTCTTATAAATTTCTACAGAGTGTAAGAGTCTGCCTGTCATCAGAAATCAAGAGGTTAGTGGTGTAAGTTTGGAGACTGAAATACTTATTTTTTTTCATCTCTCTGCCACGACAAGACAAAAAAAGAATTAGATTTTCTCCTTAGATGTTGATGGAACGACTCTGACAAAACCTTCTGACGTGAAGTTCAATTTCTTAAGTAAGATTTATTCTCATGATGGTAGATCTAGAGCCTCTAGTTGTAATCTGGCTTTTCTAAAGCTTTAGTCTTCCTCCTTTGCTGCTCTAGAGATTCCGTTCTCTAGAGATGAGATTAAAGCTGGCGGGGGTCAACGTGGTGTTGCCTAAATTGCTTTTCAGCCCTTTTTTCTCAGTAGGATTCTTTGTTCAATGACAAGTTCGAGAAAAAAGGCATGGTTGATACTCTTTTTCTCAGTTTCATGGTCCGTTTGGTTTCTCCGTAATGATGTGATCTTCAAGCAGAAGACCCTGACTATAACACACTATTCTTATTATTACTAGACTCCGCTTGTGGCTAAAGGCTATAGATTCTTATTTTTCCTATTCGGCTTCAGATATATTAAGATCCGCAAAGGGACTACTTATATGGACTTATCTCCAAAAATCTAGTTTGGTTGTCATGTGGCCTCCCCCTAAGGTTAATAGCTTCAAATGGAATGTGGATGGATCTTCGTTGGGAAAGCCAGGTTCCTTAGGTATGGGTGGTTTTTGACAAAATCATTATGGTATTCTTCTTGGTATCTTCTTGTTGCCGGTTGGAATTTTAGAATCCAGTGAAGTCGAGCCACGAGTTCTTGTCAAAGCTATTGATATCTCAGCCTCTAACTCTGTCTTGCATCACAAGTATATTATTAGTGAATCTAACTTTATTAATGTTATTAGTTGTATCGCATGTGTGTGGCATGACAACGATCGTCGTCTCTCCAAATAAAATAGAATGTGGTGTGCTTTCAGCAAAATATGACGAGATAAGAAATTCTTGTATCTTTTATCAGTGAAAAATTTGAATGGGAGTCGTCACCTAATATTTTAGTCATTAGAAACCCTAACTGGTTTCAGATATTAGGTACGGAGACTGGTTGGGTAAAGAAAAGGTATTAGCACCCCAAATACACCCTACCTAAGATAGACTGCATTGTTTTGTCTGAAAAAATTTAAAGTCTTGTTTTGTGATTTTTAATTGTTGGTCTATCTAAGGTTCAAAGCAAGTCCTTCTCAATAATGAGGTTCTTATCTTTAATGCGATTAAACCTAACCGTTCTATTGTCTAAAAAAGAATTAAATATCCAGAATATGAATTACGTGTAATGTCATACCTCTGATGTTAGGAGACAAATAAAATAATTTTTTTATTGTTTTTGAAATTTTGACCAATGTTCTCTTGACTTTAAAAAACTAGTTATTAAAGCCAAAATGCATGCTAAAACATTATTTTTATTCTATAAAAAAACACAATATGATTTTTTAGCTTTGAGACACGTGATCGTATGCACAAAAAACACAATATGATTTTTTAGCTTTAAGACACCTAATCGTATGTAGAAAAATATTTTTCTTTTTTTCTTTTTATTTTTTGTATTTTTGGTGATGACAATTGGGGATTTCAATATCGGATTTGTACTTTTATGGTGTATTTATTTGGAATGGATTGACACTAACCCAACATACAACAAAATGGGCCAACACCGATCGTACATGAAAATAGGCCGACATGAAACGTGTTTGCTTCGATCCAACATAAAATGAAACGGGCCAACTCTTGCCTACAATAAAATAAAATGGGCCAGCACTGGCCCAGAACAAAATGAAACGGGTTGGTACCGACACAATATGCAACAATGGGCCAGCACAAGCTCAAAAATGATAATAGGCCGGTTACATAGTAATTGGCCAATTATTTTCATCTTGTTGCAGAACGTGAATTGCTCATGTTCTGCATGGAAATGGATGAAAATAGAAGAACATAGTAGGGAAGGAGAGAAGCATACTTCGCATGAAAGGCAGCGATTGTTGTCGCCTGTGGTGGTTGGAGATGGCGGATACGATGCTGGTGATGATGGTTCTCACTGTTTCTTCCTCTACTTTCCCTATCTCTCTCTATTTTCTACTTTTTTTTTCCTTCTGGTCTTCTTCTTTCTCTTTTAGTTTTTTTTCTCTCGTGTCTCCTCTTCTTCCTCTCGGTCTAGGTATCTCTCTCCTATCTTTCTCTCAAGTTTGTTTCTTCCCTTTCCCCTATTTTTATAGACAAAAACAGGAGAGGAAAACATGGCTGGAGCGACCATTGTGTTGTTGCCCCTCCATTGCCTCTTCAACTCATGGAAAATGTGGGTTGTGTCGGCGTCTTTTTGAAGTCATTGGGGGAAAGGAAGTCGATGAGAAATAGAGGAGAGAGAAAAAAAATCTTTTTCCCTTGTTCTTTATGCTTCCAAGGAAAGATGATGATGATGCCGTTCAAAAGGGCACCGTTTTGATCTTTTTTTTGGTGAACAATGCATGAAACACCGACATTTTGGACAAAACACGTCGTTTTATTTAAAAGAAAAGGTCGGCAAAATATGTTAAATTTCACATCGGTCCTTAATTTATAATTTTTTCATTGATGTCCTAAATTGCAATTTTAATTTTAAAATCAATGCAGTTGCACCACTGCCAAAAATCCAATAGTGTCCCTAAAGTTGGCCAGCCTTTTCACTTTGCTCCTTGGTCTTGAATTAGTGTAATTTAACCCTCAATTAAGAAATAAACTTCTAATTTCTTCAATTGGACCTCGATCTGGTTTTTCAATTATTGTACTCTTGAAGAGAACCTCTTCATTCTTTTTTTTAGGCTAATGGACTTCAATTGTTTTTTCTTTTTCATTTTTTCCAACTCAAAATCAAATTAACCTTTACCACCGCAAGCATAAATATTTGTGTTTATTTATTTATTGTTTCTGACGAGAATGTTGAAAAATAGTTCTAATTATTGGCACAGTGATTGGAGGCTGGGCCGGTCTTCTCATTGGCGCGGCTCTTCGGCATGACTTCATTTAATTTCAAATTTCTATTTTTAATTAATTATAAAACATTTATTTCTCATAATCTCTTCAGCATGACTTTGGAGGATCATCCACGTATAACAAAGCGTTTATTTGTCATATTCTCTTCTTGGATTCAAACTCTAATTCAAACTAAGAAAGGAGTTGTTATGGAAAGAGGCTAGACTCCTTTTATATATATATATATATATATGTATATATATCTATATATATATGGAGAGAGAGAGAGAGAGAGAGAGAGGAATATTTATCATGTTTAGTATATTCCACTTTTGTATTGTATATAACCATAACCGTAAATGTATAAATACAAAGAATAAGAATAGTTGCAATCATTATAATTCACATATAACCAATCTCTTAACTAGCTTTAATTCTATCTAACTTCTTGCAGGACCATGGATGGCGTCCTTTTCGTTTCTTGGACTGTTGGATTGAGTACCCAAAGTTTAAGCATATTATTGAAAACTTTTGGAATGATGCATGCTCCCACCCTGGCCGCTTTAAATTTCTTAAAAAGCTCAATCATATTGCAGTCAGATTGAGGCAATGGAATAAGCTTGAATTTGAAAATCAAGAAGCTGCTCTTCAACGAACCCTTTCTGTTAGGTTTGTTGTCATTTCATGTGCAGTAAATGCACAACACCAACCGTTGACTATTGGCAGCCACCACTGTTGAATGAGCTGGAGTTGGTGGCCATCAATGTTGACAACAAAGCAAGAAGAGCTGCCATGAATGCCTATAAATAGAGGTATATGTGAGAGAGTAAAAGGAGAGAGGGAAAAGCGCCAAAGATGTGAGAAATATAGAAGAGAGTGGGCTGCCAAGACAGCCAGTAATAGCTGCCATTGTAGCACTGAAAAGAGAGAAATGGAGTGAGGTTGAGAGTTGTCAAAGAGAGGATGATTCCTCCTTCTCTATTGTTGTAAATCTTGTACTCTCCCTACGTAATGCAATGACATCTCTAGTGGTTGTTGGTGGTTTGCTGAACCACGTTAAATACTGTGTCTTAGTGTGCTTAGCCTCCAATGAGCAAATATCAGAGCATCACCGGTTGGATTTCCCAACAATTGGTATCAGAGCACATGGTTTAAAATGGTGTTTGATTTAGCTCAAAAATAAAAGTTGTCAAAATTATGTTTTGACCATACTACTGTGTAGAGGAGGAAGGGATGAAGCCACTAGTGAAAACCGCATCGAAATTGAACGTCAGAAATCACTGCATGCGCCGTCACGCGCGCCACGTGTCACACGCATCTTCTTCGCCCGGATGGGCTAACCTGACCCGAATACAGAAGATCCAACCCATGTGTGAGATCCAGATGATGCTGACATCATCATGACGTCATAGTTTTGTCAACATACGCAGGTGGCATGCCATGCCATCATCCAGTCAGCAACCACGTCAGCACAATAGGACCCACCTGCCACGTCACCAGCCACGAGCCGAGAGTGAGCTGAGCTGAGTTGGAGCCGAGCCGAGCCATGAGCCGAGGGACAGGATTCTGTGTAGCAGAGTCTATGTGCAACCGGATTTGAGATTGAATTTGGACCACTAATCAGGCAAGAATTGTTTTGATGAAATCTTAGCCGTCTGAAGTGCGATTTGGACAATTTCAGACTTGTTTCCAGTTAATTTGATCATTCCGGATGCAATAGTATGGTCCAATTATTGAGATTAAGACCAAAAATAGTGGTGGTGAATTATTGAAGAGCGATTGCCCGATCAGGAGGCATCTAATGATCATTATGGTGGTCGATGGAGATGATGAAGAAGAAATCACACATGTTTGCCCAATTACATGTGTTGAACTGTTATGTGGGAATTGTAATTGCCTTAAGGAAGGCAAAATTAGGACACTCTAAACACCTGATCATATGGACAATTTGAGGTGGAGAGTGAAAATTACCGAAGACCAATCTTGATGAATCTATGCACTGGTAGTCTTGCCAGATGTTGAGAAATCAGGTATAAAACCAGGATACCCCAGATCACTTGTAAAGGAAAGCTGCGACAAAGCTAGCAAATGGTTGTATATACGGAAAGATAGTACGATGGAAAGATATGGCCTAAAGAGTTATATTTAGGAGATTGAGTTTTAAGCTTGACCGTTGTAACCCCTTCAATCTTTCCTAGGAACTTGCTGAGTGGAAGGATTATCCATATGATACTATTTTCATATATATAGTAGTTTGTAATGAAAGGGTTGAAGACTAGCAATATGACGATATAAGGGAACAGTTGGGTTCTGTATGATCAACGATCTGATGAAGTGGTGATTTCTCCAAAGAAGTCAGATTCGGTGACTGTAATTTCTCGAAGAGATAATTGATGAAGACCTTGAGAATAAAAGAGAAATACAGCAATGGGATAAAGATTGACATCCTATTTTGACTTGGACAAGTGTTGCGACAGGATGAGCTGTTGTCAAACATAAACAAGGAATAGGGAGAAATCTGGAGAATCGAAATTGCATAAGATCACATGGAGATTATGCAGGAGTACCCAAAGGATCCAACGAGGTACTGTAATGAGACAACAAGTGCAAGGAAAAAAAAAAGGTTCCTAGATGAAGCTCAGAGCAGAGACTATGTCGCTACATGACGTCGGGCGACGACTCCACTCTTTTTTGTTTGTTTTTAACAAAAAGAATAATTTAGTTTTTTTTTCTTGATTAGGGGAAGTAAAGATTTTATTGGAGTCGCCATCTAGTAATTTGAGAGAACTAGAAATCCAAAATTAGACACTGGTCCCAGAGATTCGGGTACTAGGTTAGTTATGATTAAGAGAAGGTAGACACCACCCTTAAAACATCCTTTCAGAGAAAGGTTACCCTTACTTGTGTGTTTTTCCTATTTGATTCAATTGCTATTATATTTTGAGCTTATTTGTAAATTTTTAACATGGTTAACGTCGGTCCCTAAAAATAAGAGACACGTTAAAAATGACATCAGCCCCTAAAATTAGGAGACTTTGTCTAAAATGTCGACATTTATCCCTAAAAAGGAGAGGTACGTTTGATTTACCAAAAGAAATAATAATGGACATAATCCATATTTGGTATTTAAATTTTTGACATCGGTCCTTTTCTGTAAATAAAAGAGATGTGTCGACAAATAATATTTATTTTACAAAACAAAAATTATTTTGATATCATTGACAAATAGATATATCAATTCTTGAGAATTGAGTTTTTGACCCATGAACAGTGATATGATGAAATGGGTGTTGGACCCGCGTCGTTATTTATTTTTTTGTTTATTTACATGCAAAAATTTACAAGTATTTATATATAAAAATATCAAAAAATACCATAAAATATCATAGAAAATTACCTGAGTATCCCTGTATAGGTAAAAGACTGAAATACCCTTGGATTTATCAAAAATTTATGAAAATGCCATTGGCGGCGCGTGTGGCTCACGCGCGGTTACTGTTGACGGCAACGAATTGTTTCGGTGAGATTCCAGCCAAACGATGGTTGATTCTGGTAGATCTGAGGACGAGGATTCTGATGGTGGTGGTCTCGTTGGCCGTTGATGGTAGAGGAGGGAGAATCGATGACTTGAAGGTCGATTGGCCGATGACGGTCGCGACCTTTTTTCGGCCCAAATAGCCAGTGAAAAAGTGTAAAACGACTGAGGTTTTGCTTCAGAGGAGGCGATGCACGTTTCTGTGGTGGTTTCGCGGCTTGAAACTGCCAGAAATGGGAAATCGGCGAAGAGAGAGAGAATCTCGGGCGAGAGGAGAGAGAAGCTCTAGGTTCTGCTGCAGTGTGGACGAGTATATGGTGCACTGGTGCGTCTGAAGCTTGGGAACCGTTGGATCTCGGATGAACAAATCATGGGCTACGATCTGGTGTTTCGCTGTGTACCGTGTGTTTGGTACACCTGCTGACGTGGCACAACAGGATTAAACGGAAGATTATTTTAAAGGCTGAGATTGATTTGGGTTTTAATCTGGTGTGGTAAAGTCTATTGTATCCTAAGAAATCAAAGGCTCAGATTTAAACACTATTAGATCTAACGGTTGAGATATTTTTGGTATTTTTCAATTTGTTTTTTAAAAAATCAATATCTTACTAGGGTGTAGAAAAAGTATAAAAAAAAAGAAATAGTACCAAATAGTAACACTAATGCAAATAGTTGCTCTCGAATTCAGAATTTGTTTCTGTCTCTCCGTCCTGTGTCTTGATTTCATTGGCTATTTATAGCCAATGAAAGGGGACAACAAATTATAGATTGTGTAGTTAATCACGGGTTTGTGCAAAATTTTCAACGTACAGCTGCACCGCCTACCATCGGCAGAAATCCTTCGACTACTGTGACAAAATTGAATTATTGTTTTTGTTTTATTATATATAATAATAATATTTATTTATAGGGGTAAAATTAAAAATTCAAATCAGTATTATAAAAAGCTTTTCATTCGCTAAAAAATCAATTTTAATTACAAAAGAAAAATCTTTTACGGGTATCAACTCGGTGGACTGGGTTTTTTGACAAAAAATACCAGTTTTGACAAAAAATAGTCTGAAACTCATTTTTTTATCGCGGTCAACATGGTGGGACCCGTATTGACCCGGTAGACTTGGTTTTGACCCGAAACAGCCCGAAACTCATTTTTCATCCCGGTTGACATGGTGGGACCCGTATTGACCCGGTGGACTTGGTTTTGACCGAAAATGATAGTTTTGACCCGAAACGACTCGACACTCATTTTTCATTGCAGTCGACATGGTGAGACCAGTATTGACCCGGTGGACTCGGTTTTGACAAAAAATGATGATTTTGACCCGAAACGATCTGAAACTCATTTTTCATCGCGGTCGACATGGTGGGACCCGTATTGACCCGGTGGACTCGGTTTTGACCGACAATAGTCCAAAACTCATTTTTTATACCGGTCGACATCGTTTAACCCGTATTCACCTGGTGGACTCGATTTTGATAGAAAGATGCGGTTGACTCAAGAAAATATATTTTAAACTCTCTTTTTTTCTTTTTTTTTCCTTCTCTTTTTTTATTTATTATATTTTTTTTGTTATGAATAATAAGATAAAATAACAATAAAAAAATGTTAGTGAATCTAAAATTGGGTTACAACAGACAATGAGAAGTTGTACAACAAGAAGTCTCTTGTGCTTTTAATGAAGGAAACAATCAAGGATCTTTCCAATGCATGCAAGAATGGAAAGATAAGCTATTGTAGATGCACCTAATTGAGGGGGTGCAAACGCCTATGATAAAAGGCGACCGCCTATGATGAAAGGCGAAGACACCAAAAGGAGTTGGTGTGGGTGGAGCTGTCAAGAGAAAGGCGTAAAAGCTTCAAACATAAAAATCGAGATAAAGGATTGTGATGAGTATACTGTAACTTTCTCTTTCTATGTAATTAGTGGCAGTGATCTCTTCCATAGTCCACATGATGGTAGAGAATTTTTGGAGCCACTTTGAAGCGTCCCAGCTGAAGAAGCATATGATTGCCTATGAAAGGCGAAGACACCTTAGAGAAGGTGTAAGGGCTATGATAGGTGCCCCAGATCAAACCGCCGCATGACGACGAGTGGAGACACCTCAAGAGAAGGTGTGAGGGCCATGAGATGAGCCCCAATTATAGAACGCCCCAGAGCTAAAGTGATGGCTAGATATGAGTGGATAAATGGATAGCCAATGAAGTGGCTATGATGAGTATGGAGACAAATGTCAGATTGACTTTTATATATATTGCCCCTATGCTAAAGATCAATGAGCTAAAAGACATTTGCCTTGGACAATAAGTGGATGACTTGTGGAGCATTAAGACGCGGCTGCTATGAAGGAGTAGAGGACATGCGCAGGTTCCAGGAACAAGTTGACTCTTGTCAAGGTGGTGAGCTCGATAATGACATTGTAATACTCAAAGTATGAAGATAAATATGGATCAACCTTTTATAGGTTGCCCCCATGGTTAAAGGTGGAAAGCTAAGAGTGGGAGACTCACAGAGAAGTAAGGCGTGGTTTCTAAGGTGGAACAGAGGGCAGGCGCAACTCCTGGATGAGTAGACTCTTAGAAGAGTGGTGAGCTTGTGATCATATTGAGATACTTAGATAATGACTGTCGCACTTGGAATATCCATTTGAGGGGGTGTTATAAGCCTTGATATGAGGCTTAATGAATCATTCCAACCGAGCATGGTTGATACGCTCGAAGGGGAATGTTGTTCCAAAGACAAACATTAACACCATTCAGATGTGATGTGGCAAACCATCTGATTGTAGTGATCCTTTTGTGTGAGAAAAGGTGTGCTTTGATTACTCTGATGATTGAAAGCTTTGGCGAGTACCTATAAACTTGGCCACGAACGCTCTCAGAATGGTAAGCTTGGAAGAGCTGTAAGATACAAGCGTGTGTTGAAGAAGCAAGTGAACAGTTGCCCCATATGAATGGCAAATGGGGTGATTGTTAGGTTTGTTGCCATTTTATATGCAGCAAATGGATGGCACCAACCATTGATTATTGGCAGCCACCATTATTGAATGAGCTGAAGTTGGTGGCCATTAATGTTGACAACAAAGCAAGAAGAGCTGCCATGAATGCCTATAAATAGAGGCATATGTGAGAGAGCAAAAGGAGAGAGGGAAAAGAGCCAAAGATGTGAGAAATGTAGGAGAGAGTGGGCTACCAAGATAGCCAATAATAGCTGTCATTGCAGCACTGAAAAGAGAGAAATAGAGTGAGGTTGAGAGTTGTCAAAGAGGGGATGATTCCTCCTCCTCTATTGTTGTAACTCTTGTACTCTCCCTACATAATGCAATGGCTTCTCCCGTGGATGTAGGCGGTTTTTCGAACCACGTTAAATACTGTGTCTTAGTGTGCTTACTTCCAATGAGCAAATATCAGAGCATCACCGGTCGGATTTCCCAACACTTTTAGCTATCAACATACTAGAGAAAAAATGTGAAGCAGAAGGTATAACCGACCAAGAGCAGGAGCATTTAGACTTTTTGTTGAAAGACCGCTGGGTTCACAATAATCACATTGAATCTATTTGGAGGCAAAAATCAAGATAGATGTGGTGCAAATTGGGTGACAGAAATAACAAGTTCTTTCATTTGATTGCCAATTTTAGGAAGGATAAATCATCTATCCTTAAAATCCACCATAATGGCAAAACTTTGATTCTCAGCAGGGTATTAAGCAGGCTGCTATGGATTATTTCTCTGAGCTATATGACTCCCCCTCTGGAAAAAAAGCCGCAGTTAAATCCTTTGGGTTTCAAACGCCTCTCTAAAGAATCCTCTAAATGGCTGGAGCAGGAAATCACAATGGAAGAAGTGAAGCGCGGTGTATGGGATTGTGATGTGTCAAAATGTCCTGGACCAAATGGTTTTAACTTCAAATTCTACAGATTAGCATAGGATTTCATTGCTCAAGACATCCTTGATATAGTCTTAAGCTTTTTCAGAACAGGAAGGTTGCCTAAAGGAATCAATACAACATACGTAACTCTCCTCTCCAAGACAGTAGAACCCATAGAGTTTAAAGATTTTCGGCCCATCAGCATGATTCATGGTATCTACAAGATCATTGCCAAAATCCTTGCATCTAGACTGAAAACTGTTATGCAAGATATCATTAGCATTAACCAACCAGCGTTTATAGCAGACCGCAACATTATAGATGACTTTATGATTGCAAATGAGCTGGTGAGTGATCTAAAAAAACAAAAAACGACAGGTTTGATTTTCAAGATTGATTTCTATAAAGCTTTCGACTCAGTCTCCTAGGATTACCTAGATGATATCATGGGTTTTATGGGGTTTGGCAGAAATGGAGAACCATGATTTATGAATGTCTTTCTTCATCAAAACTCTCGGTCTTGATCAATGGATCTCCTTCAAAAGAATTTTCTATTTGGCAAGGACTACGTCAATGAGACCCGATTTCCCCTTTTCTATTTAACATAGCTGCTGAGGGCCTCTCGGTCCTCTTTCAAAGGGCATCTAGTGGGAATATTATCAAAGGGCTGCAATTTGCATTAGGAATTTTCGTCAGCCATCTACAATATACAGATGACATGTTAATATTCATCCCGATAGATATTGATCAGTTAGTTCAAGTCAAAAGAATTTTAAGATGGTTTACTTTGACTTCAGGCCTTTATATAAACTTCCATAAAAGCTCCATTATTGGTATCAATGTCGACGATCACTTGTGCTTACACTTGGCTACATCTATTTTTTGCAAATCAGACTCCCTCCCAAGCAAATATCTTGGCATGCCACTAGGAACCAATCCATCTTGTATCTCTACATGAAAGCTAGTGATAGAGAAGTTTCGTAAAAGGCTTCATATGTGGAAATGAAGATTACTAAGTATGGCTAGTTGTCTATGTCTCATTAAAAGTGTCCTTAATTCCCTACCTATATATTTTATGTCTGTATTCAAGATGCCAAAAGGGGTAGGCAGGCTTCTTTCATCCATCTAAAGACGTTTCTTATGGTGTGGATGTACCAAGCAAAGATCTTTCTACAAGATCCAATGGAGACTAGTGATGCGCGATAAGAAACAAGGAGGCCTCGGTGTAGGCTCCCTTATATCGAAAAACAGAGCCCTGCTGCTAAAATAGATTTGGAGACTCTCTTCCCCATGTACAAGTTTATGAAAAATGATTATCTCTTCGATGTACAAGCCAGCTTATAAGAATGAGATCCCAATTTTCTACAACCAACCCTCCATGATCTGGAAGGATATTATGTCCATTGTTCAAACCGACGTTCACCACGTCTTCACAAATCATTACAAATTCATGGTGCAGAATGACAGTTTAACATCCTTTTGGCTAGACAACTAGATTGGTGACTACCCTCTTAAAACAGCCTTCCCTAGGCTATATCTTTTGTCTTCCTGTAAATTCACTTTGGTGGCTGACATGGGTAGATGGAGTAATGGAATCTGGCTCTAGTCCTTACAATGGCTCAAACCTCTATTTTATTTTAAACAAGAACTATCACTTTTATCATCCTTGTTGGAATCCAAGCAAATGTTCTACCACAAGATGGATAAGAAAATCTGGACCCTCAACAACGATGGCATCTTCAGTGTAAAATCTTGCTCCAAAATGATGGACCAACTGCTCTATGGTGGTGCCAAACCATTCCAATTTTCTGTTTGGATAAAACTAACCCCACCAAAAGTGCAACTTTTCCTTTGGCTCCTTGTCCAAGACAAAGTAACCACAAGAGATTTTCTATTTCAGCATGACTACCTCACTCTTCAAGAGTCAAGATGCGCTTTCTGCAATAAAAGCTTGGAATCTTCAAGTCACCTCTTCATTCACTGCCACTTCACTTGGAATATATGGATGAAACTGCTTTCTAATCGGGGCTTTTCTAGTGTTTTTCCAAAATTTATTGATGATATGTGCTACTAATGGTCTTCTATGGTTAAAGGCAAGCAACAAAATCTCTCATGGCAGCTTCATTTCTCATGCGTTGTTTGGAATCTTTGGCTTCACTGAAATGATGTTATTTTTAATGATGTTGCCCCTAACTTTCAAATTTGTTTCTCCATGGTGCGCCAAAGTATTGCTTTATGGTTGAGGCTTGATTCCAACTCTTTAAAGCTTAATATAGAGAATGTTTAGTCGGGAGAAGTTGGTTTCTTTTGATTTGTTTGTTCCCTTATTTGTTGCTCTCCCCGCAACAATTTTTGTGCTTTCTTTCCTCTACTTATTCATCTGATGTAAGTTAGGCTATTATCTTTGTAGTCTTTTTTCTTAATAAAATTTTGACTATTAACACAAAAAACCAATCTCTTAACTTAACTTGGTATCAAAGCAGGAAAATCACAAGTTCATTCTTCTCTAGGAACTTCAACACACCTAGCCTCCTTCATGTTAAAATTACAACACCAGCCACATATAATAAGTGACCAAGTCAGCCTTGATTAGTGGTTCTTCTACAGTTTGTTTATTTCTCAATATTTTCCTATTCCTTAGAAGTTAGAAGTTTGTTTAGGATTTTATGGCTAAATAATGAATATAGCTGTTAGTTTCTATTTTTATATAACTGTCTTGCTTATATAAAATAACTCAGTTCTGCATAATAATACATCATCTTGTTTTTTGTTTTCCTACTTCTTTCATTTGTTCAATAATTTGGTATCAAAACCAGGTTCTTGTAAGTATTGTATTACTAGTCTGTTTTCTTCAACTTACAAAATGAGTGATATGCAGGTTATTGATGGAATTAAGAAACTCAATCATCATAACTACAATACTTGGTCTACATGTATGATGTCCTACAAGTAAGGCCAAGATTTGTGGGAAGTTGTCAATGAAAGTGAAACTATATAACTAGAAGCAGAAGATACAAATGGTATGCTGAGGAAATAGAAGACAAAAGTGGGCAAAACAATGTTCACTTTGAAGACAATAGTTCAAGATGATATGCTGGAGTATAAAAGGGATGCCAAAACTCCCAAAGAAGCTTAGGATACGTTTGCCAAGCTATTCTCAAAGAACAATGATACAAGGCTCCAGTTACTTGAAAGCAATTTATCATCGATAACTGAAAGTAACATGATAATTGCTCGATCTTTTCACGAAGTAAAATCGTTATGCCGTGAAATTTCAGACTTGGATCCACAAACTCCAATTTAGGAAACCAGGATGAAAAGAATAGTTATCCATGGTTTGAGATCTGAGTATAAGGGTTTCATTACTACAGTATAGGGATGACAGAATCAAGCGATTAGCTAAGCAAATGGGAGGAGTCTTACTAAAGAGTGAAGAAGAAGCACTCTACGCCAACAAAGACAGTGGGAATTTCAAGCAGTATGACAATGGTGGATTTGAAAGGAGCAATGACAAGATAAGAAATCATCAAGGTGAAGGAAGTAATCGCGTGAGGGGAGGTTGGAAGAACCAGGGTAATGATATAAAAATTTGAAGGAAAGTGCTACAATTATGGAAAGAAGGGTCACATGGCTAAGCTTTATATATGGTAAACAAAGTTTATAGAAAGTAATGTTGTTACTTCTAAAAGTGAAGAAGAATGGGATGCTGAGGCATCATTTGTTACAAAAGAAGATAAACTAGCCATGACAATAAGGCAAACGAAGTTCGTGGAGAGTAATGCTGTTACTTTTAAAAGTGAAGAAGAATGGGATGTTGCCAAAGAAGATGAACTAGTCTTGACAACAAGAATGTCTGATCAAATTAATTATGAGAAAGATTGGATAGTTGACTCATACTGCTCAAATCATATGACTGGTGATAAAGAGAAGCTGCAAAACTTGACAAAATACAAAGGAAATCGTGTGTTGGTAACAACCAACAACTCAAAATTAGTGATAGCTCATGTCGGTAATACAGTGGTCTCTAATCATTACAGTGCCAAAGAGGTATCACTTTACAAAGTCTATCATGTTCCAAGTATGAAGAAAAACCTTTTGCCTGTATCACAATTAACATCTTTATGGTATTTTGTTTTGTTTGGTCTTTAAGATTGAGAGTATATCATAATCTTGAGATTGCAAAATAGCTATTGATGAAGGGGCAAAGGCTAGAGTCAGTCTAAGTAATGTCCGTAGAAACCGTATACATAAACAAGACCAGAAAAAATAAAATAGCAGACTTATGGCATATGCATTTGAGTCATGTTAGCTATTTTAAGCTAGATGTAATGATGATGAAGTCGATGTTGAAGTCGATGTTGAAGGGACTTCCACAACTTGAAGTAAGAACAAATACAGTTTATGCAGGATGCCATGCCAGTATGGGAAAGCACATCAGTTGCCGTATGAAGAATCCAAATTTAAAGCTAAGAAACCACTAGAATTGGTGCACTCTAATATCTTTGGACCTGTGAAGCAAGTTTCTATTAGTGGAATGAGGTACATGGTGAATTTTACCGATGATTTTTTAAGGTATGTGTGGGTTTATTTTTAAAAAGAGAGATTCGAAATCTTCTCAAAATTTAACGAGTTCCAAAGTGCAGCGGAAATAAAGATTGGTAAGAAAATCCATTCTCTACGAACAAACAATAGGGGGAGTATATCTCAGATGAGTTCTCCAAATTTTTACAAAAACATCGAATACATCCTCAGTTTACATGTGCCAACACCCCACAATAGAATGCAGCCACAAAAAGAAAAACAAACACCTTATAGAACTTTGTCGAAGTATGCTTCAAAGAATGTTCCAGGATGTTTTTGGGCAGAAACAATGAACACTACCACCTATGTGATCAATAGGCTATGCTTCCAACTATCTAGGTGGTGGCCAAGTAGTAAGGACTTGGGATCAAGAGATTTGCTTTCTCTGTGATCTCAGATTCGAGTCCTTGGTTGCTCATATGATGGCCACTAGAGGCTTACATGGTCGTTAACTTCAGGGCCCATGGGATTAGTTGTGGTGCGCACAAGCTGGCCTGGACACCCACATTAATCTAAAAAAAAAAAAAGGCTAGTATTTTTATGGGATATGATAGTCAAAGAAAATGGTGGAAATGTTGCGATCCTTTATCTGAAAAGAGCTACACATTACGAAATATGGTGTTTGAAGTTGGCTCTATTTATTTTTGTGTTTTAAAAATGTTTTTAAAAATATTTAATTTTTTGTTTTTTGTTTTAAATTAATATTTTTTGATGTTTTTAGATCATTTTAATGCGCTGATATCAAAAATATTTTTGAAAAAAATAAAAAAATATTATTTTGATTCAAGAAAGTATTTTGAAAAGTAACCATAAACACATTGTCAAACAAGGTTTTTAAGTATCCTCATGGTGGTCCTCTGAAAAGGAGACATTACTAGTTTCATATTTTTTATGGTTTGTCCAAATTCAACTGGATTTAGGTGAAGGTAAAGAAAGATTCAGATGATGTCAAAGAAGATGTAACATAAAGTCCTTGCAAATAGGTGTGTATTAAAAACCAAATAAAGAAGGGGAGCCTAGCAAAATAGAGGAACCAAGATGATTAACAAGAATTAAAAGGCCAAATCCTAAATATGCCAATGCTACTTAAATAGAAGAAGAAGACATAAAAGAACAAGTGATATTTGAAGAAGCAATGCATAGTTTGGAGTGGAATAAAGCCATGGAAGAGGAATTTACTATATTAGAACAAAACTAGACATGGGATCTTGTACCAAAACTGAAAGATGTGAAGCATATTTCTTGCAAAGAGGTTTACAAAATAAAATGTTGTATAGATGGATTAATTGAAAGATATAAAGCATGTCTAGTAGCTTGAGATTTCTCTCAAGTATGGACTGAACTATAAGGAAATGTTTAGTCCAGTTGTAAAATTTATAACTATAAAAGTCTTATTTGCACTTGCAGCTAACAAAGGTTGGAATCTTTGGCAAATGGATGTGGAGACTATGCTCTTACATGGAGAATTGGATCGAGAAATTTACATGAACCAACCAATGGGATTTTAAAGTCCAGATCATCTTGAATATGCTTGTATATCATGAAAGGCGCTTTCTGGATTAAAATAAGCACCAAGAGTCTCGTATGGTAAAATTATTGAATTTTTAACTTATAGTGGCTATTTAGTAATACTACAGATTGTAGCATGCTTGTCAAATTAGTTAACACAAAGTTAGCTATTGTGCTACTATATATGTGGATGACTTAATCATAACAGAAGATTATGAAGAAGAAATTCTCATAACAAAAAATAACTTATCAGTTTGCTTTCAAATGAAAAAGCTTAGGCAGCTTAAGTATTTTCTTGGTCTAGAGATTGACTATACTCATGAAGGAATAGTTCTTCATCAAAAAAGCTATTCCAAAGATTTATTAAAGAGGTTTGGAATAGTTAATTGTAAATCAATCTCGACATCAATGGAAGCAAATGCAAAAATTTATACTCTCAAAGGGAAGGCTTTACAAGACTATACTCTCAAAGGAAAGGCTTTACAAGATACAACAATGTATCAATAATTGATAGGCAACTTGATTTATTTAGCTTTAATTAGGCCAAATATTTCTCATATAGTTGGTGTTGGTGTGATGAAGCAATACATGCAAAATCTAAAGAAAATTTATTTGGAAGTAGTTCGATGAATTTTAAGATATGTGAAGGGCATATTTGATGATGACATTCTATACAAGAAAGATGAAGATGCAAACTAGTTGGTTTTTGTGATGCTAACTATACAGTGATCATGATACTTGACGCTTAACTACCGGGTATGTTTTTATGATTGGATAAGGAGCAATCACTTGGTATAGCAAAAGGGAACCAACTGTGTCTTTACCAACGACTAAAGCAAAATACCGAGCAATAAAAGTGGCAGCACAAAAGAGTAGTTAGCTCATACGGTTGTTTAGGGATCTATGTCAGTAAACAAAGGTTGCAATTACTTTGTATTGTGACAACTAATCAGCAATACATTTGGTTGAAAATCCAGTCTTTTATTCAAGAACTAAACATATAGAAGTGCATTACCATGTTATTAGGGAGAATTCTATTGCAAGAAAAAATTGAGTTGAAATATATTAACATAAATGATCAAGTTGCAAATCAATTTATAAAAAGCCTGAGTGGTAACAAGTTCGAAAGTTTCTGTTGTCAGCTTGGGATGATCAAAAGAGAAAAAGCTGTTATTGAGATGGGGTGTTAAAATTACAACACAAGCCGCATATAATAAGTGACCAAGTCAGCTTTGATTACTGGTTGTTCTGCAGTTTATTTATTTCTCAATGTTGCTTTCCCATTCCTTAGAAGTTTGTTTAGGATTTTATGGCTAAAATAATAAATGTAGTCGTTAGTTCCTATTTTTACGTAATTGTCTTAGTTGTATACAGCAACTTAGTTTTGTAGAATAATACATCATCTTGTTTTCTATTTTCCTCCTTCTTTCATTTGTTCAACACTCCAATCCTTTTTCTCTCCTATTGATATATTATTCTTCCTCTGGAAAATTCTGCTCTTCTTCTTCCCTGTCAATGAAAATCAGGAACTTCAATGGGTTACTACTGCTACACCACTCACCCATTCTTCTTCCTCTCTTGCGCCACCACTAATGTTAGCTACTACATTTGGTGATTCCGCTGTTACCGTGGCAATCCAAGTGCCTCCAAATCCTACCTTAGATGTCATCACTGCTATAAAACAAATTTATACTATCATCCCTCTTCCCAGTACTCAGCAGGTAATCTATTTAAAGCTCTCCAACATCAATTTCTTGTATTGGAGGATGTAGATAAAACCTTTTTTTATTGAGCTAAAGTGTGTTCTCCTTTGTGGATGACTCATTACCGTGGTCCAAAAATAAAATAAAATATTGAATTAGGTTTTTATTTCAAAATCAATTTTCTTACTTATTATATTGTTTTAATTTGTTGATAAACTAATTCAACCCAAAAATTTAAGTTGTTAGGTTAATTTATAAAATATAATTTATATTATTATCTAACACATCTTCTCAAGTAAAAACTCTTTTAAGTTTGAAATTTGCACAAATTCATATTATCTTGTATTTATTTTTTATCAAATAAATAACAATGATAAAATTTGAACTCGTGACTGCTTAATCATTAAGGTTCTGATACAATATCAATAAACCAATTCAATACAAAAACTTAAATTATTAAGTGCGATCTCAAAATATGATTTATATTTTTTTTAATATAATTTTTTATTTTTATAATATTTTCTAATTAATGGAATTCGGTGTTTTTTCTTTTTCATTTTTTCAACTCAATATCAAATTAACCTGAGCATTAGCGATGACTAAACCTTCCTTTTTTGAATACCAAAAGTATTATTTCATAAATAATAATTTTCTTAGATGGCTGTCTTGAAGTTTGATTTTTTTAAATTCCTCTTTCTTTTTCATTAGTATTATATCATTTTTTTATGATAATCAAGG
Source organism: Populus pruinosa (assembly GCA_026413675.1). Lineage (NCBI taxonomy): Eukaryota > Viridiplantae > Streptophyta > Magnoliopsida > Malpighiales > Salicaceae > Populus > Populus pruinosa. Next base: position 27,214,861 of record CM048595.1, read on the forward strand.
AATATATTAAAATAGCTATTTAATGACCAAAACAACGAGAAGTTATTTGCTATGTTTAAGATTAGTATATATCTATTTTTAATATCTTTTCTTCATAAGTTTTATCATTTAATGCAGCTAATCTATATATATATATATATATATATATATATATATATGTTTTTGATTTATCATAAACAATAAGAAAACATTACTGGACGAAATAATTAAAAACTATTGAATGTATTTCATTATCACTTAATAACTGTATTATTAATTCGACTTGGGGTCGATATTCTTTTGTTTCTTTTAAGTTGCGGTTTTTAATCCTTTCTAGGGGTCGAATGATTATTTAGAAAGTGGAAACTATTAATAACCGTATTATTAATTTGACTTGGGTGGATATTCTAGAGACTGGTGTGCAGTGCTTTCCTTAGATCTTTCTAGGGGTATTTTATGCATATGGAATCTAGCCTTTGTTTGTGCTTCTAGTTGTTCAGTTGCTATGAATGGGCGTATTTTACATCTCGAGGGTGTGTTTTCTTGTTCAAATATGGATTGCTTAGTGTCTTTTGTTTATGCTTCGAATGATGGGTTGCTGAAGGAGTTATGTGACCATCTTGTCAATTTTAAAGACATTATTGGCAAGCCATAGTGTCTTACAGGTGACTTCAATGAAACTATATTCCCCTCAGATAGAAAAGGTGGCTCTCGAGTCTCATCTTCCATGACAAGCTTTAAGAATTGCATTGACTAGTGCGAGCTTGTTGAACTGCCTTTAAACAGGAAGAAGTTTACCTCGTCTAGAGGTAATGTAGCAAACCATATTGATAGAATATTTATGTTGATTGATTGGCTTCAACTTTTCCCATCTTTTACTTAGTATTGGCTTCCAAAGTATTCTTTAGATCACAGACCGATTCATTTGTTATTAGACTCTATGAACTGGGGTCCAAAGCCTTTCCGGTTCATGAATTATATTAGTGGCACTGATTTGATTTCAGGAAGGTGCTACAGGTCTTCTAGAATGCAGCTTTGATTATTAACTTTGGTAAAAATAATGTGGCTTCGACAATGAGGTTATTGAAAGAGAGTTGCATACAGTGAGGTAAAAATGTGGTGGGTAACAGTAATAGTTAAATCAAAGCTCTAAAACTTGAAGTGGATTCCCTAGATTCCCATAAAGAAAGCAGAGACTTATGAGTGGATGAATTAAATAGAAACAACACCGTTGCCTTTAGTCTTATAAATTTATACAGATTGTAAGAGTCTGCCTGTCATCAGAAATCAAGAGTTTAGTGGTGTCAGTTTGGAGACAGAAATACTTATTTTTTTCATCTCTCTGCCACGACAAGACAAAAAAAGAATTAGATTTTCTCCTTAGATGTTGATGGAACGACTCTGACAAAACATTCGGATGTGAAGTTCAATTTCTTTAGTAAGTTCTATTCTCATGATGGTAGACCTAGAGCCTCTAGTTGTAATCCGAATTTTGTTACACTTAATGAACAAGAACAATAGCTTGCTTAAGACTACACAAAATGGTCAAGGTTGCTTATTATTGAAATATAAGTGTGGCTTTTTAAATAGCCTTACAATAATAACAGAAAACAAATAAAGTGCAGCATTGTGAGGAATCTCACAAAATCAAGTAACAACATTCCTAGAAACTAGAACAACCCAATAGACTAGGACTTTTATTCTAACAGAAAAGACTTGGTAAACAACTTAATTTAAGCAACAAGCTTCATCAATCCCTCTCTTAAACTAAATGCAATAGCAATTAGTTTATTCATTCAATTTCGCACACTCCTAATTCTTCTCTAAGTTTCTGAAATGTCTCCATCTTCAAAGCCTTCGTCATCAAATCTGCTATCTGCTCTTGAGTTCTACAATGCATCAGCTGAATAATATCATCATTTACTAGATCTCTTAGGAAATGGAACCTAACATCAATATGTTTGCTTCTCCCATGCATTACTGGATTCTTGGATAATTTGATCATAGAACTGTTGTCACACCAAATGGTGGTGCATTCTTTTTAAGCAAGTCCTAAATTTTCCAAGACCCTTCTCATCCAAACAGCCTGACTTGCACAACCTGCAGCAGCCACAAATTCTGCCTCTGTAGTAGATAGTGTAACTATAGGCTACTTTTTCGATAACCAAGAGACTGCTCCTAAACTTAATAAAAAAACATATCCAGAGGTGCTTTTTCGATCCTCTAAATCACCTGCATAATCATTATCTGTAAGTGCACGCAACTCATCCATTCCTTCCCTTTTGTATAGAATACCAAAGTTGGTTGTGCCTTGCAAATATCTCAGTATTCTTTTGGCAGCTTGTAGGTGCAACTCGGTGGGCCTAGACATAAATCGGCTGATCAAACTTACACTGAACATCATATCTGGTCGAGTTGTTGTGAGATACATTAAGCTTCCTACAATTTGTCTATAATAAGATTCATCAACTTGTACTCCTTGATCATCCTTGTTCAGTTTGATACCTGGTACAATCGGGTTGCTAACTGGATTACTTTCTGCCATACCAAAATGCTTCAGCACATCTATAGCATACTTCTTTTGACAAATAAAATTGCTATTTGTTCTTTGTATGACTTCTATTCCAAGAAAAAATCGCATCTTTCCCAAATCCGTCATATCAAAAACATTCATCATTGAGTTTTTAAAACCATTCATCATGTCTTCATCATTTCCTGTATATATCAAATCATCAACGTAAATACTCACAATTATCACCTTGCCTTCTTCACCCTTTTTAATAAACAACGTGTGCTCATTTGGGCATGTTTCAAAGCCTTCATCTTTGAAATATGCTGCGATGCGACTAAACCATGCTCGTGGGGCTTGTTTAAGTCCATATAGAGCTTTGTGTAGTTGATAAACCTTTCTTTCACTGCCCTTCTTCTCGTACCCCTTTGGTTGTTCAACAAACACGTCTTCGCTGAGTTTACCATGTAAAAATGCAGACTCGACATCCAATAGATACAGTGTCCATCCTTGCTACTGGGGCAAACACTTCAGTGTAATCCACTCCATATTGTTGAGAGTACCCCTTGGCGACCAATCGTACTTTATATTTGTCTACCTCTCCAAGCTCATTCAACTTAGTTTTGTAAAGCCATTTAACCCTAATTTTCTTGCAACCAGCTGGTAGATCTGTAAGTGTCCAGGTCTGGTTTTTCTCAATTGAATTGATTTCTGAATCCATTGCTTTTCTCCACCTTGATCTTGTTACTGCTTCTTCATAGTTTATAGGATCTGCACCTTGCATTAAAGCCATGTTAATCTCATTTTCTTCTTCATAACATTGATCCCTGCAAACATAGTCTGACATCCATCTCGGTTTTTGTCTAGTTCTGCTACTTCTTGCTACGGACCCTTCTGCATTAGACGTGCCACTCACCACAATGTCCTCGGTTTCTACAACTGTGGCATCTTCATCCCCTGTCACTGCATCACTGTTAGGTGGGATTATTCTGTCAGTTGTGGTGTCACTCTCCATCACATCCTCATCTTCTACTGCTGCATCACTGTTAGCAGCTCCACCGTTGACTGAAAACTGCTTCTTCATCATTTATGTTCGCTTCATCAATGTCTCCCCACTCAAGGTCTTGTAGGATTTGATCCTCATAGCTTGCATCCCAATTCCACTACCTTGCTTCTTCAAATATTACGTCTCTACTAATTATTATTTTCTTTGCAATTGGATCATATAGCCTGTATCCCTTAGATTCCTCGCTTACACCCAACAACACACAAACAAAGCTCCTATTATCAAGCTTGGTACGTTTGGCTTCAGGTACATGTACATGTGCCAAGCAACCGAAAACCCTGAAATGCTCCACAGAAGGTTTAGCACCTGTCCATACTTCTTCTGGAGTTACATCCTTGACTGCCAATGTGGGGCATCGATTCAGCACGTATATTGACCAATGCACTGCCTCAGGCTAGAAAGATTTTGGGATCTTCTTTTCTGAGAGCATTGCCCGAACCATATTCATCACCGTACGATTTTTCCTCTCTACCACTCCATTTTGTTGTGGAGTGTATGTTGTGGTCAGTTGTCTCCTAATACCATTATGCCTACAGAATTCTTTAAATTCATTTGAATTGAACTCCCCCCCTCTCTCTATGCGTAGACAATTAATGAACTTTCCAGTTTCCTTTTCTACCATCTTCTTAAAGCATTGAAATACATAGAATGATTCTGATTTTTCTGTTAGAAAATATGTCCAGGCTTTTCTACTGTAATCATCAATGAAGCATAGAAAATACCTCTTCTTGCTGTTAGAAATAGGGGTCACTGGATCACAAATATCAGCATGCACAAGTTGTAATTTTTCAGTAGCTCTCCATATGCTCTTCTTTGGGATGCTGCTTCGATGTTGTTTTCCAATTAGGTAGTCAGTACAAGTCTCTGTGGTAGGAGTAAGTTTTGGCAGTCCTCGTACCATATTCTTGGTCTGCAGAATCTCCAAACCTCGATGGCTCAAATGGCCATACCTGTTGTGCCACAGGTGGGTGACATTTAGTGATGATAAGCTTGTGTGGAAGCAGGCATCATTTCTCTCTTGTGTGTTTGCCAACAGTATAAACATTTTATTTGCAGACATACTGGTTTGAATGATCATGCCCCTCTTTGGGTGATAAATCTTGCACATCCCGGCATGAAATAAAAACGCAAGTCCCTTCTCTTGCATTTGTCCCACACTCAGCAGGTTGTTGTGCAATTCTGGCACATAGAACACATCACTAATGATATGATTCATGCCATTCAATTTTAGTTTGATCTTTCCCTTTCCTTCCACAGAAATTTTGGTGTTATTACCGAGTTTGACTTTTGATCTTTCCCTTTCCTTCCACAGAAATTTTGGTGTTATTACCGAGTTTGACTTGTTGCTTAAATCCCCTATTCAATTCACAGAACTTTTCTGCATCTCCGCTCATATGATTTGAACAACCAGAGTCCAAGAACCAAACGTCTCCACGTTTTACTTCATTCATCTCCACTAAAGACATTAACAACAATTCTTCATCTACTTCAACATAATTAGCCTCCCAAGTTGGACATTCATATTTGTAGTGTCCAAGCTTGTGACATCTATAACACTCTATTATAGCTTTGTTGATAAATCCATGCCCTCTCTCGTATCCTCTTCCTCTATAGGTATTCCTGCCACGTCCTCCTCTGCCTTGTCCTTCATCAATTGTAACTTTCAAGGCTTGATCTTCACTGTTAGTTCTTCAAAATTTCTGTTCATGCACAATCAATGAGCTTTGTAGCTCATCCACAGAAAGGAAATCAATGTCTTTGGATTCTTCAATGGAACAGACAATGTAATTGAATTTGTCTGTGAGAGTGCGTAAAATCTTTTCTATTATCTTCACATCTTGCATATCTTCTCCATAATTTCGCATTTCATTGGCCACCACCATGACTCTAGAGAAATAATCTATGACCGATTCACCTATCTTCATTTCTAGCACCTCAAAGTCTCTACGTAGTGCCTGGAGTTGAGCATGTTTGACTCTCGTATTCCCTTGATATTTTGTTTTCATCAATTCCCATAGTTGCTTGGAAGTGTCTTTTTGAAGGATAGTCTTTAAGATTGACTTGTCGATTGACTGGAAAAGGTAGTTTTTAACCTTTAGATCTTTGAGTTTACAATCCTCAAGGTGTCTCTTTTGTGCAGCAGTCAGTGTCTCTCCTTCATCAGGTTCTGTAAAACCAGTTTCAATGTAGCTCCAGTATTCTTTTGATCTCAGAAGATTCTCCATCAACAGGCTCCAGTAATCATAGTCTCCATCGAACCTAGGAATGCTCAACAAATTTTGCCCTTCAGCAGCCATCTCTCAGTTACTCTGTTTCTCTCAGTGTTTTTCTCGCAATTTCCTCACAGTGTTTCTCACGGTGTTTCTCTCACCCACGATGTTTCTCCTACCCACGATGTTTCTCCTATTTAGGATACTACTGTTCCTAAACTCTCACACTCAGAATTCTCTCAACCTGGCTCTAATACCACTTTGTTACACTTAATAAACAAGAACAACAGCTTGCTTAAGACTACACAAAATGGTTAAGGTTGTCTATTATTGAAATATAAGTGTGGCTTCTTAAATAGCCTTACAATGATAACAGAAAACAAATAAAGTGCAGCATTGTGAGGAATCTCACAAGATCAAGTAACAACATTCCTAGAAACTAGAACAACCCAATAGACTAGGACTTTTATTCTAACAGAAAAGACTTGGTAAACATCTTAATTTAAGCAACAAGCTTCATCAAATTTTCTATAGCTTTAGTCTTCCTCCTTGGCTGCTTTAGAAATTCTGTTCTCTAGATATGAGATTAAAGCTGGAAGGGGTCAATGTGGTGTTGCCTAAATAGCTCTTTTTTCTCAATAGGATTCTTTGTCAATGACAAGTTCCCAAAAAAAAGGCATGGTTGATGCTGTTTCTCTCAGTTTCATGGTCCATTTGGCTTCTCTGTAATGACGTGATCTTAAAGTAGAAGATCTCGGACTATGACACTATTCTTTCTTATTATTACTAGACTCTGCTTGTAGCTGCAGGCTATAGATTTTTATTTTTCCTATTCCGCTTCAAATATGTTAAGATCCGCAAAGGGACTACTTATATGGACTAATTTCCAGAAACCTAGTTTGGTTTGTTAACATGTAACTTCAGTAGTATATACAGAGAGGTTTAGTGAGAGACGAGAGAAAAATGAAAAATTCTTAATCTTCTTCTTTTTTGTTATTCAATTCACTTTCTTTCTATAGTTAGTTAGTTATATGTATACATATGCACTGTAACAACTTAACTGCATGTAACTAACTTTTTTAACTGTTGGGAAAACTAGGAACAACCGGATACCAATTTACCCGGATCAATTTAGCGGAATACAATTTACAATTCACAAGTCTTAATTCTTTCCCTCTTTGTGCAGTAAAACAGAATCAAACAATGATAAAAATAATGCAAATAATCACAAAATCAACACCAAGATTTTTAATTTGGAAAACCCGATGCGGGAAAAACCACGGGACCGTAGTTCACCTAAAAACTTTCACTATCAACAAATAATGGGTTCACAATCATTCTTCCTCAGATTCAACTAAGGGATACAACATATATATATCATCAAGAACAACTTATTCTCGGATTACAATAAGATTAAAGAAGAATTATTTGAGAAAAACTTACAAAACTGACAGCCTAGTTTTCTATCAAAATGGCTAGCTTCCACACCACCAATCTTTGATCTAACTGTTCAACATGAAGATCAACATGTCTAGAAGCTGCTGTCAAAATCGCAACCCGATCCAATGGTGAACGAGCAGGAAATCGAAGGAAGAACGCAAGTTGCTCTGCTGCCTCTTCTTCACTTTCTCTCTCTTAATTTTCTTCTCCTCTCTTCTAATGTCAATCTATAGCTACAGTACCGAAACCACATTAATATTAACACCAAGAGACAACCATCACATGACATTTAATGTGATGGTCCTACCATCACATGGTGTGGGACCATACACAACAAATCTCTCCCTCACACACCATATGAGGAATTCATCATACCGGTGATCAATATGTAAAATTCAATTTAGAAGGCTCTTACAAGCCTGCTTCCTTTCTGCAAAACTCAAACTTCAATCTCGGTAGAGGTTTGGTCATCATGTCAGACATGTTGTCATCAGTATGGATCTTCTCAACAACGAATGACTTCATCTCCATAGCATCTCAAATCCATTGATATCTAACCTCAATGTGCTTTGATCGAGAGTGAAAAGTAGGATGCCTACTGAGATGAATTGCACTTTGACTGTCACAGTGCAACACAAAGTTCTCTTGAACTAAGCCAAGTTCATGCAAAAACTTCTTCATCCATAACAACTCTTTGCCTCATTCAGTAAGAGCAATGTATTCAGCCTCTATAATGGATAATGCAACACATTTTTGCAACCTTGATTGCCATGAGGCTGCTCCCCTTGCAAACTTCATCAAGTATCCTGATGTGGACTTTCTAGAATCAATATCACCAGCCATATCTGCATCTATGTATCCATCCAACACAGGTTTATCATTACCAAAACATAAGCTGAAACTAGAAGTACCTCTGAGATACCTGAGTATCCATTTCACTGCTGACCAGTGTTCTTTACCAGGATTGGAGAGGAACCGACTAACCACACCAACTACATGAGCTATATCCGGCCTTGTGCAAACCATGGCATGCATCAAGCTACCAACTGCGAATGCATAAGGAACCTTTTTCATCTCATCTTTTTCTTCATCACTTGAAGGACACTACTTAGAACTTAGTTTAAAGTGGCTTACAAATGAAAAACAAACAGGTTTGGAGTTGCTCATGTTGAATCTCTCAAGTACCTTTTGAACATATCTCTCCTGAGATAGTCAAAGTTTCCCCTTCTTCCTGTCACGTGTGATCTTCATACCAAGAATCTGTTTTGCTAGTCCCAAGTCTTTCATTGCAAAAGACTTGCTCAACTCTTCCTTCAACATCTGAATCTTCTTAGCATCATAGCCAACAATCAACATATCATCCACATACAACAAGAGAATAATAAAGTTTCTATCTAGAAACCTTTTCATAAATACACAATGATCAGAAGTGGTCCTATCATAACCATGATCAACCATAAAAGAATCAAACTTCTTATACCATTGTCTTGGAGCTTGCTTTAACCTATATAAGCTCTTTTTCAACTTACAAACTAGTTGTTCTTTACCTTTTGCTTCAAACCCTTCAAGCTGCTCCATGTAGATCTCCTCATCCAAATCACCATGGAGAAAGGCAGTTTTCACATCAAGTTGTTCTACTTTAAGATTCAAACTAGCAGCTAAGCCAAGCACAACTCGGATTGAAGACATCTTGACCACTAGTGAAAAGATTTCTTCAAAATCAATACCCTTCTTCTAACCGAAGCCTTTCACAACCAATTTTTCCTTATACCTTGGTTGTGAGCAATGTTCATCAATTTTCAACCTGAACACCCATTTGTTCTTGAGTGCTCTCTTACCTTTAGAAAGCTTCATTAACTCAAAGGTATGGTTTTCATGCAAGGATTTCATCTCTTCTTGCATTGCTTTCAACCACTCACTTTTCTTCTCATGTGACATAGCTTCATCAAAGCATTTTGGCTCTCCCCCATTAGTGACCAACATTGGTGGAAGGTTGGCGAGGTCTAGTTGACCTTCTCAATTGTGGTTCATCTCGAGCTTCCTGCATAACCTGTTCAGGAATAACATCAACATCATTATTAGCTACTTCAGGATCACCAACTAATGGCTCAATAAGAGAACCACCATTATCATCATTTTGTAAGTCTCCCATATGATTAACAGGCATCAAAGGTAACTGTGGAGCAGGTCTTGGAGTTGAATTAGTTGGAATAAAAATAGTAGACTATGTTTTCTCTTTTTGTTCAAAGTCTTCAATGGTTTGATCTTCAAAGAAGATAACATCTTTACTTCTTACAATTTTCTTCTCCTTTGGATCCCACAACCTATAGCTAAACTCATCATCTTCAGAGCCTAAGAAAATGCACTGCTTTGTCTTGCTGTCAAGCTTAGACCTTTCATCTCTAAGAACATGTACAAATGCCCTGCATCCAAACACTCTTAAGTGTGCATAAGAGACATCCTTTCCTTTCCAAACTCTATTTGGAACATCAAATTCAAGAGGAACTGATGGAGAAAGGTTGATTATGGCAACTGTAGTCTTCATTGCCTCACCCCAAAAGGACTTAGGCAGCTTTGCATGAGAGAGCATACATCTAATTCTTTCAACAATGGTTCTGTTCATTCTCTCAGTCACTCCATTCTGCTGTGGAGTTTTAGGAACTGTCTTCTCCAACTTAATACCATGTTCCCTGCAATACTTCTCAAAAGGACCCTTGTATTCACCACCATTGTTAGTTCGAACACATTTGAGCTTTCTACCAGTTTCTCTTTCAACTCTGGCATGGAAATCCTTAAAGACATCAAGCACCTGATCTTTGGATTTCAAACAAGTGGCCCAAATTTTCCTCGAGTGATCATCAATAAAACTAACAAAGTACAATACACCTTCAAGAGACTTGTCAATCATAGACCAAACATCAATATGAACTAAATCAAAAACATGTGATCTTCTATGTGAAGGTGATCTTTGAAATGCAACTTTGTGTTGTTTGCCAACTAAACAATAAGTACATATATTCAAGTTTATACCTTTTAATGGAAGGTAGTTCTTCTTGGCAAGGATACCAAGGCCTTTCTCACTCAAATGTCCAAGCCGTTTATGCCACAGATCAGTAGAGCAATCTTTAATTGCATTGACCTAACATTTGATCACCTTGGCTTGTGACATGTAGAGACCCATCTTCTTCCCTTTAGCAACAATCAGGGAATTTCTGGAGAGCTTCCATTTACCATCTCCAAAGTAACTGTGATAGCCTTCTTCATCAAGAGTACTTGTAGAGATCAAGTGTAGGCACATATCAGGCACATGCCTAACATCTTTGAGTAGCAACTTGCACCCAGTATTGGTTTCCAACCAAAACTCTCCAATGCCCACAACACTAGCCATCCCTTGATTTCCCATCCTAACTTGACCAAAGTCACCAACAGTGTAGGATGTGTAAAAATCATGTCGGGGTGTAACATGGTAAGAAGCTGCTGAATCTGCAACCCAGGTGGTATCCTGACATGCAAGATTAACACAACCATCATCACAAACAATGGCAACATCACCATCAAATACAACTGCAACTGTACCATTCTCTTCATTCTTGTCTTCATCTTTACTCTTTTTATCTCTTTTATACTTTCTACAATCCTTTTACATATGCCCAAGCTTGTCACAATAATAGCACTTACAACCCTTCTTTCACTAAGATCTTCCTCTTGGCTTCCATTTGCCTTTTCTTTTGTTGGATTCTCTATCTTGCTTGCTGTGAGAGAACCTGCTTAGACTTCTCCCTCGACTTTCTATAACAAGTGCATGAGACTCAGAAGTGTTTGTGCCTTTCCTCCTCTTCTCTTTATTGAGGATACAATCCTTTATTGAGGATACAATCCTTTACTGTTTTCAAAGTGATCTTCCCATTCGGAGTAGAATTGCTAAGTGACACCACCAAAGTCTCCCAACTATTTGGCAATGAACTCAGTAAGATTAGTGCTTGCATTTCATCAGCTAACTCTAGATTCATCAATGACAACTGATTCAAGAACCCTTGGAATACATTTATATGCACTGAAGCATCTTCACCATCTCTATACTTCAAATTCACAAGGTCTCTAATTACAAAAACCTTGTTTTGTGCACTCTTCTTAGCAAATATTTCTTCCAACATCTTCCAAACTGTATAGCAGTCATGTTCTTGAGAAATATGATTAATGGACTTAGAAGATACCCATTTTCTAACATTAGCAGTAGCCTTTCTATTTAGTCCATTCCATTTTGCATCATCCATATCATCAAGCTTTATTCCTTTACATTTAATCGGCAAAGCCAAATCATTGCAATATAAGTGATCCTCCATAATTGTTTTCCATAGAAAATAATTTGAGGAAGTAAGCTTTATCATGCCTGAATCTTCCTTTTCCATTTTAAATGCACAAGAAATTCAATCTACACAACCAGTGCTCTGATACCACTTTGTTGGGAAAACTAGGAACAACCAGACACCAATTTACCCGGATCAATTCAGCGGAATACAATTCATAATTCACAAGTCCCAATTATTTCCCTCTTTGTGTAGTAAAACAGAATCAAACAATGATAAAAATAATGTAAATAATCACAAAATCAACACCAAGATTTTTAACGTGGAAAACCCGATGTGGGAAAAACCATGAGACCGTAGTCCACCTAAAAACTTCCACTATCAACAAATAATGGGTTCACAATCATTCTTTCTCAAATTCAACTAAGAGATACAACATATATATCATCAAGAACAACTTATTCTTGGATTGCAACAAGATTAAAGGAGAATTATTTGAGAAAAACTCACAAAACTGACAGCCCTATTTTCTATCAAAACGGCCAGCTTCCACACCACCAATCTTCAATCCAACCGTGCAAAATGAATATCAACGTGTCTAGAAGCTGCTGTCAAAATCTCAACCCGATCCAACGGTGAACGAGCAGGAAATCAAAGGAAAAATGCAGGTTGCTCTGCTGCCTCTTCTTCACTTTTTCTCTCTTAATTTTCTTCTCCTCTCTTCTAATTTCAATCTATAGCTACAGTACCCGAACCACATTAATATTAACACCAAGAGACAACCATCACATGACATTTAATATGATGGTCCCACCATCACATGGTGTGGGACCATACACAACACTAACTAACTAACTAACTAACTAACTATCAGTTATCTCACTAACAGATTTATTAACCAATATTACACTTATCATTCACTGTACTTTAACATCCCTCCTCAAGATCAGGCTCGTGAAGAACTAAGCCTAAGATTGTAGCAATGAGTGCGAAATAAATGGGCACTCAACCCCTTTGTAAGGATATCTGCGAACTGTTCCTGTGAGGAGACAAATTGGATTGACAATTGCTTCTATGAAACACGCTCACAAACAAAATGCATATCGACCTCAATGTGTTTGGTCCATTGATGCTGAACAGGATTAAAGGATAGAGCAATAGTAAAGAGATTATCACAGAACATAACAGGAACATGAGGTAATGTAATATGCAGGAAGACTAGTAATTGCTTGAGCCAATCCACCTCAGCTGCAGTAAAGGATAACGCATAATACTCAGCTTATGTGGATGATCTGGACATTGTTTGTTGCTTCTTGGAGGACCATGATATAGGATTGTTTCCCAAAAAGATCACCAAACCAGTCGTAAAGCGTCTATCATTAGGGTTCCCTGCCCAATCAGCATAACTATAACTATCCACTAAGATACATGATGCAGGTCCCCATAAATCAGTATGAAAAGTGGTAAAGGGAGAAGTGAATGTATGATGATGATAAGGAAAAGGCAATTCACTAACTTTCCCTACAAGACAAGAATGAAAAATTATAGGGGAAAAAGTTTTAGGAACATGAATATGAGCTTTATTCAACACGAGGGAGATGACAGAATTTGTGGGATGTCCTGAGCTATGGTGCTATAGATTGGACTGAACAAGTTGGCTCAGAAATGCCTCAGCTAGTGATGGTTGAGTAGAAGATGATGGTGAAAAAGCATGGATAGGATACAGGCTATTATTGCACAAGCCTTTGTAAAGAATCCTCCTAGTGGCTTTGTCTTGAATCCAAAAGCAAAATGCATAAAAAATAAGCCAACAATTATTATCAAGATAGAGCCGATGAACTGATAATACATTCTAAGTTAATTAAGGAACAAGTAGCACAGAATCTAACTTGAGTGAAGACATAAAAAAATTAATGATAGACTAACCAACATGAGATACTATCAAACCTTCTCCATTGGCAGTTTGAATTGTGTTAGTTGTTGGATATGGTAAGGCCAATGTTAAATTATTCAAATCTACTGTCATGTAATTGGTGGCACCAGAATCAGTGAGCCATACTTGAGAGGATCCTTAAGCATTGGATGCTAGTGGTGTAGAGTTGACCATGGTGTGCATGGCTTAAATAGTAGGCTGTTAGTTTGGAAAATGAGCAGAGGAGAATGAGAGATGTGATGAAGGGGCTCTGATTGATACTTAAAAGTGTATTTTTATCAAGGTTTTATATCATCATTTTGCACTTGAAGTATCAATAACTCCTTAACTAAAACATGTTTTATAATAATATATCTAACAATATAAGATACCTTTAATTTATGGTAAATATTCATTTTAAATGCAAGCCTATAACATAAATGAAAGGATTGATTGATGAATTTAAGAACTGAAATTGAAAGGATAAAGAGATGGCCAAACTTAGAAAAGAGATGTCGGTGCAATCCAAACAAGAACACTGTTCAGTAATTGGGTCATATGTGGAGTTGTAGATCTCAGATTTAGGTCTAGTTTATATGAATGGAAAGGTAAGACATAGGCCTACAACTTTCATATGGAGCTCAAGATCTAAAAAGGTCATTTTCAAGTCCAAATTGTAGCAACAACAAAGAAGCCTGAATCTATCCTCCAGCCCGAGCACTGTTTAGTATTTTGGCCATATCTAGAGTTCTAGAAGTCAAAATGAGCTGAATTATTTACACAAGAAAGCTGAGACAATTTCCTACAACTTTTATGTTTTCAAGTGGCTCCAAGTTTGACGTTATCAATGACGTTTTGGGCAGACAAGAGAAGATAAAGATTGTCACCAAGTCAAGAGTTGGTCACCCACTCATCAATTAGTCATCAAATCAATAGTTTCCAATTTTGGCCTATAAAAGGAGGCATTTGCCATGCATTTAGGCATCTTGGTTTCTAGATAAAGATCATGCTCTTGTTTTCTCTCTTTGTATTTTTTGTAATGTTTATGCTTTGCTTTCATTAATATTAAGTTTATGCCTTTCATTTCCTTTCATTTACTTAGTGAACTTTAATCTTATTTATGTTTTTATTTTGTTTATTTATTTTTTTTTCTTTCATTATGTTTAGCTAAGTTTATTATGTCAAGGTGAAAAGGTTACACTAATGGTGTAAGAATAAGTATAGTGTAAACTTAATATGGACTTTAATGTTTGATACTAACATGTTTTGTATTTGTTATCTTGTTCACTCTTTAATACTTTGCTTGTTAAATGACTAATCTTGATTTATGTTGTATAACACTTGGTATAACAAATGCTTGGCACTTTCATAGCTCATACTATATGGTATAACCGACACCTGAGCCATGAAAGGAACTTGATTTGTTGTTAATATAAGTTATAATCATGAATGCTTGACGAGATTTACAAGTATTAGTATTAATCGAATAAGATGACTAATGTAATCATGTTAACAATCTATAATCTGATAGAAACCTTCTTTGTGTGTGGTTTCCAATGAAATAATAAGAGTTTATACTATACTTGTTTGACATACCATTAGTGGATCTTCTAACCTTGACATTTATTATTATCATTGTTTAATCATTACATTAATATTTTATCTCAAAGTTCTCATCTTATTCTTCTTCTTCTCCTTCTTTTTCTTTATTATTATTATTATTATTATTATTATTATTATTCTTATTATTATTGTTGTTGTTGTTGTTGTTGTTATTATTGTTGTATATTATTGTTATTTGTAATTTGTATAATAACCTCCTTGTGCTTCGATCCTAATTTTGCTGAGTTATTTATTACTTCGACACTTTATACTTGGAAGAAGACATTAATCTTTTAGTCATGTCAAGCTCGATACAGGGAATGTTGCATAGTTGGTGATTGTATGGGATAGGACTCCTAAGAAGGATAAGTGGCAGTAGGATGCATGCCAATATAGTTTGGTCCTTTGTCATTTTAGAAGCAAAACCAGGTAGTGTGATTAGGTTTGGCACATATATGACATTTAATTTTCTTAGAAGAAGAAGCATCACAATACGAGGCAGTATGTCCTTCTGAATTGCATAGTTGACAGATTGGCATCATGGATGCAGAGTGACTGTAAAATTGCTGATTAGGAAAAGGACCAAGAACGCTAGGATTAGAGTATGGATGTTTATTTGCCATATAATGAAACACCAGTCTAGAGTGAAAGTGTCTAGCTCCCTGAGTGAAACGACCTCTACCAGAGTTTCTGTTTCCACTATAAGGCTTAAATCTCTGTTAACAGCCTGAGATGAACTATGATTCACAGTAAAACCTGTAGTTGCAGCCATTGCTGTCATTAGAGGAGCATGAGCTGATGCCTCTATAGTCACTTCCTCTGCAAACACCTGTGAACGAAAATCATGCAATGAGATCACACTCTCACATCCCCTTATAACACATATGAATGTGTTATACTCCATAGGCAAGCCATTGAGAGCTAGAATAACTATATCTTCATTAGCAAAGTATACACCAGCAGTCGAAAGATAGTCCTTAGCTTCTTTCATACAATGAAGATATTGTGAAATCGAATCTGATCCTTTTTTGATTGTTTGTAAATTAGATTTCATCTAAAAAATATTAGTTCTAGACACTGTTGAAAACTGTTCCTTCAATCGATTTCATAGATCCTTGGAGCTGATGCTACCAATTGCACAAGACATAGCAATAGGTGCTAATGTGGCAGTGATTAATTGCATGATGGCTCGGTTATGCATTTTCCAGACTATGAATTCATCATTTTGAGAAGAAATGATTCCAGGATCACATGAAGCTGAGCTGAGTTGAGGTGGACAATGAATTGATCCATCAACATCTCCCATAATGCCATTGCTTTCAAGCAAAAGTTGCATCTGAAAGTTCCAATTGAAGTAGTTTGAATCATCCAGCTTGACATTAACAGACGTAGGAATAGAAGAAATGAGAGCTGTGATTGGAGATTGCAGAAGTTGAAGTTATGAAGCAGTCACCATTAAAATATTAGCAGATCATCAACCAGAAATTAGAATATAGAGAAGAAACAGAAGCAGTTAGAATGCGGAAGCAATCAAAAAGGATCTTCAAGCTCTTAGCTCTGATACCATGTTAACATGTAACTTCAGTAGTATATACAGAGAGGTTTAGGGAGAGATGAGAGAAAAATGAAAAATTCTTAATCTTCTTCTTTTCTGTTATTCAATTCACTTTCTTTCTATAGTTAGTTATATATATACACATGCACTGTAACAACTTAACTACATATAACTAACTTTTCTAACTAACTAACTATCAATTATCTCACTAACAGATTTATTAACCAATATTACACTTATCATTCACTGTACTCTAACATGGTTGTCATGTGGTCTCCCCCTAAAGCTAATAGCTTCAAATGAAATGTGGATGAATCTTTACTGGGAAAGCCTCGTCCCTTCGGTACGGGTGGTGTTTTGCGAAATCATTATGGAATTTTTCTTGGTATCTTCTTGTTGTTGGTTGGAATTTTAGAATCCAATGAAGTCGAGCCACGAGTCGTTGTCAAAGCTATTGAGATCTCAATATCTAACTCTCTCTTGCATCATAAATCATAAACATATTATTATTGAATCTAATTTTGTTAATATTATTAGTTGGATGAATAATCCAAAGAACAGACCTTGGCTTCATTATAAGCTTTTTCTCTTCAGTCAAGAGATTGGCTCTATCATTTGATGAAACTCTACCTTCATTGTTCTTTGTTCGAGATCGAGGCTGGATTTCTTTTTAATTGGTGATGGTCTAGATTTTGACTCTTGATTACTCGGGAAAAAAACTTCTGATACCTTTTTTTATTTTTTTGGTAAGCCAAGGTACGTACGTAGATTAAAAGGCTCCAAGAGGAAAGAACCTCGGGAGAAAGAAAGCAAGTGACAACATTCAATCAAACAACACATAAACTTGGTACATGATGAAAAGAAGTTGGCAGCTTCCCATCTGAAGTTAATCAAAATACAGAAGGGACGTGGATAATCCAAAAGGGAAACCTCAACTGAAGAGCATAAACCCTTCAGCAACATGACACTTAACAGAGAAATTATTAGCTTAACAAAACAGGCGGAGAACGTTCCGAAAAAACACATAGACTCTGAAAGGGGAAGGCATCTAATACTTCTTTATTATCGCATATCAACTATGCGAATATGGGAAATTTAGAAAGTATTTATGTAGGGTTCACCCATTCTTGACTCTGGAGATCCTCCACAAGTTTTTTATCCAAATGGAATGCTGTGGTGAGAACTTCAGGATAAAGAGGCCGGCTGGCTCCAAAGATTGCATTTGCTACTGTGTTTACCCCTGGATTTTGACTTGTTAATGCAGCAATAGCAACGGCAGGAGTCTTTCCAATATTCAATTGAAAGTGAATGAGGCCGAATGGGAAAACGAAGAGATCTCCTGGTTTTAGGATTTTGGTAAAGAGACGATGATCAGGATTTGAGGTGACAAAGCCAGCATAAAGAGTGCCTTCCAAAACCAGCAGAACCTCCGATCCTCTGGGGTGATAATGTGGAGGGTTTAGGCCACCGTTTGGCGCCAGGTCTATCCGTGCTAAAGATATGCCAAGAGTGTTAAGCCCAGGCATTAGATCGGCTGTGATGATATTAACACGCGCTCCAAGTTGATTTGATGTGTTTCCAGGAACATCAAGCCCCGAGTACGAGAAATCATCAGGAGTGGCGAGGCCTGGATTCTTACACAGTTTTCCATTAACAAGAACTGCAGACACAAGCAAAATGTAATCAGTTGGAATGCGAATTCAAAATGAAATACATATAATAGTTCGTGAATCGGAAATATCACAATCTTGAATGTACCAGCAGAATTAGCATCATCTATTGCTACGCAGAAGTCTTGGAGGGGGCTGGGGTCATAGGCAGTGACAAATGAGGAAGCCAGAGCCAAGAGAATAAAAACTGCTATCAAATTAGCAACTTTCATCATGGTTTTCCTGTGGCTTGCTACCTTGAATTCTTTCCTTTCCTTTTTCCTTTTTTGGGTATTGTTTGTTGGGTAAGGCGTGAGAGCTTGCATGCAGAGCATGGGTATTTATAGGTTATAAAACGGAACTCCATGAGATCGTTTAATTTCTTTTTTCATCAACAAGTAATGTTTTTTTTTTTAATCAAGCGAACATTGGACTTTGACGATTGTATATATGATGAAACTCTAAAGTACCTTCACTAGTTAAATCTACATTTTTGGAGCAATATAATTAATTAATTCACCAAGCAAGCAGAGACTAACAACATTGACGATGGCTAAATGGAGGCAAGATACTTTACGCCTCTTAATTGGCCAAAAAAGTGCTGTTTAATCATGAGGATTAAGAAGCAATGTGATCTTAATTAGCTACTCAATCATCAAGAACTTCTAGATTTTTCAAATATTGTACTCTTGAAGAGAACCTCTTCATTCTTTTTTGGAGGTTAATGGACTTCAATTGTTTTTTCTTTTTCATTTTTTCCAACTCAAAATCAAATTAACCTTTACCACCGCAAGCATAACTATTTGTGTTTATTTATTTATTGTTTCTGACGAGAATGTTGAAAAATAGTTCTAATTATTGGCACAGTGATTGGAGGCTGGGCCGGTCTTCTCATTGGCGCGACTCTTCGGCATGACTACATTTAATTTCAAATTTCTATTTTTAATTAATCATAAAACGTTTATTTCTCATAATCTCTTCAGCATGACTTTGGAGGATCATCCACGTATAACAAAGCGTTTATTTGTCATATTCTCTTCTTGGATTCAAACTCTAGTTCAAACTAAGACAGGAGTTGTTATGGAAAGAGGCTAGACTCCTTTTATATATATATATGTATATATATATATATATGGAGAGAGAGAGAGAGAGAGAGAGAGAGAGAGAGAGAGGAATATTTATCATGTTTAGTATATTCCACTTTTGTATTGTATATAACCATAACCGTAAATGTATAAATACAAAGAATAAGAATAGTTGCAATCATTATAATTCACATATAACCAATCTCTTAACTTAACTTGGTATCAAAACAGGAAAATCACAAGTTCATTCTTATCTAAACAGGAAGAAGTTTACTTGGTCTAGAGGTAACGTAGCAAACCATATTGATAGAATATTTATGTTGACTGATTGGCTTCAGCTTTTCCCATCTTTTACCCAGTATGGGCTTCCAAAGTATTCTTTAGATCACAGACCGATTCATTTGTTATTAGACTCTATGAACTGGGGTCCAAAGCCTTTCCGGTTCACGAATTATTGGTGGCACTTATTTGATTTAGGAAGGTGCTACAGGTCTTCTAGAATGCAGCTTTGATTATTAACTTTGGTAAAAATAATGTGGCCTCGACAATGTGGTTATTGAAAGAGAGTTGCATACAGTGAGGCAAAAATGTGGTGGGTAACACTAATAGTAAAATCAAAGCTCTAAAACTTGAAGTGGATTCCCTAGATTCCCGTAAAGAAAGCAGAGACTTATGAGTGGATGAATTAAATAGAAACAACACCATTGCCTTTAGTCTTATAAATTTCTACAGAGTGTAAGAGTCTGCCTGTCATCAGAAATCAAGAGTTTAGTGGTGTAAGTTTGGAGACAGAAATACTTATTTTTTTCATCTCTCTGCCACGACAAGACAAAAAAAGAATTAGATTTTCTCCTTAGATGTTGATGGAACGACTCTGACAAAACCTTCTGATGTGAAGTTCAATTTCTTTAGTAAGCTTTATTCTCATGATGGTAGATCTATAGCCTCTAGTTGTAATCTGGATTTTCTAAAGCTTTAGTCTTCCTGTTATGTGTATGGATACAAATGGCCGGTGGCAGCCATGGTTGGTGGCAGCCATGTTTGGTGGCAGCCATGGTTGAAGTTATAGTCAAATGGTGGGTGCCTAACTTGCCCACCATTGTTGAACAATCATCTCCCTCCTCAGCTATAAATAGAAGGTGCATTGATAGCTGAGATAGACCACGAAATAGAGAGAAACACAGAGAGAGAGCTAAGGGTGAGAGTTGAGTTGAGTAGAGAAGTTTTCTCTTCCTCCTTGTTTTGTTGTTTGTATTGCTTTTGAGCTTGATTAATACAAACCAGTAGCTCCGTGGAGTAGGCAAGTTGTCGAACCACGTCATCCAACACGTCAGCCGAAAATCTCCGTGGATCTGCCATGTCAGATTGGGTGGACCTCACATTGCCTACGTGTGTGACACGTCATCTTGCCACGTCGCATAACTGGGTTTTGATCCGGTGTGGCACAGCGACTATTCCTCCTGCCACGTGGCTTTATCTGTAGCGTCCAGTTATCCCAAATTTTGATTGTTTAAATCGGAGCCATCCGAAGTCCGATTTGGGTGATCTCAGTGTCGTTTCCAGCATTTTTGGCCATTCCAGACACATTTGTAAGGTCAGATTTTTGAGATTCAAATCCGAGAAAGAGTAAAAATGGCTGATGAAATAAAGGCTGCAGGAATTGAAAAATTTGATGGAACTGATTTTGGATATTGGAAAATGCAAATTGAAGATTATCTATATGGGAAGAAACTTCATCTTCCTTTGTTGGGGAGCAAGCCAGAAAACATGTCAGAAGAAGATTGGCAAATACTTGATAGACAAGTCTTGGGCATTATCCGACTATCATTGTCAAGAAGAGTTGCTCATAATGTTACAAAAGAGAGATCCATAGCAAGATTGATGGAAGCCTTGTCTGGGATGTATGAGAAGCCATCAGCAAATAACAAAGTGCAC
The DNA here is from genome assembly GCA_026413675.1 of Populus pruinosa. Lineage (NCBI taxonomy): Eukaryota > Viridiplantae > Streptophyta > Magnoliopsida > Malpighiales > Salicaceae > Populus > Populus pruinosa. The sequence goes on from CM048595.1 coordinate 27,236,110, forward strand.
TTGATGAAGAAGTTGTTCAACCTGAAGATGACAAAAAGCACCTCTGTTACACAGCATCTTAATAATTTCAACACCATCACAAATCAATTGTCATCTGTTGAAATTGAGTTTGATGATGAGATCCGAGCACTTATTTTGCTAGCTTCACTTCCAAGCAGTTGGGAAGGTATGAGAACAGCCGTAAGCAACTCAGCTGGAAAATCCAAATTAAAATATGATGATATCCGAGACCTGATTTTAGCTGAAGAAGTATGAAGGAAAGACTCGGGTGAAAGCTCAAATTCAGGTTCAGCTTTCAACATCAACACTCGAGGAAGGAGACAAGACAGAGGCATATCTAGAGGCAGATCAAAATCCAGGTACAGAAGCAAAAGCAAGTTTGGACCTAGGAAGCAGGTTGAATGTTGGAATTGTGGCAAACCTGGTCATTTCATGAGGAGTTGCACAAAACCAAAGAAACCTGAAGCTGATTCTGTAAATGCCACTACAAACGAGGTACAAGATGCTTTGATCCTTGCTGTACATAGTCCTATTGATGATTGGGTTCTTGATTCTGGAGCTTCATTTCACTGTACTCCACACCATGAAATGATGCAAAATTACACTGCTGGAAATTATGGGGTAGTCTATCTAGCCGATGGACAACCATTGGATATTGTGGGTATAGGAGATGTGCAAATCAAGACAATGAATGGATCTATATGGAACTTGCAAAATGTAAGGCATGTCCCTAAACTAAAGAAGAAGTTGATCTCGGTCGGACAACTTGATGATAGTGGCCATTCAATCCTTTTCTCTGGAGGAATGTGGAAGGTATCAAAAGGAGTAATGGTTTTGGCTCGTGGAAAGAAAACTAGCACCCTGTATATGACCACAAGATCAACAGATATAATTGCTTCTACTGAAGCAGAAAATCAGGTGCAGCTATGACATTGTAGACTCGGCCATATGAGTCAAAAGGGGATGAAGATACTTCAGTCAAAGGGAAAGCTGCCAGAGTTAAAAAATGTTGATCTAGACATTTGTGAAAGCTGTGTTCTCGAAAAACAGAAGAAGCTTAGTTTCTTAAAGGTTGGCAGGACCTTAAGACCAAGAAAGCTAGAACTGGTGCACACAGATTTATGGGGACCAGCTCCAGTAGCATCTCTTGGAGGTTCTCGGTACTATGTGACTTTTATTGATGACTTCAACAGGAAGGTATGGGTCTACTTTCTGAAAAATAAATCTGATGTGTTTGACACATTCAAGAAATGGAAGGCTATGGTTGAGATTGAATCAGGTTTGAAGTTAAAATGCTTACGATCTGATAATGGAGGAGAATACATTGATGGAGGTTTCAAGGAGTATTGTGTTGTCAACGGTATCAGAATGGAAAAGACAGTTCCAGGCACACCACAACAGAATGACATTGTTGAACGAATGAACAGGACCATCAATGAACGAGTTAGAAGTATGAGGTTGCATTCTGGGTTACCTCAAACATTCTGGGCTGATGCAGTTCATACTGCAGTTTACTTGATCAACCGTGGACCATCAGTACCTTTGGAGTTCAGACTGCCCGAGGAAGTCTGGAGAGGAAAAGAAGTACAGCTTTCTCACCTAAAAGTTGGATGCCAAATCAAAGAAATGTTTCTTTATTGGCTTTGGAGATGAAGAATTTGGATTTCATTTTTGGGATGATCAGAACAGGAAGATTATCAGAAGCAGGAACGTGATCTTCAATGAGAAAGTTTTGTACAAAGACAAATCAAGTACAGAACTAGAGATAACTGATTCAGATACGAGTCCACAGAAATTTGAATTCATACAATTAGAAGGGCTTCCTGATGTTACCACTCAAGAGTTCATACAAGACAGTTCAAGCACTTCAGTACCCACCACTTCTACACAAGATAGTACAGAGCCAAGTGAACCAGCAGTTCGCAGGTCTTCAAGGACTATAAAGCCTTCACAACGGTTCACACTTCTACTGAATTATATCTTGTTGACAGATGGTGATAAACCATTAACTTATGAAGAATCCTTACAAGATGGAAACTCGAGCAAGTGGGAGTTAGCCATGAAGGACGAGATGGAGTCATTGCTAAAGAACAAGACTTGAGAGTTAACCAAACTGCCTGAAGGAAAGAAGGTCTTGCAAAACAAGTGGGTTTACAGAGTAAAGACTGAGCATGATGGAAGCAAACGGTTCAAAGCAAGACTTGTTGTAAAAGGGTTTCAGCAAAAGAAAGGGATCGACTATTCTGAGATATTTTCTCCAGTTGTGAAGCTTACAACAATCAGAGTTGTTCTGGGGATAGTAGCTGCAGAAAATTTACATCTTGAACAATTAGATATAAAAACAGCATTTCTTCATGGAGAATTGGAGGAAGACATTTACATGCAACAACCAGAGGGGTTTGTAATACCAGGAAAGGAGAGTCAAGTTTGCAAACTAAAGAAGAGCCTATATGGTTTGAAGCAAGCTCCAAGACAGTGGTACAAGAAGTTTGATAACTTCATGTGTAGTACGGGATACACAAAATGTCAGGCTGATCATTGTTGCTATGTCAAACATTTTGACAACTCCTATATCATTCTACTGCTATATGTGGATGATATGTTAATTGCAGGTTCCAGCATGGAAGAGATTGACAAGCTAAAGCAACAGTTGTCAAAACAGTTTGAAATGAAGGATCTGGGAGCTGCTAAACAAATACTTGGCATGAGAATCATCAGAGACAAAGACTAAGGCATACTAAAGCTTTCACAGGCAGAGTATGTCAAGAAGATTCTCAGCAGATTTAGTATGGGTAATGCTAAGCCAGTATGTACACCTCTAGATATCTTCTTGGTATCTTCTTGTTGCCGGTTGGAATTTTAGAATCCAGTGAAGTCGAGCCACGAGTTCTTGTCAAAGCTATTGATATCTCAGCCTCTAACTCTGTCATACATCACAAGTATATTATTAGTGAATCTAACTTTATTAATGTTATTAGTTGTATCGCACGTGTGCAGTGACACGATCAAAGAGTTGATGTCTTATCTCAAGTGCAGGAGTGTCAAAGTAAAATAACCCGGCAAGACCGGGGTCGAACCACAGGGAGGTGAATTATATAAATTACAAATAAAGAAAAAGAGTTGAAGAGAATAATAACAGAAAAAGAGTTGAAGAGAATTTTGGGATGTGATATTGATGTAAGGATTAAACAATAACAAAACATATGTCAAGGTTATAGGATTTACTAATAGTATTTCAAATAAATATAATATAAACTCTTTTTATTACTCAACTAGAAACCACACACAAAGGAGGTTCTAATCGGATGATTTCTCGTTATTAGCTCATTATAAATTACTAACATGATCATATTAATTATCTTATATAAGTAATACCATACTTATAAATATCATCAAGCATTCATGTTGCTAGTTTATGTTAACAACAAATCAAGTTTCTATCATAATAACGATTTCGGCCGAAAACTATGAAAGATCAAGCATTTGATGTACCAAATATTATACAACACAAATCTAAATTAAACATTTAATAAGCAAGGTATTAAGAATTAGTAAGATAAAAAGATAAAACATGTTAATAACAATCTTTCTTAGATATAAACATTTAAAGCTCATGTTGAGTTTTATATTATACCTATTCTAACACCATTAGAAAAACCTTTTCACCTTGACATAATTAACTTAGCTAAACATTAAGAAGGAGAAAAACATAAATAAGCAATATAAGAACATAAACATAATATAAGCTAACTAAGTATAGGAAAGGAAATGAAAGAGCATAAACAAGAGATTACTATAGCATGAAAGAAAACTTGAACATTACAAAGATGTAGAGAGAAAGCAAGAAGATAACTTTGATCTGAAAATTAATATGACTAAATACATGGACAATGCCTCCTTTTATAGGCTAAGTTTCAGAACTATTGATTGATTGAAGAATTGGTGGGCATCCATTGATTTGGTGGCTGGTTTTTGACATTAATGGCTGCTGGTTTTTTGATATTGTGGGCTGATTTTTGATATTGTTGGCTGGCCAAAACGTCATTGCTCACATCAGAATTATAGCCAACTGAATTGTGGAAGCTGTGGGCAATTGTCTCAGCTTTCCATAAAAAAAAACCAGAGCTCATTTGGACTTCTAGAACTCAAGATATGAGCCAAAAACCGAATAGTGCTTGAGCTGCAGGACAGCTTCCGACGTCTTCGTTGTTGCTAAGATTTGGGCTTGAAAACGGCAGAACTGAGTCTTTGACTTCATATGAAAGTTGTAGGTCTATGTCTTACCTTTCCATCGATATAAAATGGACCTAAATCTGATATCTACAGCTCCAGATATGATCAAATTACTGAACGGTGTTCGAGTTTGGAATGCAACAGCAACACTTTGCTAAGTTTGGCCTTCTTTTTATCCTTTCAATTTCAATCCTTAAACTCATCAATCAATCCTTTTATTTATGTGATAGACCTGCATTTAGGATGAACATTTACCATGAATTAAAGGTATATTATATTTTTAGACTTGCTAATATAAAACATGCTTTTGTTAGGGAATTTAATGATACTTTAGGTGCAATATGATGACATAAATCCTTAATGAGAATGCACTTTTAAGTACTAATCACACCCCCCAACCAGCTTATTACTAGTCCCTAGTAATCAAAGCATTAAAATAGAAAAATAATTTGCAAATACCACAAAGCAAGGCATTCATCATTTAACTTCTATTAATCTATCCAGATAAACAAACTCTCATTAAATTTATATATCTGCTTAATACCTCTTAAACAAGATATTAGTAAACCTTCTTTCGGTGCTCAATAAATCAAAACATAGCTATGGAGCTTTTCATGGAAGAAAACAAAATTTTTGTTCTAATGTTTAAAGTTAACTTCCTTGGGTTGGGATTGTTATCTTTTTTTTTTTTTTTTTAAACAAGAATTTATAGCACAATGTATCCTGAACCCATGTAATGAGCTTTCGGCTAATGACTCCCAGACCAGTTGGTCTTAGGGCATCAGGTGTTGAGACACCCCTACGAGCTTAGTAACTCGCGTTGCAAATACTGATATGTAGATAGTGTAGTGTTTGATTCCCTTAAGCTTTCTCCTCAACCCATGTAACAAGCACTGGGCCAATAACTCCCAAGTCAGTTGACTTTAGGGTATTAGGTGTTCAAACACCCCTTCGGGCTTATTTGCTTAAGTCAAGGAGGCTACGAAATCAAACTTATCTACTTCGTTTTTTTTTTTTATTAATTTTTTTTTTTTGCATATTATATACTATCCCTTTCCCTTAGTTGTTACCTTTAACAAAAGAACACAAATAATGTAATAATCCAATGTGCAACCCACAATCATATGTTCGAGTGTGTGTGTGAAAATGAAGGTTTAGCAATACTTGTTAGATGAGCATATAAACAGAATCTATAGATAACAATCCAAGAGTTTGTAAATCTGAATATTTCAAGAAGTATTATAATAGACCTTGTTAAGAATGTTTACTAAGATGCGTCTCAAGAGTCACTAAAGTTCCTCCGTTACTCTGCCATCCTAGTAACAATAGTTTTGCAAATAAAATAAAATTACGTAATAATAATGTTTTTTTTTTTTTTAATATCAACTACTACCCTCTCCCCCCAACCAAAACGAGACATTGTCCTCAATGTTCTAAGCAAAAAGATAGAGTGTAGAAGATATCACCTGAACAACGACTATTGACAAACCTGAAACACACTAAAACAAATATAAGAAACAACAAAACACAAATATTATGCTATTAATAAAACCAAAAGACACAATTTTTCACAAACTAAGGCTCAAATCCAATTTAAGCTTTTTATGGCGTTTCATGGTTGACCAATTGAGTTGACTCATGGAGGGATCAATTACAGGGATGAAAGATTGTAGTTGGTCAATCAATTGTTCAGCAGTAGCAGCAGAGATTATGATTTGTCGTGCCGAAGATGTTAGAAATTCCTGTTCCACAGCTTGATCAAGAAAAGACAACAAATTATTATAAAAACCATTAACATTTAACAAACCTATAGGTTTATGGTGAATGTTCAGTTGGGCCCAAGAGGAAATATGAAAAATCTCTTCCAATGTACCCAGACCACCTGGTAAGGCAATGAAGGCATCGGCATGGTTAAACATTGTATTCATTCTATCAGACATTGTAGAGACCTGTAATTCCTCTCCAATTGTTTTTCCAATGATGTCCCCTTCGGCTAAAGCTTTGGGGACAACCCCCAAAACTTGACTGCCTCCTACAAATGCAGCTATTGAAACACCCCCCATTAACCCAAGACTGCCTCCCCCATAGACTAAATGAATCTTTCTCTCAGCTAGTACCCGACCAAGATGATTTGCTGATTCTAAAAATTCTTTTTCTTTCCCAGGACTAGATCCACCAAAAACACAAATAGTTTTTATTTTAGAAACAGAGGAACTCGTCATTTCTACACACTTATATATATGCTGAATGAATGGGTTGAGTAGAAATGATAGGAAGGAAGAGAAGATTTTATAGATGAACAATTGAAAATGCAAAGCATACCACCTATATGTAGGCTAGCTGAAGTCTTACTCTCTCTCTCTTTCTTTTTTATTTATTTATTTATTGGTATTATTTTATTATTATATATATATATATTAAAAAAAATGTATGTACAAGCAGTTGTGATTGTGGCTCACAGCTTTCCCTTGGTTTTACGTCCAAGAACGGCTTAAACGCCCTCTATGGGTCGGGGATAGGCTTCCCATCCAGTTTTCTTAAAAACTGGCAAACAGGGTCTTTTTCAGTCAGATTCCCAAGACTAAGTCGATCATGTTCTTTATGAAAATGAGGCCATAAATCATGAATTACACGATGCACATCTCCACTAGGATGCGTCTCAAGAGTTAATAGAAGATTATCTAAAGACTCCTTACTCAGGCCATCCTTAATGAATTGTATTTTATCTTCACGGTTTATAGATATCATTCCTAAAGAACGACATTTTGTATTACAAGTCCATCTGGCACATCGGTGACAGACTTTTAGTCGTTTTGCACGACGTTTCTTTGCAAAAGTGCTTTTACCTGTCCCAGGCATGTATGAAATAAAAGAGTTGGAAGACTCACCTGATAATCGGATCTTTGCTTCAATTATCCAGCGAATATCTTCAGGAATTCCATGGTTCATTAACAGCCTCAATCTTTCACACCTAGCACGGTAAATTTTTGTAATCGCATTCTGAGGCAGAGCAGGAAAATACTTTTTCAATTTTTCAAGAGTGGTGTCCATTTTTTGTTTTTAAAGAGAAGTGCAGAAGAGATGTAAAGAAAAGAGAAGGAACAAGGAATTGAACAAATATATACAGAGATATCAATTATCATGGGAAACTGAAAGAACCGACTTAAGAGTCACGGAGTACCGTTATCCGCCATTTGACCGGTTGGAGAAAGACTAGCAAAACAAAAGTCACACAAAAAAGAAACAAAAATATGAAAATAAAATAAAATAATCAACCTTTATATACAGGATCATTCAAACCAATGGATTCATTTTCACTAGGAAAATTATCAAAGTAAGCTTTCAAACGATGTCTATTGACCTTGAAAACATTACCATTCTTTGGATTCTCAATATCAAAGGCCCCATAAGGATATACATGTTTCACAACAAATGGACCGCTCCATCTTGATCTTAACTTTCCAGGAAATAAATGGAGTCGAGAATTATAAAGCAAAACTTTTTGACCAACATCAAATGTTTTTCTCAAGATTCTTTTATCATGAAAGTCTTTGATTCTTGCTTTATGAATTTTTGAATTCTCATATGCATCATTTCTTATTTCTTCAAGCTCATTTATTTGTAACTTACGCAACTGACTCGCATCATCCAGGTTTGAATTGAAAGCTTTAATAGCCCAATAAGCTTTGTATTCAAGTTCCACAGGCAAATGACAAGGTTTTCCATAAACCAACCTATAAGGTGACATACCTAATGATGTTTTAAAAGCAGTTCGATAGGCCCAAAGTGCATCATTAAGTCTTAAAGACCAGTCCTTTCGATTAGGGTTCACTGTTTTTTTCAAGATTTGTTTGATCTCCCTATTAGCAAGTTCTACTTGTCCATTTGTCTGGGGGTGATAAGGGGTGGCAACTTTGTGTGTGATTCCATATTTTTTCATTAAAGACTCAAATGGCTTGTTACAGAAATGTGTTCCACCATCACTTATCATGGCCCGAGGGATTCCAAATCGACTCAAGATGTTTTCTTTCAAAAACTTAATGACTGTTTTATGATCGTTGTTACGACTTGGAATTGCTTCTATCCATTTTGAAACATAGTCTACTGCGACTAATATGTACACAAAACCAAATGATGGAGGAAATGGACCCATAAAATCTATACCCCAACAGTCAAAGATTTCAATGACAAGAATAGTGCTTAAAGGCATCATGTGACGTTTTGAAAGAGATCCTAACTTTTGACAATTTTCACAAGATTTGCAGAATGCATGCGTGTCCTTGAACATGGTGGGCCAATAAAATCCACATTGTAAGATTTTTGCGGCTGTCTTTTTTGACGAAAAATGACCCCCACATGCCTCAGAATGACAAAATTTAATGACATTACTTACCTCATTGTCAGGAATGCATCTTCGAAATATTTGATCAGGACAATATTTGAATAAATAAGGGTCATCCCAATAAAAGTTCTTCACTTCGTTCAAGAACTTTCTTTTGTCTTGAGTGCCCCAATGCGCTGGCAAATGTCCTGAAACAAGAAAATTAACAATATTAGCAAACCAAGGCATTGTAGTGACAGAAAGTAAAGATTCATCAGGAAAGTAGTCATCGATTGGCGTGATGTCAGATTTCGAATCAGTTGTCAATCTTGACAAATGATCCGCGACAACATTTTCGGTGCCTTTCTTATCCTTGATTGTGATATCAAATTCTTGAAGTAACAAAATCCACCGCACCAATCTAGCTTTAGAATCCTTCTTGGAAAGAAGATATTTCAACGCTGTATGATCGCTAAAAACAATAACAGGTGAGCCAACAAGATAAGATCTGAATTTTTCACATGGAAATACTACAGCAAGTAATTCCTTTTCAGTGGTTGTGTAATTTATTTGAGCACTATTTAAAGTTTTACTTGCATAGTAAATCACATAGGGTTTCTTATCTTTTCTTTGTCCTAAAACAGCACCCACGGCATAATCACTAGCATCACACATTATTTCAAAAGGTAATGACCAATCAGGAGGTTGAATGACAGGAGCAGATGTAAGCAGGTTTTTAAGTTTAACAAAGGCTTCTTCACAATATTCAGTCCATTCAAAAACATTATCCTTTGTTAGAAGGTTACACAATGGCTTAGATATTATACTAAAATCTTTGATAAACCTTCTATAAAAACCAGCATGTCCTAAAAATGATCTAACATTTTTAACAGATTTTGGTGTTGGCAAGTTGGCAATTAACTCAATTTTAGATTTATCAACCTCAATTCCTATTGATGAAACAATGTGACCAAGTACAATGCCGTTTGTTACCATAAAATGACATTTTTCCCAATTCAACACAAGATTCTTCTCTTCACACCTGTTCAAAACCTTTTCCAAATTAGTTAAACAATTATCAAATGAATCACCAAAAACAGAAAAATCATCCATAAATATCTCAAGAAAGCGTTCAACCATATCACTAAATATGCTAAGCATGCATCTTTGAAACGTGGCTGGTGCATTACATAATCCAAAAGGCATCCTTCGATATGCAAATGTACCAAATGGACATGTGAAAGTAGTTTTCTCTTGATCTTCAAATGCAATTTCAATTTGGTTGTAACCTGAATAACCATCTAGGAAACAATAAAATTCATGACCTGCTACTCTTTCTAGAATTTGATCCATGAAAGGTAAAGGAAAGTGATCTTTTCTAGTCATTGAATTAAGTTTCCTATAGTCAATGCACATACGCCAACCAGTAATAGTCCTCGTTGGAATTAACTCATTTTTCTCATTTGTTATCACAGTAACTCCAGACTTTTTAGGTACAACTTGGGTAGGACTTACCCATTTGCTATCAGAAATAGGATAAATGATTCCATTATCTAGAAGTTTAATGACTTCATTCCTCACTACTTCTTTCATATTAGGATTAAGCCTTCGTTGCATTTCTCTAGAGGGTTTAGCATTTTCCTCCAAATAAATCTTGTGTGTGCAAATCAAAGGACTAATTCCTTTTATGTCAGCTATGGTCCATCCTAATGCATTTTTGTGCATTTTTAGAGTTTGTAATAACTTACCTTCTTGATGAACATTAAGTTTGGAAGAAATTATTACCGGAAAAGTTTTATTTTCTCCCAAAAATGAGTATTTGAGATTACATGGCAATGGCTTCAAATCGGGTTTTGGTGGTTGAACACTTGAAGGTATGGACCCAATTGATCGTGGTGGCAATTCCTCAATTTTTGGTCTCCAAATATTTGCCTTTGATTCTTCCTGAAAACAAACCATTTGTAAATCTTCAGATTCATTAAACTCAATTTCATTGGAAAAATTTTCAAATTGATCGTAAATTATTTTTTCAATAAAATCTACTTCTTGTAAATCATTATCATCTCCAGGTTGCTTGCAAATGTTAAAAACATTCATTTTTAATGTCATGTTTCCAAAAGATAACTTCATCACTCCATTCCTACAATTAATCAATGCATTAGAAGTTGCAAGAAATGGACGTCCTAAAATAACAGGAATTGAATTGCATGCTTCAACAGGTTGTGTATCCAAGACAATAAAATCCACAGGAAAGATGAATTTATCAACTTGTACTAACACATCTTCAACTATTCCTCTAGGCATTTTTATAGATCTATCAGCAAGTAAAAGAGTAACAGAAGTAGGTTTTAACTCACCGAGATTTAGACTTTGAAAAACCGAATATGGAAGTAAATTCACACTAGCTCCAAGATCAAGTAAAGCTCTGTCAATTTTATGTTCTCCAATAAAGCAAGAAATTGTAGGACAACCAGGGTCTTTATATTTCAAAGCATTATTGTTCTGAAGAATGGCACTTACTTGTTCGGCTAAGAAGGCTTTCTTTTTCACATTCAATTTTCTCTTTACAGTGCATAGATCTTTCAAAAATTTAGCATAAGATGGTACCTGTTTAATAGCATCTAGCAAAGGTATATTAATCCTTACCTGTTTGAAAGTTTCAAAGATTTCAGAATTGTGATTGACTTTCCTTTGTTTGGTCATGGCATGAGGAAATGGAAGTGCTGGTGGGGAATCAGTCTCTTCCTTGCAATGATCAGGTTCAACCATTTCCTTACCCTTGGAGACTAACTCATCTTCTTTCTCACAAGGTTCAAGAATAGGTTTTTTAATAACCTTACCACTGCGGAGAGTAGTGACTGATTTGACTTGATCCAGATGTTGGCTTCCAGAACTGCTTGTACTTGAATTGTATTGCCCTTTGGGATTTTGCTGGGGTTGAGATGGAAACTTACCTTTCTCCTGAAAACTGAGAGCAGATGTGAACTTTGCAAGAGTATCTTTCAAATCAGCCATGGTTTGAGCATTTTGAGTGTTGATTGTCTCTTTCTTTTCAATGAATGCATGTAATGTTTCCTCAAGATTTCTTTTAGGAGGGGGAATATAAGGAGGTGCATATCCATGAGAATTTTGAAAATTATGTTGTGTTTGAAATGGTGGCTGTGAAGTTTGTGCATTATTGTTACCACTCTTCCAACTGAAATTTGGGTGATTTCTCCAACCAGGGTTGTACGTTTGTGAGTACGGGTTATGACTTGGTCTTTGGAAACTATTTAAAGCATTGGCTTGTTCATGGAGACATTCCTTAAAAGAAGGCAACGTGGGACAATCATTGGTTGAGTGTTCATTGGTTTCACAAATTTGACACACAATTTCTTGAACAGATTTTAATTGACCACTCTTTTTTAATTCTAGTGCCTCAACTTTTCTAGCTAAAGATGCAAATTTGGCTTGGAGGTCATGATCTTCCCTAAGGCTATACATGCCTCCATTAGATGTATGAGGTTGAGTTTTACCTGGTGCCTCACAAGTACCTGTGGTGTCCCAATTTTGAGCATTTTCAGCTAGCAACTCTAGGTACTCCATTGCTTCATCAGGGTCTTTATTTTCAAAAGTTCCATTGCACATCAATTCTACCATTTGTCTATCTTTAGGTGTTAACCCTTCATAAAATTGTGAAACCAATCTCCATGTTTCAAAACCATGATGAGGACAGGTATTAAGCAAGTCTTTATATCTATCCCAACATTTATAAAATGTTTCTCCTGGTTTTTGAGTAAAAGTGGTGATTTGTCTTTTGAAAGAGTTTGTTCTATGAGAAGGGAAAAATTTCTTTAAAAACTGTTGTTGCATTTCATCCCAAGCATGAATGGATCCTGACCTAATATTTTGTAGCCATGTTTTAGCTTTATCTTTTAACGAAAAAGGAAAAAGCTTTAATCTGATGGTATTCATGCTACAATTTAAGTCATTATAAGTGTTACAAACTTCTTCAAATTCTCTTAAGTGCAAGTATGGATTTTCTAATTCTAAGCCATGAAAAGTGGGTAAAAGTTGAATAATACCTGGCTTAAAATTAAAATGAGATGCATCAGGAGGAAAAACAATACATGATGGTGCACTTGTTCTTGTTGGATTCATATGATCTCTAAGTGTTCTAACACGATTATTCTCATTATTCTCATTATTCTCATTATGAATTGATTGGTTATCTTCTGCAGCCATGTTTTCTAAAGAAAATGATGATTTTCTAGAAAGTCTACCACTTAATGTACGTGTCCAAACTCTCATGCAAATACAAAAGAAAAGAAAAGAAAAAAAAGAAAAAGAAAAGGAAACAACAATTAGAAAAACAAATAAAAGTGAAAATAAAATAAAATAAAATATTTAATTTATACAATAACTTACCTCCCCGGCAACGGCGCCAAAAACTTGACACGATCAAAGAGTTGATGTCTTATCCCAAGTGCAGGAGTGTCAAAGTAAAATAACCCGGCAAGACCGGGGTCGAACCACAGGGAGGTGAATTATATAAATTACAAATAAAGAAAAAGAGTTGAAGAGAATAATAACAGAAAAAGAGTTGAAGAGAATTTTGGGATGTGATATTGATGTAAGGATTAAACAATAACAAAACATATGTCAAGGTTATAGGATTTACTAATAGTATTTCAAATAAATATAATATAAACTCTTTTTATTACTCAACTAGAAACCACACACAAAGGAGGTTCTAATCGGATGATTTCTCGTTATTAGCTCATTATAAATTACTAACATGATCATATTAATTATCTTATATAAGTAATACCATACTTATAAATATCATCAAGCATTCATGTTGCTAGTTTATGTTAACAACAAATCAAGTTTCTATCATAATAACGATTTCGGCCGAAAACTATGAAAGATCAAGCATTTGATGTACCAAATATTATACAACACAAATCTAAATTAAACATTTAATAAGCAAGGTATTAAGAATTAGTAAGATAAAAAGATAAAACATGTTAATAACAATCTTTCTTAGATATAAACATTTAAAGCTCATGTTGAGTTTTATATTATACCTATTCTAACACCATTAGAAAAAACCTTTTCACCTTGACATAATTAACTTAGCTAAACATTAAGAAGGAGAAAAACATAAATAAGCAATATAAGAACATAAACATAATATAAGCTAACTAAGTATAGGAAAGGAAATGAAAGAGCATAAACAAGAGATTACTATAGCATGAAAGAAAACTTGAACATTACAAAGATGTAGAGAGAAAGCAAGAAGATAACTTTGATCTGAAAATTAATATGACTAAATACATGGACAATGCCTCCTTTTATAGGCTAAGTTTCAGAACTATTGATTGATTGAAGAATTGGTGGGCATCCATTGATTTGGTGGCTGGTTTTTGACATTAATGGCTGCTGGTTTTTTGATATTGTGGGCTGATTTTTGATATTGTTGGCTGGCCAAAACGTCATTGCTCACATCAGAATTATAGCCAACTGAATTGTGGAAGCTGTGGGCAATTGTCTCAGCTTTCCATAAAAAAAAACCAGAGCTCATTTGGACTTCTAGAACTCAAGATATGAGCCAAAAACCGAATAGTGCTTGAGCTGCAGGACAGCTTCCGACGTCTTCGTTGTTGCTAAGATTTGGGCTTGAAAACGGCAGAACTGAGTCTTTGACTTCATATGAAAGTTGTAGGTCTATGTCTTACCTTTCCATCGATATAAAATGGACCTAAATCTGATATCTACAGCTCCAGATATGATCAAATTACTGAACGGTGTTCGAGTTTGGAATGCAACAGCAACACTTTGCTAAGTTTGGCCTTCTTTTTATCCTTTCAATTTCAATCCTTAAACTCATCAATCAATCCTTTTATTTATGTGATAGACCTACATTTAGGATGAACATTTACCATGAATTAAAGGTATATTATATTTTTAGACTTGCTAATATAAAACATGCTTTTGTTAGGGAATTTAATGATACTTTAGGTGCAATATGATGACATAAATCCTTAATGAGAATGCACTTTTAAGTACTAATCATGCAGCATGACGACGATCGTCGTCTCTCCAAATAAAATAGAATGTGGTGTGTTTCCAGCAAAATATGACGAGACAAGGAATTCTTGTATCTTTTATCAGTGGAAAATTTGAATGGAAGTCGTCATCTAGTATTTTAGTCATTAGGAACCGTAACTGGTTGACATGTGGTCTCCCCCTAAGGTTAATAGCTTCAAATGGATTATGAATGAATCTTCACTAGGAAAGCCAGGTCCCTTGGTATGGGTGGTTTTTGAAAAAATCATTATGGAATTCTTCTTGGTATCTTCTTGTTGTCGGTTGGAATTTTACAATCCAATGAAGTCGAGCCACAAGTTCTTGTCAAAGCTATTGAGATCTCAGCCTCTAACTCTCTCTTACATCCTAAGTACATTATTATTGAATCTAACTTTATTAATGTTATTAGTTGTGTCACACGTGTGCGGCATTGTGACGATCGTCGTCTTTTGAAAAAAAATAGAATGTGGTGTATTTCTAGCAAAATATAACGAGACAAGGAATTCATGTGTCTCTTATTAGTGGAAAATTTGAATGGGAGTCGTCACCTGATATTTTAGTCATTAGAAACCCAAATGGGTCTCAGAGATTAGGTACGGAGATTGATTGTGTAAAGTAAAGGTATTAGCACCCCAAATACACCCTACTTGAGATAGATTGCATTGTTTTGTGTGATAAAATCTAAAGTCTTATTTTGTGATTTTTAATTGTTGGTTTGTCTAATGTTCAAGACAAGCCCTCCTCAATAAGAAGGTTCTTATCTTTAATGTGGTTAAACCTAACCATTCTATTGTTTAAAAAGGAATTAAATATCCAGAATATGCATTACGTCTGATGTCATACCTCGGATACTAAAAGACAAACAAAGTAAATTGTTTGTTGTTTTTGAAATTTTGACCAATGTTCTCTTGACTTTAATAAACTGGTTATTAAAGCCAAAATGCATGTTAAAACATTATTTTTAGTATATGAAAAAAACACAATATGATTTTTTAGCTTTGAGACACTTGGGCGTATACACAAAAATATTTTTTTTTAATTTTTTTATATTTTTGAAAGTTTTGATGACAATCGGGTATTTCAATACCGGAGTTGTACTTTTATGGTGTATTTATTTAGAATGAGCTAGCATCGACCCACCATACAACAAAATGGGCCAACATCGGTCGTACATGAAAATCGGCCGACACCGGCTTGACATGAAACGTGTATGCTTAGGCCCAACATAAAATGAAACGGGCTAGCACCGGCCCAGAACAAAATGAAACGGGTCGATATCAGCATAATATGCAACAAAGGGCCAGCACAAGCTCAAAAATGATAATAGGCTGGTTACTGTGCTGTGCACAGTAACCACCAATTATTTTCATCTTGCTATAGAACGTGAATTGCTCACGTTCTGCATGCAAATGGATGAAAAATAGAAGAATAGAGTAGGGAAGGAGAGAAGCGTACCTAGCGTGAAGGGCCACGATTGTTATTGCCTGTAGTGGTTGGAGATGGCGGAGATGATTGTTGTAATCGGTTCTTCCTCTGCTTTCCCTATCTCTCTCTGTTTTCTATTTTTTTTTCCTTTTGTTCTTCTTCTTTCTCTTTTACTTCTCTCTCTCTCTCCTGTCTCCTCTTCTTTCTCTTGGTCTCGGTCTCTCTCTCCTCTCTTTCTCTTAGGTTTTTTTCTTCCCCTTCCCCTATTTTTATAGACAAAAACAAGGGAGGGAAACGTGGCTGGAGCGGCCATTGTGCTGTCGCCCCTTCACTGCCTCTTCAACACGTGAAAAATATAGGTTGTGTCGGTATCTTTTTGAAGTCATTGGTAGGAAGGAAGTCAATGAGAAACAGCGGAGAGAGAAAAAAAATATTCTTCCCCTATTCTCTGTGGTTTCAAAGGAAGAAGATGATGGTGCCGTTCAAAACGACACCGTTTTGATCCTTTTTTTTATGAACAATGCATGAAACAATGCCATTTTAGACAAAATGCATCATTTTATTTAAAAGGAAAAGGTGGCAAAATGTGTTAAATTTCACATCGGTCCTCAATTTATAATTTTTTCAATGAAGGCCTAAATTGCAATTTTAATTTTAAAATCAATGCAATTGCACCCTTACAAAAAATCCAACAATGGCCTTGAAATTGACCACCTTTTTCACTTTGATCCTTGGTCTTGAATTAGTGCAATTTAACCCTCAATTAAGAAATAAACTTCTAATTTCTTCAATTGGGCCCCGATTTGGTTTTAATTACAACTCCTCCTCTACTTACACGCCTTTTTTTTTTTATCATTAGTGTCGGATTTCTTCAATTAAGTCCCTAATTGGCCATCAAGCTTTAACATTTATACAATTAAGCCTCTTATTTGACCAAATTAACTTTCAAAAATTATAATTTGACCCCAGAATTTTAATTTCTTCCAATTAAAACTCAAATTGACTTCAAAATCAATTTTTCTTGCAATCGAACTCTTTATAAATTCAATGAAACCTTCAATAAAATTTAATTGAGTCCATTAACATCTGATTTTGGATTTTTTTTACTCAAATTGAATTTTCTTTGTCAATAGGGTTGTTATCAAACAATAAAATATTGCTAAATTTTAATCTTTGTTTTGTATTTTTTTTAACCTTCTCAACTAATTTTTAACTATTTTAGGGTGATTTGACATCTTTTTTCATTGTTTATATTTTTTTGATAATATGTTTTGATTTTTTAAAGAGAAATAATATAATTGGGGAATAATTAAAAAATGAGTGATGACAAGTTGGATGAATAATCCATAAAACAAACCTTGGTTACATTATAAGCTTTTCTCTTCAGCCAAGAGATTGGCTCTATGCTTCCAAACTCTACCTTCGTCATTCTTTGTTCGAGATCGAGGCTGGATCTTTTTAATTGGTGGTGGTCTAGATTTTGACTCTTGATTACTCGGTAAAAAAAGCTTTTGATACCTTGTTTTATTTTTTTGGTAAGCCAAGGTACGTACATAGATTCAAAAGCTCCAAGAGGAAAGAACCCCGGGAGAAAGAAAGAAAGTGACAACATACAATCAAACAACACATAAACTGTTGTGTATGGTCCCACACCATGTGATAGTGGGACCACCACATTTATTGAGAAGAGAGGCAGCTGACCACTTTAAAATTAAGTGGTTCGGGTACTGTAGCACAAGATTTGAAAAAAGAAAAGAGAGGAGAAGAAAATCAAGAGAGAAAAAGAGAAGAAAAGGCAGCAGAGTAGCCTTCATTCTTTCTTCGATTTCCAGCTCGTTCACTGTTGGATCGGGCTGAGATTTTGATAGCAGCTTCTAGACACGTTGATCTTCATTCTGAACGGTTGGATCGAAGATTGGTAGTGTGGAAGCTGGCCGTTTTGACAGAAAACAGGGCTGTTAGTTTTGTGAGTTTTTCTCAAATAATTCTCCTTTAATCTTGTTGGAATCCGAGAATAAGTTGTTCTTGATGATATATATGTTGTATCCCTTAGTTGAATCTGAGGAAGAATGATTGTGAACCCATTATTTGTTGATAGTGGAAGTTTTTAGGTGAACTACGGTCTCGTGGTTTTTCCCGCATCGGGTTTTCCACGTTAAAAATCTTGGTGTTGATTTTGTGATTATTTGCATTATTTTTCATCATTGTTTGATTCTGTTTTACTACACAAAGAGGGAAAGAATTGGGACTTGTGAATTGTAATTGTATTCCGCTGAATTGATCCGGGTAAATTGGTGTCCGGTTGTTCCGAGTTTTCCCAACAAAGTGGTATCAGAGTCAGGTTGTGTAGATTGAATTTCTTGTGCAGTTAAAATGGAAAAGGAAGATTCGGGCATGATAAAGCTTACTTCCTCAAATTATTTTTTATGGAAAACAATGATGGAGGATCACTTATATTGCAATGATTTGGCTTTACCGATTGAATGTAAAGGAATAAAGCCTGATGATATGGATGATGCAAAATGGAATGGACTAAATAGAAAGGCTACTGCTAATGTTAGAAAATGGGTATCTTCTAAGTCCATTAATCATATTTCTCAAGAACATGACTGCTATACAGTTTGGAAGATGTTGGAAGAAACATTTGCTAAGGAGAGTGCACAAAACAAGGTTTTTGTAATTAGAGACCTTGTGAATTTGAAGTATAGAGATGGTGAAGATGCTTCAGTGCATATAAATGTATTCTAAGGGTTCTTGAATCAGTTGTCATTGATGAATCTGGAGTTAGCTGATGAAATGCAAGCACTAATCCTACTGAGTTCATTGCCGGATAATTGGGAGACTTTGGTGGTGTCACTTAGCAATTCTACTCCGAATGGGAAGATCACTTTGAAAACAGTGAAGGATTGTATCCTCAATGAAGAGAAGAGGAGGAAAGGCACAAGCACTTTTGAGTCTCATGCACTTGTTACAGAAAGTCAAGGGAGAAGTCCAAGCAGGTTCTCTCACAGCAAGCAAGATAGAGAATCCAGCAATAGAAAAGGAAAATGGAAGCCAAGAGGAAGATCTCAGTCAAGGAAGGGTTTTAAGTGTTATTATTGTGACAAGCCTGGGCATATGCAAAAGGATTGCAGAAAGTATAAAAGAGATAAAAAGGGTAAAGATGAAGACAAGAATGAAGAGAATGGTACAGCTGCAGTTGTATATGATGGTGATGTTGCCATTGTTTGTGATGATGGTTGTGTTAATCTTGCATGTCAGGATACCACCTGGGTTGCAGATTCAGCAGCTTCTTACCATGTTACACCCCGACGTGATTTTTAAACATCCTACACTGCTGGTGACTTTGGTCAAGTTAGGATGGGAAATCAAGGGATGGCTAGTGTTGTGGGCATTGGAGACATTTGGTTTGAAACCAATACTGGG
Source organism: Populus pruinosa (assembly GCA_026413675.1). Taxonomy (NCBI): domain Eukaryota; kingdom Viridiplantae; phylum Streptophyta; class Magnoliopsida; order Malpighiales; family Salicaceae; genus Populus; species Populus pruinosa. The sequence continues at coordinate 27,255,587 of CM048595.1, forward strand.
TGCAAGTTGCTACTCAAAGATGTTAGGCATGTGGCTGATATGCGCCTACACTTGATCTCTATAGGTACTCTTGATGAAGAAGGCTATCACAATTACTTTGGAGATGGTAAATGGAAGCTCTCCAGAAATTCCCTGATTGTTGCTAAAGGGAAGAAAATGGGTCTCTACATGTCACAAGCCAAGGTGATCAAAGGGGAGGTGAATGCAATTGAAGATTGCTCTACTGATCTGTGGCATAAGCAGCTTAGACATTTAAGTGAGAAAGGCCTTGGCATCCTTGCCAAGAAGAACTACCTTCCATTAAAAGGTATGAACTTGAACACATGTACTCATTGTTTAGTTGGCAAACAACAAAGAGTTGCATTTCAAAGATCACCTTCACATAGAAGATCACATGTTCTTGATTTAGTTCATACTGATGTTTGCTCTATGATTGACAAGTCTCTTGGAGGTGTATTGTACTTTGTTAGTTTTATTGATGATCACTCCAGGAAAATTTAAGCCACTTGTTTGAAATCCAAAGATCAGGTGATTGATGTCTTTAAGGATTTCCATGCCAGAGTTGAAAGAGAAACTGGTAGAAAGCTCAAATGTGTTCGAGTTGACAATGATGGTGAATACAGGGGTCCTTTTGAGAAGTACTGCAGGGAACATGGTATCAAGTTGGAGAAGACAGTTCCTAAGACTCCACAGCAGAATGGAGTGGCTGAGAGAATGAACAGAACCATTATTGAAAGAATTAGATGTATGCTCTCTCATGCAAAGCTGCCTAAGTCCTTTTGGGGTGAGGCAATGAAGACTGCAGTTGCCATGATCAACCTTTCTCCATCAGTTCCTCTTGAATTTGATGTTCCAGATAGAGTTTGGAAAGGAAAAGATGTCTCTTATGCACACTTAAGAGTGTTTGGATGTAGGGCATTTGTACATGTTCCTAGAGATGAAAGGTCTAAGCTTGACAGCAAGATAAAGCAGTGCATTTTCTTGGGCTCTGAAGATGATGAGTTTGGCTATAGGTTGTGGGATCCAAAAGAGAAGAAAATTGTGAGAAGCAGAGATGTTATCTTCTTTGAAGATCAAACCATTGAAGACTTTGAACAAAAAGAGAAAACAGAGTCTATTGTTTTTATTCCAACTAATTCAAATCCAAGACCTATTCCACAATTATCTTTGATGCCTGCTAATCATGGGGGAGACTTGCAAAATGATGATAATAGTGGTTCTCTTATTGAGCCATTAGTTGGTGATTCTGAAGTAGCTAATAATGATGTAGATGTTATTCCTGAACAGGTTATGCAGGAAGCTCTAGATGAGCCACAATTGAGAAGGTCAACTAGACCTCGCCAATCTTCCACCAGATATTCTCCTCATGAGTATGTGTTGGTCACTGATGGGGGAGAGCCAGAATGCTTTGATGAAGCTATGTCACATGAGAAGAAAAGTGAGTGGTTGAAAGCAATGCAAGAAGAGATGAAATCCTTGCATGAAAACCATACCTTTGAGTTAGTGAAGCTTCCTAAAGGTAAGAGAGCACTCAAGAACAAATGGGTGTTCAGGTTGAAAATTGATGAACATTGCTCACAGCCAAGGTACAGGGCAAGATTGGTTGTGAAAGGCTTCGGTCAGAAAAAGGGTATTGATTTTGAAGAAATCTTTTCACCAGTGGTCAAGATGTCTTCAATCCGAGTTGTGCTTGGCTTAGTTGCTAGTTTGAATCTTGAAGTAGAACAACTTGATGTGAAAACTGCCTTTCTCCATAGTGATTTGGATGAGGAGATCTACATGGAGCAGCCTGAAGGGTTTGAAGCAAAAGGCAAAGAGCAGCTAGTTTGTAAGTTGAAAAAGAGCTTATATGGGTTAAAGCAAGCTCCAAAACAATGGTATAAGAAGTTTGATTCTTTTATGGTGGATCATGGTTATGACAGGACCACTTCTGATCATTGTGTATTTATAAAAAGGTTTCCAGATGGAAACTTTATTATTCTCCTGTTGTATGTGGATGATATGTTGATTGTTGGTCATGATGCTAAGAAGATTCAGATGTTGAAGGAAGAGTTGAGCAAGTCTTTTGCAATGAAAGACTTGGGACCAGCAAAACAGATTCTTGGTATGAAGATCACACGTGACAGGAAGAAAGGGAAACTTTGGCTATCTCAGGAGAGATATGTTCAAAAGGTACTTGAGAGATTTAACATGAGCAACTCCAAACCTGTTTGTTCTCCACTTGCAAGCCACTTTAAACTAAGTTCTAAGCAGTGTCCTTCAAGTGATGAAGAAAAAGATGAGATGAAAAAGGTTCCTTATGCATCCGCAGTTGGTAGCCTGATGAATGCCATGGTTTGCACAATGCCGGATATAGCTCATGCAGTTGGTGTGGTTAGTCGGTTCCTCTCTATTCCTGGTAAAGAACACTGGTCAGCAGTGAAATGGATACTCAGGTATCTCAAAGGTACTTCTAGTTTTAGTTTATATTTTGGTAATGATAAACCTGTGTTGGATGGATACACAGATGCAAATATGGCTGGTGATGTTGATTCTAGAAAGTCCACATCAGGATACTTGATGAAGTTTGTAGGGGGAGCAGTCTCATGGCAATCAAGGTTGCAAAAATGTGTTGCATTATCCACTACAGAGGCCGAATATATTGCTCTTACTGAAGGGGGCAAAGAGTTGTTATGGATGAAGAAGTTCTTGCATGAACTTGGCCTAGTTCAAGAGAACTTTGTATTGCACTGTGATAGTCAAAGTGCAATCCATCTCAGTAAGCATCCTACTTTTCCCTCTCGATCAAAGCACATTGAGGTTAGATATCAATGGATTCGAGATGCTATGGAGATGAAGTCATTTGTTATTGAGAAGATCCATACTGATGACAACGTGTTTGACATGATGACCAAACCTCTACCGAGAGAGAAGTTTGAGTTTTGCAGAAAGGAAGCAGGCTTGTTAGAGCCTCCTAAATTGAATTTTACATATTGATCGCCGGTATGGCGAATTCCTCACATGGTGTGTGAGGGGGAGATTTGTTGTGTATGGTCCCACACCATGTGATAGTGGGACCACCATATTTATTGAGAAGAGAGGCAGCTGACCACTTTAAAATTAAGTGGTTCGGGTACTGTACCACAAGATTTGAAAAAAGAGAAGAGAGGAGAAGAAAATCAAGAGAGAAAAAGAGAAGAAAAGGCAGCAGAGCAGCCTTCATTCTTTCTTTTATTTCCAGCATGACTACATTTAATTTCAAATTTCTATTTTTAATTAATCATAAAACGTTTATTTCTCATAATCTCTTCAGCATGACTTTGGAGGATCATCCACGTATAACAAAGCGTTTATTTGTCATATTCTCTTCTTGGATTCAAACTCTAGTTCAAACTAAGAAAGGAGTTGTTATGGAAAGAGGCTAGACTCCTTTTATATATATATATATATGTATATATATATATATATGGAGAGAGAGAGAGAGAGAGAGAGAGAGAGAGAGAGGAATATTTATCATGTTTAGTATATTCCACTTTTGTATTGTATATAACCATAACCGTAAATGTATAAATACAAAGAATAAGAATAGTTGCAATCATTATAATTCACATATAACCAATCTCTTAACTTAACTTGGTATCAAAACAGGAAAATCACAAGTTCATTCTTATCTAAACAGGAAGAAGTTTACTTGGTCTAGAGGTAACGTAGCAAACCATATTGATAGAATATTTATGTTGACTGATTGGCTTCAGCTTTTCCCATCTTTTACCCAGTATGGGCTTCCAAAGTATTCTTTAGATCACAGACCGATTCATTTGTTATTAGACTCTATGAACTGGGGTCCAAAGCCTTTCCGGTTCACGAATTATTGGTGGCACTTATTTGATTTCAGGAAGGTGCTACAGGTCTTCTAGAATGCAGCTTTGATTATTAACTTTGGTAAAAATAATATGGCCTCGACAATGTGGTTATTGAAAGATAGTTGCATACAGTGAGGCAAAAATGTGGTGGGTAACACTAATAGTAAAATCAAAGCTCTAAAACTTGAAGTGGATTCCCTAGATTCCCATAAAGAAAGCTGAGACTTATGAGTGGATGAATTAAATAGAAACAACACCATTGCCTTTAGTCTTATAAATTTCTACAGAGTGTAAGAGTCTGCCTGTCATCAGAAATCAAGAGGTTAGTGGTGTAAGTTTGGAGACTGAAATACTTATTTTTTTTCATCTCTCTGCCACGACAAGACAAAAAAAGAATTAGATTTTCTCCTTAGATGTTGATGGAACGACTCTGACAAAACCTTCTGACGTGAAGTTCAATTTCTTAAGTAAGATTTATTCTCATGATGGTAGATCTAGAGCCTCTAGTTGTAATCTGGCTTTTCTAAAGCTTTAGTCTTCCTCCTTTGCTGCTCTAGAGATTCCGTTCTCTAGAGATGAGATTAAAGCTGGCGGGGGTCAACGTGGTGTTGCCTAAATTGCTTTTCAGCCCTTTTTTCTCAGTAGGATTCTTTGTTCAATGACAAGTTCCAAAAAAAAGGCATGGTTGATACTCTTTTTCTCAGTTTCATGGTCCGTTTGGTTTCTCCGTAATGATGTGATCTTCAAGCAGAAGACCCTGACTATAACACACTATTCTTATTATTACTAGACTCCGCTTGTGGCTAAAGGCTATAGATTCTTATTTTTCCTATTCGGCTTCAGATATATTAAGATCCGCAAAGGGACTACTTATATGGACTTATCTCCAAAAATCTAGTTTGGTTGTCATGTGGCCTCCCCCTAAGGTTAATAGCTTCAAATGGAATGTGGATGGATCTTCGTTAGGAAAGCCAGGTTCCTTAGGTATGGGTGGTTTTTGACAAAATCATTATGGTATTCTTCTTGGTATCTTCTTGTTGCCGGTTGGAATTTTAGAATCCAGTGAAGTCGAGCCACGAGTTCTTGTCAAAGCTATTGATATCTCAGCCTCTAACTCTGTCTTCCATCACAAGTATATTATTAGTGAATCTAACTTTATTAATGTTATTAGTTGTATCGCACGTGTGCGGCATGATGACGATCGTCATCTCTCCAAATAAAATAGAATGTGGTGTGTTTCCAGCAAAATATGACGAGATAAGGAATTCTTGTATTTTTTATCAGTGAAAAATTTGAATGGGAGTCGTCACCTAGTATTTTATTCATTAAGAACCCTAACTGGTTTCAGAAATTAGGTACGGAGACTGGTTGGGTAAAGAAAAGGTATTAGCTCCCCAAATATACCCTACCTAAAATAGACTGCATTGTTTTGTCTAAAAAAATTTAAAGTCTTGTTTTGTGATTTTTAATTGTTGGTCTATCTAAGGTTCAAAGCAAGTCCTTCTCAATAATGAGGTTCTTATCTTTAATGCGGTTAAACCTAACCGTTCTATTGTCTAAAAAAGAATTAAATATCCAGAATATGAATTACGTGTAATGTCATACCTCTGATGTTAGGAGACAAATAAAATAAATTTTTTATTGTTTTTGAAATTTTGACCAATGTTCTCTTGACTTTAATAAACTAGTTATTAAAGCCAAAATGCATGCTAAAACATTATTTTTATTCTATAAAAAAAATACAATATGATTGTTTAGCTTTGAGACACGTGATCGTATGCACAAAAAACACAATATGATTTTTTAGCTTTAAGACACCTGATCGTATGTACAAAAATATTTTTCTTTTTTTCTTTTTATTTTTTTGTATTTTTGGTGATGACAATTGGGTATTTCAATATCGGATTTGTACTTTTATGGTGTATTTATTTGGAATGGATTAGCACTAACCCAACATACAACAAAATGGGTCAGCACCGGTCGTACATGAAAATAGGCCGACATGAAACGTGTTTGCTTCGACCCAACATAAAATGAAACGGGCCAGCTCTTGCCTACAATAAAATAAAATGGGTCAGCACTAGCCCAGAACAAAATGAAACGGGTTGGTACCGACACAATATGCAACAATGGGCCAGCACAAGCTCAAAAATGATAATAGGCCGGTTACATAGTAATTGGCCAATTATTTTCATCTTGTTGCAGAACGTGAATTACTCATGTTGTGCATGGAAATGGATGAAAATAAAAGAACATAGTAGGGAAGGAGAGAAGCATACTTGGCATGAAGGGCAGGGATTGTTATCGCCTGCGGTGGTTGGAGATGGCGGATACGATGCTGGTGATGATGGTTCTCACCGTTTCTTCCTCTACTTTCCCTATCTCTCTCTATTTTCTACTTTTTTTTTCCTTCTGGTCTTCTTCTTTCTCTTTTAGTTTTTTTTCTCTCTTGTCTCCTCTACTTCCTCTCGGTCTAGGTCTCTCTCTCCTATCTTTCTCTCAGGTTTGTTTCTTCCCTTTCCCCTATTTTTATGGACAAAAACAGGAGAGGGAAACATGGCTGGAGAGACCATTGTGTTGTCGCTCCTCCATTACCTCTTCAACGCATGGAAAATATGGGTTGTGTCGGCGTCTTTTTGAAGTCATTGGGGGAAAGGAAGTCGGTGAGAAATACAGGAGAGAGAAAAAAAATCTTTTTCCCTTGTTCTCTACGCTTCCAAGGAAAGAAGATGATGATGCCGTTCAAAAGGGCATCATTTTGATCTTTTTTTTTTTAACAATGCATGAAACACCGGCATTTTGGACAAACACGTCGTTTTATTTAAAAGAAAAGGTAGGCAAAATATGTTAAATTTCACATCGGTCCTTAATTTATAATTTTTTCATTGATGTCCTAAATTGCAATTTTAATTTTAAAATCAATGTAGTCGCACCACTACCAAAAATCCAATAGTAGCCCTAAAGTTGGCCAGCCTTTTCACTTTGCTCCTTGATCTTGAATTAGTGTAATTTAACCCTCAATTAAGAAATAAACTTCTAATTTCTTCAATTGGACCCCAATCTGGTTTTAATTACAACCCTTCTATTTACACGTCTTTTTTTATTTTGGTCATTGGTTTCAGATTTCTTCAATTAAGTCCCTAATTGGCCATCAAACTTTAATATTTATACAATTAAGCCTCTTATTTGACCAAATTAACTTTTAAAAATTATAATTTGACCCCAAAACTTCAATTTCTTCCAATTAAAACTCAAATTGACTCCAAAATCAATTTTTCTTACAATCAAACTCTTCATAAATTCAATGAAACCTTTAATAAAATTTAATTGAGTCCATAAACATATGATTTTGGACTTTTTTTTACTCAAATTGAATTTTCATTATCAATAGAGCTATCATTAATCAATACAATACTGTCAAATTTTAATCTTTATATTTTTTAACCTTCTCAACTAATTTTTAACTATTGTAGGGTGCTCTACCATCCTTTTTCATTGTTTATATTTTTCTGATAATATTTTTATATTTTTTATATTTTATATTTTTTTAAAGAGAAATAATATAATTCAAAAATAATTCAAAAATGAGTTACGACAAGTTGGATGAATAATCCAGAAAACAGACCTCGGTTACATTATATGCTTTTCTCTTCAGTCAAGAGATTGGCTCTATCATTTGATGAAACTCTACCTTCATCATTCTTTGTTCAACATCGAGGCTGGATTTCTTTTTAACTGGTGGTGGTCTAGATTTTGACTCTTGATTACTTGGTAAAAAAAGACTTTTGATACCTTTTTTTATTTTTTAGGTAAGCCAAGGTACGTACGTAGATTAAAAGGCTCCAAGAGGAAAGAACTTCGGGAGAAAGAAAGAAAGTGACAACATACAATCAAACTACATATAAACTTGGTACATGATGAAAAGAAGTTGGCAGCTTGCCATCTTAAGTTAATCAAAATACAGAACGGACGTGGATAATCCAAAAGGGAAACCTCAACTGAAGAGCATAAACCCTTCAGCAACTGTTGGGTATACGACCAAAGTCCCACATTGATTTTGTCCACTTTGGGCCTAAGCCCTCATGAATTTGCTCTTGGGTTACACCCAAAATGCCTCATACCAATGTGGAGATAGGTGGTGTTCATAAGTCCTTACAAGTGGTATCAGAGTCATGCCCCCGAGTTAGCCATGATGGATGTATCCTCGGAATGCCGAACAAAAGGTGGTGGGCTCTAATTAAATCACGATGTGATTCATGGATCAGCTCTATTGGATAGGCGGTATGCTCCAGATGCTTCATGGACGTGTCCTGATCTCAACACGGTGAAGAGGAGTTGACCTAGAAAGAGCAAAAACTCTCAAGTCAAGGTAGTGCTCTCCGGATGCTTTATGGACGTATCCTGACCCCAACACGATGAAGTAGAGAGAAGTAGAGAATGAAAAATTCTGGTTGGCAGAGAGTGGATGGATAAATGATCTTTTGAGGAGAGGCTCGGTGGTCCTTTGTTCGAGGGAAGGATTGTTGGGTATGCGACCAAAGTCCCACATTGGTTATAAAAGGGGAGGATCAAGGGTATATAAGGATGGACAAATATCTCTATTGGTATGAGGCTTTTTGGGTATAACCCAAGAGCAAATCCACGAGGACTTAGACCCAAAATGGACAATATCATACCAAAATAGAGATAGGTGGTGTTCATAAGTCCTTACAGCAACATGACAACTGACAGAAATTATTCTCTTAACAAAACAGGTGGAGAACGTTCCGAAAAAACACAAAGACTCTGAAGGGGGAAGGCATCGAACACTTCTTTATTATCGCATGCGAATATGGGAAATTTAGAAAATATTTATGTAGGGTTCACCCATTCTTGACTCTGGAGATCCTCCACAAGTTCTTTATCCAAATGGAATGCTGTGGTGAGAACTTTAGGATAAAGAGGCCAGCTGGCTCCAAAGATTGCATTTGCTACTGTGTTTACCCCTGGATTTTGACTTGTTAATGCAGCAATAGCAACGGCAGGAGTCTTTCCAATATTCAATTGAAAGTGAATGAGGCCGAATGGGAAAACGAAGAGATCTCCTGGTTTTAGGATTTTGGTAAAGAGACGATGATCAGGATTTGAGGTGACAAAGCCAGCATAAAGAGTGCCTTCCAAAACCAGCAGAACCTCCGATCCTCTGGGGTGATAATGTGGAGGGTTTAGGCCACCGTTTGGCGCCAGGTCTATCCGTGCTAAAGATATGCCAAGAGTGTTGAGCCCAGGCATTAGATCGGCTGTGATGATATTAACACGCGCTCCAAGTTGATTTGATGTGTTTCCAGGAACTGATAGCCCCGAGTAAGAGAAATCATCAGGAGTGGCGAGGCCTGGATTCTTACACACTTTTCCATTAACAAGAACTGCAGACACAAGCAAAATGTAATCAGTTGGAATGCGAATTAAAATGAAATACATATAATAGTTCGTGAATCGGAAATATCACAATCTTGAATGTACCAGCAGAATTAGCATCATCTGTAGCTACGCAGAAGTCTTGGAGGGGGCTGGGGTCATAGGCAGTGACAAATGAGGAAGCCAGAGCCAAGAGAATAAAAACTGCTATCAAAGTAGCAACTTTCATCATGGTTTTCCTGTGGCTTGCTACCTTGAATTCTTTCCTTTCCTTTTTTCTTTTTTGGGTATTGTTTGTTGGGTAAGGCGTGAGAGCTTGCATGCAGAGCATGGGTATTTATAGGTTATAAAACGGAACTCCATGAGATCGTTTAATTTCTTTTTTCAACAACGAGTAATTGTTTTTTTTAATCAAGCGAACATTGGACTTTGACGGTTGTATATATGATGAAACTCTAACGTACCTTCACTAGTTAAATCTACATTTTTGGAGCAATATAATTAATTAATTCACCAAGCAAGCAGAGACTAACAACAGTGACGATGGCTAAATGGAGGCAAGATACTTTACGCCTCTTAATTGGCCAAAAAGTGCTGTTTAATCACGAGGATTAAGAAGCAATGTGATCTTAATTAGTTACTCAATCATCAAGAACTTCTAGATTTTTCAATTATTGTACTCTTGAAGAGAACCTCTTCATTCTTTTTTTGAGGCTAATGGACTTCAATTGTTTTTTCTTTTTCATTTTTTCCAACTCAAAATCAAATTAACATTTACCACTGCAAGCATAAATATTTGTGTTTATTTATTTATTTTTTCTGACGACAATGTTGAAAAATAGTTCTAATTATTGGCACAGTGATTGGAGGCTGGGCCGGTCTTCTCATTGGCGATGACTTCATTTAATTTCAAATTTCTATTTTTAATTAATTATAAAACGTTTATTTCTCATAATCTCTTCAGCATGACTTTGGAGGATCATCCACGTATAACAAAGCGTTTATTTGTCATATTCTCTTCTTGGATTCAAACTCTAGTTCAAACTAAGAAAGGGGTGTGTATATATACATATATATGGAGAGAGAGAGAGAAGAATATTTATCATGTTCAGTATATTTCACTCTTGTATTATACATAACCCTAAAGATATAAATATAAAGTATGGTTGCAGTCATTAACAATCATTACAATTCACATATAACCATTCTCTTAACTTGGTATCAAAACATGAAAATCGCAAGTTCATTCTTCTCTAGGAACTTCAACACATCCGGCCTCCTCCATGTTAAAATTACAATTCCAGACTCATATAATAATTGACCAAGTTAGCCTTGATTACTGGTTCTTTTGCAGTTTGTTTATTTCTTATTATTGGTTTCCTATTCCATAGAAGTTTGTTTAGGATTTTATAGCTAAAGTAATGAATATAGCCATTAGTTCCTATTTTTATGTAGCTGTCTTGCTTATATAAAGCAAACCAGTTTTGCATAATAATACATCATCTTGTTTTTCATTTTCCTACTTCTTTCATTTGTTCAGCAATTTGATATCAAGCATTGTATAAAGCAAGCCAAGTTCTTGCAGGCATTGTATTACTACTCTGTTTTCTTCAGCTTACAAAATGAGTGTTATGCAAGTTATTGGCGCAATTAAGAAACTCAATCATCAAAATTACAATACTTGGTCTACATGTATGATGTCCTACATGTAAGGCCAAGATTCGAGGGAGGTTGTCAACGAAACTGAAACTATATAACCGGCCAGGAGCAGAAGATACAAATGGTATGCTAAGGAAATAGAAGATAAAAGCGGGTAAAACATGGTTGCATTGAAGATTGTTAAATAATATTTATATAGTCTTATTTATTAAGAGTAGAATAGTACTTTCAGTTTAATATATATATACTTTATTTGTATTTAGGTTAAGGTTAAGCATTCATAATATACAGATTATTCACAATTCTAGCCTCCCTTTTGTGTTTGATCTTAATTATTTTAACATGGTATCAGAGCTGGTTTTATGGAACGAGGCTAAATCCCAAACACAGCTTCGCGGATCCAACTAAAAGAGATTTTGTATTTCGCTTCTGCAATTATTTGGTATTTTGTCAATTTCTGCAATTATTTTGGTATTTCGTCTTCCCTTCAGATTATTTGTGTTAAAAAATTTTGGAGTGAGATTTTGTCTTCCGCTTCTGCAAAATTTGGTATTTCGTCAATTTCTGCAATTATTTTGGTATTTTGTCTTCCCTTCAGCTTTTGCAATTTGGTATTTGCGTTCAGTTTCTACAAATTTATTTTGTGTTTTGAAGTAATCGTATAGTAGTGAGAAGATATTTGTTTAGTTTCTGAATTTCTGTTCAGTTTCTGCAATTTGGTATTTGGTTTTCCGCTGCTTTTGCATTCTAGTTTTCTGTGATTGTTGATTATAGCTACTGAAAGAGATGATTCGCTTTAGTCTATAAGTGTGAGGTTGGATGGGAAGAACTATTCATATTAGAGCTATGTAATGAGAAATTTTCTTAAAAGTAAGAAGATGTGGGGGTATGTTAGTGGAACTTATATAATACTGAAGAACATTGAGGAGAGGGATGTTGTTTTGATAGATACATGGGAGGCAAATAATGCAAAAATCATTACTTGGATCAACAATTCTGTTGAACATTCGATAGGCACGTAGTTGGCGAAGTATGAGACAGCAAAAGAGGTTTAGGATCATCTGCAAAGGTTATTCACGCAATCAAATTTTGCAAAACAGTATCAATTAGAGAATGACATACGAGCTCTTCATCAGAAGAATATGAGTATTCAAGAGTTTTATTCTGCTATGACAGATCTTTGGGATCAATTGGCTCTTACAGAATCGGCAGAATTAAAGGCATGTGGTGCCTATATTGAGCGTAGAGAGCAGCAACGATTAGTATAGTTTTTAACAGCACTTCGCAGTGACTTTGAAGGACTTAGAGGTTCAATTCTGCATCGTTCTCCACTGCCTTCTATTGACTCTATTGTGAGTGAGTTATTGGCTGAAGAAATACATCTTCAATCTTATTCTGAAAAGGGAATTCTTTCTGCTTCGAATCCTTCAGTATTAGCAATACCTTCGAAGTCATTCTCTAATCATCAGAAGAAACCTTACACAAGGGTTGGCTTCGACGAGTGCAGTTTCTGTAAGCAGAAAGGTCATTGAAAGGCTTAGTGTCCTAAGTTGAGACAACAGAATCAAGCTTGGAAGTTTGGCAGTAAGTCACAACCTATTGCTCATAGACCGCCTCAGGGTTATAAACCATCACACCATAATACTGCAGCAGTAACTTCCCCAGGCTCTATTACCGATCCCAATACTTTGGCTGAGCAATTTCAGAAGTTTCTCTCCTTACAGCCACAAGCAATATCCGCTTCTTCTTCCATAGGTCAGTTGCCTCATAGTTCCTCAGGTATGTCACACTCTGAATGGATCTTGGATTCTGGTGCTTCTCATCATATGTCTCCAGATTCCTCATCTTTTACCTATATGTCCCATTTGTCCTCCATTCCTGTTATGATTGCTGATGGCACTCCTATGCCCTTAGCAAGTATTGGTTCTGTTGTCACACCTCACTTGTCTCTCCCTAATGTTTATCTTATTCCAAAACTTAAATTGAATCTTGCATCTGTTGGTCAAATATGTGATTCTGGTGATTATTTAGTCATGTTTTCGGGTTCTTTTTGTTGTGTACAGGATCTGCAGTCTCAGAAGCTGATTGGGACAGGCCGTAGGGAGAATGTACTACATATTTTGGATGAGTTAAAAGTGCCAATTGCTACTGTCACCGCTGCTACTACTACTGTTGATTTGTCTTCCTTTCGTTTAAGTCTTTCATCTTCTACTTTTTATTTACGGCATTCCCGCCTAGGTCATGTTTCGTCTTCTCGTTTGAGATTTTTGGCATCCTCAGGAGCTTTAGAAAATTTAAAAACTTGACATTTCTGATTGTAGTGGATATAAACTGGCAAAATTTTCTGCTTTACCTTTTAATCGAAGTATATCTGTTTCTTCTTCACCATTTGATTTGATTCATTCTGATGTATGGGGACCTTCTCCTATTGCCACAAAAGGAGGGTCTCGATATTATGTCTCTTTTATTGATGATCATAATCGTTCTGAATTCTTTGAGATATATACAGCTTTTCGAGCTTTTATCAAAACTCAACATTCTGCCATGATTAAATGTTTTAGGTGTGATTTGGGTGGGGAATACACCTCTAATAAATTTTGCCAATTGCTTGCCTTAGATGGAACCATCCACCAAACTTCATGTACAGATACTCCTGAGCAAAATGGTGTTGCTGAAAGAAAACATAGGCATATTGTCGAAACTGCTCGTTCTCTCTTGTTGTCTGCTTTTGTTCCTAGTGAGTTTTGGGGAGAAGTTGTTCTTACTGCAGTAAGTTTGATTAATACAATTCCATCTTCTCATAGTTCGGGTCTATCTCCTTTTGAAAAGTTATATGGGTATGTCCCTGATTATTCCTCATTTAGAGTCTTTGGTTGTACTTGTTTTGTTCTTCGTCCTCATGTAGAACGCAGTAAGTTATCCTCTCGATCCGCTGTCTGTGTCTTTCTGGGTTATGGTGAAGGTAAAAAGGGGTATCGTTGTTTTGATACAAAAACTCATAAACTTTATGTGTCTCGTCATGTTGTCTTTCTTGAGCACGTACCTTTCTTTTTTATTCCATCCAGTACTCATAACATGACTAAATCTGATATTATTCATATAGATCCCTTTTCTAAGGATTCTGGTAATGATACCTCTCCCCATATTCGATCAATTTGTACTCATAACTCTACAGGTACTGGTACTTTACTCTCTGGCACACCTGAAGCTGAGATTATGGATCCACCTCCACGTCAATCCATCCGCATTCGTAAGTCCATAAAACTACCAGATTTTGCTTATTTTTGTTATTCTTCATCATTTACTTCTTTTTTAGCTTCTATTCATTGTCTCTTTGAGCCTTCTTCCTATAAAGAGGCAATTCTTGATCCACTTTGGCAGCAAGCTATGGATGAGGAACTTTCTGTTTTGCATAAGATAGATATTTGGGATCTGGTTCCTTTACCTCCTAGTAAGAGTGTTGTTGGTTGTCGTTGGGTGTATAAGATTAAAACTAATTTTGATGGGTCTATTGAGTGATACAAAGCTAGGCTGGTTGCAAAAGGATATTCTCAACAGTATAGTATGGATTATGAGGAGACATTTGCCCCGGTTGCAAAAATGACTACTATTCGTACTCTTATTGTTGTAGCTTCGATTCGTCAGTGGCGTATTTCTCAGCTTGATGTTAAAAATGCCTTCTTGAATGGAGATCTTTAAGAAGAAGTTTACATTACACCCCCTCCTGGTATTTCATATGACTCTGGATATGTTTGTAAGCTTAAGAAAGCATTATATGGTCTTAAACAAGCACCTCGTGCTTGGTTTGAGAAATTCTCTATTGTGATCTCATCTCTTAGCTTTGTTCCTAGCAGTCATGATTCTGCTCTTTTTATTAAGTGCACTGATGCAGGTCGTATCATTCTATCTTTATATGTTGATGATATGATTATTACTGGAGATAATATTGATGGTATTTCAGTTTTGAAGACAGAGTTGGCTAGACGATTTGAAATGAAGGATTTGGGTTATCTTCGATATTTCTTGGGTATTGAGGTAGCATACTCACCTAGAGGTTACCTTCTTTCTCAGTCAAAATATGTTGCAGATATTCTTCAGCGGGCTAGACTTACTGATAACAAAACTGTAGATACTCCCATTGAGGTTAACGCATGATACTCTTCTTCTGATGGTTTACCTTTGATACCTCCCACTTTATACCGCACTATTATTGGGAGTTTGGTATATCTCATCATTACTCGTCCAGATATTACATATGTTGTTCATGTTGTTAGTCAGTTTGTTGCTTCTCCTACTACTGTTCACTAGGCAGCTGTTCTTCGTATTTTGCGATATCTTCGAGGTACAGTTTTTCAGAGTCTTTTACTTTCATCCACCTCTTCCTTGGAGTTGTGTGCATACTCTGATGTTGATCATGGTAGTGATCCCACAGATCGCAAGTCTGTTACCGGGTTCTGTATCTTTTTAGGTGATTCTCTTATTTCTTGGAAAAGCAAGAAACAATCTATTGTTTCTTAATCATCCACCAAAGCAGAATATCGTGCCATGGCATCTACTACCAAAGAAATTGTTTGGTTACGTTGGTTACTTGCTGATATGGGAGTTTTCTTTTCTCATCCTACTCCTATGTATTGTGACAACCAGAGTTCTATTCAGATTGCTCACAAATCGGTTTTTCATGAGCGAACTAAGCACATTGAGATTGATTGTCATCTTACTCGCCATCATCTCAAGCATGGCACCATTGCTTTGCCTTTTGTTCCTTCTTCCTTGCATATTGCAGATTTCTTCACCAAGGCACATTCCATCTCTCATTTTCGTTTTCTAGTTGGCAAACTCTCGATGCTTGTAGTTGTCGCATTGTGAGTTTGAGGGGAGATGTTAAATAATATTTATGTAGTCTTATTTATTAAGGGTAGAATAGTACTTTCAGTTTAATCTATATATACTTTATTTGTATTTAGGTTAAGGTTAAGCATTCATAATATACAGATTATTCACAATTCTAGCCTCCCTTTTGTGTTTGATCTTAATTATTTTAACAAAGACAACAGTTAAAAATGATATACTAGAGCATACAAGGGATGCCAAAACTCTTAGAGAAGCTTGGGATATGTTTGCCAAGCTATTCTCAAAGAACAACATTACAAGGCTCTAGTTACTTGAAAACGAGTTATTATCGATAACTCAACGTAAAATGATGATTGCTCAATATTTTAAGTTGTTATGCCATGAAATTTTAGAGTTGGATCCACAAGCTCCAATAATCAACCATCACTTGTTAAGTTTGAAAATTTGCTTGCTGGTTAAGAGGTTTTAGCAAAGCAAATGGGAGGAGTCTTACTAAAAAGTGAAGAAGAAGCACTCTATAGTAACTCGTGCTAATTTCCAAGTGTTTGTTGTTTCATTACACCATGATTTTCTAAATATTTTTAATTTTTTATCTGAAAATACATTTTTGAAAATATTTTTCGATGCTCTTATTATAAAAAGATATAAAAAATTTACTTAAATAAATTTTCAATTAAAAAAATCATTCACCACAATAATATATAATAAAATCACACACACATCTTTTTTATTATGTTTTTCTCCTACACCTACATTTAAATGTTACCAATCATTAAAATTCAAAATAAATCAAATAATACATGACATACATAAAAAATTACATAATAGTCCTTAAAAATCAAGGAAAACTTATGGGAAGGTTTCTAGCAAATGCAAGAACAGTGACGATGCGTGGCTCTCATGCGCCACCCCACTGGCAACACGTTGGTCCACGCGCCACAGCTAGAAAACTAGAGGATCTGAACAGCAGAACTGTTTCACGATAGATTTGTTTTTGGGTTTCACTACAGACTGTGGGAGCCACTGTGTTGAGGGCTGCTCCGGAGTTGGTTTTGGTGGAGGCCAGTTGGGGTTGATGAGGGAAGACCCGTTGTGGTTGACGACGGTGGAAGAGACGGGGACTGATAGGTATATGGTCGGCTAGGAAGTGCGGCTGTTCTGTGGGGAAAGATCATGTTTTTTGTTAAAGAAGGAGGCCGCTCCTCTTAGCGAAACAGGAGAGGGTGGTGTTGTGGTCGACTTTCAAAGGGAGGGGGCAGCTTCTCCTTGGCTCAGGGAGGAAAGTGTTCAAATAAAACTCAATCTAGAAGGTCAAGGAAGGCAACCACCAGCTGTCACCGCCCAACTGTCCAGCCACCGCCGCTAGCCGCCAGTCACCGGCCGCCAGCCGCCAGCCACCGGCCGCCAGCCGCTTTCACACCGTCGGCCACAACCGCCTTCACACTTGAAGGTTGAATTTTCTTGTTTTGATTTCGTGTATAAATAGATAGCTAAGCTTATGCAATTATGTGTGGAGAGATTGAGAGAAACACTAGAGAGAAAGAGAGAAAAAGAGAGGGGTTGTTGTAAGCTTTTGTTTATGTTATTGTAAGCTTTGTTCTTGAAATAAAAGAGTGTGTTTTATCCCCTCGCCAACCTTCCACCAGATATTCTCCTCATGAGTATGTGTTGGTCACTGATGGGGGAGAGCCAGAATGCTTTGATGAAGCTATGTCACATGAGAAGAAAAGTGAGTGGTTGAAAGCAATGCAAGAAGAGATGAAATCCTTGCATGAAAACCATACCTTTGAGTTAGTGAAGCTTCCTAAAGGTAAGAGAGCACTCAAGAACAAATGGGTGTTCAGGTTGAAAATTGATGAACATTGCTCACAGCCAAGGTACAGGGCAAGATTGGTTGTGAAAGGCTTCGGTCAGAAAAAGGGTATTGATTTTGAAGAAATCTTTTCACCAGTGGTCAAGATGTCTTCAATCCGAGTTGTGCTTGGCTTAGTTGCTAGTTTGAATCTTGAAGTAGAACAACTTGATGTGAAAACTGCCTTTCTCCATAGTGATTTGGATGAGGAGATCTACATGGAGCAGCCTGAAGGGTTTGAAGCAAAAGGCAAAGAGCAGCTAGTTTGTAAGTTGAAAAAGAGCTTATATGGGTTAAAGCAAGCTCCAAAACAATGGTATAAGAAGTTTGATTCTTTTATGGTGGATCATGGTTATGACAGGACCACTTCTGATCATTGTGTATTTATAAAAAGGTTTCCAGATGGAAACTTTATTATTCTCCTGTTGTATGTGGATGATATGTTGATTGTTGGTCATGATGCTAAGAAGATTCAGATGTTGAAGGAAGAGTTGAGCAAGTCTTTTGCAATGAAAGACTTGGGACCAGCAAAACAGATTCTTGGTATGAAGATCACACGTGACAGGAAGAAAGGGAAACTTTGGCTATCTCAGGAGAGATATGTTCAAAAGGTACTTGAGAGATTTAACATGAGCAACTCCAAACCTGTTTGTTCTCCACTTGCAAGCCACTTTAAACTAAGTTCTAAGCAGTGTCCTTCAAGTGATGAAGAAAAAGATGAGATGAAAAAGGTTCCTTATGCATCCGCAGTTGGTAGCCTGATGAATGCCATGGTTTGCACAATGCCGGATATAGCTCATGCAGTTGGTGTGGTTAGTCGGTTCCTCTCTATTCCTGGTAAAGAACACTGGTCAGCAGTGAAATGGATACTCAGGTATCTCAAAGGTACTTCTAGTTTCAGTTTATATTTTGGTAATGATAAACCTGTGTTGGATGGATACACAGATGCAAATATGGCTGGTGATGTTGATTCTAGAAAGTCCACATCAGGATACTTGATGAAGTTTGTAGGGGGAGCAGTCTCATGGCAATCAAGGTTGTAAAAATGTGTTGCATTATCCACTACAGAGGCCGAATATATTGCTCTTACTGAAGGGGGCAAAGAGTTGTTATGGATGAAGAAGTTCTTGCATGAACTTGGCCTAGTTCAAGAGAACTTTGTATTGCACTGTGATAGTCAAAGTGCAATCCATCTCAGTAAGCATCCTACTTTTCCCTCTCGATCAAAGCACATTGAGGTTAGATATCAATGGATTCGAGATGCTATGGAGATGAAGTCATTTGTTATTGAGAAGATCCATACTGATGACAACGTGTTTGACATGATGACCAAACCTCTACCGAGAGAGAAGTTTGAGTTTTGCAGAAAGGAAGCAGGCTTGTTAGAGCCTCCTAAATTGAATTTTACATATTGATCGCCGGTATGGCGAATTCCTCACATGGTGTGTGAGGGGGAGATTTGTTGTGTATGGTCCCACACCATGTGATAGTGGGACCACCATATTTATTGAGAAGAGAGGCAGCTGACCACTTTAAAATTAAGTGGTTCGGGTACTGTACCACAAGATTTGAAAAAAGAGAAGAGAGGAGAAGAAAATCAAGAGAGAAAAAGAGAAGAAAAGGCAGCAGAGCAGCCTTCATTCTTTCTTTTATTTCCAGCATGACTACATTTAATTTCAAATTTCTATTTTTAATTAATCATAAAACGTTTATTTCTCATAATCTCTTCAGCATGACCTTGGAGGATCATCCACGTATAACAAAGCGTTTATTTGTCATATTCTCTTCTTGGATTCAAACTCTAGTTCAAACTAAGAAAGGAGTTGTTATGGAAAGAGGC
Organism: Populus pruinosa; assembly: GCA_026413675.1. Taxonomy (NCBI): domain Eukaryota; kingdom Viridiplantae; phylum Streptophyta; class Magnoliopsida; order Malpighiales; family Salicaceae; genus Populus; species Populus pruinosa. Next base: position 27,275,028 of record CM048595.1, read on the forward strand.
TAGACTCCTTTTATATATATATATATATGTATATATATATATATGGAGAGAGAGAGAGAGAGAGAGAGAGAGAGAGGAATATTTATCATGTTTAGTATATTCCACTTTTGTATTGTATATAACCATAACCGTAAATGTATAAATACAAAGAATAAGAATAGTTGCAATCATTATAATTCACATATAACCAATCTCTTAACTTAACTTGGTATCAAAACAGGAAAATCACAAGTTCATTCTTATCTAAACAGGAAGAAGTTTACTTGGTCTAGAGGTAACGTAGCAAACCATATTGATAGAATATTTATGTTGACTGATTGGCTTCAGCTTTTCCCATCTTTTACCCAGTATGGGCTTCCAAAGTATTCTTTAGATCACAGACCGATTCATTTGTTATTAGACTCTATGAACTGGGGTCCAAAGCCTTTCCGGTTCACGAATTATTGGTGGCACTTATTTGATTTCAGGAAGGTGCTACAGGTCTTCTAGAATGCAGCTTTGATTATTAACTTTGGTAAAAATAATGTGGCCTCGACAATGTGGTTATTGAAAGATAGTTGCATACAGTGAGGCAAAAATGTGGTGGGTAACACTAATAGTAAAATCAAAGCTCTAAAACTTGAAGTGGATTCCCTAGATTCCCATAAAGAAAGCTGAGACTTATGAGTGGATGAATTAAATAGAAACAACACCATTGCCTTTAGTCTTATAAATTTCTACAGAGTGTAAGAGTCTGCCTGTCATCAGAAATCAAGAGGTTAGTGGTGTAAGTTTGGAGACTGAAATACTTATTTTTTTTCATCTCTCTGCCACGACAAGACAAAAAAAGAATTAGATTTTCTCCTTAGATGTTGATGGAACGACTCTGACAAAACCTTCTGACGTGAAGTTCAATTTCTTAAGTAAGATTTATTCTCATGATGGTAGATCTAGAGCCTCTAGTTGTAATCTGGCTTTTCTAAAGCTTTAGTCTTCCTCCTTTGCTGCTCTAGAGATTCCGTTCTCTAGAGATGAGATTAAAGCTGGCGGGGGTCAACGTGGTGTTGCCTAAATTGCTTTTCAGCCCTTTTTTCTCAGTAGGATTCTTTGTTCAATGACAAGTTCCAAAAAAAAGGCATGGTTGATACTCTTTTTCTCAGTTTCATGGTCCGTTTGGTTTCTCCGTAATGATGTGATCTTCAAGCAGAAGACCCTGACTATAACACACTATTCTTATTATTACTAGACTCCGCTTGTGGCTAAAGGCTATAGATTCTTATTTTTCCTATTCGGCTTCAGATATATTAAGATCCGCAAAGGGACTACTTATATGGACTTATCTCCAAAAATCTAGTTTGGTTGTCATGTGGCCTCCCCCTAAGGTTAATAGCTTCAAATGGAATGTGGATGGATCTTCGTTAGGAAAGCCAGGTTCCTTAGGTATGGGTGGTTTTTGACAAAATCATTATGGTATTCTTCTTGGTATCTTCTTGTTGCCGGTTGGAATTTTAGAATCCAGTGAAGTCGAGCCACGAGTTCTTGTCAAAGCTATTGATATCTCAGCCTCTAACTCTGTCTTCCATCACAAGTATATTATTAGTGAATCTAACTTTATTAATGTTATTAGTTGTATCGCACGTGTGCGGCATGATGACGATCGTCATCTCTCCAAATAAAATAGAATGTGGTGTGTTTCCAGCAAAATATGACGAGATAAGGAATTCTTGTATTTTTTATCAGTGAAAAATTTGAATGGGAGTCGTCACCTAGTATTTTATTCATTAAGAACCCTAACTGGTTTCAGAAATTAGGTACGGAGACTGGTTGGGTAAAGAAAAGGTATTAGCTCCCCAAATATACCCTACCTAAAATAGACTGCATTGTTTTGTCTAAAAAAATTTAAAGTCTTGTTTTGTGATTTTTAATTGTTGGTCTATCTAAGGTTCAAAGCAAGTCCTTCTCAATAATGAGGTTCTTATCTTTAATGCGGTTAAACCTAACCGTTCTATTGTCTAAAAAAGAATTAAATATCCAGAATATGAATTACGTGTAATGTCATACCTCTGATGTTAGGAGACAAATAAAATAAATTTTTTATTGTTTTTGAAATTTTGACCAATGTTCTCTTGACTTTAATAAACTAGTTATTAAAGCCAAAATGCATGCTAAAACATTATTTTTATTCTATAAAAAAAATACAATATGATTGTTTAGCTTTGAGACACGTGATCGTATGCACAAAAAACACAATATGATTTTTTAGCTTTAAGACACCTGATCGTATGTACAAAAATATTTTTCTTTTTTTCTTTTTATTTTTTTGTATTTTTGGTGATGACAATTGGGTATTTCAATATCGGATTTGTACTTTTATGGTGTATTTATTTGGAATGGATTAGCACTAACCCAACATACAACAAAATGGGTCAGCACCGGTCGTACATGAAAATAGGCCGACATGAAACGTGTTTGCTTCGACCCAACATAAAATGAAACGGGCCAGCTCTTGCCTACAATAAAATAAAATGGGTCAGCACTAGCCCAGAACAAAATGAAACGGGTTGGTACCGACACAATATGCAACAATGGGCCAGCACAAGCTCAAAAATGATAATAGGCCGGTTACATAGTAATTGGCCAATTATTTTCATCTTGTTGCAGAACGTGAATTACTCATGTTGTGCATGGAAATGGATGAAAATAAAAGAACATAGTAGGGAAGGAGAGAAGCATACTTGGCATGAAGGGCAGGGATTGTTATCGCCTGCGGTGGTTGGAGATGGCGGATACGATGCTGGTGATGATGGTTCTCACCGTTTCTTCCTCTACTTTCCCTATCTCTCTCTATTTTCTACTTTTTTTTTCCTTCTGGTCTTCTTCTTTCTCTTTTAGTTTTTTTTCTCTCTTGTCTCCTCTACTTCCTCTCGGTCTAGGTCTCTCTCTCCTATCTTTCTCTCAGGTTTGTTTCTTCCCTTTCCCCTATTTTTATGGACAAAAACAGGAGAGGGAAACATGGCTGGAGAGACCATTGTGTTGTCGCTCCTCCATTACCTCTTCAACGCATGGAAAATATGGGTTGTGTCGGTGTCTTTTTGAAGTCATTGGGGGAAAGGAAGTCGGTGAGAAATACAGGAGAGAGAAAAAAAATCTTTTTCCCTTGTTCTCTACGCTTCCAAGGAAAGAAGATGATGATGCCGTTCAAAAGGGCATCATTTTGATCTTTTTTTTTTTAACAATGCATGAAACACCGGTATTTTGGACAAACACGTCGTTTTATTTAAAAGAAAAGGTAGGCAAAATATGTTAAATTTCACATCGGTCCTTAATTTATAATTTTTTCATTGATGTCCTAAATTGCAATTTTAATTTTAAAATCAATGTAGTCGCACCACTACCAAAAATCCAATAGTAGCCCTAAAGTTGGCCAGCCTTTTCACTTTGCTCCTTGATCTTGAATTAGTGTAATTTAACCCTCAATTAAGAAATAAACTTCTAATTTCTTCAATTGGACCCCAATCTGGTTTTAATTACAACCCTTCTATTTACACGTCTTTTTTTATTTTGGTCATTGGTTTCAGATTTCTTCAATTAAGTCCCTAATTGGCCATCAAACTTTAATATTTATACAATTAAGCCTCTTATTTGACCAAATTAACTTTTAAAAATTATAATTTGACCCCAAAACTTCAATTTCTTCCAATTAAAACTCAAATTGACTCCAAAATCAATTTTTCTTACAATCAAACTCTTCATAAATTCAATGAAACCTTTAATAAAATTTAATTGAGTCCATAAACATATGATTTTGGACTTTTTTTTACTCAAATTGAATTTTCATTATCAATAGAGCTATCATTAATCAATACAATACTGTCAAATTTTAATCTTTATATTTTTTAACCTTCTCAACTAATTTTTAACTATTGTAGGGTGCTCTACCATCCTTTTTCATTGTTTATATTTTTCTGATAATATTTTTATATTTTTTATATTTTATATTTTTTTAAAGAGAAATAATATAATTCAAAAATAATTCAAAAATGAGTTACGACAAGTTGGATGAATAATCCAGAAAACAGACCTCGGTTACATTATATGCTTTTCTCTTCAGTCAAGAGATTGGCTCTATCATTTGATGAAACTCTACCTTCATCATTCTTTGTTCAACATCGAGGCTGGATTTCTTTTTAACTGGTGGTGGTCTAGATTTTGACTCTTGATTACTTGGTAAAAAAAGACTTTTGATACCTTTTTTTATTTTTTAGGTAAGCCAAGGTACGTACGTAGATTAAAAGGCTCCAAGAGGAAAGAACTTCGGGAGAAAGAAAGAAAGTGACAACATACAATCAAACTACATATAAACTTGGTACATGATGAAAAGAAGTTGGCAGCTTGCCATCTTAAGTTAATCAAAATACAGAACGGACGTGGATAATCCAAAAGGGAAACCTCAACTGAAGAGCATAAACCCTTCAGCAACTGTTGGGTATACGACCAAAGTCCCACATTGATTTTGTCCACTTTGGGCCTAAGCCCTCATGAATTTGCTCTTGGGTTACACCCAAAATGCCTCATACCAATGTGGAGATAGGTGGTGTTCATAAGTCCTTACAAGTGGTATCAGAGTCATGCCCCCGAGTTAGCCATGATGGATGTATCCTCGGAATGCCGAACAAAAGGTGGTGGGCTCTAATTAAATCACGATGTGATTCATGGATCAGCTCTATTGGATAGGCGGTATGCTCCAGATGCTTCATGGACGTGTCCTGATCTCAACACGGTGAAGAGGAGTTGACCTAGAAAGAGCAAAAACTCTCAAGTCAAGGTAGTGCTCTCCGGATGCTTTATGGACGTATCCTGACCCCAACACGATGAAGTAGAGAGAAGTAGAGAATGAAAAATTCTGGTTGGCAGAGAGTGGATGGATAAATGATCTTTTGAGGAGAGGCTCGGTGGTCCTTTGTTCGAGGGAAGGATTGTTGGGTATGCGACCAAAGTCCCACATTGGTTATAAAAGGGGAGGATCAAGGGTATATAAGGATGGACAAATATCTCTATTGGTATGAGGCTTTTTGGGTATAACCCAAGAGCAAATCCACGAGGACTTAGACCCAAAATGGACAATATCATACCAAAATAGAGATAGGTGGTGTTCATAAGTCCTTACAGCAACATGACAACTGACAGAAATTATTCTCTTAACAAAACAGGTGGAGAACGTTCCGAAAAAACACAAAGACTCTGAAGGGGGAAGGCATCGAACACTTCTTTATTATCGCATGCGAATATGGGAAATTTAGAAAATATTTATGTAGGGTTCACCCATTCTTGACTCTGGAGATCCTCCACAAGTTCTTTATCCAAATGGAATGCTGTGGTGAGAACTTTAGGATAAAGAGGCCAGCTGGCTCCAAAGATTGCATTTGCTACTGTGTTTACCCCTGGATTTTGACTTGTTAATGCAGCAATAGCAACGGCAGGAGTCTTTCCAATATTCAATTGAAAGTGAATGAGGCCGAATGGGAAAACGAAGAGATCTCCTGGTTTTAGGATTTTGGTAAAGAGACGATGATCAGGATTTGAGGTGACAAAGCCAGCATAAAGAGTGCCTTCCAAAACCAGCAGAACCTCCGATCCTCTGGGGTGATAATGTGGAGGGTTTAGGCCACCGTTTGGCGCCAGGTCTATCCGTGCTAAAGATATGCCAAGAGTGTTGAGCCCAGGCATTAGATCGGCTGTGATGATATTAACACGCGCTCCAAGTTGATTTGATGTGTTTCCAGGAACTGATAGCCCCGAGTAAGAGAAATCATCAGGAGTGGCGAGGCCTGGATTCTTACACACTTTTCCATTAACAAGAACTGCAGACACAAGCAAAATGTAATCAGTTGGAATGCGAATTAAAATGAAATACATATAATAGTTCGTGAATCGGAAATATCACAATCTTGAATGTACCAGCAGAATTAGCATCATCTGTAGCTACGCAGAAGTCTTGGAGGGGGCTGGGGTCATAGGCAGTGACAAATGAGGAAGCCAGAGCCAAGAGAATAAAAACTGCTATCAAAGTAGCAACTTTCATCATGGTTTTCCTGTGGCTTGCTACCTTGAATTCTTTCCTTTCCTTTTTTCTTTTTTGGGTATTGTTTGTTGGGTAAGGCGTGAGAGCTTGCATGCAGAGCATGGGTATTTATAGGTTATAAAACGGAACTCCATGAGATCGTTTAATTTCTTTTTTCAACAACGAGTAATTGTTTTTTTTAATCAAGCGAACATTGGACTTTGACGGTTGTATATATGATGAAACTCTAACGTACCTTCACTAGTTAAATCTACATTTTTGGAGCAATATAATTAATTAATTCACCAAGCAAGCAGAGACTAACAACAGTGACGATGGCTAAATGGAGGCAAGATACTTTACGCCTCTTAATTGGCCAAAAAGTGCTGTTTAATCACGAGGATTAAGAAGCAATGTGATCTTAATTAGTTACTCAATCATCAAGAACTTCTAGATTTTTCAATTATTGTACTCTTGAAGAGAACCTCTTCATTCTTTTTTTGAGGCTAATGGACTTCAATTGTTTTTTCTTTTTCATTTTTTCCAACTCAAAATCAAATTAACATTTACCACTGCAAGCATAAATATTTGTGTTTATTTATTTATTTTTTCTGACGACAATGTTGAAAAATAGTTCTAATTATTGGCACAGTGATTGGAGGCTGGGCCGGTCTTCTCATTGGCGATGACTTCATTTAATTTCAAATTTCTATTTTTAATTAATTATAAAACGTTTATTTCTCATAATCTCTTCAGCATGACTTTGGAGGATCATCCATGTATAACAAAGCGTTTATTTGTCATATTCTCTTCTTGGATTCAAACTCTAGTTCAAACTAAGAAAGGGGTGTGTATATATACATATATATGGAGAGAGAGAGAGAAGAATATTTATCATGTTCAGTATATTTCACTCTTGTATTATACATAACCCTAAAGATATAAATATAAAGTATGGTTGCAGTCATTAACAATCATTACAATTCACATATAACCATTCTCTTAACTTGGTATCAAAACATGAAAATCGCAAGTTCATTCTTCTCTAGGAACTTCAACACATCCGGCCTCCTCCATGTTAAAATTACAATTCCAGACTCATATAATAATTGACCAAGTTAGCCTTGATTACTGGTTCTTTTGCAGTTTGTTTATTTCTTATTATTGGTTTCCTATTCCATAGAAGTTTGTTTAGGATTTTATAGCTAAAGTAATGAATATAGCCATTAGTTCCTATTTTTATGTAGCTGTCTTGCTTATATAAAGCAAACCAGTTTTGCATAATAATACATCATCTTGTTTTTCATTTTCCTACTTCTTTCATTTGTTCAGCAATTTGATATCAAGCATTGTATAAAGCAAGCCAAGTTCTTGCAGGCATTGTATTACTACTCTGTTTTCTTCAGCTTACAAAATGAGTGTTATGCAAGTTATTGGCGCAATTAAGAAACTCAATCATCAAAATTACAATACTTGGTCTACATGTATGATGTCCTACATGTAAGGCCAAGATTCGAGGGAGGTTGTCAACGAAACTGAAACTATATAACCGGCCAGGAGCAGAAGATACAAATGGTATGCTAAGGAAATAGAAGATAAAAGCGGGTAAAACATGGTTGCATTGAAGATTGTTAAATAATATTTATATAGTCTTATTTATTAAGAGTAGAATAGTACTTTCAGTTTAATATATATATACTTTATTTGTATTTAGGTTAAGGTTAAGCATTCATAATATACAGATTATTCACAATTCTAGCCTCCCTTTTGTGTTTGATCTTAATTATTTTAACATGGTATCAGAGCTGGTTTTATGGAACGAGGCTAAATCCCAAACACAGCTTCGCGGATCCAACTAAAAGAGATTTTGTATTTCGCTTCTGCAATTATTTGGTATTTTGTCAATTTCTGCAATTATTTTGGTATTTCGTCTTCCCTTCAGATTATTTGTGTTAAAAAATTTTGGAGTGAGATTTTGTCTTCCGCTTCTGCAAAATTTGGTATTTCGTCAATTTCTGCAATTATTTTGGTATTTTGTCTTCCCTTCAGCTTTTGCAATTTGGTATTTGCGTTCAGTTTCTACAAATTTATTTTGTGTTTTGAAGTAATCGTATAGTAGTGAGAAGATATTTGTTTAGTTTCTGAATTTCTGTTCAGTTTCTGCAATTTGGTATTTGGTTTTCCGCTGCTTTTGCATTCTAGTTTTCTGTGATTGTTGATTATAGCTACTGAAAGAGATGATTCGCTTTAGTCTATAAGTGTGAGGTTGGATGGGAAGAACTATTCATATTAGAGCTATGTAATGAGAAATTTTCTTAAAAGTAAGAAGATGTGGGGGTATGTTAGTGGAACTTATATAATACTGAAGAACATTGAGGAGAGGGATGTTGTTTTGATAGATACATGGGAGGCAAATAATGCAAAAATCATTACTTGGATCAACAATTCTGTTGAACATTCGATAGGCACGTAGTTGGCGAAGTATGAGACAGCAAAAGAGGTTTAGGATCATCTGCAAAGGTTATTCACGCAATCAAATTTTGCAAAACAGTATCAATTAGAGAATGACATACGAGCTCTTCATCAGAAGAATATGAGTATTCAAGAGTTTTATTCTGCTATGACAGATCTTTGGGATCAATTGGCTCTTACAGAATCGGCAGAATTAAAGGCATGTGGTGCCTATATTGAGCGTAGAGAGCAGCAACGATTAGTATAGTTTTTAACAGCACTTCGCAGTGACTTTGAAGGACTTAGAGGTTCAATTCTGCATCGTTCTCCACTGCCTTCTATTGACTCTATTGTGAGTGAGTTATTGGCTGAAGAAATACATCTTCAATCTTATTCTGAAAAGGGAATTCTTTCTGCTTCGAATCCTTCAGTATTAGCAATACCTTCGAAGTCATTCTCTAATCATCAGAAGAAACCTTACACAAGGGTTGGCTTCGACGAGTGCAGTTTCTGTAAGCAGAAAGGTCATTGAAAGGCTTAGTGTCCTAAGTTGAGACAACAGAATCAAGCTTGGAAGTTTGGCAGTAAGTCACAACCTATTGCTCATAGACCGCCTCAGGGTTATAAACCATCACACCATAATACTGCAGCAGTAACTTCCCCAGGCTCTATTACCGATCCCAATACTTTGGCTGAGCAATTTCAGAAGTTTCTCTCCTTACAGCCACAAGCAATATCCGCTTCTTCTTCCATAGGTCAGTTGCCTCATAGTTCCTCAGGTATGTCACACTCTGAATGGATCTTGGATTCTGGTGCTTCTCATCATATGTCTCCAGATTCCTCATCTTTTACCTATATGTCCCATTTGTCCTCCATTCCTGTTATGATTGCTGATGGCACTCCTATGCCCTTAGCAAGTATTGGTTCTGTTGTCACACCTCACTTGTCTCTCCCTAATGTTTATCTTATTCCAAAACTTAAATTGAATCTTGCATCTGTTGGTCAAATATGTGATTCTGGTGATTATTTAGTCATGTTTTCGGGTTCTTTTTGTTGTGTACAGGATCTGCAGTCTCAGAAGCTGATTGGGACAGGCCGTAGGGAGAATGTACTACATATTTTGGATGAGTTAAAAGTGCCAATTGCTACTGTCACCGCTGCTACTACTACTGTTGATTTGTCTTCCTTTCGTTTAAGTCTTTCATCTTCTACTTTTTATTTACGGCATTCCCGCCTAGGTCATGTTTCGTCTTCTCGTTTGAGATTTTTGGCATCCTCAGGAGCTTTAGAAAATTTAAAAACTTGACATTTCTGATTGTAGTGGATATAAACTGGCAAAATTTTCTGCTTTACCTTTTAATCGAAGTATATCTGTTTCTTCTTCACCATTTGATTTGATTCATTCTGATGTATGGGGACCTTCTCCTATTGCCACAAAAGGAGGGTCTCGATATTATGTCTCTTTTATTGATGATCATAATCGTTCTGAATTCTTTGAGATATATACAGCTTTTCGAGCTTTTATCAAAACTCAACATTCTGCCATGATTAAATGTTTTAGGTGTGATTTGGGTGGGGAATACACCTCTAATAAATTTTGCCAATTGCTTGCCTTAGATGGAACCATCCACCAAACTTCATGTACAGATACTCCTGAGCAAAATGGTGTTGCTGAAAGAAAACATAGGCATATTGTCGAAACTGCTCGTTCTCTCTTGTTGTCTGCTTTTGTTCCTAGTGAGTTTTGGGGAGAAGTTGTTCTTACTGCAGTAAGTTTGATTAATACAATTCCATCTTCTCATAGTTCGGGTCTATCTCCTTTTGAAAAGTTATATGGGTATGTCCCTGATTATTCCTCATTTAGAGTCTTTGGTTGTACTTGTTTTGTTCTTCGTCCTCATGTAGAACGCAGTAAGTTATCCTCTCGATCCGCTGTCTGTGTCTTTCTGGGTTATGGTGAAGGTAAAAAGGGGTATCGTTGTTTTGATACAAAAACTCATAAACTTTATGTGTCTCGTCATGTTGTCTTTCTTGAGCACGTACCTTTCTTTTTTATTCCATCCAGTACTCATAACATGACTAAATCTGATATTATTCATATAGATCCCTTTTCTAAGGATTCTGGTAATGATACCTCTCCCCATATTCGATCAATTTGTACTCATAACTCTACAGGTACTGGTACTTTACTCTCTGGCACACCTGAAGCTGAGATTATGGATCCACCTCCACGTCAATCCATCCGCATTCGTAAGTCCATAAAACTACCAGATTTTGCTTATTTTTGTTATTCTTCATCATTTACTTCTTTTTTAGCTTCTATTCATTGTCTCTTTGAGCCTTCTTCCTATAAAGAGGCAATTCTTGATCCACTTTGGCAGCAAGCTATGGATGAGGAACTTTCTGTTTTGCATAAGATAGATATTTGGGATCTGGTTCCTTTACCTCCTAGTAAGAGTGTTGTTGGTTGTCGTTGGGTGTATAAGATTAAAACTAATTTTGATGGGTCTATTGAGTGATACAAAGCTAGGCTGGTTGCAAAAGGATATTCTCAACAGTATAGTATGGATTATGAGGAGACATTTGCCCCGGTTGCAAAAATGACTACTATTCGTACTCTTATTGTTGTAGCTTCGATTCGTCAGTGGCGTATTTCTCAGCTTGATGTTAAAAATGCCTTCTTGAATGGAGATCTTTAAGAAGAAGTTTACATTACACCCCCTCCTGGTATTTCATATGACTCTGGATATGTTTGTAAGCTTAAGAAAGCATTATATGGTCTTAAACAAGCACCTCGTGCTTGGTTTGAGAAATTCTCTATTGTGATCTCATCTCTTAGCTTTGTTCCTAGCAGTCATGATTCTGCTCTTTTTATTAAGTGCACTGATGCAGGTCGTATCATTCTATCTTTATATGTTGATGATATGATTATTACTGGAGATAATATTGATGGTATTTCAGTTTTGAAGACAGAGTTGGCTAGACGATTTGAAATGAAGGATTTGGGTTATCTTCGATATTTCTTGGGTATTGAGGTAGCATACTCACCTAGAGGTTACCTTCTTTCTCAGTCAAAATATGTTGCAGATATTCTTCAGCGGGCTAGACTTACTGATAACAAAACTGTAGATACTCCCATTGAGGTTAACGCATGATACTCTTCTTCTGATGGTTTACCTTTGATACCTCCCACTTTATACCGCACTATTATTGGGAGTTTGGTATATCTCATCATTACTCGTCCAGATATTACATATGTTGTTCATGTTGTTAGTCAGTTTGTTGCTTCTCCTACTACTGTTCACTAGGCAGCTGTTCTTCGTATTTTGCGATATCTTCGAGGTACAGTTTTTCAGAGTCTTTTACTTTCATCCACCTCTTCCTTGGAGTTGTGTGCATACTCTGATGTTGATCATGGTAGTGATCCCACAGATCGCAAGTCTGTTACCGGGTTCTGTATCTTTTTAGGTGATTCTCTTATTTCTTGGAAAAGCAAGAAACAATCTATTGTTTCTTAATCATCCACCAAAGCAGAATATCGTGCCATGGCATCTACTACCAAAGAAATTGTTTGGTTACGTTGGTTACTTGCTGATATGGGAGTTTTCTTTTCTCATCCTACTCCTATGTATTGTGACAACCAGAGTTCTATTCAGATTGCTCACAAATCGGTTTTTCATGAGCGAACTAAGCACATTGAGATTGATTGTCATCTTACTCGCCATCATCTCAAGCATGGCACCATTGCTTTGCCTTTTGTTCCTTCTTCCTTGCATATTGCAGATTTCTTCACCAAGGCACATTCCATCTCTCATTTTCGTTTTCTAGTTGGCAAACTCTCGATGCTTGTAGTTGTCGCATTGTGAGTTTGAGGGGAGATGTTAAATAATATTTATGTAGTCTTATTTATTAAGGGTAGAATAGTACTTTCAGTTTAATCTATATATACTTTATTTGTATTTAGGTTAAGGTTAAGCATTCATAATATACAGATTATTCACAATTCTAGCCTCCCTTTTGTGTTTGATCTTAATTATTTTAACAAAGACAACAGTTAAAAATGATATACTAGAGCATACAAGGGATGCCAAAACTCTTAGAGAAGCTTGGGATATGTTTGCCAAGCTATTCTCAAAGAACAACATTACAAGGCTCTAGTTACTTGAAAACGAGTTATTATCGATAACTCAACGTAAAATGATGATTGCTCAATATTTTAAGTTGTTATGCCATGAAATTTTAGAGTTGGATCCACAAGCTCCAATAATCAACCATCACTTGTTAAGTTTGAAAATTTGCTTGCTGGTTAAGAGGTTTTAGCAAAGCAAATGGGAGGAGTCTTACTAAAAAGTGAAGAAGAAGCACTCTATAGTAACTCGTGCTAATTTCCAAGTGTTTGTTGTTTCATTACACCATGATTTTCTAAATATTTTTAATTTTTTATCTGAAAATACATTTTTGAAAATATTTTTCGATGCTCTTATTATAAAAAGATATAAAAAATTTACTTAAATAAATTTTCAATTAAAAAAATCATTCACCACAATAATATATAATAAAATCACACACACATCTTTTTTATTATGTTTTTCTCCTACACCTACATTTAAATGTTACCAATCATTAAAATTCAAAATAAATCAAATAATACATGACATACATAAAAAATTACATAATAGTCCTTAAAAATCAAGGAAAACTTATGGGAAGGTTTCTAGCAAATGCAAGAACAGTGACGATGCGTGGCTCTCATGCGCCACCCCACTGGCAACACGTTGGTCCACGCGCCACAGCTAGAAAACTAGAGGATCTGAACAGCAGAACTGTTTCACGATAGATTTGTTTTTGGGTTTCACTACAGACTGTGGGAGCCACTGTGTTGAGGGCTGCTCCGGAGTTGGTTTTGGTGGAGGCCAGTTGGGGTTGATGAGGGAAGACCCGTTGTGGTTGACGACGGTGGAAGAGACGGGGACTGATAGGTATATGGTCGGCTAGGAAGTGCGGCTGTTCTGTGGGGAAAGATCATGTTTTTTGTTAAAGAAGGAGGCCGCTCCTCTTAGCGAAACAGGAGAGGGTGGTGTTGTGGTCGACTTTCAAAGGGAGGGGGCAGCTTCTCCTTGGCTCAGGGAGGAAAGTGTTCAAATAAAACTCAATCTAGAAGGTCAAGGAAGGCAACCACCAGCTGTCACCGCCCAACTGTCCAGCCACCGCCGCTAGCCGCCAGTCACCGGCCGCCAGCCGCCAGCCACCGGCCGCCAGCCGCTTTCACACCGTCGGCCACAACCGCCTTCACACTTGAAGGTTGAATTTTCTTGTTTTGATTTCGTGTATAAATAGATAGCTAAGCTTATGCAATTATGTGTGGAGAGATTGAGAGAAACACTAGAGAGAAAGAGAGAAAAAGAGAGGGGTTGTTGTAAGCTTTTGTTTATGTTATTGTAAGCTTTGTTCTTGAAATAAAAGAGTGTGTTTTATCCCCTCGCCAACCTTCCACCAGATATTCTCCTCATGAGTATGTGTTGGTCACTGATGGGGGAGAGCCAGAATGCTTTGATGAAGCTATGTCACATGAGAAGAAAAGTGAGTGGTTGAAAGCAATGCAAGAAGAGATGAAATCCTTGCATGAAAACCATACCTTTGAGTTAGTGAAGCTTCCTAAAGGTAAGAGAGCACTCAAGAACAAATGGGTGTTCAGGTTGAAAATTGATGAACATTGCTCACAGCCAAGGTACAGGGCAAGATTGGTTGTGAAAGGCTTCGGTCAGAAAAAGGGTATTGATTTTGAAGAAATCTTTTCACCAGTGGTCAAGATGTCTTCAATCCGAGTTGTGCTTGGCTTAGTTGCTAGTTTGAATCTTGAAGTAGAACAACTTGATGTGAAAACTGCCTTTCTCCATAGTGATTTGGATGAGGAGATCTACATGGAGCAGCCTGAAGGGTTTGAAGCAAAAGGCAAAGAGCAGCTAGTTTGTAAGTTGAAAAAGAGCTTATATGGGTTAAAGCAAGCTCCAAAACAATGGTATAAGAAGTTTGATTCTTTTATGGTGGATCATGGTTATGACAGGACCACTTCTGATCATTGTGTATTTATAAAAAGGTTTCCAGATGGAAACTTTATTATTCTCCTGTTGTATGTGGATGATATGTTGATTGTTGGTCATGATGCTAAGAAGATTCAGATGTTGAAGGAAGAGTTGAGCAAGTCTTTTGCAATGAAAGACTTGGGACCAGCAAAACAGATTCTTGGTATGAAGATCACACGTGACAGGAAGAAAGGGAAACTTTGGCTATCTCAGGAGAGATATGTTCAAAAGGTACTTGAGAGATTTAACATGAGCAACTCCAAACCTGTTTGTTCTCCACTTGCAAGCCACTTTAAACTAAGTTCTAAGCAGTGTCCTTCAAGTGATGAAGAAAAAGATGAGATGAAAAAGGTTCCTTATGCATCCGCAGTTGGTAGCCTGATGAATGCCATGGTTTGCACAATGCCGGATATAGCTCATGCAGTTGGTGTGGTTAGTCGGTTCCTCTCTATTCCTGGTAAAGAACACTGGTCAGCAGTGAAATGGATACTCAGGTATCTCAAAGGTACTTCTAGTTTCAGTTTATATTTTGGTAATGATAAACCTGTGTTGGATGGATACACAGATGCAAATATGGCTGGTGATGTTGATTCTAGAAAGTCCACATCAGGATACTTGATGAAGTTTGTAGGGGGAGCAGTCTCATGGCAATCAAGGTTGTAAAAATGTGTTGCATTATCCACTACAGAGGCCGAATATATTGCTCTTACTGAAGGGGGCAAAGAGTTGTTATGGATGAAGAAGTTCTTGCATGAACTTGGCCTAGTTCAAGAGAACTTTGTATTGCACTGTGATAGTCAAAGTGCAATCCATCTCAGTAAGCATCCTACTTTTCCCTCTCGATCAAAGCACATTGAGGTTAGATATCAATGGATTCGAGATGCTATGGAGATGAAGTCATTTGTTATTGAGAAGATCCATACTGATGACAACGTGTTTGACATGATGACCAAACCTCTACCGAGAGAGAAGTTTGAGTTTTGCAGAAAGGAAGCAGGCTTGTTAGAGCCTCCTAAATTGAATTTTACATATTGATCGCCGGTATGGCGAATTCCTCACATGGTGTGTGAGGGGGAGATTTGTTGTGTATGGTCCCACACCATGTGATAGTGGGACCACCATATTTATTGAGAAGAGAGGCAGCTGACCACTTTAAAATTAAGTGGTTCGGGTACTGTACCACAAGATTTGAAAAAAGAGAAGAGAGGAGAAGAAAATCAAGAGAGAAAAAGAGAAGAAAAGGCAGCAGAGCAGCCTTCATTCTTTCTTTTATTTCCAGCATGACTACATTTAATTTCAAATTTCTATTTTTAATTAATCATAAAACGTTTATTTCTCATAATCTCTTCAGCATGACCTTGGAGGATCATCCACGTATAACAAAGCGTTTATTTGTCATATTCTCTTCTTGGATTCAAACTCTAGTTCAAACTAAGAAAGGAGTTGTTATGGAAAGAGGCTAGACTCCTTTTATATATATATATATATGTATATATATATATATGGAGAGAGAGAGAGAGAGAGAGAGAGAGAGAGGAATATTTATCATGTTTAGTATATTCCACTTTTGTATTGTATATAACCATAACCGTAAATGTATAAATACAAAGAATAAGAATAGTTGCAATCATTATAATTCACATATAACCAATCTCTTAACTTAACTTGGTATCAAAACAGGAAAATCACAAGTTCATTCTTATCTAAACAGGAAGAAGTTTACTTGGTCTAGAGGTAACGTAGCAAACCATATTGATAGAATATTTATGTTGACTGATTGGCTTCAGCTTTTCCCATCTTTTACCCAGTATGGGCTTCCAAAGTATTCTTTAGATCACAGACCGATTCATTTGTTATTAGACTCTATGAACTGGGGTCCAAAGCCTTTCCGGTTCACGAATTATTGGTGGCACTTATTTGATTTCAGGAAGGTGCTACAGGTCTTCTAGAATGCAGCTTTGATTATTAACTTTGGTAAAAATAATGTGGCCTCGACAATGTGGTTATTGAAAGATAGTTGCATACAGTGAGGCAAAAATGTGGTGGGTAACACTAATAGTAAAATCAAAGCTCTAAAACTTGAAGTGGATTCCCTAGATTCCCATAAAGAAAGCTGAGACTTATGAGTGGATGAATTAAATAGAAACAACACCATTGCCTTTAGTCTTATAAATTTCTACAGAGTGTAAGAGTCTGCCTGTCATCAGAAATCAAGAGGTTAGTGGTGTAAGTTTGGAGACTGAAATACTTATTTTTTTTCATCTCTCTGCCACGACAAGACAAAAAAAGAATTAGATTTTCTCCTTAGATGTTGATGGAACGACTCTGACAAAACCTTCTGACGTGAAGTTCAATTTCTTAAGTAAGATTTATTCTCATGATGGTAGATCTAGAGCCTCTAGTTGTAATCTGGCTTTTCTAAAGCTTTAGTCTTCCTCCTTTGCTGCTCTAGAGATTCCGTTCTCTAGAGATGAGATTAAAGCTGGCGGGGGTCAACGTGGTGTTGCCTAAATTGCTTTTCAGCCCTTTTTTCTCAGTAGGATTCTTTGTTCAATGACAAGTTCCAAAAAAAAGGCATGGTTGATACTCTTTTTCTCAGTTTCATGGTCCGTTTGGTTTCTCCGTAATGATGTGATCTTCAAGCAGAAGACCCTGACTATAACACACTATTCTTATTATTACTAGACTCCGCTTGTGGCTAAAGGCTATAGATTCTTATTTTTCCTATTCGGCTTCAGATATATTAAGATCCGCAAAGGGACTACTTATATGGACTTATCTCCAAAAATCTAGTTTGGTTGTCATGTGGCCTCCCCCTAAGGTTAATAGCTTCAAATGGAATGTGGATGGATCTTCGTTAGGAAAGCCAGGTTCCTTAGGTATGGGTGGTTTTTGACAAAATCATTATGGTATTCTTCTTGGTATCTTCTTGTTGCCGGTTGGAATTTTAGAATCCAGTGAAGTCGAGCCACGAGTTCTTGTCAAAGCTATTGATATCTCAGCCTCTAACTCTGTCTTCCATCACAAGTATATTATTAGTGAATCTAACTTTATTAATGTTATTAGTTGTATCGCACGTGTGCGGCATGATGACGATCGTCATCTCTCCAAATAAAATAGAATGTGGTGTGTTTCCAGCAAAATATGACGAGATAAGGAATTCTTGTATTTTTTATCAGTGAAAAATTTGAATGGGAGTCGTCACCTAGTATTTTATTCATTAAGAACCCTAACTGGTTTCAGAAATTAGGTACGGAGACTGGTTGGGTAAAGAAAAGGTATTAGCTCCCCAAATATACCCTACCTAAAATAGACTGCATTGTTTTGTCTAAAAAAATTTAAAGTCTTGTTTTGTGATTTTTAATTGTTGGTCTATCTAAGGTTCAAAGCAAGTCCTTCTCAATAATGAGGTTCTTATCTTTAATGCGGTTAAACCTAACCGTTCTATTGTCTAAAAAAGAATTAAATATCCAGAATATGAATTACGTGTAATGTCATACCTCTGATGTTAGGAGACAAATAAAATAAATTTTTTATTGTTTTTGAAATTTTGACCAATGTTCTCTTGACTTTAATAAACTAGTTATTAAAGCCAAAATGCATGCTAAAACATTATTTTTATTCTATAAAAAAAATACAATATGATTGTTTAGCTTTGAGACACGTGATCGTATGCACAAAAAACACAATATGATTTTTTAGCTTTAAGACACCTGATCGTATGTACAAAAATATTTTTCTTTTTTTCTTTTTATTTTTTTGTATTTTTGGTGATGACAATTGGGTATTTCAATATCGGATTTGTACTTTTATGGTGTATTTATTTGGAATGGATTAGCACTAACCCAACATACAACAAAATGGGTCAGCACCGGTCGTACATGAAAATAGGCCGACATGAAACGTGTTTGCTTCGACCCAACATAAAATGAAACGGGCCAGCTCTTGCCTACAATAAAATAAAATGGGTCAGCACTAGCCCAGAACAAAATGAAACGGGTTGGTACCGACACAATATGCAACAATGGGCCAGCACAAGCTCAAAAATGATAATAGGCCGGTTACATAGTAATTGGCCAATTATTTTCATCTTGTTGCAGAACGTGAATTACTCATGTTGTGCATGGAAATGGATGAAAATAAAAGAACATAGTAGGGAAGGAGAGAAGCATACTTGGCATGAAGGGCAGGGATTGTTATCGCCTGCGGTGGTTGGAGATGGCGGATACGATGCTGGTGATGATGGTTCTCACCGTTTCTTCCTCTACTTTCCCTATCTCTCTCTATTTTCTACTTTTTTTTTCCTTCTGGTCTTCTTCTTTCTCTTTTAGTTTTTTTTCTCTCTTGTCTCCTCTACTTCCTCTCGGTCTAGGTCTCTCTCTCCTATCTTTCTCTCAGGTTTGTTTCTTCCCTTTCCCCTATTTTTATGGACAAAAACAGGAGAGGGAAACATGGCTGGAGAGACCATTGTGTTGTCGCTCCTCCATTACCTCTTCAACGCATGGAAAATATGGGTTGTGTCGGTGTCTTTTTGAAGTCATTGGGGGAAAGGAAGTCGGTGAGAAATACAGGAGAGAGAAAAAAAATCTTTTTCCCTTGTTCTCTACGCTTCCAAGGAAAGAAGATGATGATGCCGTTCAAAAGGGCATCATTTTGATCTTTTTTTTTTTAACAATGCATGAAACACCGGTATTTTGGACAAACACGTCGTTTTATTTAAAAGAAAAGGTAGGCAAAATATGTTAAATTTCACATCGGTCCTTAATTTATAATTTTTTCATTGATGTCCTAAATTGCAATTTTAATTTTAAAATCAATGTAGTCGCACCACTACCAAAAATCCAATAGTAGCCCTAAAGTTGGCCAGCCTTTTCACTTTGCTCCTTGATCTTGAATTAGTGTAATTTAACCCTCAATTAAGAAATAAACTTCTAATTTCTTCAATTGGACCCCAATCTGGTTTTAATTACAACCCTTCTATTTACACGTCTTTTTTTATTTTGGTCATTGGTTTCAGATTTCTTCAATTAAGTCCCTAATTGGCCATCAAACTTTAATATTTATACAATTAAGCCTCTTATTTGACCAAATTAACTTTTAAAAATTATAATTTGACCCCAAAACTTCAATTTCTTCCAATTAAAACTCAAATTGACTCCAAAATCAATTTTTCTTACAATCAAACTCTTCATAAATTCAATGAAACCTTTAATAAAATTTAATTGAGTCCATAAACATATGATTTTGGACTTTTTTTTACTCAAATTGAATTTTCATTATCAATAGAGCTATCATTAATCAATACAATACTGTCAAATTTTAATCTTTATATTTTTTAACCTTCTCAACTAATTTTTAACTATTGTAGGGTGCTCTACCATCCTTTTTCATTGTTTATATTTTTCTGATAATATTTTTATATTTTTTATATTTTATATTTTTTTAAAGAGAAATAATATAATTCAAAAATAATTCAAAAATGAGTTACGACAAGTTGGATGAATAATCCAGAAAACAGACCTCGGTTACATTATATGCTTTTCTCTTCAGTCAAGAGATTGGCTCTATCATTTGATGAAACTCTACCTTCATCATTCTTTGTTCAACATCGAGGCTGGATTTCTTTTTAACTGGTGGTGGTCTAGATTTTGACTCTTGATTACTTGGTAAAAAAAGACTTTTGATACCTTTTTTTATTTTTTAGGTAAGCCAAGGTACGTACGTAGATTAAAAGGCTCCAAGAGGAAAGAACTTCGGGAGAAAGAAAGAAAGTGACAACATACAATCAAACTACATATAAACTTGGTACATGATGAAAAGAAGTTGGCAGCTTGCCATCTTAAGTTAATCAAAATACAGAACGGACGTGGATAATCCAAAAGGGAAACCTCAACTGAAGAGCATAAACCCTTCAGCAACTGTTGGGTATACGACCAAAGTCCCACATTGATTTTGTCCACTTTGGGCCTAAGCCCTCATGAATTTGCTCTTGGGTTACACCCAAAATGCCTCATACCAATGTGGAGATAGGTGGTGTTCATAAGTCCTTACAAGTGGTATCAGAGTCATGCCCCCGAGTTAGCCATGATGGATGTATCCTCGGAATGCCGAACAAAAGGTGGTGGGCTCTAATTAAATCACGATGTGATTCATGGATCAGCTCTATTGGATAGGCGGTATGCTCCAGATGCTTCATGGACGTGTCCTGATCTCAACACGGTGAAGAGGAGTTGACCTAGAAAGAGCAAAAACTCTCAAGTCAAGGTAGTGCTCTCCGGATGCTTTATGGACGTATCCTGACCCCAACACGATGAAGTAGAGAGAAGTAGAGAATGAAAAATTCTGGTTGGCAGAGAGTGGATGGATAAATGATCTTTTGAGGAGAGGCTCGGTGGTCCTTTGTTCGAGGGAAGGATTGTTGGGTATGCGACCAAAGTCCCACATTGGTTATAAAAGGGGAGGATCAAGGGTATATAAGGATGGACAAATATCTCTATTGGTATGAGGCTTTTTGGGTATAACCCAAGAGCAAATCCACGAGGACTTAGACCCAAAATGGACAATATCATACCAAAATAGAGATAGGTGGTGTTCATAAGTCCTTACAGCAACATGACAACTGACAGAAATTATTCTCTTAACAAAACAGGTGGAGAACGTTCCGAAAAAACACAAAGACTCTGAAGGGGGAAGGCATCGAACACTTCTTTATTATCGCATGCGAATATGGGAAATTTAGAAAATATTTATGTAGGGTTCACCCATTCTTGACTCTGGAGATCCTCCACAAGTTCTTTATCCAAATGGAATGCTGTGGTGAGAACTTTAGGATAAAGAGGCCAGCTGGCTCCAAAGATTGCATTTGCTACTGTGTTTACCCCTGGATTTTGACTTGTTAATGCAGCAATAGCAACGGCAGGAGTCTTTCCAATATTCAATTGAAAGTGAATGAGGCCGAATGGGAAAACGAAGAGATCTCCTGGTTTTAGGATTTTGGTAAAGAGACGATGATCAGGATTTGAGGTGACAAAGCCAGCATAAAGAGTGCCTTCCAAAACCAGCAGAACCTCCGATCCTCTGGGGTGATAATGTGGAGGGTTTAGGCCACCGTTTGGCGCCAGGTCTATCCGTGCTAAAGATATGCCAAGAGTGTTGAGCCCAGGCATTAGATCGGCTGTGATGATATTAACACGCGCTCCAAGTTGATTTGATGTGTTTCCAGGAACTGATAGCCCCGAGTAAGAGAAATCATCAGGAGTGGCGAGGCCTGGATTCTTACACACTTTTCCATTAACAAGAACTGCAGACACAAGCAAAATGTAATCAGTTGGAATGCGAATTAAAATGAAATACATATAATAGTTCGTGAATCGGAAATATCACAATCTTGAATGTACCAGCAGAATTAGCATCATCTGTAGCTACGCAGAAGTCTTGGAGGGGGCTGGGGTCATAGGCAGTGACAAATGAGGAAGCCAGAGCCAAGAGAATAAAAACTGCTATCAAAGTAGCAACTTTCATCATGGTTTTCCTGTGGCTTGCTACCTTGAATTCTTTCCTTTCCTTTTTTCTTTTTTGGGTATTGTTTGTTGGGTAAGGCGTGAGAGCTTGCATGCAGAGCATGGGTATTTATAGGTTATAAAACGGAACTCCATGAGATCGTTTAATTTCTTTTTTCAACAACGAGTAATTGTTTTTTTTAATCAAGCGAACATTGGACTTTGACGGTTGTATATATGATGAAACTCTAACGTACCTTCACTAGTTAAATCTACATTTTTGGAGCAATATAATTAATTAATTCACCAAGCAAGCAGAGACTAACAACAGTGACGATGGCTAAATGGAGGCAAGATACTTTACGCCTCTTAATTGGCCAAAAAGTGCTGTTTAATCACGAGGATTAAGAAGCAATGTGATCTTAATTAGTTACTCAATCATCAAGAACTTCTAGATTTTTCAATTATTGTACTCTTGAAGAGAACCTCTTCATTCTTTTTTTGAGGCTAATGGACTTCAATTGTTTTTTCTTTTTCATTTTTTCCAACTCAAAATCAAATTAACATTTACCACTGCAAGCATAAATATTTGTGTTTATTTATTTATTTTTTCTGACGACAATGTTGAAAAATAGTTCTAATTATTGGCACAGTGATTGGAGGCTGGGCCGGTCTTCTCATTGGCGATGACTTCATTTAATTTCAAATTTCTATTTTTAATTAATTATAAAACGTTTATTTCTCATAATCTCTTCAGCATGACTTTGGAGGATCATCCATGTATAACAAAGCGTTTATTTGTCATATTCTCTTCTTGGATTCAAACTCTAGTTCAAACTAAGAAAGGGGTGTGTATATATACATATATATGGAGAGAGAGAGAGAAGAATATTTATCATGTTCAGTATATTTCACTCTTGTATTATACATAACCCTAAAGATATAAATATAAAGTATGGTTGCAGTCATTAACAATCATTACAATTCACATATAACCATTCTCTTAACTTGGTATCAAAACATGAAAATCGCAAGTTCATTCTTCTCTAGGAACTTCAACACATCCGGCCTCCTCCATGTTAAAATTACAATTCCAGACTCATATAATAATTGACCAAGTTAGCCTTGATTACTGGTTCTTTTGCAGTTTGTTTATTTCTTATTATTGGTTTCCTATTCCATAGAAGTTTGTTTAGGATTTTATAGCTAAAGTAATGAATATAGCCATTAGTTCCTATTTTTATGTAGCTGTCTTGCTTATATAAAGCAAACCAGTTTTGCATAATAATACATCATCTTGTTTTTCATTTTCCTACTTCTTTCATTTGTTCAGCAATTTGATATCAAGCATTGTATAAAGCAAGCCAAGTTCTTGCAGGCATTGTATTACTACTCTGTTTTCTTCAGCTTACAAAATGAGTGTTATGCAAGTTATTGGCGCAATTAAGAAACTCAATCATCAAAATTACAATACTTGGTCTACATGTATGATGTCCTACATGTAAGGCCAAGATTCGAGGGAGGTTGTCAACGAAACTGAAACTATATAACCGGCCAGGAGCAGAAGATACAAATGGTATGCTAAGGAAATAGAAGATAAAAGCGGGTAAAACATGGTTGCATTGAAGATTGTTAAATAATATTTATATAGTCTTATTTATTAAGAGTAGAATAGTACTTTCAGTTTAATATATATATACTTTATTTGTATTTAGGTTAAGGTTAAGCATTCATAATATACAGATTATTCACAATTCTAGCCTCCCTTTTGTGTTTGATCTTAATTATTTTAACATGGTATCAGAGCTGGTTTTATGGAACGAGGCTAAATCCCAAACACAGCTTCGCGGATCCAACTAAAAGAGATTTTGTATTTCGCTTCTGCAATTATTTGGTATTTTGTCAATTTCTGCAATTATTTTGGTATTTCGTCTTCCCTTCAGATTATTTGTGTTAAAAAATTTTGGAGTGAGATTTTGTCTTCCGCTTCTGCAAAATTTGGTATTTCGTCAATTTCTGCAATTATTTTGGTATTTTGTCTTCCCTTCAGCTTTTGCAATTTGGTATTTGCGTTCAGTTTCTACAAATTTATTTTGTGTTTTGAAGTAATCGTATAGTAGTGAGAAGATATTTGTTTAGTTTCTGAATTTCTGTTCAGTTTCTGCAATTTGGTATTTGGTTTTCCGCTGCTTTTGCATTCTAGTTTTCTGTGATTGTTGATTATAGCTACTGAAAGAGATGATTCGCTTTAGTCTATAAGTGTGAGGTTGGATGGGAAGAACTATTCATATTAGAGCTATGTAATGAGAAATTTTCTTAAAAGTAAGAAGATGTGGGGGTATGTTAGTGGAACTTATATAATACTGAAGAACATTGAGGAGAGGGATGTTGTTTTGATAGATACATGGGAGGCAAATAATGCAAAAATCATTACTTGGATCAACAATTCTGTTGAACATTCGATAGGCACGTAGTTGGCGAAGTATGAGACAGCAAAAGAGGTTTAGGATCATCTGCAAAGGTTATTCACGCAATCAAATTTTGCAAAACAGTATCAATTAGAGAATGACATACGAGCTCTTCATCAGAAGAATATGAGTATTCAAGAGTTTTATTCTGCTATGACAGATCTTTGGGATCAATTGGCTCTTACAGAATCGGCAGAATTAAAGGCATGTGGTGCCTATATTGAGCGTAGAGAGCAGCAACGATTAGTATAGTTTTTAACAGCACTTCGCAGTGACTTTGAAGGACTTAGAGGTTCAATTCTGCATCGTTCTCCACTGCCTTCTATTGACTCTATTGTGAGTGAGTTATTGGCTGAAGAAATACATCTTCAATCTTATTCTGAAAAGGGAATTCTTTCTGCTTCGAATCCTTCAGTATTAGCAATACCTTCGAAGTCATTCTCTAATCATCAGAAGAAACCTTACACAAGGGTTGGCTTCGACGAGTGCAGTTTCTGTAAGCAGAAAGGTCATTGAAAGGCTTAGTGTCCTAAGTTGAGACAACAGAATCAAGCTTGGAAGTTTGGCAGTAAGTCACAACCTATTGCTCATAGACCGCCTCAGGGTTATAAACCATCACACCATAATACTGCAGCAGTAACTTCCCCAGGCTCTATTACCGATCCCAATACTTTGGCTGAGCAATTTCAGAAGTTTCTCTCCTTACAGCCACAAGCAATATCCGCTTCTTCTTCCATAGGTCAGTTGCCTCATAGTTCCTCAGGTATGTCACACTCTGAATGGATCTTGGATTCTGGTGCTTCTCATCATATGTCTCCAGATTCCTCATCTTTTACCTATATGTCCCATTTGTCCTCCATTCCTGTTATGATTGCTGATGGCACTCCTATGCCCTTAGCAAGTATTGGTTCTGTTGTCACACCTCACTTGTCTCTCCCTAATGTTTATCTTATTCCAAAACTTAAATTGAATCTTGCATCTGTTGGTCAAATATGTGATTCTGGTGATTATTTAGTCATGTTTTCGGGTTCTTTTTGTTGTGTACAGGATCTGCAGTCTCAGAAGCTGATTGGGACAGGCCGTAGGGAGAATGTACTACATATTTTGGATGAGTTAAAAGTGCCAATTGCTACTGTCACCGCTGCTACTACTACTGTTGATTTGTCTTCCTTTCGTTTAAGTCTTTCATCTTCTACTTTTTATTTACGGCATTCCCGCCTAGGTCATGTTTCGTCTTCTCGTTTGAGATTTTTGGCATCCTCAGGAGCTTTAGAAAATTTAAAAACTTGACATTTCTGATTGTAGTGGATATAAACTGGCAAAATTTTCTGCTTTACCTTTTAATCGAAGTATATCTGTTTCTTCTTCACCATTTGATTTGATTCATTCTGATGTATGGGGACCTTCTCCTATTGCCACAAAAGGAGGGTCTCGATATTATGTCTCTTTTATTGATGATCATAATCGTTCTGAATTCTTTGAGATATATACAGCTTTTCGAGCTTTTATCAAAACTCAACATTCTGCCATGATTAAATGTTTTAGGTGTGATTTGGGTGGGGAATACACCTCTAATAAATTTTGCCAATTGCTTGCCTTAGATGGAACCATCCACCAAACTTCATGTACAGATACTCCTGAGCAAAATGGTGTTGCTGAAAGAAAACATAGGCATATTGTCGAAACTGCTCGTTCTCTCTTGTTGTCTGCTTTTGTTCCTAGTGAGTTTTGGGGAGAAGTTGTTCTTACTGCAGTAAGTTTGATTAATACAATTCCATCTTCTCATAGTTCGGGTCTATCTCCTTTTGAAAAGTTATATGGGTATGTCCCTGATTATTCCTCATTTAGAGTCTTTGGTTGTACTTGTTTTGTTCTTCGTCCTCATGTAGAACGCAGTAAGTTATCCTCTCGATCCGCTGTCTGTGTCTTTCTGGGTTATGGTGAAGGTAAAAAGGGGTATCGTTGTTTTGATACAAAAACTCATAAACTTTATGTGTCTCGTCATGTTGTCTTTCTTGAGCACGTACCTTTCTTTTTTATTCCATCCAGTACTCATAACATGACTAAATCTGATATTATTCATATAGATCCCTTTTCTAAGGATTCTGGTAATGATACCTCTCCCCATATTCGATCAATTTGTACTCATAACTCTACAGGTACTGGTACTTTACTCTCTGGCACACCTGAAGCTGAGATTATGGATCCACCTCCACGTCAATCCATCCGCATTCGTAAGTCCATAAAACTACCAGATTTTGCTTATTTTTGTTATTCTTCATCATTTACTTCTTTTTTAGCTTCTATTCATTGTCTCTTTGAGCCTTCTTCCTATAAAGAGGCAATTCTTGATCCACTTTGGCAGCAAGCTATGGATGAGGAACTTTCTGTTTTGCATAAGATAGATATTTGGGATCTGGTTCCTTTACCTCCTAGTAAGAGTGTTGTTGGTTGTCGTTGGGTGTATAAGATTAAAACTAATTTTGATGGGTCTATTGAGTGATACAAAGCTAGGCTGGTTGCAAAAGGATATTCTCAACAGTATAGTATGGATTATGAGGAGACATTTGCCCCGGTTGCAAAAATGACTACTATTCGTACTCTTATTGTTGTAGCTTCGATTCGTCAGTGGCGTATTTCTCAGCTTGATGTTAAAAATGCCTTCTTGAATGGAGATCTTTAAGAAGAAGTTTACATTACACCCCCTCCTGGTATTTCATATGACTCTGGATATGTTTGTAAGCTTAAGAAAGCATTATATGGTCTCAAACAAGCACCTCGTGCTTGGTTTGAGAAATTCTCTATTGTGATCTCATCTCTTAGCTTTGTTCCTAGCAGTCATGATTCTGCTCTTTTTATTAAGTGCACTGATGCAGGTCGTATCATTCTATCTTTATATGTTGATGATATGATTATTACTGGAGATAATATTGATGGTATTTCAGTTTTGAAGACAGAGTTGGCTAGACGATTTGAAATGAAGGATTTGGGTTATCTTCGATATTTCTTGGGTATTGAGGTAGCATACTCACCTAGAGGTTACCTTCTTTCTCAGTCAAAATATGTTGCAGATATTCTTCAGCGGGCTAGACTTACTGATAACAAAACTGTAGATACTCCCATTGAGGTTAACGCATGATACTCTTCTTCTGATGGTTTACCTTTGATACCTCCCACTTTATACCGCACTATTATTGGGAGTTTGGTATATCTCATCATTACTCGTCCAGATATTACATATGTTGTTCATGTTGTTAGTCAGTTTGTTGCTTCTCCTACTACTGTTCACTAGGCAGCTGTTCTTCGTATTTTGCGATATCTTCGAGGTACAGTTTTTCAGAGTCTTTTACTTTCATCCACCTCTTCCTTGGAGTTGTGTGCATACTCTGATGTTGATCATGGTAGTGATCCCACAGATCGCAAGTCTGTTACCGGGTTCTGTATCTTTTTAGGTGATTCTCTTATTTCTTGGAAAAGCAAGAAACAATCTATTGTTTCTTAATCATCCACCAAAGCAGAATATCGTGCCATGGCATCTACTACCAAAGAAATTGTTTGGTTACGTTGGTTACTTGCTGATATGGGAGTTTTCTTTTCTCATCCTACTCCTATGTATTGTGACAACCAGAGTTCTATTCAGATTGCTCACAAATCGGTTTTTCATGAGCGAACTAAGCACATTGAGATTGATTGTCATCTTACTCGCCATCATCTCAAGCATGGCACCATTGCTTTGCCTTTTGTTCCTTCTTCCTTGCATATTGCAGATTTCTTCACCAAGGCACATTCCATCTCTCATTTTCGTTTTCTAGTTGGCAAACTCTCGATGCTTGTAGTTGTCGCATTGTGAGTTTGAGGGGAGATGTTAAATAATATTTATGTAGTCTTATTTATTAAGGGTAGAATAGTACTTTCAGTTTAATCTATATATACTTTATTTGTATTTAGGTTAAGGTTAAGCATTCATAATATACAGATTATTCACAATTCTAGCCTCCCTTTTGTGTTTGATCTTAATTATTTTAACAAAGACAACAGTTAAAAATGATATACTAGAGCATACAAGGGATGCCAAAACTCTTAGAGAAGCTTGGGATATGTTTGCCAAGCTATTCTCAAAGAACAACATTACAAGGCTCTAGTTACTTGAAAACGAGTTATTATCGATAACTCAACGTAAAATGATGATTGCTCAATATTTTAAGTTGTTATGCCATGAAATTTTAGAGTTGGATCCACAAGCTCCAATAATCAACCATCACTTGTTAAGTTTGAAAATTTGCTTGCTGGTTAAGAGGTTTTAGCAAAGCAAATGGGAGGAGTCTTACTAAAAAGTGAAGAAGAAGCACTCTATAGTAACTCGTGCTAATTTCCAAGTGTTTGTTGTTTCATTACACCATGATTTTCTAAATATTTTTAATTTTTTATCTGAAAATACATTTTTGAAAATATTTTTCGATGCTCTTATTATAAAAAGATATAAAAAATTTACTTAAATAAATTTTCAATTAAAAAAATCATTCACCACAATAATATATAATAAAATCACACACACATCTTTTTTATTATGTTTTTCTCCTACACCTACATTTAAATGTTACCAATCATTAAAATTCAAAATAAATCAAATAATACATGACATACATAAAAAATTACATAATAGTCCTTAAAAATCAAGGAAAACTTATGGGAAGGTTTCTAGCAAATGCAAGAACAGTGACGATGCGTGGCTCTCATGCGCCACCCCACTGGCAACACGTTGGTCCACGCGCCACAGCTAGAAAACTAGAGGATCTGAACAGCAGAACTGTTTCACGATAGATTTGTTTTTGGGTTTCACTACAGACTGTGGGAGCCACTGTGTTGAGGGCTGCTCCGGAGTTGGTTTTGGTGGAGGCCAGTTGGGGTTGATGAGGGAAGACCCGTTGTGGTTGACGACGGTGGAAGAGACGGGGACTGATAGGTATATGGTCGGCTAGGAAGTGCGGCTGTTCTGTGGGGAAAGATCATGTTTTTTGTTAAAGAAGGAGGCCGCTCCTCTTAGCGAAACAGGAGAGGGTGGTGTTGTGGTCGACTTTCAAAGGGAGGGGGCAGCTTCTCCTTGGCTCAGGGAGGAAAGTGTTCAAATAAAACTCAATCTAGAAGGTCAAGGAAGGCAACCACCAGCTGTCACCGCCCAACTGTCCAGCCACCGCCGCTAGCCGCCAGTCACCGGCCGCCAGCCGCCAGCCACCGGCCGCCAGCCGCTTTCACACCGTCGGCCACAACCGCCTTCACACTTGAAGGTTGAATTTTCTTGTTTTGATTTCGTGTATAAATAGATAGCTAAGCTTATGCAATTATGTGTGGAGAGATTGAGAGAAACACTAGAGAGAAAGAGAGAAAAAGAGAGGGGTTGTTGTAAGCTTTTGTTTATGTTATTGTAAGCTTTGTTCTTGAAATAAAAGAGTGTGTTTTATCCCCTCTGAGTGTTTCAAAGCCACCACAAGTGGTTTCTCCCACCAACAATTGGTATCAGAGCCCCGTTCGTCAGAAAACAGAGGTATTTTTGGGAAATATCCGAATTTTCAAAGTTGTCAAAAACAAGTTTTGATCATTCCAAAGTGTAGAGCTCATCAATACGAACTCAACGGTGCAAAAATCAGATCAATCGGAGCACGGGGTGGACCACACTCTCCGTCTGAAATTTCAGCACTGTAGCCCACGCGCCCCTAGGAAGAAGACGAGTGAGACACACGCACGCCATATTTGAGCCGCGCCGAGCCAAGCCTCAAGCCGAGTCGCGAGCCAAGCCACAAGCCATATTTCGAAGCCGAGCCGAGCTCCAAGCCATATTCCGAAGCCAAGCCAAGCTCCGAGCCATATTCTAAAGTCAAAGTCAAAAAAAGAATATTCCTTGGAATATTCCCGGTTCAACCCAGCAAACCACCCGAATTGGTTTTTGGACCGGTTCACCTGATTTTTGACCCGTTTTCTACAAAGTCAGACCGGTTCCCTACTATTTGGACCATTCCGGATCCATCTATGGTGTCATTTTTGCCAAATTCAACTCCAAAAAAGGTGATATAGTCATTTAAAGAGCAAAATGACTACAGAAAATGCACAAACACTCATTCCGAAGCTAACCAAAGACAACTATGATAGTTGGTGCATCAGATTGAAGGCATTCCTTGGTTCACAAGAGTGTATAGACATTGTGCAATATGGTTATGAGGAACCAGAGTCCAAAGAATCAGAAGATGCTCTACCAGAGGTACAGAAGCAAGTCCTCAAAGCCAATAGAAAGAAAGACAACAAAGCAAAGACCATCATTTATCAAGGTCTTGATGAAGCGACATTTGAAATCATTGCTTCCGCAGAAACATCAAAAGAAATATGGGAGGCTCTCCAACAAAAATATAAAGGTGCTGACAGAATAAAGAAGATTCGTCTCCAATCTTTGCGAGGTGAATTTGAATTATTACAAATGAAGTCCTCAGAATCCATTTCTGATTATCACACAAGAATTATGGTGATAGTCAATCAGATGAGAAGAAACGGAGAAGCCCTTTCAGATGCTCGAATTACTGAGAAAATTTTGAGATCCCTAGATCCAAAATTTGATTTTATTGCTGTCGCTATTGAAGAGTCCAAAGAGGTGGACAAGTTAACAGTGGATGAACTTATGAGTTCTTTACAAGCTCATGAGCAGAAGATTATAAAAAGAAATGGAGATAAGGCAATTGAGCATGCCTTACAAGCAAAGTTGTCTCTCAAAGACAGATATGAGCAAGGGGAGACTTCAACAAGTGGATACACCACTCGAGGAAGAAGTCAACAAACACGAGGAGGATTTCAACGATTTCAAGGCAGAGGTTCTTGGAATACAGGTTTTAGAGGAAGAGGTGGTAGAAACACCACCAGAGGAGGTCGAGGACAACAAGCATTCACTCCTAGAGGAAGAGGAGGCGGTTACAATAACCGTGATAAGAGGAATATTAAGTGTTATAATTGCAATCAATTTGGCCACTATAGCACTGAATGTCAAAAGAAAGCTTCACTGGAGATACGTGAGCAAGTCAACTATGCAGAGGAGAATGCCAACAACAGAGGAGCAGCTGCATTATTTGTCCAACAAGGACTTGACAAGAATCAAGAGAATATTTGGTATCTTGATTCTAGAGCCAGCAATCATATGTGTGGCCAACGAGATTTATTTGGTGATCTAGATGAGACCATACAAGGTTTTGTCACCTTTGGAGATACCTCAAAAGTTCCATTCAAAGGTAAAGGCAACATCCCAATCAAGTTGAAGAATG
Source organism: Populus pruinosa (assembly GCA_026413675.1). Classification (NCBI taxonomy): domain Eukaryota; kingdom Viridiplantae; phylum Streptophyta; class Magnoliopsida; order Malpighiales; family Salicaceae; genus Populus; species Populus pruinosa. Next base: position 27,306,867 of record CM048595.1, read on the forward strand.
GCGATCATAGCTACATCGCCGATGTCTACTATGTCCCAGCCATAAAGCAGAACTTGGTGAGCATAGGTCAACTTTTAGAGAGAGGCTATACACTTTACATGAAGAATTGTCATCTGACAATTACAGACTACAATGGGAGATTAATTGCCTATGTGAAAATGTCCAAGAATAGGATGTTTCCTTTAAACATCCAATATGATGCAGCAAAGTGTTTGAGTGCCATCACCAACAGTGAAGAATGGCTTTGGCATCTGAGGCTTGGACATCTGAATTTCACAAGTCTGAAGATGCTAGCAAGCAAGAAGATGGTCAAAGGTATGCCCCACATTGATCATCCAGAAGAAGTCTGTGAGAGTTGTGTCCTCAGCAAACATCACAGATCCAGTTTTGCCAAAGAAGTCAACTGGAAAGCAAACGAGCCACTAGAGTTAATACACACAGATGTGTGTGGTCCTATAAAGCCTATGTCGACTGGACAAAATAGGTACTTCCTCACTTTTATTGATGATTTTAGCAGAAAGACATGGGTATATTTTTTGAAGAGGAAGTCAGAAGTGTTCAATTGTTTTAAAGATTTTAAAGCAATTGTTGAGAAGCAAAGTGGCTATAAGATCAGAACCGTGAGATCTGATCAAGGTGGAGAATATACAGCAAATGACTTTGAAGCCTTTTGTACACAACAAGGCATCAGACATCAGACAACACCAGCTTATACACCACAGCTGAATGGTGTAGCTGAGAGGAAGAATCGAACAATTCTTGATATGGCAAGAAGTCTACTCAAAGCAAAGAAGCTGCCCAAGCAATACTGGGCTGAAGCTGTATCATGTGTAGTATATTTGCTAAACCGCTGCCCAACCAGAAGTTTGCAAGCTATCACTCCACAAGAAGCATGGAGTGGTCACAAACCAAGTGTTACTCATCTTCGAGTCTTTGGTTGTGTGGCATATGCAAAGATCCCAGATGCAAGAAGGACCAAACTCGATGATAAAAGTGAGAAATGCATCTTTGTCGGATATGGTGAGAGAAGAATGGGATACAAGGTGTATAATCCCATCACCAAAAAGGTAATTATGAGCAGAGATGTTATCTTTGAAGAAGATAAAACTTGGCAATGGAATGATGACCAAGAAGCAGTTAAATGGATCAGCACTGATTTGATCCTTGAAGATGAAGAAGTACCAACAGTACTTGCAGAAGGTCCAATAGTACCAGAAGATGAGCCACAAAGTCCGGTACACAGATTTCCTGTATTCAACAGGAGAAACACGCCAGAATCATCATCAATACCATCAGCATCAGCATCCTCATCAGAAGGACCAAGAAGGATGAGAAATCTAGAAGAGCTGTATGACGCCACTCAAGTAATGGAAGATACAACTCTATTTTGTTTCTTTGCAGATAGTGACCCACTTAGCTTCAATGAAGCTATCACAGAAGAGAAGTGGATAAAAGCAATGGATGAAGAAATACATGCCATTGAGAAGAATGATACCTGGAAGCTGACTTATCTACCAGAAAACAAGAAAGCAATAGGTGTCAAATGGGTCTATAAGACAAAGAAGAATGCAAAAGGAGAAGTGCAAAGATACAAAGCAAGATTAGTGGCGAAAGGCTACAAACAGAGAGAAGGCATTGACTATGGAGAAGTGTTTGCTCCAGTAGCCCGGCTAGAGACAATCAAATTGATGATCTCACTAGCAGCACAACATAGATGGAAGATCTATCAACTTGATGTGAAGTCAGCATTTCTGAATGGCTTCCTAGAAGAAGAGATCTATGTTGAACAACCACTTGGATACATTGATGATGAAAATGAAGGCAAAGTATACAAGTTGAAGAAAGCCCTCTACGGTTTGAAGCAAGCTCCGCGTGCTTGGAATACCAGAATTGACAGGTATTTTCAAGATAATGGATTTGAAAAATGTCCATATGAACATGCAATTTATGTGAAGAAAGAAGCAGATGGCAGCATATTATTTGTGTGCCTATATGTTGATGACTTGATATTCACCGGCAACAATCCTACCATGTTCGAAGACTTCAAGAAAAGCATGGTACAAGAGTTTGAGATGACAGACATTGGTCTGATGGCACATTTTCTTGGCTTAGAAGTGGTGCAGAAAGAAAAAGGGATTTTTGTATCCCAAAGCAGTTATGCCAAAGATATTCTTGAAAGGTTCAAGATGGAAAGCTGCAATCTGGTATCAACTCCAGTTGAGAATGGAGTGGAATTGAGGAAAAGTAAAGTTGGAAATGTTGATCCAACTTACTTTAAAAGCTTGGTAGGAAGCTTAAGGTACTTGACATGTACCAGACCAGATATACTCTACGGAGTCGGACTAATCAGCAGATATATGGAGAAGCCAGACCAGTCTCATTTGAATGCAGCCAAGAGAATTCTTCGCTACATCAAAGGCACAATAAATGAAGGTATGTTTTATACCTCAAGTACAAATTTCAATCTTACTGGCTACTCGGATAGTGATTGGGGTAGAGATCTGGATGAAAGAAAAAGTACAACAGGGTTTGTATTTTTCGTGGGAGATACATCTTTCACATGGTCATCCAAGAAGCAATCAATTGTCACATTATCAAGCTGTGAAGCTGAGTATGTTGCCGCCAACTCAGCTGTATGCCATTTAATATGGTTAAGGAATTTGCTAAAGTTTTTGGGATTTCCTCAAGAAAATCCTACAGAGATTTATATCGATAATCGATCAGCGATTGCATTGGCAAAGAATCCGGTGTATCATGAAAGAAGTAAACATATTGATACACGTCATCACTTTATCAGAGAGCATGTAAAGAACAAAGAAGTCGAGCTGATATCCTGCAAGACAGATGATCAAGTTGCAGATATTTTTACCAAGCCATTGAAAAGAGAAGTGTTTATCAGATTGAAATTCATGCTTGGAATGACATCCCTCGATTGAGTTTAAGGGGGAGATTTGTTGAAATAAAACTCAATCTAGAAGGTCAAGGAAGGCAACCACCAGCTGTCACCGCCCAACTGTCCAGCCACCGCCGCCAGCCGCCAGCCGCCAGCCACCGGCCGCCAGCCGCTTTCACACCGTCGGCCACAACCGCCTTCACACTTGAAGGTTGAATTTTCTTGTTTTGATTTCGTGTATAAATAGATAGCTAAGCTTATGCAATTATGTGTGGAGAGATTGAGAGAAACACTAGAGAGAAAGAGAGAAAAAGAGAGGGGTTGTTGTAAGCTTTTGTTTATGTTATTGTAAGCTTTGTTCTTGAAATAAAAGAGTGTGTTTTATCCCCTCCGAGTGTTTCAAAGCTACCACAAGTGGTTTCTCCCACCAACAGAAAGGCTGGTGAGCAAGGAAAGGAAAGGCTTTGGCTGGCAGCTGACGGAGAAGATAGGGAGCTCCTGTTCGGGTGGCGGCCGAGGAAGAAGAAAACCAACGGGGAAGGGCTCTGTGTTGTCGGCTAAAAAATGAGAAAAAGATGGCTGGGGGAATGACCGAAAACCAAAACCAACAATGGGGGCTGTGGCTGTTTTTCTCTTGGCTCTTTGGCTTCTGGTAAAAAAAAAAAGAGGGGATTGGCTAAAGGCCTAGGAAGAAAAAAATATATATCAAAAGGAAGGGGCAGCCACTGTAGCATTTTTTTTTAAAAGAGAATAGAGTTCGGTTTTTTTTTGTTCGCTCTCTATTTCTTATTTATAAATTGCTCTCTTTTGTGAATTTTTTTGATATGGCTAAGGTTGACTTATATAAAAAATCTTTATACATTTTATTTAAGAAAATATTACAATAATTATTTTAAAGATTATCTTTTATAACCAACACCAACAAATCCTATATATATACTATCTTATATTGCAGTACCAAGTGTGTGTTGTTTCATTACACCATGTTTTTTTAAATATTTTTAATTTTTTTATCTGAAAATACATTTTTTAAAAATATTTTTAGATGCTCTTATTATAAAAAATTTACTCAAATAAATTTTCAATTAAAAAAATCATTCACCACAATAATAAATAATAAATAATAAAATAAATAGGTATAATTCTTAATTTATTTGATTCAAGATTTCAACCAAATTAATTCATTAATAGCGCATCAGCTTAAACTATACCTTTTAAACTCTGGAAACTATGTGGCTTTCAGTTTTTTTAATAAAATAATATAATTTTAACTTAAATTATTGAGGTAGTCTCATGATCGTTCATTGTTGAGGAGTCTAGAAAACATTAATACTTTTTCTTTAGGAATCTAAAAGATCATCCACATATAACCAAAAAAAAAAACGTATATTTTCCATAATATCTTCTTGGATTCAAACTCTAATTAATTCAAACTAAGAAAGAGGTAAATGATTTCAACTGTTTGGAATGGCCTCGATCGTTAGATGGTTTTTGTATTTTTTTCCCTTAACCTCACATATACTCTTTTCTTTTCTTTTTTTAATCTAAAACTAAACTCGACCAAAAGGGACAGACATCAATGACTGTAATGCAGAGATTTTAAGAAAAATAGCCAAAATCATCCAACCAAACTATATATGATTGAACACTGCGACTTTTATTTTCAAACCAAAAAAATTGAGATGGGTTTCATGATGAAAAGTTAGATTTTTTTGGAGTGCGAGGGATAGGATTAATCTTGCCTAATCAGCTTTCAAAGCGTGATGTATTTTCAGATAATGACCAAGAAATTGTGGGTTTAAATTATTAAATAAAAATTAAAGCATCCCAGCAGCTTTTTTTGATAACAAGCATCCCATCTGCTGTACGTATTTTCGAGGGGTGATAATTGGTATATATATTTATGTAAAATAGTTGAACATATATCAAATCTGATATACCTAGAGGTTTCAACAAGATGAAGGCATGCTTGAGGATTGAGAACTGAAAAATGTACTAGAAAACTTATTTTTCCTTTTCCATACCAAAAGTTTTCTTTCAATTTAAGTGATTTCGTTTAACTTGATCACTGCAGTGACCTAAGACTATATTCTTCTAGCTGAAATCTTATTTGATAAAATTAAAACTACATAATAAGCAACATTCGATATAACCATTTATGCATACTGTGTTCGCGGATGAATTACGTCATGGAGTTGAAGAATGAAGAGTACAAGATGAAGACGCGATGCAATTGAAAACTCTAGAAGTTCTTATAGTTAGGCAATTATGATTATACGTTTCTTCTTTATCCACCTTTGGCCAATAGAGAGATATTAAAGTACTTGTTGAACTCTTTTTTGCCTCAACTTAGTCATCATCAGGCTCCTGGGTTCTCACCATTGCTTATAATGAGTGTGTGCTCTGTTTGGGCCAAAATGTAAATTTAACTAGTGAAGGTCTATTAGGGTTTCTGCACACAATTGTCACCTAGCAGTGTTTGACTGGTCAAAGATCAATGATAAGAAACAAAACTTAAACGACGTATAACTCATCTATAAATACCCATGCTCTGCATGCAAGTTCGCACTCCACACCCAAAAGACAATCCTAGAAAAAGAGAGAACGATATGAAAGTTGCTAATTTGCTAGGAGCTCTTGCTTTCTTGGCTCTGGTTTCCTCATTTGCCACTGCCTATGACCCCAGCCCCCTTCAAGACATATGTGTAGCAATAGATGATACTGATTCTGCTGGTACATGCTGATTTCTTCTCTTTCTTTTGTCATTTTTCATTCTTTCATTTAAATTTCATGATCCCGATTCAACCTTAGTCTATATATATTCACTGTATCGGTCGAATTCTGTGATCACAATATACATAGCTGAGCACATAAAATATGTGACATGACGGGACCATGCAGTCAAATTAATTATATATGATATTTTCGTGTGACGAACTTTTATATATATTATTCATTTTGAATTTACATGACAACTAATACGGCTTTGTTTGTGCGTGCAGTGCTTGTCAATGGGAAATTTTGCAAGAATCCAATCCTTTACACTCCAGATGATTTCTCGTTTTCAGGGCTTGATGTTCCTGGAAACACATCAAATCAACTTGGAGTGCATGTTAATATAGTGACGGCCGATCTAATGCCAGGACTTAACACTCTTGGTATATCTATGGCACGTATAGATTTTGCTCCAAATGGTGGCCTGAACCCTCCACACCATCACCCAAGAGCGTCAGAGATTCTATTGGTTTTGGAGGGCACTCTTTATGCTGGTTTTGTCACGTCAAACCCTGATCATCGTCTCTTTGCAAAGATTCTAAAACCAGGAGATCTCATTGTGTTTCCATTTGGCCTCGTTCACTTTCAGTTGAATATTGGAAAAACTCCAGCAGTTGCTATCGTTGCATTAACAAGTCAAAATCCAGGAGTAGATACAGTAGCAAATGCAATCTTTGGAGCCAGTCCCCCTATTAATCCTGCTGTCATCACCACAGCATTCCATTTGGATAGAAAACTTGTGGAGGATCTCCAGACTCAAGAATGGGTGAACCCTACATAAATACCTTGTGAATTTCCCTTATTTGATAATAAGGCAGTACTCAAAGCCTGGGTCTCTGCATATAGCTCTATGCCATTACCATGCTGTGATGTAAATAAGGAAGTGGCTGTATACCTCTTTGTGTGTGTATTTGTGTACGTTATAATCCTAATGGTTTTGTTAAGTTAATCAGCTCCTTGTCCCTGTGATGTGTGATGTTTAGAGATGGGTTTAAGTTCTTCAGCCAAGTTTTTTTGGGTACACATCTTAGAGAAAGAAGTTAACTAATAGATGGACTCCGAAATATATATATAGCTAACTTAAAAAATTAAGAGATTGAACTAGGTTAATTTCGGGTGTGTGTTCATCTCTACGAATGACATGGATTAAATAGGCAAAACTTCTAGCTTCTGAAATTACAGATTTTCAAAATAGGTGGCAGCATTAAAGGAAAATACAGATTTGTTGATATGCAGCTTTGATTAAATATTAGATTTTAATCTGTGAAAGGACTTTAGGGACTCTAAAGTGAAGAGGGAAAGAGAGATAATGATATCATTTGAATGAGGGGCTGAAAACACAGTTGATAAATCTGGTTTGGTTTGATAGATTGATTTCCAGAAATATATCAAACCAAACCAGGATGGTATTAAGTTGAATTGAAATACTAATGAAAAGAAACGATAATTGAAGGCTTGAAGTCCATCAGAAAGCCATAACAAAAAATAAATTAATTAACACAACAAGCAATCTAACCAGTGAAGCAAAGAAAGAGAGAGCGCCTATGGTTTTGGGTATTTATTTTTTCATGGATAAAAATCATGAATTCTTTGAAGAATACAAGAGAACGAAGATGAGAAGATGAAGACGTTCTCTCCAAGAGTATAAAAATTGAAGAATCTAGAAATTCTTGATCGTTAGATAATCAAGATTAGGTTTCTTCTTAATCCACGCAATTAAAAAGCAATTATTTTGACCAATAAGGGGTTCAAACTTTTGTTTATTAAATATATTAGATGTATTATTGTTTATGCATACAATTGCCAAATTTGAATATCGGATGATTATATTGTTAATAAAAACTTAAAGGATAAATGCTCTATAAATACCCATGCTATGCATGTAAGTTCTCACTCCTTACCCAAGAAATAATAATGGTAGAAAAAGAATTCAAGGTAAAACCACAGCCCCGCACCCCCTCCCTCTCAAAAAAAAATAATAAATAAATAAAATTGAGGTTTCTTTTACAATGATTATTTCCATATTTAATACTCAGCAAGTTATTTTTTAAAAATTTATAATCATCAATTATCTTTGTTGGAAAATACAGATAAAATCATATGTTATTGGATAAGATATTTTCTAATTTTTGATGGCTTCTTGTTGTGTCCTCCTTCTCGTATGGTTGTTGTTGATTGTTATTCTCTTTAAAGTAATTTTTTTTCTTCACTGAAAGCCAAATGATTAATTTATTTTAAGTGCGCTACTTTCCTATCTTTCAATAGATTTACGGCAATTTGTTGTTAATAGTGAAACCTTGTATTGTAATTTTCATACTCTTAAGTAAGCCCTAACTTCCTCATCTAATTCTTGCATATATAATTTTATGGATCTTCTTAAGATCTTCATCAAGGTGATGATTTGGTCTTTTATATATATATATATATTTGATGAATTAGTAGTTGTTGGCTAGCTAATTTCTCTTAAGGATTTCAATTTGTTTGTGTTTTGGAGTTTTTGTGGTGAGTTCAAAGACATGGTAATAAGCCTTTCAACCAAGGCATGATCTTTTTTTTATTCAGATCTTTATAGTCATCTACTTACCCATGAGTTCCTTCATAAGACCTCTCTCCAACTCATGGTTGTCACTCCTTCTTTACTGCCCACACTAGCTCAGCCACCATCAACAAATGCTACACACCATCAGTCATCAGATTTATATAACAACAGTCCTAATTTTAGTCGTGATAGAGGATGATTTCGTGGAAGCTGGAAGTCCAACAAGAATCAAAACAACACTAGAAATAAATCTGATTTTCATGGTTTTTAGGGGTCTTATAATAGTGACTAGAGGTAGAGCAATTAGCAATAAAATATAAGGAATAATGGCTTTTCACAGTGGTCTAATAATTGTTCTTTTACAAATAATGTCAAGTGTCAAATTTGCCTATCATTTAGTCATACAACTCCTCAATGTTCTCAATTTCACAACCATGAACAATAGTTAAATGCCAAAATTATTGTCAATAATGTCTCTTCTCTTAACACTATGGATTGGTTTTCAACATTGGTATTAATCAATACGTTACATATGCTCTCACGACTCTAAGCGTATTTGAATCCTATCTTGGTAATGATCACTTATATTGGTAATGATAATTTTTGTTACTCATTTCTAAGGCCTCACATTAACAAATAATTTAAAAAAAAAATACAAAAAATAAAATTAATATATATATATATGAGAAGAGTATATCAAAACACCTAGTAAATTGCTAAAAATAGATTGAGGAAGATGAAAATATAAAAAATTGAAAAATTCGATAGTGCATTTTCAATTAATAAAGGCTCTACTAGAAAATAAAATTTATTTTGAGGAGAGAAATTCAAAATTTAACGTTTAAGGACTCAATTAGAATTTTTCAATGTTTAATTAAATTTATTGAGTTTTTAATTACAAGAAAATTTTGAATTTTTTAAAAGTTAATTTGGTAAAATGAGAGCCTTAATAACATAAATATTAAAGTTTGATGAGCAATCAGGAACTTGATTGAAGAAATCTAAAATTAAGAACTAACTTGTAAGACATGCGAGACTTCATGGATTGAAATTGGTGAAATCAGGGGTCAAATTGATGAAAATTAAAAGTTTGATAGTCAATTAAGGGTTCAATTAAATAAATCAGATTTAGGATTGATTAGGTTGGCACCTTTAAAAGAATAAATATGATGTTACAAACCTCCAAATTAAGCAAAACTAGATGCAAATGAAACATGCGCACCCCCTATAAAATTTAGATGGTCTTAGATGACGATAATATTAGAATTGCTATGACAAAGTCTTGAAAATGGGTAACTTAGTCAACGATAACAGTGCAACTATCATGTAAAAAAAAAGATTTGGTTTGTATGTGTTCACACATAGAGACTTTTTAATGGGTCCTTATTAAGGGTTCATAACACTCCTCTTTAGATCAAGACATTAGAAATGGATTCAAAACCCTATAAACGCCTTTCTCAAGATCAAGAAAGGGTTGGATAGAAAAGAAGAAAAGAAAAAACAAGAAAAGACAAGAAAACAGAGAGTAATATCAATAAAAAAAATATAAGGGTAGAAATCCAAGAGCAAAAGTAAAAGTCTTCTTAAGTTTTATAAGCTTGTAAGGGGGAAAATTCTCTAAATGCAAACCAAAAAAAATAGGTCATTTATGGCCTACTTTTGTTGTTTTTGTTATTTGCTTTATTTTATGCTTACAAGCATAAAAAGAGGTTTAATGCTTAATAAAAAATGTTGCATTCACCTCTTTGTTCCTTTGATTTTTATTTAATGAAGTTATTTTAAATTTTTTTTAATGTATTAAAGTTGTTTTTAAGTTTTCATTTTGATATATAAATATTTTTTTAGCTTTGGTTTAGTGTAAGTTATTTATATTAAAGGAAGGGTGTTTGTCCTTAGCTTGTTAAGCCTATTCATTCATAAAAATAGCTTTAGAAATCCAATTTTAAATCCATGTTTCCTTAAATGTAAACTATTTTATGTTAGTTTCTAGATTTGGATCTTATGTTTGATTTTGATTATTTGATGTTTTTTTTTACAAGGTTTTTTATATTCAAGCATATTTGTGCTTGATAGTGTGACTTATTTAAATAAAGAAAATATGTTTTAGAGGCCAAAAATGCATATTTTGAGGCTTGATAGTAGTTGTCCCATGGCTGGGTTTTTGCTGGTTTTGGGCAATGTTCTTAGGAAGAACATTGATTTACCCCTTGATTTGGATCAATTTTGGTCCATTTCATTGCACAACCCCTTATTTATGCATAATTAACTACTAATCTATTGTTTATTTGCATCAACAACCCTTTATTATGCATGATTAACCCTTTCTTTGTTTGCTAATTCTAATGGCTTTTAAAATAAAATGATAAAAGTCAAGAATAATCATCTTCCAATACCTTCAGATGTATAAAAATCTCCTAAAGATCTATTATATTTTCATCAATATTAATATTATAAAATAAATATCTATTTCTCATTAATATTGTGTAAGATATATTTATTTTTTATTAATATTATTAGAAGGAAATAATACTCCAACTCCTTTATTCAAGCAACATAACAAGATTTAGGAGTTATGTGTATCCTTTGAACTACCTAGGTAAAAGGTTCATAATTATCTATTTTGTAAGTATTCATGATTTTATTCTTAGAGAATCAGACATATATAATAAAGAAACACTTTTTTTCCTAGAATTTAAAGTTTATTCTCTCATTTATTATAATCTTTTATTAAAAATCATTGACTTTATCATCAAATGGTCTCTAAACCCACCACAAAGAATTGTTTAACAGGCATTAGGTTTTTTTACATCAACCATCAATTTTGAGAACTATAAAGAAGGGAATATTAACTTGAATATGTGATTATCCATTATTCAAACACTTAAAAAACTCATTCCTAAGCATATTGGATTTTGGAACATCATTAATTGGCGTCGTTTATAGAAATCTAATAAAAAATTCATCAATTATTCTCTTTGAATTGATTTTTTACTTCCGTAATCACCATCAATGTCAAATATTCAACAACTCATCAACCAAATACAACTCCTTACCTATGTTGTGTTGGTAACTCAATGGCTAAATTAGACTTTATCACCTCGACAAACTTTGGCACTTGTAACAACATTTTTTTTCACAACTCCACAATAATAGGCTTCACTTAGCAACCATAGACAATTGTATTATTCACAGGAATTTGGAAAGAATAAAACGTTGGGGAGTTTTTAGCCTGAATGTAACCAAATCCTTCTAGAGGGTGTTTATATCATTATAATGCTTATGCACATAACAAGTATTTTAAATGCTTATCTGGCCATCATGGGATGAAGGCTAGCCATCAATTTCACTTTTTCATGCCAAAATCCTTTAACTCCTAGAACCTTATAAATATAGGAGTGGAAAGTAGCATGCAAGGGAGTATATGCATGAAAATGTCTACACGCACATGAAATTCAAGATTTTCTCTTGTCAAAATGAGTGTTGTGTAATCATATATTCATTAATTATATTTCTACTAAGATAACCCTAAACAACTATGATGGAACACATATAGAACACATGGAGTAGCATGAAACTAGTTATTTAGGATAGCAATGTCAAAACCCAATTATAATCGAAACCGAGCAAAAAAAATAAAAATAATAAAATAAATGTATAAAAGGGATGAAATTGAACAAAAAAAAAAATACTAAGGTATTAATTAAATGAGAATGAAGGGATGGGGGCAAGAAGGGAAAAACTTGATTTAAAGGGGTCAATGTGTAAAATAAAAAACAATTAGGTTATATAAATACATGATCTTCTTCTCTTTGCCATCAATTTTAAAGCTAAAGAGAGGGTGAGGAATTATTGAATTTTCTTCCAAATTTTTGCCAAATTCAATTAAAAAAAAGAGAGAAATTCACTCAAGAAGTTAATATATCTTTAAGGTTCAAAAATGGGTGATTAAGGGTTATATAGTTATTTTGAAGAGAGAAAAAATCAAAAGCTAGTTTAGGGAGAAAGAGAAGAGAACTTGGAGTTTTCTTATCTTTCATCTTTGAAACATCTTGCTTTTGAGGTGATAGACCTATTCTATATGGTTAGTTGCTTTAATTTCATGCATTGATGAAGAAATGCAATGATTTATATTATGTAAAATTAGGGGTTTGAGTTGTGGATTGTTGTAATGATGCAATTTATAGTTTAATGATGATTATAAGCATGTGATAAGATTGGGTAATTGGTTAATTTTTAAAAAAAGTAGAAGAAATAAATTTTCCTTTTTTATGAACATTTTCGGCCAAAAGGAAGAAATGGGAAAGAAATTGAAGAATTAATACAATTGATTAAAATTATACTAAACAACATGATTATAAATGTAAATGAAGGGAAAGAATAAGAGTATTTTTATAAATAAAAAAATGGATTCTTCCCTCTCTATTGGTTTCAACCAAGACTACAAAAAAAAAAAAAAAAGGTTGAACTTTGGCCTTGACAATGAGGGGAACAAGTTTAGTTAGATGAATTGATGTGTTCGAACAACAACATAAAAAATCAAGGAATTTTATTCCCTTGAAATTTAGCTAAGCTTGTAGTGGAGCATTGAGTTAGGAAAATATGTGAATCGTGTTGATTTTAAATTGAAGAAAAGATTGATTCTTATACAAAATGAACAGTTAGTGATTATTAATTTCGGTGATACAAAGAAAGAGAGAGCGCCTATGGTTTTGGGTTTTTTTTTTTCATGGATGAAAATCATGAATTCTTTGAAAAATGCAAGAGAACGAAGATTACAATATGAAGACTTTCTCTCCATGAGTAGAAATGAGTAGAAAAATTGAAGAATCTAGAAATTCTTGATCGTTAGATAATTAAGATTAGGTTTCTTCTTAATCCACGCAATTAGAAAGCAATTATTTTGACCAATAAGGGGTTAACGTATTTGTACAAGTTCCCCCCCTGAAGTTAGTCATAAGTAATTAAGCTCCTAGGTCACCGTTGTCATCCTTGTTGCATGAGAAAATCGATAAATAAAAATAAAAATATTAAGAAAATATTTTCATTGGTAAATTTTTGATGGATTTTATTGACAAAAATATTCTCTTAATATATACCGAAATAATTATAGTAAAAAAAATTAAAACAAAGCAAAAAAAAATAATGATATGTCATCTTTACTAACGAAATTATCGACAGAATAAAATCTGTCTGTAAATTTGTTAGTAAAATATGAAAACTGTTCATTATATCAATTACAATGGGAATTGCCAATGAAATTTTCCATTAGTATTTTTCAAAGAGCTTCAGAATTGTTTACTTTGCAATTGCACTGTTAATTATCGCTCTCTTCTCGACACAAGTCATCCTTTTTTAACTTTTGTAGTCACTGTATCCGTGTTCTAATTTATTGTAGATTTTTTTCATTTTTGTAAGTAAATCTATCTTTTTTTAATTTTAACATTAAATTATTAATTTTATTATTATTTAATGTTTTATTAGTATATCTATCTTGTTAGTATATGTATAGGTTTTATTGTTATTTATCAAACAAACTTGTAATATGAATGTATAATTTTGTACTTGTTATGGTTTGTTTTAGATTTTATAAAATTTTATTTATTTTTAAATTATTAAAAATTATGTTGAATTATCGAATTAGATGTGTTGTAATGAAATAAATAATAACTTGTTGAAATAAATAATAACTTGTTGAATAGGTCCGTTTTAATTTTTATCAATGTTATTGCGAAGTTGTAATTTCTGTAAATTTATGTGTATAAATTTGTATGGATGTTAATAATTGATAATTGATAATGAATATTTAAGAGAAGTTTTAATTAGTTTGTTGGATAATATTTTTTTCAAATTTATTTACTTAACATAGTTAATTAATACATATTGTTATCATTATTTTATAGAGGTTTGATAGAAGTCATGGATGGTCATTCATAGATATATTGAGATTCACCCTGAGGATTGCAAATGATGGATTATTGTAATAGGGTTCAGGGTTTTATTAATTTTGCAACATTTATTTCAAGAAATTTTAGTGGAGACGGTATTAGGTGTCCATGTAGGAAATGTAAAAAGTATTTATATCCAAATGTTGTAACAATAAATCTTCTACATGAGGGGTTCATGGAGGATTACCTATGTTGGTATGCACATAGAGAACTATTTATTCGTAATAAGAGCATGGTAGAAAGGATGGTTTGGACAACTTCTAGTGTCAAAAACGTGCATGGAGTTGTAAATGACAATAGTAATCCTTACAGAAGAAATCAAGATAATAATAGTCAATGTCCAATTATAGAATAAGAACTTAATGCATATACAACTAGGTTTTTTAATCTGTTGAAAGATTTTGATGAACTATTATGGGATGGTTGCTCCAATCATAGTAAATTATCAGTCATTGCATAGGTATTCACCATTAAGTTAAATTGTGGGTTGAGTGAGATGGATTATGATAGAATTGTTAAATGAGCGATAAGTATTTTATCTGAAGGGAACATGATGAAAGAGAACTTCTATATTATTAAGTTCATAATGAAACCCCTCAGTTTAGGATACCAAAAAATCGACATGTGCCCTAACTTATGCATGTTGTACTACCTTGAAAATGTTGAGCTAACTGGGTGCAAGACATGTGGGCATTCCCATTACAAACCCAGAACTAGCATAGAAAAACTTTCATGGCATATAAAAAACTTAGATACTTTTCAATCACACCTAAACTACAAAGGTTATTTATATCACCAAGGACTATTAAGCATATGACATAGCACCAATCACATGATATAGTTGATGGAGTGAGGGTGCATCCTTCTGAAAGATATGTGGAAACACATTAACAGTGTACATCATCACTTTTCAACTAAATCAAGGAACTACGTCTTGGGTTGTGTCAGACAAATTCAACCCGTTCGGGTTATTTGCTGCTCCTTATTCTTGTTAGTCAGTCATACTCACGGTTTATAACTTACTACCAAGAATATGTATGAGGTTAGGGTTCATATTTTTATCTACTGTCATACCCTGTACAAGCAGCCCAGACCAGAATATAGATGTTTTTCTTTGACTGTTGATTGATGAGTTAGCACAGTTGTAATCCTCTAGAGCTTTGACTTATGATATATCAAGAAAACAGAATTTTATTATGAGGGCAACTTTAATGTGGACTATCAATGATTTTCCAGCTTATGGAATGGTTTCTGGTTAAAGCACGTATGGAAAACTAGCATGTACATACAACATGGAAAACAAAAGGGAATTCACATTAACAAATAGAGGTAAAGCTTCTTTTTTTTTACTGTCACCATCATTTCTTGCCAACAAATCACTGGTAAAGAAAGAATAGAAAGGATTTTTTTGCTGGCAAAGTTAAAAATGATGTTGCACCCCTAAGTCTTTCTAGTGATGAACTGCATAATGCTGCATCAGAGTTTGGTGACATTGTGTTTGGTTTCTAATCTGGTAAGCAAATATTCCTGAATTTGGTTTGACCCACAACTCCATAAAGTGAAGTATTTTCTAGGAGCTTCCTTATTGGAAAAGCAATCTCTTTCGTTATAACCTTGATATCATGCATATAGAATGGACAAAACATTGTCAACACCATTATAAATGTGAAAGGGAAGCAAAGGACAACATCAAAGCTAGAATGGATATAACATTGTTTTATAACCGTAAAAATATAGAGTTGATTTTTGATGGTCACAGGTCATATAACCTAGAACAAGCTTCGTGTTAGAGAAAAATACACAATAACTAGTCTACTAGTGACTTAAGAGTCTATGATTTCCTAATGGACATACCTCGGACATATCAAGGTTGGTTAATCTAGAGGAATGCAGATTGTATGGAATGAAAAGCCATGCTACCACGTGTTTATGCAAACACTCATTCTGTTAGCTTGTTGTGATTTGTTGCCAAAGGGTATATGTGATGTGCTTATAAAGATTAGTCATTTCTTTAAAGTTATATGCTTCCGCAAGTTGCAAACAAGTCACATTGAGCGACTTGAAATGAATATCATCGAAACAATATACAAATATGAGATGATATTCCTTCCATAATTTTTTGACTCGATATTTACCCAATACATTTACCATACAAGAAAAAAGTTGAAGCACCAGTCTAGTATAAATAGATGTATCTATTTAATAGGTTAGATATTACTGATATAATATAATTCATAAAGTATTTTTATTGTTTTTTAATTAAAAAATATTTTTTTAATTCCATACAAATACTTGTTCAATCTTAAGAAAAAGGTTAAGAACAAGGCGTATGTTGAGGCTTTAATATATAAAGCCTATATTGTTGAGGAGATGTCAATATTTGTATCTTACTATTTCAAACCTCTTTTAAGAATGTGAATCATGAATCAATTATATTCAATGGCATGATGATAATGATGAAGTGCCTTTTAATGAAAATTTGTCGATATTCTCCAATCGTAGACGACCCACACCGAAAAATATGTTTAAACCATCAATAATATTTCTTCTTCTATATTTATTTTAGCATAATAAGCTCTTTTTTCCCTAAATAGAACATTCATATCAAAAGTGTCCTAGCTTGTGACACTTATAGCAATCCACAAATGCTTTGTTAAATCCATGTTTGCCACTATCTTTTACACAACCTCAAGATACACTTCAACCACCTCTACTTCCTCCTCCTTCATATAAGACATTCAGAGCTTGTTCATTGCTTTGAATATGATGGTTCATTCCATGTTCATGAACAAGTAAGCTACTTTGAAGTTTATCTATGGTAAGTTTCTTTAAATCGTTAGACTCCTCTACTAAACATACCACATAGTCAAATCTGGAAGTCATTGACCTCAAAATTTTCTCAATGATCATGACCTGCTCCATCATCTCACCATGAACTTTCATCTTATTCATAATAGTCAACATCAGAGCAAAGTACTCGTCCATTTTCTTCCCTTCCTTAATCTACAATACGTGAAATTCTCTTCTTAAAACTTGCAATTGAGCTCTTTTAACTCATGTTGATCCCTGATATTTATTCTTTATAGAGTCCCATATTCCTAACCAATTCTTTTATTAAGGATAGTCTTCATGATAGTGCAATCAATGGCATGAAACAGGTCATTCTTCACCTTTAAATCTTTGATTTGGAGTTGTTTTTGTGCCTTAGTTAGCACAACTCCATCTACTACTAAGGAAACTCCTATTGCTATCAAATCCTAATACTCTTTTGAACAATGAAGGTTCTCCATTCGCATAGCCTAGTGGTCATAGTGGCCATCAAACTAAGGGATAACTGTTTGAACATATTTATCTATGGCCATCTCAAACATTTTCATTCCTATCTCAATTTGTTTTAATCCTTACTAAATCTTTTACTTACCAGGTGTTTCACTCTTTCTCTCATGTTTCACTCACCAGGTGTTTCACCTTTTCTCTTTTGTTAGGAATTGCAATTCCAAAAACTCTCAATCAAGCCCCTATGTGTTGAGGCTCTAATACCAAATATTATTTTTGTAAGCTCTTAACTACATAAAATAAATATTAAAAGAAAAGTCCATTATTTTAGTAGAAGAACTGGGGCTTTATATCAGCCTTTGCACAACAGGAATGCAGAAAATAACAAAACCATTAAAGACATGGTCAATTGGTTACAAGATAGTCAAATCAAAACTAAGGTCCTAAAAATTAAGACATTATTAACCAAAACAGCAACAACTAAAAAGACTAAGCCAAACTGAACTTAGTCAATAAAAGAACTCACCAAATAAAAACAATTAATAAGATTGCTTTCCTCTCAAATTTTATTCTTGTTCTTTAGTTTTCTATCTTTGTTTTGTTGTTCATGAACCCTTACCATACTATTTTTTCTTCCAACTAGTGGTATTAGAGCTTGTTTTTATTATTTAACATGACCAATACAAACTTCCCATTTAATATCCTTGTATGACAAAGGATAATTATGAAGTTTGTCATAACCCAATTTTGGATTATTCCCTAAAAAATCAATTTCCTTTTCAAAAAAAAATAAAAAATAAAATAATGGCTGGCAATGTGGAGAAAGCAGACTCGAGAATCAAGCTGCAATTTAGAAGAAATTCAAGGCCTAATTGGACCTTATTGTACCTAAAAATGAAAAAAAAATACAAATTCAAGGTCAAATTAAATGATTATTGGATGAATTTGCATAAAAATCAAGTCCATGGACATAATTAAATTTTTAAAAGGCTAATTTGATTTAATCATGGGCCAAATTAAATTTTAATTATGTTTAAGAATTAACTTGGGTCCAAGTGAAGGATTTAATTAAGTGTAAGGACTTAATTATACTTTAAAATGGGTCAAATTAATTTTATTTGAGGCTTAATTGGTGAAAAATTAAGTTTAAGAGCCTAATTTGGGCTTAATTGAGAAAATTAAAATTTTAAGAGATCAAATTTTAATTTTTACCATGTTAATTGATTGAAATTAGGGGCTAAATTGTAAGAAAATTAAAGTTTTTAGGTCAATTAGGGACCAAATTGAAGAAATTCAAAACCAAGGACCAATCTACAAAATTCACCACAAATTAGGGGCTTAATTGGTAAAAATCGAGAGCCAAATTGTAGAAATTGAAAGTTTAATGGTTAATTAGGAGTTCAATTGAAAAAACCCGATGCTAAGGACCATATTGTAAAAGGCGTGTAACTTCAGGGTTCCAATTGAAGTTATCCAGGGGCTTAATTGCATTAAATCAAGAATTTAGGGCTAATTAGGGGTTTAATTAAAATCAATTACAAGTTGGAGGACTGGATTGAAAATAATTAAAAATCCCTAATTAATCTAAAATGATGCCGTTTTGAAAAGAAAAAAAAATCAGACAATGCATTGTTCGACACTGTTTATTGTCTTTACTGATTTTGCCTGAAAATGCTGGGTGACTACTTTTCAAATGAATTTATTGCTTCATTGCTTCATCAAATCTATCAAAAAGTGCACGATAATGATCCTGTGTAGTTTCTGTACAACAACGACTGAACATTTCAGTCTGAATGGCAACGAGATGGCGTCGACCTCGGCGTAAAATAGCCAACTTAAGCAGCCTTTTTTGCAAGTTGAACAACTCATGAGGCACACTTTGAGCCAATGGTTGGGATGCTTCCCGACCAAATCAAGGGTTAAGGTTGTATATTTATACTATAAAATACAAATCCGATATTAAAATTCTCGATTTTCTCCAAAATATTTCAAAAAAATTAAAAAGAAAGCTCAAAAAATCTCAAAATTTTAAATGAATTTTCATTTTTAAAAATTATTTTCATGCATACAGCTAAATATTAAAAGTTTTCCAAACATATTTTCATAAAAAAAAATAAAAAAAATAGTATATTTCTCATGTTTTGAAATCCCAAAAATGGATATCATAACCAGTTTATGATCATCTATTAGAGTTTGGCCAAAATATCAAAAAAGTCTTTTTTCTAATTTTCTTCTTTAATGTAGACCTTAATATTTAGGGATGTAAAATTACATAATAAAATACACCCTCGAGTATTAAAGATACAAAGTGTAAATAAATGCTAAAATTTAGACTTTGAAACAGTTAGGATTTAACCTAATAAGATAGAGACTCTCATGAAGAGAGATCTGCCGTAAGTTTTAGATAAGAACAATAAATAGAAACTCAACCTAAAAAACAATCGAACAACAATGCAATTTACCTTAGGTAAGGTGTACTGGGGGTGATGCGTCTCCTCTTACACAACTAGTCCTTTACTCAAACTTTCACAAACCATAAGTTTCTAGTGACTATAATACAAAGTGGCAACTTTCAAAAATTAATCATAATTTTTCCAACACATAACACCCCACAACAGGATGCACGATAGAGATATTCTGTCGTTGCCAAACGACATTGCCCCCGCGATAAAGTTTAGCATATTCTTGTAAAAGTTTAGCTAGTTCCCAAGATATGTGAAAAATAATGGAAAAAAGCTTTGAGAAACCTATAAAGGAGCAATATTAACTTCAACTGAAAGGGAGGCCATGTAAAAGGCACAAAATAAGAATCAACAAGCACTCACAATCATCCACCAATGTCTAGATGATGTCACTTTTAAGATAATGGCTAATATAATAATTATCAAGCAAGCATAAGAAGTTTTGCAAAAATTAAACCAAGAAGCTGATAATGTCATAAAGGTATGCCTATAAAAGTTATGAAGTGACTTTAAAAAGCTACATATGCTGAATTGGAGAGTATTTCAGATTACTCTAGTGGAGTATTGGCCATATATGATCAAATAAAGAGGTATGATGAAAAAATAAAGGGAACATGTGGGGTAGAAAAGATTTTACACTCACTAAAAAAGAAATTTTATTATGTGGTGGTCATGATAGAAGAATTATAAAATATAATTTTTTTTGTCATTCAATGACTTATGGAAAAACTATAAGCTAATAAAGAAAGAGTCAATGACATTTAAGAACACATGGGTGCACACCTCCTTGGGTATATCCAAAATTATTTTGCTTCTTTTTTTAATAGTGGTTGAAAAAAAAGCACATACACATGGACAAGATAGAGGAAGAGCAGGTCGAAGCAACCTAAATAGGTTAACTGGTTAATCAAATAAAGCAAATTGGTCAATCGATTCAATTGATAGTGGCAATCCAAGACCCAGGTTTAACAAAACAAAAGTTAAATGTTACAATTATGAGAAGATGGGTCATTATGTTAGGGATTGCTAGAATCCAACTAGAAGGGTTATGAAGAGAATGTCAATCTTGTTGTAGAATATTATAAAAAAGCCACCCAAGTCTATGATGAATGAATACAAGCCAAATAAAACATGCGGTATTAGACAATGGTGTTAGTAATCACATGTGTGGAAATAAAAATAAGTTTATGGATCTCGATGGATTAATTAAAAGTAATATCACCTTTGCAAATTGTTCAAAGTTTTCCATAAAAAAAGGTATGATTCTCATTAAATTGAAAAATAGTAGTGATCAATTTATTAGTAATGTTTATTATGTCCTAACTATATATAAAAAAACAATATATTGATTTTGGAATAATTGTTGGAGAAGATTGTGAGATTAAGATGAAAAATCATACTTCTACATTACTTGATATTTATAGAGCTATGATTGTAAAAGTAACCATGACAAAGAACAAAATACTTTTGCTAAATATAGAGATGAATGTGCCTAAATATTTGAAGGCATGTGTGAAAGATAAAACTTGGCTTTAGCATATGAGATTTGGGCATGCAAACTTTGATAGCTTAAAGATAATAGCATAAAAAGAGATGTTGAAGGGTTTAACATCCATTATACATCAAAATCAGTTGTGTGAAAGATGCTTAGTGAATAAACAATTCAGCAAGAGCTTTCCAAGAAAGTCTACATTTAGAGCAAGTCAATCCTACAAGAGATACATGCAAACGCATATGATCATATTCAACCATGCTTATTTAGTAAATTTTTATTTTTTATACTTTTATTGATGATTATAATAGAAGAATATAGGTATATCTTTTTTTAAAAAAATCTAATGTATTTAAATGTTTTAAGAAATTTAAGACAATAGTTGGAAAAAAAAGTAATTATTCTATAAAATCACTTAGGAAAAATATAGTGAATTTTATTGGAATGAGTTCAATGAGTTTTGTGAAGATTATAATACAAAAAAATCTTTTAATAGTGCCTAGATCACCACAATAAAATAGCATGGCCGAGAAAAAGAATAAGAGCATCCTCAATATGGCAAGAATCATGCTCCAAACTAAGAAAATGTTAAAGGAATTTTAAGTTGAAGCTATAGATTTATTTATTTTTTTGGCTTAGTTAGCCTTTTCTAATTATATTGAATGTCTTTAATTTTTCATGAGGTTAATATGATTCATCTATAATTTCTTTATATATTTAATATAAATTAGATTTATTGTTAAAAATTAAAAATGTTTATTTTTTATGATGTTTTTAATGTGTTCAACCTTATATGATATTTTTTTCTTTTATTTTATTTAATAAATTTATTTGTTTCTCAATTTCTATTATAAATTAATTTTGATAAATAAATTTATTAAACACAATCAGGTAAATAACTAATGTTACGTTGCTAAATATCTTGATCACAATCAAGTAAATAACTAGTGTTGCATTGTTAAATATCTCGATAAGTAATGTTTTTTAATTTTTTTAATCTTATTTTTATTTATCATTGTCGCACGTCAAAAAAAATCTGCGCGGCGTCAGCTCCGGCAATTTTTCATCGTTATTATTTGATTTGATCTTGTTGGATTCGTTAGGAGTCGCCACCTAGTATTTAATTGAAGGTTACTAGGAAACCTGGTTGTACTGGTATTGTCAAAGATTCGCGGGTAAGGAACCGGTTGTGGTTAGGGAAGGTATTAGCACCCCTAACACACCCTACCTGAGGTAAGCTACTTCATGGACTTGATGTGTTAAAGAAGTTTTAAAAATTTTGTTTTTTCATCAGATTTTAGAAATACAACTTCCGTACAAGTTTGTACTTCTACACCGTGATCCAATCAAAATATTAAATTCTTCTTTATTCTCTGCAATTTTATCATAAATAAAAAGAAAACATTCATAAGACAAATACAAACACACACACATACATTTTTTATTCTTTTTCTTTTTCTTTTTTCTTTTCTTTTCCTTTTTTTTTACATCCACATTACAAATTATAAAAATCCAAAACTAAATAAAAATTACATTAAATAATTTAAAATTTACAAAACAGTCCCTAAAACTCCAAAAATTGCATTGAAGTCCCTTATAGGGTAGTGTGAACAGTGCCCGTGAATAGTTCCAAAGTGTGAACAGTGGCGGCGCGTTTGCTCCACGCGCCGCCGCTGTCAGAGGTGGCAGAACCAGTAGATCGGCCATCTTCCTCTTCTTTGTTTTCCTGCGCCGGCGGTGGGTGTTGTGATTTGGGTTTTCAAATCGGAAGCCATGACAGATTCTGGGCAAAGCTTACGACGACCATTACTCATCAACCATTGAAACAATAACAAATACCAATGGTACAATGGTAAACCGACATCTCATGCAGCATATATCCAACTATCAGCCCGAGTTAACGGTTGGATCTCCCTGGATCGGACTTAGACCAAAACTGACCTGAGATTGGCGAGCCACTGTTGAACACGCATAACACCTTTTTGGATGGGTTTCATCTCATCTTCACCGTTCAGAATGTGTAATACAACCATACGCATCACATATCCAAAACTCAGGTTGATCCAACGGTGAATAATGGAGAAATAGGTCGGCGGCTCTAACTGTTCTGAGAGTGGTTTGTACAGAAATATTCAAATGGTAATATTTCTCTTGTGGTTTCAAATATGAATGATCGCTTCGGTCAGGTTGTAGTAAATATAGGGACACACAACATACTCAAATTTCACGTCGATCCAACGGTACACGAGTGAGAAATCATCCAAAGAAGCTGACAGGTTTGAGGGGGTGAGGGAGGCGGCGGCTCCTTTAGGGTTTTTTGTGGTTTAGGGTTTCTCTTCTTCTTTTTTTTGTCAAAATTGCCTCCCCTCCTTTGCTTTGTGTTAAAGGTTGCTATTTATAGGCAAAATGTTGCATGAATTTCAAAATTGGTCCCTCAATTTTTTTTTTTTATAAATTTTGATTTTTTTGATTTTTTTTTATATTTTTTTGAAAACAAGCAATATCAACATTGACTCAATGAGGAAGATCAATGATTTTAAAAATAACATGTTAAAAGTTGAACGCGTTCCAAATATCTTTGAAAATTTAAATTCTTTT
Organism: Populus pruinosa; assembly: GCA_026413675.1. NCBI lineage: Eukaryota > Viridiplantae > Streptophyta > Magnoliopsida > Malpighiales > Salicaceae > Populus > Populus pruinosa. The sequence goes on from CM048595.1 coordinate 27,330,847, forward strand.
GAGATGATGTTGAAAATGCTAAAAATGATGCAAATATATTTAAAAATATATTTTTTTGGATTTTCATTGTTTTTCTCTATTTTTTGGATTTTTTTTCTAAAAATTTATCAAAATATGAATCAAAATGAGAGAATAACCCAGAATTGGGTTATGACAATCATCAATTTTTTTTTTTATTAAAATACCCTGACCTTGTGATCTAGGATGGAAAAATTACAACACATGTGACCAAGTCATTGATTATATTTTTGAGAGGAAAGTTAATATAAAAGTTTAATATTTCTTTTACTGTAGCTGTGCAAAGCAGCTAGCTTAAGAACAGTTTATGTAAGGTTGAATAAATCAGTATATACCATGACAATAATACATCACAATTTTAGAAAGAAAGATTTGCAATCAGATCACAATTATTATTTGTTTAATTGTGGAGGCACAGACTGAAGAATCAATTCAAATTACTAAAAGAAAGCAGAATTAATGGACTGATATGAGTACAAATTAAAGTCCAAGTTTATTTTATATTAACATGTTGTAACAAAATACTGAGGTTAAATTAAATCCAGAATATCTAAGTCTTAATCTGCGGCATGTGATTCATTATTTTGTTTGCTTACTTATATGTCTATACACATTGATAGTCATCAAATATAAATGTGTTTTCACGTGAATACGATAAGTTTGTATATTCGGAGCCAAGCTTTGATCAAAGGCATTTTCGTGGTCAAACGAAAATCTATCGCAACGTCATTCTTCCCCTCTTGCCTTGGAAACCTTTGACATGGACGGGCAGCAATCAATCTTTCTTGCTCCAAGCTTTAAGTAGATTCTGCAAAAGTCATCGAAGCAGAAACATTTGCTTCGGTGCAGTCTTGAACTTGGTAGAAGTTAGGAAGAAGCTGTTTCGGAAACAACTTCTTCTGAGCATGATAGAACCATGGACAGGTTTAACAGAAGGGAAAAAAGAAAGATTCATATCCTTGTAAGTGTTAATTTTTCATATTCAAGCCTCAGAACAGAACTAGCAATAGTGTTGTTGAAGAAGAGAGCGGTCGTGCACTATATATATTCTCAATTACGGGTATTTTAGAATTATAAAATAGTTTTACAAAAAATTAAAAAAATTAAAAAAATAATACAGTTTGAAGATAAAAAAGACAACCGTTATTGAAAATAATGGTTGTTATAAAAACTATCTCCCTCTTAATTTAATTAACATTCATAAAAAATCAAACCTGAAATTTTATAAAAATTTAATAAAAAAATAAAATTTAAGATTTAATAACTAAGAAAAATTGAGCTACTAAAAACATACTAGAACTTTATTTTATACATTTATTATCATTAAAAAGATCTTGACAAGATGATTCTAGTCATATATTTAACAACCATCAGACACAATAATAATTTGTTTAGAGTTAATTATGATCTTATTTGATATTTTTTAAATATATAGTTAAAATCACATCATCAAGATTTTTTTAACTATATCAAGTATATCAAAAATAGAATCTTGATATGTTTTTAGTGACCTATTCTTTTTTTTCACGTCACTTTATCTCTATTTTTTCTTTTTTAGTCCTTACATCTTGAATATTATCTTTTGATCATTGTATCTTCATATAAAATATTGGTTGGTTTTAGTTTAAATTAATTAATTTATCAAAACAATGTTTTTGAAACATTCCCTAAACAACAATTATTTCATATAGCCGTTGTGTTGAAAATATATTCTACGAGGCAACCGCTACTCCAAATAATAGTTACGTATAAAAATAATATTTATTTTTTAAACTATTTTTTTTTAAAATATTTTTTGAACTTATGTTATGATCCAGAACATTCAAATTATGATATTTTTTTATATAAAAAAATCTCTCCATTACTACCACCTAGGCATTTTATTTCTCTGAAAAATAGTAATTTTCAGTTGAATCTCTTATCTTTTTCTTGTTTCCATTATTTACATTCGATTAGTTTTTCAAATCAGCATGCATTGCCTTAATTTGCACAAACTATTAATAAAGATGTTGTTTATGAAAAAATTTAATATTTTTATATTTTATATATTATTTTTTAAAATATTTTTAATTTGGTGGTATAAAAAATAAATTTTAAAAATAACAAATTATTATTATTTTAATATATTTTAAAATAAAAAATATTTAAAAAAATAGATGTTACACGGTATCCATCGTGCCTTTATCAGTATGCTCACATATTACACCTCCTATCGATTTTATTGCTATTAAGGTCGGCAGCATTAATTGGCACAAGTAACTAAATGAATGTTGACCATCCCAAAATAATAAACTTATTATACTTTAATTGGCACTTGTCAATATAGAAGAGGAAATGACGTGAGTGCCCACGAAGGCAGTGGCATCGAAGACTTAGGATTTGTTTGTTTTGTATTTTAAAAATATTTTTAAAAAAATTAAAAAAATTATTTTTAAAATTTTAAATTAATAATTTTTTAGTGTTTTTAAATTATTTGTATATATTAATGTTAAAATAATTTTTAAAAAATAAAAAAAATATTTTAATATATTTTTAAATAAAAAATACTTTAAAAACTATTATCTGTACACTTTCTATCAACGATGAAAGGCGAGGATATACCAAGGACTGTAAGAAAATAAGGACCGGCGAAGTTCACGAGAGTTAAAATGACAAAGTCAATTAGCCGCGGCCACTAAAGGACACGGACCACCCGTATAATTGACGGATTTAATATAAAAAAATTAATTTAAGTTGGGTTTTAAATTTAATGGAAAAAAAATATTGATTTAATAAAACCTGTTTAATGATTTTTAGTACTTTAATTAACCCATCTGATTGGATAAACGGTAAAGAATTAAAAAAAATACTATCTTTTTTTAATTATTGTGCCAATAAAGCACAACTATTTATCATTCTGAAATACATATAGGCACGTAACCATTCATGATTGAAATGATAAAACTGTCCCCCTTGTCATCACCGTTTTCCACATGAATCTAGCAAGGGTATTTTTGTTATTTCACACATGTCCATCGGTGATGGCATTTAAGAAAAACAGAGGTGCTCTCTCTTTCACATAAAGAATTGCAATTCATGGATAATTGTTAATATCTAATAATCATATGGTATTATATTGTATGACTAGAGTCCTGGAACAAGATGAAGACATCCCTCCCAGGGGACAGGAACTGAAAAATGTAGAAGTCTGGGAATGCAAAGCCACGACATGTAATATGTTTTTTTAACTCCTAATTAATCAAGTAACTATTTAACTGTGCTATTGTTAAAAAATAATCTGAATTTAATAATTTAAATTATTAGTTAAGTTTTTTGAATATAATTTATATTATTCTTCAATATATCTCATTAAATCTCATCAAATAAAAATTTTTTAAACTTAAAATTTGTATGAAGTGCTATTACTTTATACTTAAATTTTATTAAGTAAATAAAAATAAAAATATTTAAATTCATGATTATTTAATCATCAAAATTTTAATATCATATCAAATAATCATCTCAAATTTAAATTATTAAATAAAATTTTAAATATATTTTTTTATATTTCTTTTTTGTTCTCTATAAAAAAAAGTATCCAAACCAAAAATCTTCATTCAATTTGTCCTATTTGGCGACAAAAAAATGATGTAAATGGGATCGATGTTCATTTGATTTGATATACAAATGATGATAAAGGAAACTATTATTTGAAGACAGTTTTCGGCCAATAAAGATAGCCTCTTGACTGCTTTTCTTAATCAAACGATAAGAAATTCGTGGTTTTAAATTTGATCATACGGGCAGGGTTTTATAAGAGTAAAAATGGCCATAAATTATATCCCACTGCTAGGAGCTTTTGCTCTCTTGGCTATGGCTTTCTCATTTGCTACTCCGCATGCGACTCCCAGCCCCCTCCAAGACTTTTGCATAGCAATAAATGATGCTAATTGTTAATGGGAAATTATGTAAGAACCCAGAATGATTTTCTTGTATTTAGGACTAAATGTTTCTGAAAATACATCAAAACAAATTAGAGTACATATTAATCTCATACTTTTTCTTGGTACGTGTAGCTTATGAACCAGATGGTGGCCTGGACTCTCCACAGTATCATCCTAGAGCATTGGAGGTTCTTTTGGTTTCACAAGGCATTTTATTTTATGTGCTGGTTTTGTCACATCAAACCCGGATCACCGTCTCTTCACAGAGATTCTAAAACTAGGAGATCTTTTTGTGTAGCAGATGCAATTTCTTTTGCTGCATTAACAAGCCAAGACCAGGAGTAAATCCAGTAGCAAATGCAGTTTTTGGAGCCAGTTGGCCTATTTATCCTGAAGTTCTGACCACCGCTTTACAAATGGACAAAAGGTTTGTGGAGGGTCTCCAACTTAAAACTGGGTCAATCCCTCTCCTTGGACCTTTGAAGGCAAGCCATAATCAACATGTTAAATGCAATGTAACTGGTTGAGTTATCACAACATAGTTGATCAAAATGTCAGCAGCTATATTTTTTAGAGCAAGTAAAAGAGGAGATATAAATGTTGGTTTACTTGTTTCTGTAGCGGATTAGAGCTGCCAGTTTAGAAGCAGTATTACACAAGGTTGAATGAATTCCATAACAATTTTAGAAAGACTTGAAATCAGATCAAAATTCATTGTTTGCTGCTAATTGTGGAGGTCTACACTGATGAATCAATTTAAGTCACTATAAGCAAATAGAATACGGTTACAAATTAATATCACCAAAAACATGAACTCTGTTAACATGCTGTACAAGCATGTGATGATCTGGGAGATCAATGTTCCCTTATTATTTAATCTTATCAAGGAGAGGTCTTTTTGGCTAATCAAGCCTCAGCCAACTGTTTGAAATTAATTGGGGATACAAATCGCGGTTCACCAGCATAGAGGGTTAGAGCTGCTAGTTTTGAGGCAGTCATTGTAGGATGGAATAAATCCCAGAACAAGTATTCATGGCGCTTCAGACAAAGATTTGCATTTTTGTCACAGATGCCTTCGCCATTGAACCTCTTGACTCCACAACAAGCAGTTTGCACCTCCTTAAATCCTGATGAGTGTTCAGAAGATTTAGGAATGGTCAAATCAACTGATGCACAAAACTAAAACATGATGCTGAAATTTGTCAACGCATTGAAGTTCAGAGAGAATAGCTTACCGAATGGAAAAGGGTTGTCTATCACATTGATGGTCATCTCATATGTGTTTCCAAGTGAATACTTTAGGTCTGTATATTCTGAGCCGAGCTTCATCAGGAGGGCATTGATTGTTGAATGAAATTCTAAAGCAAGGTCATTCAAACCCACCAAACAGCCCCCACTTTCATTGACAGCCCTTTGTGATGGGCAGCAACCAACTGGTGGAACACTAATAATACCAATCTTCTTTGCTCCAAGCTCGAGGATACTCTGCAAAATCAACAAGGCAGAACAGTTGCTTCAGTATGCTCTTGAACATGGTAGCGTCATGGATCTAACAGGCAGGAAAAGGAGGATCTTACCATTATTTGTTTTTCGTATTCAAGTCCCAAAGCAGAAATGAAGTCTTGCTTGGGTACACTACTGTTTGAATAGAAATAACTAAGAAGATCGTTGCTACCAATGCTAATGAAGAACAGTGACCTTGAGAAAAGAATTTCTGTATATACTGAACCCTTAATAGCTGTAAGATTTTCATGGACTGCAGAAAGTTGCTCAATCTGCTCTCGTAGTGGGACAACATTCTTAACACCACTCAGCGAGCTGGTTAACTGAAAAGAGAAGAAGGAAAGAGTATTTTTCTCAAAACTTAAAGGGCAAGTTATAGGCTATCAGGATAATTAGGCATTTACCGCAGTTTGCCCAGTTATGTCAAGAATGCCAGACCCTCCAGAGGCAAAATTTAGTCCTCGGAAGCTAGGCCGTTTGAGCAATTTTGGATTGTCAGCGAGAGCAAAGAAAGGTAGCGGGCTTCTCTTGAATCCCATTAGCATAGCTGACCATGGAAACATCATCGAAAGGCTATGTTACAATAAAGCACATCGTAATCATCTTTGAAATAAGACAAATCATTGACAAATTCTACACTTCAAGGGTAACAAATCATTAACAATTCTTGTACTAACCTAGAAAATCAGCACTGTTAAAACCATTACTGAACCTTCCAGTTGGTCTCGATGAGGGAAAATCAATGCCATTGGGGGGGAAGTCAGCCCTCGCTTTGAATCCTGGCAAGAAATTGTTAGTCCCAACATCAGCTGTCGAATCTCCCAATACAAAAATAGCCGGAACCTCTGCATTTGCAAAGCCAAGACCAATAATGGCCAAGCATAGGACTTGAAGAAAAGTTTTGCTTTCCATTTGGACTTCCTATTTATTTCCTTTACTAGCACATAAATTCCTGACCAAATTTTCTAGTATTTATAAGCTGTACAAACTCTACAACAGCATTTACAAGTGCCGGAATGATGGATATTCTTTCACAACAAGAAAGCAAACTTACAAGAACTAGGCATCTCAACAAGGGGATAGTCCCAAAGTATCGTTACTAATGCCGGATTGACCATGTCAAAATTCTGTACTCACTCATCAGCCCTTTCTATGCATTTCAATGCATTTTCCCCTGTCTATTTGCTGCCGCATAAATTAGACAGTCGATGCAATCATAGAAGAAAATTGTTAGATTTTATGTATAACTATGATATTTGATTGGATTTATTACAATGATAATTGCGAAAGGAATGACAAGTAACAGTCAATTAGACAAAAAAACTTAAGTAGAAGGAATTAGAGTATTTTTTATGGGTTAATAAAACTAGACTTGAAGAACTTGATCCGACATCCACAAGAAAACATTTTGAAATTTAAATTAATATAGTGTTTATTTAGATGACAAGAAAAATAAATATTTTTTTAAATGTAAATGTTTTTCTAGCTTATATAAGTCTTATATCAAATTTTAATTTTTTTTTTATATTTATGTTGTTTAGAAAGATAAATCATGACAAGATAAATCATGACAGACCAAAGATAAAACTCTTTTTATATAGATTTTTTTTAAAATAAATATCATATTTAAAATATTTAATATAAATATCTAGGATATTTATAAGATATTTATATTAAAATATCTTATAAATATTTAGGACATTAACGAAGGCATGTAAATTATATAAAGCAATTTGTGTAGTTTTTTCATATATTATTAAAGCCTCTAAATCTTGCAAACAAATGTGTTTGAAAAACTTGACCCAGCAAGGAGGGAATTATAAGGGGTAATGTCATAATGTTGTTTTTTATATATCATTAGAGCCCTCAAGTCTCAGTGTCATCTATTATGTGTATAAGCTATCATAAAAGTTGTTTGGGGGTGCAAACTTACTGTATAGTTATGGAGCGTAGCCATGAATGTAGTTATAAAAATAGCAGTATACATAACTATAGATGTCATCATGGGTATAATCACATGGATGTAATTTTAGCATAACCACGTAGGGCATAGTTGTTGTCTTAGCCAATGGCATGTTGTTAGCATAGCTGTTGGTATAGCTGTTAACATGTTGTTAGGGTTTCATTGGCCATGAAAATAGTTTTTGATAAACATTAATAAATTGGTTTTTTATTCAATTTCTCACATTCAGCGCAAAATGATAAGGCTGAAAAAATCCTCAGTAGAATAATTGAGGACACTTTTTATATGTTGATAAAACTAAGCTTAGAGGACATGGTGGGTTAGGCGACACCTGAGAAAACATTTTGAATCTTAAGTTAGTATAGTCTTTATTCAAGTGAGGGAGAGATTAAATATTTTCCAAGTTTAAATATTCCTTAAACCTTATTTAAATTTTATATTTGTTTTTTTATTATTATTATTCTTATGTTGTTTAAAGAGTTAAAATCTAGAAAGGAGCAATAATTGATTCTTAATTCAGAAAAATAAAATCTGTTTATATAAATTTTCTAAAAATAAATATCTTCAAAAATATTTTATATAAATATCTTATAAATTTATAAGATATTTATATAAATGTATACATTGTATAAAATATATATTTAGTTTTTTCATATATCATCAATTAGTTGAACAAAATTTGAATGCTCCGTTGAAGTGCTGTCGTTTTGCACATCATACTTAATTCTACAATATCAATTCTACTGATAGAACCAAGGAGGCCTGTTATATTTGTTCTTCTGAGCAGCGGAGGTACCAGGAAGCTTCAGGGAGAGTGGGGCATGGCACACCAAAAACTTTGGAAGTTTACATTTTGGCCCCTAAAATTGAAGATATTTTAACTAAACCATTCAAATTAAGGACTATTTGACAGAAAATGCTTATTTCGCACCCCAAAAATTATTTTATTTTCATATTTGCTTTTTTTTATTTCTTGTAAAAATCAAGTTTTGTTCTTGCCATTAGCAAGCATATATGTTCCTAATGCGCAGGATCCAACCCGTCTCTCCTAAGCAGGTGGCCGTCAGGGCAATCATCCTTAATAATAGATTCTATTTCTATTTGTATTTAAAAAGTATTTTAAAAAAATTTAAAATTTATTTTATTTTAAATTATTTTTTTATGATTATAAATTATTTGATATACTAATATCAAAAATAAATTTTAAAAAAAAATTATTTTAAAATATTTTTATAAAAAATATTTTAAAAATAATTATTATCATAATTTAAAATAATTTTCTAATCCATCTTTCTCTTCTAATCTATTTTTTTCTCTCCTGAAAAAATTGGCAACGATTATTAGCAATATTTAGCATTTTTAGAAAATATATGTTTAGCATTTTTAGAAAATATATAAGAATATTAATAATTATTTTTTAAAATATTTTTTTATAAACATACTAAAATAATATTTTATTTTATTTTTTATTTTATTATATTAAAACTCTCTAAAAATAAATAAATAAATTCTAACCGCCCTCCATTTTAGCGGGAATCCCAAACAGACTAGCCTGCTTCCGCGTAACATTCAGCCCATCTCTGAAGGCCGTTCCAGCGTGTTTGAAGCATTGCCAGTGAGACTAGGAAAAACCGCTAAAACCATCTGTCACGATGGCTTTCGTATACGTCATGAACTTAATTGTCATACAAACAGCAAAGGTACATGAAATTATTGAAAGAACATTTTTACACCTTAATGATTTATATGAACTTAGACATTAATTTTGTTCTAAAAATAATTAAAGAAAATTTAGAGAAAACTATATTTTACATGAATTAATTAACTTGAGATAAAATACAGAATAATTTTGAAATTCAATTCAGTCAAGTGATCATATCATAAGTTAAATGAGTTAACTCATATCAATAAAAAAAATTATTAAAAAACACATAACTAGTTACTATACAATACTTACATAAATCAAATTTAAATTATAAACTAATAACATAAATTAATTCAATATCTAAAACACAAACCAAATATAAATTTTAAAATATTTAAAATAAAACATCCAACAACATAAATTTTAAATTAACAATACATTCACTTTTGTCAAATGAATACATTAAATTCTTTTGTGTTCATAGAATCAAAATTTAGATTAAATGTCAATGAAATTGAGTCAATCTTGTCGACACTTAATAAATCATCAGCATGCTTCTTTGAAACTTCATTATCACAATCATCTTCAAGATCCTTAACATTTATGACATCTATATTTCAAACATAATTAATAAATAAATATTATGTGTTAAACAAAACTTTATTTTAAATAATATTTATCACTAAATAATTAATCATTAATTACCATCATCTAAAGTATCTTATATGCTAAATCTATTTTTTCTCTACTACTACTTGATATGAAAATTGAATGTTGAGATTATTGGGCCGTTGAAGAATTACTATTTGGAGTACTACTATCATGTGAAGATATTTTAAGACTTAACATAATATATAAAAGGAAATATAATTTCAAGCCAACTCACTATTCATTAGATTAACAATTAGAGTCTTATTGTTATTCACACATAAGAGAAAAAGACTACTCAATTGATGCTCTAGGAAATTAACAATAACAAACTTATGGTTTTTTTTTAATGCAAGAGAATTAGCAATGCAATTGACATAATACAGACACTATATATTCAACACAATGCTCTAGAAAATTAACAAATTTGATTAGGTAAAAGAATTAACAATACTCTAAGAAATTAACAAAGCAATTAAAATTGATAATAAACAGAATCGTGGTTTTAATTTTTTAGCATGTAACTCAACACAGTTGTAACAATGCAATTCAACACAATACAGACATTACATAACTAACTTATAACTATCAATTCAAGGTAACAACACCAAAAGAATCATGGTAATAAGCATCAAATCATAAACAATAGAATCATGGTAATAGCATTCTAAAGTTCATTATTGATTAACATTAAAAACTACAAACAACAAAGTTTTTATTTTTTTGGTAGAAATTGAAATCAGGCTACAGAAAAGAAAAGATAGAAATTGATGCAAAACTCAGGCTACAAAAATATACTTGAGGTGATTGGGCTACAAATGAATCAAAGAACAACGAATCAATGTCAGCAATTGAAATTGATGCTAGTGATTGGGCTGCGAAGGAATCAATGCCAATAATTCAAAAAACAACCAAGAATAAAGAAAACAAAGAGTGAAAGAAAGAGATTCAAGCCTTTTTCGTAGAGAAACAACAACGATCAATAGTCAAGACGTTCTCTGCTCCTCAGCTGGGTTTCAAAGAGCTAATTTAATTAGATTTGCAAATTGCAACTATCTCCAATATTGCTTTGTTCTTCTTCACTCTTCAGTGGTTTGGCCTTTTAAAAGGCCAAAACGACATCGTTTAAAGACTACTAATACAAAAAAAAAATAGATTGAGTATCACTCGGGTTTGATCCCGGGTTTAATCGAGTCTTGGATCGACCAGGTTTTACCGGGTCAATTTTCAATTAGGTTTTTACCTTCACTCGAACTAGTTACAGGCAAGGATGGGTTGGGTCCTGGGTTAACCTGCCAGGCTTATTCGGATTTTAAAATTCTGACATTCAAAGTATTTTTATATTAGTTTCAATTAAGAATAAGAATAATGTAAGTAAATTAGGTCTAATAAATTTCTAACATGAAAATAGTAATGCAAACAATTATAAGGAATTAAGAAAAATAGAAGTAAATGAAATCATATATTTATTTGGCTAGATGGTTGTTTAATAACGTATTAATGTCATTATCTCACATGTTTATTGAATTAATAGTATTTTTTAGAAACTTTGTATTTTGTAAAATCAGATTGGTGGCGAGCTATTATCAAGTGGCTACCAAGCCATCACGAAGAACCTAAAATAAATTAAGTAAAAAATTAGATTAGAATGCATGTTAGTGTAATGCATTAAAAAAAAACAATTGTTTACAAATGCAGCAGGGAGGACAGCTAATTAATATGTAAATATTATTGAAGTACAAATATTATATATTTTTTTAGGAGAATATTGTGTAAGACATTGAAGCTTAAATCTTGTAATTCATCACAAAAGAATAAGAAATCCAAAATTATTATAAAAATGAAACATCCTCTACTGACCAAATACAAATATTTGTAACAAAGAATGGGACCCTGAGTTAGGGTCTTGTACAGTGGGGTAACAGCACTTATAATCTATAGAGGTCTAGTTCTTCTGCCAATGGCTCTCCCGCAAAGAAGGGCGTTCTTGGGAATTGGATATTCATCTCGAGGTGACTCAACCGGTGAGTATACACGCATATAAAATTGCTGACCAAGGTACTGTCTTGCCCAGAATTCAGTCCTGATGTTCCACATTCCAACATTATCAAGTGCAATGTAGATAGCAGTCCATGACTTGGGATATACCTGCAGCAGCAGCAGCCATAATTTGTCAAATCTTTGTTACACTGAACCATGGTGATCAGCACTGAATACTAGAGAAAGAATCTCACCTGAGTCGTGCAACGCGAAACCGCATCCCTGAGATTGTATTGATTGCGGCTAGCTGGAGTCCACACCCCTCCATCCATACTGTATATTTTAAACAAGTTAGAAGCATAATCAAATGTATTTAAATAGACCCACTTATGTAGCATACAAGTTCTCAAGTTCTTACCCGACTACCCAGAAGGAGTATCCATTGATGTGCCAGCTCTGGACAATGTTCTCATGGTTCTGAAACACGATCTCAACAAAGGCCCTGAAATCGGCACCCATGACAGATGTGTCGAGGTACATTTTCTTGCCGGTTGGATAGTCTGGCATGCTTCCGACGCGGAAAACACCTCCGATCTTAAAGTAGTCAGCAATCTTAAGAGGGGTGTCGGCAGGAACAAATGAGACGCTGTTAACTGCATATCTCTGCTTGCCATTAACTTGAGCTGCAGAGCTTTCTAGCTTGATGGTTCTGGTGAGGTTAATCATTCCATAGTGATACGATCCTTGTGGATTTGGTCTTGGTCCACTTGCTGTCAGATTTGTCCTGGAATAATGAACGTATGAAAAAAGTCACAACAATTATTCAATTGAAATGTAAAGCATTGTCAAGTCAGTCGCACCGTCAGGAATCAATAATGAATTACAAGGGACTCGCCTAATTGAACGAGCCTGGTTAAGAGACCAGTCGATTTCAGTGGTTGGTCCTCCAGGGATTGGACCGGACACTTTTTTGGCAGAATTGCTGTAGTGAAGTATGGCAGTGGTGGTAAGGATCTTGGTGGTGAAGCGAGTAGAGACAGCAATGTAATAGTCCTGAGCTGTCTGATCAGCTGTGACCAACACCGAATAGGATTGACCGACATGGACATCCAGTGATGAATGCGTAGTCTGAAGAGTGTGAGTGCCCTCAACTTCAACAAGCTTCATCTTGTGGCCTTGAATGCGAAAATTGAGAGAATGTTGGAGCCCCACATTTGATATCCTGAGCCTGTAAGTTTTTCCTGCAATAAGAAATGCAATGTCCATGATTCATTACATTCTGAACTTTTCAAGTCTCTTAAGGTCTGAAACACACCATAAACTACCACCATGGTTCAAAAAATTACCAGGTTGAAATGTGAAATATGTCTGATTGGGTCCACGACCATTGACCAGGATGCCATCTGGGAAAGGAAGCTTGTGACCACGATCTAAAATGGCCTTCAATACCTGAAATAGTGAATAGCATTGCAAATTCATTACTAGTAAGCAAAATCACATAAAATTTGAAGAAGCTAGTTATACTTTTGACAGGTGGTGTGTATTCATAGTTTGTCAGTTACCTTGTGGTTGGCCTTGTACCAATCTCCAATAAGAACAGTAAAATCATCAGCAGGTTCAGGGAATGGGACAGGAATTAGCGGCCTGCTAAGGATCCTGATGCCCCCAAACCCACCAGCTGCCTTATGGAAAGCAAGAGATGGGTAGTAGTAGAAGCTGCCAATCTGATCTTTCACTTGTAAAATGTAAGTGAAGTTCTTTCCCGGAGGGATTGGACATGTCGTTCCATAGACTCCATCCTCGTATGAATTTCTCCTTTGCTGGACACCATTCCTGTTTCATTTTTGCCACTTCAGTCCCCAACCCACGTAAAAAGCATATCAAGTCAAAATTATTTCAAAAAAAAAAAAGATAGATGAGAAAGTCTAGGCTCGGACTCGTGACAATCAGCCAACTATTCACGTATCAAATTTCACCCTTGATTGATAACGCTAAAGTCAATCTTGGCTTAGATAGCACTTTACAGATTTATTTTTTATAGAGGTTACCTTTACAGCTGTTTTCTATAATTCACCTTGATCATAACCCAGCAAACAACAACTTAAGTTAAAGACATTGGGCAATATGTCAACATCTAGAACTCCACGGCCGAAAAGTTAGGCATAATTTATGTGGGCTACTTGGACTCAATCGTATGATCACTGCTTGGGCTCGAAGATGTCTAAACTCTTGATGTGTGCTTCCACACTTACCTTTGGAATCTTTACCTTGCCTCTAAATTCTAAACCCGTGCTAGCTTTATAATTAACTTTGGCATGACCGCATAAAGCACTACTAATAGCATCAATTAACTAATTACGTGAGTGTGCTGATAACTCTAACCAAATATCACGTAAAGAAGGTGCGTTGCCTTTGCGTGTTGCGCAACTGCTAAATTGCCAAAACGTGTAAAACTCAATTAAACACTTCCCAAGACTGCATAGGATACTTAAAAAAGAGTAGTATAATGTTGAGTTGTGAAGCTATCTAAGGATATTTACTTGTATGGTAAAGTTTTAATAGTGATTTAGATATTAATTTCAATATATATAATTGGTACAAATCGTTTTCATTACCCATAAACTATATTCGCTGTTATAACTTTATGCACTAAATATAAATGTGAAACGGAACTAAATGGGAGGGGGGGACTTCCCTATTCCAACCTTGTTAATTTGAGAATAAAATTATTTTATAAAATGAAGCAAAACGTGCGACACGACAACTGAAATACCCCTCTAGAAATGCTATGACGACAGTTTCCACTTCATCACACCATCGCCAGGAGAAACTTCAGGCGACGTTGACAGAACTTTGAAGAGAATTCTTACCAAGAAATGAGAAATGGCTCCGGTAAGCTATTGTAAACATTGATGATGAGATTATTGTTGGTAACGGAATAGATATCCGGTCCTGGAAATTGTCCATTTATCAGAATCCCCTGCACACAAAATACCATTAAAAAAAACATCTTTTTATAAGATCGAGCAAGAGAAAGAATCGATACATTACAACTTTTGCAGACAAAAATCAACGCACAAACCTGTTGTTTTACACCGAGTGGATATATGTCACCGTAGGTAACATTCCAGGTGAAGAACCTGTAAGGATCCTCGGCATTAACAAAAACCAATGTACAACAAAATGTAACACAAGCAAGTACTTGCCAACATGTTGCACCACAACCCATTAGCAAAAAAACAAGAATGAACTGGAAATCGGAGAAGATTAATGAAGAGAAATTGAAGAAGTTTGTCTTTCGTTTTCTCTAAGAGAAGGTTACAGAAGGAGACACTTGATATGGTTATCGTAGTGATAACTCATTGCAGGCGATGACATGTATTTAAAGTGGCAATGCAAAGGAAGGAAGCTAATTAAGAAGCCCACCAAGAAAATAAAAAATAAAAAAATAATGCCAAATAACAAGATAATGGAAAGAAAAATTAAGAAAGAATTTAGCATTGCCGTGTCGGTTGACTCGGCTGGGTTAGAGTGTTGTGTACAATTTTAAGTGGGGTAGAGAAAACGGTGGCTGGCTCCACTTGAAAACTTCAAGTTCCTCCATAATTCATCACTCTACATCACATATTACAGCCAGGATTTTAAAGGGTAAAGTTTATATTAATTCTTATAGATCTAGTAATTTTCCAATCAAGTCCCTAAAGTTTGGAATCTCTCGATATTAAACTTATTTTTTCCAAAATGTTAAATTGCTAGCAAAAAATTATGGCAAGGGCCTATGATTTCTCTCCGTATTTTGGTTCTTGATTTTTTATATTTATAATAAAAAAAATCAGATTTGATTCTTAATGACACAAAAAGTATATGAAAATGGTACCAACTTACCCTTAAATTATTCAGTTACTAGGAGCTAAATAGAAACCTTTCAAAATTATGGGGACTTATCAGAACTTGTTTTAATCTATATAATTAAGCCGAAATATAATTTTCATTTTGGTGATAAAAACACCGATAAAACAATATCAAGAGACAGGAATACCCTTGTTATGGTGTGGATTTACGAGATGAGTGGTCGAACTAATTTTCTCATTTTAGGTTTTCACATGCAAATGCTACGCTGGATGGTGGTGCAACCCCCGTGATTACAGACGCGACGCACGGAATCTCCATGTGGCCATTTGCTTCGAACCTAACAGGCCACCACCTTTCAACCAACGGCTCGTGTCATATCTCTAGTTGGACCCACATGAGATCAACGGTGGTGGATGAGATCAATTCTGAACCGGAAGCAATTTTACGCGGAAACCATTATTGAATTCTTGGGTATTCTAATTTCTTGCCTGGTGACAGCAAATGTTTTGCAAAGTGTTTGACTAAATATGGTGGAAAATGAAGGCTATAATTTAAAGCTGTAAAATGATTGCATTTTTTATTGCTCCCTTTCACATTCTTTGCCACAAAGGAATGTATTATTTTATTTCATAAGGGAAATTATTATTTTTTTAATGGGATAACTTTTGTAGTGCAGTGACTTGTGCCCATTAAACAATGCGAGTGTGGTGTTTTTTTATTTGTTTATGTGCCCTCCTAAGTCAATTAAAAGGGTGTTTATATATATATATATATATATATATCCACGTTTCAACCATTCTTTTATGAAATTTAAAAAAAAATGCTTTAAATTAATTTTTTTGTATTTTTTATCATTTTAATATTCTGATATTAAAAATTAATTCAAATAGATATTATTTTAATATATTTTTAAATAAAAAATATTTTTTAAAAAAACTATGAATGTTTTAAATACCGAATATTCTAGTGAATCCCAATAGTTATGAGTCCCCTGTAATTTAATCTTTGACTCCTCAAATCCTTCAATGATAAAAACAAATTAGTGGATATATGGGTCCAAGAAGCTTTCTTGTCTCTACACTATGATTATTCTTTCTGCATTGAGCCAAAGAAAGTAACACAAATCTTGTCCTATCTCTCCCACAATTGAATTCGAAATTTAAATTCATAGATGCGAACCTTGCGCCCTTCTTCTTCTTTTTTCCCTCTCCGGGTAAAGTTAAAAAAGCATAATAACCAATTATGAGCATACTTTATGTCAACTTTTAAATTTAATTATTTTCCGTTTAGTTTTCTGAATATCTGAGAATAATTTTGGCATTCACAATTTTGCATTAAATTTTCTTGGAATATTGCATATGAAAACGCTGTGTAAAATATATTTTTAAAAATTTATTTTTTATTAAAAATTAATTTTTTTATATTTTGAATCATTTTTATACATTGGTTTTAAAAATAATTTTTTAAAAAATAAAAAATATTATTTTAATACATTTCAATATAAAAATCATTTTTAAAAACAATCATAAATCTATAACCACACTTCTAACTAAACCTACATTTCTTTGAAAATATAAATTCCAAAGGACGTCTTTGTGTTTTCAAAACACAAAGCTATGGCTTCTCATATGTCTTTCACTGGCTTGGAAATTCTCTTTCTTCGGAGCCAAACAGACCACCTATTGTTTATTTTTTTAAAAAAAAAAACAACAACAAAAAAAACAGAGAGGGAGAGGACTCTATGGGCTTTTAAAATTTTGTCACAAAAGCCAGATTTCTTTTCTAAGGCCAATCTGATGTGACCCAATAGGAAAACGGGCCTAGTGAATTTGGGTTGAGTCCAAGTCAGTGAGTCCCCGTGCTCATAATGGGTACGGCTGGGTTGTAATTTGAACTTTGAAGACCAATTTATAGGAGCATTGATTTAAGAATAATTAAGGGAACTCGGAGAAATTTTTGCCGCGTTACAGAAGATTAATTTTTTATAAAACAAAATATCTAGTAAAATAAGTGCATCCATCATCATTCGATACTCTATTTCATAGATCAATTAAGTAACCATACAATTACATTAAACTTGGTATTATTTAAGTGATTTTAAAACAATATATAATTAAAAATATGCGTCCCATTTTAAGCATGAACGAGTATGAATGATCAATATACATTTTTTTCAATCCTTCAATTTTTTTCTATACAGAAAATCAAAACAAAATATCACTTTTATTAAACTCAAATATTAAATTATTATAATTCATCTATTAATTTGTTCCCTCTCTACTTATTAGGAAAAATATTTTCGAATTTGATTATCAAGATATTCTCTTCTCTTCATGTGTGAGGGAAAGTAAATCTATACTACTTTTTTCAATTAGGACACTAAATCAATATTAAACGAGGGCTTAATTAACATTTTCCAATTAAGTGCCTTTTCAACTAAAAACCAGTTTGTTTTTGCGTCTTGAAAATATTAAAAAAATATTTTTTATTTTAAATTATTTTTATGTTTTTATATTGATCCTAGAATTAAATTTTAAAAAGTAGAAAAAATAATATTATTTTAAAAAATATTTAAAAAAATAATTAAAGAAGCAATACTAGTCTTAAAAAATAACAACCAATTCAACGATTCTCTTAGGATCTATTATGGGTAAATGCTAGTTTTGGAGAGAATTTAGAAGTGTTGTTATAATTGTTTTTTAAGATATTTTTTATTCAATTATATATAAAAATAAAAAAATAAAAAAAATATTAATTTGAAATTAAAAATTAAAATTAAAATTAAAAAAAAAATGATTTTCACAGCATTCTCATTCGCTTTCTAATCCTATGAGGTTCGAAATCCCTTATCATGGAGTGACTTCCACAGTTTCTTACAAGAGCAGAAAGTTATTTCAAGCACGAATTATGAAGGTGTTTGGAGTTGTGACTATGAGTAAGGTTACCATAAAACATAATTTTATAATGTTTGGTTAGATATAAATCATATTTTTTATATACGTGGGTCTCACCAAAAACTAAGGGTTATATTTTTAATAATAAAAAATTAAATGGTTTTGTTAATTGTGTTGGTGTGAGTGCGTGTTCAGTAAAATGCAAGTCACGCTTGCTTTTATTTAACCCATGTTTGCAACACAAGTTACTGTAGGTTCCAAAAATTAAAAATATATATGATTTATAACTAAGCAAACAACTTTAAATTATAATTTTATTTGAACGTGAAAGTTATCACTTAAGTAACCACTCTTTTTTTTTTTTTCTTTTAATGTGACATTGGTGGTGGACTATGGTTAAGCTAGGGTATCTCGGTTTCCTCAGTGGCCTCAACTCATGGTGGTTGTATGCGAGGATGTGGTGGTTTCGGTTCCGATGAGTGGTGATTCCGGGTACTTGATTGATGGGCCGGCGAAATGCAGTGGCAGCCATGTAGTCAGGGGTAATTAAATTTGTAAGAGTCCATAAATTCAAACCTTTTTGTGGGTCTTGAATTGGAAGATTATTTTAATGCTCATTTGATTTCTAGAATTTAGTTACCTTCAGCGTGTCGTTGCTGGTTGCCCCTTTCTTGAACTTACACTACACGGACAATACAAGACCAACGCATCAATCAGCAAGGTTTAGCCATTCAATTCTTCTTAATGGCTCAAAGGGTGTCTTATAAATTACGATGATTTTTATTTTTAAGAAACATTTTTTATTTAAAAAAATTAAAAACTTTAAGAACATATAAAAATTAATTTTAAACAATATATTCAAAATTTAGAGAAATATCACTTGAAACGTAATTACAAACGGCCCAAAAAACAAAAGTTATAAATCATGTCCACATAGGATATCGTTTGAATTATAAATTACAATGTGCGCTTTTTATATTTTAAATGGGCGCTTCTTAATAGGAAAGATGCTTTCTAATTTGAGTAGCGAAATATTCTCGTCATGGTAAGGGTAACTAAATCAATATATTTTCTTTTTCTTTTTCTTTTTTTAATTCAGAGCTCTTTTCCTTAAGAAAACATCGCCAGGTTTTTTTTCCAGTTTCAAAAGAAATATATTCAAATCAAGAAAATCAAAATTGATATATTAATAATGCTATTATCCCTTTTACCTATATATTCAAATCAAGAAAATCAAAATTGATATATTAATAATGAATAGAAGTATTATCCCTTTTACCTTTCCCGTCTGGAGCATCCTTCCTTGCCCATAGGAAGGAGTAAAATAAGAAATGAATAGAAGGCGAGATGGGCAGATGGGATTTGTTGCCTGCATGCCCATGCAATTTTAATGTTATTTTTTATATATTTAATTGGTTTATTTTTTTATTAGCATTATTTTATTGGTTTTTATTTTTTAAAATTTTAAAAAATATTTTTTTTATTTTTATCTCTTCATTTAGTATCTTTGCTGAGTTACTCTAACCCTGTAAAAATAAAAATAAAGATTTTAATATAAAGATTTATTTTAGATTGAGATTATTTTTTAAAATATATTTTATATTAAAATAAATTAAAAAATTATTTTTTATTTTTAAAAAAATATTTTTAAGATGAAGAAATCAAAATGATTTAAAATATAAAAAAAATTAAATTTTAATAAAAAAAATTAAATTTTTTAAAATTACAAATTGACGTATATTTCTAAACACGGAGACCCGATCCTAGCTGGATTTTTTTCGTTATTAATTATTTAGAATTGTCAACGTTCATCGATTCAAGCAAAGATTTCAAGTTTTAATAACGAAAACGCTTGTATAACATCAAAACTTTATATAAAATGTAAAGCAGTGATGGAAAAAAGTACATTTTACGTTAGATGGATATCAGCCCAGGTGCACTTATATACAAGGAAATGATTGTGATCAAACAATATAATAATAATAAGTGATTATACATTTTAGATCAGTTTTTAGCGTTATTCCCCCCTCCTCACATAATACTATAATACTATGGATTAGAATTTAAAAAAAAACAATTTAGTTTGGTTTTCCAACTTTTATTTTATATAATTTATTTTTTAATCTAAATTAACTTCTAATTACATTTTTTTAAAAAGAGAGAGTTGAATTAAAAAATAAAGAGAGGAGTGAAAAAGACGCATAGAATAGGTGGTAGATTTAAAATTTGTTATAAAACTTCATTTTAATTCCCATGATTTTTAATTATTGGTAATTAATCTTTTTAATTTTTTTTAAATCAATTTTAATACTAAATTTTATTTTTTTAATTTTCAATTATTTTTAATGGAGAGAGAGAGAGGTACACAATAGATTTTAGTATAGAAAGAGAGTAGATATTAATAATGATTATGACTTTCTAGACAATTAATTTTTATTTCAAATAGTTTTATACGACGAGAGGACTTGAAATAAGGTTTTTTTTCTTATCGTGGAAGTGTCTAAAAAATATATATTTATTTAAGAAGTTCTTAGATTTCAAGTTGATTTTGAATTTTATATTAATTTTTTGTATTTTTGAAAGTAATGGATTGGTTTAATAAGGTTTCTAAAATGTTTTGGGTTCAAAATATATTGAAAATAAGTTTGGTTGTAATAAACAAATCTAGAACCTTGTTTTTACGGTCATTATAATAGCTAGATTATAGAGATTTTCAAATAATACATTGTTTGTCGCAATACTTTTTCTTTTTAAATAACTAGAATAAATAACATGTTGTTCATCCTATTAATTTTTATTTTTTTAAAAGGGTCTAACTCAACAGGCTTAAGTCTAGGCCATTTTTTAATGGACCGGGTGCTAAATTTTTTTTTTTTAATTTTAAATTTTTTAATTAATTCTTTCATTTTTATGTATTTTTTTAAAATAATTATTTTGTTTGTGTTTTAATTAACAACTCTTATTTGTAATTTTTTTCTTGTTTATTTAGCATTTTTTAGATTATAATTATTTTTTAATGATATTAAAAATATTTAATTTTTAAAAAAACTAAAAATAAATTAATAAAAAAATATCTAATTATTTACAGAATTCCTATATTTTTATTTAATGACTAAAGAGCCATTCAATACCAATATTACAACTTTGCAATAAATGAAAAAAGAACAAAAACTTGGTATTTCATTTGACACCTTGTCTTCATACAAAACAAACTTTAATTTTATAATTCTCATGAACATAAATGGCATAAAACTGAAGAATGATCTTATGCCAATAAAAAAATGAAGAATGTTCTTATGTCGATAAACTGAAAGTATGTTTCGGGTATAGTTTTAGTTGTTTTGTAAAATATTTTTATTTAGAAAAGTATTAAAATAATATATATTTTTTATTTTTAATATCAACTCATCATTCTAAAAATATTTAAAAAATATTAATTTAAAATAAAAAAATAAAAAACTTTTAAATTTTTTAAAAACATTTCTAAATACAAAAATAATCAACAAGCTTGTTGGACGAGCTGCAGTGCTATCATCTAACTTCTTACAATACGAAACAATGGCTTCTTCAAAGGGAAACATATAAAAAGATGAAAGAGAGAGTTACCTAAAGTACTACAATGAACAACGAAAATGTGAAGTGAAAGACAAAAAAGATTCTAACCTTGATGAAGAGATTGGAGGAACAAAGACTTGAGAGACTTTGAGTTTGGATCCGGTTCAAGTTTTGGTTTTTAAAGTGATCTTTAGTAAAATGACATGGCACTCAATGAGAGGATCTCATTATTTCCAGATAAGCCCATAAATTATTTGGCCAAAATCTGATGATTTTAGGTTGAATTTTGGTTTACAAGAAAAAGAAAAAAAGGTTTTTTTACCGAGAAAAAGAAGATACATATAGAAGATTGAATATTCATTTTATTATTTTGTTGTTCGGTATGTAATTAAAGTTTTATATTAATTAAAAATAAAAAAAATTATGAATATATAAAAATGAATAAATATCTTTATTGATATAAAAACTTTTAAATATATCTCAAAAATAAATCTATAAAAATTTAAATTTAAAGTAAACAATATTATAAAAATAGGTGGTGTTCATGGTTCTTATATTCCTATCTAATATATGTTAGTTTGATTATTTTTCTATATTAAAATTTTTTTGTTGATGAATAATGTAAATGATAATTTTTTTAATACAAAACAATATTTTTTCGGTTTTCATTTCACATGGTTTCGTTACTCATGATCAATATTTCTTAAAACATTTTCATATCAATATATCAGTAGTCACTCTCGAACCACTTAGATTTTGATTCAATTTTTAGTTTTATCATTATCAAAAAATTAATTACGAGAGAAGAAATCATAATCTTACGACCTCCTGATCAATAACCTTAACATGCCTAGATTTACTCAGAACCATCAAAACTTCGATGCTCTCCATGGGCTGACACCCATCAAAACTTATGTTATCCTGAGGACATAAAAGTGCTCGAAGGGATTACGGAGCAATCCATCAGGCTCTAAGGATTAGATCCAGGCGAGTCTTAGCTCAAATTAATTAGCGTAGGCCCTATACGAGGGCGGGACCCATCTAACTTGGCAGCAGATTTTATTACACTTTCCATGTTTACTCCCTCTCGTGATTCAAAAACCAAAACCCCTGATAAATCCTTCTCGCTGTGTCTGCTTTCTTTGTCTGATATTACCTGGCCATTCCTTTCTTGGCATCCTGTCATAATTACCTTCCCTCTCCTATACCAAACCCCACAAACCCTAACAAACAACACATACGTCTCCTTAATTCTCATTTATCTCTCTCGAAGCAGTTTTCAAGGTTGGAAAAGATGCACGCCAAGACGGACTCGGATGGAACCAGTCATGACAACTCATGGCTACCAAGGTCACCAAGAAGGCCCATATACTACGTTCAGAGTCCATCAAACCATGACCCGGAGAAAATGTCTTATGGATCAAGCCCGACCGTGTCACCAGCACACCTTTACTACCACAGTTCACCAATTCACCATTCTCGCGAGTCTTCTGCGTCAATATTCTCCAATTCACTCAAGATCCCAAGAAGTTTATCTGCGTGGAAACATATAAGGATTGGTGACCAAGATGGTGCTGTTCAAGAAGGTGCTGAGGGTGATAAGGATGGTGATGATTGGGGGAGTGGTGCACGTAATGTGAGACTGTATTTCATTGGGTTCTTGTTCTTTGTTCTTCTGTTCACTGTCTTTTGTTTGATCTTGTGGGGTGCCAGCAAGGCTTACGAGCCTGAGATTTCAGTCAAGGTAAGTTTATTTTCTTCGAAATATTTACCGAGTTGACTCGGTGGCTCTCTGCCGTGTCAAATAAACGAGTCAGTTTCTGTATGTCTTGTGGGGAAATGGAAAAGTTGGTGATGATGCCCGGGGTACAGGGTACTGTGAATGTGGATTAGGAAAAGGCTGTTGTTTTTAGGTTTGCGTAATCCCTTATTTTTAGCCTTTAATCATGTAATCGTGTCAGTAATTTATTTGATTTTGTTTAAAAATAATTAAAGTAATTCATATTGAGGAAAAAAAAATAAAAAGTGATCAGAAAGGTTTTTTTTTTTGTGCGTTCTTTTTAAGCAGAGCATGGTGTTCGAGAATTTTTATGTTCAGGCAGGGAATGATCAATCGGGAGTGCCAACAGATATGCTGTCCTTGAATTCTACGGTCAAGATTCATTACAAAAACCCCGCTACCTTTTTTGCCGTCCATGTCACCCCAACCCCTCTGGAGATACACTATTTCCAGCTGAAACTTGCCTCTGGACAGGTAAACTCTGTTGTGCTCTCATCTCTCCAAACCTGCTTTATCCTTAATTTTCAATAATAGCTAATGGAGGAAGGATAGGATGGTCATTGTGGGTGGCAGTGGGAGGTTCAAGATTTTGTTTGGTAGTAGGACTTTAGCCTTCACGGGGCTGTTCTGAGCAAGGACTTCCGAGTCATGGAAGGATTGTTGGAAGGCTATTTTGACTACAAATCTGGAGTGCCTGTAAAAGACTGCAAGGACAGCCTCTCTTTATTCGGAGATGGGGTGGAAGCCAATGACTTGAGTCGGATGGATCTGGTTTCTTTGTTTTCTTTTCCTTGGCTGTTATGTCAATTTTTATCTGCATTGAGCTGTGGGCCTTGGAAAGAAAAATCTCTATATCTGAAAAGTCTCTCCCACTTGCTGGACTCGTGTGGGATTCTAAAGCGTCTCTGTGTGTCCCAGAATGTTTGTTCGACTGGGAGAGTAAATTATGTCATTGCAACTCGAGCCTTTTAGATACATTTACATATCGATTCATGCATGTGGACCTTCATATTTCATAAAACAATCAACCAAATTATTCGATTTTGTAATCTGTGAAGCATGCAACGATCGAGTTCTGTGAAGATTTAGATGTGAAAAATGGTGTCCAAATGCTGTGTGATTTTCTTATTTCAGCTTATTGTTTGGATATAATTAATTTGTTGTGGATTGGTAAAATAGATGAAGAAGTTTTCTCAATCGAGGAAGAGCAAGAGGACGGTGGCAACGGTGGTGCATGGTTCCCAAGTTCCCCTATATGGAGGGCTGCCCCTTCTCTCTAATGCTAGAGCGCATGGTAACAAAGTTGCCCTGCCTCTGAACCTGACATTTGTCTTGAGGTCCAGGGCCTACATTTTGGGAAGACTCGTGAAGTCAAAGTTTCATAAGCGTGTTAGATGCACTGTTGCTCTTACTGGCCAGAAACTCGGCAAGCCCCACAGGTTGACAAATGCATGTGTTTATCACTGAATGATGCACAGCTGCAAGGGTTATATGTTCGGTTCATTCTTTTGCCATCCACAGTGCTGTTATCTTCTTCATTTCATTTCATTTGGTCTTGAAGAACTGGGAGATGTATGCAATGTAAATTTCAGTACCACATTGTTACAAATGTTTAGAACATAAAATTGGAGCTAATCCTTTACAGGGTTTTTGAGATGGTTTTGCAGTGTGCCGTTCTCCTCTTTAAACCCTATTTAAAAGTGATCACAAATGCAGTCCAATCTATATTTTAAAAAAAATTAAATTTTTTATATTAAAAATTATATTTTATGTTTTAGAATTTTTTTAATATATTGATTTTAAAAGTAATTTTTTTAATATATTTTTACATAAAAAAATACTTTAAATTACAACTACAATTCTAAATAATTTTTTAATGTTGGTGGTTGGCTGGGAATCTGGTGCTTGCTCTTCACTTATTGGGATTTGATCATAAGCTGATAATGCCTTTGCCTGGGTCCAACAAGTGGTATTGGAGATGACGGTTTGCTTTTCACAAGTCTAGATGGCATTGTCAAGCTTTTTATAATTAGTATTATGGTGTATTTGAGAACGAGCTTTAACATGCTAGTCGTTGATTTTTTCTTTTATTTCGCTTTATATTAATTTTTTTTTAGTATTTCTAAATTCTTTTAATGTTAAAAATAAAATTTAAAAAATATTAATTTAATTATTTTTAAAAACAATCACTAACACATTCTTAAATATTTTTTTAGTATATTTAATATTATTGTAGCTTTTGTGGTTATATTTTAGTTGTAGTTTAAAAAATATATATTTAGTTAAAATTATTATGAGATACATTTTTACATGTAAAATAAATAAAAAATAAATCTTCATAAATAAAAAAATATTATTTCAGTTTTTTTATCATATCAAAATTTGAAATGAAATTATGTGTAGGATTTAGTGAAAAAAAAAATATTTGGATAGCAAAACTATTTTTTCTTAGAAGCAAGAAAAAAAACATAATTTATCATATTACTAAATAATCTTTTAGCCAAATAAAATCTACCACCATGAAAGTAAACTTTGGAATGCGATCGATGATGGATTTGGCACCGTTTCTTTCAGATTCAGTGGATAGGTGAATGAGTTATTAACAATTTATATGAACCGATGTCAACGAGTCCATAATTGATCTTTTACGTGTATTGATATGCTGTAAACATTTGGAGCATTTTGCTCTGTAATTATCAGTTGTCATAGGGGTTTGAAGAAGCTGGCATGTAGGCCTTTGATAGCCAAATTCCGTGCCGCGGCAACTACCAGTAGAACACATAGAACAACGCCTAAGCATCCAAGTCCTAGATTAAGACACCACACGGCATCGTGACCTTTTTGATGGGGTTTCTTAATCAAGATCCACATGAAACATGGATAAGCCAGTGTTAAGGGTAAGGTGATCCCTCCAACTAAAGGAGCTAGGCTTGGCAGGAAAGGAAGAGCCACAGCTATGAAGAAGGCCAATCCTCCGAAGAAGAGCCGAAAACCAACGCGAACCCACCATGGGCATCGCTTGTTCTTCATGCTAATGTATCTAAATTCCAGGTTGTCGAATACTGGCATGGCGTAGATTTGGAATGAACTAAGGCAGTTAATCACTACGAGTAAGTATACGAGGCCCCTCGCAAATTTTGATGTGTCGTGCCCATGGAACTGCATAAATGCAGTCAACATCCCTCCATTCGAGGGTATCTGCCAAAGCAGTAGCAAATAATTAGCATATGCAAAAGATGGGCCGTGATGCTGAAATTAAAAGTAGTTAAATGATATGTCATTACTCGTTATGCTACAGTTTTCAGGTTTATGGGATGCAATAAATTGATTGTAGAAGAGAAAACTGTGCTTTTACCTTGTTTCCATAAGCCCAAAATCCAGCTATTGCTAGAGGAAACTGACACATGGCTATTATGATGTACGAGAAACTCACCCCTCTCCACATCGTCCTTTTGGATGGATTTGTTAAGCTTGAAGGCAATGTTCCCTGCAACATCAAACATTGAATTCTCTTATCTTAACGCGGAAGCCGAGAAATATACATTTATTGATGAGCTTTGCCGAGCCCCGACAAGAACAGGCCATGGCATTGTTTTAGTAAATTTCGTTAGGGTTTCTATAGCAGTATATACCTGTAATTTAAGTTGCCCGACAATAACAATAATCAGATTGAACTACGGGTTTTTCTAGATTTAAACTCTAGATATCTTAATGGGAAAGACCACACTAATCTCAACTTAGCTTTGGCTCATTGGAGATTGAACATGAACTTACACTCGTTACAAAAATTAATGATTTCCGCATAATTATCAGAGTGAGCTAATAATAATTTTCATTAATGCAACAATTTCTCGTTCATACCTGAATCTCAAGCACAAGATTATGACCCCTGAAAGCAAGCACAATTATACCAATTGCATTCAAGACATCAAACATTCCGGCCATGCTAGATCCCCCATTGCGTGAGTCATAAGACACACCACTGGGCCTGTCCTTGGAAATGGGCAGTGCCCAAATCAGAGTACAATAACCAATGGCACTAATGGCACCAACTAGTGAGAACCCAGCAATGGAATTCAAGTTAGGTCGCTGAGCCAATGCTATTGCCATGCAAGTGAAGACCAGGAACCACTCTGCCCCGGTCAAAGACTTGGCATCGCATGTAGCCCCACCTTCACACATTAGCTTGAAGAGAAGCTCCATAACTCCAGCTCCTTTTATAATCAGCATGATACATGTGCTCCCTGAGAGGTACATTACCGGAAATATTGCTAGCAACTTTCCAAGCTTTGGACCTGTTCACACAAGATTTAAGATTTATATCTATACACAACAACAAAAGGGACTTGCGGCAGCAATAACAGAGGGGCAGCTTTAAAACCAGCGATGTATTTCAATTGTTTTTAAAAATTTAGCGGCCCTTTTATAACCATACATTTAAAATGTTGAATTTTTATGGCTTTCAAGCTATAATTTTTATAATTATTCGATATTTACAACACATGATTGAAGTTTCTCGATTAATATTGAGGTGCTAGAGTTTAGAGTTTTTGATAACATGTTAAAACCTTATGGTTTTGAGTTCTCAACTTCTTAGGCCTAGCTTTTTTCTTTCTAGCACTGGGTCCCTTCACATCAAAAGGGCTAATCAGTCAGCTAACTCTGAGTTTACATTTTTTATATATATATGTTACGATTTACACTCAAATAATAAATATATGAAGATTTCAAAAAGACAACTGTTTCATATTATAGAGGCATTTTAGAGAGGGAATTTAAAAAGTGTCTCTATTTTTAAGTTTATAGGTAATACTTGACGTGACTAGATGCTACAATATGGGTTTTTATTATCATTTTTTTTATATATAAATATATTTAAATGATGCATACTTTTTTTTTTGTAAATAAAAATATAAGACTCTTATTATAGCCTTGATTGGTTAAATAAGTTGGTTTTTTTAATTAGATGATAAAAAAATTAAAATTTTAAAAAATAATCATGATAAATTGAGAAAAAAATTTTCAAAAAAAAGAAAGATATATTTATTTTTCAATTAATTAAATATAAAGTGATAAAATTTGATAAAACAAAGAAAACAATTGTTCAAGTCAATGCAAGTTGGGATGATAAATATATTGGATAATAAGGTGAGAGTTAACCCGAGTCAACCCATCAAACTCTTTACCTAGATCATGAGATCAGAATAAATCAATATAAAAGAAATTAAAAAATACAAAGTCAATTTACAAAAAAAATCTAAATGTTAAATAATGAAATTTAAAAAAAAATAAATAGAAAAAAAATATCAACTTGCGTTAAATTTTTAATCACATAACTTACGTGATTAGACCAAAAGCAGCATACATAAAAAAACTATGAAGTAAAATCTATAACAAATCAAACGTTCACAATAAAATTAAAAAAAATTAATTATACAAAAAGATCCAAAACAAAAAATAAAAATTAAAAAAATAAAAATAAAAAATAAATTAAAGGGTAACACATATTTTTTATTAAATAATAAAATTAAAAATAAAAACAATTTTAACAAAAGGATAAAAAATAAAAAGAATAATGATCAAATAAAAAAAATACAAAACAGCTCAAGAAAAAATATTAGAAATTAAAAAAATTAAAATTAAAATAACAATAAAAAAAGATAATTTCTGATTTTTGGAGTTAGGAGAAAAAAACAATTAGCAATAAACCACCTAATCATTACCAACACATGCTAACTAAACTAGAAGAAAATGCAATGGTGATTTCAATGACATGACAGGAGAGCGTTTTTCACCTTTAAAAAGTGTTGCACGCATTGCTTTACTCGGTAATAATAAAAAAACCAAGGTAAAAATACTAAAACACTCTTAAATATAAGCTTTAAAATTTTTGTTTCCAAGTATCAATTTACTGTATTTTAAAAAGTAAAAAACAAAAAAACTCTTATATGTTAGTTTTAAATTTTATCTTTAAAGATAAAAGCAATATAATCATTTTATTATATTTAAAAATTTTATAAAGACAAATATACTCACAATGAATCTTTTAAAGACTAATGTTGCTTGTCCAAAAATATAGAAATTATCCCAACTCCCAAGCCATGGTTTTTTTGGAATGATAAAAAAATAATTACACTTGTGTATTTTGAAAATCCACTTTAGCTTTTATATATATATATATATATATATATATGAATCAGATTCTAGCAACATTTCTATTTTTATTTGGTCCCTTTGGGTGGAAGTGGAACTAACCAAAGGCGGCTATAGCAAGCTGTAAATATCTGCTGTAGCGAGTTCTAATTCCAGGAATTGGTTCGTGCAGTTGAACAAGAATCCATATGGTGTAGAGCTGCCATGTAAATGCTAGGGACAAGCTTATTGCCCCCCATACCCTGCAACCATTGAAATTGAATCGGATTGGAGCTGGCACCTTTATATATATATATATATATATATATATATATATATATATATATATATATATATATAGATATAGTAATACCTTTATCGAATAATTTGTTTTTAAAAATTGGACTAAAATATGCTTAATCTATGAGCACAACATGACCAAATGAAACCTAAACATATCAAATATCAATTAAAGAAGCAAACACATTTTATAATCAGATGAGTCTGAGAAATGGTCTCATGCAAAAGATTATCAACAATCCTATATATTATATAGTAGATATAAGATGCTGTCACTCACCATCCGAGAGTGGCAAAAGCTACTGGAAGTAGAAGGGCTTGGATTCCGATTCCTGACGATAACAAATGGAACACTGCAGTAGCGACATTGCCATTTCTCGATTCAGTAATAGGCAGCCAAGCCTCTTGTGGGTCGTCCATCTTCAATGGAGACCACTGATCAACGCTTTTACTTGGCCTGGTGTTGTGTAACAGTCCTGTGATATCACCTGTTCTTGAGGCTGGTGAGAAAGATATAGCAAAAAACAAAAACCTCCGAAGGCCTTAATTGGAAGTAGTAGATAAGAGGCTTATATATATATATCACTAAGCTCAGGAGGTCAGGATGAGAAAACATCACGTATGACACCAGCAATGACATCCTATTCCTTTGCTTAATTTCATAAATTCAAATTAGCACTGATCTTCTCATGCTCCGCA
Organism: Populus pruinosa; assembly: GCA_026413675.1. Taxonomy (NCBI): domain Eukaryota; kingdom Viridiplantae; phylum Streptophyta; class Magnoliopsida; order Malpighiales; family Salicaceae; genus Populus; species Populus pruinosa. The sequence goes on from CM048595.1 coordinate 27,361,739, forward strand.
TGTAGTGGTGTCACTGAAGAAAAAGCAAAACCTAATTTGGCTTTCGACAATCATAAATTAATGCATTAAATGGAAAATGATTTCTCCACGAAAATCTCGTTTTATAATGTCAAGGTGTCCGAATATTTTACTTGATTTGTTTTCAGGCGAATTTCTCTACTCTAGTTTTTTATTATAAAAAAAGTTTGAATTCTATTTTTTTTAGAATAATAGAGATATTATATCAATTAAGCTAGAACTTATTGAAAATTTTCCCAATACTTGAATCAATGATTTTAAATACAATCCAAATACAAAATCTTTCACTCTAGTATAAACAGTAATTCAAAGCACTGAAAGCAGGATATTTTTAGCATCACTGTCCAAACCATAAAAAAAAAGTACACAAGATTATAAGTGGAACTTGATATCATTCTCCTCGTCATTCGTTTTGAAAAAAGTGTAGAGTGTTTTTAAAATTATTTTTTATTTAGAAATATATTAAAATAATTATTTTTAAAATTTATATATTAATACATCAAAATAACTAAAAAACACTAAAATAAGATCGATTTAATATTTACTCAAGGTAATTAAATGCATTTTTAAAATATATCTAAATACAATTCTAACCGCAATACCTATCTTTTTATCTCAAGCTTAAAAGTTATTAAACTCGGCTTTGGAAAACCTATTTGTGAGGTCAATTTGGCTTAATTAATTTGTCCACAACAAATCATTTTAAAAATTTATTAAAAACATTATTTAAAATCAGGTCTAATTATTTAAACTGTGCTTGAGTCAAAAGTTTACCATTCAAGTTGTAATTTTAATAACTAGTACATGTAAAGAAACCGAAGATATGCCCATAAGAAATACTCTGATCCACGACCCATTAGATCAGGGAACAAGGAATCAGAACCCAAATGGTGAAACGAATTGATTAACAAAGTTGACACGAGGATAATGAAAATTATCAAATGATAGATTGGCAAGTGAAACCATCTTCAAAATAGAGAAGACGTTGATACAAGATTTTATAATTAGAGAATTCAAAGTTTAAATTTTATACATAATTTGGTATATTAAGTGAATTAACATATACAAAAAATTGTAGCATTTTTCCTACACTCATGATTAACTATCATTCGGGGTGGAAGAAGTTGCCATGTAGGCCTTTGGTAGCCAAATTCCAAACTGCTGCAACGACCAATAGAACACTCAGAACCATGCCTAAGCATCCAAGTCCTAGATTAAGACACCACATGACACCATGGCCCTTTTGATGGGGTTTCTTAATCGAAATCCACATGAAACATGGATAAGCCAGTGTAAGGGGTAACGCGATTCCTCCGATTAAAGCAGCCAGGCTAGGTAAAAATGGAAAAGCCACAGCTATAAAGAAGGCCAATCCTCCGAAAAAAAGCCGAAACCCAGTGCGAACCCACCACGAGCATCGCTTGTTCTTCATGCAAGTGTATCTGAATTCCAGGTTGTCGAAAACTGGCATGGCGTAGATTTGGAATGAACTAAGGCAGTTAATCACTACGAGCAAGTATACAAGGCCCCTCGCAAATTTTGATGTGTCGTGTCCATGGAACTGCATAATTGCAGTCAACATCCCTCCATTCGAGGGTATCTGCCAAAGCAGTAGCAAATAATTAGCATATGCAAAAGATTGGCCGTGATGATGAAATTAAAAGTAGTTAAATGATATGTCATCACTCACTATGCTACAGTTTTCAGGTTTATGGGATGCAATTAATTGACTGTAGAACAGAGAACAGAAAGCTGTGCTTTTACCTTGTTTCCATAAGCCCAAAATCCAGCAATTGCAACAGGAAACAAGCACATGGCTATTATTATGTATGAGAGAGTCACTCCTCTCCACATTAGCTTTTTGGATGGACATTTTGAACTTGAAGGCAGGGTGCCCTGCATCAAACATCACATTCTCTTTAATCTTTTATATATAGAGAAGCTAAGAAAGGTACAGATATTACAAATATTAATGGGCTTTCCTCGCTCAAATGAGAGCAGGACATGTCATAGAATTTAATATATTTTCTCTGGGCCTTCAATTTTTATATATATTACTAATTTAAGTAGCCTAAAAAGTAAAAATTAGTAATAAATTGATCATTAGAGTATTCTTGCCTGGATTTCAAGCACAAGATTGTGACCCCTGAAAGCAAGCACAATCATCCCAATTGCATTCAAGACATCAAACATTTCAGACATGCCGGATTCCTCCTGTGAATTATAAGATACACCACTAGGCCTGCCCTTAGAGATGGGCAGTGCCCAGAGCAGAGTACAATAGGCAAAGGCAGTGACTGCACCGATAAGGGAGAACCCAGAAATGGAATTCAAGTTAGGCCGTTGAGCCAATGCTATAGCCATGCAAGTGAAGACCAAAAACCACCCTGCCCCTGCCAATGGATTGTCTTCACTTGTAGCCTCACCTCCAAACATCATTTTGAAGAAAAGCTCCATAGTTCCAGCTCCTCTGATAATCAGCAACACACATGAGCCCCCGGATAAATACATTACTGGAAATATAGCCAGCAACTTCCCAAGTTTTGGACCTGTTCACGGACACAATAACATAAGTTACCTCAAAAAAAGCAAGAAAATCTACCTCGAAATTGAAATTTTTAGTGCTAACCAAAGGCGGCTATTGCAAGTTGGAGATATCTGCTGTTGCGAGTTCCATTTCCAGGTACTGATTCATGAAGTTGGACAAGAACCCATATGGTATAGAGTTGCCAGGTAAATGCTAGCGACAAGCATATGATTCCCCATGCCCTGCAACCATTGGACAATTTACCATGACCCAGTAAGCCATCAGTAATTTAATATTTCCCTTTTCTGTATTGCCCAGTTGGCTATAGCTCAACCATTTAAAATTGCTAGCTTATGCTGTTTCTTTTTCTACACTATTTTTACCAAGCAAGACATTAAAAAATTATGTAAGAGATAGCTTTTTGATTCATGCGTCGGAGAATCTTTCAAGAGAGAAAAAAAATGTTCTTGCTTGACTTACCATCCAAGAATGGAAAATGCCACAGGAAGTAGAAGGGCTTGAATCCCAATTCCTGAAGAAAGTAAATGAAACACAGAAGTAACAATATTGCCATTTCTTGATTCTGTAATAGGAAGCCAAGCTTCTTGTGGGTTGACCTCAGACTGGTAGCCTGAACTATCTGAGGAATCATAAACCCTCATGCTTGTAATCATAGCAGCGCTCTGCATTTCTCGCATGGAACTTGCTGCAACGTTGATGACATGAAGAGATAATTCAGGGCCGGTGGCTGAACTGGGAGGGTTGTGGAAAGATAATTGTTCAACATTGCCAATTTCTCCCATGACTTTTCTTTTTTTTGCTTTTGCTTGATAATTTTCTACAACCTCACAGTTCTTGGGGGAGCAATTTGTGAAAGCAACCACAGCTGAGAAGGCGTGACCGCGGCAACCTTTAGCTAGCGAATGTGGGAATGCCGAGTGTTGATATAGAAGACGCAACGCATGATACTATACCCCACGTCACAAGGATACAGCCATGAGTTGACATCACAAAATGACGTCCTGTTTTTTTTACCCATAATTAAACTAGTGCCAATTACCAGCTAAGTGGGGTATAATCTGAAAGATTTTCCAAAACAAATCGAACATCGGACTTCCAAATCATGTTATAAAAACTGGATGGATGTCATGTGATTATTTCGGAGTTGATTTAATTAAACTTTGATGACTCGGTAGGTTATTTTATGATTTACTTGACTCCATCAGAATCAGAATAAAATTTTATCAATAATTTTTTTAATTTTTTTATATAAAGTGATATGGTTGTTTTTTTTCTTAAAAAAAGGTAAAACAACATTCAATTCAAAAACCTAAAACCTTCTCGAAAACTCACCAACCCAAGACAAAACACGGGTCTTCAACCTTTCTTGTATGCGTGAATGGGATTGAAAAGTGGAAAAAGAAAGAAAAAATGAAAAACTCGTTTGAGAGGGATCACGAGAACAGAAGGTCCGAAGAGCCAGCGTGGTTCTTTCAAAGAAATTTCTTGTATCCCATCTTCCTCTCCCATCTATGATCTAACTCGTTGGCGTTCCTGTCAAACATAAAAATAAATAAAAAAGAGTTACCGTTAATGGACAAAGCTTGTATGCTCTTATCATTTTAAGGTAAATTTCATTCTGAATTCAACCACCAGATACACACACCTTTTGGATAGAACAATAATGATTAAATAATAATAATAATAATATATGATTTGACCCATGGTTGATGGGATGGGTCGTGGCCTTTATTTCGTGCTGTCAAAGAGTGGGGCGTTTTTTTTTCTTTTATCGAGGTGGGCGAGGGGCCTCAAATCTCAAATTCAAATCTCGAGACCCTGGAGGAAGGCAGGACGATGAAACATGGGGACATGTTTCACCATTGAAGTCATAGCCGTCTGTTAAATGGGTTGGTTATCTGTATTTCGATTTTTGACTTTCCGAATGAATTCTTTCGCTGGAGTGTGGATCATGTGTAGAAAATTAGAATGAAAGAAAATCTGGTTGTTATGATTATTATTCTCAAATTTTAATGAGCTAAATTTGATCATTAAATATAAATTTATACGGGATCCATTTAAAAATATTATTACTATTATTTTTTTCCCAAAAATATCATCTAACTTTTAATTTTTTATTATCTCAAAATAATTGTTTATTCAAAATATTAAGTTGTTATATTATTAGTACACGTTATTTAGCAGCTCAGTTTACTTATTTTCTTTAACATAAAAAAGTCTAGATGTTACTCATATTTGTTATAGTAAAAAAAATTCAAACCATATTAGGATTGATTTAACGTGATCTAATCTTTTTAATAGGTTTATATACAATTCAAATAACTAATAAAAAATAATTTGATTTAAAATAAATATTTTTTTATAAATATTAAAATGATAACATATTAGATGAAGTTAATCCAAGTTTAAAGATGAAACTACAAAATCTAATTTTTAAATACATAGTATTGAAAAATAAAATTGAATCAATTAAAAAAAATAATTTAAATTAACTATAGTCAACTTGCTAAACTCATAACTCAAATTATAAAACAAGGATAACCTCATAAAAAATAAATCAAACTAAATTATAAATCTTAATTTTTAATCAATCAAATATTGAATGTTAAAATAAAACAAAATCAATTTAAAAACTCGAGTCAACTAAATTAACTCATCAAACTCGCAACTCGAGTTATAAACTTAAGATAATATTACTAAAAATAAATTTAAAAAATTATAAAAATTTAATATTCAATAAACCTCACATTAAAAAATAAAAATAAAATTTTTTAAAAAAAAAAACATCGTTCTAACAAATAATATTTTATAAGAAAGGATATAATAACTTCCTCTTTTTTTTTTAGTTTTTTTTTGTGTCATGTAGAAGGTTAAAATACCATGATCATTAAAAAAAAAATCTTATAAACATGCACGATGTTTTTTTTTCCACGAGGTAACAAGTTTTCAAAGCAATTGGATTTCTTTAATTTCAAGTATCATGCGTTCAACAAAAAAAAAGAAGAAAGTGTTAAGAGATAGATGTAAACTTTACTAATAAGACTCTCACACAACAAAGCCCTTTCCCTGCGAAAACTAGGACGAGAACTTAACCTGAAATTGATAGTTACCAACTCAACTGACATGAATTGGTAGATAATTTTAGGCCCGATCGAGTTTCGAGTAAAATCTCAAAGGTGAAAGTTAGATTTTTTTTCTAACATGGATATTAATTTACCCAACTTGGAATAAATAAATCACAATAAAATTTTAAAAAATTACATGTATATCAACTTAACCATATACTAAATAGTTATAAATTATATTATTTGAATTCAAGTTATGAATATCCTATAAATACCCGAAACCAATCAGATCAAATTTAAGTATAAAAAATCAATACTCAGTTGGGTTCAAACAATTATTTTAAATTCAAGTTCAAATATAAATAGTTAAAAACCCGACCGGTAAATATCCACGAACAGCAAAAAGAGGTTGAGGAGAAATTGAGATCAAATGCTGTCCTTGCCAATCTTAATTCTCACAAGTCTCGAGAGCCCTTCCACTTCCGGGATACACTAATTTTCGAGGCGATCGATTTGATAACATCTCTTTCAGTTGTCTCCAGAATTAAAAAGGAGTTCTTATTTGTCCATCTCAATTGCCACTTGAAGAATTATTGGTTGAACTAGTGAATTTGCCCCCTCAGAATTATTACTCTCAAGCTTAAATTCCAAAAAAGTGTTCGTAGTGACTTCTCTTGTCTGGCTCCAATTCATTGGTGACTTTGCACTTTAATCCTGCAATGTTTGATAAGCAACAGCCCGGTGTTTCCGAAGAAAGAATCACCAGACAGTGGCCACTTATGGAAATATCCTTTTCCTAGCCTTTATGGTGCGCCTGTCATGCAACTTGGGAAATTTCGTCCCTTTGCCCTATAATAGGTAATGCTTGCACCGCCGTGTCAATTAGCTCCATAATTATTATTTTTACCCATTTGCTTATTTGTCTATATAATATCACTATATAACCAAGCAAATGAATTCATAATTTAAAACCTGTCTCTTTATTTGATAGATCAAGAAGAATTTTAGTTCCACACTAAGTCAGTCCTGGCTGCCTCTAATTCACTAATCCGAAAGAAAAAAATATTGTTGATGAGAATGTGTGATTCTTGGTAATGTAGAAATTTCAAACCAATTAATGCCTTTTTGACTAACCAGAGAGTTCGTTTCTTGTAGAGAAAGCTAGAGCTAAACCCTTCCATGAAAGAAGATGGTTGAGGTAAATTCAACTTGGTATGGGTTCGGTTAAATAGACTCGAGTGTCAGGAGGACATACCCTAGAGTGAACCTAATTTAGCACATGCTTAACCAAACACTGAGCTCAAGTGCTAAGGATACGTGCCCCAAGATTAACCTAACCCGAGATTAACCTAACTTAGCATAAGTTTGGCTTAAACGATGAGTCCAAGTATTTAATTGACTTGCTCTAGGATGGACCTAACCTGGCATGGGCTCGGCCAAGCATGGAGCTTAAATGACAAAGGGACCTACCTCTGGGTAAACCTAACCTGACATTTACTCAATCAAAAGCTGAGCCTGAGTACCAAATGGACCCATCCTAAGACGAACCCCCCTTGGCATAGGCTCCATCAAGTATTGAATACAGGTGTTAAGGAAGACCCTTGTCAAATAACAACTAGCAATGAAAGATTCTCAAAGGACAAGAAAAGATTATGGTATCTTTTCTCTTTATAGATTGCCATGAAAGTTAATATTAATAATATTTATTTTTTATTAATATTAAATTTTAAAATATTTATCTCTTATTAATAATAATAACAAATATTTATATACTATTGATTAGTTATACACTATTGATTAGTTATGTCTGAAATGTCTAATTCCCATTAATGTTATGGTGAAAATATGTCTTTATCTTTTTAGGATATATAAAATTACTGAATCTAAATAATATAATTATTTCTCAAGTCATTCATATTAAGGGTTTAGAATTTTTATTCAAAATAAATAAATTCTTGTGAGTATTAAAATATTTATTGCATCAAATTAAAAACAAACATTTTGTTTAAACTTAATGTTTTTTATTGTAGTTATTACTTTTTTTTTTCTTTTAAAAATTACTAATTTTACAATTAGAGGATCTCAAATCTTAAAAAGAAAAACTTTTTATAAATAAAAAAGGTGCTTGTCGTTGGATAATTTTTATAAAGATAAAGAATAAAAACTTTTAAACACTAACTTTGTATGACTCATAATCCAACCACCAAAAACATCCTATTTCTAGTGTTTGGAGCATCATCTCCTCTGATGTTAAATCTTGGACTTTGTGATGACGTGAGATAAAATTCCATTACTATGTATTGGTTTTGGTCATTGTAAGACATTTATAACATGGACTTGCTATAAGCGACTTCTTTTTAAAGGATTTTTACCGTTGATCGTCCTTGTTTTGTGGACTTAACCTAACTAGCATCTCGAAGTCTATATTGCATGTGGCTTTCTTTCTTCCATGATAAGAAAAAGAGCCACAGTTGTTCACTTGTTCTTGCTCTCATATTAATTAATCAAAGATAATTCAGATTCTTTTTTTAATAATGCATGTTGCATGTTACTCTATTCATTCCATAATGTTAACTGGTCCGATGAGAAAATGAAAATTAATAAATCAATTAGAAAACCATAGCATATATTTTATTTCACTCATATAACTTAGCAATAGAATTAAATAGAATTAATGGTGTTTCTTAATATTTCAAAGAAATAAAGCATCATCTTTATTTTGTTCATATTGGACTCAAGAAACAATAGAAGTTTCACTAGAAGGAGAAGACAAGATTTTTATGGCAACCCTCGATCCTTGCTTAAACAGCTACGCTCACCACCAGTCACAGCCACGATTTTTGAGACAGAACCATGCTCTGCATCGTCAGAGAGGACTCGTATGCGAAAGTTAAAATAGAGCCGAATCACTCTGTCAAAAAGTAGAAAAGTTTACCCAGAAGCATCCATGTGGATGCATGACTTTAATGGATACACGTATCTGAAAATGAAATAATTGTTGTTTAAAAACAATTATATAAAAAAATATTACAATAATTTTTTTATTTTTTTAAATTATTTTTAAAACCGCGTCACCCCATAATGCACACCACCAACCCCAAGGTGCGCGCCTTGTCAGGTTTGATAAAGTGGGGCAGACATGCCATGTTCGCAAAACGTTAAAGAAGGCCCTTTATTGAAAAAAAAGGAAAGAGATGATAGGGGCAACAAGGTTGATTTGGTTTAAGATTTAGGACTAAGTTTCGTTATTATTTCTTCTAAAAATATAATATAGTAATTAACTATAATTAACTAACAATGGGAGCTCCTCACATAGTACATAGTGCTGTTTAGTGAAACAATATTTTTTTTTAATTTTATTTTTTAATATTAATTTTATTAAAAATTAAATTTTATAATTTATTTATGAGATTAGTCTAGTTTTATAATTTAAATTACTAATTTTTCAGATTAATTCAATTGATTCGGGTATTTTTAAGTTGTTTTTTGTAATTTATATTTATTTAATTTAATTTTTTATTATTTGAGTTGATTAAAAATTAAATTTTATAATTTATTTTAGTTTATTTTATATAAAACTATTCTAATCTCATTACTTGATTTAATGGGTTAATTAAAAATTAAAATTTATAATTTATTTTGATTTATTTTATATAAAATTATTTAATTTCATAATTCAATTTAATAGTTTGACCGAATAAATTAAATTATTTTTTTAATATTTATATATTTTTAACTTGATTTAATGATTTGAAAGGATAAATTAGATTTAAAAACATACTTAAAACACCTATATTTTTTTACTTTTTTTAAAAAAATTGATCGCGCAAGTAAATGATAAGGTTTACATCTAATTCATTATAATATATATATATATATATAATGGAGTAAAAATATGACGTCCATTAAAAAAAAAAAAAGGAAAGAAAAAGGGCAAGGGCCCATTTTAAAATGCGAATGACATGTCTCCATAGAGAATAAATGATGTCGTGATGCGCATAGTGAATAGTAAAAAAAAATATAGTGATGGTTAAAGTAGAAGTCACGACCTTTCCTTTCCTTGCTTTATTTTGTGCCTAAAGTTAAAGGAAATCCAGAAATAACGACATCATTTCAGAGAGATTGAAGAATTTTGGTCATGCTCAACAACCATTGAATGCGTATGGTATTTATTTTAATGTAGAATAACACTTTTCTTTCTAGAATCTTTTTTTTTTTTTAAAGACGAATGAATTCTATAAATTTAATAGTTAAAATTTATTTAAAAGGTGATCCTCGGAATAACCTTTTTTATATATATATAATTAGCATTAAATTACTCATTCTTAAATAAGGTATTATTCCTTAAAGTAAATCATCCATGTATTATAGTTTCACTACTTTCTGGATGTGCAAAATATTGTCCGTTCCCCATGTATCGTGTAAACAACCTGAATCAATTCTTTCAAATATGGATAGAATATGGAATTATTGGGCAATTTAATTAATCAAGTTGCTAATCACATATTCAACTTTCATGAGACCCTTTTAAAAAATAAAATAAAATAAAATTAATAGCATATTTTCATTATTCTTGTGTCACCAATTAATCTTTCTTCTGTCGAATAGTTGAGAGCAATACCTAATTTTTAATTTGCGAGGAGGCTGCAACTATTTCATGATCAAACGGATGTATATTCCATGTTTATGTAGTCGAGATAAGGAAACTCAAACAAATTAACAGGTTTAAAATGGATAAAATATAGAAAGCAAAAAAACTACCAAAAAGTTTATTTTTTTAATGAACAATTGAAAGTAACTAATAACTACACTAATAAATAAATAGCAAGATTAATGTCCAAGTAAACTCAGACAATAAGCTAAATCATACTTAGAATATACTTTCCCGAATATCAGGTGCATAGCTATAAAATATAGGCTGCCGAAATTGAAACTGCAGCAGCTGTATTCTTGCCGACTCATAGGAGATTTTGCTTCGTCTTTATATTGATTAGTCCCCTTTGTTGACCCACGCATCAAATTTAGGCCAATTGTTGAAGTTTAATTGAAAAATACTTGTTTTGGGTGCAAACATTTTGCACTAACCATAAACAATTCATTTCAATAGGGCTCATGAGCCCAGTTTACTGTAAGGCTTGACTCAAGACAGCTAATTAGTGGGCTAAATTGGTAGGTAAAAGTAAGTAAGGAAAGGCCGGCAGAAGAGAAATGAATCATGTATTGCAAAACGGTTATGTTACAAGCAAATCTATTTGTTTTTTTGGGCTATTTATTTGCTTTCCTGCAAACAAATCTCACAATTACATATAAAAAAAATACTTAAATATGAAAATCCCTCCTTTCGACGTTACATATTTATTCAATTACTTAGGCTTGAACCACTGGAATTTACTGTCATTCTCTTTGATAACATAAACTCCAGCAGCCATCAAAGACACACTAAGAATCAAACCAATGATTCCCAGTCCCCAATTAAGGTACCACATCTTGCTATACTTCTTCGGTTTCCTCATTTTAAGCCACATGAAGCATGGATAAGCCAATGTGACTGGCAGTGATATTCCTCCGACTAGACCACCTACACTTCCAATAGATGGGATTGCGACAGCCAAAAAGAAGACCCCATACCCGAAGAACGCCCTCAAAATCACTCGGAGCCACCATTGGCATGGCCTCTTCATCCTCTTAGTGAAAATTGACTCTAACTCATCAAACATTGGCATGGCGTAGATTTGGAATGAGCTAAGAGCGTTTACTATGATCAGTAGACTAACGAGTCCCATGATAAATTGTGAGGTGTCTCCCCTTCGGTATGCATAGAAGGCAGATTGCAAACCACCATTTTTTGGTATCTGAAAATCAAGACAAGATCTGCTTCCTTTAGATTTAGAAGAAGAAGAAGAAAACCACCCACACCAAAACTAATTTGGAACGACGTAAATGTGAAGATTATAGAAAGTACCCTTTGACCGTATGCCCAAAAGCCTCCAATTGCAAGGGGGAATATACATGCTGCAATAACTGTATAAGCAGCCTTGGCACCCCTCCACATTGGCACACGAGATGGGTGCTTCTCACTTGAAGGCATAGTTGCCTGCAAAAAACATCAAATTGCACCCAAGACAGCTTTAGGAAATTAGGGTTATTTTCTAATCCTAGTAAAATGAAGAGCATGATATTATCTTCGCTATAATAATCTGTTGTACATTAGATGTCACATTTGACAAACAACCTTGGAATGAATGCCTATGATCTCAATAATTGAAAATCAAATAGTTGTTTTAATTTATTTTATGTCAAAAGTCAAAGGTCAACTATTGTTGCTGGGAGTTTTTCTACGTTCTTTGCGTAGACTTGCAAGTTACATGAAAAAGAATCCACATGGAATAAAGACTTCAACAAAACTGTTTCAATAAATAAATAAAAAGGTTACTCTAACACAAAATTTCCCTTGGTCAGAAGATTGTGAAAAAAAAGGTTAAAGGTAAATCAAGAAAAATCTGCAAAATTAAAGTATTTTTAATTCCCTTATAAAACATGCTCTCACAGCTCTAGTGAATATGCACTAATATTTTCAAAATTTAAAAAATATCTTACACTATTACCTATATTTCCACAAATTTCCAGCCATCAAGACCAAGTAAGTAAATCCTTAACATGTTCCCTTAAGGTATACATAAGAGATCAACAACTCTAATAAAACTCAACCCACATTGTTAACATATTCAGTTCCTTGCTCATGCTTGAATTGCTTCCTATTTATGCAAGAACAGTTCTTAAAACACTATCCTTGCTTGATTCACAAAGTAATATATAAAGGTGGCACAAAAAAAAAGGAAAATTTGGAGAGCTAGCGAAACATTTTTGTACCTGGATCTCTAGTATAAGATTGTGCCCTCTAAATGCAAAAGCAACAATGCCAAGTGCGTTCAGAACTTCAAAAAGCCTATCAACCTCCTTTGGCCCACGAACTGGTTTGTATGAAATTCCAGGCAGCCTGTCCTTGTTAACAGAAACCATCCACATAATTGTGCAGTACATAACAGCCGTGATGGATCCAATTAGGGAGACACCAGCTATTGAGTTCAAGTTTGGCAGCTGAGACAGAAGAACTGCAGCACTAGCAAACACCAGGTACCATTCCACTGGTGTTAATGTTTTGACTGTGCATGATTGACCACATACAGTCTGGAAAAATAATTTTGATGTTGATCCTCCAATTATGTTTAGAGCCACACATGTGCCTATTGATAGGTACAATATTGGGAACAGGCCTAGCCACTTTGCTTTCTTCTCACCTGAATTGTATAAGAAGCCATACTTTAGAACATATTAGTAGTCAAATAAGCACAAATCTTGTATTTGTAGCAATATCAGGGTGAGTTTTCTTCTGCATGTTAAGTTTCAGAAAAATAATATTTTGGTCAGTTGAATTTATTATTATCTTTTATTGAATCAAAAACATTTTTTTTTATTTGTTAATAGTTAAACAAAAAGATGAACACATACCGAAATTTGCACTCATAATTTGAAGATATCTGCTGTAGCGAACGCCAGTTTCAGTATTTTCATGGAGTTGCACAAGTAAATAAAGGGTGTAAAGCTGCCATGCGAAAGCAACAGTCAAGGCTATGATCCCCCATGCCCTGTAACAGAAAAATGATTAAGCTCTCTCTGCTATAGTCTCCAAATTGGTTCAGTAACTAAAACTTGTTGAATCAAAGGATTAAGTATGATATTTTCACCTACCAGCCAAGGACAGTGAAGGCGACAGGGAGCACAAGTGCTTGAAAACCAATTCCTGAGCAAAGGCAATGAAACGCTGCATACCATGCGTTTCCATTTCGGGACTCGGTGATAGGAAGCCAAGCATCTTCGGGGTCTAGCCTAGTGAGTTTGAGAGCCCTTCTAATAGGACTACCTATAGGGGTAATAAAGCGAGGTGTTCTAATTCTTGGGGTTGCGTTTCTTGGGGTTGAGTTTTTGGGGGTTTTGCTTGGAACAATATGATCAGGTGTGAGCAAAGGTGATCTAGACAACGACGGTGAATGAAATTGCGACGGAGGAGCTGATATCGGTGGCGTTGGTGCCACTGAGGCTGGTCTTGGTGTCACAGGAGTAGAGTTTGCATCAACAACTTCACCCATTATTTTCTTTTCTTTTAGTGTTCTTCTGGTCCTCCCTTTGCTCACAAACTAAATAGTGAAGTTAGACTATATATATAGACCTTGATTTCCTATTTTATGCATTAAAAATTCCAAAACCTCATATGGTCTTAAAGGGCGTGTAAATGGGAGACAATGCTTGGATAACTTGTAGAATTTCCTAGTCTAAAGAAAGGGTTACACAATATTCCAAAAGGGTTTCGAAGACGTGGAAAAAAATTTAAGATTTCTAGCAGCCAACCGCAGACCAGCTATACTTTGTCAAACTAGTGGCTTTCTGAATCTTTCTTTTTAGGACTGCCGGTCATAATACGTCGGCTGCAGAAAAATTATATTGGTCAGCACTACGGGATGCATACCCCATGCATTAACTAAAAAATGCCCTTATCGTTATCCGACTTTGACTTGGAATGGAATAAGTCCTGGATAATATAAGCTAAAGTAAGCCTTTTCTAAAACCAAAATTAAGTATGTAGGTGAAAATAAAGGTGCTTGATTAGAATTATCTACGGTCACCTACCATTTTTAAATTAAACCTACCCAAGAAGGTGAGTTTACAAGGTAATTAAGAGGGAGAAGCACGAGCAGAACAGCACACTGAGGCTTAGAGTTCCTCGACACGGGAATTTTATGGCAGCTAAAATGTTTCTCGATTCTCACATCGTGCACAACTTAATTTTATTAATTGTATAATTATTAATATATGATTAGGATTTTTTCCCCCTGGCTCCGTTCACATTACTGGATTACTCTAATTAACATTGCTATACTTTAGTAAGGTATGATTGGTGGAACTAGCTAAAGATTAAAAAAAAATATATGTGAACAAGAGAAAAATGGTCCGAGTGTGGTTTTAGTCAAACATCATAAAATTACTGATCTACGTAAAAGATAAAATAAACAGGGGTAAACTTTTTCTTGCTCAATTACTTATTACATGTAGATCAGGAAAAAAAATACTAATCAATGAAGGATTTATATGGTTGTATTTAAATGAAGTCTGCCGCTTAAAATAGATATGAAACCACCTGGATTGTTCTCACGCCTCTGTCAACAATATGTAAGCTGTATTTGGGAGTGCAGTCGAAATGTTCTTCTGAAATTTTTTAATTTTTTTAACTTATTTTTTAATTTTTTAAATTATTTTAGTATGCTAATATTAAAAAAATAAAAATAAAAAATATTATTTTAATATATTTTCAAATAAAAAATATTATAAAAAATAATTTTTATCAAACTTGGCTTATAGTTTCGCTCATAGTTTCTGTTATGACTTTTTTTAGGGCAGATAAAATTTTTGTTCGAGTCTCATTCTTGATTGTGAATTATTTATAAAGGGAAAAAGGAGCTTCTAAGGAACATTATCAATTTTAATAATTTGGTAAATCGTTCACACAAGGTAGATTAATGTAACTTGGGCTCAGCAAAATCTTTTTTCAGATTACGGTAATAAATTATGTTATATATGTTTAGAAGAATAGAATTTCGAATGTCTGATGTCAACAATTTTAATAATAAAATCTGAAAAGTCAACCGAAACGTTTGAATTTTCTTTCCTGTGCTTTAAATCATCTCATGCACTTTGGATCGGACCTGAAATTAAATTAAATTATAACGTTAACGAAAAATTTTAAAATGGGGAGAATAATTGCTTTGTATGGTTTGATGGTGGATGAAAAGACACGTGATAGTTCTGATTATTAATAAGGAATTAACCAGTTCATTTATGCTTTTACATGCAATAGGCTAATTGATGATGTCAAAGAATTTGACATGATTAGTCGGTGTCTAGATAATAATTAATTTTATATTTATATTTATTTTTTTTATAGCCTATGAAATATATGATTGATGGTAGAAGTTTAGGTATTCATGAAATAGTATTTTTCTTTTGTGAGTGGTTTAGAAACTATTTATTGATAAAGTCATGATTTTTAGATAAATAATTCTAATAAATAAAAAGAGAGCTTTAAGTTTCTAAAACAATGGTTTTCTTGTTTCAGTATAATAAATACTCTAAGAATTAAAAAATGAATATTTGGAGCTCTTTACTTGAATGGTTCATAAGATATTTATAATCTTGACTCTTGTTGTTTTGATTAAGTGGAGGAGTTGGTGAATTATTTTCTTTAAATAACATTAATGAGCGATAAAAATCTTTTATGTTTTATTAATTAGAGATACAAATCTTTTACACATTATTAGTGAGAGACAAATATAATTTACAAATCATTAATGAGATGAAAATATGACAGGCCATTAAAAAACCTTTTATATACCTATAGATGTCGGGACATGATTACTCCTAACAAGCATGTTAAATTTCACAACTTATATTGACTTGGGATTAACACGTGGCTAAACTCAAGTATATCAAATTTAACAACTTGTCAAACCCACATTCAATTTAGCTTAGTAAGTGATTAAATCCAAACATGTTAGATCTAGCACCTTATCAGATCCACGTTGATTTAAACTTGACATATAATCGAACCCAAGTATCTAAATATGATTTGTCTAACAACTTGTCAGATCATGTTCACTTGGGCTCAACACATGATCAAACTCAAGTATATTGTGTAAATCATCGCATAAAAGTAGAGCCATAAGAAGTAAGGTCTTGATAAGTAATGGAAGCTTAAGATTAAAACAAATGAATAGATGATGGAAATTATAAACTCTTGGGTAAAATCTATAAGGATAGTGAAGTAAATATTATGTTATACAAGTGAATTGACTATTTATATGAAGGGGATGATGATTGATTTGGAAATGTGAAAAAAAAATGTTTATGTTAATTTTAAAAATAAAAACAGGAGAATTAACCTAAAAATAAAAACATATAGAATGTGAATAAAAATTAAATAAAATTTATTTATCAGGAAAAAAGAGTTGTGGCATAAAATTTAATGAATTTTGATTTTGCCTAGACAAGCATTAGGATATGGAAAATATAGACAAATATAAAAAGATACAATATAAACTACTAACTTGAAAATTTATAAAGTTGTGATAAATATGGAGATGTTTTTATATAAATTTGGGTTGAAAATTTTTAGAAAAGTATTTTGAAATTTTGAAATAAATTAATGTATTATTTTACTCGCGAATGACCCTGACCATCAATATAAGCCCTGCCAGTAATTGTGCAATTTTTAAACTGAAAAGAGATGAAATTCGAGGCAAAATTATATTATAAACAGGGATGGAAGTTTTCAATAAATTAGTTAAAAATATAGAAGATTTAAGTAGGCAAAACAATACAAAAATTTAGATTTTTTATTTTAAAAATTACTTATTATTGTCCAGTTTTACACTATTATGTATAATTCTTAATGTGAGTGTTAGATCAGGCTAAAATATTACAAATAATTTACTAGCACATCTTTCTATCATAGATTAAATTTTCAGGTGAATCTGAGTAAGACCTTGTGATAGTGTTAGAATTCAAGTAAAATAATATATGAATAATAAATAAGATAAAATTGGAAATTTAGCTAAAAACTCTTCCCTTTCTATTGAAAAACCTGATGTGCAATGATTAGTACTTAAAAGTATATTTTTATCAAGGTTTTATATCATTATTTTGCACTTGAAGTATCAATAATTCCTTAACTAAAGCATATTTTATAATAATATATCTAATAATATAAGATACCTTTAATTTGTGATAAATGTTCATTTTAAATGCAGAACTATCATGTAAATAAAAGGATTGATTGATAAATTTAAGAACTGAAATTAAAAGGATAAAGAGATGACCAAACTTAGAAAAGAGATGTCGGTGGAATCTAAACCGGGACACTGTTTGATAATTGAGTCATATCTGGAGCTTCTTGAGCTACACGCATTGTATTTTAAACGTATCATCTAGTATTATATATACATACATACATATATATATTGCTCCATGTGTCTATCATGATTTTTTTACTTTAAAAAACAATGTTGTTTCATTCAAAAAATATCATATATTTTATTGTTTTGTTATATAATTAAATAAAAAATAATATCTAAAATAAAAAAAACTTAATTTACATCATGATTTTACTTAGTTCACTTAAATTCATTTTATTTTTAATAAATTATTATTTTTTATTAATTTTATCATTTATCATTAAATTAATTTAAAATTAATCTTTTTAATTTATTTATCTAAATTTTACAGGTTAACTCAAGTTAATCCATATAAATTTAATATTTTTTTATTTTAGTATTAAATCAAAATATTATTCCATTCATGATTAATATCTATCTATTTTTTATAAGACACGCCATTAATACCTGGACTTTTTGCACTTTAAAATGTTTAGCTAGATAATTAGAGCTTTCGATATGGTTTATTTTATTAGTACCAGACAATGGAACATGAAAGCAAAAGCATTATTTGATTTCTCAAATGATTATTCCTTTTGAATGGGTCTGAAGAAGCCTTGGGATCTAATTTAAGTGATTTTTATATTATTTATTGGATCTTTCATTCTGTTAGAGAAAATGATTAATTAATAATCAATAAAATAAAAAAGTTTGATTGAATTTTTTGAAGTTTATTCACTATTATAAAATTGGGTGCCGGTCACTTACGGAATTGATGACAATTTCAGAAACTACATGCTAAAGACTGCTGGCTAGTTTGTCCTTTACCGGGACAAGAAGATAATGAACATGATCTACTACTCATCATTGGCACAACCACACCACTGTCTTTTCCATTTCTTCATCGACTATCCCTTGGGAGAAAGACACTACATGTTTCATGAAGACTGCATTACATGGTAATGTGATCGGTCCGTCGCCTGGTGGGCCAAATTCTTCTTCAGACATTGCTTGGAGTCCTCTAACAATGATGCTGTTAAGGTATGAAATAGGAACATGAAACGTCTTTGATCATCTGTGTAGACGACAAAATGCCCTTATCTGCTGCTGTTAAGGTATTAATAGACTAAATTGCATAGTTATCCGTGTAGGCCGAGGTTGACGGTTATCCGAGATATCTAAATTAACCTGAAAAAAATAAAAAAATATTTAAAAATTTAATATTTTATATATATAAAAAAAATTCATGTAGATATAAACTATATATGTTATAAATAATAAAATTTAAAAAATTATTTTAAATATTTCATATTAAAAAAATATTATTATCTTATCCTTTTAAATTAAAGTATTTAAACTGAATTTTTTAACCCATTTAAAAAAATATAACTTTTTTTTTATAAATATAGAGTATATATATTAAAAAGCTTAAAATACTACAAATCTCACATTAAAAAAAAACTTATTTTAGTATTTATATAGGGAGCTTTGAAACGGGTTAATAACTAATTGATATATATATATATATATATATAGAAGGGGTCTTTGGCAAGGAGATAAAACACATTTGAAAAAAAAAAGATTCTCTCTTGGGTTTCGTTGAGTTACCAGGGTTTCGAGTTGACCCAACAACTCAAATGGTTTTTTCTGGGCCAATTACAGACTCAAGTTTTGAATGGAACAAATCTGGTCAAGACCTCTAGTCACCGGAGTTCCCAGTTAATCCTCTGAGCAAGGCTGAGTCTGATAACCATGTTAAATTACTAAAACATATCTCTTCTGCTTTAAATTTGTATTATCCATATTAAGGATTAGGGGTGATTATTTTTGGTTTGGTTCGGTTAAGTTTTTATCTAAAAAACAACTAAACCAAAATTAAAAAAAAAAATCAAATTGAAACTTATTCCAACCGATCAATTTCGATTCAGTTTGGTTTATTTTTTTAAGTCAAAAACCGAATAACTTATATTGTTGTTTTAGGCTTTCTAATGGGCTTATAATTGATGTTAATATTGTCCAATTTATTTAAAAGATTTTAGAGTATATTAGATTTTTTTTGCCATTCATTAATATTAAATTGTTAAAGTCAATTTTGTGTTCAATATGTTGCAAGAATTCCTAATATTTTTCTTTTCTTTTTGTTTGAGAGAGGAGGTTATTTGTTGTAAGAGAGTTTAAATAACACACATAAAGTTAAAATCTAAATTAAAAAGTATTATTTAAAAAAGGCTTAAAAAGAAACAACAAATAATATTATCATAAAACACTTCATACCAATAAAAACTTCATTATGCACATTATCCCAATTAAGAAGTACATTAAGAACATTGCATTTTGATTCCTTAATACTATTGACATCAAAACTTGGAATTTAAAATCTAGAATTATAACATGATAAATTAAAATAAAACATATAAAAATAAAAAAATAGTATTTTTACCATATGTTTTCAATAAATATCATAATTTTTTAACTAATTATCATATGTTGTTATAAATAACTTTCCATCAAATTCTAAAAAATAAAAAATTAAACATGTTAAATTCAAAATGTGTTAATTAATAAATCATAAAATAAAAAGTATACATTCATAAGAAAAAAATTATCTAACTCAAGGTTTTTGTAGCTTTTAAAATCATTCATCAAGGTTCTAAATTTGACAACAAATAAGTGCTTGAACTATTACTGGAGAAAGAGAAATTTGAAATTGATCGAGTTTATAACTATTGTTATTTATTCAAAAGCCACTATGGATATAGGAATAGCTAGCATATATTGTGCAACCTTCGGATGTATTTTATATTTCAAAGTATTACTCTTCCACCAACCTAAAATATTTAACTTATTATCATTTAGATCCTTATAACTATCAATCATATACCTCTCAACCTCATTTTTATTTTTCATATTGTCTTCCATATGTAAATGCCTTCTGAATTAACCAAAATATTAACATTTACCTCCATGCCATTAATAATATTAACATCTTGTTTATACTTATTATCATCAACTACTTCATTAGCTTTCAAATAAAACTTATACAAGTTCATTAAAGTATCTTTCACATTCTTTGTTAGTAATTATGCTTTCCAATAATGATACAAGTTACTAAAACAAAATTTTACATATTTCAACTTGAAATGTGGATTAAACCATTAATCACATTTACGTCAACAAAATTCTATTTTCTACTATAACCTCAATACTTCTCAAACTTTAACATCAAACTTTAATATTATTTTCATTGTCATTCCACTTAAAAGATTATCTCTATTTTTATACAATTGCAACCAATTTGTGTGCATGCAAATCAATTTATTGATATGACATGCAATGAGCGAGAAAATATCAATATAATCATGTGAAAAATATTTAAGAACTTCACCAAAATTATAGCATATTCCTAATCCTCTAAACTAGGTGGTCTTTTTTTTTTTCATTCCCCTTTGAATGAACCTCCAAAAAATAACTCATATACCTAGGTTTATTTTCAGCTAACCTCATAAACACCTTTTCAAAATTTTCAGGAACTTCTAACATAAGATAAATTGAATTTCATCGAGTTATAACATCTAAAAACAATATTTTTTTTTACATTTTATATGCAACTTTTCCATAAATTTCCTAAATGCTTGTCTAGAAGGTGAAGATCTCACAAACCTTGTCATAACCCAAATTTTGATTTTTTTTTATTTACTAAAAAATTGATGAAAAAATGATTAAAAAAAAAGTAAATGAAGAATGAATTAAAATTTGGGTTAATGGCAACATGATTGGAAAGTTTAAATATTTAATTAAACTCTTAACTAGTTTAATTAATTAAATCAAGAGTTTAATTGAAGAATTAATAAATTTTGAGAATTAATTGAGATTGGGATTAAGTTAATTAATCAAGGAATTAATGAGTTTGAGGACTTAATTAAACTTTAATTTAATTAATTAAAAAAAACAGAGGTTTAATTGAAGAAATACCAAAGTTTGGAGGTTATTAAGAGAAAATTGCTAGAAAATTAAAGTCCAAGGACTAAATTGAATGGTTTGGAAATTCAGGGCTGTTGTGTAAACAACATACCAATTTAGGGATCTAATTAAAATTAACTCATAAAGGGCAAAAATTAAAAGAAAGTTTAAGTGATTAGGGGTCCAATTGCCGAATTTCCAAAGCCCAGGGATCAAATTGAAAACTTCCGTTTCCAGCCAAAACGCCGCCGTTGCTAGTGGAACAGCCGTGCTCGTCTTCTCCAACCCGGTTCAATCGGCTGAAAATCTGCAACGGGTTCGATCCAATCGTGGACCACGCCTCTCGCCTGTAATCTTGTCCAGGGAAGATGACAGTCCTGCGAAGGCAGGACTGTTTAGAGGCAATCCGAAGTCTCTATAAAAGGAAGCCGAAAACCAGAGCACTGGGGAGGGAGAAAAAAACTAAAAAACGGAGGAAACTAGAGCAAAACAGAAAAAAATCAACCCAAAAATACAGAGTCGAGAACGCAAAAATCAACCCAAAAACGGAGCAATTCACAAAAAAAAAACACATACAGAACCCAGAAAAAAAACCCAGAACCAGAGGCAGCAACAAGAAGGCAAGAAAACGGAAAGATAACAGAAAAGAAGAAGGACCCAGAACCAAAACCATCGGGGAGAACCGACATCATCATCATCTTCGTTCCTTCGTTTCTAAAGAAAACAGAAGCAGAGAGGAGACGAACGAATAGGAGGAGGAAGGACACAAACCAAAAAAATAAAAAAGGAAGAGAACATCCAGCCACCACGCCTTCCTCGTCGTCTTCGTTCCTACGCGTCCAGGTAAGCTTCTCGCTCCCTTTCATTTTAGTTCCATAAGCACAGTGAGAAGTTAATTTTAATTGCCTTCCCACTGTGCACGACATGCGTGAATAATTCACGCATGCGTGCCTCAGCCAGCCAGGTCACTGGCTCGGGCCAGTGACCAGGCCGGGCTGGCTGGGCCTAGCCCATTTCATTTGGGTTCGGCCCATCCCAAAATATATAAAAATTAAAAAAATTAGAAAAAAAAAAATAAAAAAGATAGAAAAAAATTAAAAATTAAAAAAATCTGTATGCACAAATAAAAAATAATGTAAATTTATTGGTTTATTCACTGACGCCAGAGTCAGGAATAAAAATACCGGTTTAAATTTATATTATTTTTATTTATTTTATTTTACTTAGCTAGAAAAAATAAAAAATAAAAAATATGTGCATGCATAAAAAATAAATTTATTTTTATTTATTTGTTCACTAACGCCAGAGTCGGGAATAAAAATACTGATTTAAATTTATTTTATTTTTTGTGTGATGCATAAAAATAAATTTATTTGATTTGTTTATTCACTGACGCCAGAGTCAGGAATAAAAAAAACTAACTGATTTAAATTTATTTTGTTTTTATAGCTACGTGATATTTACCAATGCCAGAGTTGGAAATATCTGTAGTTAAGTATTCACTGACGCCAGAGTCAGGAATATTACATGCAAAACCACCGTAGCATAAACCAACAAAACATTAGCAATTATTGACAAAGTCAGCAATGCAGCCTGCCTTAGGCAGGACGCTAAAAGGGGTGATAATATCTTCCCTTTTTGTGTAATCAGTCTCGAACCATAGAATCTCTGTTGACCAGTTAGGGTTCCTAGTAACCATAATACTAGGTGGCGACTCCTTAAACAAAGATCATTCACCATTTAAGAATAGGATGCCAGAAATCCGTTCTTTCCATTCCATGAATTATATTTTTAAGGCCGCCGCGATGTCGGGTGCGACAGAATGGCGACTCCACTGGGGACTTTAGGACTAAGCTTTGCCATTTGTATTTTTTTATTGCTAAACAGTTTTTGTCGTACCGTTTTTGCTTCCTTGTTGTGGTTATGTTGAGTTTATCATGTTTTATTTGTTTTTGCTCTTTTTTATTGTTTTATCATGCATAGTTATTCATGTTTATCATGCACATATATTGGATATGAATCTAAGGTCTTCATGCATCACTTATCTCATTTTTTACATGTGGTATCAACTTTAAGATAAGTGGAGGAGTAACGGCACCCTAATGGCTTTAGCCTGGGTAAGGCTCGTGAAACTATCCAACTCTTGCATGATTGTTTGCTCGATAGTGGTTGATATGCCAAACTGATATTACTCAGGGCCTCTATCTTCACACTGCTTGTAAACCTCATATCAACCTTTTGAGGGCGATCACTGAGCATGCGAAAGACCTTTGAGACTAGATAGCAAAATTAACCTAAAACATTTAATGATTAAAACTTATCTTTTAGGTTGATCCCAGCATAACTTTACTGAGATAAAGCTTAAACGTGTAAGCATCATTATTACAAGGCTTTTTGGGTGATATAATAACCGCTGTTCTTAAGACAACAATTGTTGAGCATGGACTCTAGTTTGAATTCTTGCAAATGACCGAGGGAGACTGCTTTAGACTGGATGTCGATGAAATACTGTTACTTAAAGATATTAGATGCTTAGTGAAAGACACCAAGAATGTGGCTGAAAGCTCAGATGACAAAAAGCTAAACAGATCTCCTCTTGGCATTGCAATGAATATCGGATTCGAATCTGACCATATATTTAAAAAAATAGCGATCATTATGTCACCCCCCAAAAGGCAAATCCATACCCAATATGTTGTATTCATCTTCATGCATGTTTGAACATACAATTATGACCTGTCATAATATTGCACTCCAGGTGAAATATAGGTCCCCCATCGAAACACGGTTATTACACTTGATTGCAAAAAAAAAAAAACAAATGGAAAACGAAGAAAAAGCCTAGTTGGAAGACTAACACCGAAAAGAGATGGAAAGTCTTAGAGAAGAAGTCACAAAGCTTACTAGCCTACTTGAATAGGCCTTAAGATCTAAACCAGAAGAAGCAAAATCTACAGCTCAGCCTAAACCTATGCTCGGAAATCCATAGAATCGGGGGGCAAATGAGGTGTCTCAACAGGCTATGTATTCCCAATTTGCTCAACCAGCATATCCCATTAGAATGTCATCTACCATTGACCTTACAATAAAGGAATCTCAAAAAAACAAGATAGTAAAATAAGATGGCCTGGATAAATGGGCTGTCCTGGAACAAAGGCTAAGGGCATTTGAGGGAACTAGCCTACATGACCGCATAAAAGCTGCTGAGATGTGTTTGGTACCTAACGCAGTCATTCCTAGGAAGTTTAGGGTGCCAGAATTCATCAAATATACATGAACTCAATGCCTTGTAACTCATCTCAAGGCATACTGCAACAAAATAGATGAGGTAGGCTATGACGAGAAATTGTTGATTCACTTCTTTCAAGATAATTTGAGTGACATTGCCCTCACTTGGTGTATGTGGTTGGATAATACTAAGGTCAAAAGATGGAAGGATTTAGTTGATGCCTTAATGAGGCAATAGAAGTTCAATATAGACGTGGCCCTGATCGGTTAAGCTTGCAATCTATGGAGAAGGACAATAAGGAGTCTATAAGGGAATACACCCGAAGATGAAGGGAGGTAGTTATACAAGTTAACCCTCTTATGTTGGAAAAAGAGATGATTAGTTTATTTTCCAACAACTTTAAAGCTCTGTACTTTGAATACTTGGTTAGAAGCTCTGCACAACATTTCACTGACCTGGTTGTTATAGCTGAGAGGATTAAACAAGCCATGGGATTTGGTAAGATTGCTAACCTGAGTGAGAAGAACAGGTTCACTGAAGGTGGTTGCCAAGATACTTATCATTCCTATAGTTAATTGCCTCACACCAACTTCCAGAAATTAATTATCTTGAAGATAAAGCTATGGTGATATTAGGTCAAGAATGATCTACAAATGACTTCAATTGACTATTGAAAAGATGCCCTTGTCAAGGAGAATGAACGATTGAAAAATTCTAGAAATTCCAATCAATGATCACTAAATGTTTAGCCCCTTTATATGTTATCATGTCAGTGTTCATAGCCCAAGATGTTGGCATAAATTCTTTGTTGTTAAACTTCTTTTCCAAAGTTTCAATGAAATGATGAGTTTGTCATTCAATCATGTTTACGACCAAGCATTATTCATTTTCTTGAGAGAGTTTTCTTGTAAAAACTCACAAACACATCTTTGAAGCCTTGCAAGATCTCATAGATGCAATTCATCTCTCTTATCAAAATCAGTTTCCTTATTGGAGTTTTGAAAAATTGATCTAGCATTTTGATTTCAAAAGTAATTTGATGTTTATTCAAAAAATGATATTTTTGACATTCTACTTGTAGAATGACAAGTGAATCAAACAACTCCATCATTGAGGTGACTAAATAAAAAAAAAAACCCAAAAAGAAGAAGAAGAAATGAATAAACACCTTTACCCCATTACTCTTGAATCATGTTTTTTTTTAATGTATGAATAATGGTATGTAGTGAACTTGTTGCTTATAACTCATGAAATGCATCTTTGCAAAGAATAAACCATCATACTATACGAGGGCAAAGTTTATTGATTATAGCTGCTTGCGCTTGAAATGAGGAAAGGCCATCTTTGTTATTTCCTTTCACGTTCTAAAATAAATACATCCCTTGCAAACTTTTTTTGAGCCTGAACAATTTTTTCTTTCATAGAAAAAAAATCCCGACTAGGATCACACCCCATACTGGGGGCAAGTGAAATTTCAATTATCAAGAAAGATGATAAAGCTGTGAGAAAGCCAAAAGTCAAAAAAGCTCAAGAAACTCAAATGCTAGGGGGCATGCCCAAATCACAAGAAAAAGTGATAACTAAGATAAAGTGAGTATGCTCTATAAGCAAAGCAATGAAAAAAAAAAAGCAACAAATCAAAGAAGAGCGGCAAAAGAAAATATGAATGACATCAATAGTCAAATTGTTAATAGTGATTCTCAGTTTTTGAAACCCTGAAACACTCTTTGAGCCTTATAAATCCTTTTCTTTCATAGCCAAAAACCACAGCCTACGTTACGTGCCTATATAAGTCCTTTCTAATCAAGCAAGCAAGCAAGCAACCTAGAACAATAAACAATGCTCTCAAAATGCAAAGAATACTTTTTCATAAGATTCATGACATCAAGAATAAACTACTCATTATTATTCATGCTGATAAAAATAAATGTGAAAAAAGAGACAAGTTCTTCTCATACAAAACCTCGAGCTTTTTCTCGAGCCCTCCACTCTGAAAACCTATAAAAACAAAAGGTCATAATATCATGACATATCTTCACTGAAGACCTCATTGCCAAATACAAGAGCAAATAATCTCTTTTTCAATAAAGAAAATAACCAAGGAGTTGCAAGATTTCAAAAGCAAATTGTTATTGGACTCACATCAAAATAATTTTTGTTTTCAAAA
The DNA here is from genome assembly GCA_026413675.1 of Populus pruinosa. Lineage (NCBI taxonomy): Eukaryota > Viridiplantae > Streptophyta > Magnoliopsida > Malpighiales > Salicaceae > Populus > Populus pruinosa. The sequence goes on from CM048595.1 coordinate 27,388,707, forward strand.
TGCAAGATCAAGATTTCAAGATTCATTCTAGACCCATATTCCTTCACCAAACAGAAAAAAGGATAGATATGAGAGAATGACCTCTTAGAACCATTATTTGTCCAAATCACTAAGAGAGCACACTTAGAGGCGATAACCAATACAAGGGGGCAACATTGTGTTTAAAAGGAAAAATTCTAGAAAAGGAGATGGTAATTTCCTTTAACCAGACAAGGGGGCATTTTGGTTTACAAAAGACAGCTTGATCCTTTCAGCAAGTGACACCGAATGTTTCTAGCAGTGAAACGAGGAGTAATGAGTGATCCTCTTAAATTATTTGACGAATCAGAAAATCTTTAGCAAGCAAGTGGGTCACGATGGGCACCACAAATGCTGAGTTATACAATTAAATTTGGAAATAGACTTATATGAGCCAACTCAAGTGGGCTAGAAAGCTAAACGACAAAGATGACTCAAATCAGATAACAAGATCTCACCAACCAAGCAACGAGAAGATTAAGAAGAAATGGGGGCCTATATTTCAAATCAGGTAAAGATGCATACATATCATTTAAACTCTAAAACATTAAACAATGAGTTTTGTAAATTTTTATTAGAGAAAATTCTAACAAAATCCATCAAGTGGAAGGCCAACTTGAAATGGCGAACATTGAAATTATTTTTGAAAAATTTTCACTTTTGAGAATTTTTCAACCTGGGCAAGCCACCCATGAGAATTAGGCCACTTGAAAAAAAAACTCTCTATTTTTTCCACCACCTTTCAGTTTGCACTCTTGAGGTAGTGCAGTTCCTATTCTACCTCCTTTTGAGTTCTTTTCGAGCGCGCCTTCGAGCCCCCGACCATCAAAGGTAGTGCATTTCCTATCCTACCTTCATTTAAGCGCGCCTTTGAGCCCTTGTCTTATCTCTCCCTTCAAGCGCGTCTTCGAGCCCTTGTCTTATTTCTTTTCAAGCGAGCCTTTAAGCCCTCGACCATCAAAGGTGGTGCATTTTCTATCCTACCTCCATTCGAGCGCGCCTTTGAGCCCTCGACCATCAAAGGTAGTGCATTTCCTATCCTACCTCCATTCCAGCACGCTTTCGAGCCCTCATCTTATCTCTATTCGAGCACGCCTTCGAGCCCTTGACCATCATAAATAGTGCATCCTACCTTCATTCGAGCGCGCCTTCGAGCCCTCGTCTTATCTCCATTCAAGCGTGACTTCGAGCCCTCGTCTTATTTATTTTCGAGCGCGCTTTCAAGTCCTCAACCATCAAAGGTAGTGCATTTCCTATCCTACCTTCTTTTGAGTGCGCATTCGAGCCCTCATTTCCATCGAGCTTCTATCTATTGAATAGTGTGCCTTCAAGCCCCATCATGTCTTATTAAAAAAAAAATCCTTATATTCTTCCACTGGGCAGGTAACCCATTACAATGTGACCATCTGGGTAGGTAACCCATTACAATATACCAACTGGGCAGGTGACCCATTACAATGTGACCATCTGGGTCGGTAACCCATTACAATATACCATCTGGGCAGGTGACCCATTACAATGTGACCATCTGGGTTGGTAACCCATTACAATATACCAACTGGGCAGGTGACCCATTACAATGTGACCATCTGGGTCGGTAACCCATTACAATATACCAATATACCAACTGGGCAGGTGACCCATTACAATGTGACCATCTGGGTCGGTAACCCATTACAATATACCATCTGGGCAGGTGACCCATTACAATGTGACCGTCTGGGTCGGTAACCCATCATAATATACCATCTGGGCAGGTGACCCATTACAATGTGACCATCTGGGTCGGTAACCCATCACAATATACCATCCTATCTGGGCCGGTAACCCATTACAATATACCACCTTACATTGGGCAGGTAACCTATTACAATATACCAACTGGGCAGGTGACCCATTACAATGTGACCATCTGGGTCGGTAACCCATTACAATATACCATCTAGGCAGGTGACCCATTACAATGTGACCGTCTGGGTCGGTAACCCATCATAATATACCATCTGGGCAGGTGACCCATTACAATGTGACCATCTGGGTAGGTAACCCATTACAATATACCAACTGGGCAGGTGATCCATTACAATGTGACCATCTGGGTCGGTAACCCATTACAATATACCAACTGGGCAGGTGACCCATTACAATGTGACCATCTGGGTCGGTAACCCATCACAATATACCATCTGGGCAGGTGACCCATTACAATGTGACCATCTGGGTAGGTAACCCATTACAATATACCATCCTATCTGGGCCGGTAACCCATTACAATATACCACCTTACATTGGGCAGGTAACCCATTCAAATATACCATAAAAAAAAAATTCTTGTATTTTTATTCTTCATCGGGTAGGTCGCTTGGAACAATTAGACCACTTGCGAAATTCTTCGCATTTCTTTTATCATTGGGCAGGTTGCCCAAAACCATTTGATCCATTTCAAAAAAAAACAAAAAAAAAATGGGTCGTCTCCCAAATGATTTGTTTCCGGAGTTCTACATCTCTGTGTAAAGGTCATGTGTCAATCTACTATTTTCAAAGTTTTCAAAATTACAAAAAAGAAAAAGCAAAAGTTCTTTCTAATTTTCTTTATAAATTTACTACACAAAGCTAAAAGAAAATGAAATTTTCTAATATCGTTGCATAGTAAATATTATAAAGAGGGGGCAACTGTCATAACCCAAATTTTGATTTTTTTTTATTTACTAAAAAATTGATGAAAAATGATTAAAAAAAAAGTAAATGAAGAATGAATTAAAATTTGGGTTAATAGCAACATGATTGGAAAGTTTAAATATTTAATTAAACTCTTAACTAGTTTAATTAATTAAATCAAGAGTTTAATTGAAGAATTAATAAATTTTGAGAATTAATTGAGATTGGGATTAAGTTAATTAATCAAGGAATTAATGAGTTTGAGGACTTAATTAAACTTTAATTTAATTAATTAAAAAAAACAGAGGTTTAATTGAAGAAATACCAAAGTTTGGAGGTTATTAAGAGAAAATTGCTAGAAAATTAAAGTCCAAGGACTAAATTGAATGGTTTGGAAATTCAGGGCTGTTGTGTAAACAACATACCAATTTAGGGATCTAATTAAAATTAACTCATAAAGGGCAAAAATTAAAAGAAAGTTTAAGTGATTACGGGTCCAATTGCCGAATTTCCAAAGCCCAGGGATCAAATTGAAAACTTCCGTTTCCAGCCAAAACGCCGCCGTTGCTAGTGGAACAGCCGTGCTCGTCTTCTCCAACCCGGTTCAATCGGCTGAAAATCTGCAACGGGTTCGATCCAATCGTGGACCACGCCTCTCGCCTGTAATCTCGTCCAGGGAAGATGACAGTCCTGCGAAGGCAGGACTGTTTAGAGGCAATCCGAAGTCTCTATAAAAGGAAGCCGAAAACCAGAGCACTGGGGAGGGAGAAAAAAACTAAAAAACGGAGGAAACTAGAGCAAAACAGAAAAAAATCAACCCAAAAATACAGAGTCGAGAACGCAAAAATCAACCCAAAAACGGAGCAATTCACAAAAAAAAACGCATACAGAACCCAGAAAAAAAACCCAGAACCAGAGGCAGCAACAAGAAGGCAAGAAAACGGAAAGATAACAGAAAAGAAGAAGGACCCAGAACCAAAACCATCGGGGAGAACCGGCATCATCATCATCTTCGTTCCTTCGTTTCTAAAGAAAACAGAAGCAGAGAGGAGACGAACGAATAGGAGGAGGAAGGACACAAACCAAAAAAATAAAAAAGGAAGAGAACATCCAGCCACCACGCCTTCCTCGTCGTCTTCGTTCCTACGCGTCCAGGTAAGCTTCTCGCTCCCTTTCATTTTAGTTCCATAAGCACAGTGAGAAGTTAATTTTAATTGCCTACCCACTGTGCACGACATGCGTGAATAATTCACGCATGCGTGCCTCAGCCAGCCAGGTCACTGGCTCGGGCCAGTGACCAGGCCGAGCTGGCTGGGCCTAGCCCATTTCATTTGGGTTCGGCCCATCCCAAAATATATAAAAATTAAAAAAATTAGAAAAAAAATAAAATAAAAAAGATAGAAAAAAATTAAAAATTAAAAAAATCTGTATGCACAAATAAAAAATAATGTAAATTTATTGGTTTATTCACTGACGCCAGAGTCAGGAATAAAAATACCGGTTTAAATTTATATTATTTTTATTTATTTTATTTTACTTAGCTAGAAAAAATAAAAAATAAAAAATATGTGCATGCATAAAAAATAAATTTATTTTTATTTATTTGTTCACTGACGCCAGAGTCGGGAATAAAAATACTGATTTAAATTTATTTTATTTTTTGTGTGATGCATAAAAATAAATTTATTTGATTTGTTTATTCACTGACGCCAGAGTCAGGAATAAAAAAAACTAACTGATTTAAATTTATTTTGTTTTTATAGCTACGTGATATTTACCAACGCTAGAGTTGGAAATATCTGTAGTTAAGTATTCACTGACGCCAGAGTCAGGAATATTACATGCAAAACCATCGTAGCATAAACCAACAAAACATTAGCAATTATTGACAAAGTCAGCAATGCAGCCTGCCTTAGGCAGGACGCTAAAAGGGGTGATAATATCTTCCCTTTTTGTGTAATCAGTCTCGAACCATAGAATCTCTGTTGACCAGTTAGGGTTCCTAGTAACCATAATACTAGGTGGCGACTCCTTAAACAAAGATCATTCACCATTTAAGAATAGGATGCCAGAAATCCGTTCTTTCCATTCCATGAATTATATTTTTAAGGCCGTCGCGATGTCGGGTGCGACAGAATGGCGACTCCACTGGGGACTTTAGGACTAAGCTTTGCCATTTGTATTTTTTTATTGCTAAACAGTTTTTGTCGTACCGTTTTTGCTTCCTTGTTGTGGTTATGTTGAGTTTATCATGTTTTATTTGTTTTTGCTCTTTTTTATTGTTTTATCATGCATAGTTATTCATGTTTATCATGCACATATATTGGATATGAATCTAAGGTCTTCATGCATCACTTATCTCATTTTTTACATGTGGTATCAACTTTAAGATAAGTGGAGGAGTAACGGCACCCCAATGGCTTTAGCCTGGGTAAGGCTCGTGAAACTATCCAACTCTTGCATGATTGTTTGCTCGATAGTGGTTGATATGCCAAACTGATATTACTCAGGGCCTCTATCTTCACACTGCTTGTAAACCTCATATCAACCTTTTGAGGGCGATCACTGAGCATGCGAAAGACCTTTGAGACTAGATAGCAAAATTAACCTAAAACATTTAATGATTAAAACTTATCTTAGGCAGCCTGCCTTAGGCAGGACGCTAAAAGGGGTGATAATATCTTCCCTTTTTGTGTAATCAGTCTCGAATCATAGAATCTCTGTTGACCAGTTAGGGTTCCTAGTAACCATAATACTAGGTGGCGACTCCTTAAACAAAGATCATTCACCATTTAAGAATAGGATGCCAGAAATCCGTTCTTTCCATTCCATGAATTATATTTTTAAGGCCGTCGTGATGTCGGGTGCGACAAACCTAATTGCATTTTAAATTTTAATGACTGAAACATTAATCTCTTTCAAGTCATCACTTAAATAAGGTTAACAATATGTGCACAATATCTAACATGTAAATGATTTTTTGACAATATATTAGTTGTTCAATCTTGCATCACATTCTTCAAACATGATATAGTCACATTGTTAGAGCTTGCATTGTCTACTGTAATAAACAAAAGTTTATCAATCCTTCATTCTAACAAATAATTTTCAATAACTCAACCAATTATCTTACCTATATGATTAAAAACTTAGACAATAATTGAGAATTTTTTTATCCAAATTGCATTCATTATGAATCCAATAAGATGTTAACAACATATAGTTAATGTTTTAGATTGATGCTGATATATCTATTGTTAAACACAATTGTTGATCCCCAAGAGTTGTCTTTAATTTTTTCTACTCTTTAATATAAATTTTCAAACAATCTCACATAATAATGAAACGAGAAAGAATGTCAACTTTTGGTTGTGTGGTTCTAAAAATCAATATAAATCTTTGACCCTTTATAAAATTAAAAGACAACTCATTAATTATAACTATTTTTGATAGTGTTTGTTTACATTCATCATAATTATAACATATTACTTTAAGAGTTTTCACATTTTGATCTCTTTATCTGTCTTTTTTTAAGCTTTAATACCAAAACTTTTTGCATACTTTTGAATGACTTCACATATTATTGTGCTATTAAGAATAGTATGATATGCATAATTTTTTCCACAATAATTACATTAAACTTTAGGGGTTTTAGGATCACCATCAAGTTTTGTAAAATGATCTCAATTTTATAATTTTTTTTATTAATTATTTCCCCCTTTAATATAAGGACTTGAAGTTGTTTACCTTTATTATTTATGGTGAATTATGTAATGATTGATGTTGGTTTAGTGTTTTAAGTTTGGATATTAGTTGATGTTAGGGCAATATCAATGGATGAAGCATTTTTTATTCTAAAGGTTTTCCATCTATAATTAACAATTGAAAACATGTTAATAACATTTGTTTATTAACATAATATAAAGTCAATAAAGTCATTAACTTGATTTCATCTTGCAGGCCAATCAATTCAATTCATAATTGTCATGATAAATTATCATCAAAAGATACAATTTGATAACCTAGATAGAGCAAAAGGTATAAATTGATAAGACATCCTAGTTATGTCATGAATTAGAAACTAAAAGAAGAAAGTTAGCACAATATTAGATTGACTATTAGGCATAAAGTAAAATCAACCATATAACTACCCACAATTCAATTTAACATTGAAATACCCATCATGTTACATGATTGACACGAATTTAATTTTTCAGAATTTTCTCATTAAAACATCTTGAAAATGATAGAAAGGTTTTTTTTTTTTCCTTATAAAATTTAAATTGAAAGGAAAAGCTTTTTTTATTTATATTTAATTTTTTTGTTCTTTTTAGCTCTAATTTCTCAATCTAAGCTACATTATGTCATCACAGTTCATTCTTCAACAAATATATATCACCACGTAAGAAATAAAAAGAGAGAGCATATTAACATTTTATGCATTCAAAATAAATTAATAAATCTCAATAAAGTCATTAATCTCATTGATAAATAAAATTATTTGTTATTAATATGTGATTTTATGAAGTACTATTAGTTTAAAAACAATAATAATAAAAACAATGACAAAGAAAGACCTAAATTTTTATTCTCATGAACTTCCCTCTACTTCTCAAGTAACCTTGAAAAATATTAGTTACTTTTTTCTTGTGATTAGGCTCAATTAAGAACACCATCAATAGCAAAATCTAGTTTAAAGGTAATATTAAACTTCAAAATCAATAAACTTGGTTCTAAACCTAATAATATAAAGTTTAATTCCCTAGTAAATGGGCCAAAGAAATTGCAACAACAATTGTAGAAATTCAAAGAAAAAATATTATCCTTTCCTCCTATCAAGAAATTAGAAATATATATTAAATAAATAAATAACAAAGAGAGAAATCCTACTACAAAGAAGGGTGTTTAAATTGTTATTAAGGCATGGTAGTGCTACAAGATCTACCTGAACAACAAACAATAAAAAGTTAGGAATGATGATATATACAAAAACCATAGAAAAAAATAAAGAATGAAAACATGAATTAAAAGTAGAGATCAAATGTATACACTTTATTTAGTTCTTGTTTTAATAAACTTTTTGATGCTAAAGGTCGATTGTATGAAAGGAAAAGGCAATTGGTTTATTAGATATGGAGATGCATATTAAAAAATAAAGATGAAGATCTTTGGAATTGTTGTTGGCTTGCTAGATCTTCTAAATAAAGATTAAATAAAAAGAATTGAAAATAGAAAATAATAAAAAATGATGATATAAACTTTGGTGTGACATATAGAAAGTTGAGATATAGAAGTATGTTTATATGAGCTACGAGTTTAGGGCAATTATAAATTAATGTTAGGGTTATAATTTAATATATTTTTTCTCTTCATAATACCCTACTGGTTTAGTCTACTGGTTTAGTTTGGTTAGGGTTTTTTGATTTTAAACTTATGAAATTAAAACTGAACCAAACTGAAAATTTTTAAAAATATTATAATTTGTTTATTTTTTTATATAATTTGAATTTTTATTATTATTTGTGTTTTTTCTTTATTTAATTAGTTTTTCGGATTTTTTTTTGTCACCCTTGTTAAGGATATCCATAAGAAAGAAGAAATGGGTAATTTGATGCTACTGATGATTTTGCAGATAGGGTGTGTGGAAGACATAGTTATAACATGTTGGTCCCAAACATGTTTGAGGCGAACTACCAAACCAAAAAAATATGTGGTTCAGAATTGTGGTGTCTTCAGGTTATGAGATGCCGTGAATCTACTAACATCCCATGTCATGTTTCGAACAATTAGGCAATGGGATCTAATAATTGCCTAGGGCTACAAAATTGTGCTGGTTCAGAGAATATGCTACGTTGGTTTCTCAAAAAACCTAAAGAAATTCTCAATTTAAAGATAGTTCCAGAACACGCATCAAATCTATTACAGTACCATTAAAAACTTTTCTTTGAGTTCTTGACTCTTATAGTAAGTATGAGCCTGGACCTGAGCAGACATCTATAGATGGGCTTATGTATTGTAATCCTTGGGCCTTTGACTTCATTATTTCTATTTAACCATTCTGCTTGAGCAGAAACGACATGTCATTTGAAGGATTTAGGCAGCCAGCTGGTCTTCAAAATGAAAGTCCTTTTAAACATTTTCTTGCCTGGTGATAGTGAATGTCTTAGCACTCCCTTAAGCATTTTGCACAACAACTATTGAACTTTCATGGAAAACTGTAACAATTCAATGGTATGAAATTGAAAACCAGGCAACCAAGCATGGAGAAATTTTATGTTAATTCTGATGCATTATATTAACTAAATCTATTTCTTTGATCATGTCTAAAGGGACCAAAGTCACTGATGGCCATAGTTTCAGGCAAGACATAGAAGCATTCTGTCCCCCAAAACATAAAATCATTCATTCATAAGGTACCTTGGCTAAGGATATTATGTAGGGTTTTTCCTGTGCTGCTCATTGAATCTGCACATTCATGCACTCACTTGTTCCTTTTTTTTGGGGGCCTAGTTTGTCTTCATTTCTTCTTCTTACATGAATAAAGAAGACTTGAACCAAATTATCCATAAAAAAAAAAGGCTCACTAGCTTAACTTTTTTCTCTTGCCATACCATGTTTTGCTGTTTATTGACTATCCTTGAAACGAAAATAATCCATGAAACAAAAGACGAATAAACATGATCATTCAGCCGAATTATTGCAAAGCATAATTCTGTCAACAGTAGAGCACACTGTCACTCGCAGCAATACCACACCGTTTCAGAGATCTATTTTCACATCTTCGCTGACAAAAAACCAGGCCTAATTTCAATTTTGCAGCGGTTGTTTACATTCCCTAATTTAGTTCCAAAATTATTTGCAGGTTAGATTAGATTTAATGTTACCTTTTCCATGTGAACGTACGATTTGTGAGTGCCAAGATTGAGATTTCCAGGTAAAAAATATCAGTCTACAGGGGAAAAAAACAAAGAAAATAAATTCTATGAACAGAATTATAAGTGCCAAGTTTGAGATTGCCAGTCAAATTATAAGTGCCAAGTTTGAGATTGCCACTCAACTGTAATTTCTTGGACAGGAAGTAACATATTTTCTTTTTGGATTTTTTGAAAAAAATAAATAAATAAACTACTTGTTACTCACTACTGTTGTGAAAAGGAAAGCACTCTTATTAAACCCCATGGATCAACATGTCTCTAGCCTAGATTAGACTGGGTGACAAAAAAATCAATTTATCTGTTTAATTTAGAATTTGGATATAAACGAGATTAACTTTTTAAAACAAAATTCTAAACAAGATGTTTTGACTTAAAAAAAAAATATTCTAATCAATTAAAAAAAAATCTCCTGGATGGGCTATACAAACCTGTAATACATAAGCTATGATGGTAATTTTGGATTTAGAGTCACAGCAAACAATCAAGTTTTTATTTAAAAAATAATTTAAATTATACCTTATAATTTAATAACTTAAAAAGAAGAAGAAGAAGAACATCAAATCAAACCTAACTACATGAAAACCATACATATACACCTCCCAAACAGAGAAGATAGAATGAGCAACCCAAACCAAATCCAGCCTCACGTCGGATCAGCACTTTTCCCAACACAAAAACACTCTGCATAACCTGCAAACATCCTGCACAACTTGCCGACTTGCGGCGCCTTTCATGGGCAACCATTCCAATGCATCAATAAAGCGAAGAGGACCTACGAATCAGAGCCAAAAGCCTTCGAGATCAGGACCAAATAGCAAGCCGACACCCAGCCCAGAAAGAAACAAAAAGAAGGCTGATAAGCCACGCCAACACTGCGAGGCAAAGAGACAAACAACAGCAATCCCACCTTACCATGACAGCTCAGTTCTTGGTGGCTTTGATGGAGAAAGAGAAGAGGAGAGCGGGATAACCGGGAGGGAGAGACAGAGCAAATCACAGAAACAGAGAAGATGAGCTTCACCCAGTAGCTAGCAATCCCAAACCAAGCCCCAACAAATGAAAAACCCAAACCAAAAAACATAATGCCCCAGGCCTAATGAAGGGACATTAACCCAAGAGGGAAAAAAAAGCATGCTCCTAACCTAAGCCCACCAACGTATGCTGAATAGAAGTGGAAAAGGCCAGCTAAAAAGAGCCGAGCAAGAAGTAAAAAATCCAGCCAAGAAGCGCTTTGCACTGTTCCAATAAATAGAAAGTTGGCTCTTGATATACAGTGGATTCACCAATCCTTTTAGTTTTTGTTGTTATTTAGTGAAATTTCTCAAGTGATTAAGTGAAATAACAACGAAATTTTGTGGACTATATTTAGTAATTACTCAATCCGAGCATAAAATGGATTTTATTTTAACTAGGTTGTATCTTGGGGTTGTCAAAACGAGGGATCCGGATTAATTTACTGTAGAATCTCAACAATTCTGAGATACGATGAATTCCGTTGTCCAAGGAAGATCAACCAAACATGACAAAAGATCTTGAATTTCATTAATGTATCGATATGTGTACTAATATTGTAATGTATTTCAGAAGCTACAAATTGACAATTGGTGATGTCTAACATCATGATGAAGATATAAAGATGATGAACATCGATTGCTAGCTATGGTGGCCAGTAATGCTTTCTCTATATCTTTAGCCACATTATGCTGGATCAAGATGATTGCATATTCCATGAAGGTAGCATCACATGGCAATGTGATAGGTCCATCGCTTGTTAATCCAAACTCTTCTTCTGCTAGATTGAATAGCTCTCTAACAATTTCGTTGTTAAGGTAATTCAAGGGAAGCACAAAGCGTTTCTTATCGGTAGTGTACACAACAAAGTGACCCTTTTCTGCTGTTGATGATGTGCTGCGGTCATCTGAGTCTAGACTGCTAGTGGTTTGCGGCAGAGTGAGCCTTTTTCGCCTAATGGCAGCCAGTTTCTGCCATTTTCTTGCTAATCTGACGAGCTTCTTAGCACTGATCATCTTGAGAGTGATTAATCTAAGAAAAGAGATGTTTAGATCTTGAAATAAGAAAATGTTAATCTTGTGATGGATGGAAGGAAATGGAAGTGAGCTCATTATTTATAGACAAGGCTAGAGAAAATATAATCAACAATTTCAACAGTTCAGGCAGATATCAGATATGCATAGCAAAGCCATGTGAGAGGCGGGCTATGTGGGGTTCTTTGGGACGTGGAGCTGTTTGACAATATGGGAGCATGGAAGGTACGCATGTAAAGTATGTTTTTTTTTCAGTCAAACGGTTTAACATTAAAACAGGCCCAAATTCGGTCTCATGGTCCTAGCTTGCATCGAACTTTGTGACCACAAAATTGAATCTTGATCACATCCAAGATATAAAACATGTGCATTGCAAGATATGAGCATGTTGGTCCCGAGTCAAGATGAACGGGCAAACAGGAGATGTGTGATCCAATCAATCCTACTTTATCGGTTCATAGACTCCAGTCCATATATGATCGGATTGCGTTGTGGGGAGATGGATTAGCAACAAGGATCTCATATCACTTGTTCCCCATAGCTAGAAAGCCGTCTAAAGAACCAAAGTGACTGTTGGTCAGGCATTCAGGAAAGAGAAGAAAATTTGTCCCAAAGGCAAAATGATCCATACTGTACGCTGGCCATGGATAGTATGCGTCCTTTGAACGAATGATTTTTTAAATTATTTTTTAAAAAAAATTATCATTCAACTTCTTTAATATTTAATTGATTATAAATTAAATTTTATTATTTATTTTAATTTATTTTATATAAAATTATTTTAATCTTATAATTAAAATTACTTCATTTTTATAATTTATATCATGAATTAAATGGATTAACACAATTGACTCAAATTTATTTTTATTTATTTTTAAAATTATTTTTTTAATTTTATCATTTAATATCTTTAATATTTGATTAATTATAAATTAAACTTTATTATTTATTTTATATGAAATTATCCAAATTTTATAACCCGAAGTTATATCATACTCATGATTCATATAATAGGTTTTGTGGGTTAACACAATTAACTTGGATTTATTTTTGTTTTTCTGAATTATTATTTTTAATTTTATCATTTAATATTTTTAATATTTGATTGATTATGAATTAAACTTTATTATTTATTTTATATAAAATTATTATAATCTCATGACCCGAATCACATGTTTTGCGAATCAACCTAAGTAGAATAAATTATTTTTTTAGATTTAATATTTTTAAAATTTCATCATTCAGCAATAAGTTTATTGATAATTAATCTTTATAATTTATTTTAATTTATTTTATTTAAAATTATTATAGTTTCATAATCCAAATCATGAATTTAAAATGATAATCCAGGTTAATTCTAATTGATTTAATAAATTGTTATCTCAATTTTTTTTAAAATATTATTTTGAATTTTTTTCAGTTAAATTATATTTTTATTAGTTGTCTAGATTTATTTTTGGATGTATCGATTTAATTAAATTATATCAGTTTAATTTCTATTTTTTTATTTATATTTAAAATTTTAATTTATATTTAAATTAAAATTAAAATTAATATAACTCTAAAATGACATGTAAATACGCTTGAGACCGAAACATATCTTTCCAATTTGAAAAACAGAATAACAACAGCAACGGAATTGACAATGCTTTGTTCCCCGTAGCTAAAAAGCAGTTTAAATGAAGCAGGGTGACTGGTGGTCGGGCATTCAGGTATTATAAGAGGGGCAGAAAATTGTCCCAAAGGCAATGAGGCATAAAGTTATCCAGACTGTACGTTCGCCGTGGATATTACGTGTCATTTGAGCATTTGACAAGATTTCAAATTTCTGTATAGAACATGGGTTTCATCCTATAGGGCATCATCTATACTGCTAATCAAATTTTCTCTTGATAACCATATCTTCTTGCTGTGCACCATGTTTTCTTCCTCTTTTTTTTTTTAATTTTTGATTAGTATGAGTATTTTGGTTAATTTATGTATATCTTAATTAATTTTATAAATTTTAAAATTAATAATTATAAAATTTGTGAAACTCAATTCAATAACTTTTAAAAAATAAAAATAAAATCTAATCAATCGAACATAATTATATTTTTTGTTTATTCATCCAGCTACTGTAGTCAAAACAATCCAGCAAACAAAAACGATCGTTATTACTTCACAAATTATAGTTACCATCAAACCAAAAGGTCCATGATTTTGTTCGAAACTTTCTGCATCTTGGAAGGCTATAGTTGAAATTGCCTTTCATGTGTGACCATTAATTAGTATAGATTCATCAATACCCTAATATGCACCTTTAAGAACACATTTTGGGGGTTAAAATTTCTAATTTAGAATGCCAATAACAATATTGTATACTTTTAAAAAAAGAACAATTTAGAAACGATTTGAGTCTACATAGCTAGAAATCACCTGTCACTGATGTAGCTTCTTATACAGGAAGTGACATGTTTTGGATTTAAACAGAAGCTACTGGTTTGATAAATGAGAGAAGCTAGAAATAGAATCGAAGTCTACATAAAGTAAAAGTTCAATGTCAGATAATTGGAATCATTGCCATGCTTCAGACTTGAAAAGATATATTTAGTGGCTGCCTCCTTACAATTTTTGTTGGGGGTACTTGATCAGGACAGGTATGGATTTTACTTTTAACTGAGATGGATCTAGGGGATACCAAAGAGTTGTTGTATGAAAAAACAGCAAAACATGACAAAAATTCTTGAATCTCGTCCATGTATCAATGTGTTTATTAACTTTGTAATGTGTTTCAGAAGATAAAAATTGGCGACTGTTGATTCTAACATCTTGATGAAAATACAAAGATCATACGATGAGCATCGACTGCTGAATATGGTCATCAGCAACGCTTTCTCCACATCTTCAGCCGCATGCTGCTGGATCAAGGTAATTGCATAGTCCATGAAGATAGCATCACATGGCAATATGAGAGGTCCGTTGCTTGTTAATCCAAATTCTTCTTCTGCTAGACTGAATAGCTCTCTCTAAAAATTTCATTGTTAAGGTAATCCATGGGGATCACAAAGCATTTTTCGTCAGTGGTGTACACAACATAGTGACCTTTCTCTATTGTCGATGATGTGCTGCAGTAGTCTGAATCTATAATACTAATGGTTTATGGCAAGGTGATCCTTTTTTCCCCTAATAACAGCCGGTTTCCTCCATTTCCTTGCCAATTTGACGAGCTTCTTAGCACTGATCATCTTGCGGCCCATTAAACTAAGAAAAGGAGTTGTTTGGACCTCAGAATATTGAAATGCTACTCCTCTGTTGGATGGAAGGAAATGGAAGTGAGTTGATTATATGTACACACAGCCAATTCCATTACCGACACCTTCAACACAACTGGATACATGCAAAGCAAAACCATGTGAGAGTTTGGTTTTGTGGGGTTGACATGTTTGCCCATGTTGGAGCATGCAAGTATGCATACTCGTCCGTTTTCAGTCAAGGAAAAGGTCCAACTTCTGTGTCTCTTGATCTAGCCCAAACGAAAATTGGTGATCCATAAGAATTACATTGATAAGCCTACATGGGCATGTGAATCCATTCCTTATGGTTCGGAGAGAGTTGCAATTCTATGCTTTGAAAAATAAGGACTACTGGCCAAACATGTCCATCAATTGTCTATCAAGTAGTAGCCATAGGTACTTGACTAGAATTGTGCCTTTTGAAGAATAAGTAAATACCTTGTCCAGAAATTTACAATTGATCAATAAAATCTTGCTTGATCTTATGCCTAAACTTTTATTTTTTGTTCTTGTCTTTGAGGCTCGAGGAATTTAGGCAAAGTTCCGAAGATGAGCATGTCTTACAAGCATGTTCATAATCTGATGAAGCAGATATTGAGCAGTGCTATCTAGTGGTAATGGAATTGGTCAGAAATTTCTCAAAATCTTTGGCTTCCCCTCGTTTGATGAGTGACAAAATGTAGTCCATGTATTCAGAATCACATGGCAATGTGATAGGCCTATCACTTGATACTCCAAACTCTTCTTCAGACATCTTGAAGAGCTCGAGAAAGATTTTGTTGCCCGTATACGCTAATGGTATCGCAAAACGCTACTAATGCCCCTTTTCAGCAACTAATGATGGACTGTTATCATCCACTTTCATCTTGCCAGTGATTCTTGGATAAGAAATTCTTTTAATCATTACTGTAGCTATCTTCTGCCACCTCCTGGCATTTCTGATGACCTTTTTCAGACTAATCATGGTGGATTACCCATGACTCACAACTTGATAACTTCTATATGCACAAGATTGCTTAAGGCCCTCCTCCCTTCCTGCATGGGATTCCTTTTCTGCGAATTCTATATATAAAAAAAATACATATGTTGGAATATTCATGAAGGATGTCCAAAAAAATATTCAAGCAGATAATCTTCCAAAATATGTAATTTGGCAGGGCCTCATCATCATGTGGGAAAAAACTAACTGAACATATTCAAACCAGCGACAATAACACGAAGGCTTTCAAGGTTTGGAGCCTGGCCTCTAACCATCAAGAAAACAAAAATAAATCATTAAATTTTCTCTGTGCTTATGATTATCCTTTTCTATCCGCCCAAACCCCACATGCCAAAATACAAAAACCGCAACCATTCTAGAGTCCAAACAAATTTGAACTGAAAGATTAATGTCAAATGTTGGCGTATAATTAGTATCATAATACTATCTTCAGGAGCCATTCTTATTAGCATCCATTTTGAGACTGTGCCCACTTCCTGCAAATTAGAACATAGGAACGGGTTCTTGGTGGGTTGATCATGGTTCAAAGAAACTTAGTATAAGAGATAGAACAGGATTCCAGGTGGGTTTTTTGCATGCCTGTTTGTTTTCGTGGAGTTCCCAACAGCTCAAGTTGGCCCATGTAATTTCTTGCCTATACGTAAGTATTACAATCTTGAAATTCAAATCCTGTGCATTAGCCACCATGGTCCATTTGGGTGTTTTGGTTTGAGCACTTTCTTTTTTCTAAATCTTAGGGCTCTTTATCAACTAACTGTTTAAAAATATAATTATAGTTATTTTTTAAAATATTTTTTATATTAAAATAATATTTTTTAATTTTTAAAAATTATTTTTAAAATCAGTATATTAAAATAATATAAAACATATAAAAAAATTAATTATTAATAAAAATTTAATTTTTTTAAAATATTGATTGACTTATATTTCTAAACGTTTCTTACACAATGAAAGTTATGTTTTAAATTAAAAAATATACAAAAATATATGTATCTTTTTAACTTAAAATTAAGTTTAAAACACAACAACCCGCTTAAACAAACAAGTAATTAAACTTGAATTATTAAAAAAACAAAAGTTAATGGTAAATTTGTTCCACTAATTTATTATATATAAAAAAACAAGATGTGAAAAAGCTCAGTAATTCATAGCTGGCTTGTCAAGTCAAACATTGTGTATTAGAAGGTTGTATTTATCTTTTTCCTCTCTCCTCTATACAAAACAATTGCCTTGCTAAAAGTTAAAATCACTTTTTCCAATGGATCCCGAGGATAATTTAGTTAATTTATGTTTTTTCATAGGAAAATTACTCTATTTTTCTAAGAATAAAAAAATATATAAACCTTTTATCTAGGAATTTTTGAGTTTTTTTTCATTTTATTTGCATAATAAAATGATAATGATACCCTTGAGAGTTAAAAAAAATATTAAACAGTTTTTTAGCCATTCAATATATTTTTTTATCATGAAATAAAAGAATTAACCCTAAAATAATAAAAAAAAACTAAGGCCAGTTTGGAAGGATATTTTTGTCTTTGTATTTGTAATATTCATATATGCTTAGGCGCTATTTTGTAATTTAAAATATTAATATATAAATAGCACGCGTGACCACATGACCATGCCCCCCTTCATCTTGAAGGCATGTGGCAGAATTTTTAATAGCCAAAATAGTTGGTTGTCGTGTCATTTGACGCATTAAGTGACAATGCAATTGGTGGTGTGATGCGTTTGATCAAATTAGTTGCAGTTTGGCGGCAATTAAATTATTTTCTCCCTACCTCTTTTCTCTTTCCTGAGCTTTGATATTTGTGTGAAGCCTTTAAAAATTTAGATGTATATCCTAATTTGTATTTATTTAAAAAAAAAATTATTTTTTTTATTTTTATTTTAATGTTTTTTTGATATTTATGTTTTTTTTTAATTGTATCTCACAATATTTTATTTCATTTAATTTTTTTATTTAACTATATATTTATTTTATTATTATTATTTTTTATTCTTTTCTTGATCTTTTTTAATTTTATCCTTTAGAATTTATTTCATTTTATTTTGTTTTTAATTTTCGTCCTTATTTTTTCTTTGCTCATTTTCTTATATATTTTTCTTCATTTATTTTTGTATCAATTTAATCCTTAATTATTTTCTTTCAATTACACTTTGTATAAGATTTAATTTTTATTATTTTTTATTTTTAATTTTTATAATTAAGAATTTTTCTTTGGAATCATTTTTTATTTACCTTTTATAAAGTAATTTTATTTTCATGCCCTGAACCATTAATTTCAAATATTAACTCAGTTTAATTTTAGTATTTTTAAATAATTTTTTTATTATTTTTATCATTTGGTATTAAGTTACTAGATCTTTTGAGCTTTGATTGTAATGTTTTATGAATTTTTTTTAATTTTATTTTTTGGTGCTTTGTTTCATTTAATTTTTATATGTAATCTAATTTTTATTTTTTTGATTTTATTTTTAAATCTCTTCTTAATTATTATTTTAATTTTATCCTTTAGAATTTATATTCAATGTAACCCCTATCTCATATCTTTTCTTGTTTATTCTGGATAATTAATTACAGGATCTTGGAGATGATAAAATATTTATTGAGTTCTACAATCTGGTTTTCATGCAATACAATAGAATGGAGGACGGATCACTTGAACCCTTAAAACAAAAGGAATGTAGATGCTGGTCTTGGCCTGGAGAGTTTGGCTCGCATTCTTCTAAACGTACTCATAAGTTTTGCTGCATCGTGAGCTAGCAAATGATCTTTCTTTTGCTTGTAAAAACTAAAATAATTGATAGTTTGTGTCTTTAACTAGTGGACTCCGTTTCATCAATGATATTTATTCATAACATCATTTGAATTGCTGATCTGCTTCAGAAATAATCTTTCTTCAAGTCTAATTTTTGCTTCAGGTTCCAAATAATTGTGACTGACATGATTTATCCAATTATAGAGAGGGCTGCAGAATTTGCAAATATAGCATATGCTCTCGCTGATGATCAAACAAAAATGAATCTTAAAGAATGTCGCCACTGACGTTACTGAATGTTAAAGTAATATATATGATATCTTGCATGTTCATTTAAAAATTTAAAAATTTAAGAAAAAAATTAAAATAATTTTTTAATATAATATTGAAATATTGATCAACTAATAGTTACACTTACTAATTCTAATCTAATTAATAAAAATTAAATATAAAAAAACTTTATAAAGATTTTTATTTAAAAAAATATATTAAAAAATAATATAAATTATTCATCCATATCTTACCTAAACGATATCTTACCTAAACGATAAGTATAGATGGTTTTGAAGTTGAGATGGAAAAGCAAAGGTGTCAGAAAATGGAGGGGTCCTGTTCATGATATTGAACACGCTTTCAGCAATAATGGTAATTGAAATGGAAAACCAGGTGACACAGGTTTCTTCAAGAAGTGAAAAGTGAAGTAGAAGTTCTGCTGAACAAGACACCATTTTATGCTGAATCTGGTGGTCAACTTGGGGATCGTGAATTTCTATATGTTACAGCAGATCAAAGCAGACAGACAGCTGTCGTGGAAATTAAAGGTGTCCAAGAATCTCTAGGTAGTGTTAGTGTATTTGTTCATAGTGGTACTATTAGACGAGTTCTAGAGGGTCGAGGGAGGATTAGAAGCTGCAGTGGATGCAAAATTGAGGCAGCGGGCTAAGGTGCTTAACCATGGTCCATGGATTACCTCTTATTTTGCAAATGGATGCTCACCCCGCGAGCTTGGCTATAATTCTTTGGACGCTATATTTGCTTACCTTCATGCAGAGCCCATTTACTAACTAAAGGAAAACTGATTGTACAGAGGCTGATCTTCAAGTAATGGCATGAACCTATATTATAAAACTTATGTGAACTCCATGTAGACAGCTCTGTGGACTAGCTCCAATATCCATTGCTGCAAAGGTATGGATGGTCGGTTTGCCAAAAACCAGGAACAACCTCCTAAAACCCAAAAAGTACAGCATCCGTGACCAGGGCAAGGCAGCTGGATCCGGTTGCATTCAATTAATGATGCCTGATTTTAGTGGTGTACACTCGGAATCCCAAAAAAAATGACCCAATGGATGACAAATGTCCCAAGTATCAAATCTTTGAGGATGACAGTTGGAACACAAAGGAACTTAAGACTTTAATAGGAGGAAAAGAGAACCTAGGCAAAAGTCAGAGGAATTGGTAGGCAGTGGATCCATAAAGAACCCATTGTCTTGTATCAAATCTAATGTCCCGATTGCTTGTTCCTATCACATTAAAGAAATTGGACCTCGTGCTTTCAGCAGAAAAAATCTATCCCAGCAAAATATGGATCTTGACATATGAAATGACTCAGCAATTGCAAAGGCATACAACCCTAAGAACTTTTGTATAAAATCACTCTTAATTCCACTTCCAAGTATGCCTAACTATGGATATTTTGCATTAAATAACTAATAATATTGCCCTTGAATGATCATATCTTATCCCCATGATTATCATACGATATAGGG
This sequence comes from Populus pruinosa, assembly GCA_026413675.1. Classification (NCBI taxonomy): domain Eukaryota; kingdom Viridiplantae; phylum Streptophyta; class Magnoliopsida; order Malpighiales; family Salicaceae; genus Populus; species Populus pruinosa. Next base: position 27,409,169 of record CM048595.1, read on the forward strand.
AGAGATTAGAGTTATTGATGAGGGTAAAAAAACAGCAGGCTCTGTAAATATCAAACCAGCCACGGCAGCCCACAGCTGTTCGATTTTGGCAATATTCTTGCTTGACAAAGGGGGCTAGTATAAGCGCACTAGTTCTTGTCTTGCCACTCTTGAATAAGCATTGATCATGTTCACCAAACATTTATCCTCCAAAATGTTCGTTTCTTTTATTTTTTGGACATACGCGTAAGCACCTTTAAGAAGGCTCGTAAAATGGCAAAATTAATGTTAAGACATTATTTTACACTTTAACTCCCACTCCTTTGATCAAGCATTATTGTTATGGAAAGATTTAACTATTAGCAAACACATATAATTGATGCTTCAGGGATATTATCTTTCATTGTTTCATTTTTTATTTTATTTTTTATAGTTGTTAAATCTCAATCAACTCAATAAATTCATTTGATAACTCACCAATTTAAGTTGGTTTTCAAATTCAAGAGTTTTTTTATTTAAAAAAAATGAAGTATTTTTAAACTAAAACAATATTATTTTAAATTTTTAAAATAAAAAATAAAATAATGCTATTTTAAGATATATCTAAATAGGCTTGCCAACCCAAAAGTTATCTTCACCATCCCATAGCCTAATGGGTTTAATAATCATACTTCCTTTTGCTAAAAGAGTACATAAAAATAATAACATTTGGTTTTTGAAATGTCATGAAATTTTATATATTAAAATTAACTCAAATTTATGATTTGACACTATATATAAGAATTTTTTTTGTTTCAAATGTTTGATTTAGATTTAAATTCAAGCTTACAATATAAAAGAAAGATTTAAATCCAAATATGAGATGATGTGAAAAAATAAACTTATTTACCAAAATTAATTTGGCATAAAATTCAAGTAAAATAGTAAGGAAAATGTTGAACATTGCTTTGGGATTGATATAAGTCCACATGATCTTTTTATTTTATTAGCTTTAGATATTTTGTTTTCAACAAATAAAATTATTTTAGTTTTTAGGAGGAGTTAGTCTGTTAACAACTTACAGCATATCATAGCTTGAATTTTAATTATTAATATGCATTTCAGATTGTTTTGCAGTTATTTAAGTGCAAAAATGCTAATCAAATAAATGTAATCATTTATCCCTTATCTGCTACATTTTTATATTCTCTCTTTTCTATAGTTTTAATTTCTTTTATCTCTTTTTATTCTTTAAACTTTCATTTAGTACCAGAGTTATCTTCTAAGAGATTTGTGATAAAAATTAAAGCTAATTTTTCTCAAATTATTCCTCCTATATCTGATGGAGAAAACTATCAATTTTAAACAATAAAGATAAAGACATACCAGGAGTTGTTAGATGTATTGTCAACAAGATAAAGTTATCTAACACCAAATTTATTGTTTCTAAAATTATATTAAAAAACCTATAATTATGCCTAAAAAAGCATTTATAACCACCTTGGAAAACATAGGGGATTTGTCCAAGATCATCTTGGTAAAGCTATTAAATGCCTTACAATCTTAAAAACAACAAAGGTTTATGAGGCAATTTCATTTTATAAAAGGAATCTTGTCAGCTAAGCAATATGATTTTAAAAAGACCAAGAAAAATCAAGCATCAAATAGCAAAATCATAAATAATCAAATCCAAAGTAAAAGTAGAAACTTAAAAGGAAGTTATCCATCGTATCAGCACTGTGGCAAAACAATTTATCCACCATTTAAATATTGAAAGTGACCAAATGCAAAAGGTGACATATGCAATTAGCTTAGACATGAAGTTGTTACTTATAAGTAAAATTCAAAAACAAATAGATGCTCAAGTTGTTAATCAAGATGATGAAGACCAAATGTTTATAGCAACTTATTTATCAACCAAAAGCTTTTTAGAATGTTGGTTGATTGATAGTGGTCATGTAAACCATATAACTTATAACATATCTCTTTTCAAAGATTTGAAGCTCACTAGAATTACAAAGTTTAGAATAGGAAATGGTGGTTATAGTCTAGCAAAAAAAAAAAAAAAGGAACCACTACAATTATAGCAAGCTGAGGTACAAAGATAATTCCAAATGTTCTTTACATACGTAATATTGATCAAAATTTAAGAATGTGTCTCAACTAATAGAAAAAAAAATTATTTTTTGAAGATTCGTGTTGTCATTTCTATGATGTTGTTGGACAAGAAGTCTTACAATTTAAAATGAGAGATATAAGCCTTTTATTTTCCCAATTGAGAAAGGGGCACACAGCGTATTCCACTAAAGTCAACATCACTAAAATCTAGTACAAGAAACTTGGGCATTGTCATTTTCAATTAATTTGAAAATGAAAAAAAGAATGATTTGATAAGAGGTCTCTCAATTCTTACTGATAAAATACCAAATTTCATGCATGTTAATTTGGTAAACAACAAAGAATGTCATCTCTTAAATCAGCTTGAATAGCCTTATGAAAGATGCAATTAATTCACAAGAATGTGGCAAAACCTCAAAAAACATCATCATTAAAAGATAGTCTTTACTATATTGTTTTCATTAATGATTTCAAAGAATGTGCTAGATTGTTTTCTTGAGATCCATTTAGAATGGTGGAAAATCAAAGTGGCTATAAAACTTGATTTTTAAGATCTAATAATGAAAAGAAATACACCTCAATTAAATTAAATTTGTTTTATAAAGAAGTTGGCATTAAACATTAGCTTAATGCTCCCTACACTCTAGAATTAAATGGAGTTAGAGAAAGGAGAAACAAATATATAATGGAGATGGCTAAATGTATATTGCATAAGAAGAAATTGCCTAAAAGTTTTTTAGTAGAAGGAGTTAACACAACATCTTTTCTACAAAATCAACTTCTAACCAAGGTTATAGAAGATAAAACATCATTAGAGGCTTGGTATGGGTATAAACATTCACTAAGCTTTCTTAACATATTTTGTTGTGTGTGGTTTGTTCATATTCCACAAGTTAAGCATGATAAACTTAACAAAAAGGCAATTTTAAGCGTTTTTGTGGATTATAGTTTAGTTTCCAAAGCCTATAAAGTGAATATCCATGAACAAAAAAAATGACTACCACAAAAGATGTACACTTTAATGAAATAAGCAATGGTACTGAAACAATCTACAAAGAACTACTTTTATGAAGAACAAACAACAAAATAATGCTAGAATGAACTAGAAAATAATCTTTTAATTAGAGGTATAAGGTCATTTTCTAACATCTATTAGAGATCTAACGTTGCAATATATAAATCTATTAGGCATGAAAAAGCTCTTTAAAGCCTAAAAAAAAAATGAAGAGGAAACATCAATGATTTGGGAAAGTAAAACCCAAATCAGTTGACAAACCAAAAGGCAAAAAAGACATTGGAGTGAAGAGGGTATACAAAACAAAGTTAAATATAGATAACTCCATCAAAAAATACAAGTCCAAGTTTGTATTTAAAGAATATACTAAGATTTTTAGTATTGATTACTCTTACATCTTTTCTCTTATTGCTAAATTAGATATAATTAGCTTATTGTTAGTCATATCAATACAAAAAAGTTGGAAAGTGTTCCAACTAGATATCAAATTAACATTTTTAAATGGTGTTTTATAGGAAGAAATATATGTGGAGTTGCTAAATGGATTTATAATTCAAGGCGAAAAGGATACAATTTACTTGCTAAAAAAATGTTTTTTATAGGCTAAAACAAGTTCTTAAAGCCTAGTACAATAGGATAAATGGTCATTTCCTAAGCTTATATCTTGTAAAAAGCCTATATGCAACTACTTTTAATGTAAAACAGAAGGAATTTAATGTTTTTATAATGTCTTTTTTTATTGATGCTCTTTTGATAACAAAAAGTAATGCAAAGTTGGTTAAAAAGTTCAAGTAAAAAATGATGCATGTTTTTTAAATGACAAATCTTGATTTTATGACTTACTTTCCTAAAATGGAAGTCAAGCAAAATCAAAATGAAGTGTTCCTCTATCAATACATGTATACAATGAAAATACTAAAGAAATTTCAAATGGAGGAATGTAAAGCAATAAACACACCAATCAAAAAGAGAAGTTAAGAGAGGAATAGTATTGATAAAGTTTATGAACAATACTTGAGAAGTTTGATTAGTTTCTTAATGTATTTTATTTCAACAAGGTCTGAAATTTTATTTGTTGTAAGTCTCTTATCTCAAGTTATGCATTGTGCTTGTGAAATACGTTGGAAAGTAGCAAAAAAAATATTAAGGTATATCAAAAAGACTATTATAGTGTCAAGTTTAAAAAGTATCAAAGCCTTAAGTTATGTGGATTCTCATATAATGATCGAGTTAAATATATTGAAAACATCAAAAATATTTTAAAATATTATTTCTGTTTAGATTCTGAAGTTTTCTCATGATGTTCAAAAAAGCAGGAAATTGTTGCACAATACATTGCAAAAACAAAATTTATTGTAGAAACAACAATAATAAATCAAATCTTATGATTTTAAAAAAATGCAGTGTGGTCTATAAATGGTACAAAAAGATAACATAGAAATTCTTGTTAACAATTAGGAAACAATTGTAATCTTTTATAATTCAATATTTCATCTAGAGACTAAACATTTTAATAGCAAGCTTTACTTCTCGAGGGAGTACATAAAAATAAAAAAGTGACATTAGTTTATAGCAAATTCGAAAATCAGTTAATAGATTTATTTACAAAAATACTTTTAATAAGCAACTTTAAGTTACTAAGATAGAAAATTAGAATTTATTGTGCCTAAAGCAAGGATGAGTGTTGAGAATTGCTATAAATCCATGTTATTATTTATTTTATTATCTTTAGATATTTTATTTCTCACAAATAAAATTGTTCTAAATTTTAAGAGGTATTAGTTTGTTAGCCAGTTATAACAAATCATAGCTTGAATTTCAGCTATTAATTTGCATTTGAATTTATTTTTCAGCTATTTAAATATATAAAAAAAGATATTAATTAAGCAAATGTAATTAAATATCCCTTATATATTGCATTTTTGTATTCTCTCTTATTCTAGCAGTTTTAATTTCTTCTATCTCTCTGTCTTCTTTAAATTTTCACCAAAGAATTGTTTTTTATATTTTCATGGAAGTTTGGCAAACGTAGCGCAAAATTTAAGACATCTCAAGACTTCAGTATTCTTTGGAATTAAAAAAAAAAAAAACGTCCAGGCAACCTCTCTCCCAAAGCATCGAAAGTGTGATTGTGTAGAGAATGGAATCAAGGAAGAAACTTCTCCTCAAGTGTGCAAAAAGCAACCTGCCCTCACCAACAAAATCCACCTATCTCTTATACAATCATAGTCTCGAATTCTCACTCCAAAGCTGTCAGTGCATAGACAAATAGTCGGTGCTTGACCCCATCATCTCTAGGGTCTAGCCGCGTCTTGTATCGCTCTCTTTCTTATGTAAAACCTCCACTTCTGAGCATATTTTTTTATTTTATTTATACATATACAATAAAAAAGTCCATCAAGATATTCTACCTTTTTATGGGTCTAATGCTGACCTGTAGTCCACACCGCAGCCATACTGCCCTATAAATACCTCTTTCATTACTTCATCTCATGTCATCAAATATCAATCCTGTTTTTATACGTTCACTAGCCTTCATTGCTTAATTTCTTTTCTGACATCTTGAAGAACAAAATGGCTATCTTTCTTTGCTTTCTTTTCCTGGCTATCTCCTATGCTACTGCTTGTGATCGATGTGTCCACCAATCCAAGGTCGCATATTTCTCCAGAGCCTCGGCACTCTCATGTAAGGGGGTCGTGATTTCTCTTTCAATTTTAGTTTTTTTTTATCATAGTTTAATGAGATTTTTAATTGGTAATATTTTTTTTTGTTTTGGTGCAGCTGGGGCTTGTGGATATGGTTCCATGGCGACAGGATTTAACAGTGGACACCTTGCAGGTGCTGTTTCTTCCCTTTATAAAGATGGATCTGGATGTGGTGCTTGTTTTCAGGTCAGCACCGGAGACCACACCACTTGTCTGCTTTACCTCTTGCGGAATTTTCAGTTCATTGATCATGTTATTGTCATTACTCGCAGATAAGATGCAAAGACGCGGCTTTATGCAGTAGAGAAGGGACTAGAGTGATTGTGACTGATCTCAATCGCAATAACCAGACTGACTTTGTTCTTAGCAGCAGAGCCTTCATGGCCATGGCCAATAAGGATATGGGTCGAAACATCTTGAAACAAGGGATTGTGGAAGTGGAATATAAGAGGTGAGACCATGTATTCAAGGATTTATTTTATCTTAATTATCATGATTGATATTAATCTCTCTGGTTAAGTTAATGGTCATTTATTTAATTAATCAGCATGATGTTTTATTTCCTAGTTGCTTCTTCCAGTAATGGCTAGTTTGGTTACACCAACCACAAGAAAAATCAATATGGCATGGACAAACTTCATATAATTTTATACAGTAAAGTTGGTCCGGTTCCGTCGGACAGAGAACCAGGACAATAAATGCTTGTAACGGTCAAATAGGTTGTCCGCAAAATCATAGGTAACATGACTATGACTTGTGGGGATTTGCATAAATTTAGACAGCTAGCATTGTCCATGTTTTAGGGTTCCATTACTGAAGAAGGATCATGTAAACACCCAAAAAAAAAAATTATCAAAAAAGTGATCTTATGCTGATTTGAATCTGCTTTGTTCCATTGATCAGGGTACCTTGTGAATACAAAAACCAGAATTTGGCTGTCCGAGTAGAAGAATCAAGCAAAAACCCAAATTACTTGGCCATTAAATTGTTGTATCAAGGTGGCCAGACAGAAGTGGTAGCCATTGACTTTGCTAAGGTTAGCTTCAACTTACTCCCGGTGGAACATGTCACTTAATTTTTGGTGGTGTGATGATAATTTTTTAAAAATATTTTTATTTTAGAATATATTAAAATAATATTTTTTTTATTTTTAAAATTTATTTTTAATATCATCACATTAAAAAAAGTTGAAAATAAAAATAAATAATTTTTTGTGAAATATTGTTTGGGACATGTTTTCAATCCACAATGACACATGCCCATCATTGTTTAATTTTATATTTTAAAAATATTTCAAAAAAAATTAAAAGAAATATTTTTTTATTTATTTTAAATAAATATTTTTTAGTATTTTAAAATTATTTTGATGTAATGATATTAAAAATTATTTTAAAATATTTATAAATAAAAAATTATTTTATAAAATAACTATTACCAAATCCCAAGAAACATTTTGAATGGTTTTGCTAAATTTTCATAGGTTGGTTCGTCGAACTGGGGTTTCCTGAGCCGGAACCATGGGGCAGTGTGGGACTCGGACAGAGTTCCATCAGGGGCACTTCAATTCAGATTCGTGATAACAGCTGGATTTGATGGGAAATGGATTTGGGCTCGGAATGTCCTGCCTGAAGATTGGAAGCCCGGGATGACATACGATTCAGGAGTCCAGATTACCGATATTGCACAAGAGGGCTGCTCTCCATGTGATGATGGGACTTGGAAATGAGGGTCTTCTTGCCTTCCCACTAATGTGAATATCTCTACGCATAGAGTTCGATCTGATATCATTCTACACGACAGAACTAAATAATGTAGAAGAATAGTATAAAGTTAGCACTATATATTATAGTATTAGCCACTACGCTTCAATGTTTTTTTTTTTTTTGTTCTTGCCTTGTGAGGAGGGCATGTCCTCGCTTGTGTTTGACATATTTCTTTTTCTACCCCAGTAAATAAATGCTGTCCCTCTCTCTCTTTCAAATGGTGGGGCAATCCTCGATGTTGAGGGGGGTAAAGGCCATTTTAAGATTATTAATAAAATGCTGGATCATAATTAAGGACCAAAAAAATGGAAAAAAGATATAAAATTAGATACTGTTTTTCACTTTAACACCTACGTTGGGATGCAATTTTTTGTGGTGAGATGGCTTTCGGGATAGAATAGAATAAAAGCCAGTTATCGGCATGTCATGGGTTTATAATTAAGACCCAGCTTGTATATATAATCATCAGCTCGAAGCAGGACTAAGTTTTTTATGGGCTTAAGAGTAAAAAATTTGAAACTATGTTACTGACTTGTAAATAATGAACATGAGGCCCAAATCATCAGATCTCTGTATCACAATTATACTTTAACTATTTAAGTATATTAACTTGCAGCTCAAATGCAGGCGCCACGTATTTTGACTAGTTCGTGAACTATTGAAATATTGGATAACAGTTAAAAAAGATCAAATAAAGGCCCAGATTTTGTAACTTCAACTCATCACCACGACAAACTTCAAGTTGGCCCAGCACCAAAAGGTTCCTTCTTCCGACTCCACCGAAGAAACATATTTGCTATAATTTCAAACTTCTTCTTCTTCTTCTTCTTTATGAGAGCTTGGGGACGTTGTCCACACTGAGGGTTACTCTTCATACTTTATTGTAACAGAGGAAAACTGTGGCTGGAGGAGGGCCTCAAACTTGACACGTTAAATGATCTGTGATGTTCACAGCTGTTATGGCAAACACTGTGTGCGCCCTTGACCTTTCAAAGGGATATATATTAGACAATAATCAATCTGTAAAGCTGAGAGAGCTAGATGAGCACGTATAGCATAGCAGCAACACAGAGACCCTATGAGATTCTAAGTTCGAAAGGCCTGAGATTAGGTATTAATCCACTAGGTGTATTATTTGCTAGCTTTAAGCTAAAGTAGGGTATACAGACTGCTAAATGTCCCATCCTTGACCCAGTCAAGTTGAATGCTATGACCCCGGGTTAACAAGGCACTACCCTCTTGATGCTTATAATTAGATTTGTTAATATTTTGTAGTATTATCGTGAGGGAAGGAATTGCCCACCAAATCATAGACTTGTTCTCCTTCCTATTTATGATTTTCACATTCATTCGTTCATGTCCTTTTCCTCGAGTTGCATCTTTTCCATGCGCGTCGGCTAAAATTTCCAAGCTGTTAATGTGAATCGCTTGGTGTAAAGTGCTATCGATGGTTTATTTAAAAAAAAATAAAAGATAAAAGATGATCCGGTGATATAAGAAAAATGTTTATATCATATTTAAAATAAATACAGCTACTATTAACTGTTTAAATTACTCTCATATTCACGTCGAGCATAATGTTTATATCATGTTTAAATTACACTTTCGATGTCTAGACAAAAAGGAAAAAAATTAAACAAAATAAAAATTAAATTTTCACTTCAAGGTAATGCATGCACGGGGGGTGCCATAGTGCATGGAAGCCATGGTTCAGAATGTTCTACTTACAAGATCCAAAAACCTTTGATTATTCGAGATTTTCTTTCCAAGTCCTAATTTTATAATGGCTAATGAAGTCAATGATTGGAAAAGCACATCTCATGTAAAACGTTGTGGAGCATTTCTTAGTAAATATTTATCGCTAACCTTTTTGCTTTATCCTATGGGTCGTCGTCGTCGTCTTTATTTCTTGAAATTGCCTGTCGGTATGGAGTTCAAAGATACTAATTGGAAATTGCCTGTCGGTATGGAGGTCAAAGATACTCATTAAACTCCTTTTAGTTTTGATACAGTATAAGACGATTACTGTATTTAAATGGCAAGATGAGAAAAAAAAAGTAGTTAAATAACCAAAAAGGTTGTTTTCTTTTCAAAATCCGCGTTGAAATCGTGCTCCAATGTATCTCTCTCACTTTCACACATTATTATAGCGAGGTGTAGATTCGAGGCAAAAAGAAAAGGAAAAGGAATTGCAAGGTTTTTATAAAAACAAATAGCGTACGTTGCTGAAATAATGTGTGAACGCATTCATATTTTAGAATATTATTTTCGTTCACAACGGCTATTTGAAATAGTAAATATATCTCACAGTATATTTTTTTTATAAAATCGTCGTTTGAAATAACATCATTCAGTGGATATTTCAAAACATTTTTTTTCACAAATTAATTCGCCTAAATAAAATTCAATCAAAAAATTTATGAAAATTCAACGGTGAAAGGATAGAATTCAAGTTTTAATGGTCAATAAAGAAAAAAATAACGTGTTGTGGGGAGAAAGAAATGAGGAAAAAGAAAAAAAAAAGTTCATGGGGAATACATAAAGATTCTATTTTTTATATATATTATACAATTAAAAAAATCTCAACAAAATAATTTTAATTATATTTTAAAAAAATATCAAATAAAGTTATAAAAAAACCCTAGAATAACCTCAAAACAAAATCTCTTATAAATTATAAATTATGATTGTGTTTGATAATTTTTCAAGTCGTAATTACAATTATTTTATTAATATATTTTTAATAAATTGGATGAGTTAGAAATAAAGCTTTAATGTGTTTCTGGTAATTTATTATTTATTATTTATTGAATTTTTATAAAATTTTAAATTAATTTTTTATATATGTTGATTAAATTGAGTGGGGTATTATTTTTAGAACAATCACTATGAATGACTGTGTTCGGTCGTTATTTTTAGAAGTAATTATATTTATATTATGTTATTTTTCAAACAATTACTATTACCCTGGAACTTTTATAAAAATGTGACAGGAATCTAATATATCCAAAGAGAAGTATAAACACAAGAGGCTTAAATTCGATTGGAAAGCATGCTGTCTTGGGAATAGCATTGTTCGGCAGAGATTAGGAGTACATCCTTCTCAATGTGCAGTAACTTGATGGAATCCATCGAGTGACATGCTGGCAGTCCGAAAAGCACACAGTTAACTTAATGTGTAAATAAATCCCTGCCATAAAGAATCAATTGCTCTGATTTAACCGAACAGATACTGTTCGAGATTTCACTCCTCGAGCTTTTTTTTTCATGGTTTGCAGCTGTGTTTCAAATTATTTTTTAAGAAAATTTAAATTTTTTTATGTAAAATTATTTTTTTATATTTTTAATGTCGTGATATTAAAAATTATTTCAATATATTTTTAAATAAAAAATATTTTTAAAAACAACTATTATTATATATATATATATTTTTTATTATTATTATTATTATTATTTTTTTCAATCCATGGCAACACATCCATATGAATTCAAAGGAAATGAAAGAATTCAAGTAGGGGTTTAACATACTCTCTTCATAAATCGCACGTTGAAAACCTAGATTTAAGATCTAATCCAGCCTAACAGGATAATCCTTTGATATATCTTTTTCCAGATAAATTGTGCCCTGAGAACTTAGTTTTAACTGTAGTTTTTTTCCCCCCAAAACGATAAATTGCAGCAGAAGGAACTTTAGATTTATTCCGTCCATTGGCTCCCAATGTAAATGAAATATTCTTACAATATTCCTGGAGCAGTTATCCGATAACTACACAAGTAAGAAAAATTACATCTTGCTGCAAGCAAGGAAGAAAGAGCAAATCACTCAGAGGCACAGCAACGTTGTGGCAAAAACTATCTTATTTGTTTTTGCTTTTTTTAAAAAAATATTTTTTATTTTAAAATAATAGTGTTTAATATTTTTAAATTATTTTAATACAATAATATCAAAAATAATTTAAAAAATAAAAAATATATATTTTAAATAAAAATAATTTAAAAAATAATGATAACTGTATATGGTCACTAATCGCGGTCTTCAATTGTATGTATCAGACTCGAGCTCGAGAACCAATATTCATAAAGTGCTAATGATTCAACTTTTTTTGAAGACCTTGGGAACCACACCTCCTCCCTGCAAACTTCATTTCATATAATTGGCAAAATCTGACGGCTAAACATTTTGGGATTATCGTAGCCTGTATAATCCTAGCTAACTTCATTTCTTGGCACCGAGACTGGCTACGGCTCCATGGCTGTGGCACATGCATGCGTGCAAGAAAAGGTCGACAGTTAGCCAATGGCATGTTTTCTGACATTTGAATTAACTCGTCAAAAAGAAAAGCTGGAGTGGAACAGTGATTTTTATGCGAATGCCGACTAAAATCACATCATTTTGCGAGTATTTTAGCAGCACGGTGAAGAAAACTTGTTTTCTAAACTGGCATATTTGTGAAAATAAGTTTCATTCCAGCACATAAATCGTTCGTATACCATGTACGCTACCATTTAAAATAACAGACGCTATCAATCTCAACCATCTCAGTTATTTATTTTTATATTTTAAAAATATTTTTAAAAAATTTAAATATTTTTATTTTTTTATTTAAAATTAATATTTTTAATATTTTTAAATTGTTTTAATGTGTTGGTATTAAAAATAATTTTTAAAAAATAAAAAAATATATTATTTTAATATATTTCTAGATAAAAAAATATTTTAAAAAGCAACCACAACCACACTCTAAAAAATAATAAAATAAAAACACAATTTTAAATAATTATAAAAACAAAAACAATAGTTCAAACCAATATTTTATATTATCATAAAAACAACAACAATGCCGACAACCAATATAATTACCTAATTTTTTTAGCCGTAAACTTTTAGTAAAAACAAAAAGTTAATCTCAATACCAAAATAATTCATTATAATAAAAAATATCAATTTAATTACAATATTTAATAAATTAAGTCGTCAATAGACTAGAATCACCGGCATGTTGCCGTCGTGTATGTAAACTTAGTCATTCTCCTCTACTACATTGTCTAAACACTAAGCCTTCCTAACCTAATTAAGTGAAGAATAACACGATAAAAACCCAATATTACATCTCGATGCACAAAGCTCGTGATTATCTTGATTACATATTGGTAATGCAGAGTATCACATGGACGTCTTGTAACATGCTCTTGTGGTGATATTATAAATTTTCTTATTATGTTAACGTATCAAAACATATAAATATATAACTTAGTAGATGGATACAACTATGTAAGTATTTGATCTCTCATGACATTTTACAAATTGATATGTTATGTTTAAACCACCGACCAATCTTTTTTTTTATGACAATTAATAATATATAGGTCATCAAATATATCAACATCATCAAGTATATATTGATACAATTAAAATTAATATAATACTCAATCAAAATAATACACCTTGATTATGAAAAAATAATGCATAGGACCATTGATAGTCATAAAATCACCTCTCTCCATGCATGATAGAAATGTTGTTTTTAATCAAATCCTTGATATATGGTGTTTATATCACTTATAAAAATTATATGCACACGCGTGCGCATATATATATATATATTCAAAATATTTACACCAGAAAAAAAAAAGAGTTTATCAATTAAAAATAAACATGGAGAAAAAGTTGGATATACCTCAAATTAATTAAATAGATAGCTTATGAGTGGTTGTAATAATAATAACAATAACAGTGAGAAATAGAAAGAACTATTAGGATAAAAAAAATATTAATTTGATGATAAGGTATGTAATATATGCAAAACCTCTATTTATATGTTAAAATAATTTTTTTTAAAATGTAATAATTTGGAAAATAAGTGTTTTCACTTGGAAAATACTCTCTTATTTTGTTGAAAAAAAAAGATGGTCAAATGTCTATTCTTGTTCAAACATAAAAAATATGGTCCAACTAGTCTCATCCTTAAATAGTTTTTGTCTTTTTCATTGATTTTATCCTTAAATTAAATAATAAAAAATAAAGACTTTATTTTTCATTTGTGTTTTCATTCAAATTATAATTTTTTTAAATGACATTATAAATATTTAATGTTTATTTTAACAAAAAAAAATCATTATCAAGAAATCAAAATAAACACAACGAATAAAATTGATTTAAGCATTAATTCTGGTGTGCACAGTAATTTGGAGTAAAGTGTAGATAGTTATGCACAAAACTTTTAATAATTGCAAAAATTGTGGTATAGATAGTTCAGTGATGACCTCTCACTTACGTACCATTTAAGATTAATTTACGTGTTTAGCGATGATCACCACTTCTTTTCATTTCTAATTAATTAATTAAATTAAATTAAATCAAATCATCTAACCATTTCGATTATTCCTGATCACCTCCTGGATCGTTCAATTTAAAGGATATATATATATATATATTACTGTCTCCAATACATTTTTCTTTACTTATGTGGTTGGGTTATTGAATCGGACCACTATAAATAAAATTATAACAATTTTCTTAATTTTCATTCAAGTATCACCGGACCCTAATATTAAAAGTAGTCAACTGGTGGAAATTTAAACAATATATATATATATATATATATATATATATATATATATATATAAAGAGGTTAAAAGTAATTATTTGGAAATACAGTTAAAATTATGTTTTTTTAATTTTATTTTTTATTAAAAATTATTTTTTAATATTTTTATATTGCTTTAATATACTGATTTTAAAAAATATTATTTTAATAAAAAAACATTTTATATTATAACCATTACTATAATCCTGAACAGTCCCTGCAGATGGTGGCGATGGAGACGGAGTCCCTGTACACGAGAGTCGGCGAAGAATAATCATTGCGCCGCTCAGTGTGCCATTACCATTTACCATTCACCATTCCTCAGTTCTTCCCTGCACGGCATTTTCAAGTTACCATGGCAGCGCCCTCAGCTATTCACTGTGGCTTTGTCATCAGATAGCCAGAGCTAGGGGCACACTGAGACATTTCTCTCTCCCTTTCTTCGACATGGGCCACGCCCATCCTATCAGCATAGTTAAACAGTAGCAGCTTAATTAACAGCCTTTTGCCAGCCCAACTTCACACATGCTTTAACAGTGAGGCCTGCTTTCTCATTGCCCTCCAGCTGTATTTTTTTATTTTTTTTTTGTTGTTTTAGTTTTAAATTAATTTTTAGTTTTTTAAATATACGCTGAATTTTAAAAAAATTTAAAACTATTTTAGTATATTTTTAATTTAAAAAAATGCTACAAGTCGCTTAATTACTGCTCTTTACCTTGCAGATGTTAAGAGCTAAATAGTTTAATGTCGGCAATGATGCAACAAATCTTGCTGGGCTTTGGTGTTTGGGATTTGGACTCATTTCCTTTGCATCTGACCTCATTTACATGCTTATCAACTCCTTCTAGAAAACTAGATTAGATGCACGTTTTATTTTTTTATTTTTATTATTAATATAGATATTTGGATAAGTTTATATATATTTCAATTAATTTTATAAATTTTAAAATTAATAACTATATAAACCTTCTTATCTTTTTTCATTATAATGATTTGACTGGAATAATAAATACTGAAAAATATATACAGAACTCTAGATTTAAGCTAATGATATTTATCATGCGGTTAATTTTGTATTATAAAGTGATTTTTATTTGAAAATATAGTGAAATAATATATTTTAATTTTTAAAATTTTATTTTTAACAATAAAAAATCAAAACAAAAAAAACATTAAAAGAATTTATTTTAAACAAATATATTTTTTAAAATCATAAACAAATAGTGTTCGACGACCACCACTTTGAACTTTAAGCGAATCCAAGCATAGATTGCAGGTCAATCAGCATGACTTGATTGTTTTTCTACCTAGTTTTTTTCTTTTTCTAATTTCAAGTGGTATATACACGTAGTCAATTGTTTTCACAGATCAAATCCCGGCCCTTGCACAAGTTCAACCAGACATCTAACATACCTTTGACAGAAAAATTGAAATAGTTATTTTCTAATACTTAAAAATCTCTATTTCATCTCCTTAAAAATTTAAATTGGAAACTTTATAATAAAAATCTAAAAATTTGATTGGTGGGATTAAATTAAATTGGGCCCACGAGCATCCTGTCATCAAATTAAACCGCAACTTCAACTGTAGCAAGATGCTAACACCAAGAGACAACATGCCCTGATGCCCTGATGGGGCCGGCCAATCAGGAGTAGAAACGTCCTCCTACAGGAGCCCCTAGGAGCAGCTCGATAGCGCCAATCAAAAGTCATAAAAAATATCTTTCAAGTGAATCCCACGGCCACCCTGTCCCTCCAATAACCGAACTCGCCTTCATTAACAAGATGTGACAAGTGAGGAGGAGGAGGAGGAGGAGGGGAGGAGGAGGAGGGGTTTCGTGTGTTTTCTACAAGCAAAAGAATTTGAGAGGCGGCTGCTGCTGCTGCAGACTTATCTTGACGTTTCAATTTTTATCTCCCCAGTGGGAATTCATTCATTGATGTGTTGCTTGACAAATTCCTTTTACATGCAAGGCTGAGCTTGTGGTCAGTTTTGTTGGAATATACCCATGACCAACTTGTCTGATTAGTTGAGTTCCTCTTGCTGTCATGTCTCTTGATTAACATGGTAAGCTAAGGTTGCCGTGAATTTAATTTGTTAATAATCTAACTGATATCATCTATGTATAATGATAATAACGATATAACAAGATGAGCTAGCTTTTTACACATTCAAATTGATTTTTTAATACGTTATTTTTTGTTTTACAATACCTTTCAAAGGCAAATATTGACAAAATTACATTTTCAGTGCCATAATTTTTTTCGTATCCATTTGCCAAGTGGCCCAGAGGATCACGAGCTAACAATACCAATCAAAATTAGTGTACAAACAAGTAATCAGTACATATAATCAATAAAAATTACGTAGAAGATCCCCATGGGATCTCCTAGTTGATATGAACACGGTTGCTTGTTTAACTGATCTAAGCCCTAAAACGTATCAGAGACAGAAGTAAAGTAGATTAAAAAAGAAAAAAGATAAAGAAAAGTCCTAAACTAAGTGGGTTAGCGTTGTTCTTTAGCATGTAAACAGGTCTTAACGACGTACGTCATTAAGGAGGTCTGGATTTAACGAGCGGTGTTAGCTGACAACTCATGTTTTCTGGGGGACAGACAAATCTAGTGAAAGTTTAACTTGATATTGAAGTTTATGGACAAGTGACTGTAATGTTCTAAATACATAGTTACTGGTAGGGTGGAGAGAACAAGAGTCAATTTCTTTGATTTGGCCCAGCAGCAAACAGATTGATTACTTATACTGCACACTTGTGCCCAAAACCTTAATCTTGGAAGTGATAACATAATGATTAATATTGTTATCATTACTGTGATGTTTTAACTGCTACAACCACACTTCATTGCAGTTGGGGTTTAAATAGGGAGATTAGCAGCAAAATACAAATAAATGATGAAAATATTTAACACAGGAACAAAAGGTTGTGATGGAATAGTATATTTTTAGGAGGGTGTGTTTTTTTTTTAAATATTTAATTAATATTATGATTCATAAAATAATATCAATTATAATTTTATTGTGGATAAATGTTATTGTTCTAAACCGAAATATATGATTGAATAGCAATTTAGTATTTTTTTTTATAAGACTAGAAAAAAATAGAATTTTTTTTGAGAAGGTAGCAACAACAAAAATATCTGTTTGTGTGTTATTTAACCTGAAAAAACATTTAAATTATAATTAATATTATATTTTAGAAACATAATATTTAGAATTATTATGCTTTTTAATAATAGCATTTACTAAATATCATGTTATCGAATCATGATAATATCAAAATATATTATTTTATAAAACTTTTAAAGCACTTTACTAATTAAAAGAATAACCCGCAGTTGGGTTCTGCAACCCCCTGGATCACCTGTAGTTAACTAATTAGAGTGGGATTAGTTGAACTTGGCAGCTGGTGTATTTTCATCCCAAGATTAGCGTATCTAGATGTAAGAGAAAACATGCGATCGTTATTAAATTTTAGAATATTTAGTATTGCATTTAGGTCTGACGATGATGTGCACACTGTAACTTATTCATGCATGGACCATGATAAGATCTGCTGTGTATTTCCAGCCCCAGGTTTAGTTCTTCCTCTTTTCGATTGAGTTTTTCAATTCCATTTGTTTTTCATTTTAGGAAGACTTTGCTCGCGGATAAGAACAGCTGGCGGGTGGAGAGCAAGCTCGGGTTTTTCTGGGAATGATAATATCATCAAGCATGCAACATAAGGATTGGTGCATGATTGATAAACTGGTGTTTAAGAATATAACTATGGTTGTTTTTTATTGAAAATATATTATAATAATAATGTTTTAAATTTATTTTTAATATCAGCATTTTAAAATAATTTAAAAAATTAAAAAACTAATTTAAAATAAAAAATAAATTGTACCGCAGCTTTAAACGGTCACTAATAACTTATCATAATTATCAGCCCAAGCCTCCGTACATCTAATCTAAGCATTCACACACTGCCACTACCTGCTTTCCCCTACATTGGCTGCTAGCTAGTTATGGCTCATCCTCAACTGGCTCAAGGTGTATCAGAGAGTGCTCTTGAATTGTGAATATGAAAAATTTTAATTTTTAATTTTAAATTAGTTTTTTTAATATTTTTAGATTATCTTAATACATTGATATTAAAACTAAGTTTTTAAAAAATAAAATATATTATTTTAATATATTTTTAAATATAAACATTTTAAAAAATAACCTTCATTAACTTAAATAATAGCGTATAAATTTTGCCCTGATTTGATTATAGAGAAGGGAGCCGCTGCACGCGTTATAACCTCCAAGTTATAATTGCATTGCATTATAAAAATGTCACAGAAAGGGAGAGGTGGAGTTTGATTATGTCTATACTATAATCAAGATGATTCAAGTCACCACAATAAGACACGTGTAAGTAAGGTGGATAGCACAGACTTTCCATCTGTTCTCTGAAAAACTGTTTGGCAGGGTAGGTATAATTATTTTTAAAATATTTTTTATTTTAAAATATATTAAAATAATATTTTTTATTTTATAAAAATTATTTTTAAAATCATTACATTAAAATAATTTAAAAATATTAAAATAATAATAATTTAACTTAAATAAAACAACAAAAAATTTTAATTTTTTAAAATAGAAAAATAAACATACATAAATCTTTTTTTTATTTTTCTTTGTCACATTATGCATGTGTTTGATTTTGTTGTGAATTTTTTTAATTAATTTTTAATATTTTACAAGTGATTATATTAAAAATAAATTCTAAAAATTAAAAAAATTATATTAATTTATTTTTAAACAAAACATTTTTAAAAGGTAATCTCTAAATTATCCTTATCAAGTTTTTTGTTTTTTATTTTTTTAAGTAATGTTTAGATAAGTGACAGTATTTTTTTTAAATGATTTTTTTATATTTTAAAATTATTATTATATATTGTTATAAGAAATATTTTTTAAAAAATAAAAAATATTATTTTAATATATTTTTGTATAAAAATAACTTGGAAAAAGCAACTGTCACGTCCATAAACACCTCTTTTATCTTGTTTGTTTTAATCGCTGTAGTATTTGATTTTCTTTTTAATACTATTGTTTTGTTGTGTCTATAAATAGTGGCGGTTCTGTTTCATTTAACTTTGCAGCATAGTATTCACACAAAACCTACAAGCGTCGTTTAGTTCCTTTACTGATTGATCTAGACACGCCAAATTTTGCAAAAAGACAGTAGGATAATGGAGGGGAAAGCAGTGAAACCTTCAAGATTCAAAAGTGTTTGTGTGTTTTGTGGTAGCAGTACTGGAAAAAGAAACTGCTACAGAGACGCTGCCATTGAACTAGCCCAAGAGCTGGTATAACTACTTCAAAGGCTAGACCTTTTCTGAGTTATCCTTGTGTTTTCTGGGGTTTTTGTGCTTGGTGTTTACGGTTTTTCATGTTTTATGTTTAAGGTGGCGAAAAGGTTGGATCTTGTGTATGGAGGTGGAAGCATTGGACTAATGGGTTTGGTTTCTCAAGCAGTTCATAGAGGTGGATGCAATGTTCTTGGGTACAATATATAACTACTCTTTCTTGCCTCCTCTGGTTTGTTTAGGTTTTTGGTTTCTCGTTTTTCTGCATGACTAGCCTAATTTTGATTTTGGGTTTTCTTTATAGGATCATACCAAGGACTTTGATGAGTAAAGAGGTGCAAAATCTAATTTGTGATGTATTTTCTTCATGTTATGTTTTAATTGTTGGTTGTTTTTCAGTTAGAGGAGTCTAAAGTTTGAAACTTTTAGCTTTCATTGGATGTAAAGATTGCGTCTTTATATGCGTATGTGTGTGGAACCCCAGATCACAGGAGAAACAGTTGGAGAGGTTAAACCAGTAGCCGACATGCACCAAAGAAAGGCAGAAATGGCCCGCAATTCTGATTGTTTTATAGCCCTACCAGGTCCCATACATTTCTCTCTTTTCCTGTTTTAATAGATCATGTAAACACCTTTGTCTCCCTTTTGCTCTTGTAGTAATCAATTGTGTTTTTAATTTCTCCTTTTTGATCCCTCGACTTCGATTTCAGGTGGCTATGGCACTCTGGAGGAATTATTAGAAGTGATTACTTGGGCTCAGTTAGGCATCCATGACAAACCTGTGAGTTTCCTTATATGCCCAACAAAAACATCACGAGTTCTCTATTTCAAGCTCTTGACCCTGTTTCCAAAAAATGAGCAGGTGGGTTTGCTTAACGTTGATGGTTACTACAATTATCTTCTGACTTTCATTGACAAAGCCGTGGATGATGGCTTTATCAAGCCTTCCCAACGAAACATCATTGTCTCTGCACCAAGTGCCAAAGAACTCGTTCAAAAACTTGAGGTGGGTAGGTTACTGATGTTTTGCTTTATTTTTTATTGTATTATAACATGTTGAAGTAGCTCATAAATATGGAAAAGACAATCTGGTGTTTGAAGAAAGAATCTTTCCCAGTTTGCTATCTTGGTGCTCCTTTTCTTGTTCTGTTGTATTGTTTGTTTGTTAATGATGGCACTATTTTTTGTTTTAATCAGGAGTACGTGCCTGTGCATGATGGAGTTATAGCCAAGGCAAGCTGGGAGATTGAGCAGCAGCAATCACCACAGCAACACCAACAACAGGTGGGGTTCAATACTACAACTTTGCAGACTGAAGTCGCTCTATAAAGGAGTGTTTTAAGCTTTCTTTCTTTGCTTTTTAGTCTAGATTTTGGGTCATATACCAACCGTTCCATAATGGTTTGGTACGCGGTATAAATGACTTGGGTGATAAAGGAATGGCAAAAGTGGGGGTCTTTTGTGTATTTTAGCAGGCACTTTATCAAAAGGAGGCAGTCTAATTTAACTTTGGGTATTAAGATTGTAGTGGGAGCATCCTGTATCTTGAATTATGTACAAAGGATTATATCTATATAGAAACAAGAAGCAAAAATTCAAAAAAAAAAAAAAAACTGCAGCTTTATTCTTCGTTCACAGTGCTCTCTAGTGTCATGCACATCTATATGCCATCTTGCTGATTCTTTAGTGTTATTTTGTGCGATGATCTGTGCATTTTGACATCACCTCCCTTGGGACCTTGAAATGGTGGGCCTCGCATTTGCCTGTTTGTGTTGGTCGGGTAGACTGCGCTGTACCAACTTGGTGTTTGGCTGGGTTGGCTGGTTGGGAGTGGTCAGGGAGCACTCCTACTGATACAATTTAGTAGCCACGGACAGGGATTTTTCAAACTGTAGCCAGAGAGGCTGGAGGCTGTCTGTTTTTGTGCTGTTGTAAAAGCACTGTAGAGAGAGAGAGAGAGAATTAATGATGGCCTGAAACAAAAATAAACTGACCAATCATGGTGATGACATAACAAACCACCAAACTAGCATCTTTTGTTGTATTTATTGAACTAGCCTTTTTGCAACTGGTAATGGCCAAGTAATATTTCGGAGTCGCTCAAATCTTCACCCCAGCTTCTAGCAGCAGCAACAAATACTTATGTGAAAATTCAGGAACAAACATCCAATAAATGTTTCTGGTGTAGTTACTTGACAAATTTCCTGTGGATGGATCCCGGCCATTTGGTTGGGATGTAACAGTAGGATAATTTAGGGAAATTCATTCTTTTGATATTATGTGTTTATTTCCTGTCCAATTCTTGCTAGTGTGTGGAAGTTTTATTCGAATTTAAGTTTCTTCATCATCAAGTTTTAGGTCGTTAGAAGAGATAATGTCAGAAACAAATCCATTTACTATTCAATCTGTAAGAAAATAGAGTATTTATTTCATCCCATCAAACACCCTATAAATGATGTTCCTATGAAGTCAGAAGATAATTAACTACTAAAAGTTCGGAAAACAATTGTCCATGACCGGCGATAAGGGATAACACCATGTATTTTCAGCAGCCAGCCAGTATAAGAAGTTGGTCTAAAAAATGACCCAGCCGGGCCTGATTTAAAGTGTCATCAATGATGTTTGGAGAAGCTAATAACAGGCCGAGGAAGGAACACAGTTAGGCTAGACATGAAGTGCCTATAGCTTCAACTTAGGAGAGAGTTAATTAACGCAATTGCCTCTCTTTCACTGGGCGCATCGTTTGACAAGATAGCTTGTGACTAGACCACACAGGGTCTGATATATCAACTTAGTTACAGCAAGTCGAGCCAATACCTGGTCTTGTAAGTGTAATCCATGCGTGTCGCGTGATAAACTTGTGCTGGGATATATGTTCAATCAAGTTATGCAAGAAAGGGTTTGGAGGCAAGTTTCACGCCATTAACTTGTGGGACACAGTTTCTGCTAGCCATTTCGCACAAGGAGCCGCTGGAGACCTGCATTTTGTCTGTCTGGTTCAAGAAAGACATGGAAAGCATTAGCTTGGGTCGCCACCCAAAAGAATTATACGAAGGAGCATTCACAAGGTCCAGGTTTTGGGGCAATGTGACAGTAGCTGGGGACCGGTTTAAGTTTCTTGCAGTTATGCCTGCCATCGTGGCCCTGTACTGTTCTCGAAGTTGGTCCATTCCTTTAGCAAAGGCAAAATGATCATGATGCAGAGAGACTGCCGCCCTCGAGAGCTTGTCCCAGAGACTGATGACTACAAGCCAACAAAAAACAGGTAGAGGTCATTGTCTTAACTCTAGTGGGGACCATGATAATCCCTCGCATAACAAAGTGATTCTCCCCCTAAGAGCTCCGAACAAGAAATGGAAACCAAACATAAGATGGGAAATTTGAGGCATGGAAGTGTGTAGTAGTATCACATGAAACTGAAAGTGAAGTTTCATGAAAAAGTTGGCAAACGTTAAAACTTTGGGGAAACTAGAAAGTAGGCCTGGAAAAAGAAATGTCTTCGGAACCAAAATTAACTAAAAACTTGAAAATGAAGAGCTAATCTAATTCTTTATATTATATGTATACCATCCCCACATCTTTCAAAATCTCTGATTAGAGCAACCAGCAAAAGAAACAAAGAACTGAAAAGATATGTATTTTTTTTAGTTTAAACATAACGATTCTAGTCCGAGTAACTTGGATAGAACCAGATCAAACAATCACGTAGTTTAAGTCGAGTATATCCCAATTTTTTATTTTTTTAAGAAAAGATACAGTTATCGACTGCAATATCCATAGGAATTTCCAAAACCAAACACTGAATTTGGTTTTTACGTGTCAGTGGTCTCATGGACCCTATATATAGATGATCTTCATTTATTTTCTTACCTTTTATAAAAATTTATTACATGTGGATTCAATTTTTATACACGGTTAGTTTTGTATATATCATTGTCTTTTTTTATTCTATTTTACTACTATATTATTTATTTTTTATAATATATTTTATGAGTGAGTGTGACACTATATGTTTGCCTGTTCAATTCTACGTAGGTTTAATTAATTACATGAAATTATATTCATTAAAAAAAAAAGAAAAAGAAGAAGCAGCTCTGTTTTGCCGTTGCCGAACAAGTTCCATCTTTTCTTTTTCTTTCATCTTTTAACTTGATACAATCTTATTTATTATTAATATTAATAATACTTACTATTTATAAATATTGTTTGCTATACAAGGCTCGTTCAAAACGAGGCCCGAGTCTTTAAATTCAGTTAGACTAAGCTTCCATCTTTTTTTTTTTTTTAATAAATTTATTCAAAAGTGTAATTATAGTTATTTTTTAAATAATTTTTCATATTAAAATATATATTAATAATTTTTTTATTTTTAAAAAATTATTTTTTACATCAATAAATTAAAATGATTTAAAAAAATTTAAAATATATTAATTTAAAATTAATAAAAAAATAAAAAAATTTATTTTTTTTCAAAAATAGAAACAACAAACCCTTAGACTAATCTGATCAATTGATTTTATTTTTCTTGAATATTAATTAATGAATAATACTATTTACATGGTACTATTCTTGCATGGTACTATTTATTATTATTTATAAAAAACTATTTTTTTAGATATTTTTATCTATATTCTTAGGATATTTTTTAAATTATATATTTTTTGTTTTTAAGAGAGAGAATCTAGAGGATTATCTATCCATTAATACTATATTTATTATCTCTTTACTATATAGAGAATATATTTAATGAGACAAAGAACACAGCAACTTTTTCTTTACACAAAAACATGATTTTGTATATGCCTGTGATGTGAGAAAAAACTCAAATATCAATTTAAATATTTAAATATCCTATTTTATGAGAAATTTATTTTATTAAATCTGTTTGTGATGTGAAAAGAAGAATCAAATATCCATTTAAATATCAAAATATCTCTCATTCTACGAGGAACGTGTTTTTTTTTTTTGAACGTATTTTACAGATGCGACTCAAGTGCATACCTTATTGACTAGGGAAAGTTAATATTTTCATGTGAAGTGTTTCGACAGTTTCATTAGTGCACTGGTACCATGTATTTAAAAGGGGTGACCAAAAATCTCAATAGTAAAAGATGGGGCACGACACCATGGCCGAGTGAGGAAAGCTATTGATGTCAAAGATGCAATCCTTTCAGCTTAAAAGGCTAACAGTAGCTGATAGACCTTCCATATCAGATCCCTACCACTCCCCCGCCCGCCATCACTCCTGACACCTTCATCATCAAGTTTTCTTCTTTTTAGCTCCCCTCAGTCATGTGCCGCCCTCCTGACTTCTTTCACTCATTTGTTGATTGTCTCTGGTTCAATCCTAACTTAAGGGCAGAAATCTCCCTTTGGAAAAACTTGCAATCAAACCATATTCACATTAGCGAGAAGGGAGCCCAGTTCCAGTTTCCTGGAAAAGCTATTGAATAAACAGTCTTGGGCTAAGGTCCAAATCTAATATGTAGTTTGGGTCCCTATTTTAAAACAAAAAATCTTGATGGATTTGGTCATGCCTGTCCAATTTGAAGTGGGATTCAATTCCAGACCTTTGGTGCCATGTAAGACACGCTTGTTGGCTACCACTGATTTCCCATTTTGGAAGAACGGAAAAGCCATTGTTCTTGAACTCGAAACTCTTGAAAATGTCAAATCCCAAAAGAATCAAGGAGAAGAATGCTGCTAAAACCCCAGCTCAGCATGTCCTAAATTTGCTATCGCACTTCACTTGTAACCGATCCAATTCTGATTCGGTGGAGTCTTGCAAATTTTCTAGCTTACACTACACTCAATATCTAATACATGGTTTCCTGTAATGCAGATACGAGAATATTGACATGAAGCACTGAACATTTTTGTGGAAGTTCCTGTCAATTTGTATTTATGGGGGCCCTTGTGCTTTGACAGTTGCCCTTAATTGATGATTACCTCTCTTGAATTGCGCCTCAACTACAGCTTAAATTCAACTTCAAGCCCTCCAGCACCTCTCCATGCTGATTTCCAATACCCAATGCCCGCCCAAATCACGCACCATTTGTAATGTTGAGAGATTGGTCCCGCAGCGAAAATGGTTTTTTTTTTTAGCTTTAAATTTAAAATCAATATTAAAAAAGAATTATTCATTAAACTTCTGTGAATTTAATCAATCGATGTGAAATATGTCTTTAAGATCATGAAAGAGAAAAAAAACTTAATTTCATTTGATGAGCAAATTCACAGGGTTTTTATTTGAGTAGTTAATTCTATATTTGCTGTGGGGCATAATCTCATCAACATAAAAAAATAATAATCAAAAGCTTGAAAAATCATGCTCTTGATGATCCTATCACTAAAAATAAACACAACAGCAAAAACAATCACACATTGAATTAGCTGAAAGATTTTCATTGCTCAAGGAAAAATAATTTCATTTTATTAATAAAATGTTTTTATGAGTAACGAATTAGGAACTTACATATAAATTATAAAAATTACTTTGAACTTTGGGTTAAATTTAAATTAACCTCTCAGTTATAAGTTTTTATTTTAGTATTTTAAACTGTTTTTTAATAAAAATAAATTCTTATATTAATTTTAATCATAGATGATAATTTAGAAAGATAAAGAAACATTTTATTTGAAAAATAATAACAATGGAGGAATCGAAACCTAAACGGAGAGAGGCCTCTGTGTGCGTGTCCCCAACTCATGGCTCTCGAACAAAAAACCAGAGTCTAAGGAGTCGGGATTATCCTCGTGATCTGGTCTTCGAATAGGCGTAGCCTGTAACCCTTTACGGACCATTCCGTACCCTTTCCTTTCGACTTGGGCTAACCAAGCCTGTTACACGAAATGGATTTATTTGGTCTGGGCTAATTTAAAAAAAAAAAAAAAAGTTTCGATGTTCAATCACGCTGATAAAGACAAGCATCCTCCTCTAGACATGTAAGGGGTTCCATGTGCAAAGGAATTTCCAGGAAATTGCGCGGCAAGTTGCTCCGAGAAATCCGACTGTTTTATTTTCGGTCCTTTAAATTGTATAAAACCTCCACCCTTGGATTAAACTTAATATCGTAGGAAGTCAAAGTCTTTCAATACTGGGTAAATTGATGGCGCAGCCTTGCTATTACTGAAATTTCTATATATATAAAGAAATTTCAGTAATAGCAATGCTCGACCGCATTTTAAAGACTTCCTCCAGGTCTTTAGAGGAGACTTGAGACTTCCGAGTCATTTATACACACCACGAAATTGAAAAATATAATTTTGTTGATCACTTTTTATTGAAAAATATATGAAGAAAAGCAATGTAAAGAACGCGGAGTTGGCTTTGAATTGAAGATGTGACCGTTTATTCTTCATGATTGATTATTGTTATTATATAGACCCACTACAAGTATCGAGAGCTTAGTTTCTAAACATGACCTGGGTTTACCAAGGGGAGTCTCGAATCATGGTGCTTGGATTTTGTAGTTTGATTTTTTCATTTTATTTTATAAGATAGTAAAAATATTATTATTTAAAAAAATAAATAAAAAAATCATCTCATTTTTACTGAGTTTTTCTTGTGCTAATTGGGTTGCAACTCAATTTAAGTTCTAGATCAGGTAATTCCGAGTTAATTCTTCTCCTATTTTTATTAAAACTTGATTCTACCTAAGCTTCAAATCAGAATTCATGGTTCAACCCTGCCAAATCAAGTTAAGTTTAAAACAACGACTGAGAGCATGTATATATTAATTATAGTAAGATATTAGATAAATAACTTACACTAACATTGCGAGTTAAGTTAATGTTTTCAATATAAACTTAACATACATCAATTAAATCATAGAGGATGAAATTAATAAATTTAATTTAATTAAAAAATAAAATTCATTTTAAAAAAGCTAAATTTAACAAAGATAAAAAACCATAAGGCAACCTTGTTATTTTAAAAAGACAAATAAATCCTATAGAAAGCAAATAAAAAGAATGATTAAGAATAAAATTAAAAAAAAAACTAAAAAAAGAAAAAATATAACAAACAAGCTTGAATGAACTTTATAAATTCAGGTCAATCTATCAAACTTGTATTCCATTAAATTCTCAACTTGTAATTAATTTAAAAGTTTAATATCTAAAGAACTAAATGTTGGTGGATGAAATCAACTAATTTAATTTAATTGAAAAACAATTTTTTTTTCAAAATAACTGAATTTAACAAAGTCAATAAAAAACTAAGGTAACCCATATTATTTTGAAAATGATTGAAAAATCTCATAAAAAGCAAATAAAAAAATAATGTAGAATAAAAAAAGAAAAAGTTAACTTGTGTTATTTTTGAAAAGACATTCTTACTCCTAAGACTATGCTAAATGAGTTTTCCAGTCAAGTGCCGAATAGTAAATTTTTTTTTATGGAAATCCACAACAAAATATAAATGAGTGCATAATGAATTCTTAAGCACTTGTAGCTTTTGGTATAATATTTATCTAGTTATTTATCTAAAAACATTTTTTATTAGTTATATTAACTGAAACATTATAAGGTGAGTTTTTTATTGTAGCTATGGACATAATTTAATATGGATTGCTAAATTAAAATTATGCATTTTCTCTTTAGAGGAGAAAAAGGAAGTCTCAAGGATAAGAGTGTTATGGTCTTTTTCATTACTAGCCTAATTGTCATTAAAAAAAATGTTCAGATGTGTTTAGTTTTTTTTTTCTCGATAAAAATACTCTTTTATCTTAAAATCAATAAAATATAAAGATGCCAACCAAGAACTTTTTTGACTTTTTATAAACTTTTAAATAATAAAAATACTTGTTTACCTCATTCTCAAATTTTTATGAGTTGTTGGACAAGAGTATTTTTGGTTTTTTCATTATTTATGTACTATTAAAATATGTTTTTGGCTTTTTAAAAGATAAAAAATAAGGCTTGCATGTGTAGGTAGTTTTGTTCTTTCATGTCGGTTTTTAGGGTGATTAATCACAGTTATAAGAAGTGTTTTGATATTTTTTACATTGATTTTTTATTTTTTAAATAAAAAATTAATGATGCATACTCAGTATGTGCCACTAAGAGAATGACATTCATGTCATTCAGATAGCACGTGTGATGCCATCTAATGACTAAACCTGACCTTTCGTAATTTTTTTAGATTCTCCACCGTGTCCTCTTACTTGAGGTATTTTTCAATTCTAGTCCTCATTTTTTATTTTTTTTATAGATCTTTTTTCAATTTAGTCCTTCAATTATAATTTCTCATTTTTTTTTGAAATTTTCAATCCTCATTCTTTTATTTTTTTTAATTGTTTTATCTTATTTCTTTTGTTAAATTTTTTAGCTTTCAATTTCATCATTTAATTAAAATTTTTATCATTATTTTTTAATTGGACTCTCGTTCTTTTGATTTGATTTTCCACTTGTTAAATCTATTTTTCAATTCAATTTAATTCTTTAATTAAAAAATTTTGTTTGCCTCTAATTATTTTTTTATTTTCACCTTTGTTTTTTAAATCATTTTTTGTGATTATTTTTTTGCCCCTTGATGTCATTTTTCAACATTTTACTTGTTAAAATCTCTCTTTTATGTAATCTTATTGCCCCACGGTAGTCTTTTTTTTTTTAATATTATTGTTGTGATTTTAATCAATTTATTTTCTATGATTTTATCTTGGTTTCATGACCTAAGGTCACGGGTTTTGCATGCCTTTTTAGAATATATGTTTTTTTAAATTATTTTGTTTGTGTTTGATTTTCAAGATATTATTCTAATTCATCTATAATTGTTTTTTATTTTATACAAATGAACTTTATTTTTCAAAATAAAAACATTTTTATCTAAATAATATTTCTTATATGTTTTGCCTTACATAATATTTTTTTTACTATATAAGTATATTTAGTCAATTTTATTTGTGTTTATATTTTAGGTCATAAATTCTTTACGGTATGAATTTATCTTTTATTGATTTAAATAAATAAATTCAGTGAATACAATTAATTGAATGAATCATTTTGTGTGATTGGATATTTTAATATATATATATATATATTTAATTTTTAATTTATTTAATTAGATACTTATATAATTTTTTTGATTTATATTTTTAATTTTTTGTCTAAAAAATTACATTACAATATCCTGAAAAAGTAATAATAATAAAAAACTCGTAGCGAAGCTCTGCACAGGTTAGTTAGGTAGATAGTGGAGTATAAATGATGATATCATGATATTGCTTCGAAATCTAAATGTAACAAATAAATTAAAGTTATAATTTCATTAATCGTGCTGAAACATGAGTTAATATTGAAATTTACCGGGCTTATATTGTGAAAACTACAATCAATTTTAAAAAATAATTTATATATATATATATATTATATTTATTGACTATTTAATTAACCATTATGGACCATGGTGATAAAGTTTTTTAAATTATTGTTAATATTATTATTATTATTATTATCATTTTTATTTTTTCACCATTCTCACCATCTCCCTTTTATCACCCTCAATTGTGATATAAGCATTATTTAAAAAAAAATTATTATTTTTTTATTTTTTAAAATATATTATCACTACCCACTATGTCCCCTTTCTCATCCTTTACCATTGCTATAATCACTAATATTAAATTTTAGAATTGTTATTCCAGCCATTAAATATTAAAATTTTCTTCTTATTTCTTGTAATTATTTCAAATATAATATTGAAATTCAAACGCTATCTGCTTCTACAATTCCCCGATTTCCATTCTCATCCCAAATCTTTCATTTTTCTTATAACCAAACATCATTTATGCTTAAATAATTTTTTTTAAAAGGTAGCTTGTGTTTTCAATTATATTAAAATAAATGAAAAATTCATTTCCAATAAATTATACATTTTTCTTCTTTTATCGTATTCGTATGGATAGTTTATCTTTAATAAAAACAAAAGCATATGCTTAATCTTTGTATATGTATCATCTGTTTAACTAAAAAAAATATCAAAAATCAAATACTAATTAAGTAAGAATATTCCAATAAAAAATTAACTAAGAAAGAGCTATATCACGATAGCATAAGAGAGTAACTAGGTACGCTTCTGGACAAATCTCCACGTAGAAAATCAAAACGGCCATGCTCGTGCTGGCAATATAGTAAAAGAATTTGAATCCAGAAAACTAGAAAATTAGCTAGGAGTTTGCAATACTTTTCAATGCTCGAATCCAAGTAATTCTCAGGAGGCAAAACATCTAGTTTCTATGACCAATTCAGTATGTTACTACCATACTGAAGAGGGAAGAAAGACTAGCTGACCATAACATTTGAAATCTGAAATTTACAAGCAAATGTTTGGTTCAAAAATTAAATCATTTGGAGCACTCTTCTTTTTGGAAAAAATAAAAAAAATCCTTGCCTGTAATTTCCAAGCAATAGTCCAAAACCCGAAGAACATAGAAAAATGGGTCAAGCAAGATACCAAAGACCTGTCATGAGAGTCCCCTTCACAATGGTATTAGTCAGTGGTGACTTTATGACGATAAACCGTGTGGGTTCCACCATTGATGCATCATCCTAGCTTCCCACGTATTTCCAAATTTATCTTTCTGACTAGGTCTTGTTTTGATGCTCTCTCTATCAACCAAAAAAATCGCCAAAAAAAAAATTAAATAAAAAAATCACCAACATATCATAGCCTTATAAATAACCTCGTAAGAAATCAGTGTCCATGTAGCTACATTTTCAATTTCATATCGAGAATAGCTAGCTAAACTACTACCATACACACACACACACACTAGTCACAAACCACTGTAGACTGACTGCCAATATTATACCATGGAAGAAATGCCATTACAGCTTGATCTTCCAGGCTTCCGTTTCCATCCAACTGAAGAGGAACTTCTTGATTTCTACCTCAAAAATATGGTTTTCGGTAGAAAAATGCGTGTCGATGTTATTGGCTACCTCAACATCTATCGTCATGATCCTTCGGAGTTGCCAGGTATATGTATATTGCTTGCTCCCTTCTAATAAAATCTTGGTTCATGTTACGACACAGCTAGTTTAATCATGCATGCTTACATCAAAGTCAATGCTGTTGCGTTAATAGGTTTGTCAATGGTTGGAGAGAGGGAGTGGTATTTTTTTGTGCCCAGAGATAGGAAACATGGCAACGGAGGAAGGCCTAATAGGACTACAGAAAATGGATTCTGGAAGGCTACTGGTTCTGATAGGAAAATCGTGAGCTTATCGGACCCGAAGAGAATGATCGGATTGAGAAAGACTCTAGTTTTCTATAAGGGAAGAGCACCGAGAGGGTCCAAGACCGATTGGGTCATGAACGAGTATCGCCTGCCTGAATATTCAAGCCCCCTACCCAAGGTACTTACTATATATTAATTAATGTTACCTTTGTTTTTTCTTATTAACTTTTGATATTAAAGGTAGTTCTTGCGTTGATTTCTTACTTTTGGTGGGAGATGATTAAGTCAATGCAAATTATTTACACATATCATCACTTCATAGTTTAAAAGAAAAGGCAAAAGGAAATTAGAACTAGTTTTAAAAAAACACCCCTTAACATAATTGTTAGGCTAATTCTGATATCCTAGGCATGCATGCATGTTGTCAAGAAACTTCACAGAATTGGAGTCATTTTAGAGAAACAACATCTCATCACTATAGTTAAAACCATTAATTCAATTCCATTTTATTATAAAGTACTTGCTGTGTTTGAATTTTCTTGGGAACCTCTTTTTTTTTGTTTTTTTTTTTTCTGTTGACAGAAATGTGTTAATTAGTGTTAGAAGAATGAACACCTTTTTTTTTTAAAAAAAACAATCTGATATTGAAAGTGCCTGTACCTGTCTTAATTTTCTGATATCGAATGCAGGACATAGTATTGTGCAAGATATATAGGAAAGCAACTTCGTTGAAAGTTCTAGAGCAAAGGGCAGCAATGGAAGAAGAAATGAAGACAATTCATGCATCTCCATCATCATCTTTAGACACCATGTCATTTTGCAGTCAGCCAGAAGATCCAGTCCCACCAGAATTGCCTTTGCAACACTTGGTTTTCAAGAAAGAGATAGAAGATGACATTAGTAGATATGAAAAGCCAAGGGAGATTAAAGGGCCAAGTCTTCAATTACCAATGGGGACGGACAAGTTACCAGAGCTCCAAGTTCCCAGCAAATTGAGCATGGAATGGAACCAAGATCCAATTTGGTCCCTAAATAGTCCCTGGCTTCCAAATTTGATCCCTTATGCAGACATTTTGAATTTCTAATATGGGTATTAAACTCAGAATTTTTGTTTTGTAGATAACTTTTTTCACATCCTAATTATCAACTATTGCCCCACCTAGCTCAGCAAGTAAGAATCTTCAAGATGAGTGCTTAAGAGGGTGGCAATAACTGTGCGTTAAATATGTATTCGAAGCATAAGCTTATCTTTGTTAATGAACTACTTAATTAAGAATTAAATTTACCATTGCTCTGAATAATCAATCCTCAAATACTCCCTTTTGTGAAGTGGAATGTCATTGCATCCCGTAGATGGGCCGAGATGTTGGTTCTTTACAATGATGATTAATTCACCAGCATGCCAAAATTATTATTTATATCAATATATATATGGGCCAATATGTTTTTTTTTTTGGATTTTTGGTAACGATCGATATTTTTTGTTTAGAGCCTGGAGTCTGGACTTCTCTTGTATTTTTGTCGCTTGAAATTAGTAAAAAAGAATAAAGAGAAAGACCAATGACCTCCTAAGCACATTGCTCAGCTGAGAGTCCTAGCAGGAAGAAGGGCAATAAAGAGAAAAATACCAGTGTCCATGAAGCACAGGCATTGACTGACCGGAGGACTCTTTAAGTTTCCTAATCATCTTGCAATGACGATCAATCATCCTGTAAATGGGATAGTTTAATCCAATATAATCTCACAATCTTGTTCATGAGCTTGTAGGAATGCATAAGCTTCTTTTATTTTGTAATGTTACTGTCATTTTCAATCACCATGAATCAAGATATAAATCTTCGAGGCCAACACAAACATAGTCCAAGGAGTGTGCGGCTCTGGTTGTGGACAACCAGGGAGGCCCAGAGATGAGAATACTGAACATGATTCTGGACTCAAAGGCCTCAACATGATTCATCATATTATTAGATAAATTCAGACCATTGTTTTTAAAATCATTAAAATTTAAATTATCGATAACTTGAGGAAAGCTCATGAAATCACACACACACACACACACACACACATATATATATATATATATATATATTGTTTTTTATCAGAAAAGGCAACTTCTTATTTATTTATTTTTAATTTCATCATACAAAAATAAAAATTATATCAAATCACATGGTGTCAACCAAGTCCAAAAGTCCATTTCCAAATGGTCTTTGGTTGTAGCAGTCAAGATTGCTTCCATAGCCAACTCCGAGTATATCACAGTACCTCTTGTAGAACCCAATACGATCCTCCACCTGTGATTTCCACCCCATACCGCATTCAAGCCCGCCATTGATGATGTTTGTTAACGCACCATAGCCTGGAAGCCGGCCAGCTGCAGAATCAGCACCAGAAGGTGACCATCTTCCAGTGATGACATTGTGGCATGAGGGCTTTGGAGACTGTGGTGTCATCCAAAACCAAATTGCTGTTTTGAAGGAGATTACTGGATCAGTTGCAACAAGGTCAGGATTGTTTAATAGATCCACCCCTATGGCTCTTCCACATTGCCCGTAGTTGTAGTTCCTGTGTCACATTTATCAAATTAAAATAATAAATTTACTTAAGTGCAAAGTCATGGTCAATTATAAAATAAATATCGCATTAAATCCGATTTGATGGATGCCCATACAAACTCATCGATGAAGAAAAAATAATAAATATTGCATTAAATCTGATTTGATGGATGCCCATACAAACTCATCGATGAAGAAAAAATATCTGCAAAATAAATAATCGGACTTACCATGAAAGTTGCATAGGACCTCGGCCGTAATATTGCTTGCCACCAGCACATGGATATGTGGAACTTGGAGCACAGTAAGATCCTGGATTTTGTTCCCTCACGTAGCAATATCCCCAAGCGTATGGGCCATCAGGTGCAGTTTTCCATCCTCCTATATATATAACATACATTCATCAAATGAAGTAATGATTATATTATCTGTTTGAGGTAAAGTTGTGCTAGCGTTTTGGTATCGAATAAATATATAAATTAAGGTGATTAATCATGATTAAACGAACCAGTAGTTTCATGAGAGGTCTGGCCGAAGAAAGCAGCAATCTCCCTTTTACGAGTGGCAACATCACCAGTAGTGCCAAAGCCAGGGAAGGCCTTGGCGGCTGAGATGAAAGCATCGTAAGTGTAGAATCCCTTTGCCGGGCATCCGCCATCATTTCTATGTTTGAGCATCTCGTTGAACTTTTCTCTTGAGATGATACTAGTAAGGTCTCCTCCACCACCACTACCACCACATTGGCTTTGACAGCCGCTACCGCAGTAAGCATCAGTGTTGCCACACCAACCAAATTGGCTACAACATTGACCTCCTGGACAAAGGGCACCCCCAGCCTGCCTTCCACATTGCTCAGCTGAGACTTCAAGGAAAAGGGACAGTAATAGAGAGAAAACTAAGAAGACCCAAATCTTCATTCTCTGGTTTTGTGCGTGGGATTTTGTTGGATGACAAGCTTGTTAGAGCACTGGTGTATATATATAAAGGGGAACCATGGACAATTAATACTTGGCCTTTTCTTAATAAATATTAGCTGGACTTATTCAATAACGGTGGCTGCCGATTTTGATCTAATCTACAACTGCTACATGATTGATATTAAACAATAAAGAGATGGAACAGTCCATGACGGCTTTTAGGTGCCTAGACAATTCTACCTTCATGTGCATAACTTTTGCTGTGAATCATCAGTAGATGTTGCCCTGCTACTCTTTAGGATATGATAAACATTAGTTGATTAGGAACGAAAAAAAGATAATGTCGCATTGACCACTGTTCGTGGGTTGGAAATTTATGGAGACGAGGAGACATATGAGGAGCACTTTTTGGTTGAACTTCTATCATAAGATATCGTACATGACTAGATTATGATCTTTGATAACATCATGTAATTTGTGAGTTAACGTGTGAAAATTGGAGATGATCTTTAATGACTTGAAGGGTTATAGCGAAAATTAATCTAAGCTAAAGCCCATGATATTTTAAATGACTTAAAGCTTGAACCTTCGCTTAAAAATTGCTCATAAGTCCAACGTCTTGACGTGAATATTATTATTTTTAAGATATTAATTATTTTTATTGTAAAGTTAAAAAAATATATTTTCAGTATATAATAAATTCTTAAAATTTATAGACAATGATTTTTGTAAGTTTCTTAAAAATTTATGGTTTGTTTCATAAACATAAATAAAAAGTTTGAAGAGGAAAAATAAAGAAAGAAGAAGATTATTTTTAATTGGTTTTTGTCAATATCAAATTAAAAAAATAATATTTTTTAAATCAATATATCTATAAAAATTTAAAGAAATACCTTTATAAAGTATCTGTATAATTTAAAACTATGTATGTAGAATTTTAAAATATAACTTTTCAGTTAAATTGAAAGCTTAGGAGGTATTATTTATAATTAATTTAATTTAATTTAATTCTAAA
Organism: Populus pruinosa; assembly: GCA_026413675.1. Classification (NCBI taxonomy): domain Eukaryota; kingdom Viridiplantae; phylum Streptophyta; class Magnoliopsida; order Malpighiales; family Salicaceae; genus Populus; species Populus pruinosa. The sequence goes on from CM048595.1 coordinate 27,445,342, forward strand.
AATAAATTTATATATATATATATATTATTAAAATTTATAGACAATGATTTTTGTAAGTTTCTTAAAAATTTATGGTTTGTTTCATAAACATAAATAAAAAGTTTGAAGAGGAAAAATAAAGAAAGAAGAAGATTATTTTTAATTGGTTTCTGTCAATATCAAATTAAAAAAATAATATTTTTTAAATCAATGTATCTATAAAAATTTAAAGAAATACCTTTATAAAGTATCTGTATAATTTAAAACTATGTATGTAGAATTTTAAAATATAACTTTTCAGTTAAATTGAAAGATTAGGAGGTATTATTTATAATTAATTTAATTTAATTTAATTCTAAAAATAAATTTATATATATATATATATATATATATATATATATATATATATATATATATATATATATATTCAAGCTATTATCACACTCGAACATGTAAATAAAATGCAACGAAATATGTCACTTCACTATATATATATATATATATATATATATATATATTCAAGCTATTATCACACTCGAACATGTAAATAAAATGCAACGAAATATGTCACTTCACCAATTGAATATTCAACTCTAGAAACCAAATCGTTTTGCCTTTTCGACGATGGAGATTGAAAATCAGAGGATATGCTCGAGAAAAAAAGAGAATAATCCATTCATGGGGTTTCAGGTCGGAAAGTTGGTCATTGCTTGCTGCTAATCACCATTGAAAATAAGGTTTCCTCTGGTTCATGCACTTGGAAAATATTGCTAGAAGATTGACAACGACACCCTCCGAGCAACCCTAAATTGCTTACACTTATGATATATTCAAAGTATCATTTGCAATCTCGGCCACCCTCGAATTGCCAGGATTCGCCTAGGATAATGATCATATCACTAGATGGCATAAAGCAAATCCTCGAAGGAATTATTCAGTCTTTATTATAAAAATTAATCTAGACAGAATAGGATTGTGCTAGTTGCAATTTTCATCATTGACTAGTCTCTTTAGGGCAGTCTTAAGCACGAATCAATACACTTCCTAACCAAATTAATACTATGATGTTTAGCACAAGTAAAAGCAATATTCCCGACCCCTTTTTCTTCTTCTTCTATGCAATTTAAATAATGCGTGATTAAAAAACTAGCAAATCCCATCTCATTAACTAAAAAATTTATTAAATTTTGACTGAGGTGACTCATATAAGAATTAAATTGATTATGTTAATATTATCCAAGGGAACAGAGAAGGGATGCAAAGTTTTGACCGGTTTAACATTTTTAATTTCAAAATAAAGTCCTGTGGATATCAATTTATTTTGTGGACTCGCCTCCGTTGACAGCTTCGTTCCCTTCCCTGGGCTCATCTCGGTAAAGAGCTGTCTATCACTTTTGTCGGACTAGCGAGCTAGTCGCCTGTCCAGCTTGTATGGGCTCATCTCATGCAGAGGCACCTGCCCGCATGCATGCAAGTGGCTAGTTTCTCTCCTTGGGCTGAGCTAGTCGAGATTTTTTTTTCCCGCATATCAATTAAATTATATTGTTGTATTAACATTAAAATTTAAAATTTTTTACTTTGCCTTATGCATTCTTCACGTGGATGCATCATGTTGCATGATAACATGCATTCAACACCATAAATTATTTGGTTTTTCCTCTAGTGTTTTTTAAGAAATTAACCTTATATTTAAATAAATTATTTTAATATATATTTTTTTAAAATATTTTAAAAAAATATTTACTATATTCTCAAATAACTCTTTAGTATCCAACCTGTACTTAAATAACTCTTTATTATCCAACCTGTACCTATTGTTGTCCCATAATAATTATATGATATGCTCTTTTAAATATTTTTTTAGGTTCATTGTAGCTATCAAATGTATCAATATATTTTAAGATTTTAATTTTTAATCTAAATTTATTTTTAAAAGGATCAAAGATAAGATAATAACCTAACATCTTCGTGTTAGATAAAATGCAAGGCATAGAAGACATGAGACCACCTTACTTTCAAGCTCAATGCCCCCAGATTCAATGAAGTGCTGAGCCACATAGATCTTGTAATCTATCAGACCTAATATTATTAGGTTCGGCTACATGTTAAGCTTATATAGATATGGTCTGCCAAGTTACAAGACCCAATATTTTTTAGTTCAACTGCGTGCTCATCTCAAGTATATATAGGTCTTACAAGCTACCAGAACCAATATCCATAAGTTCAGCTAAGCATTGAACCCAAGTAGATATAAGTCTGGTAAGTTTCTAAACCCAATATCCCTAGTTTTAACTACATGACGAGCTCAAGTAGATATAAGTCTGACAAGTTATCAAACCTACCACCTGTGAACTTAGTATTATACAAAGTCTAAGTGGATATGGGTATGACGATCCTTATAGGCCCTATATTTGAACATAAAACTTCATTTGTTTATTCTCTTGACTTTTAACTTAAAATGCTAATGTTAGAGATATTTATCTCTCTACATCCCTAGATATATAAGGGCTTATTATATTTCTATCACCATTACTATTATGTAATGAATATTTATCCCTTATTAATATGGTGTAAGAGATATTTGTTTCTCATTTAATGTTGTATAAAAGATATTTGTTACTCATTAATATTAACCAGAGGAAATGACTATCCAACCCCTCCATTCCAATAACATGACAAGGTTTAAGGAATATAAATACCTTTTGAACCACTTAGGTAAAAGGTTCATATTTTCTATTCTTTAAGTATTCGTACTTTAATTCTTATAACATTTACAATATAAAAAACAAGAACAAACACTCTTGTTGCAACAGCTAGGCCCAACCTACCATATCTTGTTTGTTTTAGGCCTTACTGAGCTCACGATTTTGTTCCTGGTGACGTGAGCCCACTTCTAAGCTTGACGCCCCAAAACACATATGACAAGTTGGCAACCAACGCTCTTAATAAGGCCAACTACCACTCTTTCACCCGCCGATGCGGGATATTACACTTGTTCTTATAATTTAAAGCTCATTCTTTTATTTATTATATAATCTCTTATAAAAACATCATCGATTTTATCATCTGAGGGTCCTAAAACTCCACTATAATAAGCTATTTTACAAGTATTAGCTTTTCTACCACAAATCATCTTCTTCTTAAGCTCTAGAGAATAGAATATTGATATGAACTTATGATTATCCACTATCCAAATACTAAAAAAATTTTGTTCCTAAGCATAGTGGATTTGAGAACATCATCAATTAACATTGTCTGTAGGAATGTAATAAAAAATCCATCAACTGTTATTTTAGAATTGGTTTTTAGCATCCATAATCATTATCAATAATAGACAATCAAGATACATTTACGATGAGACGTGTCATAGACTTTTCTACTATTGCTCCATTAAAGTTTCAGCAATGTATCAATCAAATGCAAGCCCTTACTTAAGCTATATTGGCAACCTAGGGCTAAAATCAAACCTTGCCATACCAGCAAATCTTAGCATATGTTGTAGCACTCTTAATCCTAACTTCCCAATCATAAGTTATCCCTTTAATGATGATATAATTGTATTATCTAGAGGAGGTTAGGCAAATTAACATGGAGAGATTTCCACCCTGACGAGCTCCTAGTCCCTTTAAAGGTTGTTCTTATTTACGTGAAGCCCTCTCAATAAGTTGTCACTCTAAACGTGATCCATCTATCCACCACAAGATATAAGTCAATTATTAACCTTGCCATTCTTCTAGCTTCCTAAAACTTATTAGCAATAGCCTGAAAGAAATTTTGCTAGTAAATACATTTAAGAAAAAGTCTATAGTCCTCATGAGATAAAAAGATCATATTTATCCAGATAAGTCTTGCACACGCTTATCCCTAACGAATATATCTCATTGAAGATGACTTTGGACAATTATGATGGTTTAATAGATCCATAAGAATATGTTCAAAATTTAGGTAGCAACCCAGAGCTTGTCATCTAAGATAGTGATGCTATATGCAAGATACTCCCTATGATTTTCAAGAGTTTAAGAAATATAAGTTAGATATAGCAAGAAAAATCTTGGTCTCATTTAGTATTGCATATCATAACCTAATTCTAGGTTATTCTCCAAAAATTATTTTTTTAAAATAAAAATAATAAAATAATAATAAATGTTGACAACGTGGAGAAAGCAAATTAGGGTATCAAGCTGCAATTTTGAAGAAAATTTAAAGCCTAATTGTACCTTATTATGCCAAAAAATAAAGAAAAACATGCAAATTCAAGGTCAAATTAAATGATTATTGGACGAATTTGCATAAAAATTAAGTTCAAGGACATAATTAAATTTTTAAAAGGCCAATTTGATTTAATCATGAGCCAAATTAAATTTTAATTATGTTTAAGAATTAATTTAGGTTCAATTGAAACATTTAATTAAATGCAAGGATTTAATTATATTTTAAATGGGTCAAATTAATTTTATTTAAGTGCAAGAACTTAATTATATTTTCTGTGACGGGTCCTCTCTTTTTTTCCTCTCTCCACCATGTCTTTAGCCATTGAACACCTCACAAAAACCTTTCTCTTGCACCAACAGATGGTTTACCAGTGGTGTATAAGCCACTGCATCTCTTTCCTCTCCTCCCTCTCCTCTCTGCAGATTTCATTTTCTTTCTCTTTTGGTTGCAGCCGCTTAAGCCAACTTCAACTCTAGCCTCCACCATTGCAACCACCAACTCTTCCACCTTTCTTAACCAGACTAGTGACTGCAGCTATGACCCCTTTAGCAAGGTGAGCCCCCCTCTTTTCTTTCTTCTTCTTCTTTTTTTTCTTCTTTTTCTTTTTTTTCTTCTTCTTCTTTCCTATTCACTGTATGAACAATTGACGTGAATTATATATATTCCAAAAATCATTTCAAAAATTGTTATTTTCTAGCATATTTTTTTACCAATTTTACATAATATCATGTTGTATATATACATTGTAAAATACAAATTTTGTATTAAAATACTAGTTTTCTCCAACATATTTCAAAAAAAATAAATAAAAAAAATTCAAAATTTTTTTAATTTTTTAATTTTTTTTATTATATATAGCTAAATCTTGAAATTTTCCTAAGAACATTTTTTATAAAAAACAAAAATTACATTTTTTATGCTTAAAAAATCCAAAAATAGATATCGTAACCAGAGTATGATTATCCATTAGTATTTGGCCAGCATATCAAAAATCTTTTTTTAATTTTTTTTTAGGATTCAGATGTAGACTTTAATATTTGTATGGTATAAAATTACATGATAAAGTACACCTTTAGATATTAAAGATGTAAGATATAAATAAATGCGATGCTAAAATTCAGATTTTAAAACGGTTAGAATTTAACCCAATAAGATATAAACACTCTTGTGAAGAGAGATCTAACTTGAACTTTAGAGAAGACCAATGAATAGAAACTTGATTTAGAAAAAAATAATCAAACAACAATGCAGTTTACCTTAGATAAGGTACACTAGAGGTGATGCGTCTTTCCCTTGCACAACTAATTCCTTACTCAGAATCTTGTAGACCATAAGTTCCTAGTGACTATAATACTAGGTGACGACTCCTGAACTTTAATCATAATTTTATGATTAAATCTAAAAATTCTTCCTAACACACAATACCTAACACTGGAGGCACGCAAAAGCATTTGTCGTCGCTAGACGACGTCACGACCCCTGCGACATTGTAGACCTTCTAAAAAGCTCTCATAACTCCATAAAAGATTTTTTAGGAGCCTATAACTTCATATGAGAGCTTTGGACTTCTTTTGTAGCAGCAAAAAACACAACCCTAAAGCATCCCAGGATTCTCTCATCTTTTTCATCTCCTACTTTAGGGGGTCCATTTCATTATAAGCCATATATATCTCTTTTTTAATAAAGCTAAGCTAAAAGACCTGACCTCTCATATCATCCTTCAAACTTGTATAGGCTATCTTGAGGTTCCTTAGCTCAACCTCTACTATAGCCTTTTTATCTCTTAGCCTTTAAAGGACATTATGATATGCCTTATGCATGTTAATAACTTTCTTTACTTAGCTCCTCTCAACCATTTAACACCTCTTAAATTGAGCGTACATCATGACAATCTACCAAAGATAAATGATTGTTAGAAATAGTAGTGATAAACTAAAATAATGAGATCAGATAAGAGAGTTTCTTACATAAAGAGCCATTTATCTAGTTTTAGCCAAATAATAATTGTAGCTGTCATAATCCATTATCAAGATGCTTGAAGGAATGGTTAAAAGTCTCTTCAGGTGTTTTAATACCTTTAGATCATCCTCCTTGAAGCTAGACTTCCTATCTAGGGTAACCTTTATTCATTTTTCCTCCTTGATCAAAGTAGGGAAATAGTAGGGAGGCTCAACCAAGGATAAGGTTAGCAAAATCATCCTCTAACCTAGATTGTCTAGCTCCTAGAAAAACACATTCAGTAGAAGTCCCAACAGTTAAAGAGGCCTTTGTAGTTAAAATCAGGGGTAAGGGAATTGGCAGTGTAATGATAAGAGAGGTATTTACAACTAAGGCTATAATGCCAAAATTCATAAGGGTAGAAACCTTTTTTCTATTGAAATAAGGAGCAGCACCCATAACCATTTTAGGAGGGTCAACTTTGGTTAACCCTTAGTCAGGGGAGAATGGCTTCCCCTACTATCTTTGACCTTTATTTCCATGTGAATAACGACTCTTACCATTGTTTTCTTAAGAACAAAAAACCTATCTATGTTGATAGCATCATTTTTCATCTTTTATCAAATCCTTGACCTATTCAAGTTTAGAGATAAAGATCCCCTCTTTGATGCAGATAAGCTCTCCTTTGCAAACTTTGTTGAAGTTTCCTTTCCTTATTCAAATTTTAACCTTACACAAAACTAAGGTTAAAAATGAATATTTAGATGTATAAAAACAAGAGATAAAAAAGTTGCAGACTTTCCAACAAGGATTGGTGATGACCTTTACCTATTTTATTAACATCATAATTGGTTGAATTTGAGTCAAACATAACACATGTTTTTTCTTATTCGCGCTTAAATAAGGCTTATTGTTCACCTTATAAGGAGGTACTATTTAGTAGTAGCCATAACTTTAAACTCTTTGCATCATATCTCTAGGAATGACTGTTCTGTTATATCTTACTGTTAGCCACCTTCCTTTCTACTTTTTGACGTGTGTAGGTTTTCCATGCAAGGTTCATTTTATGGATCCAATGAGGTTATTTATAAAGGTAAAGAACTAATGAACATCATTGTTGCTACCAGTGCACCAATTAAGTTATGACAAGTCTAAAACATATTTATAGTAGGTATGATTGTAACAATCTTGAGAAACCTATCAAAAACAAATAAAACGATCCATTTGTTGGGATGAAGCTGGACTAGACCTAACTTGTAATACCAAAAAACTTCCCTAAAAAACCCTTAGAAAAAGAAGGTATACCCCAACCTATACATACATTTAGGGGGAATGTTTTTGAAGTACTCCTAAGGGGTGGACAAGGTTGGTTGGCTAATTTCGTCATCCTTGAAAGGCAATTTAGCCATGAACTCTCTTGGACGCAATCCATAAATAAATGCCACCTTATCTATGGTCAGGGTGTTAGGTGCATTGTCCTCAGGGGTTTAAGGCATCCTCTATTTACCCTGAGAGTCTCCAAAGGTATTAGGGAAGGACTTCTTCAATATTGGAAACTACCTTCCCTTTTTTCAACCTTTTTGGCTAAAAAGCCTAATCTAATAGACCCTTATCCCTTACTGCTTCCTCCAGATTTTGGTTGGAAGCTAAACTCATCACTAGAGAAAGTAATATCCTACTTCTAGGGTCAGATCTAATTCTTTTGGAATTCATTTTTTCTAATTAAAAAAAAAAGGAATAAGAAAGAGGGTTAAGGTAAGGAATACCTAAAATGATGATTTTTCCTGACACAGAGAAAATTTCGTTCAAAGCTTTTTTAACAATATATTTTTACAAAGAAATTTTAAGAGTCAAAGTAAAATAAAAGAATGGAAGTGAGAACAAATATAGTTATAAAGGAAATAATGTTTCATCCTCATTATTGAATAAACAACCTTTCATGTCACCATAAATCTCCAGAATCCTACTCAATTACTGTATTCAATACTTACCACCATTTCTTTTCCTAAAAAACCTTTTTTCAATGAGGATAAGCCACATGACCACATGAATTCCAATAGTTCTACTTGGGATTGCTTGTCTAATAGGAAAGGTAAAAAGTCTGGTTTTTTAAGAACTAATAACCTTTTAATTTTTTGTGTATTCAATACACAAAATCAAGATACGCTTGGAATGAGACGCGTTACATACCTTCTTATTGTTGTTGTCGCCATCTCTGCTCCAACAGAGTTTCAACAATTTATTAACCAAGTATAAGCCCTTACTCAAGCTATATTGGTAACCTAGGTGTGGTATCAAACCTTGCTATACCTGCAAATCTTAATATATGATGTAGCACTCTCAATCCTAACTTCTCAACCATAAGTTATCCATTCGACCAAGATGTAATTGTATTATCTAGAGGAGGTTATGCAAAATAACATGAGGAGATTTCCACCCCAAGAATCTCACAGTCCTTTTAAAGGTCATTCTCATCGACGTGGAGCAATCTTAATAAGTGGTCACTCTAAACGTGATCCATCTGGCCAATGCAAGATAGATATCAATTATCAACCCAGTGATTCTAAGCTAGAACTCTCCATCTTCTCAGAGCTTATTAGCAATAGCTTAAAAAATTAGCTAGGAGATACATTTAAGAAAAGGTCTATATTCCTCATGAGATAAAAAAATCATATTTATCCAGACGAGTCTTGCACACGCTCATCCTTAAGGAGTATATCTCTTTGGAGATGACTTTGGACAATTATGATAGTCTAACAGATCCATGAGAACATGTCTAAAATATACATAGCAACCCGGAGCTTGTCATCCAAGATAGTGATGCTATATGCAAGATACTCCCTATGATTTTCAAGAGTTCAAGAAATATAGGTTGGACATGACAAAAAAAAAATCTTGGCCTTAACTATCTCATTTAGTGTTGTAGACCCTCTACAAAACTCTTATAACTCTATAAAATATTTTTTTACAGCCTATAAATTTATATAAGAGCTTTGGACTTCTTATGTAGCATAAAAAAACTCAACCCTAGAGCATCCTAGGATTCCCTCATCTCCTACATTCCGTGCTTTAAGGAGTCCATTTCATTATAAGCCACATATATCTCCTTTTTAATAAAGCTAAACTAAATGAGATGGCCTCTCATATCATCCTTTAAACTTGTATAGGCTATCTTCAGGTCCTTCGGCTTAACCTCTATAATAGCCTTCTTATCTCTTAGCTTTTAAAGGATAATATGATATGCCTTGTGCTTGTTAATAGCTTTTTTTTATTTAGCTCCTCTAAACCATCCAACACCTTTTAAAATAAATGCACATCATGACAATCTACCAAAGAAAAATGATTGTTAGAAATAATAGTAATAAACTAAAATAATGAGATCAAATAAGAGAGCTTTTTACATAAAGAGCCATTTATCTAGTAATAGCCAAATAATAGTTGTAGCTCTCATAATACATTATCAAGATGTCTGAAGGAATGGTTAAAAGCCTCTTCAGGTGTTGCAACACCTCTAGATCATCCTCTTTGAAGCTAGACTTCCTACCTATGATAACCTTTATGGACTACCTTTCTCCTCTATCAAAGTAGGGAAAGAGTAAGGAGGCTCGACTAAGGATAAGGTTAGCAAAAACATCTTCTAACCTAGATTGTCCAGCTCCTAGAAAAACACCTTAGGTAGAAGTACTAGCAGCTGAAGAGGCCCTTGTAGTTAAAAGCAGGGGTAAGAGCATTGACAGTGCAATGATAAGAGAGGTATCTATAACTAAGTCTACAATGCTAAAATTCATAAAAGTGGAAACCTGTTTTCTATTGAAATAAGAAGCAGCACCCACAATCACTTTAGAAGGGTCAACTTCACTTAACCCTAGTCAGGGGAGAATGGCTTCCCCCACTATCTTTGACCTTCATTTCCATGTGAATATCAACTCTTGCCATTATTTTCTCAAGAATAAAAAACCTATATGTGTTGATAGGATCATTTTTCATCCCCTATCCAATCTTTGATCCATTCAAGTTAAGAAATAGAGATCCTCTCTTTGATGCAGATGAGCTCTCATTTGCAAACTTTTTTGAAGTTTCTCTTTCTCATTCAAATTTTAACCCTGCACAAAACTAAGGTTAGAAATGAATATTTAGATGTATAAAACAAAAGATAAAAAAACTGCATACCCTATAATAAGGATTGGTGATGACCTTTGCCTATCTTATTAACATCATAATTGGTTGAGTTTTAGGCAAACATAAAACTTGTTTTTTCCTTATCTGAGCTTAGACGGGGTTATTGTTCACCTTAGAAGAAGGTACTCTTTTATAGTAGGCATAACCTTAGATTTCTTGCATCCTATCTCTAGGGATGACTATTTTATTATATCTTACTATCAAGCGCCTCCCTCTCCACTTCTTGACATGTGTAGGTTTGCCCTGTAAGGTTCCTTTCATTGATCTAATGAGGTTTCTCGCATCCTTAGAGCAGAGCGACGACCCTCTATTAATTTTAGGTTATTTGTTTTTGTGAATAAGAGAGTCACCACCTAGTATTATGATCACTAAGAAATCTAACTAGTCTTTTAGAGATTCTAAGGGAAGATATTAGCAACCCTAGTACGCCTTATCTAAGGTAAGTTGCTTGGTGTTTAGTTTGCCTTATAACTGTTATAGTGTTAGTGTTTTCTAATCCTATTAGTTTTCCTAGTATAGTTTTATTATATATATATATATATAAACCTGGGTTCAAAGTCTAAAAGGAAGAACCCATGGTTAATATAGATTATATCTTTAGATACATCTAAGGAGTGCCAAGAAGAAATAATACAAAACTCTTGAAATTTGTGTTTGATTTAAACTAAATTTATAACTTATGAAATTACAAGGCAACTAAGATAGAAATTGAAGGAGATTCAATGTGCTTATGAGCTCATTTTTTCCTTAGTATGTCAAGTGTTCATGACTCGTAAATTGCAAGGAGAATGAACAAATATTTAGAAATCTAAGAAAAATCAGAACGCTTTAAAAACCTTATTTTATCTTAGTATTTTATACTTTCACGGCTCGTAAATCGTGGAGTTTCTCAATTATAATCGAGACTTCTTTTAAGAATATATGATGACTTATTATTCTTAGAAAAATATTTTGGATATTAACCACTTGAAAGTTTTTTATCCAAACATTAACAATGAATAATAATAAGTTATTCCCAATAATATTTAATCAACACCTTTTGAAGTTTTACAAACATGTTTTAAAATCGAGAATGTAAGAAAATATTTTATTTTTGTTTAAGAAATCCATACTAAAATATATATATTTTTTTAAATTTCAATTATATATATATATATTTTATATTTTCTTTGTCAAAAACCCATACATCATAACCATCTTAATTAATAGCAATTAAAGTCAACAAACCACATATTATTCAAAATTTTAAGATTTTAATAAAATAATTATTAAATCCTAAAAGATATGTAAAAACATGTTTTTATATTTTCATAGAAAATACAATATGATTTTATTTATCACTAAAATACTTGATCATATACTAATTAAAACATTAAATTTTTTTAATCTTTTTTTTAACATTTACAAAACATAAATGAAAAAAATTACATAAAAAAACACTCACATATTACCTTTTACTATGCGACTCACACACTCCATTTACATATTTATAATTACATTATTACACATTGTCCATAATTCAAAAATAACCCTACCAAACATATTAAACAAAAAAAATTACATCAAACAATTAGTTAATCTACAAATAGACCCCTCAAAACTCGGGAACAATTCTGGGATATCAGTGAAGCTTCTAGGATTGAGGAATAGTGGCGGCGCATCTCCTCCACGTACCACCGCTACTCGGGGCGTATTGGTTCATGCGCTGTCACGAGAACAAACTAGGAAACAGGGGTATGTAATAGTTTCTTCCACTTTTCACTTTCCTGCCGGCGATGAGGAATCCTATAACCTGTAATAAAAATTAAACGCACAAATAACAATAGGTTTTAATCATTTCCTTCTTTTAGATATGAGCATCCTCTGTCTTCTTTCTTCCTCTCGATTCATTTCCCTCTGCTGGTGGTAGATCTGGCTGTTGGTTCACAGTCTAGATCTACTATATAGGGTTGAATCGATAAAGAAAAGCCGTTTGATGAGGAAGGGGACAATCTATGAGTTCACTTGTATGTGGGTTGCCGCTATGTTCGAGTTGCTTCGGGTTGGTTTTAGTGGAGGCTAGTTCGTGGGGAGATGAGGAAGAGAATGGGGATTGCTAGGTCTTCAAGAGTTGGCGACTGGTTCAAGAGAATGTATTGTTGGGTTTCTCAGGTGAGATGGGAAAAGCTATTAAGGCAGTGTAAAGAGAGAAACAATGAAGAGAGTGGGTGGAGAAAGGAGCGACCAGGGGGAAGGGAAGTTCCCTAAAAATAGAGGCAACAACTCTTTTATTGGCTTCAAGAGGGAGAGCCGGCTGGTGGCTTGTGGTGGTGAGCTGGGGAGTGGTTTTTTTCTTGGGGAAGAAAAGGAGAGGAAGAGGAGGGTAGCCCTGGTTCAGTGAGGGAGAAGAAGATGGGGATGGTTGTATGGTGAGGCCATAAAAATATAGCGGTGAGAGGGGACTATTGATCTATGGTCGGTTGCTGTGGGAAAGGAAATGGTAGCGACAGATTAGGGGGCGGCTGCCTTGGTTTTCTTGAAAGATAAGAGGGAGGGCTATGGTTGCTTTGAAAAAGATGGGTTTAGAGTTAGGTTATATTTTTTTTTATTTTCCCTCAATGTTCGTTTTTGAATTATTCCCTTTTATAATTTTTTTTTATGGCTGGAGCTGGAGATTTATTTATATAGAAAATTTTTATATGTGATGTTCAAAAAAATATTACGATAATTATTGTAGAAATTATCTTTTATAAGTAACACTAATGAATCTTATATATGTAGTATTTTATATTACAGTGATTATACATTGTATAATTAAGTAATTATCTCTTTGACATATATTTTTTTTAATATTAGTGTCGCTATCCAAATTTTGACCCATGTTTTTATAATTTTTTTTAAATAAAGATTTATATGTGGCGATAACATAGAACATCTTAGCAATATATCAAAGAAATAATTATTGAATCATATATAATTATTGCAATATAAAATATCATAAATATATGATTTGATTCACGCTAGTTATGGAAAATAATCATATCATAGATATACATAGTAGTTATGAAAAATAATCAATATGATATAAAATATCATATATATATATATATATATATATAGAATTTATTTATACTGGTTATAGAAAAAAATCTCAACACTAATTATTATAATATTTTCTAAAAAAAACATATAAATTTTTTTTATATAATTAAATATCCGACCTTAATAAAAAAAGAGAGGAGGTAAAAATAACAGGAAAAAAAAAACCCAAAACCTAAATTGTTGGCTCCGAAGCCAAGAAGCCCCTATTTTCTTGAATTATCTTTTGCTCCCAAAACGAGGCGGCCACCCTTGGAACTAGAAAGGCTGCTCCCCCTCCCTTGATCGAAAAACTGACTTCCCCTGCAGCTGCCTCGAAAGATAAAAAAACCCAAGCTTTTATTCTTCAAAGCAGCTGCAACCCCACTTGTCTCCGGCGATCTTTTTCCTTAGACTCCCAACCCACAAAAGCCATTCGGTGATCCCCCAGCCTTTAGAAAAAAAAAATCCATGACTCCTCCATTTTGTGGCCGCCACCCTGCCATTAGGATTTTCGACTCCCAAATCCAGAAGCCACACAGGGGTCATTTGTTCCCTGTTGAATCCAGCCCTCATAGACCAACCAAAACAGCCACCCCCCACCCGACTTTGATTTTCTTTCTTCGAAAACAGCCGCCCCACTCCCATTGACAGATACAAACTAGCCGGCGGCTCACCTCCTCCCATTGGATTTGGTTTCTTCTTCCTTCAGCCGGAGGTCCATACACGGTCCCCTCTCCCTCTCATCAACACAAAACCAGCGCCAGATCCTCCCTCACAAACCGAACCAATCTCTCCTCGCCATTCAGCCTCCAATAGCAGCGGCCAAACAACAGCCCCAGCTCAGCCACACGCCGGACGGAAACTAGAGTCATTCTTTTTCGGTCTCTTTAACAGCAACGACCATAGACCAGCCAAGACCGGTCACCTCTTTCAACCGGTCGGTCGCAGATCCACCCGTCATCAATGACCCAGCAGCGGCCACAGAAGACCACCAGCAGATGCGCAGCCGTTGACAGAAACCCATTCGCCAGCCGGTCGCCTGAATAGAGAATGTTGGGAAAGCAAAAGAAAAGGTGGCAGATCTGCAGAGAGGGAAGCAGACTCGAAACGGAGAAGAAGAGAAAAAAAATAGATTGAAAACAAAGAACAAAATTAAAATCAACTGCCTGTGTTGTTTTCGTTTGTTTCGCAGGTCACCGCCGGCGTAGGGAAGCTGAGAAGAAGAAGTCGATCCAGATCCCCCATGTTTCTGGGGTCTCGCGCCGCCACTGCTGCTGCAGTGCAGAAGGTTTCCCTGCATTTTCTGTTTTTTTTGGGGCGTGTTGTGTAATTGTGAAGGTCTTGTTTGGGTAATTTTAATTTTTGTTATTTTGTAACATAAAGAATGATGTGTAAAAAGAAGTCGAAGTCAATGGCCCTTGCGATAAGGGATTACAACAAAAAGAATCCTTAGCCCCTCGATCTGAGTCCCTTTACCCGAAAGCTTAGAAAGCTGGAAGGCTAGGAAAAAAGTCAAGACAAGAAGATATAGGATGACGATCGTTCGGGAACCATAACTAATGGGGCACCTCACTCGGAAAAGAATAAATGAAAATCAGGACGAGAAATCTTACAACAAATTAAATTACAATTACATTAGGCATTGCCCTTTACACACACGATTTGGAATCCTTACACCAATAACAACACAATATAGATATGATGGTGTGTTGTTTATATTTTTTTTTATAAAATCAAAAGGTTAAAAAAATAATTTAATATAGTTAAGTATTTAAAGAATAAATAAAATTAAGTTGTATTTTTTATGAAAATTTAAGAATATGATTCTATATGTTTTTTTGGGGATTTAATAACTGATTTATTAAAATTTTAAGCATTTGACTCATACGGGGGTTGTTGATTTTAATTGTAATTAAAGGTGGTGTTTTGTTTTTTTAACAAAGAAAAAAATATAAAAAATATCTTGATATATTTTGAATGTGTTTTTATACAAAAAAATATTAAAAGTTTTGAAAAATATGTTTTTGTATGAACTTTTTAAACACAACGAAAATTGTTTTCTTATATTTCTGGATTTTACAACATGTTTGTAAAACTCAAAAGGGTATTGACTAATATTTTAAAAAATATAAAAATTTTATTTTGGGAGGAATTAATCTATCATTCCTCATTAATGTTTGGATAAATAAAATCCTTAAAGGACGAATATCCAAAATATTATTGGAAATAATTTGTTATTATTCACTGTTAATATTTGGATAAAAAAAACAGAGTGATAAATATCCAAAATACTTTTCTAGAAATAATAAATCCACACACATCCTTGAAAGAAGTCTTAATTATAATCAAGGATATTATAATTATTGTTTTTACTCCACGGTTTACGAGTCGTGAGAGTATCAAACACTAAGAAAAAATAGATTTTTAAAGCACTTTAGATTTCTAATTTTTGTCCCTCCTCCTTGCGATTTACGAGTTGCAAATTCTTGAAATACCAAGGGAAAAATGAGCTTGTAAAGCACATTGAATCTCCTTGGATTTCTTTCTTAATAAATTTAGTTAGAATCAAACCGAGAAAAACTGATGGGATTAGAAAACACCAATACCATAGCAATTATAAGACAAACCAAACACCAAGCAGCTTACCTTAGGTAGGGCGTACTAGGGGTGCTAACACCTTCCCTTGACGCAACCAGTTTCTTGCCTTAGAATCTCTAAAAAACCAGTTAGGTTTTCTAGTGACCATAATACTAGGTGGTGACTCCTTTTTACATAAAAATAAAACTAAAAGATCCCAAAATCAATCGATTGGTCGCTGCGACATCGCGCTCCGTTCGCGAGGGTGCGACAGGAGATGCCCCCTCCTTACAATGCTTACGAAGCAAAACTTGTTAAGTGCTTTGCGTAGTAAGTGTAGTAAAGATAAATTGTGTGATCTTGCTAAAACTCAATGCTTTTCTTAAACAATGGTCTCCTTATCAAGTGACCTGCCTATCTTAAGATTCTTAAAAAAACTCAACGCTTTTCTAAGAAGCAGTCTCAATATCGGGTGGCTGACTCCTCTTAAAATTCTTAGGAAACTCTACACTTTTTTAAGAAAGATCTTAATATCTAGTGATAGATCCATCTTAAAATTCTTAGAAAACTCTACACTTTTCTAAGAAACGGTCTCAATATCGGGTGGCCGACCCATCTTAAGATTCTTAGAAAACTCCACGCTTTTCTAAGAAACGATCTCAATATCAGGCAATCAGCCTTTCTTAAAATTCTTAGAAAACTCCACGCTTTTCTAAGAAATAGTTTTAATATCAGGTCACCGGCCTCTCTTAAGAATTCTTTAAAAAACTCCACGTTTTTCTAAGGAATAGTCTCAATATCAGGTAACCTACCCATCTTAAGATTCTTAGAGAACTCCATGCTTTTCTAAGAAATGCTCTCAATATCAGGTGATCAGCCCATCTTAAAATTCTTAGAAAACTCCACGTTTTCCTAATAAACGGTTTCAATATCAGGTCACCAGCCCCTCTTAAAAATTCTTTAGAAAACTCCACGCTTTTCTAAGAAATGCTCTCAATATCAGGTGACCGGCACATCTTAAAATTTTGAGAAAACTTCACGCTTTTCTGAGAAACAGTTTCAATATTAGGCAACCGGCCCCTTGATTAGTACTTAAAAGTGCATTTTTATCATGGTTTTATATCATCATTTTGCACTTGAAGTATCAATAACTCCTTAACAAAAGTATGTTTTATAATAATATATCTAATAATATAAGATACCTTTAATTTGTGGTAAATGTTCATTTTAAATGCAGGCTTATCACATAAATGAAAGAATTGATTGATGACTTTAAGAACTTAAATTGCAAGGATAAAGAGATGGCCAAACTTAGAAAAGAGATGTCGGTGCAATCCAAACCAGAACACTGTTCGGTAATTGGATCATATCTGGAGTTATATTTCTCATATTTAGGTCCAATTTATATGGATGGAAAGGTAAGACATAGGCATACAACTTTCATATGGAGTCCAAGATCTAAAAAGATCATTTTCAAGTCCAAATTGTAGCAACAACTAAGAAGCCCGAATCTGTCTTCCAGCCTGAGCACTATTCAGTATTTTGGCCATATCTGGAGTTCTAGAAGTCCAAATGAGCTGAATTGTTTACACAAGAATTCTGAGACAATTTTCTACAACTTTCATGTTTTCAACTGGCTCCAATTTTGACGTTATCAATAACGTTTTGGACAGACAAGAGAAGATAAGGATTATCACCAAGTCAAGAGTTGGCCACCCACTTATCAATTAGTCATCAAATCAATAGTTTCCAATTTTGGCCTATAAAAGGAGGCATTTGCCATACATTTAGGCATCTTGGTTTCCAGATCAAGATCATGCTATTCCTTTCTCTTTTTGTATTTTTTGTAATGTTTATGCTTTGCTTTCATTAATATTAAGTTTATGCCTTTCCTTTCCTTTCCTTTACTTAGTTAACTTTTATGTTCTTATTTTGTTTATCTATTTTTCTTTCTTTCATTATATCTAGCTAAGTTAATTATGTCAAGGTGAAAAGGTTACACTAATGGTGTAAGAATAAGTATAATGTAAACTCAATATGGACTTTAATGTTTGATACTAACATGTTTTATATTTGTTATCTTGTTCACTCTTTAATACTTTGTTTGTTAAATAACTAATCTTGATTTATGTTGTATAACACTTGGTACAACAAATGCTTGACACTTTCATAGACCATAATGTATAGTATAACCGACACCTGAGCTATGAAAGGAACTTGATTTGTTGTTAACATAAGTTATAATCATGAATGCTTGATGAGATTTACAAGTATTACATTAATTGAATAAGATGACTAATGTCATGTTAACAATCTATAATCCAATTGGAACTTTCTTTATGTGTGGTTTTCAATTGAATAATAAGAGTTTATATTATACTCGTTTTGATATACCATTAGTGGAATCTCTAACCTTCATAATTTTTATTATCATTATTTAATCGTTACATTAATATTCCTTCTTCAAGTTCTCATCATCATCATCATCTTCTTCTTCTCTTTCTTTATTATTATTATTATTATTATTATTAGTAGTAGTAGTAGTAGTAGTACTACTACTACTACTACTAGTATTATTATTATTGTTGTTGTTGTTGTTGTTGTTGTTGTTGTTATTGCTATTATTGTTGTTTATAATTATTGTTTATAATTTGTACAATTAACCTCCCTGTGGTTCGACCCTGGTCTTGCCGGGTTATTTATTACTTCGACACTCCTGCACTTGGGAGAAGACATCAATTTTTTCATCATGTCACCTCTCCTAAAATTTATTAGAAAACTCCACGCTTTTCTAAGGAATAGTTTCAATATCGGGTGATCTGCCATCTTAAATATTTTTATTTATTTATTTTAGAAAACTCCACACTTTCTAAAGAATGGTTTCAATATCAGATGACCTTTTCCTATTTTTTTTAGAAAAATTCAACGTTTTGTTTTTTTCAAAAAATATTATCTCAATATCAGGTGACCTGCCCGTTTTGAACTTAAAAAGAAATCATCTTACCTCAAGAAATGAAGTAGTGCTAATTCACAATTCCTATCATTTTCCATAGTTCCGTTGACCTAAGATTTTGTAACTCAGTAGTTCCTAAAAACTTGGAAACCATTTTGTCTTTCGTCACCTTTTCCTGCCAGGTTAGTGTTATAACAATATAGCATACATGTTTTTTTTTGTTATCTATTTTTGGAAACATAGGTCCCCTTTTTCCATTGTAGACTTCTTCGAGCTCCTATTTCCATTTGTTTGCCCGACCTATTCTCTTGAGTTGGAATATGCTTCATGCATTATATTTTGTATCCTTTTTATGCTTAGTGCAGAGATCTCTAGTTCCTTATGGGGCCCTTTCTTGATCCATTAAACATTGCTTTGTATTATACTTTTACCGATGTTTTAATTGCCTTTTCTATTTTTTTTTGAAAATTATTTTTAAGAGGAAAACACAAAAAATTTGGTTTTGTTTATGAAAACTAAAACTTTCAATGCAATCATCATATTTTGTTTTAAGCAACGTTCTATAATGATACCCCTTTGGGCTTGAGTTCCCTATAGACCCCTATATGCATTTCGTATAGTTCTTGCCCCCAGTGTGGTGTGCAAAAATATATCAAGTTTAGATTTGATTTGGTTCTCTCCAATTGATGGAGTCATCTCTTTAGTCATGTATAAAAAAAAATAGTTCTTTTAAGTAAAAGATTTCAAATGCTATGAGATTATATGTTTTATGAAAAAAAGGTTCTTTATAAAGAGAATTCATGACCGAACTTTATTTTATTGACTAGGAAGCATAGTATTTTTTTATAAAGTCAACATTTATAGGTTTAAATAGATCTTCTCCATCCATTCTAGATAACAATAAAGCTCTTCCTGAGAATGCTTTCTTTACCATGTAAGGGCCCTCATTATTTGGCATCCATTTACTCTAATCTTCTTCTAGTAAAAACAATATTTTCCTTAGTACAAGATCTTCTTCGTGGAATCCTCTAGGTCAGACATTCTTATCATCTGATTTGGCCATTTTTCTTTGATATAATTAATGATGACAAATTACAACTATCCTCTTTTCACTTATCAGATTTAAGTATTCATATCTAACTTTTACTCACTATACCTCTTCTAGCTCAGACTCTATCAATACTCTTAATGAGAGGATTTCAACTTCTAAAGGTATTATCGCCTCTATTTTATATACCAACGTATACTAGGTGACTCCTATTGAGATTTGAATTGCAGTGCGGTACACGTGAAAGGTAAATGACAACATCTCATGCAAATCCTTGTAAGTGACTACCATATTCTAAATAATCTTATTGATATTTTTGTTAGCAGCTTCTATTGCACCATTCATCTTTGGCTTACATGGCGAGCGAGTAATTAGAAGAGTTGACTTTTCCATTAGCACAAAGTTCTATTATCATTTTGCTATTGAAGTTCTAGGCATTATTAATATTTTCTAGTGGACCATATTGACATATCAAATTTCTTTTCATAAATTTCTTCACAATTTTTTTTTTGCCTTTATTTCATCCAAACATCTCAACAAAGTTCCGTCAAATGATTTATTATACAAATTTTCCCCGTCAAGATAGAAATCCATTGCAAACCTCCTTAAAATCTTCTTGTCGATTTTAGATGGCCCCATGGGATATGTCTGGTTTTAGATGCAATTCTTGATATCATAGTACCAAGGGTTTCTATCTATTTCTTTTTCAACTCAGCAACAATGAGCTAAGTTATTTCTTATATCAATGTGTGCCGGTTGTACCTTGTGCCCAAAGTCTATTCTAGCCATAGAAGTTGGTGTGACCAAAACGTCAGAATGGTTTTCTTTCCTTCCTAGATGGGTGAACTTTATTTCCTCAAATTCTCTAGCCAATTTTGAAAAGTATTCTTGGTAAGGTCTCAACTTCTCGTCCTTGGTTTGCCATTCTCCTTTTACTTGGTAAATGATCAACATTGAGTCTCCATATACGTCTATATATTTTTATGTTTAGCTTCAATGCAGCCTCTAAAACGAGAATGCAATGCCACCTTTAAAACGAGAATGCAATGCCACCTTTAAAATGAGAATGCAAACTTCATACTCCTATGTTGCATTATAACTTAACCAAATACTGCTTTTTATTAGGAGAGATTATCTTGACACTAGATCTGTTACCATATATGTTTACAAGACCATTAATACATATAGTCCACCAACCTAATTTCCCTTCCTCAACTGAAAGCACATCTTCATTTGGAAAGTCAAATTTTAATGACTCGTAATCTTTCATGGCATGGTCGGCTAAGTGATCGACAATAACACTCCCTTTCATAGCTTTCTTGTTATATATACTATATCTTACTCAGCCAGTAGAACTTGCCATTTTGCAATTCAGCTTGATAGATAGGGGTGGATTCAGTAGGTACTGCTTGATTTTCTCAAAAGCTTGTTCACACTCTTATTCTAAATTCCAAGATTCTTCTTCCTTAACAATTGAAAATAGGGTCATAAGTCGTGGTTAATTAAGATATAAACCAAGCAATGTAATTTAAACTTTCCAAGAACCTCCTTACATCCTTCTCAGTCTTGAGAGATGACATAGATTGAATACCCTTTACTTAACTAGGGTCCACGTCTATCTCTTTACCACTCACCATGAATCCCAACAACTTCCTAAGATTTCATCTCGAATGAATACCTTGCATGGTTAAGCCTCAACTTGTACTTCCTTAGTCTTTTAAACAATTCCTTCAATATTTGAATATGATTCTCTCCCTCTCTATATCATGTCATCCACGTATACTTTAATCTCCTTTTGCATCATGTTGTGAAACAGAGCCACCATGACCCTTTGGTAGGTGGCCTCAGCATTCTTTAACCTAAATATCATGACTTTGTAGCAAAAAGTTCCCTATGGTGTTACAAAGGTTGTTTTCTCCTTATCCTCTTGTCATTTATATCTAACTATAGCCTAAAAATCTGTCCATAAAGGAATATGTAGAGCTACGAGCTGCATTGTCAACTAACATATCTATGTGTGGTAGAAAAACTCTGATTTTATCTTTCTTTTTGGGTACTAACACTATATTGGACACCCATTGTGGATATTTGACTACTTTTAGAAAAACGACGTTCCACTGCTTTTTAATTTCTACCTTTACTTTGATTAAGACATCCGGATTGATTCTTCTCAACTTTTTCTTAACCGATTTGCATCCTTCTACCAGCAGTACCCTTTGTACTACAATATCCGTATCTAAGCCAGACATATCCTTATAGGACCAAGCAAAAATATATATATAATCTTGAAAGTAACCAATTCGTTTCTTTTTTATGAGTGATTATAGTCCCTATTTTTTTCCTCTTATTTTTTCATTGCCCACATC
This sequence comes from Populus pruinosa, assembly GCA_026413675.1. Classification (NCBI taxonomy): domain Eukaryota; kingdom Viridiplantae; phylum Streptophyta; class Magnoliopsida; order Malpighiales; family Salicaceae; genus Populus; species Populus pruinosa. The sequence continues at coordinate 27,467,654 of CM048595.1, forward strand.
TATGGTTTCAAGTTCCTCTCTAGCAGGTTTCCAAGCTTGTTTATGCTGTCCTATTTTCATCTCATTCTTCCTCTTCTACAACTACTATGTATTCTTTAAAGTTTGGTCATTCATTCTCAGTGTAAAGTGCAGGTGTTCGTTTTGGAAGATCAACTTTAAAAAATAAAAAGTGACGTGTAAAAACATCAAGATGAACTTTTGAAAATGCATGATCTCATTAAAGGGAAAAAAATTATCTCAAAACATTTGCTCAAGCAAAAAGATTAGGTGCGTAACATCATTCCAAATTCCTTTAAGCTCTTGTTTGGTACTGAGCTTTTAAGTGTGACCTTTCTTCATTTTCCATCCTTTTCTTTAATCAAGTGTTGTGGATTCTAAAAAAAAGACCTATGTTTCTAGGTCTATGAATGCATGCATAGATGCATAAGGCAATGCATGATATAATGCATGATTTGTGATAATAATGCATTTGTATAATGGGCATGGATGCAACCTTCTTGTGAACAAATAATAGCCTCCACCTTATAAAAATAGGTCCTTTTGTCACATTGTTTTGCTAGGAGTACTGCCTTTCGAATCATTTACTTGAGCCATATTCACCAAGAGATAGATTTTGCATAAGAAGATGAGTCAAAGTCCTTTTCATTAATGCTTGATAAGTTTATTATATTTAGAGATTTAATATTTTAATCCCTTTCATCAATAAACTCTCTAGCCAAAGGTAAAAAGGCAAAATCGTGGTTCTCAATCTTACCTAGAAAGGCATTGGTTTTAGCTAGGCTTTGACGATAGTGAATGATGTCCCTTTCCACATTTCATGCATTAATTCTATTAATTTGAACAAGTGCAGCAGCTTCGTCCATTTACTTATCTGTCTTGTTCATCTTTTTTATGAGCAACATATTGATTTTGTTCAAAGCAGCGTTGTTGATGTCTATTTAATCCTTGTGTTTTTTTTATTCTTGCTAGCTTCTCATCCGAATACTTCACCTTTTTTACGTTCCTTATCAAGTTTTATCCTTATAACTTTTATCTTATCCTTCATAACCACTATCTTTGCTTCAACAAACTCAAAACCTTTCCTTTTACTTTGTTCTTTTGTAATCCCTATTAAACGGTTTTCTAACTCCATGTATTTCTTATTCAAATCCTCATATTTCCCTATCTTATCCATCAATTCGAACTAAACTTGTGCAAACTTTTCTTAGTAATATTTTACGCTTCGTTTGCAATCGTTAAAGTCAATATCCATTGCTTCAAGTTTAGTGCAACTTCCAATCCAAACTTATCCCTCCTAAATCCTCCTCACTTTCTTCACTAGCAATCTTCTCCTCACCTAGTTTTAGCTCAAGCTTTGTTATTCTTGCATCTCTAGATTGTATTTGCTTATGCATCATTTCTTTAAAAATTGCCTTGTCTCTTTTTCTTTGCTTTTTTCTTAACTCTATCAAGTTTTCCACTTGTCCTCTCAACTTCTCTTCATTATTTACCTTTTTTCTTTTAATAGTATCTTCTACGGTTTTGGGAGATTTGACTCTTACATAAGGCATGGTTAAAGTAGCTAAGTCTCTCCATCTTGCATATCCTTCACTTACACTTGGATCCTTCAAACCTTCTATCTCAACCAAAACCAGATACCTCCAATCTTGTTTGATGATCTCTAAAACTTTTTATGTAATAAGATCTTTGAACAAACAAATTTTTTTAGTAATTCTTATAGTTCTTGGAACAAACTGCATACCCCCAAGTTGCCTTAACACCAGGGCAGGAGCATAACTCACATAACTTGTAATCCCTACCGATGACACCCAAGGTCTTTGTTCATAACTCATTAGGACTTTCATTGTCATTACCTATAAAGCTCTCCACTTGAAATCACTATTAGGTAAATCTTTTAATTTATCAACCCAACCTTGGTTGTCTAGATCTCCCCATTCTTCTTCTTTTATTAATTTTAAGGTTCTTTGGGTGAACCACCAAAAATTATTGAAGGCAGGTTTTTTGTTTCAATATGACTAACCATCTAGATATATAACAACTACATGCAACATCTCATTGCTCCTTTTCCAGTCCTCCTACAATGGTTAAGTGTCAAAATGGTTTTAGCTAAAATAGCAAACACTGGATTGATTTGTGTATTCTCATACTCTACAGCGGCCTCTAAAGTCATTACACCCGTTCGACTTGGGAACAACATAAGGCCAAATATGCCCAAGGCAATCAATCTCTCCTTTTCTAATCCTAACTTTTTTCCAGTTCAATTTCTAGCATCCTCCATTTCAGATCGATAGAATTCTTTTCCAAAAACTTTTTCAAGTTAGCAATTCTGAGCAATTTTGATAATTTGGGGATGATCTTATCAAATCTCAAAGGGAAATAAATCCGATACAAATTGTTTGGAAACTCAATCAACATTCCATATTCCTTTGTAGTGGGATATTAGTCTATGCTTTTTTTTTAAAAAAAAAAACACTAGTAGTTTAGATTTCAAAAATGAACTGAGATTCGTATAATTAGGCTTAAAACTTCTACCTTTGCAATTTCCACCTAACATCCCTATTTTCCTAAAAAAAAAAAGCATCCTTATCCATATTTTGAACATAATGCAATTAAGGTTTTTAATTGGTGATAGCTTCTCAGCATCGCTTTTAAGGTAGTCTCCTTTAGTCAATTATGACAATTCAGAATTTTTTCATATTCTATAATGAAAAATTTAGCAATGGTGGCCATTTTGTTCACAAGTCCTGTAATTCAAGATGCCTTGGGGGTAGACTTGTTTTGATGTAAAAGATATTACGGAACATACACCCCAAAGATATGTTTTATTTCCTTTACGTGAGACATAGGGTAGGTTTACTACTTGGTCTCTAAAAGGGTCTCTTGTTATCCCAGTGATCACCCTCGTAAAGGCAATATAGGGGTTCAACAGATAGTGGGATGACACGTGTACCAATCACAATCAATCTAAACACTCAACAAAGAATTGGAGTTTACACAAACTTAAACCTTGACTCAAGTCATAAGGCAAGCTGCTAATTCCCACTTAACTTAAAATTAAATATGTGTGCCCTTAAAAAGATAATAATAGTAATAATAAAGTGATGCATGACTATACCATATATGACATAGTGTGACAATACATGCTAAAGCTTTTAAACAAAGTATCATTCAAAACAACACAGCATAAAAAAAACAATTACCAAGCTTAGTCCAAGGGTCCCCAGTGGACTCTCGCCATCCTGTCGCACCCTCGCGAACGAAGCGCGGCGTCGCGGCGACCAATTGATTGATTTCGGGGTCTTTTAATTTTATTTTTATGTAAAAGAGAGTCGTCATCTAGTATTATGATCACTAGGAAACCTAACTAGTCTTTTAGAGATTCTAAGGCAAGAAACTGGTTGCGTCAAGGGAAAGTGTTAGCACCCCTAATGCGCCCTACCTAAGGTAAGCTGCTTGATGTTTGGTTTGTCTTATAATTGTTATGATATTGGTGTTTTCTAATCCCATCAGTTTTTCTCGGTTTGATTCTAACTAAATTTATTAAGAAAGAAATCCAAGGAAATTCAATGTGCTTTACAAGCTTATTTTTCCCTTGATATTTCAAGAATTTGCAACTCATAAATCGTAAGAAGGGACAAAAATTAGAAATCTAGAGTGCTTTAAAAATCTATTTTTTCTTAGTGTTTTATACTCTCACGACAAGTAAATCGTGGAGTAAAAACAATAATTAAAATATCCTTGATTATAATTAAGACTTCTTTCAAGGATATATGCGGATTTATTATTTCTAAAAAAATATTTTGGATATTTACCACTTTGTTTTTTTTTTATCCAAATATTAACAATGAATAATAACAAATTATTCTCAATAATATTTTGAATATTAATCCTTTAAAAATTTTATTTATCTAAACATTAGTGATGAATAATAAATTAATCCCCTCAAAATAAAATTTTTATATTTTTTGAAATATTAACCAATACCCTTTGGAATTTTACAAATATGTTGTAAAATCTAAAAATACAAGAAAACAACTTTAGTTTAAAAAATACATGCAAAAACATATTTTTCAAAACTTTTAATATTTTTTTATATAAAAAAAAATTCAAAATATATCTAGTCACATGCAACACACAAAAAATATTTTTTATATTTTTTTCTTTGTTAAAAAAAAACAAAACATCACCCTTAATTACAATTAAAATCTAACAAACCACGTATCAATCAAATTCTTAAAACTTTAATAAATCAGTTATTAAATCTAAAAAAAACATATAAAAACATGTTTTTATATTTTCATAAAAAATATAATTTAATTTTATTTATCCTTTAAATACTTGACTATATTAAATTATTTTTTTAACCTTTTAATTTTATTAAAAACAATATAAACAACACACCATCACTTTTTACACATCATTCTTCATATGTTACAAAATAACAAAAATTAAAATTACCCAAAGAGACCTTAACAATTACACAACACGCCCCAAAAAAACAGAAAATGCAGGGAAACCTTCTGCACTGCAGCAGCAGTGGCGGCGCGTTGTTCTACGCGCCACGCCACTGGCGGCGCGAGACCCCAGAAACATGGGGGATCTGGATCGACTTCTTCTTCTCAGCTTCCCTACGCCGGCGGTGACCTGCGAAACAAACGAAAACAACACAGGCAGTTGATTTTAATTTTGTTCTTTGTTTTCAATCTATTTTTTTTCTCTTCTTCTCCGTTTCGAGTCTGCTTCCCTCTCTGCAGATCTGCCACCTTTTCTTTTGCTTTCCCAACATTCTATTCAGGCGACCGGCTGGCGAATGGGTTTCTGTCAACGGCTGCGCATCTGCTGGTGGTCTTCTGTGGCCGCTGCTGGGTCATTGATGACGGGTGGATCTGCGACCGACCGGTTGAAAGAGGTGACCGGTCTTGGCTGGTCTATGGTCGTTGCTGTTAAAGAGACCGAAAAAGAATGACTCTAGTTTCCGTCCGGCGTGTGGCTGAGCTGGGGCTGTTGTTTGGCCGCTGCTATTGGAGGCTGAATGGCGAGGAGAGATTGGTTCGGTTTGTGAGGGAGGATCTGGCGCTGGTTTTGTGTTGATGAGAGGGAGAGGGGACCGTGTATGGACCTCCGGCTGAAGGAAGAAGAAACCAAATCCAATGGGAGGAGGTGAGCCGCCGGCTAGTTTGTATCTGTCAATGGGAGTGGGGCGGCTGTTTTCGAAGAAAGAAAATCAAAGTCGGGTGGGGGGTGGCTGTTTTGGTTGGTCTATGAGGGCTGGATTCAACAGGGAACAAATGACCCCTGTGTGGCTTCTGGATTTGGGAGTCGAAAATCCTAATGGCAGGGTGGCGGCCACAAAATGGAGGAGTCATGGATTTTTTTTTTCTAAAGGCTGGGGGATCACCGAATGGCTTTTGTGGGTTGGGAGTCTAAGGAAAAAGATCGCCGGAGACAAGTGGGGTTGCAGCTGCTTTGAAGAATAAAAGCTTGGGTTTTTTTATCTTTCGAGGCAGCTGCAGGGGAAGTCAGTTTTTCGATCAAGGGAGGGGGCGCAGCCTTTCTCGTTCCAAGGGTGGCCGCCTCGTTTTGGGAGCAAAAGATAATTCAAGAAAATAGGGGATTCTTGGCTCCGGAGCCAACATTTTAGGTTTTGGGTCTCTTTTTTTTCTTTGTCGTGTTATTTTTCCCCCCTTCTTTTTTATTATCGTCCGAGATTTATTTATATAGAAAATTTTTATATATATATTTTTATGAAATATTACAATAATTTATACAGAGATTATCTTATATAACCAGCACCAACAAATTTTATATATATGGTATTTTATATATTATTGATTATTTTCCATAACTAGCACGAATCAAATCATATATTTATAGTATGATTATTTTCCATAACTAACGCGAATTAAATCATATATCTATGGTATTTTATATTGCAATAATTATATATGATTCGATAATTATCTTTTTGATATATTACCTCCTTAATATTAGCTTTAATGTTCTATGTTATCGCCATATGTAAACCCTTATTTTTTTTAAAAAAAAATTATAAAAACATGAATCAAAATTTAGATAGCAACAATTAGCACTGATGCTCTATGTTAGGGGAATAACTTCTTTGATGTTGGAAATTACCTTTCCTTTTTTCACCCTTATTGGCTATAAAACCTAGTCTAATAGACTGTTATTCCTTACTACTTACTTCGGGTTTTGGTTGGAAGCTAAACTCACCACCAAAGAAAGTAACATCCGACTTTTATGGTTAGATCTAATTCTTTTAGACTTCATTTTTTCTAAAAAAAAAAAGGAATAAGAAAGAGGGTTAAGGTGAGGAATACCTAAAATGATGATTTTTCCTGACACAGAGAAAATTTCTTTCAAAGCTTTTTTAGCAATATATTTTTACAAAGAAATTTTAAGAGTCAAAGTAAAATAAAAAAAATGGAAGCGAGAATGAATATAATTATAAAAGAAATAATGTTTCATCCTCACTGTTGAATAAACAACCTTTCATGTCACCATAAATCTCCAAAATCTTACTGAATTATTGTATTCAATACTTACCACCATTTCTTTTCCCAAAAAACCTTTTTTCAATGAGGATAAACCATATGACCACATGAATTCCAATAGTTCTACTTGGGATTGCTTGTCTAATAGGAAAGATAAAAATTCTGTTTTTTTAAAGAACTGATAACCTTTTAAATTTTTGTGTATTCAATACACAAAGACTTGAGGGGTTACTGATGGATCAATATATTTTAAAATTTTAATTTTTAGCCTAAGTTCATGTTTAAAAGGGCTTAAGGCAAGGTGATAACCAAACATCTCTAGGCCTAGCAAAATATCAAGTCTAAATGACATGAGTCTAGCTTTTTTCCAAGCCTAACATTTTTGGGTTCAGCAAAGCGTTGAGTCCAAGTATATATGGATATGGCAAACTACTAGACCAATCTTAGGTTCGGCTACATATTGAGCCTAATTACATATACGTCTAGTAAGTCGTCAGACCCAAGTACATATATATATATATGACGAGCTCACAAAATCAATATCCTTAGGTTCATCTGCGCGCTAAGCCTAGGTATATACAAGTCATGTGAGCTACCAAACTCAACATCTTTTAATTCTATTGCGCGCTAAACCCACATACATATATGTCTAGTGAGTTACCAAACCTAACATCCTTAGATTCAGCTACTCGTTAAGCCTAAAAAAACATGGGTTTGGCGAGTTGATGTTTAGCCCAAACATGCATAGGTCTAGATAGTTAATAGACCCATTACCCGTGAGCTTGGTATCATACCAAGTCGAAGTCGATATGGGTCTAAAGACCATTATAGGCCTTTTATTGGACCATGAGACTTTGTTTATTTATTCTTATGATTTTTAACATAAAATATTAATGTAAGGAATGCTTATCTCTCTAAATTTTTAGGTGTAAAAAAAATCTTCTAAGGACCTATCATGATTTTATGACCATTAATATAGTGCAAGAGATATTTGATGTTACTTAATTTTGGACCCCACGTGTTGGAGATGGTGTATACCTCTTTTGAACTTAGTGTAGGAGTTTAGCTTATGTTCGCTAGAAGTTTGACAAAAGTAGAAAAAAGAAATATTTTTTGAAAACCCTGTTTGAGCTATTTTCTGCTCTTTTTATCCTTCCCCTTTGCTGCTAAAATCATCAGTTTTCTTAGGTTGATCAGAAGTCTTCATAATGCTAAATTCGTTCCTTTTTTATCTGATCTTTAAGGTTGAATAAATCTCTCAAAATTTGCACTAAAGAAATAGTTTTGTTGCTGTCGTAATTTTTTATTCCAACTTAGGCTCTGATTCTGACTTAGTTTTATACGATATCTGACCATCTTAAGTATATCATGACACTTATTACATGTTGAAAAACTGACGTACACCTTTATTAGGTCCTAGGGATCATTGTTCTTAGGGCAGATTCTTAGTTAGATTTGGATGCTTTAGCATTGTCAAATCAAGAACCGCGAGAAGGATATTGACCCGAGTCTGCACTAAAGAAACTCTATTTTTGGCCTAGTTTTTATGATTTTTGTTCTTATTTCATACTCTCAGTCACGTCAAGATTCTCGGTATTCATCAGTTTTTGAGTTAGACCTGGAGATCCCTTTCGACCAACCAAATCACTACTAAATTCTGTTCTATAAAAAGATTTTATCTCACTTCGATTCCTTCATCAAAGTTGTAGTCCTAGATACGTAGATGAATTTGAGCTTTTGAACCACTTGATTTCAATATCAGAGGCTCAAGATGTTCCTGTTTGAATATCTAACGTGAAGGTAGAGAATTCTGCCGCGAAAAGGATATTGACCAGAGTCTGCACTAAGAAAACTCTATTTTTGGCCTAGTTTTTGTGATTTTTGTTCTTAGTTCATACTCTCAGTCATATCAAGATTCTCGACATTCGTCAGTTTTTGAGTTAGACCTGGAGATCCCTTTCGACCAACCAAATCATTGCTAGATTCTGTTTTGTAAAAAGATTTTATCTCACTTCGATTCCTTCATCAAAGTTGTAGTCCTAGATGTGTAAATGAATTTGAGTTTTTAAACCATTTGATTTTGATATCAGAGGCTCAAGATGTTCCCGTTTGAATATCTAACGTGAAGGTAGAGAATTTTGTCGCGAGAAGGATATTGACCCGAGTCTGCACTAAAAAAACTCTATTTTTGGCCTAGTTTTTGTGATTTTTGTTCTTAGTTCATACTCTTAGTCATATCAGAATTCTCGATATTTTTCAGTTTTTGAGTTAGACCCAAAGATCCCTTTCGACCAACCAAATCATCGCTAGATTCTGTTCTGTAAAAAGATTTTATCTCTCTTCGATTCCTACATCAAAGTTTTAGTCTTAGACGTGTAGATGAATTTGGACTTTTGAATCACTTGATTTCGATATCAGAAGCTCAAGATATTCCCATTTGAATATCTAACATAAGGGTAGAAAATTTTGTCGCGGGAAGGATATAGGCCAAGTTTGCGAGATTGATTTGAAGGATCTTTTTTGGACTAAGGACAGAATAAAAAAGTGTTAAAATGAGGGATTGAATTGAAGAAGGATATTGAAAGCTGGAGAGGGGGGTTGGATCATCATAAATGACAAGATTTTTTACCACACCGAATAAGGAAAATTGGACTTTGCAGCTGCACCTTCCACCTGGTTCCTTTTGTTCTCTACAAATTCTTGTTGTTTTCCTTTCTTATCACGCCTAATTTTTGGGGCTGAAGACCGTGTGTTTGTTGCCCAATTTCAAAGGGAGCAACTAGCCCTATGGAAGGAAAGAAAAGAGCCACACCATCCTCTAAAACTAGAAAGAAATCAGATGTAAGCACAAGATCAAAATCAGAATATTGCAGCTTTCTTTTTGCGTTTTTTAACTGCAAATCAGTAGGGATTTGCGTCCTAAGATTAATGCATTGAATCCTTCCTAAATAGAGACATATTTAGACTATATATAAGCCCTTCTAATGACCTAACAGGCGATAGATAGAGGAGAGGAAAAAAACAGCAAAAAGAGAGTAGAAAAATAGAAAAGAGAGAGTAGCAAAATAAGAAAAGAGATGAGAGAATAGAGAACGGGAGAGAGGCAGCAAAATAAAAACAAGAAAGACACCTTTTCTCCATCTATTTTCTGCAAATAAAAACTGCAGGAACAAGAAAAGAAAGTTAGGAATCAGTAGAGAAAGTGACAGAAGCACAGAGTAAAGGAGGCAATAGGCAGACCCAAACACAGAACAGAAGAAGAAGGACAGATGCAGATAGAGCAACCATCACTCTTCCAACGCCACTAAAGTTTCTTCGTCTCCAGGTTGGTTTTTTCCATTCACTTGTTGCATGCTTTCTTTTGCTTTGTATTTGCACTGTTAGCGTGGTTTTTCTCTTTGTAATGTATGTGTTTGTACTGTTCAAGTAAATTAATTCACTTGAACAGTAGCTCTCCATTCACAACAGAGGGCTGCACTCCTTTTGTGTCTAGCCGGGTCACTTGCCTTGACCTGGTCAGACCTTCCCTTTTTTTTTTCAAAAAAAATAAAAGAAAGAGAAATTGATTTGTGATTTTTTGGCATATTTATTTTAAGGTCTAAATTGTTTTTTTATGTTTTGTAAAAAAGAATAATATCAATCTTGTGTTTAGAATACCCGATTTTTGACCAAGAAAATATATATAAAAAATGTTTTTGTGTGTTGCATACGACCAATACCCTAATATGTTTTGGACATTTTTTTATGCAAAAAAAACATTGAAAGTTTCAAAAATATGTTTTCGCATGGATTTCTTAAACCCAAAAATTATTTTCTTGCATTTTTGGATTTTACAACATGTTTGTAAAATTCCAAAGGGTATTGGCCAATATTAAAAAAAATATATAAAAATCTTATTTTGGGAAAAATTCATCTATTATTCACCGCTAATGTTTGGATAAAGAAATCCTTAAAGGACGAATATCCAAAATATTATTGGAAATAATTTGTTATTATTTACTGTTAATATTTGGATAAAGAAACCTGGAGTGGTAAATATCCAACATAACTTTCTAGGAATAATAAATCCGTACACATCCTTGAAAAAAAAGTCTTGATTATAATCGAGGATATTTTAATTTTTTACTCCACGGTTTACGAGTCGTGAGAGTATAAAACACTAAGGCAAAAACAAATAGGTTTTTTTAAAGCGCCCTAGATTTCTAAATTTTTGTCCCTCCTCCTTGCGATTTATGAGTCACAAACTCTTGAAATGCTAAGGGAAAAATGAGCTTTCGAAGCACATGGAATCTCCTTGGATTCCTATCTTAAAAAATTTAGTTTGAATCAAATCTAGAAAAACTGATGGGATTAGAAAGCATCAACACCATAGTAATTATAAAGCAAACCAAACACTAAGCAATTTACCTTAGGTAGGGCGTACTAGGGGTGTTAATTCCTTCCCTTTACGCAACCAATCCCTTACCTTAGAATCTATGAAAGATCAGTTAGGATTCCTAATGACCAAAATACTAGGTGGCGATATTTATTCTTTATTAATATGGTGTAAAAAATATTTATTTCTCATTAAATTTAATAAAAGAAAATAACCTTCTAACCGTAACCCCTCTATTTCAGCAATGTGATAAGGTTAAAAGCTATAAATATCTCAAATAGTACTCAATGCGATTATGCTCCCATGTTTCCTTGTCATGAGTACATTCACTGCCACTAGTGATAATGTTTGTTAACAAACCAAAGCCTGGATTCCTGCCGGCCTTAATATCCGCTCTGATGGAGACCATTCTCCGGTGACGACTTCATGGCTCGACGGTGCACCTGCTGAATGTGAAGTCATCCAGAACCAGAGTGCTGCCTTGAATGAAAGCACTGGATCTGTTGCCACCTTCTCTGGCCGGTATAATAAGCTTCGATTTAATTCCTTTCCATATCTCCCGTAGTTGTGGTTCCTGCGCGACATAATATCAAATTAACTCAAATATTTCTACAATATTAATTTAATTTAATATAATATCCAGTTTCTAACCCGGAAAAGCATCTTACGCATAGACTCCTTTTTCCAGGACAGCAGTCATTGTTTCTATTTGGTAGCATCTCTTCAAACATTGATATAAGTTTCGGGATTGCTATTTATAGAGAAGGATGGAGATCATGAACAAGGAGTAAAGTTCTTAAATTATTTTATTCAATGCATTATTTCTATTTAATCATTAAATCATCACAAAATATAGAAAATATTAAACAAGATATTAGAAATAATTTTACCGCCACATTATCACTTCTTCTCTATATTTTAGTGAGTAAAATTTATTTTTCCTTCTACTAATTATCTTGACACGTTTATCATTGATCAAAGGCCATCCATACAATAATATATTGTTTTTAATATGGAAGAGGCCACATTACGACTTCTTCTCTATGTATATTTTAATTCTTAAACAATTTGCATTTATATGATTTTGATTGAGTGAATTAATTAATAGTATTGTTCTAGTCGGTTTCGTATTTTATTTAATTTTAGATTTGGATATGATTAAATCTCGCATCAGCAAATTTTCGAGTGACCCACCGTATAAGGACAACTATCAAAATAATTGTTTTTTCAATTAGATAATATTCTTAGGTTTTTTTTTTTTTTTTTTTTTTTTTTTAATTAACGTGGGTGTCCGGGCCAGCTTGCGCGCACCACGACTAATCCCACGGGCCCTGAAGTTAACGACCATGTAAGCCTCTTCTTAGGTTTTTTTTAATTGCACTAGTTTGATGACTCATGGCATCCATCCATGATTACGGAACACTAAACATTAACTCAATAAAATCCTATAAAATGAGGCCGGCCCATCTCACGTTTGAGGGGTTGTTTTACGTTGAGTTTTAATTTTTATTATTTTAATGGATTAGTGTTAAAAATATTTTAATATATTTTTAAATAAAAATACATTTTAAAAGTTATTTATTCTTGCATTTCCACACATCTTCTCATATTTGATCATTGTTGGTTTAACATTATCGAAAAATTTATACATGTTTAATAAATGAATATAAACATCACATCAAGACATGTACTCTGTGAGGTCGGTGATTGAGCTGGAATTAATTAAAATATATTATCACAGCCAGCTTTTCTTGGGTGGGTATAACGTTTAAAACTAATTAAATTATAGGGAAGATAAAAGCGGGACACTCGTTAAGAAAATGGAAATAAGTTTGAGTCTCTTCGACTCAAATTTCATCATTTTCTATCTTAAAAACAGAACACTTTTATTGATAATCCGAACCGTGATTTGGACTAAAAAAGGGGTAATCTCTACAATATATATAAGGAGATGGAAGAGATCTCAATATTCCTCAGAAATCATTTGAAGGAAGATAATAGCTAGTTTTTTCCTCTCTTCTGTCCGGTGGTGTACCTAGAGGGGCTAAGAGCCTAAAACAATATGAAGATAAAACTGTAAGTGCCCATAGCTACGTGAGTTCTGCTGATGTTCAAGAAAATTTCAGGATTGGTATTTATAGGTAAGGATGGAGATCATAAAAATGCCAGCTATTTATTGTAAAAAAAATTATCATTGGAACTATTATATATATATATATATATATATATATATATATTAAAAAATTAAAAAAGAAGGAGAATACACTGTTCACCTAAACAGTTTACTATGAATGATAATATTGTTTTTTCCTTCTTGGCCTTAAAGAAAAAGCTCTCTGCCATGTGTCAAAATAGTCTTTGCCTTGAGATAATCTTGGTGTTCTAAAATTAATTGGAAATAAGATGGGTATTTTGCGTTTAAATTGTACAATGAATTTGTAACATTAAGAACTCGCGGAAACCTCATAGTGTCTCAACTATTAGAAGCTTCCAATCAATATCAAACACTCAATTTAAACAGTTTGTGACTTTATAGTAATTCAGGATTCAACTTACCAAAAAATAAGATCATTTATTGATGAAATATGCACAACATAAAGCGAATCATAAACAGCTTTGTGAAATGATCATAAACATGATACCACAGAATGGTGATACATATATGCGACTCCTCCTCCTCCAACTCCACCATTATATTAATTTGTAATGAATATTATTTAACTTTAATAGTTAATTTAGTATTTTTTTTAAATACATTCAATTTGTAATGAATATTATTTAACTTTTTTTTTTGTTTTTGATGTTTAATAAAAAATTTATTTGCATAATTGGTTTTTTTACTATTAATTTATATAATTTTATGTTATGTATTCTAAATAAGTTTTTTAAAAATATATTTAAAAATAATCGCAGAGGATTTTACTGACGGACGGTACTAATTGGCATTTCACAGTAACTGCCACAATCACCAATAAATGTATAGACGGACATCTTCAGTCAGTATTTTACACACTCACCAACAACTTTACCGACAAAATAAATTCATTGGTATGTCACACAATCACCGACAGGCTAAATCCGTTAGTATATTTCAAGCGGGAAACTTTTTTTTAGCGTAATTTATGTATGTAAAACAATCAACAAATATTTTTTTTATGTTTTCAACAGATTTAGCGATGGAAGTAGGTATTACTGATGAAAGGAAGGCTGACAGACAATTTTCGTCAGGGATGTCATCGGTAAAAAAAATTACCGACAAATTCTGAATCACAAATTGACAGAATATTTTCATCAGTAAAACTTTAAAATCTTGTATTAAAAAAAAAGTTATATTGTTTTCCAGTCCCTAGTTAGAGAGAGGTCATCAGATTCTAATAGTAGATGGAGAAAAATATTATTGGCACCGATTATAATAACCAAAACAGTTGATCTTTATGTCATATGATTCTGTTTGTTGAGTGAAGTTCATCTTTAGATTGAAAAGAAGCTGAAAAATAGGTTTTTGAGTAAATAAACTTTAAAGCCCAATTTTATTTTATTTTCAAAAAAATTTGGCACCCACCCCATATGCAACGAAAAATATATTAAGAGCCCAAGTGCACAGACCCTAACAAAATGGGTTAATTAGCCCAACATCGCGTAATATTTTTTTTGAAAAAATTATTTTTTTTATTTTTTTAATTGATGCTTTTTATATATTTATTTTTTTGATTATTATTATTATTATTATTATTACTACTACTACTACTACTACTACTATTAATCCTTCTCTCTTTTATTTTGTTTATATAGCCCTTTTTAAATGAAAATTATTTTTTAGTAATTTTGTATTCAATTAATTTTTTAATAAATTAATCTAATTCACATATTTTTTTTTATGTTTTAGATAAATAAAAAATATTTTTTGGATAATATTTCTAATATATGTAACCTTATATAATATCTTTTTTTTCTTTTATTTTATTTAATTAATTTCATTTGTATTTGTTTTTATTATCGTTTGATTGAATTAAAATTTAATTTTGATAAATAAAATCATTTAACACAACAAGATTAAAAGCTCATGTTGCAATGTGTAGAACCTTGATCTACATATGCTTATTTATTTTTTATTTTTATCTTCATTTATTGTTAATGACTTTTAATTTTTATTTTTTAACACATGTTCTGAATTTATTTGATTGTATATATGCCTATATTTTTCAATTTAAACTTATAATTTTTTTACATAAAAATATATGTTGACAAAACTTGACAATAAAGATAAAACTGTAAGTGCCCAGAACCTCATTTCAGGAATATAGCTATTTCAGTTTTGATGATGTTTAAGAAGGTTTCAGGATTGGTATTTATAGAGAAGGATGGAGATCATAAAGATGCCAGCCATTTATTGTAAAATGTTTATTATTGGAACTATTATATGCATTATTTTTTTTAAATAAAGAATATATTTTTCACTTAGACATAGTTCAATGTGGTCCAGAACGTTGTTTTCTCCTTCTTGGCCTTAAATAAAAAGGCTCTTTGCCATGTATTTGTCACGGTAATTTCTTTCTTCTTCTTCGTTCTTTCCTTTTTTTTTCCTTGGTGTTTGCACTTTGCCACCTACTTTTTCAAGTCTGACCTTAAACTTTTATTTATTTTTTATTTAGTCCTTGTTTTTTTGTTATATTGTTTTTAAATAATTCATGGAAATAAACTTTTTATTTAATTTTATTCTCATTTAATTTTTTATTTTAATAAATTTTATTGTCATTTCTTATTACTATTTTTTGTACTCTAAGATAACTTTTAGAGTTGTAATTTTTATTATTTCAACCTCTGTAAATTTTCTTCTGAATAGATTTCATTTTCATTTTTTTTTTTACTTCACAAAATTTTCAAGAGTGGTATTTTTTTACCGAATTTAATTCTTTAATATTAATTGATTTTAATTTGAGCTTGGTTAAACATGTGTATAAGATTTCATAGGTGTAAACTTTAAAAATTAACCTAGCTTCATAATGCGTAGGATTGTTTTAGATTTTTTTTTTAGCTAATGTTTTTATATTTTATCATTTAGTATTTATTTAATTGGAAATTGAGCCTTGTTTTTTTTTCATGCATTCTATGACCTTGATTTTATCATTTTTTTCTTTAATTAGGTTACCTCAGTCCTTTTATTTGTTATTCTTTATGAAGTTTATTTTTTTAAATATAGATGGATGTTCTCTTCATTTTATTTTATTTGATTTGGTGTGGTTGTCCAAGATGTTGCTGTAATGATCTATGTGACTTTTTCTTATGTCATTGTCTAGAATTTTGGATTGGATTTGAATCATGTCTGCAAGTTTTTTTTTTGATAGATGATGTCCATAATTGAGTGACAATAGGTTGCCTTCGATCTTTTTTTCCTTTTGCTATCAATGGCTCTATTGCTAGAAAATCAGTAAATACAAATATTTTTTTTATGGTTCTTTTTAATAAATTGTTTTTTCTATTTTAATTAGTTTTAAACCGTTTCAATAAGCTCATTTGTTTTGGTTGATTGTTGTTTAATGATTTTTACCATTCATCTATTATTGTTGCTTGTAGTTCAAATTAAAATATTAGATTCAGTCGAGTTAATAACTTAAGTATTATATTTTTTTTACTTCTTTATAAATATTATTTTTGTCTAAACATCTCTTTTCTGTGCTTAATTTTTGTTTTTTGACTGGCTTTTGACATAGTACGAAGTTATCGATTTAGCAAAACATTAAAGGGTATATATTTTTTACTATGAATAACACTATTGACACACAGAAAATATTATTGATTTATTATTTATTTTGTTTTTTATATTTTATTTTGAATGATTTGATCCTGTTTAAAGATTAATTACTTTTGATTTCTCGTATAATGATGGAATTAAAAGAAGATGGACCGAAAAAAAAAAGGCTCCAAAATTGGATGATGTGCAAGAAATTTGACAACAAATACATTTGGTGATCCATTCTCTCAACTCTCCTCATCACATCAGTCCCTGCTGCCACACACCCCTTCACTTTCCAGCTAGAATTTCCTCTGTTTCTTATAAAAAGTTATACTCTGCCTCTTATCTTGAGCTTACATACCAAACACAGCAAAATACTATTAGTGCTACGATATTAAACAATAAAGAAAAGAACAGCACATGAACAGTGCATGGCGGCTTTTGGATGTGTTGGAAAACCATTATGCGTCGTCTTGGTAATTATTGGTTTTGTTTTGTTATGCATAAGCATGTTATGTGACACACTGTATGTCTTGGTAATTCAATGTCAGCCCCGTTGTTTGGATATGAAGGGGAATATTTTTTTTTAAAATAAAAGAACACGTTCTTAAAAATTGTTTTTTTTTAAAACACGTTTCTAAAAAAGGGTAATACTTTTAAAATTTGGCAAGAATTAAAACACACCCATGCCTACCAAGTCAAGACGAAGGTAAGGCTAAGTTTATGGTTATCTCTTTCTTTTGAATTTCTTATCCATGAAACGACAAGACATCAGGAGCACCGGGGGGCAAGGTTTTCTTAATACTTTTCTTTATTATTTTTTACTTTGCCTTATGCATTCTTTACGTGGATGCACCATGCGGCACGATAAGATGCATTCAACACCATAAATTATTTGATTTTTCCTCTAGCATTTCTTTAAAATTTAACCTTATATTCAACACCATGTGCTCTAGAGAATAGGATATTCATATAAACGTATCATTATCTACCATCCAAACACTAAAATATTTTCATTTTTAAGCATAGTGGTTTAAGAACATGACCAATTAACACTGTCTTTGAGAACCTAATAAAAAAGCATCAATTGTTATTTTAGAATTGGTTTTTAGCATTCATAATCACTATCAATAATAGAGAATCAAGATACACTTGGAATGAGACGCGTTGCATACCTTCTTATTATTGTTATCGATACATCTGTTCCATTAGAGTTTCAACAACTTATTAACCAAGTATAAGCCCTTACTCAAGCTATATTAGTAACCCAGGTGTAGTATCAAACCTTGCTATATCTGCAAATCTTAACATATGATGTAGCACTCTCAATCCTAACTTCTCAACCATAAGTTATCCATTCGACCAAGATATAATTGTTGTATTATCTAGAGGAGGTTAGGCAAAATAACATGGGGAGATTTCCACCATGATAATCTCACAGTCCTTTTAAAGGTCAATTTCATCGACATGGAGCTCTCTTAATAAGTGGTCACTCTAAAAGTGATCCATCTGGCCAATGTAAGATAGATATCAATTATCAATCTTACCATTCTATGCTAGAACTCTTCGTCTTTTCATAGCTTATTAGCAATAGCCTAAAAGAAAATTTGCTAGGAGATACATTTAAGAAAAGGTCTATATTCCTTATGAGATAAAAAAAAATCATATTTATCTAGACGAGTCTTACACACGCTCATCCCTAAGGAGTATATCTCTTTGAAGATGACTTTGAACAATTATGATAGTCTAACAGATCCATGAGAACATGTCTAAAATATAGCAACCCGGAGCTTGTCATCCAAGATAGTGATGCTATATACAAGATACTCCCTATGATTTTCAAGAGTTCAAGAAATATAGGTTGGAGATGATAAAAAAAAAAAAATCTTGGCCTTAACTGTCTCATTTAGTTTGTAGACCCTCTAAAAAATTCTTAAAACTCCATAAAATATTTTTTTCAGAGCCTATAAATTTATATAAGAGCTCTGGACTTCTTATGTAGCAGCAAAAAACTCAACCCTAGAGCATCTTATGATTCCCTCATCTCCTACATTCCCTGCTTTAAGGAGTCCATTTCATTATAAGCCATATATATCTCCTTTTTAATAAAGCTAAGCTGAATGACATGACCTCTCATATCATCCTTCAAACTTGTATAGGCTATCTTGAGGTTTTTTGGTTTAACCATTATAACAACCTTCTTATCTCTTAGCTTTTGAAGGATAATATGATATGCCTTGTGTTTGTTAATAGCTTTTTTTTACTTAGCTCCTCTAAACCGTCCAACACCTTTTAAAATAAATGCATATCATGACAATCTATCAAAGACAAATGATTGTCATAAATAACAGTAATAAACTAAAATAATGAGATCAAATAAGAGAGATTCTTACATAGAGAGCCATTTGTCTAGGAATAGCCAAATAACAGTTGTAGCTCTCATAATACATTATCAAGATGTCTGAAGGAATGGTTAAAAGCCTCTTCGGGTGTTGCAACACCTCTAGATCATCCTCTTTGAAGCTAGACTTCCTACCTATGATAACCTCTATAGACTACCTTTCCTCCTCGATCAAAGTAGGGAAAGAGTAAGGAGGCTCAACCAAGGATAAAGTTAGCAAAAACATCTTCTAATCTAGATTGTCCAGCTCCTAGAAAAGCACCTTAGGTGGAAGTACTAGTAGCTAAAGAGGCCTTTATAGTTAAAATCAGGGGTAAGAGCATTGGCAGTGCAATGATAAGAGAGGTATCTACAACTAAGGCTACAATGCCAAAATTCATAAAAGTGGAAACCCTTTTTCTATTGAAATGAGGAGCAGCACCCACAATCACTTTAGGAGGGTCAACTTCGCTTAACCTTAGTCAGGGGAGAATGGCTTCCCTCACAATCGACTCTCGCCATTGTTTTCTTAAGAATAAAAAACCTATATGTGTTGATAGGATCATTTTTCATCCCCTATCCAATCTTTGATCCATTCAAATTAAGAGATAAAGATCCCCTCTTCGATGCAGATAAGCTCTCATTTGCAAATTTTGTTGAAGTTTCTCTTTCTCATTCAAATTTTAACCTTGCACAAAACTAAGGTTAGAAATGAATATTTAGATGTATAAAAACTAAAGATAAAAAAGCTGCATACCTTGCAACAAGGATTGGTGGTGACCTTTTCCTATCTTATTAACATCATAATTGGTTGAGTTTTAGGCAAACATAACACTTGTTTTTTCCTTATTCGAGCTTAGATGGGGTTATTGTTCACCTTAGAAAAAGGTACTCTTTCGTAGTAGGCATAACCCTAGATTTCTTGCATCCTATCTCTAGGGATGACTGCTTTATTATATCTTACTATCAACCACCTCTCTCTCCACTTCTTGACATGTATAGGTTTGCCTTATAAGGTTCCTTTCATTGATCTAATAAGGTTTGTTGCACCCTCGCAGTAGACCGACGACCCTTGATTGATTTCGGGTTGTTTGTTTTTATGAATAAGGGAGACGCCATCAATATTATGATCACTAGGAAACCTAACTAGTCTTTCAGAGATTCTAAGGGAAGATATTAGCAACCCTAGTATGTCTTATCTAAGATAAGCTGTTTGGTGTTTAGTTTGCCTTATAACTGCTATGGTATTACTGTTTCCTAATCCCATTAGTTTTCCTAGTACAGTTTTACTATATATATATATATATATAAAACTTAGGTTCAAAGTCTAAAAGAAAGAATCCATGACTAATATAGATTATATCTTTAGATATATCTAAGAAGTGCCAAGAAGAAATGATATAGAACTCTTAAAATTTGTGTTTGATTTGAACAAAATTTATAACCTATGAAATTAAAAAGCAATTAAGATAGAAATAGAAGGAGATTCAATGTGCCTATGAGCTCATTTTTCCCTTAGTATGTCAAGTGTTTGTGACTCTTAAATAGCAAGGAGAATGAACAAAGATTTAGAAATCTAAGAAAATTAAGAGTGCTTTAAAAGCCTTATTTTGTCTTGGTATTTTATATTTTCACGGCTCGTAAATCGTGGAGTTCTTCAATTATAATCGAGACTTCTTTTAAGAATATATGATGACTCATTATTCTTAGAAATATTTTGGATATTAACCACTTGAAATTTCTTTATCCAAACATTAACAACGAATAATAATAACTTATTCCCAATAATATTTTGGATATTCATCCATTTGAAATTTCTTTATCCAAACATTAACTGTGAATAATAAATGATTCTTTTCAAAAAAAAAGATTTTAATATTTTTAAAATATTAGCCAACACCCTTTGAAGTTTTACAAACATGTTTTAAAATCTAGATTGTAAGAAAATATTTTATTTTTGTTTAATAAATCCATACTTATACATATATTTTTTTAAATTTCAAATAGATATATATTTTTTATATTTTCTTTGTCAAAAACCCAAACGCCACAACCATAATAATTAATAGCAATTAAAGTCAACAAACCACGTATTAGTCAAATTTTTAAGGTTTTAATAAAATAATTATTAAATCCCAAAATATATGTAAAAACATGTTTTTATATTTTCACAAAAAATACAATATGATTTTATTTATCACTAAAATACTTGATCATATACAAATTAAAACGTTAAATTTTTTAATCTTTTTTTTTTAAATTTACAAAACATAAATGAAAAAAAGTACCAAAAAAACCACTCACATATTACCTTTTACTATGCTGACTCAAACACTCCATTTATATATTCACAATTACATTATTACACAATGCTCATAATTCAAAAATAACCCTACCAAACATATTAAACAAAACAATTTACATCAAACAGTTAGTTAATTTACAAATAGACCCCTCCAAACTCGGGAACAGTTCTAGGGATATCAATGAAGCTTCTAAGATTGAGGAATAGTGGGGGCACATCTCCTCCACGTGCCACCGCTACTCGAGGCGTATTGGTTCATGCGCTGCCACAAGAACAAACTGGGAAATAGGGGGTATGTAATAGTTTCTTCCACTCTTCACTTTCTTGTTAGCGGTGAGGAATCGTATAACCTACAATAAAAAGAAAATACACAAATAACAATGGGTTTTAATAGTTTTCTTCTTTTAGATATGACCATCCTCCATCTTCTTTCTTCCTCCTAGTTTGTTTCCCTCTACTGGTGGCAGATCCAACCGTTGGTTTGTACTTCTACAACGTGATCCAATCAAAATATTAAATCCTTTGAACCTAAGTTTTTAATATTAGCACTGATGCTCTATGTTAGGGAAAGAACTTCTTCGATGTTGGAAATTACCTTTCCTCTTTTCACCCCTATTAGCTATAAAGGCTAGTCTAATAGACCCTTATTCCTTACTACTTACTTCAGGTTTTGGTTGGAAGCTAAACTCACCACTAAAGAAAGTAACATCCCACTCTTATGGTTAGATCTAATTCTTTTAGACTTCATTTTTTCTAACAAAAAAAAAAGGAATAAGAAAGAGGGTTAAGGTGAGGAATACCTAAAATGATGATTTTTCCTGACATGGAGAAGATTTCTTTCAAAGCTTTTTTAGCAATATATTTTTACAAAGAAATTTTAAGAGTCAAAGTAAAATAAAAGAATGGAAGCGAGAATGAATATAGTTATAAAGGAAATAATGTTTCATCCTCACTGTTGAATAAACAACCTTTCATGTCACCATAAATCTCCAAAATCCTACTTAATTACTGTATTCAAAACTTACCACCATTTCTTTTCCTAAAAAACCTTTTTTCAATAAGGATAAGCCACATGACCACATGAATTCCAATAGTTCTACTTGGGATTGCTTGTCTAATAGGAAAGGTAAAAAGTCTGTTTTTTTAAAGAAATGGTAACCTTTTAAATTTTTGTGTATTCAATACACAAAAACTTGAGGGGTTACTGATGGATCAATATATTTTAAAATTTTAATTTTTAACCTAAGTTCACGTTTAAAAAGGCCAAAGGCAAGGTGATAACCAAACATCTCTAGGCCTAGCAAAATGTCAAGTCTAAATGACATGAGTCTAGCTTTCTTCCAAGCCTAACATTTCTGGGTTTAGCAAAGCGTTGAGTCCAAGTATATATGGATATGACAAACTGCTAGACCAATCTTAGGTTCGGCTACATATTGAGCCTAATTACATATACGTCTAGCAAGCCGCCAGACCCAAGTACACATATATATATGGCGAGCTCACAAAATCAATATCCTTAGGTTCATCTGCGCGCTAAGCTTAGGTATATATAAGTCATGTGAGCTACCAAACTCAACATCCTTTGATTTTATTGCATGCTAAACCCACATACATATATGTCTGGTGAGTTACAAAACCTAACATCCTTAGATTTAGCTACTCGTTAAGCCTAAAAAAACATGGGTTTGGCGAGTTGATGTTTAGCCCAAACATGCATAGGTCTAGATAGTTATCAGACCCATTACCCGTGAGCTTGGTATCATACCAAGTCGAAGTTGATATGGGTCTAAAGACCATTATAGGCCTTTTATTAGACCATGAGACTTTGTTCATTTATTCTTGTGACTTTTAACATAAAATACTAATGTAAGGAATGCTCATCTCTCTAAATTTTTAGGTATAAAAAAATCTTCTAAGGACTTATCATAATTTTATGACTATTAATATTGTGTAAGAGATAATTATTTTTTATTAATATAGTGTAAGAGATATTGATCCCTCATTAATTTTAATAAAAAAAATAACTCAGTAACCTCTTTATTTTAGCAATATCATAAGGTCCAAGGGCTGTAAATATCTCAAATAGTACTCAATGTGATTATGCTCCCATGTTTCCTTGTCATTAGTACATTCACTGCCACCAGTGATAATGTTTGTTAACAAACCAAAGCCTGGATTCCTGCCGGCCTTAATATCCGCTCTGATGGAGACCATTCTCCGGTGACGACTTCATGGCTCGACGGTGCACCTGCTGAATGTGAAGTCATCCAGAACCAGAGTGCTGCCTTGAATGAAAGCACTGGATCGGTTGCCACCTTCTCTGGCTGGTATAATAAGCTTCGATTTAATTCCTTTCCATATCTCCCGTGGTTATGGTTCCTGTGCGACATAATATCAAATTAACTCAAATATTACTACAATATTAATTTAATTTAATATAATATCCAGTTTCTAACCCGGAAAAGCATCATACGCATAGAATCCTTTTCCAGGACAGCAGTCATTGTTTCTATTCGGTAGCATCTCTTCAAACATTGCTATAAGTTTCGGGATTGGTATATATAGAGAAGGATGGAGATCATGAACAAGGAGTAAAGTTCTTAAATTATTTTATTCAATACTTTATTTCTATTTAATCATTAAATCTATCACAAAATATAAAAAATATTAAATAAGATATTAGAAATAATTTTACCGCCACATTATCACTTCTTCTCTATATTTTAGAGAGTAAAATTTATTTTTCCTTCTACTAATTATCTTGACACGTTTATCATTGATCAAAGGCCATACATACAATAATATATTGTTTTTAACATGGAAGAGGCCACATTACGACTTCTTCTCTATGTATATTTTAATTCTTAAACAATTTGCATTTATATGATTTTGATTGAGTGAATTAATTAATAGTATTGTTCTAGTCGGTTTCGTATTTTATTTAATTTTAGATTTGGATATGATTAAATCTCGCATCAGCAAATTTTCGAGTGACCCACCGTATAAGGACAACTATCAAAATAATTGTTTTTTCAATTAGATAATATTCTTAGGTTTTTTTCAATTGCACTAGTTTGATGACTCATGGCATCAATCCATGATTAAGGAACACTAAACATTAACTTAATAAAATCCTATAAAATGAGGCCGACCCATCTCACGTTTGAGGGGTTGTTTTACATTGAGTTTTAATTTTTTTATTAAAATTAATTTTTTATTATTTTAATGGATTAGTGTTAAAAATATTTTAATATATTTTTCAATAAAAATACATTTTAAAAGTTATTTATTCTTGCATTTCCACGCATCTTCTCATATTTGATCATTGTTGGTTTAACATTATCGAAAAATTTATACATGTTTAATAAATGGATATAAACATCACATCAAGACATGTACTCTGTGAGGTCGGCGATTGAGCTGGAATTAATTAAAATATATTATCACAGCCAGCTTTTCTTGGGTGGGTATAACGTTTAAAACTAATTAAATTATAGAGAAGACAAAAGCGGGACACTCGTTAAGAAAATGGAAATAAGTTTTGAGTCTCTTCGACTCAAATTTCATCATTTTCTATGTAAAAAACAGAACACTTTTATTGATAATCCGAACCGTGATTTGGACTTAAAAAGGGGTAATCTCTACAATATATATAAGGAGATGGAAGAGATCTCAATATTCCTCAGAAATCATTTGAAGGAAGATAATAGCTAGTTTTTTCCTCTCTTTTGTCCGGTGGTGTACTTAGAGGGGCTAAGAGCCTAAAACAATAGGAAGATAAAACTGTAAGTGCCCATAGCTACGTGAGTTCTGATGATGTTCAAGAAAGTTTCAGGATTGGTATTTATAGGTAAGGATGGAGATCATAAAAATGCCAGCTATTTATTGTAAAATTTTTTATCATTGGTACTATTATATATATATTAAAAAATTAAAAAAGAAGGAGAATACACTGTTCACATAAACAGTTTACTATGAATGATAATATTGTTTTTTCCTTTTTGGCCTTAAACAAAAAGCTCTCTGCCATGTGTCAAAATAGTCTTTGCCTTGAGATAATCTTGGTGTTCTAAAATTAATTGGGAATAAGATGGGTATTTTGCGTTTGAATTGTACAATGAATTTGCAACACTAAACTTGACTACCACCGAGAATTTAAGACAGCCCGTAATGCCTCAATTATCAAATGTCGAATATAAAGAGTTTGTGTACTTACAGCAATACAGGAATTAGCTTACCAAAAATACGACCAGATCATTTATTGATGAAGTATTCACAACTCAAATTATGAACAACTTCATGAAATGATAATAAACATGACATCATAGAGTGGTGATCTATGTTGAGCTCCTCCTTCTTCAATTTTATTGTTATATTAATTTATAATAAATATTATTTAACTTTAATAGTTAATTTTGTATTTTTTTAAATACATTCAGTTTGTAATAAATATTATTTAACTTTATTTTTTTATTTTTAATGTTTAATAAAACTTTTATTTGCATAATTGATTTTTTTACTATTAATTTATATAATTTTATGTTATGTATTCTAAATAATTTTTTAAAAATATATTTAAAAATAATCATAGAGAATTTTACCAACGGACAGCGCCTATTGACATTTCACAGTAGCTACCACAATCACTAATGAATGTACAGACAGATATCTTCAGTCGGTATTTTACACACTCACCAACAACTTTACCGACAAAATAAATTCATTGGTATGTCACACAATCACCGACAGGCTAAATCCGTCGGTATATTTCAAGCGGGAAACTTCTTTTTAGTGCAATTTATATATGTAAAACCATCGACAAATATTTTTTTTATGTTTTCGACCGATTTAGCGATGGAAGTAGGTATTAATGATGAAAGGAAGGCTGACAGATGATTTTCATCAGGGATGTCATCGATAAAAAAATTACTGACAAATTCTGAATCACAAACTAATAGAATATTTCCGTCGGTAAAACTTTGAAATCTTGTATTAAAAAAAAGTTATATTGTTTTCCAGTCCCTAGTTAGAGAGAGGTCATCAGATTCTAGCAGTAGATAAAGAAAAATATTGTTGGCACCGATTTTGATAACCAAAACAATTGATCTTTATGTCATATGATTCTATTTGTTGAGTGAAGTTCATGTAACAAATTTGAGCTTGAGAAGATTTTTTCATTTCAACTTAGTCTTAGGTTTTATGATGGTTTTTTGGGATTTTTTTTAATATAATATATAGGTTTATCAAGATTTCTAGTTTGTTTTCTAGGTATTTTAGGTTGAAAAGGAGTTGAAAAATAGGTTTTTGAATAAATAAACCTTAAGGCCTAATTTTATTTTATTTTCAAAAAAAATTTGGCGTCCACCCCATATGCAATGAAAAATATATTAAGAGCCCAAGTGCACAGTCCCTAACAAAATGGGTTAATTAGCCCAATATCGCCTGATATTTTTTTAAAAAATTATTTTTTTATTTTTTAATTGATGTTTTTTATATATTTATTTTTTAAATTATTATTATTATTATTATTATTAATCCTTCTGTCTTTTATTTTGTTTATATAACCCTTTTTAAATGACAATTATTTTTTAGTTATTTTGTATTCATTTAATTTTTTAATAAATTATTCTAATTCATGTATATTTTTTTTATGTTTTATATAAATAAAAAAATTTGGATAATATTTTTAATATATGTAACCTTATATAATATATTTTTTTCTTTTATTTTATTTAATCAATTTTGATAAATAAAATCATTTAACACAACCACATTAAAAGCTCATGTTGCAATGTCTAATACCTTGATCTACATATATTTATTTATTTTCTATTTTTATCTTCATTTATTGTTACTGAATTTTTACTTTTATTTTTTAACACACGTTCTGGATTTATTTGATTGTATATATGTTTATTTTTTTCAATTTAAACTTATAATTTTTTTATGTATAAATATATGTTGACAAAACTTGTATATATAATTTTTATAGAAAAAAATATATGACTCATTATTCAATAATTTTATTTTAATTAATTTATTAGAGCGTCACATGATTAGTCCAATGCACATATGTTGTTGTTCCATGTAAAGGATAATCTTCTTAGAATCATTATTAAATAGTTTTATTTTTATTAATTTAATTTAATAATCATCACAAATTAAAAACATATATTTTTTTACTCAATTCATTATGACTATTTAATTATTAAATCTATAATAAGATATAAAAATATTAAATAAAATGTTATTTTTATAACTTATTTTTTTAAACATGTTGTGATCCATTCTCTCTCCTCTCCTCATCACATCAATCCCCACCATCACACACCCCTTCACTTCCCAACTAGAATTTCTCCTGTTTCTTATAAAAAGTTATCCTTGCAAACTTTATCCATCTTCAATTCTTTCTCGTCTCCTCTCTGCCTTACCTTGAGCTTACACAACAAACATAGCAAATAGCATTTCTAAAGTTTTCATCCTCTCTGGGAGAATGTAGTACTCTATCAAATATAATATCCATTAATGTTGATGGCATGAACGTGTTGCTTGACCTTTAAAATACAATTGTTTTAGCTTTGAACACTGTTTCTGACGTGATCACGTGTTCCTCATTCTTGTTTCAATCAAATAATAATTTGAAGTTTAGTAGACGGCTCATGATTTAATTGAAAAGCATGATCGAAAGATATCAAGCCAGAGAGTTAGGATTTGTTCAAAAGAATTTAGTTACAAAATATATATTAACTATAAATTTATGTCTCCATAGCACTAATATGAAAATTAGAAAGACCCTTATATTTTGGTTTTAGTAATTCACGTTCTCAATGACTTGTTTGGCTGGGGCCATAGGCGGCAACTGCCTGGCGTACTCCATCTAGAAAATGGATGTCAATAAAAATTATATATGTTCTTAAAAAAAATCATAATTAGAAGGAAAAAATTATCTTGTACATAGTAATTTTAGAGAACTATTTATGTTCAGCTAGATTTACGGAGCTATTAATTATAAGAGAATTTTTTTTATCTAGTATTTACTGCCTGCTTGAATTAAAGCTTTCTATTACCTTGGATACTAGTAGATTTTAGCTTTCTATTGACAATGAAGACCCCTGAACCATCCACATAAATAATTTATATTTTTTTATTACTTGAGTATTCATACTTTAATTTTGAAAGCATTTATCATAAAAAAAACAAATCAAATACTTTTATTCTTGGAATTTTAAACTCATTCTCTAATTTGTACTTAAAACTCATTGACTTTATCCATAAACCCCGTAATAAAGAATTAATTTGTAGGTATTGAATTTTTTATCACTAACCATCTACTTTTAAAACTCTTTTTTTTAAAAAAAATCAACATAAACTTATGATTATATATCTATTATCCACATATTAAAAAATCTCATTCATGAGTATGAGCATAGTGTATTTTAAAACATTCTTCGGATCTCCAAACCAATAACAAATCATCACCAAACCTTTTTCAACAAATAAGCTGTAAAGGCACATGAAATAACACGTACTGTCATACAATAATTCATAAAATATTTTCACGCTATCTCATTACAGCGCTGGTTTTTACAGTCAATGAACATGAGACTTTTCATCAATTAAGTTACTGATAGTTACAATTGCAAGGGCGAGCTACACTAGCGGTATCACCTTACGATACATGGGCTTACATCAAGGTATTTTATGTGCAAAAGGGATAGGTAAAATGGGAGGCTGGACAATTAATTTGGACATTCTGATATAATGTTTTTCAAGACACAAAAAACACAAAAACTAACTGGTCCCGGAAACATATAGGAAACTTTATTTTGAAGGTACATCGGAGAAGTTCAGTCTATTATCAACCATGGAAGCTCAAGATCCCTTGAAATTTTTCGATGAATTCATCACATATTAAAAAAAAATCCATATGGTAGAAGGATAAAAAATTAAGTCCGGAATAAATCTGAAACTTCTTGGATCTTGTATAGCCGCACTTTCAATCTTTCTTTTCTTGAAAAAATAAAATAAAATTACGATATGATAGGTCCAACTATTTTAGCCACATATCCAATATGGAGCAAAAGAAAAATCTTTCGTGGCAGGTGTTCTTTTTCCCGGTCGATCTTTTTGTGGCATGTCTCTTTGTATCAGTATGCACAAATAACACACTGGAAAATTGATGAATCTGACCATAAACCTTTAATTTTCTCGGCGCAGTCCTCATTTCATTTGTTAATACATATGAGTTTAGTCCAGTGCACATTCCAGCCAGAGACATAATACTTGCGTACTGAGCTAGCTATAAATGGAGTAATAATATATAAGTAATCAATACTAACAAACACAAGCCAAATGTCTTGGCCTTTTATTTATTTATTTATTTATTGGATTATTTAATTGTATGAGGTACATAGACGTCCTTTCTAATTCCAAGCAATAGCCTTAGCATCAAACTACATGGTACTGCTCACCATTTTTAAGAGTACATTATCCTCAAATGGCTTCTGGTCGTCGCAATCAAGGTATTTACCAGGGTCAACCTCTAACAAGTCGCAGTACCGCAAATAGTACTTAATGCGATTCTGCTCCCTTGTTTCCTCGTCTTTAGCACATTCACTGCCATTAGTGATAATGTTTGTTAACAAACCATAGCCTGGTTTCCTGCCGGCCTCAATATCCGCTTCTGATGGAGACCATTT
Organism: Populus pruinosa; assembly: GCA_026413675.1. Classification (NCBI taxonomy): domain Eukaryota; kingdom Viridiplantae; phylum Streptophyta; class Magnoliopsida; order Malpighiales; family Salicaceae; genus Populus; species Populus pruinosa. The sequence continues at coordinate 27,497,659 of CM048595.1, forward strand.
TCCGGTGATGACTTCATGGCACGACGGTTCACCTGTTGATTGTGGAGTCATCCAGAACCAGAGTGCTGCCTTGAATGAAAGCACTGGATCCGTTGCCACCTTTTCTGGCTCGTATAATAACTCTTCCCCTAATGCATCTCTACATTTCCCGTAGTTGTGGTTCCTGTACGACATAATATCGAATTAACACAGTGCGGATATATAACAAATATCACTACAACGTTAATTTAATTTAGTATAATATCCAGTTTCTAACCCGGAAAAGGAATAAAGGAACAGAGATTAATTTTAAGATATCTGTTTATTTTTTTAAAGTGAGGCACTAGTTTGAAAAAAAGGCACTAGTTTGAAAAGATCAAATTGAAGAAAGAGAATAAAGAGTATGCAGGAAAAAATAAATAAATTGTACCAAAGTACATTGGACTCACCACCTAAGTTGGAGAGGACCTCGGCCATAATAATGCTTGTCGGCTGCACATGGATAATCAGAACTTGTATTTGGATCACAGTAATGAGATTTAGGGTTCAGCTCGTTAACAATGCAATATCCCCATGTAAATGGAGCAGTATCCTCTCCAATTATCCACCGTCCTATACATCGACCGTGTTAACCGCAAACAATTAGTCAACTGATCAACTCAAATGTGAGGTGATGTGATGTGATGCCAAAAATTAATGAATATACAGTTTCATTTGTAGTATGCCATAAATTACCACTAGTTTCTTGAGAGGTTTGGCCGAAGAAAGCAGCAAGCTCTCTCTTTCTAGTGTTCTCATCGCCGGTCATGCCAAATTCAGGGTAGGCTTTACTGGCCTCAACAAAAGCGTCATACGTATAGAATCCCTTTCCAGGACAGCAGTCATAGGTTCTATTCGGTAGCATCTCTTCGAACATCAATTCTGTGATGATGCAGTTACGGCATTGGCTTTGACAGCCTTCACAACAGTAAGCATCTGTTGAACCGCAGTAACCAGCACTGCTACAGCACAGGTCGTTTTTGCATGTGGCATTCCCCGCTTGCGATCCGCATTGTGGAGTATCCGATGAGACTCCTAGTAATAGAGACAACAATAAAGATAAAACTGTAAGTGCCCAGAACCTCATTTCAGGAATATAGCTATTTCAGTTTTGATGATGTTTAAGAAGGTTTCAGGATTGGTATTTATAGAGAAGGATGGAGATCATAAAGATGCCAGCCATTTATTGTAAAATGTTTATTATTGGAACTATTATATGCATTATTTTTTTTAAATAAAGAATATATTTTTCACTTAGACATAGTTCAATGTGGTCCAGAACGTTGTTTTCTCCTTCTTGGCCTTAAATAAAAAGGCTCTTTGCCATGTATTTGTCACGGTAATTTCTTTCTTCTTCTTCGTTCTTTCCTTTTTTTTTCCTTGGTGTTTGCACTTTGCCACCTACTTTTTCAAGTCTGACCTTAAACTTTTATTTATTTTTTATTTAGTCCTTGTTTTTTTTGTTATATTTTTTTTTTAAATAATTCATGGAATTAAACTTTTTATTTAATTTTATTCTCATTTAATTTTTTATTTTAATAAATTTTATTGTCATTTCTTATTACTATTTTTTGTACTCTAAGATAACTTTTAGAGTTGTAATTTTTATTATTTCAACCTCTGTAAATTTTCTTCTGAATAGATTTCATTTTCTTTTTCTTTTTTTCACTTCACAAAATTTTCAAGAGTGGTATTTTTTTACCGAATTTAATTCTTTAATATTAATTGATTTTCATTTGAGCTTGGTTAAGCATGTGTATAAGATTTCATAGGTGCAAACTTTAAAAATCAACCTAGCTTCCTAGCTTCATAATGCGTAGGATTGTTTTAGATTTTTTTTTTAGCTAATGTTTTTATATTTTATCATTTAGTATTTATTTAATTGGAAATTGAGCCTTGTTTTTTTTTCATGCATTCTATGACCTTGATTTTATCATTTTTTTCTTTAATTAGGTTACCTCAGTCCTTTTATTTGTTATTCTTTATGAAATTTATTTTTTTTTTAAAATATTTTCGAATTAAATAAAATTGATTTATTAAATATAGATGGATGTTCTCTTCATTTTGTTTTATTTGATTTGGTGTGGTTGTCCAAGATGTTGCTGTAATGATCTATGTGACTTTTTCTTATGTCATTGTCTAGAATTTTGGATTGGATTTGAATCATGTCTGCAAGTTTTTTTTTTTATAGATGATGTCCATAATTGAGTGACAATAGGTTGCCTTCGATCTTTTTTTCCTTTTGCTATCAATGACTCTATTGCTAGAAAATCAGTAAATACAAATATTTTTTTTATGGTTCTTTTTAATAAATTGTTTTTTCTATTTTAGTTAGTTTTAAACCGTTTCAATAAGCTCATTTGTTTTGGTTGATTGTTGTTTAATGATTTTTACCGTTCATCTATTATTGTTGCTTGTAGTTCAAATTAAAATATTAGACTATCTAGTTTTATTAGATTCAGTCGAGTTAATAACTTAAGTATCATATTTTTTTACTTCTTTATAAATATTATTTTTGTCTAAACATCTCTTTTCTGTGCTTAATTTTTGTTTTTTGACTGGCTTTTGACATAGTACGAGTTATCGATTTAGCAAAACATTAAAGGGTATATATTTTTTACTATGAATAACACTATTGACACATTCAGAAAATATTATTGATGTATTATTTATTTTGTTTTTTATATTTTATTTTGAATGATTTGATCCTGTTTAAAGATTAATTACTTTTGATTTCTCGTATAATGATGGAATTAAAAGAAGATGGACCGAAAAAAAAAAGGCTCCAAAATTGGATGATGTGCAAGAAATTTGACAACAAATACATTTGGTGATCCATTCTCTCAACTCTCCTCATCACATCAGTCCCTGCTGCCACACACCCCTTCACTTTCCAGCTAGAATTTCCTCTGTTTCTTATAAAAAGTTATACTCTGCCTCTTATCTTGAGCTTACATACCAAACACAGCAAAATACTATTAGTGCTACGATATTAAACAATAAAGAAAAGAACAGCACATGAACAGTGCATGGCGGCTTTTGGATGTGTTGGAAAACCATTATGCGTCGTCTTGGTAATTATTGGTTTTGTTTTGTTATGCATAAGCATGTTATGTGACACACTGTATGTCTTGGTAATTCAATGTCAGCCCCGTTGTTTGGATATGAAGGGGAATATTTTTTTTTAAAATAAAAGAACACGTTCTTAAAAATTGTTTTTTTTTAAAACACGTTTCTAAAAAAGGGTAATACTTTTAAAATTTGGCAAGAATTAAAACACACCCATGCCTACCAAGTCAAGACGAAGGTAAGGCTAAGTTTATGGTTATCTCTTTCTTTTGAATTTCTTATCCATGAAACGACAAGACATCAGGAGCACCGGGGGGCAAGGTTTTCTTAATACTTTTCTTTATTATTTTTTACTTTGCCTTATGCATTCTTTACGTGGATGCACCATGCGGCACGATAAGATGCATTCAACACCATAAATTATTTGATTTTTCCTCTAGCATTTCTTTAAAATTTAACCTTATATTCAACACCATGTGCTCTAGAGAATAGGATATTCATATAAACGTATCATTATCTACCATCCAAACACTAAAATATTTTCATTTCTAAGCATAGTGGTTTAAGAACATGACCAATTAACACTGTCTTTGAGAACCTAATAAAAAAGCATCAATTGTTATTTTAGAACTTTATTTTAGAACTGGTTTTTAGCATTCATAATCACTATCAATAATAGAGAATCAAGATACACATGGAATGAGACGCGTTGCATACCTTCTTATTATTGTTATCGATACATCTGCTCCATTAGAGTTTCAACAACTTATTAACCAAGTATAAGCCCTTACTCAAGCTATATTGGTAACCCAGGTGTAGTATCAAACCTTGCTATATCTGCAAATCTTAACATATGATGTAGCACTCTCAATCCTAACTTCTCAACCATAAGTTATCCATTCGACCAAGATATAATTGTTGTATTATCTAGAGGAGGTTAGGCAAAATAACATGGGGAGATTTCCACCATGATAATCTCACAGTCCTTTTAAAGGTCATTCTCATCGACATGGAGCTCTCTTAATAAGTGGTCACTCTAAAAATGATTCATCTGGCCAACGCAAGATATATATCAATTATCAATCTTACCATTCTATGCTAGAACTCTTCGTCTTTTCATAGCTTATTAGCAATAGCCTAAAAGAAAATTAGCTAGGAGATACATTTAAGAAAAGGTCTATATTCCTTATGAGATAAAAAAAAATCATATTTATCTAGACGAGTCTTACACACGCTCATCCCTAAGGAGTATATCTCTTTGAAGATGACTTTGAACAATTATGATAGTCTAACAGATCCATGAGAACATGTCTAAAATATAGCAACCCGGAGCTTGTCATCCAAGATAGTGATGCTATATGCAAGATACTCCCTATGATTTTCAAGAGTTCAAGAAATATAGGTTGGACATAATAAAAAAAAAAAATCTTGGCCTTAACTGTCTCATTTAGTTTGTAGACCCTCTAAAAAATTCTTAAAACTCCATAAAATATTTTTTTCAGAGCCTATAAATTTATATAAGAGCTCTGGACTTCTTATGTAGCAGCAAAAAACTCAACCCTAGAGCATCTTATGATTCCCTCATCTCCTACATTCCCTGCTTTAAGGAGTCCATTTCATTATAAGCCATATATATCTCCTTTTTAATAAAGCTAAGCTGAATGACATGACCTCTCATATCATCCTTCAAACTTGTATAGGCTATCTTGAGGTTTTTTGGTTTAACCATTATAACAGCCTTCTTATCTCTTAGCTTTTGAAGGATAATATGATATGCCTTGTGCTTGTTAATAGCTTTTTTTTACTTAGCTCCTCTAAACCGTCCAACACCTTTTAAAATAAATGCATATCATGACAATCTATCAAAGACAAATGATTGTCATAAATAACAGTAATAAACTAAAATAATGAGATCAAATAAGAGAGATTCTTACATAGAGAGCCATTTGTCTAGGAATAGCCAAATAACAGTTGTAGCTCTTATAATACATTATCAAGATGTTTGAAGGAATGGTTAAAAGCCTTTTCGGGTGTTGCAACACCTCTAGATCATCCTCTTTGAAGCTAGACTTCCTACCTATGATAACCTCTATAGACTACCTTTCCTCCTCGATCAAAGTAGGGAAAGAGTAAGGAGGCTCAACCAAGGATAAAGTTAGCAAAAACATCTTCTAATCTAGATTGTCCAGCTCCTAGAAAAGCACCTTAGGTGGAAGTACTAGTAGCTAAAGAGGCCTTTATAGTTAAAATCAGGGGTAAGAGCATTGGCAGTGCAATGATAAGAGAGGTATGTACAACTAAGGCTACAATGCCAAAATTCATAAAAGTGGAAACCCTTTTTCTATTGAAATGAGGAGCAGCACCCACAATCACTTTAGGAGGGTCAACTTCGCTTAACCTTAGTCAGGGGAGAATGGCTTCCCTCACTATCGACTCTCGCCATTGTTTTCTTAAGAATAAAAAACCTATATGTGTTGATAGGATCATTTTTCATCCCCTATCCAATCTTTGATCCATTCAAATTAAGAGATAGAGATCCCCTCTTCGATGCAGATAAGCTCTCATTTGCAAATTTTGTTGAAGTTTCTCTTTCTCATTCAAATTTTAACCTTGCACAAAACTAAGGTTAGAAATGAATATTTAGATGTATAAAAACTAAAGATAAAAAAGCTGCATACCTTGCAACAAGGATTGGTGGTGACCTTTTCCTATCTTATTAACATCATAATTGGTTGAGTTTTAGGCAAACATAACACTTGTTTTTTCCTTATTCGAGCTTAGATGAGGTTATTGTTCACCTTAGAAAAAGGTACTCTTTCGTAGTAGGCATAACCCTAGATTTCTTGCATCCTATCTCTAGGGATGACTGCTTTATTATATCTTACTATCAACCACCTCTCTCTCCACTTCTTGACATGTATAGGTTTGCCTTATAAGGTTCCTTTCATTGATCTAATAAGGTTTATTGCACCCTCGCAGCAGACCGACGACCCTTGATTGATTTCGGGTTGTTTGTTATTATGAATAAAGGAGACGCCATCGATATTATGATCACTAGGAAACCTAACTAGTCTTTCAGAGATTCTAAGGGAAGATATTAGCAACCCTAGTATGCCTTATCTAAGATAAGCTGTTTGGTGTTTAGTTTGCCTTATAACTGCTATGGTATTACTGTTTCCTAATCCCATTAGTTTTCCTAGTACAGTTTTACTATATATATATATATATATAAAACTTAGGTTCAAAGTCTAAAAGAAAGAATCCATGACTAATATAGATTATATCTTTAGATATATCTAAGAAGTGCCAAGAAGAAATGATATAGAACTCTTAAAATTTGTGTTTGATTTGAACAAAATTTATAACCTATGAAATTAAAAAGCAATTAAGATAGAAATAGAAGGAGATTTAATGTGCTTATGAGCTCATTTTTCCCTTAGTATGTCAAGTGTTTGTGACTCTTAAATAGCAAGGAGAATGAACAAAGATTTAGAAATCTAAGAAAATTCAGAGTGCTTTAAAAGCCTTATTTTGTCTTGGTGTTTTATATTTTCACGGCTCGTAAATCGTGGAGTTCTTCAATTATAATCGAGACTTCGTTTAAGAATATATGATGACTTATTATTCTTAGAAATATTTTGGATATTAACCACTTGAAATTTCTTTATCCAAACATTAACAACGAATAATAATAACTTATTCTCAATAATATTTTGGATATTCATCCATTTGAAATTTCTTTATCCAAACATTAACTGTGAATAATAAATGATTCTTTTCAAAAAAAAGATTTTAATATTTTTAAAATATTAGCCAACACCCTTTGAAGTTTTATAAACATGTTTTAAAATCTAGAATGTAAGAAAATATTTTATTTTTGTTTAATAAATCCATACTTATACATATATTTTTTTAAATTTCAAATAGATATATATTTTTTATATTTTCTTTGTCAAAAACCCAAACGCCACAACCATAATAATTAATAGCAATTAAAGTCAACAAACCACATATTAGTCAAATTTTTAAGGTTTTAATAAAATAATTATTAAATCCCAAAATATATGTAAAAACATGTTTTTATATTTTCATAAAAAATACAATATGATTTTATTTATCACTAAAATACTTGATCATATACAAATTAAAACGTTAAATTTTTTAATCTTTTTTTTTTAAATTTACAAAACATAAATGAAAAAAAGTACCAAAAAAACCACTCACATATTACCTTTTACTATGCTGACTCAAACACTCCATTTACATATTCACAATTACATTATTACACAATGTTCATAATTCAAAAATAACCCTACCAAACATATTAAACAAAACAATTTACATCAAACAGTTAGTTAATTTACAAATAGACCCCTCCAAACTCGGGAACAGTTCTAGGGATATCAATGAAGCTTCTAGGATTGAGGAATAGTGGGGGCACATCTCCTCCACGTGCCACCGCTACTCGAGGCATATTGGTTCATGCGCTGCCACGAGAACAAACTGGGAAATAGGGGGTATGTAATAGTTTCTTCCACTCTTCACTTTCTTGTTAGCGGTGAGGAATCGTATAATGACACGACTGAAAGATTGATGTCTTCTCCCAAGTGCAGGAGTGTCGAAGTAATAAATAACCCGGCAAGACCGGGGTCGAACCACAGGGAGGTTAATTGTACAAATTATAAACAACAATTATAAAACAACAATAACAACAACAACAATAGTAATAATAATAATAATAATAATAATAATAATAATAATAATAGTAGTAGTAGTAGTAGTAGTACTAATAATAATAATAATAATAATAATAATAATAATAAAGAAAGAGAAGAAGAAGAAGATGATGATGATGAGAACTTGGAGATCAAATATTAATGTAAGGATTAAGCAATAATAATAACAAATGTCAAGGTTAGAGGTTCCACTAATGGTATATCAAACAAGTATAGTATAAACTCTTATTATTGAATTGGAAACCACACACAAAGGAGGTTCCAATCAGATTATATATTGTTAACATGATTACATTAGTCATCTTATTCAATTAATGCTAATACTTGTAAATCTCGTCAAGCATTCATGATTATAACTTATGTTAACAACAAATCAAGTTCCTTTCATAGCTCAGGTGTCGGTTATACCATACATTATGGGCTATGAAAGTGCCAAGCATTTGTTGTACCAAGTGTTATACAACATAAATCAAGATTAGTCATTTAACAAGCAAAGTATTAAAGAGTGAACAAGATAACAAATATAAAACATGTTAGTATCAAACATTAAAGTCCATATTAAGTTTACATTATACTTATTCTTACACCATTAGTGTAACCTTTTCACCTTGACATAATTAACTTAGCTAGACATAATGAAAGAAAGCAAAATAGATAAACAAAATAAGAACATAAAAGCTAACTAAGTAAAGGAAAGGAAATGAAAGGCATAAACTTGATATTAATGAAAACAAAGCATAAAAAATACAAAGAGAGAAAGGAAGAGCATGATCTTGATCTGAACACCAAGATGCCTAAATGCATGGAAAATGCCTCCTTTTATAGGCCAAAATTGGGAACTATTGATTTGATGACTAATTGATAAGTGGGTGGCCAAGTTTTGACTTGGTGACAATCCTTATCTTCTCTTGTCTGCCCAAAACGTCATTGATAGCGTCAAAATTGGAGTCAGTTGTAAACATAAAAGTTGTAGGCAATTGTCTCAGCTTTCTTGTGTAAAAAATTCAGCTCATTTGGACTTCTAGAACTCCAGATATGGCCAAAATACCGAATAGTGCTCGGGCTGGAAGACAGATTCGGGCTTCTTTGTTGTTGCTACAATTTGGACTTGATAATGGCCTTTTTAGATCTTGGGCTCCATATGAAAGTTGTAGGCCTATGTCTTACCTTTCCATCCATATAAATTGGACCTAAATCTGAGATCTGTAGCTCCAGATATGACCCAATTACCGAATAGTGTTCCGGTTTGGATTGCACCGACATCTCTTCTCTAAGTTTGACCATCTCTTTATCCATGCAATTTAAGTTCTTCAAGTCATCAATCAATCCTTTCATTTATGTGATAGGCCTGCATTAAAAATAGATATTTACCACAAATTATAGGTATCTTATATTATTAGATACATTATTATAAAACATATTTTAGTTAAGGAGTTATTGATACTTCAAGTGCAAAATGATGATATAAAACCATGACAAAAATGCACTTTTAAGTACTAATCACACCCCCCAACCAGCTTATTACTAGTCCCTAGTAATTAAAGCGTTAAAACAATTTGCAAATTTCACAAAGTAATGTATTCATCATTTAACTTCCATTAATCTATCCAGATAAACAAACTCTCATGAAATTTATATATCTGCTCAATACCTCTTAACAAGATATTAATAAACCTTTCTTTTGTGCTCAATGTGTCAACACATAATTATGGGGCTTTTCTTGGAAGAAAACAAAATTTTTTTGTTCTAATGTTTAAGGTTAATTTCCTTGGGTTGGGATTATTATTTTTGTCTTTTTTTTAAAAAAAAAATCTATATACATATAATTTAAAAACATCATGCATCTTTAACCCATGTAACGAGCTTTCAGCTAATGACTCCCAGACCAGTTGGTCTTAGGGTATTAGGTGTTAAGACACCCCTACGAGCTTAGTAACTCGGGTCGTAGATACTGATATGTAGATAGTGCAATGTTTGATTCCCTTAAGCTTTTCTCCTCAACCCATGTAACAAGCGTTGGGCCAATAGCTCCCAAGTCAATTGACTTTAGGGTATTAGGTGTTAAAACACCCCTTCGGGCTTAATTGCTTAGGTTAGAGAGGCTACGAAACCAAACTTATCTACATTTTTATTATCATCATTTTTTTTTCATTTTTTTTCATTTTTTTTTCTCTTTTTTTTTCATGTTTTTATTTTTTTTAATTATACACAATCCCTTTCCCTTAGTTGTTACCTTTAACAAAAGAACATAAATAATGTAATAATCCAATATGCAACCCACAATCATATGTTAAAGTGTGTGTGTGTAAATTAAGGTTCAAGAATACATGTTAAATAAGTATATGAGCAGAATTAAGTGATAACAATGGGAGAGTTTGTAAACCTGAATATTTCAAGAAGTATTATAATAGACCTTGTTAAGAATAGTTACTAAGATATGTCTCAAGAGTCACTTTAACAAAAGAGCTCATTTACTCTGCCATCCTAGTAACAACAATTATGCACATGCTTTATGAATTTTTTTTTTTATCAACTACTACCCTTTCCCCCCAACCAAAACGAGACATTGTCCTCAATGTTCTAAGGTAGAAAGATAGAGTATAGAAGATATCACCTGAAATAATGAACATTAACAAACCTGAAACACACTGAAACAAAAATAAAAAATGACAAAACACAAATATTATGCTATTAATAAAAAGAAAAGACACAAATTTTTACAAGCTAAGACTCAAATCACAGTTGTGATTGTGGCTCACATCTTCCCTTGGTTTTACGTCCAAGAACGGCTTAAACGCCCTCTATGGGTCGGGGATAGGCTTCCCATCCAGTTTTCTTAAAAACTGGCAAACATGGTCTTTTTTTAGTCAGATTCCCAAGACTATGCCAAGCATGTTCTTTATAAAAATGGGTTACTAAGTTATGAATTGCACGATGCTTATCTTGACTATGATGAGACTTAAGAGTCAATAGAAGATTATCTAAAGACTCTCTGTGTTTTGAAATAAATCCCACCTTTTGATAATTTTCACAGTTTTTGCAAAATGCATGTGACTCCTTGAATATGGTTGGCCAGGAAAATCCACTTTGTAAGATTTCTACAATCCTCTTTTTTGAAGAGAAATGATCCCCACATGCCTTAGTGTGATAAAATTTAATGAAATTACTTACCTCATTGTCGAAAATGCATTTTTGAAATATTTGATCAGGACAATAATTGAATAAGTAAGGGTCATCCCAACAAAAATTTTGCTCGTTGCTCAAAAATTTTCTTTTGTCTTCAATACTCCAGTGAGCTGGGAAAAATCCTGAAGTAAGAAAATTGATATTTTTAGCAAACCAAGGCATTGAATTAAGAGAAAGTAGAGATTCATCAGGAAAGTAATCATCGATTGGTGTGATGTCGGGTGTCGAATCTGTTGTCACTTTTGATAAAACATTCACATCAACCTTTTCGATGCCTTTTTCATCCTCGATTTCTTCCTGATTGGTCATGGCATGAGAAAATGGAAGTGCTGGCGGAGAATCAGTCGTTTCTTTGCAATTTTCAGATTCAACCCCTTCCTTTCCCTTAGAAATTGACTCATCATCTTTCTCATAAGGTTCAAGAGAGGTTTTTTCAATAACCTTACCACTGCGTAGAGTAGTGACTGATTTGACTTGATCCATGTGTTGGCTTCTGGAACTACTTGCATTTGCATTGTATTGCCCCTTAGGATTTTGTTGTGGTTGAGATGGAAACTTACCTTTCTCTTGGAAACTGAGAGTAGATGTTAATTTTGCAAGAGTTTCTTTAAAATCTGTTATGCTTTGAGTAAGTTGAGTATTGATTGTCTCTTGCTTTTCAATGAATGCATACAAAGTTTCCTCAAAATTACTTCTAAGAGGTGGAGCATAAGAAGGTGCATATCCATGATAATTTTGAAAATTATGGTGTGCTTGAAACTGTGATTGTGAAGTTTGTGCATTGTCACTCTTCCAACTGAAGTTTTGGTGATTTCTCCAACCAGGATTGTATGTTTGGGAGTATGGGTTGTGGTTGGGCCTTTGAAAATTGTTTAAAGCATGGGCTTGTTCATGGAGACATTTCTTAAAAGAAGGCAAGGTTGGACAATCATTGGTTAAGTGTTCATTTGTTTCACAGATTTGACACACAATGTTTTCAACAGATTTTAATTGACCACTCTTTTTCAATTCTAATGCCTCAACTTTTCTAGCTAAAGATGCAAATTTGGCTTGAAGGTCATGATCTTCCCTAATGTTGTACATACCTCCACTAGATGTATGAGGTTGAGTTTTACTCGGTGCCTCATATGTACCCGCAGTGTCCCAATTTTGAGCATTTTCAGCTAACAAGTCTAAGTACTCCATTGCTTCATGAGGGTCTTTATCTTCAAAAGTTCCATTGCACATCAATTCAACCATTTGCCTATCTTTAGGTGTTAACCCTTCATAGAAATGTGAAACCAATCTCCATGTTTCAAAACCATGATGGGGGCAAGTACTAAACAAGTCTCGATACCTATCCCAACATTTGTAAAATGTTTCTCCTGGTTTTTGAGTGAAAGTGGTGATTTGTCTCTTGAAAGAGTTTGTTCTATGAGATGGGAAAAACTTCTTTAAAAACTGTTGTTGCATTTCATCCCAAGCACGAATGGATCCTGGTCTTAAATTTTGTAGCCATGTTTTAGCTTTATCTTTTAATGAAAAAGGAAAAAGCTTTAATCTAATGGTGTTCATGCTACAATTTAAATTATTATATGTGTTGCACACCTCCTCAAATTCCCTTAAATGCAAGTATGGATTTTCCAATTCTAAACCATGAAAAGATGGTAAAAGTTGAATAATACCTGGTTTAAAATTAAAATGAGATGCATCGGGAGAAAAAACTATGCATGATGGTGCACTTGTTCTTGTGGGATTCATGTGGTCTCTAAGTGTTCTAGCACGGTTATTCTCATTATTCTCATTTTGAAGTGATTGATTATCTTCTTCGGCCATATTTTCTGAAAATGATGAGGATATCCTATAAAGTCTACCACTTGATGTACGTGACCACACTCTCATGCACGTGTAGGAATAAAATAAAAGGAAGAAGAAAACAAAAGAAGAAGGAAGAAAACAAAATAAGGAGAAACAAAATAAAAGAGACAAAGTTATATATAAGAAAAGTGAAAAGAGAAAATAAAATAAATATTATAATTTATACAAGGACTTACCTCCCCGGCAACGGCGCCAAAAACTTGACACGACTGAAAGATTGATGTCTTCTCCCAAGTGCAGGAGTGTCGAAGTAATAAATAACCCGGCAAGACCGGGGTCGAACCACAGGGAGGTTAATTGTACAAATTATAAACAACAATTATAAAACAACAATAACAACAACAACAATAGTAATAATAATAATAATAATAATAATAATAATAATAATAATAATAATAATAATAGTAGTAGTAGTAGTAGTAGTAGTAGTACTAATAATAATAATAATAATAATAATAATAATAATAAAGAAAGAGAAGAAGAAGAAGATGATGATGATGAGAACTTGGAGATCAAATATTAATGTAAGGATTAAGCAATAATAATAACAAATGTCAAGGTTAGAGGTTCCACTAATGGTATATCAAACAAGTATAGTATAAACTCTTATTATTGAATTGGAAACCACACACAAAGGAGGTTCCAATCAGATTATATATTGTTAACATGATTACATTAGTCATCTTATTCAATTAATGCTAATACTTGTAAATCTCGTCAAGCATTCATGATTATAACTTATGTTAACAACAAATCAAGTTCCTTTCATAGCTCAGGTGTCGGTTATACCATACATTATGGGCTATGAAAGTGCCAAGCATTTGTTGTACCAAGTGTTATACAACATAAATCAAGATTAGTCATTTAACAAGCAAAGTATTAAAGAGTGAACAAGATAACAAATATAAAACATGTTAGTATCAAACATTAAAGTCCATATTAAGTTTACATTATACTTATTCTTACACCATTAGTGTAACCTTTTCACCTTGACATAATTAACTTAGCTAGACATAATGAAAGAAAGCAAAATAGATAAACAAAATAAGAACATAAAAGCTAACTAAGTAAAGGAAAGGAAATGAAAGGCATAAACTTGATATTAATGAAAACAAAGCATAAAAAATACAAAGAGAGAAAGGAAGAGCATGATCTTGATCTGAACACCAAGATGCCTAAATGCATGGAAAATGCCTCCTTTTATAGGCCAAAATTGGGAACTATTGATTTGATGACTAATTGATAAGTGGGTGGCCAAGTTTTGACTTGGTGACAATCCTTATCTTCTCTTGTCTGCCCAAAACGTCATTGATAGCGTCAAAATTGGAGTCAGTTGTAAACATAAAAGTTGTAGGCAATTGTCTCAGCTTTCTTGTGTAAAAAATTCAGCTCATTTGGACTTCTAGAACTCCAGATATGGCCAAAATACCGAATAGTGCTCGGGCTGGAAGACAGATTCGGGCTTCTTTGTTGTTGCTACAATTTGGACTTGATAATGGCCTTTTTAGATCTTGGGCTCCATATGAAAGTTGTAGGCCTATGTCTTACCTTTCCATCCATATAAATTGGACCTAAATCTAAGATCTGTAGCTCCAGATATGACCCAATTACCGAACAGTGTTCCGGTTTGGATTGCACCGACATCTCTTCTCTAAGTTTGACCATCTCTTTATCCATGCAATTTAAGTTCTTCAAGTCATCAATCAATCCTTTCATTTATGTGATAGGCCTGCATTAAAAATAGATATTTACCACAAATTATAGGTATCTTATATTATTAGATACATTATTATAAAACATATTTTAGTTAAGGAGTTATTGATACTTCAAGTGCAAAATGATGATATAAAACCATGACAAAAATGCACTTTTAAGTACTAATCATATAGCCTACAATAAAAAGAAAATACACAAATAACAATGGGTTTTAATAGTTTTCTTCTTTTAGATATGACCATCCTCCATCTTCTTTCTTCCTCCTAGTTTGTTTCCCTCTGCTGGTGGCAGATCCAACCGTTGGTTTGTACTTCTACAACGTGATCCAATCAAAATATTAAATCCTTTGAACCTAAGTTTTTAATATTAGCACTGATGCTCTATGTTAGGGGAAGAACTTCTTCGATGTTGGAAATTACCTTTCCTCTTTTCACCCCTATTAGCTATAAAGGCTAGTCTAATAGACCCTTATTCCTTACTACTTACTTCAGGTTTTGGTTGGAAGCTAAACTCACCACTAAAGAAAGTAACATCCCACTCTTATGGTTAGATCTAATTCTTTTAGACTTCATTTTTTCTAACAAAAAAAAGAGGAATAAGAAAGAGGGTTAATGTGAGGAATACCTAAAATGATGATTTTTCCTGACATGGAGAAAATTTCTTTTAAAGCTTTTTTAGCAATATATTTTTACAAAGAAATTTTAAGAGTCAAAGTAAAATAAAAGAATGGAAGCGAGAATGAATATAGTTATAAAGGAAATAATGTTTCATCCTCACTGTTGAATAAACAACCTTTCATGTCACCATAAATCTCCAAAATCCTACTTAATTACTGTATTCAAAACTTACCACCATTTCTTTTCCTAAAAAACCTTTTTTCAATAAGGATAAGCCACATGACCACATGAATTCCAATAGTTCTACTTGGGATTGCTTGTCTAATAGGAAAGGTAAAAAGTCTATTTTTTTAAAGAACTGGTAACCTTTTAAATTTTTGTGTATTCAATACACAAAAACTTGAGGGGTTACTGATGGATCAATATATTTTAAAATTTTAATTTTTAACCTAAGTTCACGTTTAAAAAGGCCAAAGGCAAGGTGATAACCAAACATCTCTAGGCCTAGCAAAATGTCAAGTCTAAATGACATGAGTCTAGCTTTCTTCCAAGCCTAACATTTCTGGGTTCAGCAAAGCGTTGAGTCCAAGTATATATGGATATGACAAACTGCTAGACCAATCTTAGGTTCGGCTACATATTGAGCCTAATTACATATACGTCTAGCAAGCCGCCAGACCCAAGTACACATATATATATGGCGAGCTCACAAAATCAATATCCTTAGGTTCATCTGCGCGCTAAGCTTAGGTATATATAAGTCATGTGAGCTACCAAACTCAACATTCTTTGATTTTATTGCATGCTAAACCCACATACATATATGTCTGGTGAGTTACAAAACCTAACATCCTTAGATTTAGCTACTCGTTAAGCCTAAAAAAACATGGGTTTGGCGAGTTGATGTTTAGCCCAAACATGCATAGGTCTAGATAGTTATCAGACCCATTACCCGTGAGCTTGGTATCATACCAAGTCGAAGTTGATATGGGTCTAAAGACCATTATAGGCCTTTTATTAGACCATGAGATTTTGTTCATTTATTCTTGTGACTTTTAACATAAAATACTAATGTAAGGAATGCTCATCTCTCTAAATTTTTAGGTATAAAAAAATCTTCTAAGGGCTTATCATAATTTTATGACTATTAATATTGTGTAAGAGATAATTATTTTTTATTAATATAGTGTAAGAGATATTGATCCCTCATTAATTTTAATAAAAAAAATAACTCAATAACCTCTTTATTTTAGCAATATCATAAGGTCTAAGGGCTGTAAATATCTCAAATAGTACTCAATGTGATTATGCTCCCATGTTTCCTTGTCATTAGTACATTCACTGCCACCAGTGATAATGTTTGTTAACAAACCAAAGCCTGGATTCCTGCCGGCCTTAATATCCGCTCTGATGGAGACCATTCTCCGGTGACGACTTCATGGCTCGACGGTGCACCTGCTGAATGTGAAGTCATCCAGAACCAGAGTGCTGCCTTGAATGAAAGCACTGGATCGGTTGCCACCTTCTCTGGCTGGTATAATAAGCTTCGATTTAATTCCTTTCCATATCTCCCGTGGTTATGGTTCCTGTGCGACATAATATCAAATTAACTCAAATATTTCTACAATATTAATTTAATTTAATATAATATCCAGTTTCTAACCCAGAAAAGCATCATACGCATAGAATCCTTTTTCCAGGACAGCAGTCATTGTTTCTATTTGGTAGCATCTCTTCAAACAATAAGTTTCGGGATTGGTATTTATAGAGAAGGATGGAGATCATGAACAAGAAGTAAAGTTCTTAAATTATTTTATTCAATACATTATTTCTATTTAATCATTAAATCTATCACAAAATAGAGAAAATATTAAATAAGATATTAGAAATAATTTTACCGCCACATTATCACTTCTCTATATTTTAGAGAGTAAAATTTATTTTTCCTCATATTAATTATCTTGACATGACATCATTGATCAAAGGCCATACATACAATAGTATATTGTTTTTAATATGGAAGAGGCCACGTTACCACTTCTTCTATATGTATGTTCTAATTCTTAAACAATTTGTATTTATATGATTTTGATTGAGTGAATTAATTAATAGTATTGTTCGAGTCGGTTTCGTATTTTATTTAATTTTAGATTTGGATGTGATTAAATTTCGCATCACCAAATTTTCGAGTCACCCACCGTATAAGGACAACTATCAAAATAATTGTTTTTTCAATTAGATAAGATTCTTAGTTTTTTTTTTAATTGCACTAGTTTGACGACTCATGGCATCCATCCGTGATTAAGGAACACTAACATTAACTCAATAAAATCCTATAAAATGAGGCCGGCCCATCTCACGTTTTAGGGGTTGGTTTACATTGAGTTTTATTTTTTTTATTAAAATTAATTTTTTTTATTTTAATGCATTAGTGTCAAAAATATTTTAATATATTTTTAAATAAAAAATACATTTTAAAAGATATTTATTCTTGCATTTCCACCCATCTTCTCATATTTGATCATTGTTGGTTTAACATTATCGAAAAATTTATACATGTTTAATAAATGAATATAAACATCACATCAAGACATGTATCCTGAGATTTTATGGGACCATGAGACTTTATTTATTTATTTTTATGATTTCTAATATAAAATGCTAATGTAAGAAATGCTCATCTCTCTAAATTTTTAGATGTAAAAAAGTTTTTTAAGATCTTATTATAATTTTATTACTATTAAGAGATATTTCTTGGTCCATCTTCTCAGGGCATGTCTCTTTGTATCTGTACACACAAATAATACACTGGAAAATTGATGAATCTGACCATAAATTGAGTCCAGTAGTGCACATTCCAGAAAAGGATATAATACTGGCATACTGAGATAGCTATTAATGGAGTAATAATATATAAGTAATCAATACTAACAAACACAAGCCAAATGTCTTGGACTTTTATTTATTTATTTATTTATTGCTTGGATTATTTAGTTATATTTGGAACATAAACGTCCTTGCTAATTCCAAGCAATAGCCTTAGCATCAAACTACATGGTACTGCTCACCATTTTTAAGAGCCCATTATCCTCAAATGGCTTTTGGTCGTCGCAATCCAGGTATTCACCAGGGTCAACCTCTAACAAGTCGCAGGACCGCAAATAGTACTTAATGCGATTCTGCTCCCTTGTTTCCTCGTCTTTAGCACATTCACTGCCATTAGTGATAATGTTTGTTAACAAACCATAGCCTGGTTTCCTGCCGGCCTCAATATCCGCTTCTGATGGAGACCATTTTCCGGTGATGACTTCATGGCACGACGGTTCACCTGTTGATTGTGGAGTCATCCAGAACCAGAGTGCTGCCTTGAATGAAACCACTGGATCCGTTGCCACCTTTTCTGGCTGGTATAATAATCCTTTCCCTAATGCATGTCCACATTTCCCGTAGTTGTGGTTCCTGTACGACATAATATCGAATTAACACAGTGCAGATATATAACAAATATCACTACAACGTTAATTTAATTTAATATAATATCCAGTTTCTCACCCGGAAAAGGAATAAAGGAACAGAGATTAATTTTAAGATATCTGTTTATTTTTTTAAAGTGAGGCACTAGTTTGAAAAGATCAAATTGAAGAAAGAGAATAAAGAGTATGCAGGAAAAAATAAATAAATTGTACCAAAGTATATTGGACTCACCACATAAGTTGGAGAGGACCTCGGCCATAATAATGCTTGTCGGGTACACATGGATAAGCAGAACTTGTATTTGGATCACAGTAATGAGATTTAGGGTTCAGCTCGTTAACAATGCAATATCCCCATGTAAATGGAGCAGTATCCTCTCCAATTATCCACCGTCCTATACATCGACCGCGTTAACCGCAAACAATTAGTCAACTGATCAAATCAAATGTGAGGTGATGTGATGTGATGCCAAAAATTAATGAATATACAGTTTCATTTGTAGTATGCCATAAATTACCACTAGTTTCTTGAGAGGTTTGGCCGAAGAAAGCAGCAAGCTCTCTCTTTCTAGTGTTCTCATCGCCGGTCATGCCAAATTCAGGGTAGGCTTTACTGGCCTCAACAAAAGCGTCATATGTATAGAATCCCTTTCCAGGACAGCGGTCATCGTTTCTATTCGGTAGCATCTCTTCGAACATCAATTCTGTGATGATGCAGTTACGGCATTGGCTTTGACAGCCTTCACAACAGTAAGCATCTGTTGAACCGCAGTAACCAGCACTGCTACAGCACAGGTCGTTTTTGCATGTGGCATTCCCCGCTTGCGATCCGCATTGTGGAGTATCCGCCGAGACTCCTGCTAATAGAGACAACAATAAAGATAAAACTGTAAGTGCCCAGAACCTCATTTCAGGAATATAGCTATTTGAGTTTTGATGATGTTTAAGAAGGTTTCAGGATTGGTATTTATAGAGAAGGATGGAGATCATAAAGATGCCAGCCATTTATTGTAAAATATTTATTATTGGAACTATTATATGCATTATTTTTTTTTTAATAAAGAATATATTTTTCACTTAGACATAGTTCAATGTGGTCCAGAACGTTGTTTTCTCCTTCTTGGCCTTAAATAAAAAGGCTCTTTGCCATGTATTTGTCACGGTAATTTCTTTTTTCTTCTTCGTTCTTTCCTTCTATTTTTTTCTTGGTGCTTGCACTTTGCCACCTGCTTTTTCAAGTCTGACCTTAAATTTTTATTTATTTTTTATTTAGTTCTTATTTTTTTATTATATTTTTTTAAAATAATTCATGAAATTAAACTTTTTATTTAATTTCATTTTCATCTAATTTTTTTCTTTGATAAATTTTATTGTCATTTCTTATTGTTATTTTTTATACTCTAAGATAACTTTTAGAGTTGTAATTTTTATTATTTCATCCTCTGTAAACTTTCTTATGAATAGATTTCATTCTCTTTTTTTTTTTCACTTTACAAAATTTTCAAGAGTGATATTTTTTTATCTAATTTAATTCTTTAATATTAATTAATTTTGATTTGAGCTTGATTTGGTTAAACATGTGTATAAAATTTCATAGGTGCAAACTTTAAAAATTAACCTAGCTTCATAATGTGTAGAATTGTTTTCGCTTTTTTTTTTTATTATTTTTTAGCTAATATTTTTATATTTTATCATTTAGTATTTATTAATTGATTTGGATTTGAGTTTGGTTAAACTTGTATATAAGATTTCATAAATGCAAACTTTGAAAATTAAACTACCTTAGTAAGGTTTGCATAGGATTGTTTTAACATCTTCTTTTTTTATTATATTTTTAGATATTTTTTTATCCTTTAGTATTTATTTAATTGGAAATTAAGCTTAGTTTTTTTTTGTTTTCACGCTTTCAATGACCTTGATTTTATCATTTATTTTATTTTATTGGGTTACGTCATGTCCTTTTATTTGTTATTCTTTGCTAAGTTTATTTTTTAAAAGAAACTTTATTCTTGAATTAAATAGAATTGATTTATTAAATATAGACAGATACTCTCTTTATTTTTTTTATTTGATTTGGTATGGTTTTCCGAGATGTTGCTGCAACGATCCATGTGATTTCTTCTTATGTTGTTGTCCAAAATGTTTAGTTGGATTTGAATTATCTCTGCAAGTTTTTTTTTGTGATGGATGATGTCCACAATTGAGTGACAGTGGGTTGCCACTGATCTTTTTTTTTTTTTTTTCTTTTTTCTTATAAGTATAATATCAATGGCTTTACTACCAAAAAATTAGCAAATATAAATGTTTTTTATGGTTCTTTTGAGTAAATTGTTTTTCCTATTTTGGTTCGTTTTAAATCGTCTCAGCAAGCTCATTTGTTTTGGTTGATTGTTGCCAATTATTATTTTACAATTCATCTGTTATTATTGTCTGTAGTTTAAATCAAATTATTAAACTATCCAATCTTATTAGATTTAGTCAAGATATTAAACTATCCAATCTTCTACTTCTTTACAAATATTATAGTTGTCTAAGCATCTCTTTTGTGTGCTTAAATATTTTTTTTGACTGGCCCGCGACACAGCCCGAGTCATTGATCTAGCAAAACATTAAAGGGCATGTATTTTTTAATATGAATAACATTGTTCACACACTCACAAAATATTATTGACCTGCTATTCATTTTGTTCCTGAAATTTTATTTTGGATGATTTGGTTCTATTTAAAGGCTAATTACTTTTGATTTCTTAGGCATTGATAGAAGTAGAAGAAGATGGACCGCAATAAAAAAAAAAGGCTTCAAAATTGGATGGTGTGTAAGAAATTTAGCAACAAATACACTTAGTTCCTCAAAATTTAAAAATAATGCAGTTTATATAGTTTAGGTCCTTCCATGACTTTTGATAAAAATGTTTATTTGTATTGTTTTTTGGTCCATGATTAGAGAAAGGTCGTCAAATTATGGTAGTAGAGAGAGAAAAATATTGTTGCCACTAATTTTATAACCAAAACAATTAATTTCTGTGTTAAATAATTTAATTTTTCGAGGGAAGCTCCTATTATGTGCTTTTTTACCTTGAAAGTGCATAAAAAATAACATATTTGAACTTGAGAAATTTTTTTATTTTGAGTTAGTTTTAGATTTTATGATGGATTTCTGGGTTTTTTTTATATATTATATATGAGTTTGTCAAGATTTTTAAGGTATTTTTTAGGTCTTTTGGGTGAAAAATGAATTTAAAAACAAATTTTGAGCAAATAAACTTTAAGGCTCAATTTTTTTTTTTGAAAAAAATATGAGTCGTTCACCTCATGTGCAATAAAAAATATATTAAGGGCCCGGGCCCTAACAAAATGGGTCAGGCCCAACATCGCCTGATCTTTAAAAAAAAAAAACAATTGACTTTTTTATATTGAAATTAATATACCTTTTTCTCTTTTATTTTGTTTATATAGCCTTTTTGAAATGAAAATTATTTTTTAGTTATTTTGTATACATTTAATTTTTGAAAAGATTATTCTAATTAATATAATTGTTTTTAATGTTTTATATAAATAAAAAATATTTATTTTTAGATAATA
Organism: Populus pruinosa; assembly: GCA_026413675.1. Classification (NCBI taxonomy): domain Eukaryota; kingdom Viridiplantae; phylum Streptophyta; class Magnoliopsida; order Malpighiales; family Salicaceae; genus Populus; species Populus pruinosa. The sequence goes on from CM048595.1 coordinate 27,519,913, forward strand.
TTTCTAACATGTGTAACCTTATATAATATTTTTTTATTTAATTAATTTTATATGTATTTGTTTTTATTATCATTTGATTAAATTAAAATTTAATTTCGATAAATAAAGTTATTTAACACAACCAGATTAAAAGCTCATGTGTAATGTCTAATATTTTGATATATATATATATATATATATATTCTATTTTTATTTATTATCAATTACTTTTTATTTTTAGTTTTCAATACATATATTCACGATTTATTTGATTGTATATATACTCAAGTTTTGGATTTATACTTGTAACCTTTTTATATACAAGTATGTGTTGAACACGACTGTACATATAATTATTTATAAATGCACGTCACATAGCTAGTCTAATATACATACGTTGTTGTTCCACTCATAGAGTAATATTCTTGGAATCAGTATTAAATAGTTTTATTTTAATTAATTTAATTTAATAATCATCACAAATTAGAAACTTATATTTTTTACTCAATTCATTATGACTATTTAGTTATTAAATCTAAAATAACATATAAAAATATTAAATAAGATATTATTTTTTTAACTTATCTTTTTAAACATTTGGTGATCCATTCTCTCAACTCTCCTTATCACATCAGTCCCTACTGTCACACGCCCCTTCACTTTCCAACTAGAATTTCCTCTGTTTCTTATATAAAGTTATCCTTGCAAACTTTATCCATCTTCAATTCTATCCCGTCTCCACGCTGCCTCTTATCTTGAGCTTACATAACAAACACAGCAAAATCTACATTAACTATAAACTATAAATTTATGTCTCCACAGCACTAGTAGACTAATATGAAAATTGAGAGTTAAGAAAATATTTTTTTATGTTTAAGGATATTAAGTCTTCGAAGAAAAATAAAATAAAGAAGTTATCTTACTTTTTTATGAAAAATAAAGTTATATCACTCAAAATAAAATGAAACATAGAATTAACTATTGAGTGAATAAGTTATAGATTGTGGTTCGTAAATGGACAGTACTATTTTATTTAGTTATAAACTAGTCTTGGTTTCGCTTCACTGTGTTGAGGACTATTTTTTTTGTGCAAAAAATTATGAAGATTTTCAATGACTCAAGTTAATATAATAAATTTATAATTCTAGTATTAAGGCTGAGCTAACCTGAAATATCTTGATAAACTTATAATCTAGACCACGAGATTAGAATAACTTAATAAAAAAAAAGATTATACAACTTTTTTATATAAAAAAATATGTGTTAACTTTTTAAATTTATAACATTAGTTGTTAAACCCAAAGCATCCTATTTAAAAAAAACCATGAAATTTAATTCTCAATCAATCAAATATTAAAAGATAAATTTGAAAATTAATCTCAATTATAAAAAAAGATTTAAAAATATCAATTACAAATTAAAATTAAATAAAAAATTAATTTAATATGTAATTAAAGAGTAAAATTAAAAAGAAAAATCAATTTAGTAAAAGAATCAAAAAACAATTAAAAGAATAAGGATAAAAACATACATAAAAAATAAAAATATTTTTTTGGTTGAAGGGTGAAATTAAATTAAAAATAATAGTTTTATAAAAGAAACAAGAAAAAAATAAAAACCAAAACAACAAGAATCAAATTAAAAAATATAATATAAACAATTTGAATTGAAGGAGAAATTAAAAATAAATAAAATTTTCAAAAAAGAATTAAAGAAAAAAATATTAAAAGTAAAAAAAAACAAGGATTAAATTGAAGGATATAATATTTAATAATTTAAAACTGAATGATAAAATTGAAAATAAAATAAAAAAATTCAAAACATTTTAAAAAACATTTTGTAAAAAAAAAAGAAAAAAAAAAGACCCAGTAACAACACATGCAACACTTGCTATAACACAAATATTTTTTAAAAATCATTCTATATTAATTTATATTTAAATTTTAATATATTATTTCCTGTAAGAAGATATCATAAGTTATTGATTGAAACTCATTTCACTTCTATTTACATATTTAATTTTTAATTCATTTATTATAGATATCAAATCACATCAATTATACTCGTCATAATATATTAACTCATATAATAATAGACAATAATAACTATAAAAAAATAAAAAAAAATAAAAACCATCATATACATGTAAAATTTCCAGGAATGCAAATATAGAAAGGAACATTTATATTTATATATCAAAAATAAAATTTTTAACATGAGTATTGCAAATTTAAGTGAAAAACATTACAATTCTAAAATATACATAATATACCTAGTTTATATTAATAAAAAGTGAGATAAGCTAAGATTACTCATGACAGGGATGAGAAGGTTATGCAAAGGACAACATTCAAGTATAATCATCTAAATAGCTAATAATAATAATATACTGAAAAATATTATTATATCCCTTTTTTTCTTTATTTTAACTTGAAAATAAAACATTTTATGTCTAATAATATGAAATAATAATTTTTTCAATGCTAATATTAAATTTCAATTGATAACATTAACCATCACATAAAAAATAATAAAATGATTATTCAAGAAAATACCAGTATCAATTCCCGTTTTAGCGCAAGCACAACAACTAACTTTAATCTACAGTATTAAGATATTAAACAATAAAGAAAAGAACAGTGCATGAACAGTGCATGCGGCTTTTTGGACGTGAATGTGTTGCACATGACTGTTCACTACATGTGATCTATATTTAATTGTAAATTTTAATAAATTTAATTTTAGATAAATCAATACCCGGTTGGGCTACCTACTCATAATTACTCACAGATAAATAATATTGCTGAGGTAATTTTCATAATATTGACACCCATTTTCTAGATGGCAATGTCCCATGGCATTAATATCTTTTTTTTAATTATATTTATTAATTTTAAGCTAATTAAAATTTAACTTTATAATAAAACTTTATTATATGAAAAAAAACACTATAACTTTCCTCACAAAACATTATATATTACTATAATATCTTTTTATATAGTTTTTTTAATAATTTTTTTAAAATTATTTTTATTATTTTTATTTTTTAATATTAAATTAATTAAGAATTATAATTATAAATAATTATAAAATATATTAAAAATATTATAATTTTTATTAAAAAATATTATGAATTATTATAGGGTTTTCAGTACAGTGAAATCATGTTGAAAAAGGTATATATATATATTGGGAAAACCATCAAGCGTTCTTTCGTGCTTGTCGTCGTGGTAATTATTGGTTTTGTTTTGTTATGCAAAAGCATGTTTTGTGACATATCAATTCAATGTCAGCCCAGTTGTTGGGATATGAAATGGAATATTTTTTTTTTTCCCAAAAAAACACGTTTCTTAAAAAGGGTAATACTTCCAAAACTTGGCAACAATTCAAACACACCCATGCCTATCAAGTTTATTGTTTTTTAATTGATTTGTGTTAATATTAAATATTAAATTGAAAAAATAATATCTCTTTAAGTACTATTATGTAGAAGTTTAAAGACATATCTTTAGAAAGAGTTTATGAATTTTAAAAACTTTCTACGTACCCATATATTTGTAGGATTCAAAAATATAACTTTTCTATCATATTAAAAAAATAACTTCGCAATAGATAATATGAATAAATAATTAATTGATTTTAAAAATTTATTAATTAAATTGATTCCAAAAAGAAAATTTATTTATTTTTCTTTTATATATATTATGATTATCATTACTTCAAATCTTTTCATTAATATTTAAATTTATTGATTTAATATTACTAAATTAACTAGATTTTTAATTACTTTTATTTTTATAAACCTGACTTGATTTCAATTTTTATTAGCCGGGTTTTAAATTATGTAATAAAGTGATTGAGATTCCTATATTCTAAAAAAAGTGAAGAATTCAATGTGCATATATATATATATATATATATATATATATTGATGTTACACATAATATTTTTAAAATGATTTGTTTCCAGGAATTTTTTAATTAATTTATGTTAATATCAAGATATCAAATTGGGAAAAGTAATATCTTTTTAAATACTACTCTGTTCAAGTTTGAAGAAATACCTTTAGAAAGAGGTTATGAAATTTAAAATATGAATGTATTTGTAGAATTCAAAGATACAATTTTTCACTCAAATTAAAAGAATAACTTAGAGGTAGTATGAATAATTAATTAATTGACTTTAAAAATTAATTAATTAAATTAAATTGATTTCAAAAATAAAATTTATTTATTTTTCTTATGCATGCATGGATGCATGTAAATGTATATGTATATATATTATTACGATTATCACTTTGAATCTTTTTTTTTTTAAATCTAAATTTATTGATTTGATGTCATTAAATCACCTCAATTTTTAACTATTTTTATTTTTTAATAAGTTTGACCTGATTCCAGCCTAATTAATCGGATTTTAAACTATGTAACAAAGTGATTGAGATTTTCATATTCTAAAAAACCATGAAGAATTCAATGTGCATATATATTGATGTTACACATAATATTTTTAAAATAATTTATTTCTGGGAATTTTTTTGCTTCCAACAAAAACATTTAAAAAAATCACATGCATCCATTAAAAAAATATTTTCTTATAAATAAAATATGTAATTTTTTTTATCTTTTCAAAACAATTTTAATCTTACATCATGTAAAACTTTTAATTGATATAAAAATAGAGCATTTAGTTTTGTAGTGTAAATTAGTATAACAACATAACACTTATTCGTGTAAGAGTAATTTTTTTTCAATTTAAATATTAAATAGCTTTTAAATTTGTTTTTATCAATTTTTTTTTAAATTACAACTAACCAATCATAAATATTATTTTTCTAAAAGTGATTTGAACAGTTTCTTTTTCTATATTTTTTTGGTGACAAAACTCAAACATACTACTTGTTTGTTTTAAGGTAATGGTTTATTTATTTTTATATTTTAAAAATATTTCTTTAAAAAAATATTTTTTATTTTAAATTATTTTTTTGTATTTTTAAATTATTTTGATGTATTAATATTAAAAATTAATAATTTTTTAAAATTCAAAATATTATTTGAATATATTTTATATTAAAAAATAATCACCGTCCAACTATCAAAATCAACTTAAAAAAGAAGAAGAAGAAGAAAATTGACCTTACGATTAAATACGCATGTGACACACTGCATGTCTTGTCAATTCAATGCCAGCCACTTTGGTTGACACGGTGGAATAAAAAAATTATGTTTTTTAAAAACACGTTTCTAAGAAAGGGTAATACATCCAATACTTGGCTACAATTAAAGCACACCCACGCCCATCAAGTCAAGACAGAGTCACGGGTAAGGTTAAGTTTATGGTTTCCTCTGTCTTCTGAATTCCTCCTTGTCCATGAAACAACAAGATCCCAGGACCACGGGTGGGCAAGGTTTTCTTCAAACTTTTCTTTATTATTTTTTTACTTTGCCTTATGCATTCTTTACGTGGATGCACCGTGTGACACAATAACATGCATTCAACACCATAAATTATTTGGTTTTTCTTCTAATGTTTTTAAGAAATTAACCTTATATTTAAATAAACTATTTTAATATATTTTTTAAAATAACATTTATTACACTCTCAAATAAACCTTTAATATCCAACCCGTACCATAAATAATTAATCTTCGGTTCACTGTAGCTATCATTAGATATGAATAATTTTTCCAACGCCAATATTAATTTTAAATTGATAACATTAACCATCACATAAAAAAAAAAATTATTAATCAAGAAGATACCAATATCAGTGAACATTTTAGCGCAGGCACAACAACTAACTATAATCTACAGTGCCAAGATATTAAACAATAAAGAAAAAAACAGTACATGACGGCTTTTGGGTGTGAATGAGTTGCACATGGCTTTTTATGTGGATGTGTTGGAAAATCATTGTACGTGCTTTTGTGGTTGTCGTCTTGGTAATTATTGTGTTTGTTTTGTTATGCAAAAGCAACGTGTTTTTTTTTTTTGAAAATAATAAAACATTATTGTTTTGTTTTGTTGGTTTATCATTATTGCATCATTTTATGTGTTCAACACATGTAACCTATATTTGCTCGTAAATTTTAATAAATTTGATTTTAGATAAATCAAGACTCGGTTTGGCCACCTTCTGATAATTACTCCCAGATAAATAATATCGCTAAGGTAATTTTCATATCACCTACACCTATTTTAATAATACAATCCAAATAAGATTAAATTTATATTTTATCATAAAATTTTCAACTATTCAATTTTTTATTTTTAAGTATAATTAAAAATTTAACTATTAGATAAATTTAAAATTTAACTTGAAAATCCCAAAGAAATTGGTTTATGTTGGGTTAAAGTTTTAAATGAATCGAAGTTAGAGAAGAACTTGTAATATAGATCAGAATAGGTTGTACAAGTTTTGTTATTTTTTTTTTACTTGTTGACTTTTTATTTAACAAAGATCCTTTTTCTACAAGGATGTGAGAACTTGTTTTGAAAATTTTCTAATTCTACATGAATCTATAATGAGCTACAATATAATCTTAAAGTGTGGCAAAGATTCATTAATATTTTAGATTCATTTTCTTATAGTAATTTCTTATTCATCCTAACTACACAAGAAAAGAAGGGTTGATAGTGTCATAACCCAATTTCGGGTTACTCTCCAAAATTCACTTTTAAAAAAAAAAGAAATAAAAATAAAATAAAAGCTAGCAACGTGGAGAAAGCAGGCCAGAGAATTAAGCAATAATTTTGGAGGAAGTTTTAAGGCCTAATTGTATCCCATTATACCAAAAAGAAGAAGAAGTAAATTTAAGATCAAATTGAATGATTATTGAATAAATTTATATAAAAATCAAGTTCAAGGACATAATGAAATTTTTAATGCGTCAATTTGATTTAATCATGGGCAAAATTAAATTTTAATTACATTTAAAGATTAATTTGGATCCAATTGATGGATTTAATTAAGTGTAAAGATTTAATTATACTTTAAAAGGGTAAAATTAATTTTATTAGGGGCTTAATTAGTGAAAAATTAAGTTTGGAAGCCCAATTTTGGCTTGATTGAGAAGATTGAAATTTTAAGAGACCAAATTTAATTTTTATTAAGTTAATTGATTGAAATCAGGGGTAAAATCGTAAGAAAATTAAAGTTTTGGGATCGATTAGGGATCAATTTGAATATTTTCACAGCCAAAAACCATTCGATTAGGGATCAATTTGAATATTTTCACAGCCAAAAACCATTCTATAACAGGCAACAAACTATGAGGGCTTAATTGAAGAATTTGAAGGTTTAATTTGTCAATTAGGGGTTAAATTGCATAAATCTAAAATCAAGGACCATGTTGAAAAAACACGTATAATAGGGGTTCCAGTAATCAGATTTAAGGTTCAGCTCATTAACAAAGCAATATCCCCATGTAAATGGAGCATCCTCTCCAATTATCCACCGTCCTATACATCGACCGTGTTAACCACAAATAATTAGTCAACTGACCAAATGAAATATGAGGTGATGTGATGTCATAAATTGTTAGGAAAGTTTAGGGTGGAAACAAATATGAAGTTGGCTTAGAAGCGTGAAAACATTATCTTTAAGGTGTTTATTTGTTCCACACAGAGATAACACCTCCAGGATACACTAAGCCCTCTAAACCTTTAAAAGAATGAGAAGATAAGACTAAGAAAAGAATATATGTATTTTGTTGTTATTTTTCTTTTCTTTGTAGTAATATGCTTTTATAGACTTGAAATATAACGATGAAATAATATGACTATTCATTAAATAATATGACTGTTGATGAACCACTATGATTGTTCATCAAACAATATGATTATTGATGAAACATTATGGTTGTTCATCAAACAATATGATTGTTCATCAAACAGTATGATTGTTCATCAAATAGTATGACTATTCATGAAACAATATAACTGTTCATATTAAGTTTCAAGTTCAAAGCTTCAAATGATATCTTTTGATATTTTAAATATCCATATAATAACATTAGGAAGCCAAATAGGAGAGTTTGTCCACCATGGCTTAATTTATTACACAATAGAAACCCACACTTAGAAACATTAGGAGGGAGTGTTTCTTTCTAATGTTAATGTGGGATATACATCTTTTCTTTTATTCATTTACAAACTACACCAATAATCCCCCACTAGTTTGTAATGAAGGTCTTTTCACTTGATAGAATTATGCTTACAAGAAGGTATTTTGCAATTTAAACCTTCAATTAGTGTTAGAATTTGAATCCTACTAAAGTTAATGGTGTCCGCAGATTAAACCAAAACTTTTGTTGTAGAATAAAAGATATTGCACACATAATACTATCCAAACTCCTAAAGAGGTTTACAACTGTTTAGCATTATTATGGCTATGTGCTAAAATGATAATTTTTTTTTGAATATTTACAAGAGAAAACCCTAACTCTTGTCAAAAGCGGCACCACTTTTATATTCATATAGGTGGAATTATACATATCTCTATTACATTAGACACGAACTTTAAATTCCATTAAGAGTCCACGCTCATCCTACTTTTCGTAATAGAACACACTAAATACTATCAGAATAGGGACTCAAATTAATTATCAGTGTCTAACAGATACAAAACAGTAACTTGTTGTTACCCATTAAACTAAGAGATAAGCTTTTTGCTAATCCGAAGTTGGGTTTCTATTACTGGTATCTTTAATAACGGGTTTCAACCCCATTCCACTAGTTGTTTTTCGTACCATGTCTCTAGATAGTCCTTTTATGAGCGGATCTGCTAAATTATTCATAGACTTCACATAGACAATGGTGGTTACACCATTTGTAATCAACTCTCGAATATATCCATGTCGAATGCTTATATGTCTTGACTTACCATTGTAAATGTTACTATAAGTTCGAGACATAGTTGCTTCACTATCACAGTATAAAGAAATAACTGACATAGGTTGTGGCCACAACTTAATATCAAACAACATATTTCTTAGTCATTCTGCTTCTTTACCTACAGCAACTATAGCAGTAAATTCCGATTCCATGGTAGAATGAGATATGCATGTTTGTTTCTTAGATGCCCAAGATATTGCACCTCCTCCAAATGAGAAAATCCATCCTGATGTGGACTTATTATCACTTGAACTAGTCATCCAACTTGCATCACTATATCCTTCAATCACAGCTGGAAAATCAGAATAAAACAAGCCTAAATCGATCGTTCTTTTTAGGTAACCAAAGACTCTTACAATAGCCTTCCAATGATCTGTATTCGGCTTTCTTGTATATCTTGATAACTTGCATATAGCAAAAGCTATATCTGGTCTTGTAGAATGTATAACATACATAAGACTTCCAATGGCACTAGCACATTCTAGTTGTGCTACCGCTTTATCACAATAATCATTTAACTTCATGCTAACGTCAAATGGGGTATTAGCCTCCTTTATATTGAAATACTTAAACTTATGGAGCATTTTTTCAATATAATGTGACTAATTAAGTGCATAGCCATTACTATGTTTCTTAACTTTGATACCTAAAATTGTATCCACTTCACCAAGATCTTTCATTTTAAAGATAGAAGTGAGATACCTTTTGGTTTCAACTATTCCAATCATATTGGTGCTAAATATTAACATGTCATCTATATAGAGACAAATAATCACACCAGAATCTTTTGTAAATTTGGAATACATACACTTATCAGCACCATTGTGATGAAAACCATTCAACAAAATTACTTTGTCAAACTTTTCATGCCATTGTTTCGGAGCTTGTTTTAAACCGTATAAGGACTTTACCAATTTACAAACTTTTTCTTTATTACCAGGAAGTATAAAACCCTCAGGTTGCCCCATATACACTTCTTCCTTTAAATCTCCATTTATAAAAGTCGTCTTTACATCCATTTGATGAACATACAATGTATAAATTGATGCTAATACAAATAAAACTTTAATTGATGTAATTCTTGCCACTGGAGAATAAGTGTCAAAATAATCAACACCTTCCTTTTGAGTAAAACCTTTAGCAACCAATCTTGCCTTGAAGGTTTGTATAGAACCATCAGTATTGTATTTTCTTTTAAACACCCACTTACATCCTATTGGCTTAGAACCTGGAGGTAAATCTACTAGGACCAAAGTATTGTTAGACAATATTGAATCCATTTCATTATTTACTCGTTCTTTCCAAAAAGCAACATCTCTAGAAGACATAGCTTGACCGAATGTCTTTGGATCATCTTCTATATTTAGGAGCATATGTGTGATTGATACTTAAAAGTGTATTTTTATCAAGGTTTTATATTATCATTTTGCACTTGAAGTATCAATAACTCCTTAACTAAAGCATGTTTTATAATAATATATCTAATAATATAAGATACTTTTAATTCATGGTAAATGTTTATTTTAAATGCAGGCCTATCACATAAATGAAAGGATTGATTCATGAATTTAAGAACTAAAATTGAAAGGACAAAGAGATGGCCAAACTTAGAAAAGAGATGTCGGTGCAATCCAAACCAAAACACTGTTCAGTAATTAGATCATATCTAGAGATGTAGATATTGGATTTAGGTCTACTTTATATGGATGGAAAGGTAAGACATAGCCCTACAACTTTCATATGGAGCCCAAGATCTAAAATAGCCATTTTCAAGTCCAAATTCTAGCAACAATTAAAAAGTCTAAATCTGTCATCTAGCCTGAGCACTATTCAGTATTTTGGCCATATCTGGAGTTCTAGAAGTCAAAATGATCTGAATTTTTTACATAAGAAAGCTGAGACAATTTTCTATAACTTTCATGTTTTCAAGTGGTTCCAATTATGACATTATCAATAACGGTTTGGGCAGACAAAAGAAGATAAGGATTGTCACCAAGTCAAGAGCTGGCCACCTACTCATCAAATCAATAGTTCCTAATTTTGGCCTATAAAAGGAGGCATTTGCCATGCATTTAGGCATCTTGGTTTCTAGATCAAGATCATGTTCTTGCTTTCTCTCTTTGTATTTTTTTGTAATGTTTATGCTTTGCTTTCATTAATATCAAGTTTATGCCTTTCATTTCCTTTCATTTACTTAGTTAACTCTTATCTTATTTATGTTCTTATTTTGTTTATGTATTTTTCTTTCTTTCATTATGTCTAGCTAAGTTTATTATGTCAAGGTGAAAAGGTTACACTAATGGTGTAAGAATAAGTATAGTGTAGACTTAATATGGACTTTAATGTTTGATACTAACATATTTTGTATTTATTATCTTGTTCACTCTTTAATACTTTGCTTGTTAAATGACTAATCTTGATTTATGTTGTATAACACTTGGTACAACAAATGCTTGGTACTTTCATAGTTCATACTGTATGGTATAACCGACACCTAAGCTATGAAAGGAACTTGATTTGTTGTTAATATAAGTTATAATCATGAATGCTTAATGAGATTTATAAGTATTAGTATTAATCAAATAAGATGACTAATGTAATCATGTTAACAATCTATAATCAGATTGGAACCTCCTTTATGTGTGGTTTCCAATTGAATAATAAGAGTTTATACTATACTTGTTTGACATACCATTAGTGGATCCTCTAACCTTGATATTTGTTATTATCATTGTTTAATCGTTATATTAATATTCCATCTCAAAGTTCTCATCTTCTTCTTCTTCTTCTTCTTTTTCTTTATTATTATTTTTATTATTATTATTATTATTACTATTATTATTAGTATTAATACTACTACTACTACTACTACTACTACTACTACTACTACTACTACTACTACTATTGTTATTGTTATTATTACTGTTATTACTATTATTATTTTTGTTGTTGTATTATTGTTATTTATAATTTGTACAATTAACCTCCCTGTGGTTCGACCTCGGTCTTGTCGGGTTATTTATTACTTCGACACTCCTGCACTTGGGAGAAGAGATCAATCTTTTCGTCGTGTCAATGTGTCTTTTTTAATATTGTATTTCTATCATCTTCCAATAAAAATGCAATTGAATCAGTAGAAATAAAATCTGTATCTATATGTTTTTCCTTTCTAACTCTTTGACTTCTTCTAGGTTCACTAGAACCTATTACTTCTTTACGTTTTTCACTTAACATTAAGCTAGGAGTCATTACTTTTATATTTGGTTCTTGCACATTTGAATCACTTATGAATTTATATTTGATAAATTCAACATATATAGATTCAACAATCACATTAGTTTCTAAATCCAAAAGTCTATAAGCCTTTGAATTTTGTGCATAACCAACAAAAACACTCTTAAGACCTTTGGGTCCTAATTTTATTCTTTGAGGATCAGAACTTTAATAAAAAGCTACACACCCCCACACTTTAAAATAATTCAGATTTGGTTTTCTACCATTCCATGCTTCATAGGGAGAAACATTTGATTTTTTAGATAATACTCTGCTATGAATATGACATGCAGTAAGTAAGGCTTCACCCCATAAATTATTCGGTAATTTAGCATTCAAAAGCATGGCATTGACTATATTTACTAAGGTCCTATTTTTCCTTTCAGCAAGTCCATTATGTTGTGGTGTATAGGGTGCTGCCATTTGATGGATTATTCTGTTTTCCTCACAAAAAGTAGAAAACTCTTTAGAAAAGTATTCTCCACCTCTATCACTTCTAAGAACTTTAATTTGCCTTTCTTTTGATTTTCTACCATTTTCTTGAATTCCTTGAATTTTCCAAAGGCTTCATCTTTAGTTTTTATCAAGTAAACAAAGGTAAAACGAGAATAATCATCAATAAAAGTTATGAAATATCTTTTTCCACCCTTTGTTAACATACCATTTATTTCATATATATCAGAATAGACCAATTCAAGTAATTGAGACTTCCTTTCTGCTTTAGGAAAAAGGCTTCTTTATCATCTTTGCTTGAATACATACTTCACATTTATTTTTATTATTATCTTGACATGAAATATAACCATACTTGCACATATATTTCAAATATCTATAATTTAAATATCCTAATCTAGCATGCCAAAGAAGAGAAGTAGATTCAACCATATAAACAGAAATAACATTGATTTCATTAATACTAAACTTAAACATGTCATCACAGGAATAACCCTTTCCCACAAACATCCCACTCTTAGTTACAATTACCTAATCAGACTCTAAAACAATCTTGAACCCTTTCTTGCTCAAGAGACTAGCAGATACAAGGTTTTTTCTAATTTCAGGAACATGAAACACATTGAGTAAAGACAATTTTTGTCCAGAAGTAAAGTACAACTTAATAGTTCCTTTTCCCAAAACTTTGGTAGAATTATGGTTACCCATAAAGACCTCTTCAGGTTTTTTCAATTCTTCATAAGTATTGAACCATGCTTTATTGTTGCAAACATGAATTGTTGCACCAGAATCCAGCCACTAATCTAAAGTCTTTACAATATTAGTTGCCATATTTAATTTGGTAATCATTCCAATTTGAATGTTTGAAATCATGGCAACTAACTCCCTGATTTTATCTTTTTCAACCATATTCACTTTGAAAGAACCACCTTTCTTATTGAAATTCTTGAATCTGCACTCTTTTATATAGTGCCCCTTATTTCCACAATAGAAACAAACTCTATGCTTTTTATTAGCATTTTGTTTCTTCTTGAATTTGTTTCCTTTCTTTTGCACTTTCAGATTGTTTCGAGTCATTGTCAAACCAGTTTCATTAACCAAATTCACTTTAGAATTTGTTGCTTGCAATTCACGCATACGAGATTGAACCTCAATTTGCAAGTGTGTTTGAAACTGTTCAAAGGTATAATTTTCTGTAGAATGCAACATCTTCTTCCTATATCCATTATTGGATGGAGGAAGTTTTGATAAAATAGCCCCCACTTGAAGTGAATCAGGAACTTTGATATCCAAATCACTAAGTTTTGATATCAGCATTTGAATTTCATGGACTTGATCCATGATTGGCTTATTATCAGTAATTTCATACTCAAAAAATTTTAAAGCAAGAAAATAATCAGAACCTAATTTTTCTTGCTTGTAATGTGTCTCCAAGACAGCCTAAATTTCTTTTGGCGACTTTAATTTGGAGAAGATGTCATAAATTCGACTAGTTAGAGTATTCAGTATATGCCCTCGATGAAGCACTTCATCTTCTTCATGTTTTACTCTTGTAGTCTTAATAATGGCAGATTCGTCTTCTTGTGGTTCAGGTAATGCAGATAAATTCGGATCAAGTATGTAGTAAATCCTTAATGAAGTAAGCAGGAATATCATCTTGTCCATCCATCTTGTGTAATTCATACCATAAAATCGATCTAGTTGAATTTTGACATCCTTAGCAACTTTGACGCTAGAATTCATATTTGTCTTCATCAAAATAAACACCTTAAAATTGTTAGGAAAGTTTAGGATGGAAATAAATATGGAGTTGGCTTAGAGGCATGAAAACACTATCTTTAAGGTGTTTATTTGTCCCACACAGAGATAACACCTCTAGGATATAACTAAGCCCTCTAAACCTTTAAAAGAATGAGAAGATAAGACCAAGAAAAGAATATATGTATTTTGTTGTTATTTTTCTTTTCTTTGAAGTAACATGCTTTTATAGACTTGAAACAATATGATTGTTCATCAAATAATATGACTGTTGATGAACTACTATGATTGTTCATCAAACAATATGACTATTAATGAAACATTATGGTTGTTCATCAAACAATATGATTGTTCATCAAACAGTATGACTATTCATGAAACAATATAACTGTTCATATTAAGTTCCAAGTTCAAAGCTCCAAATGATATCTTTTGATATTTTAAATATCCATATAATAACATTAGAAAGCCAAATAGGAGAGTTTGTCTACCATGACTTAATTTACTATATAATAGAAATCCACACTTAGAAATATTAGGAGGGAGTGTTTCTTTCTAATATGGGATATACATCTTTTCTTTTATTCATTTACAAATTACACCAACATAAATTAATGAATATGCAGTTTCATTTATAGTATGCCATAAATTACCACTAGTTTCTTGAGAGGTTTGGCCGAAGAAAGCAGCAAGCTCTCTCTTTTTAATGTCATCATCGCCAGTCATGCCAAATTGAGGGTAGGCTTTAGTGGCATTAATAAAAGCATCATACGTATAGAATCCTTTTCCAGGACAGCAGTCATTGTTTCTATTCGGTAGCATCTCTTCAAACATTGATATATTCTGTGATGATGCAGTTACGGCATTGGCTTTGACAGCCTGCACAACAGTAAGCATCTGTTGAACCACAGAAACCTCTTCTGCTACAGCACAGGTTGTCTCTGCTTGTGGCATTCTCAGCTTCCCGTCCGCTTTGTGGAGTCTGCGATGAGACTCCTAGTGATAGAGACAACAATAAAGATAAAACTGCAAGGGCCCAGAACCTCATTTCAGGAATATAACTATCTAAGATTTGATGATGTTTCAGAAGGTTTCGGGATTGGTATTTATAGAGAACGATGGAGATCATGAACAAGGAGTAAAGTTCTTAAATTATTTTATTCAATACATTATTTCTATTTAATCACTAAATCTGTAATAAACTATATAAATTATTAAATAAGATATTAGAAATACTTTTACTGCCACATGCATTATCACTTCTTCTCTATATTTTAGTGACTAAAATTTATTTTTCCTCCTACTAATTATCTTGACACGTTTATCATTGATCAAAGGCCATGCATACAATAATATATTGTTTTTAATATGGAAGAGGCCACATTACCACTTCTTCTCTGTATATATTCTAATTTTAAAACAATGTTTTTTTTTTAAATAAGACTTTTACCCAGTATGATTTTGATTGAGTGGATTAATAGTATTGTTAAGTTAGTTTGTATTTTACTAGTCGATAGTTTGTGTTATATTATGGGCTCACTTTTTATTTTAATAAAAAAATATTATAAAAATTTAAAAATATTGAATTTAGTTGCAACGCCAAACCCAATAATAATATTAATTATAATATTTATTTTATCTGTTAAAAGTTTATATTTTTTAATATTTCAAAAAAATTATGGTATTTCTTTGATAATAATCATAGTTTTTAATAATAATAACAATAATAATAATAATTTTTAATTTTACATTTAAAATTAAATCTATATTTTTTTCAATATTGATAATAAATTTTTTTAAAATTTATTATCTATTTTATTAATAATATTAATTATAATAAAAATAATAATATTTATAACACAAATAATACTATAACACAAGATCCAAAAAATTGAGTCTTAATGAATAATCAATTGTCTTGGGTCAGGCGTGGTGCAAAATCATGGGTTTTTGGCTGCACTCTAGCCACACCCAATCTTTTTGGGTGAGATGTTTAACTCAAGTTAATAATACTAATTCATTTTACTTTTTAAATCAATTTTATATTTTTTATAATACCAATATTTTTTTATAAATTTAATAATATTAATCAATATAATAATAATATTTAAAATATTAATAATAATAGTAAATTGCCTTACCTAAGTTATTATAATATTTATAGTATAAAAAATATTATTTTTAATATTAATACTATTAATTATAATAAAAATGATAGTATTTATAATACAAATAATATTATTTTTTATATTCATATTTTTAATTATAATATAAAAATAATATTTTTAATATAAATTATAATATTTTTAATATTAATATTAAAAAAATTTAAAATACTTATAATATAAATAATAATATCATTAAATATAGTTACACAACTAGATTCAAGAATGACAGGTCTGGTTGGGCCGCATCACCTTTTAAAGTGTCTTGAACAATTATCAAAATAATTGTTTTTTCAATTAGATAATATTCTTAGGTTTTTTTAATTGCACTTGTTTGATGACTCATGGCATCCATCCGTGATTAGGGAAATAAAATCCTATAAAATGAGGTCGGCCTATCTCATGTTACAGGGCTTGTTTTACATAGTTTTAATTTTTTTTATTAAAATTAATTTTTTTAATGTTTTTAAATTATTTTAATAAACTAATATAAAAATAATATTTTAATATATTTCTAAAAAAAAAAAACACACTTTAAAATATATCTATCATTGGATTCTCAAATATCTTCTCACATTTGATCATTGATGGTCTTTGTTGGCTTAACGTTATCGAACGATTTATACATGTCTAATAAATGAATATAAACATCAAATCAAGACATGTACGAACACAAAATCATACGTTTAAATTCCCTCCGTGAGACCGATGATTAAGCTGGAATTAATTAAACTATACTATCACCGCCGGCTTTTCTAGCGTGGGTATAAAGTTTAAAACTAATTAAATTAGAGAAGGCAAAAGTTGGACACACGTGAAGAAAATGGAAATAAGTTTGAGTATCTTCGACTCAAATTTTATCATTTTCTATGTGAAAAAAGAACATTTTTATTGATCATCCGAACCGTGATTTGGACTGCGAAAAGGGGTAACACACACTCAAGGCATATTGCAAAATAATTGTAAAATATACTAAAATTACTCTTAATAATCTCTTTTATTTTTTTTGTTTTTTTAGTTGTTTTTTAAGTTATGTTTTTCATTATTTTGTTTTTGATGCCTTTAGTTTTTTTTTTGTTTTTTTTTTTAATAAATTTTTTATTTAATTTGGTCTGTTAATGTTAATATTTTTTTAATTTAATTATCAGACTTTTATGACATTGATCCCGGGTTTAACAGGTTAACTTAATTTCGTGAGTTAACCTAGATTTTTTTAATTAATTTTTTTCATTTACTTTAATTTGTTAATGTTACATTTCTTTCTATTTAGTTATCAGACTTTCATGACACATATATCAGGTTTCACGGGTTAACTAGGTTTCATGGGTTAACCCAGTTAATTCTGGATTAACTCGTCCATTTTTCATTTGTTTTTTTATTTTGTTAATGTTAAAAAAAAAATTTAGTTATCAGACTTTCATGATAAGGATCCCAAATTTAACGGTTTAATCTGGTTTGACGAGTTAACCCAGAGTTTTTTTTTGCTTTTTTTTCTTTTTAATTAATTTTTTCATTTAATTAGTTTGTTAATATTAAATATCTTTATATTTAGTTATCAAACTTTCATAACATATATCTCAAGTCTGACGGGTTAACCTGGTTTTACAAGTTAACCCAGCTAATTCTGGGTTAACTCGTCCATTTTTATTTGTCTTTTTCTTATGTTAATGTTAATTTTTTTTTATTTAGTTATCAGACTTTTATGATATGGATCCTAGATTTAACAGGTTAACCTTTTTTGACAAGGTTACCCCAAGTTTTTTTTTCTTTTTAATTAATTTTTTTCATTTAGTTTAATTTGTTAATGTTAAATTTCTTTCTATTTAATTATCAGACTTTCATGACACATATCCCGGGTTTGACTGGTTAACCTGGTTTTACGGGTTAAATGAGTTAATTCTTGGTTAACCCGTCAACTTTTTTTTCTATTTAATTATCAAACTTTCATGACATGAATCCCAAGTTTGATGGGTTAACCTGGTTTGAAGGGTTAACCCAGTTAATTTAGATTTTTTTCCTTTTTCTTCATGTTGGTTTTTTTTCTTTGTTTTTTCTTTTTAATTAATCTATTTAATTATCAAATTTTTATGACACAATCTTGCAACCAGACCCATATCCAAGGCTCTTGGATCTGGTGTTGCAGCCAGACTCACTTAAACTTAAGCCATGTAATTTTAATAATATTATAAATATTACTCTTAGATCAAGCGTTGCAGTTAGACCTAAGACTTTTAGGTATATCTTAGTAGAAAGACCTAACACTCTTGGATCTTAGACTCTTTTATATTTTTTATACAAGAAAAGAAAATTAACCCATGGGTATGCCTTTGTTTTTTTTTTTCCTTTTTAAGTCTTTTATTGTGGATTGCACAGTGCAGTCCACAGTGAAAAAGCTGATGTCTTTAGTTTTTTTTAGCTTTTTTCTTTGTTTTTTAATTATTTTTTTAATTAACTTTCTTAATATTAATTTTTCTATTTAATTATCAGACTTTTATATCACGGATCTTAAATTTGATGGGTTAACCTGGTTTGACGGGTTAACCTAGTTGATTCAGATTTTTTTTCTTCAGTAGTTTTTTTTCTTCTGGTGGGTTTTTTTCTCTTTGATTTTTTCTTTTTAATTAATCTTTTTTTTTTAATTTAGTTCATTAATATTAAATATTTTTTCTATTTAGTTATCACACTTTCATAAAACGGATCCCAGATTTAACGGGTTAACCTTATTTAGCAGGTTAACCCAGTTGATTTAGATTAGTTTTTTGATTAGTTTTTTTCTTTCAATTTCATCTTTTAATGTTGTATGCAGTCTATAGTGAAAATGCTGATGCCTTTACTTTTTTTTTCTTTTTTTTTTTATTCTTTTCATTATGGACTACATAGTGGAATCCACGGTGAAAAGGCTTGATGTCTTTTTTTTCTTTTTAATTAATTTTTTAGTTAATTTTGTTGATATTAAATTTTTTTATATTTAGTTATCAGACTTTCGAGACACGGATCTCAAGTTTGACGGGTTAAACTAGTTAATTTATATTTTTTTCCTTTTTCTTCATTAGTTTTTTCTTCTTATAGGTTTTTTTCCTTTTCCTTTTCTTTTTCTTTTTAATTAATATTTTTTTAATTTAGTTCATTAATATTATATTTTTTTCTATTTAGTTATCGACTGATGCCTTTAATTTTTGTTCTTTTTCTTTTTTTATGTTTTTATGCCTTTGACTCTGGACTGCACAATATAGTCCACAGTGAAAAAACTAATGCCTTTTGTTTGTTTTTGTTTTTTTACTTTAGAATTATTTTTTTTCTTTTAATTTGGTTTGTTTATGTTAAATTTTTTTTCTATTTGATTATAAGACTTTCATGACACGGATCTCATGTTTGACGGGTTAGCCCAATTAATTCAAATTTTTTTTCTTTTTCTTCATTAGTTTTTTTCTCCGTATAGATTTTTTCTTCTTTGTTTTTCCCCTTTTTAATTAATTTTTTTATAATTTAGTTTGTTGATATTAAAATTCTTTTTATTTAGTTATCAAACTTTCATGACATAGATCTCAGGTTTGACGGGTTACCCAGTTAATTTAGATTTTTTTTCTTTTTCTTCATTAATTTTTTTCTTCCTACAGGTTTTTTTGTTTTAACCCAATTAGTTTTTTTCTTTTTTCTTTTTTGCTTTTTTTATGTCGTTGAATGTCGACTGCACAGTGCAATCCACAGTGAAAAGACCGATGTATTTTGTTTATTTTTGGTTTTTTTCCTTTTTAATTAATTTTTTTTGTTTATTTTAGTTTGGTAATGTTAAATTTTTTTCTATTTAGTTATCAAACTTTCATGACATAGATCCCAGGTTTGACAGGTTAGCCTAGTTAATTTTGGGGTAACCCGTCAATTTTTTTTTTCTATTTAGTTATCAAACTTTCACGACACGAATCCAATGTTTGACGAGTTAACATAGTTTGAAGGGTTAACCCAATTAATTTAGATTTTTTTCTTTTTCTCCATTAATTATTTTTTTCATGTTGGTTTTTTTCTCTGTTTTTTCTTTTTACTTAATCTATTTAATTATTATACTTTTATGATACAACCTTGCAACCAGACTCATATCCAATGTTATTGGGTTTGGTTTTACAGTCAAACTCACTTAAACTTGGATCATGAAAGTTTAATATTATTATTAATATTATAAATATTACTCTTAGGTTAGACATTACAGCTAAATCCAAGACTCTTGGATATAGCTTTACAGAAAAATCTAACACTTTTAAATCTTAATATTTTTTTAATATTTTTTATGGAAAAAAAATAAGAGCAGGTTATCTAATAAGTGTACTCTACACGGAGATGGAAGAGATTTCATTATTCCTCAGAAATCATTTGAAGGAAGATAATAGCTTCTTGTTTTTTTTTCTACCGAGAGCGGCTATGTGAGTTTTGATGATGTTTAAGAAGATTCCAGGATAGGTATTTGTAGCGAAGGATGGAGATCATAAAGATGCCAACCATTTATTGTAAAATATTTATTATTGGAACTATTATATATATTAAAAAAAATGAAAGAGAAGGAGAATATACTGTTCACCTAAACATAGTTCCTATGAACAAGAATATTGTTTTCTCCTTCTTGGCCTTAAATAAAAAAGCTCTTTGCCATGTGTTAAGATAGTCTTTGCCTTGAGATAATTTTGGTGTTCTAAAATTAATTGGGAGCAGAATGGGTATTTTGTGTTTGAATTGAACAATGAATTTGCCACACTACCCTTTAAAGCAATTAATTTTTGAACTTCTACTCAGCGTTAATTTTGTATTTTCAATTAAAAATACTTAGCCTTATAATAATAAAAAAAACAAATGGGAAAATAGGGGCCCTTTTGTTTTTGGATGGCTTAAGCTTCCTCTTAACGTTTTTTCTATGAATACGTGGTGCGTACATTGATTAAAGGTCTATTTTGTCACTTGGCAACCATGTTTTTTTTTCTTTTTTCCCCTTTTTTCTCCATATTTGTGACCTGCCACCTAATTTTTTAATTTAAGCCCTCAACTTGTATTTATATAATTTTTTGTTATATTTTTGTAATAATTTATGAAATTATTTTTTTATTTTAATTTCATCTTCATTTAATTTTTTGTTTTGTTAAATTTTACTGTCATTTTTTATTGCCATCTTTTGTATTTTAAGATAACTTTTAGAGTTGCATTTTATTTTAGATTCCACCCTCTATAATTTTTTTTTTAAATAGATTTCATTCTCATTCTTTTGGTTTTTTTTTTTTTTCATTTTGCTCTACAAAACTTTCAAGAGTAGTATTTGTCGTGGGTGTGCGCCACAACATTGTCGAGAAACAATAAGGCTTTTATCGTGTCATTTGATGAGGTGTGATGTTGCTGGGAAAGAAAAAATATTTTGATTTAATTATAAAATTATAATTAATGTTCATAAGTTGCTACCTAATATTATGGTCACTAAAAACTTATGATCTGTGAGAGTATAGATAAATGACTGATTGTACAAGGAAAATTAACATCATTTTCAGTGCATCATATCTAAGATAAGCTGCATTGTTGTTTGATTATTTTTAAAGACAGGTGTTTATTTGTTGGTCTCGTTTACAATTCAAAATTGATCTCCTTTTACGAGAGACTTTCTATCTTATTGGATGAAATTCTAACCGTTCTAAAGTCAAAATTAAAGTTTTACACCTCACAGATTATTAAAGTCTACATCTAAACTCTAAAAAAAAATTGTAAAGGAGTTTTTGATATTTTAATTAAACCCTAATGGATAATCATAAACTGATTACAATATTCATTTTGTATTTTAAAACATGAGAAATAAACAATCTTTCTTTTTATGAAGATATACTTGGAAACATTTTAGGATTTGGCCGCATGAAAGAGAACAAAACATTTTTTTTTCTTTTGTCTTTTAAAAAGGGAAATTAATTTAAAAGGTTTGAGATTTTTTTTATGTTTTTTTAGAAAAGTTTTAGAGAAAACTAGGTATTTTAATAATGAATTTGTATCTTACACTGCAAATATACAACCTGATATTATATAAAATTGGTAGGAAAATATTTGAGAAAATTGCAAAAATTTTAAAAGGATTTTTGAATTTCTTTTGGATTTTTTTTGTTTTTTAATATTAGAATATATATTATTATAAACAAATAAATATTAAAAATATATGGGTTGGGCCAGTATCAACCCAACATATTTTTTATTGGGTCTGGCCCAGCTCGACCATTTAAGCTGGACTAAATCAATTTCGACCCATCTTGAAGGTTAATTAATTGTAGAACGTGATTAGTAGTTAACATTTTGCATGCAACCAAAATGGTTGCAGACTATAGAGGGGAAGAGAAGCTTGCCTAGTGTAATAGGTCGTGGCAGCGATGAGAAGGTCTGGATGGTGGCTTAGGAGGAGTTGTTGCAAGAAATGATGGTCGGTGTTGGTCATAAAGGGAAGAAGAAATGTTTTAAAGAGGAGAGAGAGAAAGATGTTCATGGTGACTATTCTAAATGCAGGGGTGGCCGACTAGTGGTTTTGGTGACATGTGATAGAGCTGGAGGAACGGGTAGTGGCTGAAAAGACACTACCTTTTCACTGTTGCCTTTTCAACCACTACCCGTTCCTCCAGCTCTATCACATGTTACCAGAATCACTAGTCGGCCACCCCTGCATTTAGAAGAGAGAATAGAGAGGAGAGAGAGAGAGACAATAAAAAATAGAAAAATTCAGGGGAGGAAGGCTAGTTTTTAGCTAACTTTGGATCCGATTTTCTTTCTTCTCTGGCCATGAAATCCATTGGTATTTATAGAATAAAAAGAGGATAATCTTGTCTTTAGAAGAAAAAAATTCTGCCCTTAATTTAGATTAAAAGAATCTCAACCGTTACATGAATTGTCAAATCTCACAATTCAAGGTTTTCTAAGTTGGTTACTTTAGGTTGGTGCCATGACCACTGTGGTGTCAATCAGCTTGAATGAACCATATGGGCTTATGGAGAAATATCATGTGAGCATTTGCAAGCAAGTTTGGTCAAATTAGATGGATATAAGACATTAAATGCACCTATAAAATAGATGACTTAAATAGTTTTTTGGGGAAGATAATGAACAGTGATGAGACAACATGTAGTCTAATCCTTTTTTCTTCAAAGTTCAATTTAGTTCTCCAGCTTTCAAATTTATTTTAATTACACCCCTAATTGACCTTGAACTTTTGATTTAATACAATTCAGCCCCGATCGAACTTCAATTTGAACCTCATATTTAGGCATCTTTTACACTTTGGTTCCTGGTTTTGGATTTATGTAGTTTAATCCCTAATTGACTGTTACACTTTCAATTTCACCCTTGATTTTTGTCACTTGCACTCTTATAGTTCGACGCATTTTGCTGGTTAGTCATTAGCTGTGAATGTTTTCAATTTGACCCCTAAACTTTAATTTTTTTACAATTTTGCCTTTGATTTCAATCAATTAATTTTGTGAAAATTAAATTTGATCAATTAAAATTTTAATCTTCTTAATTAAGCTTGAATTAAGCTCCCAAACTTAATTTTCACCAATTAATCCCCTAATAAATTTAATTTGACCCGCTTCTCAAGCCACCTCCTCTTCTTCATCATCTATATGCCACAAACTATGTTGCCTTCAAGATTTGCATGTTTGTGTTGATAAGTTGATTCTACTACCTCTCACTCAAAAATCTTTAGCCCAAGAGCAGAATGAGAAGTGGGTTGATGATGTATTGGACGGATCCCTTGGGGTCTTGGATGTTTGTAGCATGGCTAGAGATGCCTTGTTGCAAACAAAGGAATGTGCTCAGGAACTTCAATCAATCATGAGGAGAAGAAGGGGAAATGAATTTGTGTTCTCAGGTGAGATTCAGACGTACTCGACCTCTAGGAAGGTGGTAAAAAAGACAATCCACAAGGCCTTGAGTGATCTGAAAGATATGGGAAATAAATCATCTTTCTCTCCCTTCAACAAAGACCATGAAGCTGTAGCCATAGTTAGTATGCTTAAAGAAGTGGAAGCAGTCACTCTCATTGTGCTCGAATCTCTCCTGGTTTAGTGGCTGGTCCTTGGTGTCCAAGCTAATGCACCCCAAAAGAATAGCTTGTGAGGCAGAGGAAGCAGAAGTTAATGAATTTGAAAAACTGGACTCTGCATTGCACTCTCTTTTATAAGAAGACAAGCAAATCTGATAACACAGTGCCGGTCGAGAATGTGCAGCACCAACTTAAAGAATTTGACTTTAAGAAGGACTCGAAAGCCTTTACAGGCGTTTGATCAAAACTAGAGTCTCTCTTCTCAACACCTCTGTAAACTAGATGTATTTATATCTATACATGACTGAAATATATACAGAATATACATAGCATTTTCAGCAAATCTTGTCTCTATTTTCATTTGCTTATGCTTTTCCTCACAAAATTTAAAAGATCATTTAGTTTTTTAGTTCGAGTAACTAAACCTTTTGCATTTACTTTGAAGGGAAAACAATGCAGACAAATATGCCACTTATAGTTCCAATTTTTATCACCCAGAATTACAGAGAAATCTTTTTTTTTTCTTCTGACAAAAGTTCTCTTCGCGGTCAGAATCTCTAAAGGACAATTCTTTCTGAAAAATCTGAATTTAAATTATAAATTCCTACTTCTAGCTATGAACAAGGATATTTATTAAATGGATTTGTTAAGTTTAAGAAAACTTAAATAAAAAAATTAATAATTCCGTGAGTTAAATTACTGATCAAAGGAAATGATTCTCACTGATAATCACTGTTTGAATATCAAAGGCTCTAAGCTGAACGAAGGACAGTCGAACCGTGCTGCACACTTGCTGGCCTCAGAGTAGATTAAGAATTCTAACATATCATGAAGGCTGATAAATCAAGTATGTGGATCTTGCAAAGTTGTTGAGCAACAATCAGGCCTATTATTTAAGAGTTCTATAAACGACTTGCACGTTTATATGAATTTTTATTCTATCATTTAATCTTGAACAGATAAAACAAAGAGACCCCTCGTGCAAGCATGTTCTGGATAAATGGAAATTGCAGGACACTTCTATCTAGAAAATTGGTTTCAATGAGGCTTTGTTATTATCTTAGCTCTCATCCATGGAAATTGTGTTCCATTTCATTGGTTTATAAGCAAGTCATGGCGCTGTTTCATTATTCTTCAACCGTTTTTTTCTTTTATAGTTTATAATTGGAGGTTGATTTCATTTGTCATTCTGTGCTTTGAAGTTTGAAGTTTGAAATTTGTTTTTCTTGATTTTTACAGGTGCTTGGCTGCATTTTCTATTACTTCGCTTTCTAACAAGTTCTTTGTCGTTTTTTCTATAAACATAACTGAAATTCTTATAAGAAAAGGCCATGCTTGAGGAATACAATCGGGCACCAATACTCTAAAGGAGAATAAGTTGGTTCTTCTAATATCGAATTTCCTTGTCTTAGCTCATAAATAATCTGGGACCTTAATCATTTAGCACGATATGTGTTGGGAAAATTAGGAACAATCGGATACCAATTTACACAAATCAATTTAGCGGAATACAATTCATAATTCACAAGTCTCAATTCTTTCCCTCTTTGTGCAGTAAAAACAAAATCAAACAATGATAAAATATAATATATATAATCACAAAATCAATACCAAGATTTTAACATGGAAAACCCGATGCGGGAAAAACCACAGGACCGTAGTCCACCTAAAAACTTCCACTATCAACAAATAATGGGTTCACAATCATTCTTCCTCAGATTCAACTAAGAGATACAACATATATATCATTAAGAACAATTTATTCTCGGATTACAACAAGATTAAAGGAGAATTATTTGAGAAAAACTCACAATACTGACAACCCTGTTTTCTGTCAAAATGGCCAGCTTCCACATCACCAATCTTCGATCCAACCGTTCAGAATGAAGAGTTACGTGTATAGAAGCTGCTGTTAAAATCTCAGCCCGATCCAACAGTGAACGAGCTGGAAATCGAAGAAAGAACACAGACTGCTCTGCTGCCTCTTCTTCTCTCTTGGTTTTCTTCTCCTCTTTCTCTCATGGTTTTCTTCTCCTCTCTTTTATTTTTAATTCTGTCACTACGGTATCAAAACTACATTAATTTTAATACCTAGAGACAACAATTAATGTGGTGGTCCCACCATCACATGGTATGGAACCACACACAACAATATAAAAAGTAATGGCACACACATGGTAGACTCAAATTTCTTCATATCAAAACAATGAAAAATTCGATGGCTATCTTTTGGAAAGTAGAATCATCCAGCAATGGTAGCCAGTCCCTACCTGCAGCTCTGCAGCTCTTATCGTTAAGCTACAATTTGACAAGAGATACTGAAGCCAAGGATGGGGATCTTGTCTTCCTGTTTTACAACATAGGCTTCAGGACCGCCAATATTAGACACATTAATAAATCACCACTCGTATGTTGCAGATGTAATCACCACTCGTATGTTTCATTAACATTTACCATCAGTAATAGTTGAAGAGGATGGGATTCCTCATGTATTCCTCACCCCAATATATATAATGTAGATGCCAACAGATGGAAACCACGTTGAGTTGAACCAATATTTTCAATCATCAGACCTCTTCTCTGAGAAAGAAAAATGGTTGTCTCTCCAATCTGTCCCAAAACCAGCTTTCATGCTCGATCCAACAGTCTGCCCTCTAGACCACACCTAATCATTTCAGAATTTGAGGGAGATTGTTACCTGAGTGAGAGATTCACAGGCCACCTCTACATCATTTTCATTATCAATAGGCCACAAACTAAGTAGCCTTCAGGATTTGTATGATTCTGTTGATAAATTCTTACAACTGCCACTTAGACAACAAGGATTAATAGGATAACACAGGAAAAAAAGTGTTGATGAGCTCCTAGATGGATCTCTCAGGCTCTTGGACGTGTGCAACTCTACCAGGTCTTGGACGTGTGCAACCCAAAGAATACATCCACGAGCTTCAATCGGTTCTTCGCAGAAGACAAGGTCTTGGCAGCGAGAGCAGGAAATACATAGCATCCAGGAAAGTAGTAAAGAAGGCAATAAAAAAGGCCTTGAACAACTTGAAGGGCATTGAAAACAAGTATACCTTCTCTAGTGAAGACCCTGAGATTGCTACCATGATTCGCATATTAAGAGAGGTTGAGTCCATCAGTCTCGCCGTGTTCGAATCATTGCTGCCATTCATTTCTGAAGCGAAGTCACAAGCAAAGAAAAGTGGGTGGTCATTGTTTTCCAAGTTGATACAACACCAGAGAATAGCATGTGAGGAAGAAGAAACAAATGTGAATGAATTTGCAGTGGCTGATGCTGCATTGGAATCTCTTCTCAGTCGCAATACAGATGAGATGATGAATGTGCAAAAGAAGCTAAAGCAGCTTGGAGTTGTGCATTGAAGATCATGAAGATGGAATCCAAGGCCTCTTTTGCAGGACCATAAACATGATACCCCTTCATACTGAATACGTGAAATCAGTTTCATTTTTTTTCCTTCATGGTTTTAAAATATTGGGAAATAGATTAATTATGTCCATGACTTTGCGGAATCATAACAAGGAAATATACAACCATGGTGGCGAAATAAAAATAGCAATTAACAAATATAGTAGAAATGGCAACGAAAAGTATTCCAATACTAGCATATTTGGTTTTTACCAAGGTAATAAATTTATCAATACAAGCCAAAAGGGGCAGAGTATCAGGACAAAGGATCAGAATGAGCTCAAAAAAATATAAATGGAAAAAAAAAAACATCCACGGAGAAAAGTAACACAGAACGTGAGTGAGAGAGGGGATGATGAAGGGAGCCTGATGAAAGTGAAAAGAAAAGAAGAAGAAGAAGAAAGGTGGTCAACAAGTTTGAATGTGCAGCTCCCACTTTTTGATGGTTTGGCGCATCCATCGAACCATTGTTTTCTCATTTTAAGAAGAAAAAAATTGCTTCGGATTTTTTTTAATTTTTTAATATTAAAAATAAAATACATTTTAAAAAATAATATATATATATATATATATATATATATATGTCCGAACACCACTTGTATTCTTTTTGTCTCCCGCTTCATCTTACTCTGGGTAAAAAAAAAAAAGAAAAAAACTTTCGAATTGAAGCATGGTACCTGAACCAAAATTATTCGGTGCAGCTTATATTAAAATTTGACAGTTTGTTAGGTTGTTTTTTTTTTTTTGACCCACTTTTGGTTGGTGGATTATTTCAGGAGAGAGAATAATAAACATCATTTTGGCCCAAAGCTTCCTAAAACTTGAGAAGAGAGAGGAATTTGATGAAAAATAAAGGAGAAGAAAGAAAGTAATTGGTCTATCACATTACTATCACTAAAACCTTTCAAAAAAAAAAATTCCATTAAAATATTTTTGAGCTCCTATCGGGCTAAAAACATAGATTACGGTTAGGAAATCTTTTTATTTAGTTCTATTTTATATTTTTTAACTGATTTAAAGATGTTTTGAATTTATAAACTAGTTTGTTGGAGGGTTAAAGGGTGTTCATTAGGTTTTTTTATGATAAATAGGTGGAAATTGATTTTTTATCTAAAAAATAATGCCTCGACTTTTTAACCACTTATTTGGTGATTTTAATCTAGACCAACAAGCAATATGTCATTTGTCACTATACTTGAGGTGTTATCTATTTTATTTTATTTTTGAATAAAAAAATAAACAATATATTATTTATCTATTTTTTTAATTAAAAAAAAGGTCATGAGCATGGGCTTCACCTGGTAAGTCCACCCATGTTTGGCATGATTTGTTATTGTCCATGTGCATTGGGTCGCATAAGCCTTGGCATTGGCAATTTATTTTTATTTTTTGGTTTTTCTAAGCATGTCTATTTTTATTATTATATGGAAATTGTGTGGTGGTGGAAGTTGACAACTTTAGATTACTAATAAACTATATTGGTAAGATGCAATCATGCACAGTAATAACTCAGATCTTGTACATCTTCAAGATGTTTATCATGTCCCACGTATGAAAGAAAATTTAGTGTTTATAGCACAACTAATATCAACAAGCAATTATGTCTTGTTTGGTCCACATGATGTTAAAATATATCAGGATTGTGATTTTAACCATAATCTTGATCATGATGAGGAGCCAGATTAACAAATAAACTCTCTTCTATTAATCCTTGGGGAAAAAAAAGGTTCTGTTATAATTTCAAAGTTCAAATTTCAAAAAGGTTTTTGCTTCTATACAAAGAAAAAGTTGTTAAAGAAAAGCTTATTAATTTTAATGATTTTGATAAGCCTAAAGTAGTTGGAGCATATATTAAAAGGATGTTTATATGTAATGAAAAGGTCTCACCAAGTTATATAGAAGAAAATAGCAATGATTCTGATCTTAATGAAGAAGATAATTCTAAATCTCCAATATCTTTAAAGAATTGTTCAAAAAATATACAAGAACAAAAGTTGGACGCAAAGCTAGAGTAGTCATTTACAAAGATGAATGTTGTTGTTCTAGTTAAAAAAATTATTCATAACAGTTATCCTTTTAGGAGAAGAGTTTTAGTGGCTAGAAACTTTCCTCTACTTTATGGATCCAATGCTCCATCTCTTAACAAGGAAGAAGGTGTTGTGCAGAAAAAATGTTTAGGTTTAGTGAAAGAAAATTTTATGGCTAATAATGTTAAGGGTAGAAGCTTCAAGAGAAAATTTTCAAATCTTTATGATGCTAAAAATGCATAATTAAAAGATTTAATTGATAACATTAAAGGTAAGCTACAAGAAATCAAAGGCGTGCAAACTTAAAAGTCAATCTCAGTTGAAAAAGCTATGAATCTAGTTGAAGGCTTGGAAACACGCACATGATTTAGAAGAATGCAATTGATGTTGAGCACAATGGTGAAACTACCTTTGCCAATGTCAAAGACATTTATGTTTGGTAATGATGGAATACATATAACATTAACATTATTAAGGCAGGATGTCATGAAGATAAGGAAAAAATGGAAGAATGATGACAAATGATATTGAGGGTAAGTACTAGAGTTTAATATCAATTAGGATTTAGATTCATAGGATTTAAAGTTTGTAAAAGTTCTAATATTGTTAGAACTCTACAATATTAAAATTATTATCTATTGGAGTTTTATTATTGTTAAGAGTTAGCTAATTAATTATTTTTTATCTTAGTTAGATAAGGATAAACCTTAAATAAGAATAAGAATCTTAATATAAGTAGGACTTTTAAGGCTATATATAGTCACATTAAACATTCAGAATTATAAATAAAAAAAAACATATAAAAATAATAAAGTGAAAGTATTAGTTGTTGTGTTTTTCTTATAACAAAACCAACATGAGTTTTGTTCAACATATAATGGATAAATCAATCATGATTATCTCTTTTCTTTGGCTAATTGCTTGGTGATTGTTGGGTTTGTTATGTATATAGGAGGACCTAGATAGGATCGACCTAAAGGTCCATTGATTAGTACTTAAAAATGCATTTTTATCAAGGTTTTATATTATTATTTTGCACTCGAAGTATCAATAACTCCTTAACTAAAGCATGTTTTATAATAACATATCTAATAATATAAGATACCTTTAATTTATGGTAAATGTTCATTTTAAATGCAGGCCTATCATATAAATGAAAGGATTTATTGATGAATTTAAGAACTGGAATTAAAAGGACAAAGAGATGACCAAACTTAAAAAAGAGATCTCGGTGCAATCCAAACTGGCACACTATTCAGTAATTAGGTCATATCTAGAGCTGTAGATCTCATATTTAGATCTATTTTATATGGATGGAAAGGTAAGACATAGGCCTACAACTTTCATATGGAGCCCAAGATCTAAAAAGGTCATTTTCAAGTTCAAATTGTAGCAACAACAAAGAAGTCTGAATCTGTCTTCCAGCCCGAGCACTGTTCAGTGTTTGGTCCATATCTAAAGTTCTAGAAGTCCAAATGAGCTGAATTTTTTACACAAGAAAGCTGAGATAATTTCCTACAACTTTTATGTTTAAAGTGGCTCTAATTTTAATATTATCAATGACTTTTTGAGCAGACAAGAGAAAATAAGAATTGTCACCAAGTCAAGAGTTGGTCACCTACTCATCAATTAGTCATCAAATCAATAGTTTCCAATTTTGGCCTATAAAAGGAGGCATTTGCCATTCATTTAGGCATCTTGTTTCCAGATCAAGATCATGCTCTTGCTTTCTCTCTTTGTATTTTTTGTAATGTTTATGCTTTGCTTTCATTAATATCAAGTTTATGCCTTTCATTTCCTTTCATTTACTTAGTTAACTCTTATCTTATTTATGTTCTTATTTTGTTTATTTATTTTTCTTTCTTTCATTATGTCTAACTAAGTTTATTATGTCAAGGTGAAAAGGTTACACTAATGGTGTAAGAATAAGTATAGTGTAAACTTAATATGGACTTTAATGTTTGATACTAACATGTTTTGTATTTGTTATCTTGTTCACTTTTTAATACTTTACTTGTTAAATAACTAATCTTGATTTATGTTGTATAACACTTGGTACAACAAATGCTTGCCACTTTCATAGCCCATACTATATGGTATAACCGACACCTGAGCTATGAAAGGAACTTGATTTATTGTTAACATAAGTTATAATCATGAATGCTTGACGAGATTTATAAGTATTAGAATTAATCGAATAAGATGACTAATGTAATCATGTTAATAATCTATAATCTGATTGGAACCTCCTTTGTATGTGGTTTTCAATTGAATAATAAGAGTTTATACTATACTTGTTTGACATACCATTAATGAAACCTCTAACATTGACATTTATTATTATCATTGTTTAATCTTTACATTAATATTCCATCTCGAAGTTCTCATCTTCTTCTTCTTCTTCTTCTTCTTCTTCTTCTTCTTCTCCTTCTTTTTCTTTATTATTATTATTAGTAGTAGTAGTAGTAGTATTAGTATTAGTATTACTACTACTACTACTATTACTACTATTATTGTTATTGTTATTGTTGTTGTTGTTATTGTTGTCATCTATAATTTATACAATTAACCTCCATGTGGTTCGACCCCGGTCTTGCCGGGTTATTTATTACTTCGACACTCCTGCACTTAGGAGAAGATATCAATCTTTTCGTCGTGTCATCCATTCTACTGGGTTATTTTTTCAAGAGGAAAATAGATTGCAAACTCAAATTTAAACCATCTACCTCGTATCCATGTGCTGATGAGAAGCTATATTATGTTGAGGTCTTATCCAACTCACATGGTAAGTTCAGGACTCTAAGGCTTATTTGACCATAGCTAGTGATTATGTTTTTCTATTGATAAATTAAAATTTAAAGGGCCTTAAAAACCCTTTCACAAAGCTTAAAAATAAATTTTTATGGGTTAGGACTACCAAATCAGAGCCTAACTACTATTAATGGGTGTACGCCTATTTAGGAATACACTTAGCTGGTGCTGAGTGTGTTGCCCATACCTTTAGTGTTAGGCATGCACCCTAGCATCCACATATATAGGCTCGAGCTACCACGCTCGAGCCTAACATGTTTGGATTTAAACAGCGTCTTTAGATCAATTTTTCATCTCTACTAGGACTAGACATTTTTTTCAAGCCTAACACCCTCTTAAAAATCTTTTCAGGACCTCATGGGAGTCCCTTAATATTTTATATTGATCCGATATATATTATTTTAAGTAGAATACAACTCAAAATATCATAAGAGAGAAATTACATTTTAGCCCTTCATCTTCATAAAGAGACAAGATTCATGAGCTATAAATACACCATGAATCCTTCAAATTTCAAGTTCACAATCTCTTCATTCTTAATATTTTCATCATATATATTTTCAAAGCCTGTGTTTTTAAAATATCATTATATTTTATCTCTTTACAAAATTATTGACTTAAACATCTAAGAGTCCCCGCATCCATCAAAGTAAATCTTTTGCAGGTATCAACTATCAACCACTTAAACTTTCCATTTCAGGCAGCCAAACAAATTAGCTAGGAAAAATAGATCAAATTACTTAAATTAAAATATTAATTAATTATCCAACACGTCAGTTTTATTTTTAAACATCTTGAATTTTATGAATTTTTTTTTATAATGATCATTAATTTCTTTCTCAATTAAGTGCTTGATTTAACTATAATTTTAATTGATTAAATTAGATCTTTGCATTGAGTTTATTTTAAAAAAAAAAAATTATATGGGATACAGGAACTATAATTATGGGCTATGTGGAGATGCTTTAAAGTTGAACCTACTAAAAGAACCAGAAGTTGAAACCGATCCATTGATATCCTTCAAGGTATCTCTCTGGTTTTGGATGGCCGCGCAATCTCCAAAACCCTCATGCCACGATGTTGTCACCGGAAAATGGACACCAACCAGTGAGGATTTGGCAGCTGGTAGGGTTCCAGGCTATGGGATGATAACAAATATCATCAACGCTGGCGTGGCCTAGAATATGGCAGGGACCGGAAGGAGATGAGATACAAGCAAATAAGGATCGCATTGGTTTCTATGAGAGATACTGTGGCTTGTATGGAATTGACCCTAGCGACAATCTCGATTGCTACTGCCAAAAGCCATTTGGCAGTGGACCCTTGACGTTGTAGGACACTATGTAATCAGATATGTTGTCGAAGCTATATAACTATCTCTGTATGCTTCAAATAAATGAATTTCAAAGCCCAAAGTATGCTTTTGGCTTTTGTACTTTCTCTATCTGAAAACTATTTTAAAGTTGAACGGACACTGTGTAAAATGATGCTGAAGCTATGTCTATAAGATTGAAATTAACAGAAAATATATAGGGTTGGGGTTTTCACTGCAGCCCAAAACACTGATCTTTTCCACGTGACAAAATGCTCTTTATACAAATCATTTTGGGTATTTTGATCTTTTACTTCTTTTTTTTTCTTATACGATATAATAATTGAATGACCTTTAAAAGTAAAATTTTAATACAACTATTTCAAGGGTTTTTTGAACTTTTTCTTTTGGAGTGCACAATAAAAATACTTTATTCTCCTTTTTGTCAGATTTTTTTAACTTTGCTTCAAGGGTATTTTTGTATTTTAAAGTAGATTTTTTATTATATTTGTGTTGAGCTAGGATTTTTTTTATATCTTTTAACTTTATTCTTCTTATCCTCTTAATTACTATTTTTTTTAATCATTTTGTTTTTAAATTACATTCCTTAGATTTGGTTCAATTCAATTTGTTCTAATTTGATTCTTATTATTTTGATTTTTTTATTTTATCCTCAATTATTTTTTATTAATTTTTTTAATTTCAATTCTTTGAGTTTTTTTTTTTTAAGTTATCATAATATGAAGTAGCTTCTTCAAACTGAACATCTCTTGATATAAATAACTTTCTAAAAAAAGAATGATAATATTTATATCATTTCTTGGTTAATGAATATCCCAAAAAAATACACTTAACATCCCTTAAATAAAATTTATCATAGTTTGAAACTTGAAAATACTCAAAATAAATGTAGCTAAATACTCTCAAATAAGATGAGTCAAATGTTTGGTTTTGCAGAGCTTCAAAAAGGGGTTTAAAAATCAACACTCAACTTGATAGCTGATTAATAATATATAGAAATATATACAGCAAATACCACTTTTTAAGATCAAAAATATTTAGAAACATGTATTTATATCATTAAGGTTTAAGTTTTTTCTAATAAATTTTTATTTTTAGGTTCAGCTACCCCCATATTGTTAAGGGTGTACCAAACTAGTTAGACTGATGCAAAATTTCTTGAGAAATTAATAGTGTTGTTTTTTTAGACTTGTATTCAATATCATTGTTAGATCGAAGAATTTTAAATTTCATGGAAAATTGAGTCATGATTAGCATATAAAAAATTTAAAACCATTCACAACCTTACTCTTGAATTTTAAAAGATAGAACCATGTAACACAAGAGAAATTATCAACTAAAGTAATAAAATACTTATAATCATCAAATGATTCAATATTTGATCCCCAAACAAACATCACAGCATACAAGTTTAAACATCCTTTTAGCTATAGAAAAAGAAGACATAAATGATAGTCTAGTAAATTTAGATAAATGACATGTATCATAAGTGATGTTTGATGAGAATAATTTTAAAGGAATCTGCTAAACGTTGATGCTATAAAACTTGATCCTAATAAAAAAAAAATGAGTAGAAACTTGAAGATGCTTATTGCTCTAACAATTGCTCGAAAAATAATAAAGTCCTTGAAAAAGAAAACCTTCGCCAATAATGGTCATCTTGGTGATGAAGTCTTAATAAATAACTTGATGAGAATTAAATATAAAACAACAATTTAAAGTCTGAGTGAGTTTATCAATAAAAAGCAATTGAAATGGAAGAGAAGGAACATACAAAACCAAGGATTCTACAATTTTAGAAATTAATTTAATCATTTCTTTACTTTTAACAGACACATGTTTTTTTAATTGCATTAGAATGTACATGAGAATAGAACATTTTTCAAAATGATATAAACCGGTCACTTTGTTTGTTATATGATTAGTGACCCTAGAATTAATGACCTAAAAATTTTGCACAGTTAATTTTAAATGCAATCAAGATATCTTTTTATATTTTTTTTGTAATAGATGAGTAGAGTTTACTAGAAAATTAGATGAGCAAAGTTTACAGGAAACAGCAAACTTACCAAGAATCTTCTTGTGGAATCAAAATTTCAATTTGACAAAATAAGAACACCCTTCTCCTGAAGATATACAGCAAAATCATTATGAAGAGTAGCCGAGTTGGTAGAAAAATTTACCACATCACTAGGAAAAGAAATAGTGGAGAGAGCAGCAACATGAGCTTTATGTTCATATCCTTTTTGAAATCCCTTCTCTTTTTCAAACTTAGGAGAAGAATCAGTAGGTGAGCAGCAATTGTCACAGCTCTTAGATAGTTAAGCTCATTCAACAATACAAAGCCTAGAGGCTGACTAGGATTTGGTTCTCCTTCCAATGTGTTAGAAGGTTTGTTCATGCCATCAATACTATCAGATTTAGAAGTGTTTTCCATAAGAATCTTAAACAAAAAACAGAACAATAGGAAATTGCTCTGATGCCATGAAGAAAACTACAAGAACAGGATTTTATTCATTCTCTGTTACAATTGTAATTCATTGCATGTGCATAATACAAGTTCTAAATAGGGAGGATACTAACAATCTTGGCATATCTCCTATCTTTATCATATCTACAATCATAATCCAAGCACCTAATTTATATAACAAATAGCAATAATATCGGCAACAATTTAGCTTTCCTTCAATACGTATTGATTACAGCTGAAACAAGGTAGATTCAATAAAAAGTTGGTTCCTGTAATATAAAATTTCCTGTCTCGGCTCCTAAACAATGTTGCAACTTAATCATTGAGCACCAATGGCACTCACATGATAAACTCAAATCTGTTTATATGGGAAGATATAAAAAACCAGATGCCTGTCATTCAGTTAGGGGGAAAACGGAATCATCCAGCAATATTATCTAAACTTCAGCTCTTATCGCTATGCTACAATTTGGCGAGAGATACTGAAGCCAAGGATGCGGATCTTGTCTTCGTGTTTCTCAACAGAGATTTCAGGACTATCAGCATTGTATGCATTAATAAATCACCACCCGTGTGTTGCAGATGTATACTAGTATTCAATTCAAGAGAGCTATGATTTAAAACTGCAAATAATTATATTTTCATGGAATGCTGAATTAGTGGGCAAGAGACATTGCGTGGACATCGGGGATGCCATTTTTCAGAAACATGTTACCGCCATTAATAGTTGAAGAGGATGGGATTCCTCATGTCTCCTCACCCCAATATATATGCAGTAGATGCCAACGGATGGAAACCACATTGAGTTGAATCAATATTTTCAATCATCAAACCTCTTCTCTGAGAAAGAAAAATGGTTGTCTCTCCAATCTGTCCCAAAACCAGCTTACATGCTCGATCCAACAGTCTACCCTCTAGACCACACCCAATCATTTCAGAATTTGATGAGCATGTTAGCCGAGTAAGAGATTCACAGGGTACCTCTACATCATTTTCATCCTCAATAGGCCACAAACTAAGTAGCCTTCAGGATTTGTATGATTCTGTTGATAAATTCCTACAGCTGCCACTTACACAACAAGGATTAGCAGGAGAAAACGATCAGAAATGTACTGATGAGATCCTAGATGGATCTCTCAGGCTCTTGGAAGTGTGCAACTCTGCCAAAGATGCACTGTTGCAATCAAAAGAATACATCCGCGAGCTTCAATCGGTTATTCGCAGAAGACAAGGATGTCGTGACAGTGAGATCAGGAAATATATAGCATCCAGGAAAATAGTAAAGAAGAAAATTACAAAGGCCTTGAAGAACTTGAGGGGCATTGAAAACAGGTGCACCTTCTCTAGTGAAGACCCTGAGATTGTTACCAGGATTGGCATGTTAAGAGAGGTTGAGTCCATAAGTCTCGCCGTGTTCGAATCATTGCTGGCATTCATTTCTGAACCAAAGTCACAAGCAAATAAAAGCGGGTGGTCATTGGTTTCCAAGTTGATACACCACCAAAGAATAGCATGTCAGGAAGAAGAAACAAATGTGAATGAATTTGCAATAGCTGACGCTGCATTGGAATCTCTTATCAGTTGCAAAACAGACAAGATGATGAATGTGCAAAAGAAGCTAAGCAGCTTGGAGTTGTGCATTGAAGATCTTGAAAATGGAATTGAAGGCCTCTACAGGCGCATGATCAAAACTAGAGCCTCCTTTCTCAACATTTTCATTTAGTAGCCTGAAAAATCATTGAAAATCATGCTTTGTATACTTGTGAATATTTTTTTTACACTAGTTCACAAACTTAATATCAAACTTACACGTGTCCCTTATGATGTGTTTCCTCGTAGTTTTTCACAACATCCATCCTTCAAAACTTATGACTCTCATTCTCTTAATAACAAAATATCAAACCTGATAAATCCAAACTTGTTTGTAAAATAATTTTTATTTAGATCTGATATGGAAAAATAAATAAATTAAAATATATCTTTTATTATTAATAAAAAATACTCATGAAATTTTAAAAAAAAATTGTTAATTTCTGACATGCTAAAATCTAATGGTGTATTTATATAGATAAAAGTTTGTATTTTGGTGTGTGAACTTAGAGATTAAAAGTTTGTATTTATATAATAAGAGTCTCATTAAATTCCTATTAATATAATTCAAAAGTTGTTAATTTAGGAAATATTAATAAGGGAGTTAACTTTATTGGGCTAAATATTAAAGTTCTTGAAAAAAACTAAATCCCATGAAAAAACATAATTTTAAAATTATCTCACTCCATACATTTTACATAGTTTTTTTTATGTTAATTTGCATGAAACAATACAGCCAGCAAAATTTGAATTTGAGTAGTCAATTGCTTCTAGATTATTTATTTACCTAGATACAAGCATGTAGTCTTTGATCTCTTGAAGATACTTTATTATTTTCTTGACAGCTCTACAGTGGTCTATATCTAAATTACTCTGATATCGTCCTAACATTCCCACAACAAATACAATGTCAGGCTATGTACAAACCTAAGCATACATTAGGCTCCCTATAGCATAAACATATAGAATGTTCTTCATTTATTCCCTTTCAATATCATTTTTCGAATATTGGTTCAAATTGAACCTCTCACCCTTTACAATAGGAGTTACATTGATGAACAATCTTTCATTTGAAATCTCTCTAAAACTTTATTCTTATAGGTTTCTTAAGATAAACCTAAACTGACTTTAAATTTATCTCTATAGATTTTAATGTCAATGATATAAGATGTCTTACTTATATTCTTCATGTCAAAAATAAAAATAAAAAGAAATTGTTTCACCTTATACAACAAACCCTTATCATTGGTTGCCAATAGAATATCATTCGTGTATAAAATAAGAAAACAATTCTTACTCCAATCGACTTTCTAATATATACATTGATTCATGATGTTTTCTACAAATCCAAATAAAGAAACTACATCATAGAATTTAAAGTACCATTATTAGGATGCTTGTTTTAAATCATATATGGATTTCTTGAGCTTACAAATCAAATGATTACCATCACTAAAGAAGAATCCTTCAAGTTATTTCACGTAAACCCCGTCCTCTAGATCTGCATTGAAAAATACAGTTTTCACATTCATTGGTTGTTTTTCCAAATCAAAATGTGTTATTAATGCCAAAATAATACATAAAGAATCTTTTTTAAATATAAGGAAAAAATTCTTTATGCAATCAATTATTTCCTTTTAAGTGAATTATTTACAATGGGTCTTATCTCGTATCTTTTAATGATACCCAATAAGTCTATCTTTGTCTCAAAATTTCATTTATATCCAATGGCTCTTGCATTATTAAGCAACTCAACAAGATCCAAGCCTCCATTACTTTTCATAGAATTCATCTTTTCATGGCATTACACTATAATTCTAATTTTTTGCAACTTATGGCATGTGAAAATGATTTAGGATTGTTTTTAGCTCCAATATTATAATTAAATTCTTATAGATATATAACATAATTATTAACAATTGTTGATATCTTTGTTATAGTATATTTTATAATGTTGTACCATCATCTTCTTAAGAAGTATTTGGCTTAATTGGTTGTTCAT
Source organism: Populus pruinosa (assembly GCA_026413675.1). Taxonomy (NCBI): domain Eukaryota; kingdom Viridiplantae; phylum Streptophyta; class Magnoliopsida; order Malpighiales; family Salicaceae; genus Populus; species Populus pruinosa. The sequence continues at coordinate 27,560,142 of CM048595.1, forward strand.
AAGTTCTTGGTAATGCTTGAATTGCCTAATCCATTAGGAATGTTATCAAAAGCTTATGAAACTTTAATTTTTGATTATTCAACACTAATTTGTAATTGAGAGATATTACAAACAATAACCAATCTATCACTAAATATAAAAGGTTGTGATTATGAATTATCCTTTTTAGAAACTACGTTTATGATTGGATCACTCTCATTGATCAAGTCATTTTCAAGAAACTTTGTAGTTCTTGATTCCATAATTTTGGTGTTGTGAATTGGACAACAAGATAAGTATCTTTTAGACCTTTTAGCATATCCAATGAAATACTCATTAATAGTTTTTTGGGTCTAGTTTGTTTTTTATGGATTATAAATTTTTAATTTAGACAAGCATCCTTAAACATGTACATGTCACAAACTTAGTTTCCAACCTTTTAATAACTCAAATGGTGTTTTTGGAATTACTTTGATTGAAATTCAATTTAATATGTACATTATTGTTTTTAGTGGTTTATAGGATTTAGATAGATTGGAGTTGTTAAGCATACTTTATACCATGTCTAATAATGTTTAGTTTCTTCTTTCTACTACATCATTCCGGTATGGTGAATCAAGCATACTGTATTGGACAACTATCTTATTTTATTTAAGAAACTTTGCAAACAAACCAAGTGTTTGTCCATCCTTTAGATATGTACCATGATATTCTTCACTTCTATCTAATATCATAATCTTAATTTGTTTCTCACATTGTTTCTCTACTTCATCCTTAAAAATCTTAAAGGCATCTGATGTTTTGTTCTTGTTATAAAGCAAGTAAAGATGTATGTATCATGAGTAATAATCTATAAAAGAGATAAAATATTTTTGAACATATGAGTCCATGTTTGGACTATATATATATCAATAAAAAAATTTCACTTTATTTTTTTTAATGCAATCCACACAAGTTTCAAAATTAGTAAAATAAAAAATACTAAGTATCTCATCATTTATTAATCTTTTAATTCTCTATATAGAGATATGTCATAATCTTTGATGCCATAACATAGAAGAATCCTCATTAATAACACATATTTTAATGCTAGAGTGAACATGTATTGAACTATAAATGGTATTATTTTGTAAATTAATGCAATAAAGATCATTAGATAAAATATCTTTCCAACACAATCATATTTATAAAATAAACTGAATGTTTTTAAAAGCTTAATAGAATATTCAAAAAGTACAAGTTTTAGAACTGAAATCAAGTTTCTAGAAAAACTTGGAACATAAAAGGTCATTTCCAACTCTAAAACAAAACCATTACTTAGAATTAAATAACATGTTCTTATAGCCTTTACATGTGAACACATCTTTTTTTCTAGATAGATGTTTTGCTCACTTCCTACTGGTTTCTTTAGGTTTCGCATATCTTTCAAGGTATTTGAAATAAAGATTGTAAAATCATAATCAATCCACTGTATGTTATAATTAATATAAACCATATTAGATTTACAACAAATAAATGAGATTAAAATACCTTTCTTTTCAAACCATTTCTAAAATTTAGCGTATTTCTTCTTCATATGTCCTTTCTTTTTTATAGAAGAAACATATGGATTCCTTCTTAATGTTAACTTAAGAAGGCATTTTGTCTCTCCCTGTCTTATGAGCTTGAGTTTTTTCCTTCCCCTGCATGGCCAACATTACACTTTCTCCTAGTTTCATAATCAACCTCTTTCTTTTAAACACACATGGTCATGAGTTTATTGATAACCATTTATCTTTACGTGTGTCATACAAGATTTTAAAGGTTTCGTATTGTTGTGGGTGAGTATTCAAAATATAGTGCATAAGGAAGGATTCTAACATTTCAACCTTAAGATTCTTCAATTGAGCCATAATGTCCCTCATCTACATGATGTACTCGTGCACACCTCTCACACTAATAAGTCTCATGAATGAAAACTTCATAATTAGGGTGTTTTTTAGTATCTTATCTGATGTGATGAATTATCATCAATGTTTTTAGCAAATCATAAAAATTAAAATTAAATGACCCAAAGAAAAATAAAATAGATAGCCTAATTGAATGATTAGAAATTATTTTTTCTAATTATTTATAATCATATAAAGCATTAAAACAACCTATAAAATAAAAACCCCAAATTTTATTTATTTATTTATTTTTCACAAATGATTTTCAATTTATTCTTATGTTATTGGGCATGTTTATGGCAATTATTTTCTTTGCTACTAGACACCATATTAAAGCTCATTCCATCATTAATTCAATTTAAGAATCAAGGTTGTTCTTAAGATTTTCAAGCAAAAAAATACTGCAGAATAAATAAAAAATCAATTGACCATGAAACTTTTCCATGAAAAATATAATTGAACAAATTAATTTATTTATTTGAGCACAAAATTCCTAGATAAATATATTAATGTAGATATCAAGATAGAGGTATTACAGGCTCTGATATTGACTATTAAATTTGATACATCTAAATATATTTCTAAAACAATTTGCATTTAGATTTGATATGAAAAAATAAAAGCAACAAAATATTTCTTGTTATTGATGAAAAATACTAATGAATTTTTTTTTTGTTGGTATTTCTAAGTTTTTACACATCCAAATTTAATAGTATATTTCTATAGATAAAAATCTATATTTCAGTGTGGGAACTTGGAAGTTATCTCAGACTCATGAAATTAAATATTAGGGCAGAAATAACTGCTATACTACTAAATTTTCATGGGATTAACATTAGTATTGTTGCTGTCAAGACTGCATTGTCTCAACAGGCAAAATTTGTTGCAATAGGTGATTACTGGCCTCCAGTAATATCTAAATTCTAATGTAGCAGAGAGGCATCAACAAATCATTTATGCGGATCTTGCCTGCCTGTTGAGCGACAATCAGACCTGTGATTTAAGAATTTTATAAACGACTTGCACGTTCACCTGAATTTTTATATGATCATTTGATTTGCAAAACAAGTTCACTCGTGCAGATGTCTCCAGGCCACTTCTATCAAGGAAAGTGGGATCGATGCTGCTCGTGTGCGGTACTATACCTTGTCTTCTGTTAATGGGCTATAGTGGTTGTCTTGTGAGTTGGAGATGTGTTGGTGGAGGAGACATTGACAAACATAGCTGATATGGATTCAGAACTGAATCGAAATAATGTTAGTGAGATTCCTCGTCTTTATAAAGGCAGTGCAAACGCAAAGGAAGGCAAATTGCAAGACTGACAATTCACTTTCACATGCTTTAGTCTCTCCCCATTGAAGAAGAAAAATGGCTGCTTCTTCTAACCACAAAAACAGCTTCCATGCTCGCTCTAACAGTTTGCCCTCTAGAGAAAACTCAATCATCACCCAACTTGATGAGCATTTGTGCAGATTGAGGGCTTCTGAAGATGCCTCTACGTCATCATCCTTCAGCGGCAAACTGAGTAGACTTCAGGATTTGCATGACTGTGTCAACAAGGTGCTTTTGTTACCACTCACCCAACAAGCCATAGCCCAAGAGAACAATGAGAAATGTGTTGATGAGCTGTTGGATGGATCTCTTCAGGTCCTGGATTTGTGTAATACTGCAAAGGATTCCTTGTTGCAAACAAAAGAATGCATGCACGATCTTCAATCCATTTTACGCTGAAGAGGTTATGGTGAAATTGCTCTCACAATTGAGGTTAAGAAATACCTGGCCTCTAGGAAGGTAGTGAGAAGGGCACTTCACAAGGCCTTGAAGGTTATGCAAAACAAATGCACCTTCACCACCTTTAATGGAGACCATGAAACCACAACCATGTTTAACATGTTGAAGGAGGTTCAAACAACCTCTCTTGATGTAACGGAATCCTTGCTCTTCTTCATCTCCGGGCCAAAGACGAAGTCTGTTGGTTGGTCATTAGTCTCCAAGCTGGTGCACGACAAAACAGTTGTGAGGTTAATACTTAATTAATTTAAGTATATTCATTAATTTAGTGGAAGATAAAATTAATGGTAGACAAAAATTAGTGGAGTATTAGTGGAAGATAAAAATTAATGGAGATAAATTATTGATATAATTTATACTATAATTTATGGTCTTTGTCCCCTCACTCTTCCTATAAATAGGCAATGCCTCCAAACTTGTTATTCATACCAAAGAAGAGAAGTGAAGAGTAGAGAGAAGAGAGAGTAATCCTACAAAATTGTGAGGTATTTGTGAGAGAGTAAGTGAGGTGTTTTCTCCTAGTAATAGAGAGATTTTAGTTGTTCTCCTATTACTTGAGAGAGGTTGTAATTCTCATATTACTTAGAATCCTTCTATACTTGCTTGTGGACATAGCCCAAATTAGATGAACCATGTAAATTCTTGTGTGTCTCATTTCTTATTTTATCCTATTCCTTGCCTTTTATCTTGTCGGGTTTGCATGCCAGCGTTCTAACAGTGGTATCAGAGCCTTTTGGTTGGTGTTGTTAATACACAAAAGTTATTCGTGTATACAGTTATTATTCACGTCTACGACACTATTCACCTATACGGCACTATTCGTTTATACGATACTATTTACATTGTTACTGTTGGTGTATATAGAAAAGAAGTGTGGTGATTAAATACAATCAAGAAGTTCTGTTTAAGGAGATTGGGTTTTAAGCGGGACCGTTTGTGACCCCTCCAATCTTTCCTGGGAACTTACTTAGTGAAGTATTATTCACACGATACTATTTATATATACGTTGCAGATCAGTGAAATAGTAATAGTTGAATAGATCTCGGTGAATATAATGGCAGCAAAATACGAGATTGAGAGGTTTAAAGGGAGCAATTTCTCACTATGAAAAATGAGAATCAAGGCAATTTTAAGGAAAGACAATTGCTTGGCAGCAATTGGAGATCGACCCGAGGAAATCACTGATAATACAAAATGGAATGAGATAGATGGCAATGTTATTGCTAACATACATTTAGCATTAGCCGATGAAGTATTATCAAGTGTGGCGGAGAAGAAAACAGCTAAGGAGATATGGGAGACTCTAACAAAGTTATACGAGTCTAAGTCTTTGCACAACAAGATTTTCTTAAAGCGGAGACTTTATACCCTTCGAATGGCAGAAACCACGTCGGTGACTGACCACATCAACACAATAAGAACTCTATTTTCACAACTCACTACGTTGGGTCAACAAATAGAAGAAAATGAACGTGCAGAGCTTCTACTTCAAAGTCTTCCTGATTCGTATGATCAACTTATTATCAACTTGACAAATAATATCCTCTTAGACTATTTAGTCTTCGATGATGTTGCAGCCGCTATCTTAGAAGAAGAAAATAGGCGCAAAAACAAAGGAGACAGAAACAGTTCAAACCAAGCAGAGGCGTTGTTGGTGTCAAGAGGAAGATCAACGGAGCGTGGCTCCAGTGGGAGTCAAAGGCAGTGGAGGTCCAAATCAAGAAGTAAGAAGACTGTGAAATGCTACAACTGTGGCAGAAAAGGGCACTTCAAAAAGGATTGTTGGTTTAAAAAGGGTATAGAGAATACTGTAGAGTCATCAAAACCTCAAGGATGTGTTGCAAGCACCTCTAAAAATAGAGAGATTTTATATAGTGAAGCAGCAACAATCTCTACAGATAGAGAAGAGCTTACTAAGGTCTGGCTAATGGATTCAGGAGCAACATGGCATATGACTCCTAATCGAGATTGGTTCCATACATATAAACCCATCTCTGGAGGCAAAGTGTTCATGGGTAATAATCATGCTTTAGAGATTGTTGGCATTGGCACCATCAAATTGAAGATGTATGATGACTTAATTCATACTATTTCAGAAGTGCGACATGTGAAAGACTTAAAGAAGAATCTTTTATCCATAGGATAATTTGATAGTCTTGGCTGTAATATTCGAACAGATAATGAAATTATGAAAATCATCAAAGGAGCACTGGTGGTTTTAAAGGCAAGAAAGACAGTTGCAAATATATTTGCTTTAATGGGAGAAACACATCTTGAGGCAGAAGCATCAATCGCATCAGCCAATCCTGTAGAAGAGAAGACAATGATGTGGCATCAAAAACTAGGTCACATGTCAGAGAAAGGTTTAAAGATTCTCTCTGATCAGAAGTTACTCCCTAAGCTTACAAAGGTTACTTTACCTTTTTGTGAGCACTGTGTTACAAGTAAACAACACAGGTTAAAGTTTGGCACATCAACAACTAGGAGCAAATACATCTTAGACTTAATTCACTCTGATGTTTAGCAAGCACCGGTTGTATCCTTGGGAGGAGCAAGATACTTTGTATCATTCATAGATGACTTCTCCAAGAGATGTTGGGTGTATCCAATTAGAAGGAAGGCAAATGTGCTTACAGTCTTTAAAACTTTCAAAGCACGAGTGGAACTTGAATCTGAAAAGAAGATCAAGTGTTTGAGGACTGACAATGGAGGAGAATATACTAGTGATGAATTTGATAACTTCTGTCAACATGAAGGTATCAAAAGGCAGTCCACAACGGCATACACACCACAACAAAATGGAGTGGCAGAGCGGATGAACAGGACTTTGTTAGAAAGAATAAGAGCAATATTGAAGGCTGCAGGTCTAGGAAAGTCATTCTGGGCAGAAGCACTCAATACCGCCTGTTATGTAATAAATCGATCTCCATCAACTGCAAATGAGCTGAAGACACCGATGGAGATGTGGACTGGAAAACCAGCTGATTATTCTCAATTGCATATATTTGGAAGTCTTGTGTACGTGATGTACAATACACAAGAAGTTAGCAAACTGGATTCAAAATCCAGAAAATATGTATTCTTGGGATATGCTGATGGAGTGAAGGGGTATCGCTTATGGGATCCCACTGCCCACAAGGTAGTCGTCAGTAGAGATGTCATATTTGCAAAAGGTAAAATGCAAATGGAGGAAGATAATAGCATTTTAAAGGAGACTACAGCAGTCTAGATGGAAAATACTCAGAATAATACTTCTTTTGAAGCTATATCAAATCATGAAGAGCAAGAAGAAATAAAGTCTGAAACTCCTGAAGTTCGACGGTTGACTCGTGAAAGAAGACCACCGGTCTGGCACTCAGAATATGTTACTGAGAGTAACATTGTATACTGTCTTCTAACAGAGGATGGAGAACCATCAACTTTCCACGAGGCTATCAAAAGCACAGATGTATCTATATGGATGACAGCAATGCAAGAGGAGATTGAAGCTCTGCACAAGAATAATACTTGGGATCTTGTTCCACTACCACAAGGAAGAAAGGCCATTGGAAATAAATGGGTTTACAAGATAAAACGTGATGGCAACGATCAAGTGGAGCGGTATCGAGCAAGATTGGTGGTGAAAGGATATGTTTAGAAAGAAGGAATAAACTTCAATGAGATATTTTCTCAGGTGGTACGACTCACTACAATCAGAGTAGTCTTGGCAATGTGTGCTATATTTGATCTTCACTTAGAGCAGTTAGATGTGAAAACTGCATTTCTTCATGGAGAACTTGAAGAAGAAATTTATATGCTCCAACCAGAGGGTTTTGCTGAAACAGGCAAGGAGAACTTGGTTTGCAAGTTGAACAAATCTCTATACGGTCTCAAACAGGCGCCGAGGTGTTGGTATAAGAGATTTGATTCCTTCATAATTAGCCTTGGGTACAATAGACTCAGTTCAGACCATTGTACGTATTACAAGAGGTTTGAGGAAGATGATGTTTTCATCATTCTGTTGTTGTACGTGGATGACATGTTGGTGATAGGCCCCAACAAAGGTCGAGTCCAAGAATTAAAGGCACAATTGGCTAGGGATTTTGATATGAAGGACTTGGGACAAGCAAACAAGATTCTAGGGATGCAAATTTACCGAGACAGAAGTAAGAGGAAGATTTGGCTTTCTCATAAGAATTATTTGAAGAAGATCTTGCGACGCTTCAATATGCAAGATTATAAGCCAATTTCCACCCCACTTCCTATTAACTTCAAATTATCCTCTAATATGTCTCCTAGTAATGAAGCAGAGAGGATGGAGATGTCTCGAGTACCGTATGCATCAGCAGTGGGAAGTTTAATGTTTGTCATGATATGTACAAGACCAGACATTGCACAAGCAGTGGGAGCTGCGAGTCGATACATGGCAAATCTTGGTAAAGAGCATTGGAATACTATTAAGAGGATCTTGAGATACATCAAAGGTTCCTCAGATGCCGCATTATGTTATGGAGGATCAGAATTTACTCTCAGAGGTTTTGTTGACTCAGATTTTGCTGGTGACCTTGAAAAAAGAAAATCCACTACAGGCTATGTGTTCATAATTGCAAGAGGAGCTGTGAGCTGGGTCTCTAAACTACAGACTGTTGTAGCGTTATCCACAACAGAAGTTGAGTATATGGCAGCTACACAAGCTTGTAAAGAAGCAATATGGATGAAGAAACTTATGGAGGAGCTCGGGCACAAACAAAAGAATCTTCTTTTGTATTGTGATAGTTAAAGTGTCTTGCATATTGCAAGGAATCCAGCGTTTCATTCAAGAACAAAACATATAGATGTTCAGTATCACTTTGTTCGCGAAGTGGTAGAAGATGGAAGTGTGGATTTTCAGAAGGTTCATACAAAAGAAAACTCAGCAGATGCTTTGACAAAACCAATCAATACTGATAAGTATATATGGTGCAGATCCTCTTATGGTCTAGCAGAAACGTAAGCAGCATGAAGATGGCAAGTATAGAAAGGATACAAGAATCATAGATGATCATGTGTGAAGACTTGATTAAATCATCAAAGTCTTCAAGTGGGAGAATGTGAGGTTAATACTTAATTAACTTAAGTATATCCATTAATTTAGTGGAAGACAAAATTAGTGGAAGAAAAAATTAATGGTAGACAAAAATTAGTGGAGTATTAGTGGAAGACAAAAATTAGTGGAGATAAATTGTTGGTATAATTTATATCATAATTTATGGTCTTTGTCCCCTCACTCTTCCTATAAATAGGCAATGCCTCTAAGCTTGTTATTCACACCAAAGAAGAGAAGTGAAGAGTAGAGAGAAGAGAGAGTAATCCCACAAAATTATGAAGTATTTGTGAGAGAGTAAGTAAGGTGTTTTCTCCTAGTAATAGAGAGATTTTAGTTGTTCTCCTATTACTTGAGAGAGGTTGTAATTCTCATATTACTTAGTAAAATCCTTCTATACTTGCTTGTGGGCGTAGCCCAAATTGGGTAAACCACATAAATTCTTGTGTGTCTCATTTCTGATTTTATCCTATTCCTTGCCTTTTGTCTTGTCAGGTTTTCATGTCAACGTTCTAACAACAGTAGCATCCGCAGATCAAACTGATAGAAATGAGTTTGCTGAAGTGGATTCCGCATTGATAGGATTGGTAGAACACAAGACTAGCAAATCTGATAACATCTAGATTGTGCAAGGCCAACTGGAGAACTTAGAGCTGTGCATTCAAGATCTTGAAGAAGGTCTCGAGTGCCTCTTCAGGCATTTGATCAAATCTAGAGTCTCCCTTCTCAACATCCTAAATCCCTAGAGCCTGAACAATTTTGATCTACTCATACTTGTACATTATTAATGAAATATACATGTATTATTCCGGAGACATACAATGAATTCAGATGATGAAAATCTTCCACTATATGTTGCATTTCTTTTTTATCTTTTCCGATATAATTAATTACCTTAATTTGCACTTGCCATATACCCAGTTTCTTTAGTAAATCACAGTGTACAGATTAGTCACAGAGAAATTACCAAACGAATCATTCAAACCATAGTAAATTTACTTTTGAAATAATGGAGATTTCTTTCTTAACCCGTAATAATTATAAAGTCATTGACATAATGCGTGCTATCTATGATTAAAAAACACTAGAAGAAATTGCTTAACAGTCACATTATAGCTAGAACATGGGGAGAAAATGGAAAATGAGATCGCTGTCTCTCTGTTAGGAGGAAAATGGAATCATCCAGCAATGTAATACAGTCACTGAGCAGCCCCACATCATTTTTCTACGATTTGGCTAGACTCAGGAGATGCTGAAGCCAAGCATGCGGATCCTGTTTTCCTGTATCACAGCAGGACTTGCAGGAACTTCAACATTTAAAACATTAATAAACCAACATGCACTCGTGTGCTTCAAAACTGTTTCCTGTATCGCCACCATTTCCCAACATGATGAGTACATTTGCAGAGTAAGAGATTCATCATCAACTGTGGATTTGGCCACAAGCTAAGTAGATCTTGAAGGGCATTGAACGCTTTTCTAGGCGCATGCATGATCAAAACTAGAGTCTCCTTTCTCAATATCTTCAATCAGTAACTGAATAATCATTGAAAATCATACTTCGCTAATGAATTGAAGTGCTTGTTTTTCTTATACCGAACACGGTTTCCTGATTCTATCAAACCATGTGTAGCTTATGATGCTTTGCCATGAATCCATACATTGAGATTAGACAATTCGGTCTCCAACCAAATTTATATATAACAATGGTAAATGTTCTCCCACGAATTCATATTATATTAAATGGCATAATATTGTCCAAAACAAATGTAATAATATTTGCTGCAAATTTGGTAAGGTTTTATTATATTGATTATATGCAGCAATTAAAATGTTTATTTATTTTCTTTTATTTGGCTTTTTTAAAATTAAATTAAGTTATATTTCTGCGTCTTTTAATTGCGGTATTTTTATCTCTTTCTGGTAAAATTTTATTATGTTCATCATATATATTGTATATTTGCTGAGTTTTTATGTTCTTGGTGTATTTTATTATGTTGACATCGATGGTGTTGAAAATAAAAATAATTTTAATTCATGTAAATATATCACGCACGTTGAATAAGAATGACTCATCCTAGTCATCGATCGACATGTCACTTAAATATTTTAATTAAATATTTAATTGATCTTAATTGAAATTACTTCTTATTTACTATAAACATTACAGGGATCCCACGCTTTGAGGAGTAGAGGAAATTGCAAGATGGGCCGGAGTTATTATAATATTGGGCTTAAAAGGCAACTCAGGCTTAGAGCAGATTAGTCCAAGGCAGCAGTAGGAGCTTTCCAGAATTAGTTTAGCTGGGCTACCCTACTGTCAGTTGCTTTTGCTTTCAACGGCCCATGAGGGCCCAATAATGCACTTCTCATTTCTTATAGTCTTTCTAGGCCGCTTGATTAGCAACACCGATTCTCTCTCCCCCACCTGGGCTTTGGGCTAAACAAGATAACCGAGCAAAATCTCTAGCTAAGGACCAGGCCAGTAAATATAGATAAAGCCGAAACCACCCAAAAAAAATCATTGTTTTAAAATAATCTGGACATAGCCCAATCAAAAAAATCAACTTGAAAAAAAGTCAAAACATTATTTTAAGAAAAATATATAAAATATAAAATTAATTAGTTAATGGAAAAGTTTTGTTCGGGTCAAACTTTCTTCAAGCCAAGCCATATTTTTTTGTTGACTAGGTTTTTTTATTTTTATTTTTATTTTTCTACAACTTTAGATGGGTTTGCTCCTCAAGGTAACCCTTGAGGCCAATATGGGTTTTAAAACAATGCCAAAAACCAGGCTCATTAAATAACAAGCAGATCTTCAGGACGCCCTCGTGAAACCTTTTGCAAACCAGCTGAATTGGTTCCCCATGAAATGGGAAAAATTATACATGCATTAATGAACAAGGTTTTTGTTTTCTTCTCTACATTACCTTGATAAAAACAAATTCAATTCCCAGCTCAGATTTTACACAAACTTGGGGTAGCCTCAAAGACAATGGGTTGTGGTGTGGGATATTTATTTTTACTTTTTTGTTGTATATGTTTTTCTCATGATCCTTTTCCACTTCTTTGCTTCTTTTCTTCTAATGCAGCAGCTTCATTCAACATATCTGCGGCATCATTGTGCATGTCAAGTTTAGCAAGGGCAACTGACTGCATGTAGAAGGCTGTAGGCCAATCTGGATAAACACATTGCGCTTGCATTGCATCTCGAAGAGCAGCATCTGGTTGATCACACAAAAGATAACAAAGACTGCGCCGAGCAAAAACAGTTGGGGAAATCATGGTTCCAACGTCTATGAACTGCATCATCACAAAACCAAGCAAAAGGTTTAGGGAACATGTATTCATAAGTTGTTTCTGAGTCTTATTTGTCTAACTAATGCTTGTGCATGTTAGGCACAACTCTTCTGCACACAGCATGAAACCATGCTAATATAATATATCGTTTTCTGAAAAAAATGATATGCTCTGTGACTAATTTGCAAAAATGAAAACAAAGTGTTTGAAACTCCTGTCTCAATGAACAAAATATGCAATCAATGAATCTGTGGATATAAAATGAATAGGCAGGATTAAAACACACTATAAAGCCATCCAAGAAATAACCGACTGAAAGATTCAATGAATAACCGGGTAGCTTTCAAAGATATACCTGGGAATAACAGTCAATGGCAGTTTTAAAATCTTTGTCGCGGAACGCAAAGTCCCCTCGCTTTCTCGATTCCAACATATCTCTCATCTGTTGTGTCCACTCTTGGAAAGATAACTGAAGCAAACCACATTTTAGAAAACATATCAGCATATTCAAGAACAGAAATAGATAGGACTTCCTTTTCTTAAGCAATTACCTCATTTGTTCCCTCGTCATCTTTGTAGTGTGTCATAACCAAGATCTGATGAATTGCTGTAAGGTCCATCCGTGAACAGGCCTCCCCCATTGGGGAGAGCCGGCGCTGAGGAGTTGCTGGGGCTTCCTCGTGCTTTGATATTCCGAGCATAACATAAGATGGAACCTGACAGCCAAGAATTATGATAATTAGTTTCCCAGCCTGACATGGACTAATATGCAGAGATGATCCCGTATGAAGAACAAAAGGAGTGGGCATTAAGATACTTATTTCTGAAAAGAGAGAGAGAGAGCAAGAGGAATACAGTGTCTTAACATCAGAATATGTGATGTACTCATTGGTGTAAGATACTTTTAAGTCTCTTGAGTTGTGATTTGAAGCTTAAGACATCCAAAACATTTGTTAAATTGGAGTAAATAAGCACATCCAATGACCGGTTCAAAATATTTCACTCTTAAAAGGAATGAAGAGCTTAAATTGATAGCTGTAAAATCAAAATAGATAGTGTAGATTGAATTTCCTTACATCAGGTTTTGTTTGCAGTGGAGCTAGTGTTGTAACGAGGTCCTTTGTACTGGGCCGCTCCCTAGGTTCATATTGCAAACACTGGGAGGCAAGCCCAACAACCAAAGTTGCTTCTTCTGTAGAAAAGTTTCCCTCCAAATGTGAATCCATCAAGAGAATGATGTTTTTGCCCCTTATCATATCAATAGCCTGCAGTGGCAACATCAAATTAACACCCAAGATTATATCTTAAAAAAATTGGCAAAAATTGAAGAAACATCAATGTTGTATCCATATGGTCCACGTATAACAAACATCAAAACCAAGATGAACTTTTGGGGATGCCGGGTGCTTTTGCTAAAATGCATAGTAACATATACTATATGCTATTTGCAGAATATCATGAAAGATGATGAGCATAGATGCAAAATAAAACTATTGCAAAACATCTAAACCTGCTTGTCACTTTGTCCTGAGGATACCAAAAAATGAAAAATATGCCTTCAATCAAATTCAAACATTGTGTTTGAGACAAAAATAATCATGGTCAAGATATCTTTGATTCAACTGAAATACCAATTCAAATGTTTGTGACTGAGTGAATAATGCTACAACCAGTTGAGAAGTGTTGTTTAATTGGTTTCAATATCGCACCAAACCATGATATTTAGACAAATGAGGTCAACAAAAACCAAGATTGAAATGAAATGCAACCAGCTATGTGCATACACCACTTACACGGCTTGGAGGGATATGCTTTCCACTTAGCAAATCCAGAAGAACAGTACCAAAGCTGTAAATAACACTTTCAGGTGTGACCCTTCCTACAACATTCAAAATATGGCGACAACAAGAAGCATTAAGCCAAAACATGGACAAAAAATGGCAATGCAATTTGAAGAGAAGACAAGTCATAAAACAAATAACAAGCTTGCCAATATAAAAATTTGACAGTAATTACCATTTCTTAGATACTCTGGAGGAGTGTAAGCAAGATTTGTACTGTAACTTTTCCCATCTCTGCTATTTTTCATCAAGCCAAAACATGAAAGGCGTGGATCACCATCCTACAAGGTCCATTAAAGAGAATTGATAAGCAACCTGGATTCCAATAAATGCATAATGCATAGTATTTATGAACACAAAAGAACCACGATACTGCATGGTAAGTTCTTAGAATCTGAGAAAACGGAATACCTCATCAAAGAGAACCCTATAGGCATTCAAGTCATGGTATAATGGACGACCCGCGGAACTACAATAATCTAAGGCTTCAGCAATGTAGAGGGCTACTCTTAAACGCATTGCCCATTCAATGGTTTGATTTTCCCCTGAAAAGAATGGAAGAAGAATCAAGTTTAGCCCATGATCTGTCAGCACAGAAAACTATCTAAATTCAATGCATCACACTAGGCATTAAGTAAGTTTTTGTTTTTAGAGTTGGGTTGGGTTGCTTTCGTAGATACTTTAACTCCAATTGAAATCTTTCTTTGTTTTTAATGGAATATAATTCTTTATTCATTCAAAAAATAAACTTATTGATGATTTGAAATAAAGCATAAACAACTTCAACAATGCAATTGAATTTACTGTGCATCATAGAGGCATAAACCCTATATCAAGTAAATCAATCCTGCAATAAAAAGAGAAGGACCAAACCCAGCGCTATCATAACATATGGAGAACATTTTAATTCAATAAAGCATTGACTAGGAGCAAAATTGGAATTATTGGATACATTACCAGAGCCTTGAACAATACTTCAAGATTTCAACAAACTAGAAAAGTAACAAGGAGAGAAATCAACAATTCCTCGCCATCAGTCAATCAATCATAAATAAATAATGCCAATCAAACTACCAATCATAATTATACTTCAAGTTCAACACAACAAGACTACAACAAGAATCAATAATGGAACAGAAGTGGTCAAACCAGATACGAAAGTCAAGAAAAGCACACAAACACATACAATGGAATAAATGCTTCGCTAGAGTATCATTAGGCATGTACTCAGCAACAAGCAGCCTCTCATCTCCATCACAGCAATACCCTATCAAATTAGCCAGCTTTTTATGCCTCAACTTCCCCACCCCCCATGCCTCCTCCTATGACAACAACAACAACAACAACAAAAACAAACCCAATTCACAAAAGCCATATAAAAATCAAGAAACAATATAGAGAAACGAACTTGATAAGCTAAAAAATCAAAGCAAGAAACTTTATGGATACCGCAAACTGTTTAGGATCAGGCCAAGCCATCTTAGTAAACTTCTTAACAGCGATCCACCTCCTGTTTTGAAGTCGACCTTTGTAGACAAGATTAGGTGCCTTTTCACCACTTTCAGAGACTATGTTATCAGAACTGAAGTTATTGGTAGCTGTTCTGAGGTCAGAGAAAGAGAATTCACAGAAAGAAGGGACTCCTGTTGCAGGGTCAAGTACAGCAGAACCTGACGGATTGCGAGGTGGTTGTTGTTGATGGGTTTTTTTATGGTCTTTTTCTGGATGTGTTTCAGATAAAAATGAAGAAGAACAACAACCCATGATAGCTCTAGTGCTGGTGTTGGCGGTGGTGGTTGTTTCCTTCTTTCTTGAATTTGTTTTTGGTATGGATAGAGAGGAGAGGTGAATGAGTTAATATTATTATTATTACAAGAGGTGTCTTTTTGTTTTGTTTTAAGAAGTTGTTTGCTGCTGAGTTGTGTTCTTTTACTTTGATCCTTTGTCTTGTTTTTTTTTTTTTTCTCGTTTCTTGTAAGGGCATCGTCATTTTAACCTTATCAGAATACTAATACCATTAGATAAGTTCATTGTAATTAAAACCCGTTCTCGGTTGGGGGTGAAATTATTTTAATTAATTAAAACAATATTATTTTATAAAAAATAATTCAAATTTTGACCACATCACATGTCACAGTGACATTGACTTTGAACTAAAACAATTCAAAAAATAAATTAGTTGGATTCTAGATGAACTCATCAAACCAACTCAAGTTTAATAATTATTACATAAAGTAAAAATTATGAGTATAAATTTATATATTGAGGAAATTTACATGGAGTAAAAATTATAAGTAAATAAATTTATATATTGGGGAAATTTAAAAAGCTATTAAGTTACAATATTTAAAATTTAAGTAATTTTTTATATTAGTAATTAACTGATGAAATTAACTTCAAACTAAAAAATTTTAAAAATTAAATTAGATTTCTGATGAATTTATTAAATCAAATTAAGTTTAATAATTGTTTCAGAACCGACTAAAATGTATCGATAAATAAATATATATTGGGAAAATTTGAAAAGTTACTAAGTAACAGTGTTTAATATTTAAGTAACCTTCCATATTAGTGATTTTTAGAAAATTCAATGAGTTTTTTCCCATGCTACCTTGAAGGTAAACTAGCACAATAATTCTCAAAATAAAACCAAGAATATTTTGGCTGGTTGTGCAGACATGACATATACAACTTGACATTCACAGATGCAACGTGCACGTAAATAAACAAAATAAAAATGAGGCACCAAGTGCGATAGGTATGGAAGACAGATGCATAAGTGGATTGGCACAATTATAAAAGATGTATGAAAGACAAAATAGAAAGGGGAGAGAGAGAGAGAGTAAATTTTGATAATAACTCTTATATTATCGTCCTAAATATCTCAATTAGATTTATTTATTAAGAACAAGAAAAATCAACTTTTAAAGATAAATATAAATATTCTTTGTACCTGAGCGGTTATAAAAAAAACTTATTTTCTTTTTTTAACGTTCAAGTTTAACTTTTTATATAGGTGTTTATTATTTTTATGGTATTTTATTTATTTATTAAATTTATAAGATATTCAATAAATTTAAAAATTAAAAATTAATTGTGATGCATGTAAACTATCTCAAATATTCCAGATTAATAAAAATGAATATAAATTATATATGACTCCTAAAAACAGCTGTAATTAAATATAAATACATATGTCAGCAACTTAAACCTTTTTTCAGCACACGCCAGGCATAAAAATAAAAAAATTATGGGCGTAATGTGTTGCAATGCACTAGAAAAGGAAATTGATTGTGAGATGTGCATCTATATCCATGCGTCTCAAGTTGGGATAGGGGTAAATTTAATTAAATATTATAGAAGGCAAGTTCTGAAACGAATTATTTAAAAGATCTGGTCCCTTGAATTAGGAGGCTACATGTTGAGGCCTACGAATCCAATGGGTCAGATGAAACCCATTTTATTATATTAAAACCCTTTTTTTCAAGACCAAATGTATCTATTTTCACGCTCATGCACATTTAATTATCATGTTTTAGAAATTAAAACAACTCTTGGAACAAAATAAAGTAGTTCTGCTATTATCTTATGAATTTAAAAAATTTAATTTTAATTTAGCATTTGGAAAAAAAAATCTATAGAATAAAGCATATAAACAATGGAGAATGCAGTGAGATTTGTAGTTATTTGCAAGGAAAGATGGTTTAAGGATTCGGAAAGTATCCAGCCTGAGTAAGCTAGAATATTATTATGAAGAATTGGAATCTTAGCAGAATCAAATGATATTATCTTTATGATATGCTCGGCCTTCTGTACTAGGAGGAATCTTTGGTATCCATATTAAAGCTATGTTTGGAAAAGTAATTGAAATCATTTTAAAAAAAAAATTGAGTGAGGGCATCTATTCTCTATCATTAGCTGCTCTTAATTCTTCTTTTACAGATCATCTTTCGCCACTTCACCACTAAACTGTGGAAAATTAGTAGCTAAGTGGATGCTAATGGATTTTACTGAGCTGGAAAAACCACAAGTTCTTGAGATGGGGGGATGGAGAGAGGTGGACGAAGGAGGGGTCAAAGCGGACTTCTTGTTTAATTTATATTATTAAGAACATATGTTTTATATTATTAGCTTGGTAAAATTAATAAAAAAATTTAAGATACCGGTCTCAAAGGGTACATGGTATAAAAGTCTTGAGGAAAAGGATGTTGTCGTCGTTATAAAGCGACCGAAGTTGCCATTTTTTTAAGCTCTTCTGGAAGAAACCCAGCAGAAGAAAAAACAGAGAAATGCATCCCATCGACGGCAAGCCACATTTGGCAGACAATTAAGAGAAGCCCAGCTTGATTATGAGATGGAGAGAGGTGGACGAAGGAGTCGTCAAAGCGGACTGCTTGTCGCAGAAGTTTGATCCAAAATGTATAGATGAATAGACGACCTGTATTGCTGTTCAGGGTAAAAGACACATGAAATATCAAAAAATCGACTGCCATCATTTTCAATTATATACCGAAGCAAACCAACCCAGGTATAACCCAAGGAAGCTGTTTATATTCTTGCTCCAAGATAGGAGAGAGTGTGAGCTAGCATGGCTGGACCACAACAAAGTGTTCTTTTGGGTTCACAACGTTGCCACACTTGAAAAAAGAAACTTAAAAAAAACAACGATAGATGCTCGAAGTTGGGCAAGAACTGAATATATGCCACCTTTTTAGAGATTTTGAAGGTATCCATCCCTTTCAGATTTCCTGTCATGCTCAATCATGTCCACTGTCAAATATACAGTAGTTTTTCTCACTCGTAAATGCATATGTAGGCTGTCAAGCAACATTGATTTTCTTCTTTTTACCATGGAACCCTACACTTCAAGTTTACTCCCCGCTATTTTCTGCAAGCACGAGTGTGCAATTGTGTCAGCAGCCCAAAGGCATGACGATGACGATGATGATGATGATGAACACTCCAATTTTCCTTCCACCAGAACAGTTATCAGAAGCTTTTTCTAAATCGAGGGACCGCGGCTCCATGCAGGAAAGCAAATATGCACAGTAAACTGCTGCTGTATATCAGAACCAGGGAGTACTGATCGCTTTATCACGACACTGCAAAGATAGGCCTCCATTATTTGAAGCTGAGTCATGAATTGATTATACATCGTACCTCTTTAAATCTATCACGTAAATAATGGCATTTGCGGGTTTATTTTACGGTTGAAACATTACTTTTTTCAAAAAGTTGAGCCTGAGTTCGAGAGCTGTATTTTTGTGCATAGCATACAAGACAAGTTGTTGATTATTAACATTAACAATTAACAATTATAAAAAACCTAGAAGAACTCATGGATTCACGAACTCATATTTTACTATAGATTCATATAATAAATTATTATTTCACCCTTAATGGAAAAAATTAAAAGAAAGGAGAGGGTTAGTTGATATTCTTGCATCTTTTATACACACTATAATTACTAAATTACTCTTAAAAAATATTTGTTTAAGTTAAGAAGTTTCTCAAGTTTTTTAAATTTTTGTATAGTGCAATTACTTAAATGTTTATAAAAAATAATTATAATTAAATTTTTTTAATATACACATATTAAAAGGTATATCAAGCTATTACCACATCTTTAGAATGGCTTGTGCAGCACCTAAACAATTCTAAACATCATTATGTAGGATAGTCTTTAATACACTTCATAATCCCTATCACATCACAATAGTGAGATACATGCTATTAAAATACCAGTGATTTAGTATTAACTATATATTTTTTCTTCCTTATCTTTCCTTCCTCTCCCCCTTAAAAAAATGTATTGGTAATTGCAAAAGAAGAAGAATTTTAGTTTTTTTGACTCAAATTAAATCTTTATTTTCTTTATTGCAATGCATTTTGTCTTAAATTATTTAATGAGTTTTTTTTTAATTTTATTTCTTCACATTTGATTTTTATATCAGATTTTATCATAATTCTTTTAATTGCAATATATTTGGCCTTGAATCTTTTATTGAATTATATTTTTTTTAATTTTATCGATTGACATTTAATTTTTATATCAAATTTGATTTTTATTTTCTTCCTTATTATTTTTAGTTTTTCTTATCCATTTATTAATTGAAATTATTTTTTTAATTTTATCCCCTATGATTTTATTTTATTTTATTTTCATTTTTTGTCAAGTTTGATTCTTGTTCTTTTCAAATCTATATTTTTTTTATTTTATCATTTGTTTCAAATTTATCCTTAATTATTTTTGTTAGGTTTATAATTTTACATTATTATTTTTTTAGATTTTACATACATGTTGTGATCCTATCTCGTAATCCATGTCACGAGTTCTAAAAATTAGATGAGGTTGGCTTTAGTTATTTCTAATTTTTAAAAACGTTTCACCTATCATCATTAGGTTCATAAAAAAAAATATTATTTGTTCTTTTTATATATTTTCTTTCTATAGAGTTATACTGATATCATATCTCGAATCATGGATTCAATAGATTCATTAAATTTGACTCAAATCTTTTTTTTCATTGTTTTTATTTTATTTTAGTCCTTTAATGTCAAATTGGTTTGAGAATTAAGATTTGTGATTTTATTTAGTTTACTTTTCATGAAATTATCTCGGTTTCACAATTAGATTGTAGGTTTGGTTTGATTTTTACTCATGTCAAATGATAAAAAATTATCTTGTTCAATTCTTTTGAATGATGTAGTTTTAAAATTCATTTATACGATAAATCAAACATATTAGAATCAATTTTTTTAAAATAATATTATAAGGATATTTTTTTTAATATTGGCTAGCATTCATTTTTTACATTGAATCGTTGTTGTTTTTCTCATCTTATTTGTTGTTAATATTTTATTTTCTAATCATATTATAAAAGTAATCAAGTTTATTAAACTCTTAATAATTAGAATCTTAGAATTGTTCCTTTTTTTTTGAAAATTTGTATTGTCTTGATATCTTTACTATAATAAGCAAAAATAGATAGGTCTGCAACATATCGCACGTTACTTATCTAGAAAAAAGAAACTATAAAATGAACAAATTTTATTGTACTCTCCTTACAAAATATTATTTCTTGAAATAGTATTTTTTTTCCTTGTTTTTATTTTCAATTATATTATTTAATATTAGATTTATTAAAAATTAAACTTCATAATTTTTTAATATATTTTTTATAAATTTTTTTCAATCTCATAATCTAAATTGCAAGTTTAACAAATTGACTTGATTTTTTTTCTTTTTATTATTAATTTTTTTCTCAAGTTTATTTCTAAACATTGATTTGATTAAAAAATAAACTTTATAATTTATATTGATTTTTTTTCTATAAAAATATCTCAATTTTAAAACTCGAGTTATTTTTATGTTTTTTAATTAATATTTTTTAAAAAATTATTTTTCAACACTAGATCAATTAGATATTAAACTTTATAATTTATTTTATATTAGGTTATCTCAATTGTGCGCTTGACAAGTTAACCGAGTTGATTTAATTTTTAGTTCTTTTTCAAATTTATCATTTGAATTTATTAAAAAATAAATTTTATAATTTATTTTGATTTATTTTATATTAAGTTATCTCAATTGTGGTTTTGACAAGTTAACCGAGTTGATTTAATTTTTAGTTCTTTTTCAAATCTATCATTTGAATTTATTAAAAATTAAATTTTATAATTTATTTTAATTTATTTTATATACTTTTTATAGGGTTATTAGAATCTTATTTTGATTTACTTTATATAAATTTATTAGAATCTCATGATCTAATATCAAATTAACTTAAGTTAATTTAAATCAATCAAATATATTTTTATTTTAATATTTATATTAAAAACATTTCAAATATTTATTTTAATCCCTATTTGTTTACTGAAAAGTAGTTTCATTTTGAGAAGTGAAGTAAATTATTTTTTAATATTTAGTAGTATAATGAAAAATAAGTTGGAAAACACAATCCAGTATTTGATTATGTAATGAAAAATAAGTTAGAAAATAACTTATTAACATTTTATTTTACTCAAATTTATTAAAATAATGAGAAACAAATCTTACAAATTAAAAAATTAAATAAAATTAAAATTAAAAAATATATATAATTTCATAAATTATCTTAAATAAAATAAATAAAAATCAAAATAATAAAAATTAAATCTAAAAAAAATAAAGAAATTAAAATAATAATAATTAACATTTTATAAATTATTTTAAATAAAATAAGTAACAATAAAAAAAATAAAAACCAAATTTAATAGATAAAAAATTTCAATAAAAAATAAAAAAAATCAAATAATAATTATAAAAATAAAAACCAAAATTAATATAAAAATTAAATTTTAAGAGATAAAATTAAAAAATAAATATTTAAAATAATATATATATATATATATAACAATTAAAAATTAATTAAATTTAATATAATTAATAAATAATATGATATTTTTAATTTTTTTCATGATTTTCAGAAAGTGTTTTTCAATTGACTTTTCTAAAAAGATATTTTTCTCAAAATCAAGTTAAATTTTTCTTTAACTAAGTATTTTTTTTATTGATTAATTAATAATAAAAAAACACAAAAAATTTTAAAAAAAAATAAAAAAAAATATAGCTTTAAATTAAACTACATTATTTTTAAACTCATCACGGCAAACATATTACATCAACTCAATTTTCATATAATAATAAAAATATTTAAAAAACATTAAAAATACCTAAATATTATTTTTATATTAAAAAATAATTCAATCCAGCATAGCTCTATCCAAAAATCTAGTACTATTCATGACAGCACTTCCTTGGACGAGAAAACGTAAGTCATCGATGTGGAATTAAAAGACAATTTTTTTTCAGACAACCCACGTACACCTAAGATTGTATAGCTTGTGCCGGTGTTAGGGAAAGGGTTCATCAGCATATTCAGCCCTGCAATTTAAAATGTGACAGCAACAACCCAAAACTGCTCTCAATTGGAAAGCATTCTTACGAAATTTTTAATAATTTTAAAATATTTTAATGTATTAATATTAAAACTGAATTTAAAAAAATAAAAAATAAAATACTATTCCAATACATGTTCAAATAAAAAATACACGATCACAGTAACAAACAAGTTATTAATCCTCGGCTGCCGAATTGTTGTGTCTGCAACAACTTGAACAGTACTATTTATCAAAAGCATTTCATTTCGTTGAAAAGGCCTGTACAAAAATCAAGTATAAATAAATATTCTAAGGAAAGGAACAGAAAGATTGAAGTTATTTTACCATGCATCTGATATCTCTCTGCATTTCCATACTCGTGAAGCCACAGTAACTCATCCTCGTTCAAAATAGAGGGGCACTATCCTTTGCTCAGATTAACAAGGTTGCAGATCCATTGCTTTCCTTAACTTCTCAAAGCTTGCTCCTTGGTTCTTTCCCAAGGAGGCTAGTAGTGGCACCAAAATGTCAAGGATGCAGAGTGGCTTGCTTTGGTTTTATATCATCATGAACTCACCGTCTGCTGCCCCATTTTATCTCTTGCAAATTGTGATCCTGTTCTACTGTTTACTTGACGCAACTGAATTCTGCAGGGGGTAGCAGAAGGATGGTTCTACTCACAACCTTGGCGAGCCTCCCAAATCTAGGCCCCACCGAGTATGGGTCTGCCCCCAGTTGAGGACTTGAACAACCGGAGCTGCCCATTATGGACCATATTTGGAGTAAAAAATATCCAGCAATGACTGAGCAGATTGAGCCAACACCATGGATTCTTGATGATCCTCACAGGGATGTAAGTTTCAGTTAAGTAACAAGCTCAGGATTAAAAGGGAGGCTGAGAAATTTCTGACAAGCCAATACCTGTGAAACTCTTTTATGTTCTCAAGCAGGCCTTTCTTCTTCACTACGTTGCAAGAGCTCCTCGTAAGCCTTCATTGAATCAGCCATGAATCTTTCCATGGCTTCAAAAATGCATTGTAGGCTTCCCTGTAGACTACTATTACTAGTGTCACTTTGATATACAATGCTTCCAGTTACAGACAGACTATTACCATCCCCAGCAACCAGGACTATTTTCTTGTCTAATGCCTGAATCTCCTTTTGTATCTTCTGATCCTCTCTATCTAAGTTTCTGACTTTTCTCTCCAAATCCTTGTCTGTCACCAACCTCTGACGCATTTCTAGTTTGTCATTCTCTCGAAGTTGAAAAACACTCGTTGTAAAAATACGCATGGCATTGATTACTTCCTTCCCAGATATTCTATCCATAGCTTGTGCCCACTGATTACAAATAACAAACACCGGGGGCGCACCCATCCTACCAGGAGAGAAAGGAACTATGCCATCTGGAGTTTCTTCTGGTTCATATAAAAGACACTTAACAAGCCAGTTATTCAAGGCTCTCACATAACCTCTCTGGGCACCAATCCAACTAGAGAAACTAGAAGTCCAACTAAGAAGCTCATGCCCCAGCTGCAGTGTGACATCTAGATGATCATCACTGGGCTTTTCACCTGATCCAAGGGGACCTAAGCCTCTGGCTTCTCTAATTGCTTGGCACTGAATATGATGACATTCAAGCATACTCTTCCACATTCTGGTTAACCTGAAAAATTAAATGCAGAAAAACTGCTGTCAAGACTAAGGATAAACATTAACAATTAACTTCTATTTAAGATCATATCAGCATGGTAATTGGAGTCAGGAAGTGCCCCACATCCAGAGAAGAAGAGGCTGCTGTTATATATATATGCATAAGAAGAATTTTTAAAGGGATCGCTTGAAAGCCATTATAATAGGAGTAATATAAAAAGGTAAACTCCATAAATAATCAAAGTTAAAATAGGTGTGAACCTCAACCGAGTGCTGATAACTTTGGTCCAAGAAGTTATTTGGCAGGTTCCTCCATGAAAACCTTCCAAGCTGTATGTGAATATTTTCTATCTTCAGTTTTGCACAAGCATCTGAGTAAAGCAAATTAAACTTGCTTACCCCAAACAAAGCTTAAATACCACCTTTCTGCCCCTTTTCAGAACGGATTAAGGACCACCCACTCCTGTACTAACTTCCCTATGACAACTAATTCTAAACTTCCCCCTTCTGCACTGAATAAATGGGGCCTGCAATAGTAACTTAAAAAAATAATGATGGAGGAAGTCCATTGCATTAATATTTGCACTCAAAGAAACCGCTGCATTTCTGACTCTGTTTTTAAATTCTAATTCCACCATTCTGTTCAAATATATCTTTGTGAAGGATGTCCCTTGTTGCTCAATGTACAAGAAACAGTCATTCTTCAAATGTCATTGATTGCAATTGTAGTGAATTGCCCACACTTTATCAAGGACTTTTGCTAGCTAGATCAAGTATCAATGGATTTCAGAACACATGCACATTGCCCTGTCTGTTTTATCAAACACTTGAGTATAAGAGCCAGAACACATTTTTCGTTAAAAAGCCTAGATTATGAATACTTCTTTCTCTGGTTTTGAAGAACAATAGCTAAGTTACAATAGGAACTCTCATACACTAAAAAGTCACCTACAAGTAAAGCTTGACTCAACTAACTAGCATCCTATTGTGCCCCATACGCAAAATAAATCTTATTTACATATGGATATATATTACATAATTCAAACAAGAGCAATGAAATCCATACTGACATTGAAAATAAAATGGAAAAGAGTTATGAGTCCAGTTTGATAATTAGCACATATACAAATGTGAGAATTGAGAGGTCAATAGTTAAGTGCACAGCAAATGGTAAGATGGGAAGCAGCTAAAAAGAAAATGGTTCTTAGAAAAAAGCACATATTAACATACCCTTGAATCAATTCATTTAGTTGAGGCCATAGCTCTTCATCCCTAATCTTGTTTATGGTAACCGATATCTTGTCTACAACTTGAATTGCCATCCTTATTTTTGTTGATAAACTCCTGATTAAAGTTCGAGTTGCATCAACTTTATGAGCTTCAGCACCCCTCTCATCTAAACGCTTCAGCTTACGACACTTTTTCTCATGAGCCACCCGCATTTTCTCCTCAACCTGCAAAAGCACAAACTGTGAAGCTTCGAGTTCTTCAGCTTAAAGATAATTATTCACATAGATAAACAAAACACTAAGTACTGCAGTGCTGTAATTCCAGATTCCACTACATGCAGAATAATGCCAAAAGACCAAGTGGCATGCATCACGGGACATATTTAGCCATTTAACTATAAAATAGAACTTCCTGATATAGCAGTATGCTTACTGAAATGAAACATGATATTAGGCACAGAAATAGCATAGCTTGGTTGGTAAGTTCTGCTCTTCATTCCAATGAAGAGGTTATTCATGTGAAAAATGCTAAGAATTTACATCCGGGGGGGGGGGGAGAAAAGGTTAACAGACTGTTTGTTTTGTAGAAAATATTTGTTAGGAAAATGTTTTCCTCCATTTTTCAGTGCAAAACAAACACTGGGAATCAAGTCCATAGAAAATATTTTTCAGTCGACTCCTGAATGGTGCCAATTTGGAGAGAAATATTATCATGCAGGTAAAATATTTTCCATGGCGCTACCAACTCATGATATTCACTGACACCACTAAAACCACCATCTTCTTGTGATCACCATCTTATAATCATCCCACTGTAAGCTCCAACCACCACCACCACTGGCCACCATCTTATTATGAATATAACCACCATTTTATCACCATCCCACCATAACTCTAAAACATCATCACTACCACCACTACAACAACAACCATAACCACCTCACCCCCGTCACCATTGCCGCCGCCACCTCTATTAACAATACAATTTTTCTCATCTTATTAAAATCATTCAAAAACCATGAATGAAAAATAATTTATTTCACAGGAAAATATTTTCCTTTATACATCCGAATAGTGGAAAATAACTTATTTTTAAAAAAAAATATTTTTCACAAAACAAACTCCCTAAATCTTTACCAACACTTGTAAGAAAATTATAGCAATTACCATGTCTCATCATTACTGGAAACACAGACAAATAAAAGCATGTTTGGAAAATTCATCAGATCTCAATGAAGGTACAATACATTGACAACATTTGAATTTGTCAATAAAGTCAGCAGCCTGAAGCAATTTAATCGGTATGATTCCCAGATAATGATAGCAAAGAATAATGCAAGACGCACCTTAACTTCTTGATAGAGTTTCTTCTCCCAAAGATATAGCTTTTGTAAGGTAGAAGAAAGATTTTTCGATCTCACCATCAATTCTTCATCAATCTCCAAGGAAGGGGGGCCAGCCACAGCACTTCCAGAAGTAGACGGCTGTGAAGATACTACAGATAATGGAGGAGTAACTCCTTGCAACATCTTGGAAACAGCTTCACAAAGATCCACAAAAACCCTTAAGAACTACGGTGTATTTATAAAAAAAAAAAAAAAAACATCATCTTTACTTCAACATTTACAACAATAAATAAAGCACCAAAAGAAAAACAGCTCATACAGATCAAAATTATGAGCAATCTATTATCTTTTCACACCTACCATGTTTGCGCTGATATGGGAGCTTTCCGACTTCAAGCATCTTCGCAATCTCATTACCACACTCTGAAGCTCTCTCAAACTGAATCTTAATTTCCACAGCCACTTCCAGTGGTCCACCTCCTCGGCCCTTAAATCCAGCATTGCTTCGCTCCTCAGACCTCTCATTATCAACAATTTTCTTATCTACCACATGAACCTCATACGCTACTCTATCTTCCTCGGTAGCCACACTCGGCCTAGTTTGATAAAGCGAAGCAGAAGCCTCAGTATCACCTTCAACCTTACCATCCCCATCATCCATTACCGGCGACTCTGAAAATTTTTTAGCCCCATCCATATATTTTTTATCCACGTGAACTTCCTTCACAACCTCATGTTGGTAATCCTCATCTTCCAAATCCGGAATCCCCTCCTCTTCTCTCAACTCCTTGGAGTCCCTACTTGGCGTGTACTGTGGATAATTCCTATCATAGCCCTCGAACAGATTCAAGAAATCCCAAGCTGAAGCTCCTGGAGGAGGAGGAGGAGGAGGTGGTGGCGGCTTAGACGATGAAGGCACCTCCGGAGGAGGTGGAGATGAAGAAGATCCATACTGATTCTGAGACCCATTATAACCACCACCCCCACCACCATAATTTGGATATCCAGAATAACCATAAGGGTTCGAATTACTCATTGCATAACCGCTATTTGAATAATTATTATAATAAGCAGGCGACGAAGATTCACCAAAATGAACAGTCTCGGAACTCACTGGCCTTTGCTCGTAAATAACAGACGGAGTAGCGCCGTTATTCTTCATATAATTCGTATGAAAAAACCTTCCGCCGCCGCCTGGATATGAATCTTGATCCATATTCATATAATCCGAGCTCATATACTGAATATGACCACCTCCACCATCACCACCACCACTCCCCTCGCCGTGACCATATAACGGAGAGGAGTTATCAGAACGATGAAGATGTAAAACATCATCATCGTCTTCATCATCACCATCCGAGTGAAAACGAAGATGGGAGCCCGAACTGGAATGAGAAAGATGATGACCTTTCTTCGGCGAACTCGATCCAACAACCTTTAAGTCTTCACTTTTTTTATTCGGAGGTAAATTCAGCTTAGGAGACATCGGACGGCCGCCGCCGCCGGCGGTAAAATTTTCCTTCTCAATAAAAACATATAACGATTTGCCAATTCTTTTTAACGAGTGGATATAAGCCACGTGAGCTTCTGCT
Organism: Populus pruinosa; assembly: GCA_026413675.1. Classification (NCBI taxonomy): domain Eukaryota; kingdom Viridiplantae; phylum Streptophyta; class Magnoliopsida; order Malpighiales; family Salicaceae; genus Populus; species Populus pruinosa. The sequence goes on from CM048595.1 coordinate 27,588,789, forward strand.
AAAGCATACCGCTGGTGAATAGCTTCGTCGAGAAAAGCGCAACGGTCACGGCAAAGCGCGACGGCTGGTAGATCTTCTGGTTTCGAACTTGTACAGCCCATTCGAAACGTTAAAATGAACCTGCTGCTTTGGCTTCAAATAATAATAATCTTTATAAATCAATATTAATTCTTTTAATTATTATTATTATTAATTACAGTTGTCTTAGGCGTGGGAGGTGATAAAATATTTATAAATAGAGCACAGAGGGATGAATGTATTGATGGTGATGGAGGAAGAGTGTTTGGTTGGAGAGAAAATTATTGTTAGGGTTTCAGAAAGGGAGGAGGAAGAATCTTTTTGCCAGCGGGGAACGTGTCGTCGTTTGTATTGTAGCGGAAAGGTGGTGGGCGAGAGAGAGACAGTAGACGGAGTGTGTGCAGTGTGGGCATTGTGGGTGGTGCGTGTATGCGTCGGCGTGAATTTTGTTTGTATTGTTACCTTTTTTTTATTTTATTTTATATTTAACTGGAGATTATGTGATGTCCTGTTTTTAGTTAGTTAGTGTAGAAGGGAAAGGGAAGCTAAGAGAATTTTATGGATAAACTATGGTTTGGTCCTTGTAAATGTCACAGTGTTTCATCTTGGTTCCTATATAGTTTAAAATTTTTTATCAGTCGTCTCATGAGTTTCCAGTTGTCAAATAGTTAACTGCAACTAATATTTTATCTAAAATCAAATTAAATATCTTTATATACAGTGGTCAATCTAAAGATATTGTTATAAGAAAAGGTTTGCATAAGCTAGATTTGAAGAGTAAGCAACAATTACCAGTAAAAGGGCTGTATTTTAATTATTGGAAAACTAGAAAACTCATATTAAAACTTTTTAATCTACAGTAGCTGAAGTGGTACATAACCAGATGTACAAGGACTAAAATATAGTTTGACAACGTTCTTTTTTGGGGTTTGTTTTTGACGGAAAGTTTGACGCCAGTTGCCGCCATGACGTCCCTTTTCTTCCAGTCTTCAGTCTTATCATCGTGTATTTTGCTGTTACAAAAGTACCCTCGTGTAAAATCCGATAGAACGTTCTTGTTTTACCTCTTTTTTTTATTTTATTTTTCACGTTTTAGCTGAGACGGTATGTAACGGTCAGATTGTTAACCCTGAGAAAAAAATCGAAAAATAAAAAATTAATAGAAAAATTTTTACTATAAAAAACTAATTAAATTAATTAAAATTTTAAAAAACTAATCAATTTAATTTATTTTTAATTTTATAAGTTTAAAATTAAAAAACCTTAACTAAATTTAAATAAAAATATATAAAAAATTAAATCACACTAAAAAAAATAAAACCAAAACAAAATTAAAAAAACAAGATCAAATTAAAAAAAAAGTCATATTAATTTGAATATGTTTTTTAAAAAAAGAATTAAATCAAAACCAACTAGTTTAAATCAGTTTTGATTAAAAAAATTTAATTTATTTAATTTTTTATAAAAATTAAACCAAATAAAAAATAATTACTTTTCTAAATTAATATGTTGCTGCATGTTTGGTTAAACTTAAATCATGAAAAATTTTGTAACAGACATAATTTACTGAATTTTTTTGGGGTGTTTGTTTTAAAATTATTATTGAAATGATTCCCGGTACCACGAAACTTGACACACACATTGTCTCATTTGATCCGAATTATGTGTTTTTTGAGGTGTGTTTTTTGAAACAATATTTTTTAATTTATTAATGGATATATGCTTTGCTAAGAAAAAATAGACATACAATGTGTTATATGAAAAACATTAAAAAAAAATCGCATAATTTGATTTTCTATCATAAAGAAAAGGTGGTTTTATTTTATTTTTTCACATAAATTGTTTGTTTCCATGGTTAAGGGATTTGGCCAGTTTTTCTCGCAAGGAATTGTCTTAGATCTGTACCCAATTTTTTTAGTATTTTAGAACACAATATAGGGTATTTGTTAAATCTAGCATTTTAATTTTTAATAATTTACAGATGGACATATTATAATAAATAAATGGAGGGAATTATATATATATATATTCCCATTTATTGCTGGGCCTCAAGACATGATATATGTGCTCGTAAGAATTAAAACCTCACCATAAAGGAGAACATCCAATTTGCCGACTAGTGTTTCATACAAATAAAGCAATTATGAACCCTCTATTTTAGTAGAAAGATAATTAATTATTCAACAATTCTATAACTTTAGGTATCATTTAGTATTATAGTTGAAACTATGTTTTATTCTGTAAATATTTTGAATATAAATTTTAAAAATAAATCCTATTAAAAAATAAGTTTGTATGTCAATTTTAATGAAATAAATTTTTTTTTTTTTTACTTTTGTTTACTTGCTTGTTGCTAAAAGAAAAAAAAACTGAAGGACCCACCAATTTGTTGTTTGCTTCCTTCCATGAGCTCAAGTTAGAGTTTTTAATATTACTTTTGGCAATTATCATTACCTAAATACTCTTGAGTGGATTAATTCACGTGATACTATTTATATAAATAATGCAAGGTGAATTAGTTAACAGGTCACAAGGTGAATTAGTTAACAGGTCATTGTTTATATAAATAGTGACTTCACTGCTCAGTAAACTATTTTTCACTCGAAAAAAATTAATTTTTTAATTATATTTTATTAAAAAATTAATATTTAATATTATTTAATATCACCACATCAATTTGAAGAAAATCTATTTGTAAAATTTAATTATAATATCAATTTTTTTGATAATATTTTACTTGATTTTAATATATGCTCAAAAAATTATGAAAATTATAATTATTATCGGATGAGTAGATAAACTAATAGAACAATTCAAGATATTTGATATAAAATATTATCTATTTAATGATATAATAATGATAATTCAATTTATTATATTTAAATTAAAAATTATCGATATTAATATATATTTTTTTTAGTTATTTTATAACCTCAATTTGAACGCTATATTTAACTAAATATATTAAATTATTTTTTATTTAACTTCAATTTCAACCATAATTTTAACTAAATATATATAAATATCAAACCAACCTAAATTAAAATTATTTTTTATAAAATATTTTTTTTTAAATTACAACTATAAAAATTATTATAATACCAAGCATATTTTACTTGGTTACCAAATATGTTCCCCGTACTTCTTCGCGGGGGTAGAGAAAAAAAAATTGGCATGTCAAAAGTGCCAGCCTAAAAAAAATTAAATTATTAGTTGAATGAGAAATTTAAATAATATAAAAATTAACAATAATAAGTAAATTGAAAAAAAGATTCCTAGCCTATCCAAACTATTTAACAAATCAATGCTAAACTAATAGAAGCATAACCATAAAAAATAAAAAAGTTAAACTTCAAAAAAATAAAAAGATGGAAATACTGGCATGGAAAAAAAATCAAGAAAAATTAGGTAAATCTTATAAATCTTATTTAATTTTAAAAACTTGCAACCCGTTGAGTTATGAACCAAGGTTCATTCAAAAAATTTAATCATTATACAATTTAGTTTTAAACAATGAAATCGTTAAAAGAATATTATTCAAAAAACAATTACAAAAGAGAAAACAAGACAACAAAAAAAATAAAAATAAAATCTCATAAAAAAACAACTAAGGATGATGAAATTTAAAAAAAAATCCCAAATAAAATAAACAAATAATAATTATAAAATAAATACTAAACTTGAAATATTAAAAAAATCACAAAAGGATAAAATTGAAACAAATATTTATTTTGCATATTAAAAATAAAAGGGTGTGTATATATATATATATGTGTGTGTGTGACCAATTCAATAGAATCAAAGCGAAAAACAGAGAGGAGAAAATAGGTTAAAAGGGGGAGCAAATCAAGACAAACATCGTGAATCAAGTTTAATTTTTAAAATTCACAATTTGTGAAATTTTAGACATGTGTTTAATTAAAAAACTTAAATCTTAACAAATTTAATTTTAATTAATGAAATCATTTAAAAATATTAATAAAAAACTCATAAAAAATAATAACAAAAAAATCAAGGATGAGATTTGACCCAAAAAAATTAAGAAGTATAAATTTGATTAAAAAAAGAAAAGATCCTAAATGAAATAAATTGCAATTAAAAAATAAGGATAAGATTTAAAATATTAAAAAATCATAGAAGTGAAATCAAAAAATATTTGTAATTGATGGATTATTTATTATTAAAAAACAGTGGAGATGAGATAGAAAAAAGCAATTGAGGAATTAAAGCAATCAAAATGCAAAAAATAATAGTGGAATGATTTTGCAACGTGTAGTCTGAACAGTGTGAGGGTTGTCCACATGCTAGCTACCATGCACGCTCAAGTAAGTGTTGTTTTGATTATATTTAATAAAAAACATTTACAACAATATTACCAAGCAACCTTGAAAATTATATAAAACAAAATGAAAAAATAATGAAAAAAAGTCATTGGTAGGGGTTCAATTAATTTTATCTATAAGAGCATAAAATAATTATATTATTATAAAAAAAAAATACAAAAAAGTCCTCCTGTGTTGGATTATTTTATTTTATGATTAAATTATTAATTTTACTGTGCATAATAAATTTGTTTTTTTATAAACATAACTCCTTTGTATAATTAAAAAAAAAAGTATCTTTATGAAAAGATAATCTAACCTAGGGCTTAATACATTGTTTTTTTGAAGGATAAACTAGTAATTATATTATTATAATAAATAATAATTTATAAAAAGATTTAGCTTTTTTTTGTTAATATAGTGGAAGGTTGTTGAAAATGTTAAGATATTATTTGAGAATATGTGTTTTTTAAATTAAATTTATTTTAGTATTTTTAGATAATTTTAATATATTGGTATTAAAAATAATTTTTTAAAAAATAAAAATATTATATTGATATATTATTGAGTAAAAAACAATCGCAACAACATTCTTAAATATCTTTTAAATAAAAAGTATAAGTAATTATTCTATGATGTATAATACTTTAAAAAATATATTTGAAAATATATTAAAATTTTTAATTTAATTTTTATTTTTAATATTAATATATATATATATATATATATATATATATATATATATATATATATATATATATATATATAACACTTACTGAAAAAAATGCCTAAAATACATATTATCACGTGGAGATCGATGTCCACCGTAATAGGAAAATTCACCAGAGCCTTCGACAGTGCTCCATTTTATTGAATTCTCGATGTCGCTAAAAATATGCGGTTATGTGTTCGCTTGCACGGTAGTATCATATTTTTTTCAAAACAAATTATGTTTTTAATATTTTTATATTATTTTATATATTAATATAAAAATATTTTAAAAAAACAACAATTGTTATAATATCAAAAATTAAAAAAGTTCTTTAAAACTTATTCAATATGTCTTATTAGACTTCCTCATGTAAAAATATTCCTGGTACTCGGAAGATTCATAAGTAAAGATTTAATTTATTGAACTGTTCGGTTTATTTCTGTTAATATTTTTAAATAGAAATATTTTAAAAATTAATTATTATTACAATATCAAAAATTAAAAAAAATAATTATTTTAAAACTTATTAAATATATAGTGTAAAAATAGTCCTGGCGGTACGTAAAGGATTCTGAAAGATTTAGAATGATAGGTAAAAATCTAAGTTATTGAATTGTTAGGTTTATTCCTCTGAATAATTTCTATCCAAACAATATTATTTTACTTTAAATTATTAATATTAAGCTGACCAAGTTTTATTGGGCTAAGAACAACTTCACACTGAATTAATATTATTTTTAGTCAATTTAATTTTTCTGGTCAATTACAAAAATTACGGAGACCCAACGCATGACGCTTGTTTCTTACGGTGGAAACCTGCAAACGCTTTTAAGAATTTCCTTTTTTTATATATATAATAAAAATAGTGGAGAAATAAATAAATATATTATTTAAACTACCTTTTTTGTTATTTCAAAGGCTAGCCAAACAATACCAAACAATACCAGTGTTTCTTGGTTCGGGAAATTTATGGTTATTAACCTAAATATCCTCATTTTATTGTAACAAAATCAACTTAAATGAATGGCTAGCAAATGAATATATTTTAGCCAAGGTTTAGCAAATGAATATATTTTAGCCAAGGTTTACTTTCAATAATAAGTGAGTATTTGAAAATGCAGGTTAATTTGTATTTTTAAAAAAAATCATTTTTTAGTTAAAAAATAATAATAATTTTATATTTTAGATTATTTTAATATGTTGATCTTAAAAATAATTTAAAAAACTAAAAATATATTAAAATAATTTTTAACTATTAATTCTTCTTCTTCTGCATGTTTTAGTGGCAGTTTATTAAGTAGAAGACTGGTAGAGAGTGTCATAGCTGTTTTTTAATATAAATATATTATCATATTTTTATTTTTTATATGAATTGCAGAGAGTGTCATAGCTTTTTTTTAATATAAATATATTATCGTATTTTTATTTTTTATATGAATACGTTAAAATAATTTTAAATAAAAAATAAACTATATTTTTATAAAACACGATTTAAAACACAATTCCAAAGAACTAGATATTTTGTTCCCTGCCGATAGTATTTGTGTTGGCATCCTCAGCCCAAAAAGAGAGATCACGAGCCTTGCTTCCCAAGACATATTCTTCAACAATTCACTTCACTCACAAGTGTCTCCAGACATCTCTTTATCAAATCCGATTTAACCTACCCGTTCAGAATTGATAATTCATTGATTAGAAATTAAATTTAATCTTGAACACTAATTTCATCAAGTCAACTTTAACAATTTCTTTTATAAAAAAATCATTTTTTTATTAAAATAAGTTAATCTAAGTCATCTCAATGATCTAGACATTTAAGATTAGTGCTAATGACATTATTGTAAAAGATTTGATTTTTTTTAAAAAAAGAAAAAAAGTGACAAAGGAAATAATCAATCCATCTCAGCTTCGAATCTCCCTGCCAGGAAAGGTTCTGCCGAAAGCCCTAATAGTCCCCCAACTTTTCTAGTGGTATAAATTGGTCCCTGGTAACTCATACCTAGCAATTAGCAGATAAGCTCTCATTGACGGGATCTGCTCAGAAAGAAATAAAAAAATAAAAATCATGAACGTACGTTGCTGAATTTAATATGAAGGCTGATATACAGAACAATATCTAACCTGCAATTTGCTGGTATAATAAGCTTAATTTTATGAATATAATACAATTAAGATGTAGGTGCAAGGCAAGGTAATGGAATATGCTCTCTTAATAAATTAACCTAGCTCCTCTCAGCCATGCATGACACTCTGCAAGTACCTTTCTTCTCTAGATTGGAGCTGAGCTCCACTTTATTTTTGCTTTCAACAAGGCAGTGGCAGCCATGATTGGAAGCATATTCTAAAGAGATATGGATGCAGCCTAGAGAGAGACCTGCCCTAGAACATTCATAGACAAACACACCTCCGATTTAACCAATTCCAGGCAACACTTTCTTCTGCTCAAAGCCCTTTGAATCGGAATGTTCAGATTCCTCCCCAGCAAGTGCATGCACGTGGGGAAGATGCTGTCCGAGGGAGAAAAGAATCTAGGAGATGAGATCGACCTAATTATCTACCATGCACGGCAGTCCCAATTTGGAATGTTAATTTGAAATTGAGCTCCTGGTACTGTAGGAAATATGATATCCATGTGAGGAAAGTGATGTGCATTAAAATACTTTCGAAAAACTTTGTTATATAAAACGAAGTAAAGAGATCTTAATCGAGGAGAGGCCAAGGGGCACTTTCTCTTGCTCCAATCACCCTGTCAGTATAATCAAGGGCCACCTTCCCCGCTTCAAAAATTATTATTTTAGAGGGCATTTTAAAATATTTAAATATTTAAACCATGTACTTTTTATTTTTTAAAATTTATTTTTAATATTATCATTATATTACAACGATTTAAAAATACTAAAAAATATATTAATTTTTAACAAAAAAACAGGTTGAACCACACTACTAAATACCCCCCAATTTAATGATTGTGATTTTTATACGTCGCATTTAATATCGCGGCTATCTTTAAAATTAAATTAGTGAAAGAATAGATTTCTAACATTTTATTTTTATATTAAAAAAAAATTAATCTAAGAAGTCGTCATTTAGTATTTTAATTACTAGAAACCTAACTAGTTAATATAAATTTTATAGTACATGACTGGTTACGCAAAAGAAAAAATATTATCACCTCTTAAATGTCCTATTTGAAATATATTGCATTACTAGTTTTGTTTTAAATTACTAAGGATTTGTTTTGTTTTATTTTTATGGTCTCCTTAAAATATTCATGACTCTGGTATCAATGAACATTTGACTTTGAATACTTTAACTATGAATACTTCCAACTTTGATGTTAGTAAATATTACGTAACCAAAGAAAATATGATATTCTTGACTTTGACACTAGTAAATAAATAAGTAAAATGAATTGAGAACATAACATACATATTTTTTTTTATGAGGAAAAAAAAGACAGGTATGTATTATATACCAAATTCGCATTTCACAGTAAAAATCAACAAATCAAATATACAATGAAATCATAAAAAAAGAAGAAGCATGAGGGACTCATAAATAAATTCAAAATGATCGGTGAATTTTTCTGAAATTTCCTGATATTCAAAAAGACATGTTTGACTATATATCAAAACAAAAAAGAAATGAAATAAAAAGGGTAAGGCATAATAGTGTGTTTTGCAAACACACTCTTAGTCTAAAAAAAATTAGGCCAATTGGGCTTGACGCCCAAACCCGGACCAACTATATATGGTTTTTTTTAGAAGGGGGTTAGACCCAGCGAGACCGACCTAGTCACTAGCCCGTGCTAATGACTGGTCTAGGCATTGTTGCATGGCATGCGTGAATTATTCATGCATGCTTGCAACAGTGTCAGTGTATAAATAAATATTTTTTGAACCATCAAGGTAAAATATTAGAATTTTTTATCTCTTAAGATAAAGATATATAGATTTCATAGTATTAACTACTTAAAACTTAAGAATAAACATATTTATTCCTTGAATTTAAGACTCTTTTAAGACATTTATTGCCTCAAAGTCATTTAATATATTTCCTATAAATATATTTACCATAACCCAATTATGGGTTATTCCCTAAACATCATTTTTTTTCAAAATAAAATAAAATAAAATAAAGACTGGCAACGTGGAGAAAGGAGGCTGAGAAATTAAACAGCAATTTTGAAGGAAATTTTAAAGTCTAATTGTATCCCATTATGCTAAAAAATAGAGAAAAATACAAATTCAAGGTCAAATTAAATAATTATTGGATAATTTTGTATAAAAATTAAGTTCAAGGATATAATTAAATTTTAATTATGTTTAAGAATTAATTTGGGTTCAATTAAAGGATATAATTAAGTGTAAGGACTTGATTATAGTTTAAATTGGTCAAATTAATTTTATTTGGAGTTTAATTGGTGAAAACTTAAGTTTGGGAGCCTAATTTGAATTTAATTAAGAATATTAAAATTTTAAGAGACCAAATTTAATTTTTACCAAGTTAATTGATTGAAATTAGGGTAAAATCATAAGAAATTTAATGGTCAAATTGATTGAAATTTAGGGTCAATTAAGGGTCAAATTGACAAAATTCACGCTAAAGACCAATATGCAAAAAGCATCAAACTATAGGAGCTCAATTGATAAAAACTGGGGGTAAAATTGAAAAAATTAAAAGCTAAATGGTCAATTAAAGGTTCAATTGAATAAATTCGAGACCAAAGACCATATTGCAAAAGGCGTGTAAATCTGAGACTCAAACAGTAATTCATTAAGGGGTTAATTATTAAATCAAAAGTTTTTGATCAATTAGGATTTCTATTGAAACAAATTGAAAGCTTGAGGACTACATTGAACTTATGTGAAACCCTTAATTTAACTTTAAACGACGTCGTTTTGATGATTTAAATTGTCTTCTTCTTTTACTCAAAAAAAGCTGCCCATGTCACATACTTTACATATGTATTTAATGCATCTAACGTCCATTAAATTTTACAAGTCTTATATGCAAATGATAACTTACAATTTCTCTACAACATCATGTGAATTGTTCAGGCTAAATGACAACACAACAGCCTCAGTATTGGTCTAAATAGGCCAACTCAAGCAGCTATTTTCAGGAGATTTGATAACTCATGATGCTTACTTTGAATTAATGGTTGAGATTCTTCCCAGCTGAATTAAGGGATGAAATTTTTCTTCAGTGTAGATAAGATTGCCCTCTTTCATTGCTTATAAATAAAGGTGGATTTCAGGGCTTGAGGGAGGGGAATATTAGGTTCAAAGTTCGCCAAAAACCAGCCATTTGCCCCCCATTTCTATAGCTTTTTATCCTTCCCCCTTTTTATTTGCTGTTTTAGCCACCAGCTCCACCACAATTAGCTAACCTAACCACAATTTGGCCACCTCCACGCTTGAAACAACCACCATTTCTTTCTTTTTTTCATTTTTGTAGAAGTCTTCCTCTTCTTCTCGTGAACGACTCTAGCCACCGTTCCTCACAGAAACGCCGCCAAAACCACTAGCTAAGCCTTTTGATCAAGACTGAGACTCCCGTTTCCAGGTGAGTCCCCCTTTTTCCTTTCTTCTTCTTCTTCTTTCTAGTTCATTGGGTGAACAATATATGTGAATTATAATTCACGTCCTATTATTCATACAAGGAGTAAATATATATATATATATATATATATATATATATATATATATATATATATATATATATCATTACAAAAAAAATTATAATTTTTTCAAATATTTTTGTACTAATTTTTTATAATATCGGCTTGTATATTTATATTGTAAAATATAAATTCGATATTAAAATACTTGGTATTCTTTGAAATATTTCAAAAAAATTCAAAATATTTTCAAAAAAAAATCTCTCGAAAACCTTTAAATTAATTTCTCTTTTCAAAAACAAAAAAAAATATTTTATTTTCATATATACGGCCAGATCCAAAAAAAATTTCAAGCATATTTTCATTAAAAAATTACATCTTTCTCATGTTTTGAAAATCCAAAAAATAAATATCATAACCGGTTTATGATCATCTGTTAGGGTTTGATCAAAATATCAAAAGCTTTTTTCCAATTTTTTTAGGGTTCAAATATAAACTTTAATATCTGTGAAGTGTAAAATTACATGATAAAATACATTCTCAGATATTAAAGATACAAGATGTAGAAAATACGATGTTAAATTCAGACTTTAGAACGATTAAGATTTAACCCAATAAGGTATAGATTTTCTTATGTAGAGAGATTTACCTTGAACCTTAGAAAAGACCAACGAATAAAAACCTGATCTAAAAAATAATCAAGTAACAATGAAGCATACCTTAGATAAGGTACATTAGGGGTGATGTATCTTTTCATTGCACAACCAATCCCTTATCCAAATTCTTGCAAATCATAAATTTCTAGTGACCATAATACTAGATAAACATTCTTAAATATTAATTATAATTTTTTGATTAAATTTATAAATTCTTCCTAGCACATCACAACTTATCAAAAAGACATAACAAGAGGCGTCACAGTCACCAAATAACGTGACAATATTAATTTTATTATTAGAGTGTTTTTAAATCCTTTTAATTATGACTGGTTTTACAGCTAACATAAAAATGTAGCTTTTTAGGTTAAAAAAATATCCAAACCCCTAAACATATTAATTATCACTATCCCAAGCCACATATAACATTTTATTTTTGTATCTTAAATTTTAATACATCACCACTATCAACGTTACGTCAATGTCATTATTTTGTGTGTTTCAAATCTTTTGAGTCTTGTCCATAATTAGAAACAAGAAAACGAGAGAAGGAAAGGAGAAGTGTATATATTGTTTCAATAGTTGTTCAACATAAAGTGATTCATGATGATCGAATCGAGTAATTTCTTTCTGACAAGAGAGGGATCACTACTCTGATCATTCTTGTGGTTGTTTATCTACTATGCATTGTTCTTCTTTGTTCCTTGTATTATAATCAATTATCTTTGCCCTAATTTTCAAAAAGCTTAGCCAAATTAGCTTAATTTGGTAGCTGAGACTTTGTAAAGGCTTTCCTTTTTATTCCTTATATAACAGTGTATCTAGTATGATTTCTTTTTCTTTTTTCATCATACAAGGAAGGGCTACTTGCACATCTACACCACTCATGAATTGTCCACACCCACCAAGTTCTGGTTCAAGAAATTCGTCTTAGCCAAGATTAAGATTGCTCCCCTAGCTAGCCATCAATCCTCAACTCAGTCTATAAACTATTGTTTTTTTTTCTAATCGGGTCCCTAAACAAGGGACCTGTTTGATAAATATACGATACATTGAGGACTCCATTGATATTGTTTTTCTTTTTTGTTTGCATTCATTTCCCCTCTACCTATGAATGTACAGCCAACTTTTCCCAGCGAAATATTAGCAGATTAATTAGTCAATAAGTCCACCTAAAAGGGTAACAATCCGTTGCGTGTAGTTGTGTGATCTGCTCAATTAGTACTAATGCTCCAACTAATTATCGACTTTCACTAATTGCTTTTTAACAAATCACATCGAACCAAGGATTTCCTGTTATGGACCTCTTCATCAAGTCCCAAGATTTCTATTCTTCCTTGCTTTAGAGATGTACAGTGAGTGCATGGAATAATCAAAAGTTTTGCATCACAAGCTTTGATTTGATCAAACTGGAACAGGCCAATCTCAATAATTAGAAGAAAAAACATAAAATAATATCATTTTGGCTGGAGTAATTCCCGAGTTGATTCGATAACTCAATAGCTCGAAGTCGGGGGGCGGGGGGGCTTATAGAAAGGATTAATCATATTGTCTTATATAACTTCCTATGATATCTTTTGGGATCCCACATCTAAATTTGATAGCTCATCCTAGCTTTAAGACTATAGTTATAATTATTTTTATTTAAAAATATTTTTTTATATATTTTTAAAATTATGTTTTATATTAATCCTGAAAATACTAAAAAAATATTAATTTAAAATAAAAAATAAAAAAACTTAATTTTTTTTTTAAATACTTCTCAAACATAGAAATAAACAGATTTGTCCAACCTGATGTAAGAACCCTACAGTGCAGGACCACAGGCAGAGACAGGCTTTTCCTTTGGGTGTTTTTTCTGGTTTCTTATATATATACACAACGTGGCTTCGTGTTTCAACATTCCTACCAAAAGCTCCGTGTGGCTGGGATAGCTATGGCCAGGCAATAAAAAAAAATAATAATTAATTTGTTTAAAAAAAGTATTTGAAATATAAAAATAAACAGTTCCTAGACCTGGAGACGTACTGAACTTCCTGCCAATCTTCGAGCATTAAATTCTTTGGTCCCCACTGCTTTAAAAGAACTAGGTCGAGTGGTGTGGTTGCAGAGAGTAACCAAGCACGAATTTAACGCCGTAATAGGAGCGTGTCCTTTTTAAACTTTTATTTTCCTTTGCATTATATTTTTTTAATATTTATTTTGATTTTAAATAATATTTTTTTATCAATTTTATTTACCAAGTTTCAAGTTTATTAGATAAAATATTTTTGTTGGCCACGAATTGCATTAAAGTTGCACCTCTTCTTCTTTTAAAAAAAAAAGACAATTTTTATTAAGGTATTCTAACAACAAACAAGTGATATAATTGAAAAATTAAAACTAGTCAAAGATAATTTAAACAAATTTTATTTGAAGGTAAAACGGATGAAGGTCCCAATTATTGGTAGCATTTCTTTGAAGTTGTCCCAAAGGAAAGAAAGAAAAGAAGGGAAGGCATCATATAAGGAGAAGAACTTTCAGCGCCACCGTCAAATCACACAACAGTTGGCCCAGTAAGAATTGGGTATCGTGATTTGTTTCCTTTTGTTTTTTTCATGATTAGATGTGTCACTGTCAAATGGCAAGTAGCTAGCCAGGCACTGAAGCTTGAATGCTTTTTCTTGGTCGTACGAGAAAATAATGCTTATTCTTGCTTCAGTTTCTTCTCTTCTCATGATGCCATGTGATTTTTCCTTCAATAAAATCCCTCCGCCGAATAAAATCTTCCTGGGAATCAATCTACAGAACGACCTTTTGAAGGGAAATCATGGAAGAAACCCCATCAGCACTGATCATGCCTTGTCAATCTGCAAGCATATGCACTATATATATATATATAGATGTATCCATGATAAGGACACGATGAATCGATGGGCCAACTTCTATAAAAAATCTCAAGAAAGCTAAGCTAAATCTCTTGTTCAATCAATCGCAGATAACCCTGTCCTCTTCTCAATACGCTAAGAACGTTACGTATACCTGCAGTACTGTGCCTCGTGATGGCCTTGCCAGCACCAACAGTTGGCTTATTTGCTGTCTTCTTCCCTCCATTCGTCCAAGAGATTCATTTGTTTTGGCTCCATTGCTATTCTGCAGAAGATCGAGCTAGCTCATGCGACGTTTACAGTGCCAGTAGCAGCGTTGATAGTTCCCTTTCTTGCACCATGCTTTTAGGGCCAGTCCCTAAACTGCTAGACTCAAAATCCCCCTCATGTTCATCCTTCTTGACACAGTAAAGTGAATTATTGTCTCTCCTTGTGTTTTATTTGTGTTGAGCTGCTAGCAATCTACGCTTTTTTTTTCTTTTCAAAATACCATTGCAGGCATATAAATTAATTGAAAGAAACCTGGAAGTAGCTTGGCTTGGTTATTTTCTAATAAAAGCAATCAACGATCATACACAGTCCACGGATTAACCTTCTTTTTCCTCCTAAAACCAGAGAATTTAGGTCATTATATAGCTAAAAAATACAGTATTAAATTATTAATTACTCATTATAGTAACATCCTCCTCCATCCCACCAAATTAACTCCTTTATAGATAGAGCCAAAGCCACCAGTGCCCCATTCACTCTCCGAAAAGTAAACCAGCGCGTAAAAAGAATCCAATGTGTCACCACTCATTTTGCTCTAGGGGGCCCACTAGACATCCTGTACAGTGACCAGCTAAAAGAATAGCCATAGGTGGGGTATATCGTGTCAATACACATTTTTCAGTGATATGATTCCATCATAATATATTTTCGAGAAAAAAAAAGAAAAAAAATACAATATTTATCGATATACTCGAGTGTATGTGTACGGTTAAGTTGGGCAGTCAAAGATGAACCGAACATGATTTCAACAAATCATGTGCACTGGAGCATTCATGTGCCTAACACCACCTCTCTCTGCGGAGGAGGCATTGAGCTTGAGGTTCAATTTCAAGTCCTCCGCCTCACTGTGATCCCTGCGAAAGAGCTCACCTGTAGCGGTGCACAGGATCAGATGTCAACCTCATGACACTGTATGTGCATCATCGAATCAAAATGCAAGAGCATAAGGCTGTTAATTACACTGCTGGCATCCGCAAATGATTAATATTTTTTGATTTCTTGACTTCAATATCGTATTTTCTTGCTTCTATATTTACATTTGATATCAAATTTAAGCTTTTTAACCATGCATGGATTAGATTTATGTAATAATTTCTTTGACGTGAATCCGGTGTTATTATACATGCACTAAAAAGAAAGAGAAATGGTATTTTCTTGGAGAAATGATATAATTATAAATTTTACTGATTCTTTTATTTACACTTATTTGTAAAAAATTATCATATAAAAACTAAATAAATAGTATTTTAATATAATAATTGCAATATTATTTTATTATTCTGCTATATTAAAATTTAGTTTAGAAGCTTATATGTTTTTATTAATGCATATAATTTTTATCATAATTTATTATATGTAAATATCAATATTTTGATTCATATTTATATTTTTTAATTGATATAAAAAAATATATTAATAAAATTGATGCATTAATTATTTTGTGCTAGAAAAAAACTAGTTAACATGCAACAAAAGAAATTAAATAAACGCTTTAACATTTTATTTTTTATATTTATTGTAATAGATAATTTTTTATATATTTAATTAAATATATATACAAATTTTTTTTGTTAATAATTATAATTAAAAAAAAGGTTGCATTTTTTTATAAAAAACCTGGAAACTCAAGTCAAATAACTAATTTCATATAATTGCAATAGTATAGGATTAAAATGGATAATAAATCTTCCTAATTAAATCTAATTCAGACAGAAAAGGAACAGAAAAAATTGCATTCTGATTGCAAACATGCATTCCGTGCCCTAATTTATCGTGGTAAGAACATAGTTTAGTAGCCTGGGACCTAACCTATAATCTCATCATGAGTGCTGCCAAATATATAATCGAACTCAGATAACTTTTTTGAATGCAGGCTACAGTCACATCATTTTCACATTTATTACTGTTTTCTTGAATATTAGACGGAGTAATCGCAGCTTAAAGAAATTTAAGTAGCTGCTCGAAACATATTCAATTTTAACGTGCGAAAGTTCATCCGAAGAAGTTAAGGAAATTGCAAGGAAATAAAAAAGCAGTCCTGCGACGTGGAATGTTTGAAGTTGCAAGCCACGCCATGGCAAACCCTCCTGACCAGCGCTGTCCCTTTCGAACAACTTTATTAATGGAGCCCTCTCTCTCTCTCTCTCTCTCTCTCTCTCTGCGTTGATCAGGAATGGGAAGCACGATAGGCAACTTGACATGGAGCGGGGGCACTGGAGGGTCCTGCGAGAGGGAAGTAGCCATGTGCCCGATCGAGTACACATGCATTAAGCAAGCTGTTGAATGGTGAAAAGTGCCGAGTGATCAGAGATACGTGAAGACTGATCTTTCACTTTACATCTCTGCAGGGAAAACCTCACGTTCATGAGGTGGTGCGAACTGCCATGAAAACTTGCTGCTGGAAACAGTTTTAGGTATTTGATTTTTAAAATGTTTTTTATTTTTTAAAAAAATATTTTTAAAATTAATATATCAAAATAATTTTAAAATATCAAAAATATATTACTTTAAAAAAAATTAATTATTTTTTAAAATATTTTTGAAAAGTACTCGCCAACACCCATTTAATTTGAAGCTTCATTTTCATATTTATATTTTATCAACGTGGTGTCTTTGTCTTCTTCCACAAATCTTTAGCTTAATTTATACTAATTTCATCCCTGTCGTCTAACAGTTTTGCTTTAGGGCATCAAAAGGTACCATTAAATAGAAAAACAAAAAAGAGAAAATAAAAACCTAAAATTGCTGCCCAGGTGCATTAAAAAAGAAAAAAGGAACAAAGCAGAACGTGGGCTTCTCCTCCTAGCACCTTTTTTTGGTCAGAGACAATATTAATAACAATAGAAAAATATAAAACTTTCTCGAGAAATCAATACAAATTTAAAACACCATGAGGTGAGAAATGAGCGTATGTTGTTGGGTGTTGTATTGTATAAAACATGTCATAATTATGAAGATTACTGTGATGATGCTCTTAATCAAGATTAGCAGAGCCAAGTCAAAATAAAAACAGAATCAAGGTCAATAAAGGTCAGAATATCCGTACTGTGACTGTCCTACCAATCTTTAAAAAGCTTAAAGTATTGAGGACTTTGTGCAGAATCCTCGATAAAGATCCATCTTTTCAATTCCACTCTATCAGATCGTGGTGAGGATTTCTTAATCATGTTGCTCTCATGGGAATACGAGAAAGCTGGGCATGGAGATGAAGTTAAAGTTTTAGATTTCCAAGTTCGTGAATAAATAAATAAATAAAAGGTTTTATACAAGTGAGATTTCTCACACATCAACCATTTTCACCTTCTCTATGTATATTACTTTTGCACTCCATGTTGAAAATTTCAAGCTATGTGGTGTAGGAGATAAGAACAGCGTCGACATGAGTACAGGGACACAGAGAGACTAAAAAGAAGAAAGTATTTTGTGAAGGAGACCAGACCAGTGCATGAGCTGGTGAATAGTGCTGTCGTTTTATGCGTATTTCAAGATATGTTTGTCCTAAATTTGGTACAGTAAGCATGTGACAGAGAGGTACAGACTCACAAGCCTACAAAACTCTCTCTTATTTCACCTACCAAGCCCTGAGCATTTCTCATTTGACCCTCGGGAAGCCCAGGCCCATCAGGCCCTATAGGCCACGACTTCCGCGGCTATCAACACTTTCTTCTTTTAATCGCACACTAATTCAACATTTTAGCTAATAAAAATTACCTAGTGGTTCAGCTAGTATATATATTTTAAGAAAAATAAGCTTATGATATCGTTACAGAAATTGTTTTGATATCTTGATAGTAAAATTATCTATAAATACATATAATTATTTTTCAGCTCATATTATATTACTATTAAGGTGCTGTTTGGAATTGTATTTTACATATTATTTCATGATTTTTTTATAAAAAATTTATGTTCTTGAATAGTTTCAATGTAATAATATCAAAGATAATTTTTTAAAAATAATAAATATATATTATTTTGATGAATTTTAAAATAAAAAAATATCATTCCTTCTTCTAAACCAAAGTGACGGTAGTTTTCTTAGGATCCAATAAGTGAGATCATTAGTGGTTATTGAGAGGGAGTTGCAACCAAATCACTAACAAGCACTCATTCATTTTGTAATCATTAGAAGAGTTACAATCTTGCAAGGCATGAATGCTGGCTTACAATCAGATTTCCCAATTATTTGACAGTGATTGGTTCATTGCATGATAATACAGGTGGCTCCTCCTCCTCCCCCTCCTCCCTCCTCCCTCCTCCTCCCCCTTGGTAATGTATAAGACTTTGTTGGCCCTCTCCATCTCCTGATCTTTCATAGGAAAAAAAGAGGAGAAAAAAGAGAGTAATCATTTCATTAGAATTTCAAATAGCTAATCATGCATTATACAACTTCGACCTCCCACTTATCATTTGCCCTTTCTTCCCTGTAGCTTCTTGGAATTTCATGCATCTTTGCCGGTAAATTGGCTGCACAAATGACAGGCAACCAATTGTAGCTTTTGTAAGTTGACCCACCAAATTCTGAAATAAAACAAAATAAGGGTATTTATCAATTTATCCGTTTCTAAACTAGAAATAGAAGAGTCGTAGAAAGCTTTGCCGAAGTTGTATTTTCCATATTATCATTTTGGATGAAGATTCAAAAGGAGATTAATTGCTGTAAAAATAACATTTATGAGTGTATTAAATCATGTATTTATAGTATTAAGAAGGAAATTTAAGAAGCAAGAAACAAAGGATAGAGGAGTGGAGACGAGGGAGCAAAGATTCCTCGACCGTGCATCAAAATGGCCACTTAATGTGCAGTGAAGTCTTCTGTTCTATTATTAGACACGGGCGATCGAGCACAGCACAGACCAGCCCTAATTAAAGTCAACACAACAGGCCCCTCTGATCTATAGCTTGGCAGTCGCATCAGAAACCTGGATTAAAGTGCACAGGCCTGTTGCCCTTGTCTTACCTTCATCCTTCGACCAGAGGGTGACAGGTCTAGTCAGCACTCTGCTCAGCTCATTCGTCAACCTATGCCATGGATGACAGAGATATAGCATCACGTGGGCATGGGGCTGGCCACTGCTATGAACCACAGATTTATACTGCATTTTACCATTTTAACACATTCTCGTAGTAAAAGTTAGAACAGTATTTGGAAAATTAAACAGTAAACAGAACCGCCATGGTATTGTTTTTGTAACAACTGTAACTGGGAATAGCGGTTATTTACTAAGAAATAAAAAATAAAGTTAATTATCATGTATATAAGTTAACATAAAATTATATGAAAATCCTATATATAAGTTATCAGGTGTTGCATCTTTTTTTTCAGTCATCTTAATCCAGTAACCCCCAGCCTATGATTTTTGTTGAAAGACAACAGCTAAAGCCTGAAATGAGATGACATTTCAGGCTTGAGCACTGAATTCTATAGCCTGGTGGCATATTAAATTGAGTTTAAAAATATGATTAGAGTTGGTTTTTACTTTAAAATATATTAAGAAAATTAAAAAAGTTTAATATTAGTATATCAAAATAATTTGATAATATAAAAAATAAAATAAAATAAAATAATAAAATATTTTTATTTTTTATTTTTTTAAAAAATATTTTTAAAACAAATCAGTATGTTTAGCTAGGTGAACGGTAAGGAATTTAGTCAATACCACTGGGCCTCAGGCCTTCATAAGAATTGGAAGGAGTTTCCCACCAATTCCATATTCCATTACACAAGTAGATGACAACAAATGTTGCCACCTAAAATTTTCTCTCTATTTAACTCGATTAACTCTCATGAAAGAAGGCATTGTAGTTTCCTGCTGGTTAGAGAACCGGGATATGCAGCAAATTAATTTTAAAAAAATATTATAAAGAGATAAATATTTTTTAAAATAAAAAATATATAATATTGAGGTAATTGGCTCGAATGAGTTTAATAATTTCATTAAAAAAATGATATTATTAACATATAAAATGAAAAAAATAAAAATTCAATAAAAAAATAGTAGTCAATATTATAGAAATATATCTTCATAATATTTTTAAAACATCTCAATGATCTTATTTGTTAATAAAGTAAAAATTAAATGAGAATAAAATAATTGTATAGAAAAAAATACATAGAAAATATGAATAGAAAAAAATAAGATAAAAAAATTAATCAATGTTAACTTTTTAAACTATGACCTTGATTATAAGACCGAAAGCACTAAACATGAAAAAATAATGAGGGTTAAGATAAAAATATAAACAATTCAAAATAAAAAATTACAATAAACATAATGAGTGTTAAATTTGAAATAAGAAAATCAAAAGGCAACTATAAATTTTAAATTTGAGAATTAAATTGAAAATAATAAAAACATTAACAAAATGATAAAAGTCAAAAGAACAAAGACAAAAAAAAATACACTATAAACTTGGGTTAAATGGTGAAACTAAAAATAATAAAACTTTTATGAAAGATTCAAGAAAAAAATAAAAAAATTATAAGAATAAACATAAAATCTTAAACATCAAAACATGCTAAAAAAATATGAATATACAAAATTATTCTATGTGTTTTTTTTATATTTAAAAGAATCTTTTAGATTTAAATTGAAAAAACTTATGCACTCATCTAATTAAATAAATTAATAACTACTATGTAAAGTAATAAATAAAATTCATCAACAATAAATTTTTTTGAGAAAACCAAGTGAAAAATAAAGATTAAAATATCTAACATGCTAATATGGGTAATTGACCTAATTATATTTAATGAATTTCTCTATCAAAATAAATTTATAATAGAAATCAATACACACATAAAATTTATTGAATAATAATTAAAAAAATACAAGGCTACACATATGAAAAATTCTATAAAAAAATCAATATTTTTAAAAAATTTAATCCATATAAAATTAAAAAAAACACAGATGAATCATGCCTACCTCTTTAAAAAATAAACACACCTAATATTATTTAAAATAATCACTATATAATTAAATCATAAACTCACAATTTATTTTAAAAAATACACACAAATAATACATTATTATTTTTTTATAAAAAAACAATCAGGCCAGGCGCTATTAGGCTAGACCTAATGCTCAATCTACCAAAGCAATGGTCTATGTGTAGGCCTCCAAGTCTAGGCCCAAGTACCAATTTTTATTTTTAAAAAAGTTTAATGGAATAGATGATGCATCGTCCACTTAAAATATATTTGCAAAAAAATGATGTGTCTCCTATGTTCGTAGAAGAGTTGTTTTCTAAACCTAGAATTTGATTATTATGGTAGTCGAAAAAATAAAATCACTTATTTTTTCTTTCAAAAATCTATTGTCAATTCATTTTGAATCAATACATTTAGAAAAGACTCCAAAGACCTTGTTAGGCCAATCTATGGCCACCAAAAACCTAATAAACCATCTTAAAACTAAAAATTTACCCAAAACAAATCCCGAGTTAAAATATGTTTTTCAAGTATTTCAAAATAAAAAAAAAAACATAAATATAACCCCCTCATTGTATAAAATCTTGACATAAAAAAACTATTTGGATAGTCACGATCTTTCTTAGTGATCGTTTTCTCTTTCTAAGTTGAAATCTAACAATTCTCTCTCTCATCTCAATAAAAATAGAATAAAAAGTAAAATAAAATATCAAATTATTTTTTAAATTTAAAGTACTAATAACCTAATATTTAAAAAAAAATTAAAACTTAAATAAATATGTTAACAAAAATTTCAGCCTATCCTCTATATTACATAAAATTTTTACTTTAATCCCTTATTTTTCCATTCAATTCTTTCTAAAAAAAATTGTTATTAAAAGCTAATTAAAGTTTTAAAAAATCAAATAATATAATTACAAAGTTCGAGAATTAAAATAAAAATTATAAAAAAAATACGCAGCTTCAATCCACGGAATATTGAGAGAGAGATTACAGTAATTCCAAAAGCTAATATCTTTTAGTATTGAGTAATTCTTCACTGTTCAATTTTGACCAAAGGAAAATGACAGAAAAAGTGGAATAGAGAAAAGATCGAGGATGAAGTTGAGGAATATGAATGGCGTTGCCTATTCATACACTTTGCCAAACATAAAACTTGTGCTTAAATACATATATAGCTTCATTTACAGTAACATAATCGTGCTTCTTCAGATGTAGAAGTCGCTTTGTTTTGATTGTGCTTTGAGGTCTTTCAGTTTCTTCAATATGTTTGTGAAATAATCCTGCAAATACTTCTCCAGTGTAACTATATCTTTCTGCTCCACCCCTAGAAGACTATATGTCTCAGTCATCGGAGCGGAAAAAACAACATCACTTGTGAGGACCTGCAAGCCTCGCAGGGGAGATTAGTGACCTCAGTTACGTACAAATATTATTAGTTTTCAATTTATTCTATATACGGTAAAATGGGAAATAGAGTATAGAAGAAAAAATTTGACATAAAGGACAATTGAGAGGTAGCAAAGCTAAGTCATGGATAAAAAAATGATTATTTAAGGTCCTCATCAGAGGTGATGTGAAAAGGTTGACAAGGGCAGGCAATTCAATCCATCCCTTGAAGGTGAATTCATGGTATATAATCACATATAATGATGATTATTAGTGAAAACCATTAATCATTTCAATAATATTCGCACATTTCCGAGAGATCTTTCATAACGACAACAATCTTTCACATGGTCAGCACTTTAGCGCAAGACGAAGCACTCGCAGATAAACCACTTGCTTAGTGCAACATGGCTGGAAGGTGGAAGGAAATATAAGAATTTATTACCTCTGAAAATGCTAGCCGATCAGCAACATCACTTGTCCACTCAAAAAACCGAGTCAACTGACGAGTGAATCTTAAGACAGAGACTGGGACAGTAGTAACATTTGCATCCTGCCCCGCAAGCCTCTCGCACAATGTTATGACCTAAACCAAGTGAATGGATATCATTCCAACCCAATGCATTGAAATATTAACATCATAACAAAAGGAAAGGAAACCTTGAAGGCATGAACTAACAAAGCCACTAAACAACAGCATGGTATGATCGGCCAGAGATCATCAGACAGCAAAAAAGACTTCCGAAACGACTGAACGATGTGACCTTAATCAAGGTTAAACATTGGTATATCTCTTACCTCTTGAGTAGTCCAAGCTCGAGGACCAGCAAAGGTGAGGAGCTTCCCATTAATTTTCTCATTACGTAATGCTACAAGTGTCAGTCGAGCTATATCCTACTGACATGTGAAATTTTTAGGCAGCAATTTGAAGGAAAAAAATAGCACATTACTGACTCCAAAAGATTAATTACAGAAGAAATTGTGAAATTTTAACCTGGGTATCCATGTATGCAATTCTTGTTGGGGCATCTGTTCCCCATACAGATTTCTCTTCTAGAATAGGTACTGCATATTGCCCAATAAGGCCCTGATTAAATTAGCAACAAACATTCAGACTCAATAAATGAATAACAGTGGAAGAAAGAAAGCAAGGCAAATTCAAGACTTCATAGAAGTAGAAGGAAACATCTATTCAGGAGTGAACAAATCACTGCTTAAATTTTCCAGATAATCATGTTCCTGCTAGTTTGGCAAGGATAAAAAGCAATCTCAAATTAGTTTCTACTTTAAATGCATCAAGAACCTAATGCACATTTCCATGAGAGATGAAGAGCTTTGATGGGAGATGTAAAGCTAACAAACAGAATTACACTAAGCTGGTAACACACCCACCACCACCACCAACAACAACAACAACGAAAAGAAAAAGACAACAACATAGTTTGCTCTACACTTACTTGCATGAAACCACATAGACGGATAATGACGTGGGTTAGACCAGAGTCCTGAAGAAACTTCTCAGTGCAATATTTAATCTCCATTAGGGGAACTTCAGGATGCTTGTCACAGTTGTGGATGGAATAGAACACATACTTCTGGATTCCCATTGCTTTTGCACATTGTATTAGAGCAACTTTTCCTTCCCAATCTACCTAAATAGAACAGAGAGATTAGATGAGGCCAAGAGCAAAATTTAACATTTTCTTGAATATAATTACAATCACAGTAAATTTATGGGCCTTTCATTCACTGATGAGATATAGTTACATTTAAAGCAAAGATAGTATAATACGTCTTCTTTGTCATAAGTTCCTCTTTTTCATCCAATCTTTTTCGAACCAAGTGACTGGCCAGCTAGAAAACAAGAAATTAAACAGATATCTTCCTACCGTTTTAATGGGCTCTTCGGGACGCCCAGTAGCACAGTCAATAACTGTATGAACCCCAACCATTGTTGCAGGTATAGTCTCAGGCTTACTAAGATCTGCCTGTTCATCAAATCAACATTGAGAAAACAATATCAAAATCCAAAAAATTCATCTGAAGCAAATAAAAAACCCTATTTTGGAAAGCAAAAAATATCTTACATTAACAACAGTGGCACCCCAATCACGAAGGAAATCAGCAGGGGCAGGTCTAGGCCTAACAAGACACCTAACATCATAGCCTTCATCAAGGGCTCTTCTCACAATTTGCCTGCCTAAAGTACCAGTGGCTCCTACAACTAATATACTGGTTGGTCTAACTGGAGTCCCTGGTCCTAAATTCACTGCCCCTGTTGCCTCTGCAGTCCCAATAGCACTGCATGTCACAAGTTGCTTTCCATTACACTTCCCTGAAGGAAATGATGTGGAAAGAGAGAGGAGAGGTTCTGGTGACAGAGTCCTACGCCAGGAGAGGGGAATAAAGGCGGATGTGATGGTGAATTGACAGTGGTGATGGAGCTTTCCTGGGGTTGCTAGCTGAGCTGGAAGCTTGCACGCCATTGCTATGGGAGCGAGGCAGAGGCAGAGGCAGGGAGAGAGAGGGGTGGGGGGGGGGGGGGTAAAGAAACTAAGAGGACAGAAAGGGCAGAGGATTATGGATGTGAATGCGGCCACGTCGTTCTCTCAAATGGATTAGGATCTTTGCCACGTGTATTTCTCTCCAACTACTAACGACAAAGACCGGTCCTTTGGCGCCTCTTTCTGGGAACAACACGATGTCGTTCTTCAATTTATACTTGATTATATTGACAATTTTTTTATAGTTATTTTAATACATTTTAATTATATTGACTTCAAATTATAAACTATAAAAAAATATTTATTATGTCATAATAATTGATATTATCACTCAGTAAATTAACTAATCATCTTATAATTGTGATAGTTATTGATAAATGACATAATCATAACTAAAAAATAAAATTTTATTTTAAAAAGAAAATAAATATTATTCACTTTGTTACAAGTTATTATGAACTATTACATAAATTCATATAATGAATCACAAAGATTTATCGAACCTCATGTTAATTACTCTATAATTAAGATAGTTAAGAACAAGTAAATATGATTTCAATTAGAAAAAAAGCTCTTTATTACCTTACATTTGTAAAGAAACTATTTTCAATTAATTATCGCAAGTCCAATATACATATACAGGAAAAAAATAATAAGAAATGGTGAATGATCATAATGTTCTCCCTTTAAAAGGGGAATGATACCAAGCAAAGAAGTCATTCCAATTTATTGCATTTATTATAACAACAAAAATGCTAACACCACACCCAAAAAAATAAATAAAGCTTTATATTGAATCATTTTCAATTTGCTGTATTTTAATATCCAAGTCTCCTTTCTACTTCCTTTTCTATTCAAGTACAAAGAAAGAATCTCATGAGCAAAAACCAAAAAAAAACCTCTATTTTATTTTCACTGTTGAGTTGTCTTTCTGGTATAATTTTCATGCCCCTCCAGTTCTATACCCATCTCCCCTTCCGGCGAGTAATTCGCCGGAAAATAAGGGGAAAAAATGAGAGAAGTGCAGTTTTCAGGCACTGGTGTGTCTTTCAACCTACAAAAAGCCACATGAATGGAGCAGCTATACTTACAAAAAGTTTCTATTTGCCAAGGTCTCTCTATGTACAAAGTCTATCTTTTCACACAATGCAGTTGCGGAAGATAAACTGTTGACGTTGCAAAAGTAAGGCGAAGGGCCGAGATGAAGATAGAAAAGAATTTGTTGAAGAATCGGGTTAGGTTAAAGGACTCATTACTCTTGTTATGCGGAAACGGCGGTCTCCTTCCTCAGTCGGAAAAGAATTCCTCCAAAAGCATTTCACCAGGCAGACCTTTACCTTTAACCGCAGTTCCATTGTCCACATAATCCATGTCAGTCAAATCCTGATCATCCTCTATTGATAGCTCATCAGTCACATCACTAGTCTCATTCCTGTTGATATTCTCTTTAGCATCTTTATGGCCCTCATCCAGTCGATTTTGAGGACTCAGAGTCAGACCTGCCCTAGCCTTGGCTGCAGAATCCTCGCATATGCAGGATGAGGGATTTTCATGAAACTCACCTCTGCCAGGCTTCACCTCATTTGGTTCTCCCATGAAACCAATTTGATGAGTTCGGACCCTGGAGGCAAATTCTTCCCATGTTTTGTTATGCCGGCTCATGAACAATTTGTACAGTTTTTTAGCATTTGGACGAATTGTTGGTTTGTGCCCAAAATATCTCCTGCGACAAAAAAAATATTATAGTCTGTGAAGTGAGCTGCCAAAGCCATCAGCATAAAGCGGGTGTCTGGGAGACTGCAATGACGAAGAACATTTCATGTCTTTAAAATGTTCTAAAGGCAAATGTGATGTGATAATTTTGTGTATAAAGCCAAAAAGAAATTTGTGTTTGCAGCAGGAAATACTTTGATGGTTAAGCCATCTGGACTTGAAAACAAAAACAAGAAGAGCACATAAACATATCTTCACCAGTCTTTGGAATTGCTTCTGAACAAACTTCAGTGTATAAAACCAAAAAATAATTTGAATACATACCTGCGACCAGCTAATATCTTGGCCATATTTCCATTGTTGTTGGTAGAAAAAACGTCACTTTCATCACAAACAATGAAGTCCAGTGCAGCCATTTGAGAAGAAAATGATGAAAATGGCGCCAATTCTCTCATGCTGGCTAAAGTCTCTTTTGAATGGAAATTTGGAAAGAGAGCTTTGAGTGGTGCTAATGTCTCTTCCCCTCCATATACTTCACCTGAAGCCACATATAAGTGAACATCACTTCCGAAACCCAGGGCTCTCAGCATAAGACCAACTTCCTCTGGTGTGAGAGGGCATCTTCCTTGCCTTCGTTCTTTGTCAGGGTTGCTTGTCTGCATTTCACGTCAAAATAAACATATCAACCATGCTTCGGAAACCGTTTGGGATACAGAATGTGTTCTGAGAAACTATGAGGGCCTCACGTGTAAACTTTTCCACCTCCTCCGGATCTTGCCAAGTTCCATCCTTTCTTTCTCTCCCCCGCCAAAATAGCATCCCGAGAATGCAAGCATATCAGGTTCAAACCTATAACATGATAACGTTAAATTTGTGTTATCGAACCCATCTGACCCTCTACTGTGTTGACCATTCTACACTTAGTATAGGTGAAAAAAAAAAAATCTCCAATGCAATTCAATAACAAAAATCTTGCCAGCAATGATTCAAATAACAAAAAGAAGTTTCTGAAAGAAGATTATAATAAATCAAGCATTGAGAAGGACCTTACCTCAAGTGCAGGGCAATGAAGTGCTCACTCTTCATTCTCATTCTCTGAACCAGTTTTTTGCCCATTTCAAGAATTGAGTCCGTGAATTTTAAAGCATGGTAGTTGACCCTGCATCTTAGCTTCTGTAAATCTGGGTCCAACCTATTCGAGAGCCTGTAATCAAACTTTCCAAGCTGAACAACCTATGATATCAAAGGATAGCCAGCAAATGTCAGTTAAAATAAACATGCAGAATCAAGAATTGAAGCAGCATTCAAGCAAAAGAAGTAATTTGTCATTAATGCTAGAGAAAGTGAAATTAAAGAACATTCTAAAATTATGAAACAGAAAAGAATGTCCAACAGTTTCTGATATTTTGCCCCTGCTTTCCCTACTTGGCTTTCAGTTTCACAACCGCGCAGATTCTGTCCATATGTCCCTGATTCTATATATGTAAAATTCTACATTGAAATTACATGTATTTATCAGCTTTTGGCCAAGGATGGTTGCTTTCTGAAATTTCCAGGTTTGCCTATATAATAAATTCATCCTCCAATGTTGATGGAACTGTAGCTGTATTATTTCCAATTTTGTGCATCGCTTCATGAATTCTAATTCAAACATGATAAATTGAAATCTTAACTACATTAACCATAATGTACTTCAATATACAGGTATGTTTTGGTTAGCCTGACAGATCAAATTCCTCTAGGCATCTATTGCTGATGCAACATTGAAATTCACCACTCTAGCAAACAAAACTAGAAAGATAGAGTGATAAACTCATGTCCTGTGAAAGCTTTTTACATAATTAGGTTGCACCGTGTAGGAATATACAATCATGAAGTGAGGAAAAAAAACACAGAATTTAAGGAAGTGCAACTTACAAGCTTCTCTGTAAACACAAGTATTAAACTTTTAGCATAACACTTACATGCTTCTTATTAAGAACAGGTAAAACTTTCGTCAGATAGCATGTGGGAGTACACTTCCTTGGAACCCGCATCCTATATGGATTCTGCGCTTTCCCACCCTTTGCATGGAGCTGTTTGATTATAGCAACATCTTTTGATAGGAATGAAATGAACCAGTCAACATCAAAAATTTGAGCAAAATCGCTGCATCAAACACCAGAACAATATGAACGCACTGATATTTGAGCAAACAGAACTGAGAATGTTAACAACGAAAACAACATACCTACTATCATTCCAGAAAGACTTCTGATCCAGCTTAGGAACAACAAGAGTAGCATTCAAGATATAAGCTGCAACAACACCATCTGTTATCTGCGGCCAAAATGGTCATAAGAATCTCAGAATCACAAACTAATTTACCATCCTATCCATTTCAAGGCAGGCCAACGATTTGCAGTTAATTATCAATTGAAAAAATTGTATCAAATTTACACGTCAAATCTAAGAAACTCACCCCTGTTCTCTGTTGATTTAACCCTCCACTGGTAGCAATCAACAAGTACCGATCACTATTCTTTCTCATATCAGCAGCTGCATCTAACAACACACCTCCATCAAATTAATGTCTAAACTCATCTGATGACATTAACACTCAAAGTAAATAAAAAAACCCGAAACCCTTAATCATCGCAATGCTATTTTTCAATCTCCCAAAAAATGGAAACCAAAAAAGAAAAGAAAAAACCCTCCATAAATTAACAAAATTAGACATGAAATCTGTTACCATTCTGCAATTAAACAGGCTGGTTTCCAATTAAGACCAACTCCTCTGTCTTTTGTAGAAAATTTCTTTAAGTGGTTAATACTCTAATCTTCTTCTTCAACTACTACTAGCATCGCTCCAATTATTCATAAACAAACCACT
This sequence comes from Populus pruinosa, assembly GCA_026413675.1. Taxonomy (NCBI): domain Eukaryota; kingdom Viridiplantae; phylum Streptophyta; class Magnoliopsida; order Malpighiales; family Salicaceae; genus Populus; species Populus pruinosa. The sequence continues at coordinate 27,618,669 of CM048595.1, forward strand.
AGATTATCATCAACACTAAAAATCTCCAAATAAATAGGAAACTAAAAAACAGGTATTAAACCAGTAAAATTTACTTTCAAAGCTCTCGCTGGCGTAACTGCAGCCATAGTAAAACTTCGATGACCTTGAGCTCCATAAATGACGCCCTAAGCGTCCTCCACTTCTCTAAGTATTTCAGAAAATCAAACAAATACAAAAATCAGGCAACCGAAAGCAAAACACACGGACTCGTAAGAGCTAAAGAACAAACAAAGGCTCGTATAAATTACGTACCGGAACACGAAACGACGATGTCTCTTTACTTAGCGTTGACTCTTCCGCCTTAGCTCCATTTTTTAACTGATTCATCACACGAAACAGAAAATCGCTTTCGTTAGCTTGCTACTTAATTAATTAAAACGATCAGAACAGAACCGTAAATGTCCACCTCACATGGCATCAAAACAAGCAAACAAAGTTAACAAACACGATACAATCATGATCGCAGAAATCTGAGCAACAGAGAGAGAGAGTGTACTTGTGAGGAGTGGTTGTGGTGGTTGATGATAGGAGGAAGAGGAGAGAGGAAAGCGAAGGCGGCGAAGAGAAGGAGGAGGAAACCGAAGAAAGCGGTGAGTAACGGAAACTGAACCAAGTAGTGACGCGTAAAGACAATCCAGTGGAGCACGGCGGCAGGTATGTTACGCCTTTTGGTTTCTCTCTTCTTTCTCCTCATGGTAGGGGGGAGAGAGAGAGAGTTGTTGGAGGCTAGCTTTCTGGATGGAAAAAATGTCAAAGCAATGGGCAGAGCAGAGAGGAGGAGGAAGGTGATATTCTGTTGTCGTGGTCGCAGCTACGATAAATACATATCCGTATTGGTTTTTTTTTTTTTTTTTCCTGGGAGGAAAAGGCATAAACCGATTGAGAAAACGACAGTTTCACTGGATTGGCCTGCGAGCAGCCCTTTCCACCTAGGCGGAGTCGCGCCGAATATTTTATTGGGGGATGGTTGGGTGTGGTGCATGTCATGCAGATTGGATGCTGAGGTGGTGTGAGATGTGTACGTGATTTTTAGATGATAATTAGGGATGATGATTCAAGAGAACTCGATGAATATTGCCAAAACTCCATCCTAAGATATATACATGCACATAAAATTTATATTTTTAAAAAATATATATGCATAACACATATACCTTCATCACTTAATACACACACGCATATTGAGCATATATTATTTTTTTATTTTATATTAAATAATAAAAAATACTCAAATAAATAAATAAAAAATACTTGAATAATAGTTATCTAGATAAATAATAAAAATTGATAGATAAAACATGTATATTAAAAAAAATTATCTTATAAATAATAGGTATGATATTGATATTATAGAAACTAGATAAATTAATATTCATTGTCGATTATATTTTTAAGTTGTATACCTTTTATTTAAATTCTAGAAAAAAGTGTAATTGTATTTTAAAATATGATAGTTTAATTAGAAAAAAATTGGAAATTATGGATTTTGTAAGATTGTTTGAGTCTATAAATTATAGTTTTTTAAAGGTTATCTAAGTAAATTTACATTTACTATAACTATTTTTCATCTTATAATATAGTATATTATTTCATTAGATGTCATGCAATTACATTGGAACTTTATATTCACTCATCAAAACAATAATTTCTGCACCCGACAGCCTCCCTTCTTTTTATCTAGCAGAAGTCTTACTCGGTATTAACACGCGCGCGCACGAGCAGCTTGTTCGGGCCGATTTTAATCAAGCAACAGGTAAAGCAAGGTGTGAGCGGTTCGCACAGGAACTTTTCCAACCATCTAAACGCTTCCCGGCAAGATCTTTGTTTGCTCGGTCTCTTTTCACGTGATACACACGTGCTAACGTAATTGCCCAATTTTTGAACTTAACGAGAAACTATAATTCCACACACACCTGGAGCGCGTGTCTTGCATGAACCCATGAGATGTAGAGAGTCTGCATCACGTGCTATTCAAGCGAGTGGGAAAAAGTGCACGGTCGCGTAAACATTGTCGTTTTGGCCACATTAATAACGCTTTTCGATGTGATTTAAGGCTGTGCTTCTGTGTTTTTTAGCTTCTTAACCCCACCCCCCCCCACCCCCTCGGTCTTGTATAGTTAATTCGTGATTTGATAACGATGCAACGGATCGAAGACCTTGACTTGTAGTTATCTCACTAATTAAAGGTATATTTGGTTTCACCTCAGTTTTTTTTTTTTATAAAGTATTTCCCAATGATATATTTTTATTGGGAGACCATTTCATTTTGTAGATATTTCAAGTCGAATCATGGGTGTTTTTAATTATTTATCTAGAGCCTTTACTTTAATTATAAAGAGGATGGAGTGAAGGGGGAAAAGTATGACGGACTACAATTGTGTTTGGGTCGTTTAAGGCTGTAATTTAAGCTTATTATGATAGGACCAAGCCGGCCAAATAAAATCTGGTGCAGTCGTGAACCGTTTGATTCAGATCGGACTGTCATGATCTTGGTCAAAACTTCTGGTGTGGAGCCACATCACCTGCCAACCAGAAGAGACTGGAGATAATCTTTTGAGATTAGTTATTAAATCAGAGTTAATTAGGTGATGATATAGGTGGTTAGTTGATGGGCAATAAAATCATAACAAGCACAAAAACCCACCTAACCAGAAGCTAAAAGGCCACTTGGAATGGTTGAGGGGTGCAGAAATTGTCAAAACAGTGATATATTATTGTCCTCAGAAAATGAAGTTTGCTCACTGTAGCAATATGTATGCATGCATGATTTCTACACTTGTTGTTGGCAGAATTTTCCTTTATCTGGGACAGAAGGCAACCAAGGCTGGCAGCACAGAGAAGGCAACTTATGGTGTGGACCTTCGATCTTGCTTGATGTATAAGGTTAAAATGAGATTCCCCTCTTCTTCTTTTTTATAAAGATTTTGTCTACTGAGTATCTTCTTTTATGAGTGTTGTGTCCTTTGATTTTGGAGTATCAGGCGTTCTTTTTTTTTCCCTTGTGTTACAATTCATTTTTTATGATTTAAAAAAAATTGTTTTAATGTTAAAAATAATTTTTAAAAATAAAAAAATTAATATATTTTTAAAATAAATTAAAAAATAATTATAATCACATAACACCTTCTCTCGATCTCCCCCAGTAAGGCTGCTCATGTTACGGGTACGGGGTTTGGTCTACTGTGATTTTCATGAAGAATCATATGATTAAAAATGATTGGAAGCATCAACAATTTTTTTATTTACAAGAGAAAGCATGTTTGATGGTTCCCTTCCAATCGACGCAAGCATGTTGATATGGTTGCCGTTGATGCGTTGGTGGACGTTGTGGCTATCATGGTCGCCAAGGATCAACCACTATAATATGATAATAATAGTTATTAAATCTTATTGGGGAGTTGAATTCGAAAAAATTCGTTGGGTTTGGTTTTAATCTGAATTAAAAAATACATTAATTTGTGAATTATCTCATGATTCACTTAATTTGACTAAACTGGTGGTGTTAATATTAAAACATTTTTTAAAAATAAAAACAAATCAATTTATTTATTTATTATCATTGTATTCCCACTGGGTCACCACTGTGTTCCCGGATCAGCTGTACAGAGATCAGATATTTTCCGTTCACCCCAGCCACTTATATGTACTTGAAAAAGATTCTCTGCTAATCTAACTCACATGCAGTTTATTTATTTGTCCTTGGATTCTTGGTGGTCTCTAGCATCTTTATCATCTAAGGACTGTGTTCTACTCGGATTGTCTGTTTGGCTGTAGCCCAGCAGACCGAATGTTTTTATATCTCGGTTAGGCTGTTGTTGTTAACTTGCCTTTAAGGTCTTCACATGGCATTATTTCCATGGCCCCTCCTCGTAAAAACATACTTCTCCCGGCGTTGGCTTTTGAATTCAGCTTGTGCTACATCTCGCGTCCTGGGCACCACCGTGCTAGCAAGAAGTGGGTCCTCGACACGACGCCAACTGCAATTCTTTTTCTTACGTTGGACTCTATCGTCCAACGCAGGTTTAAAAGACAAAAGTCACATCTTTAATTAACAAAACTCTACAACACGTGAAATTTCTACTGTATATGAATATATTGTAAATCAAGAGATAATTTAATGCGAATTTACTATATATTCGTATACTTAAATGTATTGTAGATTAAGAAACAATTAATTATGGAATTGTATAATTGCTTCATTATTTATTAAAACATGTGGAGATTTTTTATTCTACAGGTACTGTGAACTAAAATCCAATTAATCGTGGATAGCACTATAGCACCCTAGATGACATTACTTGACTATGTTTTTAGTCAAGAATCGTGGTTTGGAATTTCGTTCATTTGACTTTTGTCATTAAAATGAAGGCGATGCAGCAACAGAGGCGACATTAAAACCATTGGGTGTGGCTTTGGTAGTCGGATGTAACCCTATCAAATCTAGTTGATAAACCAAACCCATAACATTTTTAAAAAATATATAATAATAATAATAATTATTATTATTATTGTTAATAATTTATTTTAAAAAAATTATTACTGTAAAAAATTTGGACATGCAAATTAAATATTATTATTAATATGATAAATATTATTATTTGTATTCTAGTTATTATTAGCTTTATTGTAATTAAAAGTATTAATATTAAGAATAGAAGAAAATTAAAAAATATATAATAACAATTATTATTATTATTATTATTATTATTATTATTATTGTTAATAATTTTTTAAAAAAATTATTACTGTAAAAACTTTGGACATACAAGTTTAATATTATTATTAATATGATAAATATTATTATTTGTATTCTAGTTATTATTAGCTTTATTGTAATTAAAAGTATTAATATTAAGAATAGAAGAAAATTAAAAAAATATATAATAATTATTATTATTATAGTTAATAATTTTTTAAAAAACAAATTATTATAGAAACTTTGTCATGTAAGTTTAATATTATTATTAATATAATAAATATTAATATTTGTATTTTAAATATTATAATATTTATTGTAATTAAATATACTAATTAATTAATTAATTAGATCAGGTTGTCAACCCCTAGCACTTGAGTTGTCAAGGCAGGGCATTGGGACTAGCAACGCGCCCCTGGCAACAAACACCTGGCATTATAGATGGTCGACATTACATCATGCAAATACCTGGCATAAGGTGTGACCAGCCTTAGGGGTTAGGGGCAAACTCGAGCGCTTGGTTATAGCCTCAAAATGAGCGAGTTTGCAGAGTTGCTATCCTAGGGTTTGCAACGCCGCGTGTCTAGGGTTCATAGACCCGCGAGGAAGGGTCTTCAACCTCGAGTGTCTAGCCTACAAACTTGTGTGCTTGGTGTAGACCTTGTTGTCAAGGTCTATTCTGACCTGTACTAGGTTTTATAGACCGTCTTTAGGTTCAGGGGTGGATTAGTAACCCTTGCAAAGAAGAAAAATAAAAAATAATATAATAATAATTATTATTGTTATTATTGTTGTTAATTTTTTTTTAAATTTATTATTGTAGAAACTTTGACCAAACAAGTTTAGTAATATTATTAATATGATAAATATTGTTATTTATATTCTAAATATTGTAATCTTTATTGTAATTAAAAATGTTAATATTAAGAATATTATTATTTTGATATAAATATTATGATTTTTATTATATTTAATATTACTAATATTAAAAATACCATTATTTTTATTATAGTTAAAATTATTAATATTAAAAATAGTATTATTTGTGTTATAAATATTGTAAAGTAAGGGGCTTTTTTTTGTGTTTTTTGTCAGGCATTGTGGCTAGGGCATTGCCTTTTTTACTAAAAACTATTAAGTTTGGCTCAGGATTTGTAAAACCACGCATAAAGTGCATACGTAAGCACGACTCGCACACTTGGACGTGCCTAGGTCTCCTGACCCCCACCTAGCACAATTGAATATATTTTTTATTTTGAGAAATACAATTCATTTGTATAAAATAAAAAAATATAGATAAATTAGAATAATATATTGAAGAATCAAACACAAATAAAACAATTCTAAAAAAAACTTATATTAAAAAAAATGAAAAACCATGACCTAGACTATGAGATTGTGATAACTTCATTAAAAAACAAATGATGATAATCACAAAATCAATTTTAAAAAATACATAATGATAAGATCGTATGAAATTGAATCACCAATAATTAAATGTTGAAAGATGAAACTAAAAAAAAAATTAATTACACAAAATGATCCAAATTAAAATGAGGATGACAAAAAAACTTTTAATTAAAGGGTGAAAAAATTAAATTTGAGGGATAAATTGAAAGGAAAAATAACTTTAACAAAATTAAGGGAAAAAAATCAAAAGAATGAGGGTCAATTTGTAAAACATATAACAACAAAAATTTCTATAAAAATAACAAGAATGAAATAAGAAATTAAAAGAATAAAAAAACAAAATATATGAGAAATTATAGTTGAAACAATTTTTTTATAAAATAAATAATAACAAAATATAAAATTAAAAAAATAAGGTCTGGAATTAAAACCACCATGAACCTAACCATGTGGAAGAGAACACGGGGGTCGTTTAGAGAGACAACAAAAAGCAAGATTTCAGAGAGGAGAGGGAGTGATCACTGGATTCCAGCAATAAATAAAAAAAAGTGTTATTGACATTAATTTAAGCCATCAAAATGAACTATATTCGTGTAAAACAATTTATTTAATGAGTGAGGTTTATATTAGGTGATTCTGTATCCTAAAAGTTCATGGAAAACATATCCGAGCTTTGATTGAGTTTAATTTTTAGGGTGACTTTTTGGGTTTTTTGAGGTGATATATAAGTTTATCACAATTCATGCAATATTTTATAGATATTTTGGATAAAAAATTAAGTTGAAAATGAGTTTTTAATTAAAAAACTTGAGTTTTGATTTTCTAATCATTATAGCAGTTAAAATTTAAACAAATTAGATGAAGCATTGTCTATTTTTTTTTTCATAAAATTTATGGCAGATGATATGCTATCTACTTTAGTTGCAAAAAATAAATAAATTAAAAGTTCAATTACATAGGCCTTGATAAAATAGACCAGATGAGTTGAGCTGAGCTAGCTTACTAAGTCTAGCCTTCTTTTATATATATATATATATTATGATTTTATGATTTTTTAATTTATATTTGAATTAGTATCCTTCTCTCTTTTATTTTATTTATAAAGCTTATTTTAAAAATAATTATTTTCTTAGCTATTCATTTAAATTTAAATATTTTTATGTTTTTTTTAATCTTTTATATGAATGAACCTTAGTTTTGAAAAAAAGAAGATAATATTATTAATATATGTAATCTTGTATGATGTGTTTTTATTTTATTTTATTTAATAAATTTAATTTCTATCTCTATTTTTATCATTGCTTGTTTAAATAAAAAATTAACAAACACAATTAGGTAAATATCTTGTATTTTGAGATTAAATATTTTGATTAATATTTATCTCTTGATTTTTCAAGTTTTATTTTTAGATATTGTTGATAAAGTTTTATTTATTTATACATATAATTTTTAATTTATTTTATTATATGTATGCTTAAATTTTTTAATTTGAACTTAAATTTTAAGTTATAACAATGCATTGAAAAAAAATTTATATATAATTTTTTAACAAAAATAAAAATATATAATTTATAATATAACACCAGTCATATAACTAATGGTTTCAATTTAGTTTAAGACCTGTATAAAAAAAACTTATTTTTTCACTGATTTATTTATTTTATTTAATTCAAAAAAATGCATTTAAAATTAATGGTGTGATCTGTAACATGATTGATCATCTCCTCTTAGAATTACGTTCAAATTCAAATATTTTTTTCTAGTTTTGCAAAAACATATCTCCTACATATATGATTAGGATTATTTTCCATATAAATTAGCATTGCTAAAATATTAAATTTCTGCTAATTAAATATTGAATTACAGCTAAAAATGACTTTATTTCTATTTTAACGTCACATTTTTTTAAAAATATTTAACATGTGATATGACAAGGAGGTAGGATACTATTAACGTGGGAAAAAGGTCTCAACAATAGTTCGATGTAATTTCCCTAACTCATTTCAGATTACAAGCCGAGTGTATGTTGCATGTGTTTTTTAAAATTTTTAAAAATATTTTATTAATAAATATATTTTTTATATTTTTAAATTATTTTAATATGTTGATATAAAAATAATTTTATTAAAATAAAAAATATTATTTTAATATTTTTTATTGTTATTGATGAATCCGTATAGTATTTTTGCTACAGAATCTGAATTGACAAAATTTTAATTTTTATATATATTAATATAAAAAATAAATTATAAAAATATTTTAATATATTTTTAAATAAAAAACACTATAAAATACAATAATTATTATAATATGAATTTTTTATCCTTTATTTTCTTCCTAGGCAATACTATCTATAAAAAATATATATTTACTTCATTGATATTTTAGATTAGAATCTTGATATCAACGTTAAAAAATACTTTTTATTATTGAAATAAAAAATATAAAAATTTATATATGTATATAAATCATTATTAATTTGCCACAATGATAATTTATTAACAAAACAACGAATAATACGAGGTAGGTTTAATTGTTTATATAAATAATAATAATAAAAAATATTGTTTTAATACATAATAGTATATTTGTATTGTAGCTTGGTCAACGTGTAGCGGTAATTACTAGAAGGTTGTTGGTTCCAGCTGTTGGGTTCGGGTTGCATTTTTTTTTTCTTCCAAAAAATGGTTTTGTTTAATAATAAAATGGGCGTAAAAGAATTAAAAATATCTGTGTTTGAGAAGGAAGGCTAAAACCTTTCTAAACCTTCGCCCGCAGGATCAAACTATGGTTAATTCTATTATTTTTTTATGGCTTTTTTTCCTTTTATTTTTTTTCCTTTTTTAAAAAAGTTTACCCTATTTTTTCCCTTCAATTTCTTTTCTGTTAATTCCATTCTTTAAATTTTTTATCATATAATTAAAAATTATTTTTTTAAAAAACAAAGTTATCAAACTTTATTTAGTTCATAACATGATTTTAGGATTAAACTGTTAAGTCCAGATTAATTTAATGTATTATTTTTTTAATATTTTTAAAAAATTACATTAAATTTTTTTAAAGAATTTGATTTATCTTGAATTAGTTTTCATAATATATTTTAATTTAATTTTTTTATAATTATTTTTTAATAAAATTATCATAGTTTTCATAATCTGAATTGTAGATTTAACAGGTTAATTTGAATTAATATAGATCGATATAAACCTTGTTTATATTTACATTCTAAAAGTATTTTTTAAAATATATATTTTTATTTTTTTTCACTTCAAAATAATTTTATTTGATATTTAATTTTTTTTAAAGCATTGATATAAAAAATAATTTAGAAAAATATTATTTTAATATATTCTTTAGCAAAAATCACTTTAAAAAATAACTGTTATCATATTTTCAAATATTTTTATATTATATATCATTTTAATATTTTTTTTTGAATAATATCATCATGATATTTTTTAAAACTCAGAATATATGTTTTTATTGTACATTCAAGATGCATTTAAAATCCAAGTGTGTAAACTTTTTATTTATTTATATTTTTTAATTTGATTTTTTTTAGTTTGTGACTGTAATCATAGTTTTGCAAATTTTTGATTTAATTTTTACTTTTAAATAATATTTTTATATTTTTTAAATTATTTTGATGCATTAATGTAATAAATAAATCTTAAAATATTAAAAAAATATTATTCTAATATATATTCAAATAAAAAATTCTTAGAAAAATAGGATCACTTTCTCAAGGAGGTCTCGGTCCTCGTCCTATTAGTTGTAGAACGGCGCTGTCCTACTCTCGAGATGTAGATGGTCTTTGCATTACAAGACAACGAAATAAAAATAAAAAAATGGAATCGCAATTTCAATATAACCTATGCAAGGAAGGACTAGTATTACAATTAATCACAAAAGGGAATTAAAAATTAAAAGTAAATATATAAAATAAGATAAAGGTATAAATTTATTTAATGAGACATGGTCATGTCACACGTGCAGGTTTCCTAGGTTTACGCCGTACAACAATTTTGCATTTTTAAAGTTTTTTTCTTTTATCATAGTAAGAATGTATATACATGTATGTACCAAACACATTTATCATCCTTCATTATAAATTCTAAGAAAATCAAATTAAAGAATTAATAATTTTTTCTAGAAAAAAACAAAAGATAAAAGAGTGTAAGAATAGTTATTTTTTCATTTGAAACAATCACAATAAAATAATTATTTAATAACATTTAAAACATAATTTATTTTTAGTGTGTTCGATTAAGTTTTGTATTTAAAATGCAATTAAATTCAAAGCAGTTCTCAACTGCTTTTTTTTATACTGTTCATAAGTGAACAATACTTTTTTGTTTTGCTAAAAGTTAAATTAGTATAATGAATTTATTAATTCACTTATATTGTTTAAGTAAATGTGAATAATATTTTTTTTTAAAAATTATTTAGAATAAATTAAATTTACTTATATTATAATTAAATTTTTATTTTTAATAATATTTTACTTAATTTTATTACATGTTTAAAAAATTATAGAAATTATAATTATTATCGAATGAATTTTATATATAATAAAATTATAAATAATTTAATAAAATAATAAAAATAATTTATAAAAAATATTATTTATTTCATAATGTAATAGTAGTTAAATCTATAATATTTAAATTTAAAATTATTAATATATATATATATATTATAGTTATTTTATAACCTTAATTTAAAAAATATTATTAATTAAACATATTAAATTATTTTTTAATTAATTTTAATTTTAAATAAATATATATAAATAATAAACTTATTCCAATTAAAAATATGTGTTATAAAATATATTTTTTTAAAATTATAACCTTAAAAACTATCAACTATCAAAATAACGATGGCTACATGCTTTTGCTTTGGGACGCGGAAAAGAAAAAAAAGAAAAACAGAAGACACTCTCTTCTTCTATAAATTCCCCCCCTGTTCTCACTGCTAACATGTACGTAATGGATAATGCAGGGAATTTGAAGACATCAAGCATCGAATTAGACCTGGACCGTCCCAATATCGAGGACTACCTTCCTTCTGGATCCTCCATTCAGGAGCCTCGGGGCAAACTTCGTCTGTATGAATTCTGTCTCAAATCTGTTGATCCGGGTTCTGTTTTTTTGGCTACGTTTTGATTTCAAGTTCTGTTTTTCTAGCTGTTTCAGAGCTGTAAAGATTTGATTTTTAACAGGGTTTTGCTTGATGGTCTCTCTGGTTCTTGTTCAGGCGTGACTTGCTTGATATTTCACCTACTCTGACGGAGGCAGCTGGTGCCATTGTTGATGTGAGTTTCATTCAATTTTTTTTTCAGAGAAAATGTGTGACGCAAAATGTTTTTTGAATGGAAAGAAAGGAAATTTATGTAAATTCTGGATGAGATAGTGTTAATCATGGATTTTATACATGCAGTGGCATGGTTACATTGTTTTAGTTAGCTGAAAATGACCTGTTTTATTGATTCAAAATAATAGGCTTGATAAGGAGATTTAGAAGAAAAGTTTTAGTTTTTTCTATGAGAGTTTATATATTAATTTTACTCATGTTTAGATTAAACTCAATTTTGAGAATGAATGAATTACCACTCATTTACATGATATGTCAAATTTTTTATTGAATGCAAAGAGGGGAATTTGGGCATAGTTTTAGATGAAAGACGTGTTAATCATGATAAAAAAAATAAAAAAAATCTTAACGGAAAAGTAATTATGGGCTATTATTTATTTTCAAGTTTGGTCTCTCTCTTTTTTTTGAGTAATTTTCTGATTAACTTTAGACCAAAGAAGCAATATAAACATGCAACGGTATAACTAGCTAGGTTTTGCTCATTGAAAACAACCTGATTTTCTTGATTCAAAATAATCGGCTCAATAAGGAAATTTAACCCCATTTGGATTAAATTCAAATTTAACAATGAATGAACCAGGATTCATTCACACGATGTTTCAAGTCGAATCCTCCAGAACCATGGAACTGGAATGTGTATTTGTTTCCCCTTTGGTGCTGCGGTGTGATGATTCGGTATGGGATTTTGTTCCCTGTCAGGTTAGTTATCTGCTGACTACAATATTTTCTATATATATCCCAGGGGTCACTAAAGTGAAGCTTGGTCTCTGTGCCAATTTGGATAATTTGAGTTCTCATTTTGATTCTTGACTTCATGGAATTTTAAAATGTCATAATGAAGAGATGAACTGTTGTTCTTTATTTGCTGCTCGTTATCTTTTTTCAAATTTTTGTGTCCCCTATGAAAGTCTGATTGATATGATGGTTTATCTTCAAATAAGTTGCTACAGTGAACTCTTGTTCAATCTAGCTGGTTGATGTATTTCAATGAAATCTGCAGGGTTCTGGTACTGATAATTGGGTGGATTATTTTTTTTTCATCCCACATTCCAGTGCATTTTCTGCTGAAAGGCCACGACAAACTGAGAAAAAAAATAGAGGTGTCAATCATTTATTTGTTGAAGTTCGTATACTTTCTCAGAGTTATATACATGTATATTAGAGAAGACAATTGTGAAAATCTGGTTTTTCTATATTTTAATGTTCCAAAATCTCTAGAAGTGGTTATTGCAAACTGTGCTGAATGTATTTCATATTTTTTAATTTATTCTCAGAGGTGTTTGTTGGAGTTAATTTGCATGTTCTTTGTTGCTTCATGGACTGGAGTTGTCAAGTACCACGGACCACGACCTAGCATACGGCCTAAACAGGTTCGTTTCAGTATAAACTTTTTTGATGTATTTATGTCTAATAGGTTTTAATTTTTTCACTTATCAATCATTTTTCTTTTTGATCTGAGCATATCCAATAATTTTATTTATACTCACTTATTAGCATAAACTTGCTGCTGAACAGGTTTTTGTGAGCAATCATACTTCCATGATTGATTTCGTTATCCTGGAACAGATGACTGCATTTGCTGTGATTATGCAGAAACACCCTGGTTGGGTTGGTAAGTGAGAAATGGCTTCATATGTATTTCAGATATTTGATCCAATTAACAGTTACATCCTGAGTTATATGTCTGTCAACAAATATCAAAGGATCCCAGAATTATGTGTAACTGATAATATTCCACAAGTACAATTTTGAAGGAAGAAATAATGCAATCCCAGCTCTTATACTAGTTGTTTTGCTTCAAGGCCTTTGTGGTGGTTGTTTATAGCTAGTAAGAAATGTGGTGGCCAAGCTGAAAGGATTGTCATGTAGTATAGCATAGTGTATTTATTAAATTGAATGGTGGTTGCTCTAAATGCAGGGCTGTTGCAAAGCACAATATTAGAGAGTGCAGGATGTATCTGGTTCAATCGTGCAGAGGCAAAGGATCGTGAGATTGTAGCAAAGAAGTAGGTGTAAATGCTGGTGTTAAAATTACTGTTCTTGAAAATGATGTTCTCTTCATGATCATATGGAGTTGTATATTTCAGGTTAAGGGACCCTCTTCTCATATTTCCAGAAGGAACTCGTGTAAATAACCATTATACTGTGATGTTTAAGAAGGTATGAATATTCAACATAAAAATTATTGCTTCTTTAAGCTTGCAATGCATGTTTTCTGTAACTTATATTGTTTGATGATGTGCAGGGTGCGTTTGAACTAGACTCTACTGTTTGTCCAATCGCAATCAAGTACAACAAAATTTTCGTAGATGCCTTTTGGAACAGCCGAAAGTAAGAAGCTTTTCTTCCAATGACTGTCTTTTATACATATCCCAACATAGCTTTTCTTCTATTGACTGTATTTTGTATATATCCCTGCATTTCCTAGAGAGTATGCATTTTTCAAAATGGGAGGAGGTTGGGGTGTTTTTCTGGTTGAGAAACATGCTTAAATGTCTCATTTGCAGGCAGTCTTTCACAAAGCATCTGTTGCAGCTGATGACATCTTGGGCTGTTGTTTGTGATGTGTGGTACTTGGAGCCCCAAAATCTGAGACCTTGAGAGACCCCCATTGAGTTTGCAGAGAGGTATATACATTCTTTTCCACCCTTTCTGTATTTTACATTGACATGTGTTTGTAAAATTCCTAATAATAAATTTACTTGGTTCAATTCCAATGCATTTGTGCAGGGTCAGAGACATTATATCTGTCCGAGCAGGTCTCAAAAAAGTTCCTTGGGATGGATATCTAAAGTATTCTCGCCCTAGCCCGAAACATAGAAAGCGCAAGTAAGCCAAACACCTTTCCTTGTCTTTCGTTGTCCCTTTTGTTTTATGACACCTCATAGTCACACTTCCACTCTGATATTAGCTTTGCATATATGCATCGCAATATGTTTATAACTTGCATTAGTTTTTCCTGGCAGCATAATTTCCGACTATGGACAATAGAAATGATGATGCTTACCAGCCTATGATTATGTTTTTCTCAGTCTCTTGGCATTTATACGGGCATCGTTTACCGAAAGTGTTCTGTATCTACTTGATTCTGTTGGTTGTGTATCTCTGAGAATGGTTGATGACATGCAGCTCCTGTTGGCACGTATCTTATTTGTATTCTGTATAAATCTCTGATCTCATTCCCCCTATGCATTTCAGGCAACAAAGTTTTGCTGAGTCAGTACTACGGTGCCTGCAGGAGAAGTGATGTATATTTCTGCGTTTTTTCTTTTCTTTGTTGTATTTATCCCAGAAATTGCTCCCGCACTTCTCTCCACATCTTATTGTTCAAATGTAAACTGTGATCTTTATCAACAGTTAAGCTGTGGGTATGATTAAGAAGCAATCTTTGAGAAAATTCCATATTTATCACTTTCTAGGTCTTGCTTCAGTAAATTCACCAAAATGTTGTGAAAAGGCTCAAGTCTTATGTGTCTGGTTCAATTTTACTTGGTCTTCAATTTTCATATCCATTTCTAGCTTCTTGCCTCCAAGGTTCGTTCTACAGCGAAACCGATCCACACTTTCTGGATGATCGGATGCCACAGTTTCCAGTCAATGGATAATGATTGTATCAATACTTTCAACATCATCGTGGAATTCTTGAGCACCTATTATCAGAAAAAAAATAAAAATAAACTGTTTTGGGAATCTCTGTATCCGTTTCTTTTTTCTACATGTTAGAGATAAACCTTTGCCTGTCAAAAGAGGATGATACTGAAATCAAGCATTGACTCGGTGGACTGATAATGACCGTCTTTACAATTAACATTAACCAAAAACATAAAAAGAGGTTTTTTTTTTTAATTGTATCTCTCTTTAACGTACTATTTATTAGAATATTTTTTAAAAAACAAATTTTATTTTTAATATTATATTTATTTTTTATTGAGTTATCTTATTTTCATGATACAAATAACAGTTTTGACACAATTCATTTGTATAATATATATACATATATATATATATGTATGTATGTATTATGAACAAAATTAATATAAATATAGTCTATATATCATATTATAAAGTTTAAAAGAAAAGAAGATGCTAACATGTAATGAGAATATAACCCATATATCATATTATAAAGTCTAGAAGGAAATGAGATGTTAGTCTAGAAGGAAATGAGATGCTAACATGTAATGAGGGAATTTAAAATATAATATAAGTATTTTAAAAAGTTTCAAAAGGATTAATTTCAAGGTAACTAAGAAGTTTTGATTCGTATGTTATATTAGAGTTTACATAACTATCGTACTACACGTTGAGTTAAGATTTTTGTATATATTAAAGTTTTCACAAAAACATACTACATAGTCTAGTTAATACTATTATGCTTGAGCTAAAATTCTATATAAGCTTAGTAAAGCAGAGTTGTAAAAACTAATAAGCTCTCTGGGTATTAGAAAACTAATAAGCTCTCTGGGTATTAGAAAGATCTGTTACAAAAACAACTTAATATACATATAATTATATTGACAACATAAATAAAAAATGATCATATAATGAATACAATTAAAGTATAAGTTTTCTATTAGCTTCCTATAAATTCTAATAATGAACCTATAAATTTCTTGAGAATCATTTAAAACTCAATTAGATATCATTTACGTATTCTTAATTGAATACTCTTATTTTCTTATATGAACTTAGTAACTTCATTTAATTAGGTTCACTGAGTCTTCAACATTGCATAGTCCAGCATGGACAACTTTAGCAATTATACATATTAAATTTTTTTAGGTCACACGAAGATCCTTTACGAATTGATTCTTATTGATCATTCTCAAATGTCCTAATATGGACACCGTTAGCCATACTACTTTTATTGATCATTTCTTGGCAATCCTAATGCAATTACTAATAGTCGAAGCTAATCTTATTAATCATTCTTGATAGTCTTAACACAGATGCTATTAACTAGGGTTAATCTTATAATTCATTTCCTGGCAAATCCTCCATGAATGTCATTTGCTGAAGTTAATCTCTTATTTACTTTCTTGGCAAATCCTATCATGAATGCTATTAGCCAAGACTAATCTCATAATTCATTCCCCGACTATCCTACCACGGATTCCATTAGCCAAAGCTAATCTCATAATTACCTTTCCAGTAAGACCTACCATGGATGCTATTAGTCAAAGCCAATCTTATAAATATACCAGTCCTTACTTACAATGAGCATAAAATATTTGTAATTGGATTCCTTTTAAGAGTTAAATTGCTTAAGTGTAAAGGAAAGAAAAACTATGCATTTGCTCCACTTATCTCGTGACCTCCTCTAAAAGAAGATCCCATTTATCTCATGACCTCCTCTAAAAGAAGATCCAAACTTGCTCGCTCATTTTGAATCACAAAAAAATCTTTAGTCATGTTTCCTTTAAGCCAAATGTTATGCAACTCCATGTTCATTCATTATACATATGATACTTTTCGTGCATGTTTATTTTCTCATCATACCATACAAATATATATCAAGTATATTTTTAAGGTTAGGTACATCAACATGTAGGTGTCCACACAACTCAGTTTCTATTAATGAAAATTAGTGACTTATGACTTAGTTTTGCGCCAACAAAATTTAATGTCCTACGACTCAGAATCGGAGTCTCATAACTCTAAATAAAACAAACTTTATGTCAATAGAAAGGTCATAACTCTAAATAAAACAAATTTTATGTCAATAGAAAGGTAACACATATTCAAAATCTCATAAAAGACCATGTATCATAATTTATCAATACTAAATCCAAACCCGAACAAGAAGTTAGACAACAAATCTGTCCAATAACTGTCAGCCTAACCTCCTTTATGTATTTTACCCATAAATAGAGTTTTATAACTCCAATAGAGGTAAGACTAGTGTCGAAAGTTAGCCAGTTCATTTCTTTATAACCTTTATATGAAAATGTGTTGCAAATTCCTTCATCTTGGATGTCTAAAATTAGTGGAATTTTTGACCAATGAAATTGCCTTGTTACGAGTAGTTTTACCTCTTTCTGGAGTTATATAACTCCAATTGAGACAATATTAGTGCCACACATTAGTTAATTCATTTATCTATAACTTTTATATAAAAATGTGCAACAAATTCCTTTATTATTGATGTCTAATATTAGTGGGAGTTCTGACCAACGAAACTACTTTGTTATGAACAGTTTGACCTTTCAACGATGTTTTATCTATTTTTAAAGTTCTATAACTCCAATTGAGACAAAAATAGTGCCAAATGTTAGCTAATTTATTTATCTATAACTTTTATATGAAAATGTACCATGATTTCCTTTATCTTTAACGTCTAATATTAGTGGGAGTGAGAGTCTTAACTAATAAAACTACCTTGTTACGAGCAGTTTGACCTTTCAACATGTTATTTTAAACTTAAATATGTTACGAAGAAGGAAGTTTTCTAGCATAAGTTGGTAGCATGCATGTTCAAACTTTTTTTTAGAGATTATATTTGATAATTAAGAATTGTTTAAATTACGCATATTACTTTACTAACAATTCAAAATTGAATATGATTGTTAAACAAGCAAACACAACTAATGACAATATGAAACACTAACATTATAAAAACCATAAATGCATTGTCTAGCCAGTTTGCTAACTATAAGATGCAAAATGTAAGGATGAAAATGTTATTATATAGTTCTCCCTACTAGACTTAAAACAAATATAATGGCTTCCCAAATTCAAATAAATGGTGGCAAAGAAAACTATTCCCAAGATATATAGCATTAGGTATAGCTTTGCATGTATATTAATTTGAGCTAACATATCTATCAGGATTATTGCTCTAAATTAAGAAAAAAAAAATCTCAAAAGAAAGAGCAAAAAATGCTTCTTCCTTTGCTTTAAACATGAAGCCATTGTGCATTCATATGAAAAACATGCTATCATATAGGTTACTTTACCATTAGGGTCTTAAGCATATTGTCTATAAAAGTAGCTCCAATAATTTACTTTTGATGGCAGCAACAATTACAGGAAAAGATCAAATTAAAAGTTTTATACATACCAAACACAAACTGTAGAACAAGTTAAAAATAGTTGTTTCCAGCATTTTATGATAAATGCAAGTATATAAATAGAGATTATAAAGATACTAAACAACATTTCTGTAATTTCTTAGCATTAAAACTATATTTTGCTTAATCTAAAAGGTGATAAGTAGAAACACAACCACATAAGCTCATAAATTTTCAAAGATGCACTATATAAAGATATAAATGTAATGCAATCAAGGAACTCATGAATCAAATGAACATCACATTTACTTGTATAAATTTGAGCACTTGTGAACAATGTTAATATCATATAATTTTCTTTAAGTTTCAGCCCATGTATTTATCTTATAATACTAATTCAAGCCACTAATTGATTAAATTTTTCATAATTATTTAAAACTTCTAATTACATTTCTTGGTTGCTATAGATTAATGCATGTACAAGAAACCTAATTCCTATCATTTGAGATTTTTCTTATTTGAACCCTAACAAAAACAATTTAACAATGAAAGAGTGATGAATTGTTCTTACCATTAGAATCTATAAAAGATTATAAGAAGTTTTTTGGTGATTTTCCCCCCCTCTCTTTGCTTTTCCTTCCTTTGCTTATTGCTGGAGTTGGCCACCCCTAATCTCCATCAAATCCTTCAAGTTTATGTTTTTTTCCTTACTCACAATCACTCTTCCCATATGCTATCATCTTGTAATGGTGATATGCAAAGAAATTTGCTTGAGAATTTTTATAAGAGAGGGTTTTTTTTCTCCTATTAAAACCATTTGGAATTAAATGTAAAAAGGATAGAAAAAGTCATTTTTCTTATCTCCCAATCTATTTATACCCCCTAATTATCATAGGTCTTTTTTGGCTAGTTTTGTTTTAAATCTTAATGCCCTCATGTGTTCTTCCATGACTATTTTTTCTAATAAATCGGGTCTATTACCATTTTCAAGATTTCTCTCGCTCTTTTTTGTTCGTTCTAATACTTATTAGGTACCTCCATTAAATCCATTCTATAAACACTTAGATTGATTTTCTGTCAAAATTTCAACCAGGGTTTACATATGACATCCATATAACCTATAATATAATAACATATGAAAGATTTATATTAAAAACAATTGAAACTAAATAATTTACGTTCAAATTATAAAAAATTCAATATATTTATAACACATACCTGATGCAGTTTTTGTACATCCAACTCATTCTGATAAAACTCGTGGATATAAATAAGATTTATAATGAAATGTCTAGTCTTACACCATCTCACATGACAATCCATAAAGCTAACACATTTTTTATATTCAATTTATATAAATAATATGTTGATTAGAATCAAATTATTTTTCTTATTTCCTATAACCTATATATAGTGATCTCTAAGTGACAATGTCAAATATATTATTACCATAAAAATGACCATAATGGTAATATAATCGGTAAACACCTACATTTATCAAATTTTGCTATAATAACAAAATTATCAATCAAATTCGTGTATTTCACAGCTAATATTATCACTTTATATTTAATTTTATATAATTCATAATTTAACCTAAATCAACACTAACTCTAACAAAATAATTTTGTTAATTTACAATCACCAATAACCCAAAATCATTGATCATTTCATAAAATAACTTAATTATCAACTCAAATTATATCTAATTCCTAATTTCTAATTTAAAATATTAACATTGTATGAAATCAAATTAACACATTAATATAAATTACATCAAACTGATAGAGGAAAAGTATTCAATATATCTCTAAATGTATAATATGGGTGGTAATGGTGATCAATGGTGGTTGTTTTTTACTGGAAACTAGTTGAGTTATAATAGAGAGAGAGAGGGCGACAATATAGGGTTAAATAGAAATAAAAGGGTGATCTCGTGGTGTTTTGAGAATGTATTGCAATGAGGAGAGAGAAAAGAGAGGAAGGTTGCTAACAACAGGGAGAAGGGAGCGTCGAGTTGCTGTGGAGAGAAAGGAGGAAAAAAGAAGGAAAATGGAAAGAAATAAGCTCTTTGGTTATTAATTTCAAATAAAGTTATAGATTTCATATGTGACTTAATGTAATAGATGATATCTGCTATTTATATGTTATAGATGATATCCGTGACTTATGTATTATAATTGTTATTTGTGGTTCATAAAATTATGTTATATCCCTAAATATTTTTCCCATCATATTACTTTACCATTTGTTTTTTACAGTTGTGCTTAAAAAAATCTTATTAAAGCTTAGTAAAATTGTTAATGATTGTTTAATTATCGCTGCAACTTTATTTGGTGTTCCTTTAAAAGGTTAACAATTAAGCTTATCTAGGATATAATTTTTTTTCTATTAACATTCTTTATTTATGAAGGCTTTTGCTTTGCTAGTTATAGACTTTTGTCTTACTAGTTTGGTGCTTTTGGTTGCATTTAATTTGATCACGAGGAAAGAATAAAATATTTCCTTTTTGATAAACATAATCTTTCAATTTAGAATAGGTTTTTTCAATTTTAGGTAACATGTTAGCATCTGTCAATTTTACATGAATTCATTGAGTTCAATTCAGGCATAGTTTGTTTTTGTATTTAGAATTGTGTTTGAGTGCGTTTAAAAAATATGTTCGATTTAAGAAATTATTATATTGATGGCTTTTTTCTTTGTGTGGTTTCTAATGGATCCAAACTTAATAGGTTTAAAAACCTCTCCAAACCCCCCAAAACCTAAAAAAGCCTGAAAAAAACATCTAAGGAGAATGAGATTGGGCAAGGATCTCGAGCCCATACACCCAGCTGGGCTAGGAGCCCGGGCATAAGCTTATGTAAGGCGAACAACTACATGGTGCTGGGCATGTTAGCCAACACCCAGTTAGGAGTATTGCATAACATATAAGGTGGTGGACGAATGTCTAACTAACACCCTAGTTATTTGGTTTGGGTGCGCACCCCAACTCCAAGATACTTGGGTCCAAACAATGTGTTTGGACCTGCTCTTCACCTTTAATAGGCTCAGAAACCTTGTTTAAGCCTAACACTCTATTGTGATTTTTTTAGGACTTTACGTATGTTTCTCTGTATTTTTCTCTTATTCTATAATATAATTTTGAGTATAATACAACTTAGAATATTATAATGATGAAATCACACTTCAACCCTTTTTCTTGAAAAAAAAAAGAAGACTCTTGAACTATAAATACATCATGAATTCTTCAAATTCAAAGTGAACAATCACTTTATTTTTAACACTTTCAACATATATATTTTCAGAGTTTATCTCTCTAAAATATCACTATACCTTTTCTTTTTATAAAGTCACTAACTTAATCTGAGAGTGAGCAAAAAAACCAGAAAACCAATTAAACTGAAATCATAGGGAAAAATAATTAAAGAAACCGAACCATAAAAAAATGATTAAACTTATTAGAAAAAAATAAAAAACAATTAGATTTGATTCGATTTTAATTTTAAAAGGTTGAAACTGAATAAACCAGTTTCAATAAAAAAAAAAACTAATGGTACTATAAATAGCTTTCCAAACCCATTTGCTTTTTAGTTTTTTCTTCAAACCTCAACAAACCCTTCTAAACGAATAAAAAATGCTTCCCCATAATTTAACCATCAGAGAGTCCCTACTATTTATAGGTATTAATTATCAACCACCTTACCTTACCATGCACCACCCTGTTATCAGCTTCCAATCATCTAAGATTTTCATATTAAGCTATCAAATATTTTATCTAGAGAGAATGAATTGTTTTGCTTGAATTAAGAAATTAACTAATTATCTAAAACATAAACTTTATTTCTAAGTGTATTAAATTTTAGAATTCGATTACTTTTGATGATTTTGATTTATTGATGAAAAATAAATAAATTTTTTTTTAAAATTATTTATTTATTTTTTAAAATGTTTTTTTTTAAAAAATACCCTATATCATAATACTAAACACGTAGTTAATCCTAGCTAGTTTTTTATGATACATGCATAGTAATAATGTGTTTATACATCATATATATGCATTGATCAGACAATTATAAATAAACAATTACGAATAATTATTGTCAAAAATAAAATTTTATCAATGTAAAATATATGCTTATCAGTCATAACTTATATAACAAGGATGTCTATGTAGATCTTTTAAAAATTCACTTAATTACCAAGAATGAAAATGAATAATTTTTATTTTGTAGTTTAACCATCTTTAAATTTGAGAGATTTATTTGTAAATTATATAATTTATATGCAAATTAAAATTAATTCTAGTTTTAGACAATTTTTTACTTCAAATTTAAATCCAAAAAGCTAAAAAAAAAGAAAGATATTTTAAAATAATTTGAATTATTTTATTTTTTATTTTAAATTAATCTTTTTTGATATTTGTAAGTTGTTTTGATGTGTTATATTAGAAATAATTTTTTAAAATAAAAAATAATTTTTTAATATATTTATAAATAAAAATATTTTAAAAAATAATTATTATAACGGATTCCACCCTCCCATATTTAATAATTAATAAAAGCAAACGACCCAGGAATCAAAATTCAAAGAATTCAATATATCTTCACGTGAGTCAATGACTTCTGTCTTCTCAATGTTCTCATAACCCACGCCCCTCTCCCCTCTTCTCCTTCATCCTCCTTCTCCAGCTCGCCCTTTTCAACTCCCAAGGAATCACACCATAGCGAAGATGGGTTTCCATTTCACTCCGCTGCTTCTCAGCCTACTCTTATTCTCCACGCTCCACTCAAGATCTTCTTCCCAAACCTTCAAATGTAGCACACCCTCCACGTGTCATTCCCTCATTGACTACATCTCTCCAAACGCAACAACTTTCTCCCACATCAAAACCCTCTTCTCCGTCAAGAACATACGCTCCATCTTAGCTGCCAACAACCTCCCTCTCTCCACGTTACCAAACTCTACCATACCTGCAAAACAGCCCATCAAAATCTCATTTCCTTGCATGTGCATCAACAACACTGGTCACTCAAACAAGCAACCAATCTACACCGTTCAAAAAGATGATGGGCTTTTTCATATTGCAGCAGAAGTTTTCTCAGGATTGGTAACATACCAAGAAATTGCTGCTGTTAATAATATAACAGACGTTAATCTGATTACGGTTGGGCAGAAGTTGTGGATTCCTTTACCTTGTAATTGTGATGATGTTGATGGGGTCAAAGTTGTCCATTATGGACACGTGGTGGAACCTGGCAGTTCTTTGGACTTGATTGCTCAAGAATATGGGACCAGTAAAGATACACTAGTGAAGCTTAATGGGGTGAATGATAGTTCTCTCTTAGCTGGTCAAGTTCTTGATGTCCCTCTCCAAGGTAAGCTAATCTAATTTCAACCCTGGATTTATCATTTGTTTTTTATTTTTAGATTTAATGTGATATTTTCCAATCAACTCTTTGACACACTTTTTTTTTTAACTGAGGCAAAAACAAACTATTCATTCTAATTTTACCTGGAAATATTTGTTGTATACCATGTCGGCAATGGCCGAGAGTGGAGAAAATTAGAAATAGTTTTTATAAAATATATTAAAATAATATTTTTTATTCTTAAAAAAATTATTTTTAACATCTTCGAATTAAAATAATATAAAATTATATAAAAAAACTTGATCCGTTAATTAGATGCTTGAATTTTTAAAAAGAAAGTGGTTGAAGAAGTGGGCATATATTAAATTTGGATTCGCTTTCTGAGTGGATATTCCTGATTTTGTTTTGCTTTTTGTTGGCTTGGAGTCATTAAACTGTTAGAAAGTGGCAAATAATAATTATTATCCGATAGAAAAGGCACCATTTCACATCGTGTGGCTTGGTATGATCTCAAAATGACTAGCAGTGAGTTACAGCCAGTCTTTTCAATTTACAATTTGTTGAATCTATATGGTCCCTACCATACCCATCTTCAACCTTTTCCTGCCCACTGATTAGGGTGTGCACAGTTTTGCAAACAGCGTAAAGTATGATCCATGGGCCCTTTGTTTCACAAGACATGATGGTCTTCTTGGCTCCTTGTGCTACGCAAGGAGGCTTCATATCTAAAAAGATATGTCTCGTGCAGCATGCGTTCACATTTCTGCTGGGAATCAAGCAAGGAAGAGGATCGAAACCGAGACATCTTAGGGAGATGGGTGCACGGGATGCGGGTTGAGCTACAGACTATAGGCTCATTGGCATTATATGTGCATCCCATGCACTTTAATAATTCTCATTTTGCGATCCGTGATGGAATGCTTTTATTTGCCAAACATTTTTAGGAATATGCTTTCGTGCATCTGAATTTCAAGGTGGAGATTGAATGATAGTTGTTAACAGTTCATCCTCTGAGCATTATTATTTTTTCCTGTTGTTAAGTTTCAGACCACATCTTGGACCGATTAATGTTTGTATTATGACTAAATTATTGAGTGCTATAAAATTCTCTGACAGTGCACTGTGCTTTCTTGATTTGTTTGTCTTCGAATGCCTGTGTTATTCTTTAATGTGCCTATCTGAATTAATACTGGTCTAATCATGTCAATTGACAGTTTGCAATTCATCGGTGAGAAGCGACTCAGTAGATTATCCACTACTTGTTCCTAACAACACCTATTTCATCACTGCTAACAATTGTGTTAAATGCAAGTGTGATACTGCGAACAACTGGACGTAAGTTTGATGCACAAATGGCTTTGTTGTGTTGAAAAATTCTGTCTAGTGGGTATCATGAGAATTGTTGATTTGCATAATTCTTTTCTCACATTTTCCAGATTACAATGTGAAGCATCTGGGATTAAACCATCCAACTGGTCAACTTGCCCTGCTATGCAATGTGGCTTGTTATCCATCAACAACTCGACGACTTCTGGTTGCAACATCACAACCTGTGCCTATGCCGGTTTTAGCAAGAACCAAAGCATCTTCACAACTCTCGCCACAGGGTCCACTTGTCCAGTTACTGCAGGTAACTACTCACAATAACACTGCTAACTACGTTACCAAACTGCTCCATGTAGTATTCTTCGAGGGTTGGTTTAACGTGATGATTGGGAACTTACAATGTTGTGTTTTTTTTATTGTGGACAAAACAGCTCCCGGCAATTATGCTTCAAGGACTGGTTTGAGTTGGAACTACTTGTTCATCTCTCTTCACCTGATTCTTCTTCTTGTGTATCTTCTTTGATTAGTTAGAAATGGTGCTTCTCTAAGAATGCTGTCTTGGGTTTATGTAAGAATACACTTGTAACGTAGATAAATTCTGTTTCTTGATGTTGGGGCATATGAGTAAGAAATCATTTATTCAACAAACAAGGGAAGTCGGAAGGAATTGCTAGCTTAAGATTCTCCAGCATACAGAGTCAAATCTTACCTTAAGGTGTAATTTGGTCCATTGGGTTACATAGCTCTCGAGCAACTGCTGTTCCTGCATCTCGAAAGACTGATGTGTTTTTTTGCATTCATTAAACCGAAACATTGCCAATGATCAAAGTACCGAAAACTGTTTTCCCACAAAAGGCTTCTTGTTTGACGACGAAGCATCATGAATTTGGAATGAGCTTGGATAAGGGCCATCAAGAAATAGCATTAAGTTTCTTTTGTTTGTAATATTTATTTTATTTGTTCTTTGATTCAACATTTAAGAGAGGATTCTCGAGCATTTTTTTATATCAATTAAAATTAATTCTTTTTAATGATTCTAAATACTATAGGATATTAAGTATTTCTTTTAACAAATCTCCTTGTATATGCTATACGGGCCCTAAGATTTGTAATATTTTACAATATTCATGCATTATACACAGACGCCAAAACTTTTGTCTTATGAAGGACAGAACAATTTAATAATTTAATTTTTTTAATATAATATAATACCATTTGACTAAAAAAGTAATATTATTTACCACTGGATAGATCCGGTCGGGTGCGTTCAAAATGGGCTAAATTGCCATCCCTAAGAAAAGCCCATAATTCGGCCGAATGTTTCTAAGGAAAGCCCCTAATAGAGCAACCGCTTAAAAAGTAGGTCCACTATATAAACAGTTATGTTTTCGTTCAGTTCAGTTGACAGCGACATGCAACATTGTCAGACAGAGACACTTCTCTCATGACGATGTTCATAAAATTGGCAAAGTTAACGATGTCTTCTCTTGTCTTCATCTCTTAAACTTTTCAATAAAAGAAACCCTTAAAACCCTAACAAAAACCCTCTCGTTATCATCTTCACCAACAAGAAAAGGTAAAGCCTTTCTCTCTTTTATGTTTCTTTTCTTCTTATTCTGTCTATTTCTGTCCCTGTGATTTTTTTTTTCTGGCCAAAACCAAACCGTTCTTCCTTAACTCAAATTCCCATTCTTCATGTAATTGCATGGGAAAAGTTTGTTTCTTCGATCGTTTTGTTTCTATACTCTGTTTTTCGTTTCACAAAACCGCTAAAATTGTCTTTCTTAATGTTTATATATATATATGAACTTTTTAATGGAAAATAACTGCTATGTATTTAAATTTTTTTGAAAGTTGACAGTTATTTTTGCCTTAGAAGTTGATTATCTGTTATTGAAGTTCATAGAGAAATTAGTTCGCTAGAAATGGCTAGCACTGGACAATTCAGTGGCAAATCACTTTACAGAGGATTGACAAGTAGAAGTAGTGGTGAACAGAGTCGATTAACAAAAGGAAAAAGGAAATTTTGTTTGTTGAATCAAAGTAAAGTTCCTAAAGGATTTTGGGGTGGAGATATTGTGTCGAGAAAGTGTCATTTGTGTGCCGAGCAAAAGAATTCTTTGTCGCCTCTGGTGATTAGACATCGGAAGGCGCGATTTGGGGTGGTTTGTTGTCAGTCAAGTTCTGGGTATGGTGTGGAATCCACTGATGAGCAGGAGAGATTCGTTTTAGAAGAAAACAAGTGCGGCATTATCAATGGTTCGAGAGGTGAAGAAAGGTAAGAATGAAACTGCATCATTTAGATTGGTTTAGAATGTCATCATGTAAGATTCTGTATGTTTTTGAAGGACATTCCCCCCTTTTTCTGTGTTAGTATTGACACTGTTTTCGTAATCGAGAACATAAATTAGTATCAATCATGTTCCATTGGTTACAAATTTCATCAAATTGAAGAGGCATTAGTCTTTTTCCACATAGCTTGCTTTCTTCCTTCTATGATTAATCATGTTACTTCGGAAATTTAAGGATTATTCATATGTGATAGTACTTGCTTTCTTAATTTTGTTTGCAGTGAATCAATTGGGGTTCTGATCAATCAACCACGTTCTTCAGATGTCAGATGCGAGCTTATAATGCTTTCTTTGCCTGCAATTGCTGGACAGGCTATTGATCCTTTTTCCCAGTTGATGGAGACAGCTTATATTGGCAGATTAGGTTTAGATCTGCCCCTGCATTATAGCTTTCTTTGTGTGATTATGCTTACTGGTTCTTTGTCTCTGATTACTGATCTGTTTAACCTTTGCCTTGATCTTGCTTTCTTAGGTCCAGTAGAGTTGGGTTCTGCTGGTGTTTCTATTATGATATTTAACAATGTATCAAAGCTATTCAATATTCCTCTTCTAAGTGTGGCAACATCTTTTGTGGCTGAAGACATTGCAAGGAATGCAACCAAAGATTCTATTTCAGGTATAAGTTTATACCTGTTCTTGATGTTTTGATTGCCATTTTGAACACGGGCATCATCACGGTGCAGCAAGTGCTGAAATTAAGTTCCAACGATTTTAGATGATTATATTTATATGGATGGGTTATACAGAAAATGGCATCCAAGAAGACAGTACTAATGGTAAACCTATTGGGATGGTTGAAAGAAAGCAACTATCCTCTGTGTCCACTGCTTTAATATTAGCTATTGGGATAGGAATCTTTGAGGCTGTAGCCTTGTCTCTGGGATGCGGATCATTTCTCAACTTGATGGGCATAACTGTGGTAAGTTTTACATATACCAAATTTACGTGACATTTCATTTGATCTTAAGCATCTTTCTCTGTGGCCATCTATAGCTTCCTGTGAAGACGCGTTCATAAAAAACGTAGTTGTTCATGTAAATGCTGTTTTACATTTTGAGATCAATCATTTTCTGAGAGAGTTTCAAGCTTTATCATATTCTGAACAGGAGTCACCAATGCGCATTCCTGCAGAACGATTTCTTTCACTAAGAGCCCTTGGTGCTCCAGCTGTTGTGGTCTCCTTGGCTCTTCAAGGGATTTTTCGTGGCTTCAAGGATACTAAAACTCCTGTATTTTGTCTTGGTAAGTGTTTAGTTCACATTTGATTTTCTCACTAAATCTTGATGTAAATATGTGGCACTTTAACTGTTTGGAGGGCAAAATAAAATTAATATGATGAATACTTAGAAAGATATTGTTGTATTGCTCGAACCATCTCTGTCTTGCTGCTCCCTCTTTCTCTCTATCTCAATAATTAATCTAGAGTGGCCCGCTCTCTTCTTTTCTTTCAATTTTGAAGGAAGAAGAAATCTTGTTATGTCCGCTCTCTTCTTTTCTTTTCAATTTTGAAGGAAGGAGAAACTTGTTATGTCTCTCCCGATTATTAATGTAGTTCTTCCATATGCAGGCTTGGGTAATTTATCAGCTATATTTTTATTTCCCATACTCATGTATTATCTTAAGTTGGGTATGACTGGAGCAGCTATTTCCACAGTAGTGTCACAGTATGTTTCTCTATGTTCTCCGAGCTTTAATACAGTTCTTCAAATACATTTTTCTGACAAATGTTTGACAATAATTTCATTAAATATTTCATTCTAGATACCTTGTCACCTTTTTGATGGTTTGGCAACTAAATAAGAGGGTTATATTATTACCTCCCAAGGTTGGAGAGCTCCAATTTGGGGTCTACATGAAATCTGGTGAGTTTTTTCCTTAAATTGGAATCTAACTAAATGAGACTTAACTGGTATTCTGTTATGATGTTTACTGATCTCTACTTCATGCCTAATATTACTGTATTTTTATCTTGTTTTCCTGAGGTTCCTTGTTCTCTTATAGGTGGCTTTCTTATTGGAAGAACTCTTGCTGTTTTAACTACCATGACATTGGCCACTTCAATGGCGGCTCGTCAAGGTGCAGTAGCAATGGCTGCGCATCAGATATGTATGCAAGTATGGTTGGCTGTTTCTCTTCTCACAGATGCACTGGCTTCATCTGGTCAGGTACAACTTTCTCTTCATTAAAGTCATCTCGCCAAAATATCATCACAACTTATATCTACTTGTTATACTCCATAATCTATTTTAGTTCCTTATTTTGAATCACTATAGATTCATTTGAATTTCTCTCATCCGAATGTATATTCATGTCTCTTCTCACAGATGCACTGGCTGCATCTGTTGAGGTACAACATTATCTTCATTAAAGTCTCATCAACGTATCATCACAACTTACATCTACTTGCTTATACTCTAGTATCATTTTAGCTCCTTATTTTTAATCACTATAGATTCATTTGAATTTCTCTCACACGAATGTATATTCATGTCTCTTCTCATAGATGCATGCTCAGGCACAACATTCTCTTCATTAAAGTTATCTCATAACATATCATCACAACTTATATCTACTTGTTTATACTCTAGTATCCATTTTAGTTCCTTATTTTTAATCACTATATATTCATTTGAATTTCTCATCTGAATGTATATTCCTGTTTGAAGCATGGCATCCATATAAGAATAGAAGTATAGCTGATATGTTAGTATTAGAAGGAATATACGTACCCTAATGAATTGCTTCTGAACTAGTTCCATACTGTGCATTTGGAAGTTATGCATTTCCAGCAAGTTGATATGAACTCCCATTTGAAATGTCTGTAATTTTTAGTTCCCTTCCACATCAAATACTTAGCTGGTGGTTCTACACATTATTTACTGTGCTCTTGTTGCCCAACCTATCTATTTTGTAGGCTCTAATTGCAAGTTACTCATCAGAAGGTGACCACAAAACTGTGAAAGATATCACAAAATTTGTTTTAAAGGTGGGCTTTCTTGGCCCTTCTGTTATTCTGAGTTTATACCTTGGGATAACTTATTTTCTCAATTTGCTCATTGCTTGATGTACATGTTTTCCTAGATTGGACTAGTTGTTGGTGTTTCATTGGCTGCAATTCTGGGTGTATCTTTTGGTTCCATAGCCACCTTGTTCACCAAGGATGCAGATGTATTAGGAATTGTAAGAACTGGGATATTGGTATGTGTGCTAATCTCTATTGGTGTTTCTTTCAGATTTTATTTATCTGAGTGCTCCATATTTGTAGTAAATTGATTTTAAAATTTTCCAGTTTGTTAGTGCTAGTCAACCTATCAATGCCCTAGCTTTTATTTTTGATGGTCTTCATTATGGTGTTTCTGACTTTCCATATGCGGCGAAATCTATGGTAAGCTACAACTCTGTAATTCCTTTTCTTTTCCCAAATGTCCACGTTTTGGGTTAATCTTATGTCTGGTAAATGATCTACAGATGTTGGTTGGATTAATATCATCTGCCTTTCTGCTTTGTGCTCCAATTAAGGGGCTCCCTGGGGTTTGGTCTGGTTTGGCTCTCTTCATGGGTTTGCGTACAGCAGCAGGATGTGTGAGGTTAGTTGAACAATATTTGGTGTAAATTTTTATTTTCATGATCAAAGACTGAGCTTGCAGCAAGAGTTTTTGGTTAAGGAATGATGCTTTTTTGTTTTGAAAATCAGTGTGGCCTAGTCATTAATCTATTTCTAGTTATGGGTGTAACTCTGTCGAATAAATTTTTAACTAACAATTCTACTAAATTAGTGATGCAGTATCATTCTTCATTGTATTCATAGCCTCATATATGCATGGCCAAGTTTTTAAGCGAGTCCTTAATGTCGAGCATTTGTATAACATGCCAAGGCATACCCCCCCTGTTATTATGCTTCTGCACGATGCAGACTTGACATTTTCAGTATGGTGTTATTTTTTATATAAAGGCTCCTTCCTCCTTACATTGTTTTATTTTCATTTTCAGATTACTTTCAAAATCTGGTCCATGGTGGTTCATGCACAAGGATTTAGAGACTATTTAGGTTGGTTAAAGTGCAGATTCAGGCTGCTCATTTTCTATTGTAATTTCCTCCCTGTAATTACTTAGTTGCTTAATTTTGATTTCTGTAAGTCCTCACAAAAGAAGAATTATTAGACTCAATTCTGCTGAAAGTTATTAACCTAAAACATAAAATGCCCTACTAAAATATATTTTGGCCCTTGCCAATTGCCTTAGCGGTGATACCATCAGAGGATGAAATATAAAATGATGTTCGATGTAAAGGCTATTAACTTTTCATCAGCTTTGAAAATTGATGCCTATGGACATAAAATGCCCTACTAAAATATATTTTGGCCCTTGCCAATTGCCTTAGCGGTGATACCATCAGAGGATGAAATATAAAATGATGTTCGATGTAAAGGCTATTAACTTTTCATCAGCTTTGAAAATTGATGCCTATGGAGGATGAGGACAAGGCAGACACCCTTTTCACGAAGAAAATTTATTTGGTCAGCCTCCGTATAAGGATAGCCTTGATACCCTTATCTGTCATATGGAGTTGATTTCAAGAAATCAAGTCAGCTGCTGGATTGATTGTTGATAGCCATAAATGGCTCACTGTGGCATTTAACCACTTAGCCACTTCAACAAGGCATTTCAGTCTTATTTACAAGCGTACTTGAAATATTGCAAAATATGGGAGATAATTTCCTGATATTGCCACCCAAATCATCAGGTGTTCTTAAAATTTGAGGAGCAGGGTTTCTCGTCAACATCCATGACTGCCGAACCTTGTTCTCCCGTAATTGAATCACCAGCAGCAGGTGACACTGTAGATGGATTTGTTTTAGACGAAAACACCTCAGGCTCACGTGGCTGCAAATCACTCAGGAGGATAAATCCTGAAGGTGCTGACTTCACGGGATCATATCTGTTATCTTCCAGAAATTTAATAAATTTTTCCTGAGCAGGAACCACCCTGGCAGGGTTGGTTAAAATTTCGAAAGAAGACTCAGGTTCTGCGGTGTCAGTTTCTGCGCCATCCACCTGTCAAAAGAAACAATCAACATGATAATCAGTAATCTAGACGTGACAATTAAATTAATTCTGGCTGTGATTTCTAAATCTTAAACAAAGTGTGTGAGGAAAAAAATGATAACAGTGACATGTTCTATAGATTCCTCAAAATTCTTGAAACCATAATGAAACAGCAGTTTGCAAGTAAACAGCAATTTTTCCTGCATTGGATCGCCGTTTTTTTCAGTTGATGATTTCCTTTTTTCTGCATCTTTAGAACAGGAAAAGACTCTTTCCCATCTGCCTTTTTAGCATTACCTTTCTTGTCCGCTTTTCTCTCGGCCGTAGCTTCAGCCTTGGCTGATGTTGACGGAACTGCAGGAGGAAGTGCCACAGCAGGTGCAGTGGTAGGAACAGTGGCTGGTTTTGGATACCCAAACAGAGAAGGTTTTGCAGAAAACAGCCAGGCCTCCAACTGCAGCGACTTTATCGTGTTTTGTCTTCGAAAGTAATCTTGTGGTCACATTCCTCCCACCAGCATTAAGTATTCCAGAAGCCAGGATAGCTTCCATCTTGCTCATGTATCCTTTCTGCTTATCAAGAGTTATCTTTTCCAACTTTTGCCTTCAATAAAATAGCAAAAATACATTAAAACTCGGTCTTCCATAAAATGACAGAGAAAACTAAGATATTGTAGTGGAATACCTGAATGTTGCACCACGAGAATCACTGGCTCCATTCATCTGGACCACGATCATTTCCAAAGCAATAACCGCACCTTGACAAACAAAATCAACAGCATCTGATGTCAGAGGTTCTAGCAATGTTATAGCGTCACTCAAGCATGGGCCAAAATGCCCACTGCGAGAGCTGCACCATATCGTACATGAGGGTTGTAGGATTTCAGTGGCAAGGAGACTATTTGAGGAGTCTGCAGTTTCAAGGTGCAGTGAGATTTACCACAATTGACAGCTCCAGCGATATTAGAAGTACAAAAATAAAAAATAAAAAATAAAAATGAAAATGAAGGGAGAACTAGAAAGCTAAAATTCAAACAACTGTATAATTAGATCAAGGAATTGAGTAATTATTTTAATTAGACATGAGTAGCAAGCACTACCTTATTGGATGAGAATACCAATAGCAAACATTAGATCATGGAGCATAAAGTGTTATGGAAGAGAGAAAGATCCAACCTGCTCTGGCCCACAGTAGTGGACAAATCCAAGTGCAATAGCAGCAGTTCACCTCACGTCATCATTTACATCTTACGCAGCAAAGTATAACAACTGGCGAATGACGTTATTGTTTGCTGTTCTCCTGAAGGCCAATGCCAAAGCATACATGCCACCATAACGAAGTATAGGATCTTGATCCCGAGTCAGCCTTTCAATTGGTGTCTGCTTCTTCTTCTCTTCCATAAACTATAAGGGCTATTCCCAATGCAAGTTCCAGCAGCATATGACCACAGTATAAATAAAGTGGAAGAGGATCGTTGATGGCCTAAACCCCTTCACAGAATATGCATATTAGATTTACCTAGTAATCTTCTCATGTTGTGTCTGACGAGCACAAGCAAGCATCTCGCTTGCAGGCCAGCAGGTTCTCCAGCCACAGAACTATCAGCATGCAACACATTTTTTATGTCATCATAGATATTTTCACCAGCCGTTGCTAGAGTTGCCAATCCAAGACCTAAGCATGCACCATGTTGAACAACGTGCATCAATATTATAATCACCTTACGTTTTGGCTCCAAAATGAATCTGTAATGGACATAAAGCAGTAAACACACCTCGAAGGCTATCACGAATACATTGCTTGATTTCCTCCCCGTGGTTAGCATAGTAGAGATCCATAGCACATAGTGCACCACCTTTTGTGTATGCAATACAGCTGACACAACTTGGACTTTCAAAAACATAAGGTGACATTTGTGACTAACCCTGCTGCAGCTGCAGCTGTTCTCTGTTGTCTCTGTAAATAACACCAAGTCCAGCTATTGCGCTGAACTGGGCCCAATTTCCCCCCTTTCCCAACAAATCCTGATAGTTGGTATAAGCCCCAAAACAGTCGAGTTTATGAAGTGATACAAGTATAACAATGAAAAACAAACAAAATGATACAAAAATCAAAGACCAACAATAAAAAGACATGCAAGATTTATTATTCACCAGATTCTCCCGGACGAATGTATCAACAGCTGTTCCAGCATGCATTATTGCATTTGCATATAAAGTTGCATTATGGCAGACACTACCACTTCTCTCAATAGGCTGCTTAATAGTCTTCGGAATAAGGAGGTATGACCTGCAATCAGATCACGAGTATCATTTCCAGCTCTTCTACATTCCACTTCAAGAGAAACCACCAATTATTAAAAACAAAAAGGAGTATTTATGGATTTTTTTCAATTTCAAAACAGAAAACGTCTTTTTCCTTGCTTGTACTGACTGTATAAAAAACGTTGGGTCAATTCTAATGATGCCTCTCCAGACGAAAATTCTCCTGATCTTTGCCAACCTCTCAGCATACATTCCTTCACGTGGATCTGTTGCATGATCATTTTGAGTAGAATCTGAAGGCTGAGACATTGAAAAGAGGTCTCTCTGACATATAAGAGAATAGTCTGGTCCTCATTCTCCACAAGATCAAAGGCTATTTGAAATGCCACCAAAGCTCTGTCCTTATTTTTAGAAAGTAAAAGTTTTTCCAATATGCTTGCCACGCCTTCGGGTTCATCCAAGAGCATTAGCTATTGGCAAATGCTCAATAAATCAGGATATGCAGCTCTCGGTGAACATTAACAATATCACGGAAAACCTGTAGAAAAAACCAGCAGATGAACAGTTCATGTCACTATTTTCCTTCAGGATCACTTTGGTGCAATGAACATAACACATACAATGATTAGAGATCTTTGTTGAGCCAGCTCAAAGAACCCATTACCTCATGCCGATACTCTCTATGATCAATGAAAGAATGACAAGCGTTGATGCAAAATGATAGTGTTCCATGAACAAAATCACTTCTTTCGATTGCCTCCACGAGTTTACCTATTCTTCGGCACTCTATTGCAGTTCTCACTGCTTGATGGGTATTCTTCAAGTTTGATATGTTAGAGAATAATATAAATTATATTTTGAAATCTTATCTAAGAGTTTAAGTTTTTAGATAAAATAGTACTTTAACATGGTATTAAAACCTTGATAATCAAGCGATCACGAATTCGAATATCATCATTTCTATTTATTTGATAAAAAATTAAACAAAAAGTAATATGAACCTATGTAAATTTAAAGACAAGAAATTTTTACTTGAGAGAGGATGTGTTATAGA
This sequence comes from Populus pruinosa, assembly GCA_026413675.1. Taxonomy (NCBI): domain Eukaryota; kingdom Viridiplantae; phylum Streptophyta; class Magnoliopsida; order Malpighiales; family Salicaceae; genus Populus; species Populus pruinosa. Next base: position 27,654,592 of record CM048595.1, read on the forward strand.
ATAATAAAAATTATATCTTGAAACTTCACCTAACAAGTTATTTGACTAAGTTATTTGACTAAGTGAATGAATAATAAGAAAAGAGCCACAGAGACTTGCCGATTATCAAAGAAAAATTCACATCTACGTACTTATCCAACATTCTCTACACAATCGCTCCCAGTATAGGGTCTATTAGTCAGGACTTGATTCAGTTGCCTTGGATTTCAGCCTAGCATAAGGATCTATAGCCTTAGCTAAATTTAGCAACAGAGGCAAAATGTAGGGCAAGTGAAACAGGGAAGCATCCTTAAACCTTAAATCATCAAACTAAAGCAATCTTAAGTAAACAAATGATGTTGATATTTCCAAAATTTCCATCAAACAGCATCTCTTCAAGGTAATTGTAACACGAACCAAATTTCTAATCCTTCAAACACCACAAGTTTCAACGCAAATTGACCAGAATGCTTACAAACAAGAGCCAACCAGAATCCTCTGAAATATCAAACAGGGAACCAGCTCCAAGGGCATAAGATAACGAATCATCATCATATCCGCCCAAGTGATAATAAAGCTAATGAAAGAAACACGACCAAATAAGGATTGCATTGTGCGCAGGAAAATATTCAGCACTAGAGAAAGAAAAGGGACAGAACAAAAAAGAAAAAAACAAGAAACAAGAAACAAGAAACGATCAGTCATTGCTAAAAGGAAACAAAACCTTCAAAGAAACCACCATAACTGCAATATAAACCGTTAGAGCTGCAATGCTTTTCACTAATAGAAGACAATGAGAAACAGATAGAAGAAGCTAAGTTCCGAACTTTATATCACAAAAGCTTCAAAAACAAAAACAAGAAAAAGCCCAGAACACAAAAATTCATAAAGTCAAAGAAAAAAGATATTTATGAGTGATATACACATAATGGGGATACTGTTGGAGATTTCGGGCCAAAAGACATCAACAAAGTTGCTAAGATGGCGTAAAGCTTGCTGCTTTATTGCTGGGTTGTCATCTTTAAGCATTGACAGTCATCCAGAAACCGAATTCATTACCATAGCCATTGCAAAAACAAGAAAAATTCTGGACCCAAAATCCATTTTTTGAAGAGAAACAAAGATTTGAGCAATGAAAAGAGAGAGCTTTGGTTGTTCTGGTTACTTGCAAACAAAGTCAGGTACTGTAGAGTTATTTGAATTCTAGAGTATAATGGAATAAATCTGTTTTAATCATTCAGTCATACCCTCTCATAATAAATTGTTATATTGCTACATTTTTCATGATAAAATGTCAAGGATCGCCATTGCTCTTTGTACGGATTTCTTCATGAAATCATATTAAAAGAAAGGAACTAAATGATGCATATAATTGAAATATGTCCATATAGCACTTGCATATCTATATATTTTATTCAACTTAAAACATTAATTTTCTTGCATATAAAATTAAACGAGGCTGAAAGCTTAGAAACAATCTCAAGAGATAAGACGGGAGATTCTTACTGGTTACATGGAAGATATAAATATACTTAATCACAACACTAAATCTTGAAATATTACAAATGTCTTTGATTAAATGTCCTTTGGAGAGAAACTAATGTGGATGCCATCTCCAAATCCCAGAATAGGATTTCTGCCAATGTTTCCTTGCTTGATTATATTCCACCTATTAGAAATCAAAACCCAGAAAGCTATTAGCGACGATTTACATGAAACAAATTTGGCTACATGAACAAAGATTAAGAAAAAAACAGTTTACATGTAGAATCATTCTTGAATCAAACTCGGTTATTGCAGTTCACAAGTTGCTTCTGCTGCAAACTCGAGCTTGGTTGCAAAGCTAAAAACCTTATCGATAGGATTTGGGAGGTTCAGGTCAAGCATGTATATTGGGTCCATTTTTCCTCGTTTGATATAGTTTTTTAGGGTCTTTGATCCCCATTTTTACCAAAAAAAAAAGAAAGAAGAAAATATTAAAGTTCACCTATATTTGGTGACCAATTTGTGAAGGAAGATTGCCATGAACAATTTAGTGAATTCTGATCCGGCGCATTGTCTCCTTCCTCCACCGAAAGGCATCAAGTTCTTAGAAACAGCATACGAATCGAAGTCCTGCGTTTTTCATCCAGCATTAGCAGATGTAAATTCTGTGCGTTTTTCGCGTTTAATTTTGTTTCATTGTGGAATAACATGTATACCTTCCATCTCCAAGGGTTAAACTCGAGTGGATCCTTGAATGTGGCAGGGTTTAAATGAAGGGCAGAATTTACAACCATGATAACCCAACCGGCAGGAATTGTATATCCTGATCAATTATAATCCCCTCTCGTCAGAAACTTGATCATAACGTTATGCAATCAAAAATTAAGTAGACATTGAATGTCATCAACAACATCTTACCTTTCACTTGCATATCTTGCAATGCTCTTCTTAACAATCCAGGCGCAACATTTCCCAGCCTCAGGGTTTCATTGATTACCTGTGATTTCACACCCAATCAATACAGGTTCTGTGAGATTATTGCAACTTGCAATGGATCGAATTGACTCAAAGGAAAAGAAAAATCCAATGGGGTTAGAGAACATGCCTGAAGTGTAAAAGTCATTGAGTTATATTCAGCCCAAGTAAGTGGGGAATCAGGATTCTCTCTGTTTTTGAGAATCGCTTCATGCTCAACCTAGTAAAATTAATCAGCAATGCCAGGTTAAAACTATGAAGTTATAAATTAGTGGTTGGGAGCTAAAAATTAAATTGTTGATATAAACTGCATAGACTTACTGTCAACTCCTCTAACACTGAAGGATGGTCTCCAATTAACTTCAGGGATAGTGTCAGTGCTGCTGAAATCGACTCGAAGCTTGCGAATAAAATCCCGAAGATCAGATTTACAGTAAAATCTTCAGTTAGGAACTTTTCTTTATCCATATCAGCTATGATTTGATCAAGGAAATCTCCTCGTCGTAATTCTGCTGGTGAATTCATTCTTTCCTTCAGTGTATTCCTCAAGATACTTAGCGTGCTATCTTTGTCCTGAACATTAAGATGTAAGAAATTGATTGGTTCTATGATCTAAAACTGAGGTGAAGATCTTTTTTATTTATCTATTTTAACTACCTTTAAGCATTTGTGGTATGTTGTGCCAGGGATGTTCAGGGGCAAGGACATGAAGGCATCTATGACCTTAGTGAACTTTTCGCTTATCTTGTCCGATGAGTTTTCAGCATCATAGCCGAAAAGCTGCTTCGCAGTAAAGTCACAAACCATCTGCAATGGCAAGAAAAAGTTATCAGACAGCATAAAATACGTGTTTGTTGGAAGTAATCAGAGTCTATCAATGAGCTTGGAATTTACAATTGAAACAGCCGGTTTGACATCAACCGATGCGTCGCTAGACCACATCTGCAAGGTCTTGCTAACAATGTTTTCAACTTGAGGAAGCAACCTTTCCTTAAGGCTCTCAGAACCAAAATGAGTCAGAGTCAAACTTCTTGCATATTTGTGAATGATACCAAAAGCATTAGTCCTTGATTCACCGCTTTGAGCGAAAAGCTTAGAGAATGTGTCCATATACCACATCTCAACCAACTTCCCTTCATTTTGAAAGATGTAACTGTTGATTTCTGGATCAGCAGACACCACTGCAGGTCGTCCGAGGATGTTTGTTCGAAAAATCGGTCCATACCTGAAGATTTGAAAATATTATAGCGCATACTTTCGAGCAGTGTCTTGATTAGAGTAAAGAACCAATATCATATGGTTGGACACTATTTAGAATTACCTTTGAATTCTTTTCTTGATGAAAGGGTGAAGATCGAGAGAATAACTTGGAATAATCAACTCAAGAGTCTCTCCGATGATTGGCAACCCCATGGAACCAGGAGGCAGAACCCCATTGCATGTCGGGTTCCTCCATTTGTTTATCCAGTGAGTATAGTATACAACAAGCACAGCGACAACACACAATACAAATGTCCACATTTTTTAGCAGGTGCAATTACAAACACAGAGAAATGACGACTTTGGAGAATTCACAAAGAACGCGTACATATTTATATGGGCACAATTGCTAGAACAGGCCAAATACCCGTTAATATAAAAATAATCATTACAAAGTATGTAGGATAAACCACTGGCTCAAGGTAGTGACAAGCTGAGGAATCTTGGATAAAAGACACTGCAAGGGGCTGGTGAAATGTTCGAGGAGTTCAACTTCTAGTCTAGGTATAATTGGTTCCATATATATATATATATATCTTGAAGTTCTTGCTAATAGAACAAAACTAAAAACCAATTGTGCATTCCAACTCAAAGATAAAAAAGAGTTATATTAGCCAAAGTTTTGAGTTCGTGGGGTCAGCTTCCCATTTGAGAACAGTGAAAGATGATTGAATAGTCCAGTCCATTCCTTTATGTTGTGAGAGATTACTCTTTTGCAGCTGCATCGTGAGCAAGTTCAGAGCTGTTTCTTGCGCCTTTAGTCCTGCACATAAGCTACCCAATGGTATCTAGTGAGCCTCTGAAAATATTTAATTTCCATCAAATTCTCTGAACGGGGGCATTTGCTTGGGGGCTGGCTTACAATTGTTTGATTTTTGTGAAACTACAAAGATTTTACTATCTAGTGTTAAATCGGGGCATCAAAGCACATCCAGCTCTAGGGGTGTATTCGTGGATCGGAATTTTTTACATTCATATCCTATTAGAAATTTATGAATTATTAATTATCCAATGAGTATTCATTATTTATTAATCAATAAAAATAAAATAATTAATATATATATTTGAAGTATTTTTATGTATATTAAATGATATATATATACACATACACACACGCACACGCGTATGGAAAAATATTAAGATATGTATGAATTATATTATATTATAAAAAATTAAACATTCTATAAATATATTTATATAATATAAGAATATATTTCAAATTAAATTCAAGGAAATTTCAAGTTAGAATTAATAATATTCATATTTTATCTCTTATATATCAAACCCAAAAATTACTCATTTATTCACATCAACTCAGGTCAATATTTACGTTAAATTTTCATCCTAGGCAGCTCATGCAGAGAATGTATGCCCTTTAAGGGTATCGGGCGCTATAGGTATCTGGTCCACGGTGGGGCTTCAGGTTAAACAAGCTCAGTTTAGGCTGTTTCCACTCGAATAAGCCTCAGGGCCTGTAACTATTTTGAGCCTATATCCAAACTAGATTCAACTCTGAAAGAAGGATCGTGGGCCTTATCCAAAGAATGTAAACCCAGGCCCATCATCAGTGAACACAATTCAAGGCATCAAGCCATACGGAAAGCTACCTTGGTAGCTCAGTCATCAACTTATAGTCAAGGAATCCTTGTATTATACTTAATCGTAGTTAATTAAAACATTTAGACGTGATCGATTCCAACAAAATAAAACTAAAATAAAGCTAACCAATATGGCAAAAACAATTTACCATGTGCATCACCAAATCTCATATAAACAAATAATTTTATTTATTTTTAGTTGTTGCCGGGTAATTTGGTGCATAATATTTTTTTTAAAATGTCTAAATATTCTTTTTAATATCATCATATTAAAATTATAATTATAATCATAGAAACCCCCCCAAAAAAATATTAATGTAATATTTTTTTAAGATAAATGCACCCAACAAAAGCATTTAATTTGCTAATTACAGTTTTTTTTTTCCTTCCTTGCGAAAGCTGGCCCCGCGGAGAGTGGCAGCTTAGTCAAGTCAATGTTTACCGATTGCCGAGTTGTAGAAGTCAGGAGCGAAGTTTTCCCAGCTGGTAGTTAAAGATTAATCAGAGAGGTAATGATGGCGATTTAGAACAACTTAATTGCGCGTAAAAAACAGTCGAGAATCCATTAAGTGTTAGGTTTCAAAGAAAAAATAGTTAAAGCCATGAACCATCGAGAGACTAAGGCAAAAGGGAGGACTGGCTGCCGAGCAGACGGAGACCTTTCCACAATTTAATTCTCCAGGTTGAACCACCCTCTCAGTTTGGTACACTCCCACTTAGAAACTCAAGGTCGTGACCCCTTCAAAACTGCCATTGATTCAGAAAGAGAGACGAAGACTTTGAGGTCAAGTCAACTGCCCAGCCAGAACTTTGGCTTCTTGTTTTCTTCAAAATCTAATTGCTAGACCGAACTAGTGGTTTGATGAACAATTTACATGGTTAGTATGCTCACCGCTGTTGAGAGCAGAACTAACCTAACCCCTTGTGATGTCAATGTTACATGGGCTTGAATCACTATCTTCCCTTTTGCAGCCATTTATTACCCTCTATATATATATATATATATATATATATATATATATATATGTCAAAAAGAAAATTGATTTACTTTTTTTTAATAAAAAATAATATAAATTATATTCTAAAATCTTACTTCATAACTTAAACTTTTAAATTAAAATAATAATTATTTAATATGATATTATAACAATTAAGAATTTAAATTTTACTATTTTTATTTTTTTAATAAAAATTAAATACAAAGTCTCAAAATATTTTCACTTAAAAAAATATTATTAAAAAATAATATAAATCATGTCTTATAATATTAACCAACAGCTTAACTTTTATAGTTAAAATGATTTCTTAAGCGTTTTTTTATTAAATAATAAATTTTTTTATTATTTATTTAAATAATATTTTTTAAAATAGTTTAAATTATTGATGTTTGTATGAGTTTATTACCTATTTTTAATAAAAAAATATTCATAAACACCACATATTAGATTTAAAATGTTTAATGCGGTGACAAAATAAATAGATAAATATATTTTTAGTAGATTAACGTTCAAGGAGGGGCAAGTGAAAATCCAAGATTGGTTGGGAATGGGTCGTCTGATTCAAGTGGCCCAACAAGGCAACCATTCAAGTCATGTACCTCAAGTCCACGTGGTAGACACGTGATCATAGAAACGAAGGCGGCTACCTTCTGGTTCTTCAACACCTGTGACGCCACGACCTTGAAATCAGTTTTACATGGAAATTACTATTACATATCTGATTACACAAGGTGACGTTTATCTGGGTGTGTGTGTGTGTCTATATATATATATATATATATATATATAAAATGAATGACACTTATGATATGCATAAATGTTTTTTATTTTTATTTTTACAATTAATAAACATAATAATTATATATGAAATTGTACAAATAATTTAAATAAAAAATTGTTTTTTAAACTTTATAAATATATTGATATAAAAAATATACCTTTAAATTTTACATATATTGCTCTGAAAATATTATTTTCTGTTTTTACGTGACAAAATTTACTAGAAACAATCTTTTTCTCTTTTATTTTTAATTTACAAACACTTGTTACATTTATTAAAAATAAAAGAAATTTTTAATAAATTTATAGAAATTGTTTTCTATACTATATTTTAAATATATATTACTTTAACCCTACAATAAATATAATAAAAATAATTAATATTTTAAAAATAATAAACTTCACATCTAACCGCTTTTCGCTACACCACCTTCATTGAACCTCTTACCCTTTCCATTTACTTTTTCATGTCCTCTTTGTATTCTAATGGATAAATTCATCCCATCCCTTCATTTACGGGATGGAAATCGTACCTGCATGATTATAATATAATATAGCAATTATGGGATCTCATGTGAGGTTGGATTAGTGGGTTTTTTTAAATTGTTTTTATTTTAAAAAATATAATTTTTAGATTTTTTTATTATTTTAATATACTATTATTAAAAAAATTAAAAAATACTTTTAAAAAGCTTAACAATACAAAGACACACTTAATCTTTGGCTCTTTCAAATAAATTAAAATCCCTTAAAAGCAAGAATTTAATAAATATAACAAACCATGTTTCAAAAAATATATAAGAGGATCTCATTCTCTTTCAAATGATATAAAAATTCTAAGTTTGGTATTCAAACTCGTATGATAAATCGATTGAAAGTATTGTTTCATAATAAATATTATAATGATTAAAAATATAAAATATCATGTAAAAATAACTCTGAAATATGAAGTGGCGTGTTCGTATAAACTGATCTTCAACTACTTTTCAACACATAAGCCTTTTTAGATCCAAGAGTAATCGGGAAATATAGTTGTTTACGAGTTTTTATTACCTGCTAATGAAATGAAGAATCTGTTTATTTATGTTTTTTAAAAATATTTAAAAAAAAATTAAATTTTATTTATTTATTTTAAAGTAATATAATTTTTAGTATTTTAAAATTATTTTAAAATGCTAATATTAAAAATAATTTTTTAAAAATTAAAAAAATTATTAAATATTTATTTTAATACAAAAAATTTTTTAAAAAACAATTATAACAACGTTGATAAACAACCTTTCCATCGTTATCTTGAAATAAATAAAAAAAATATTTTCTCCATCATCTTTATTTAAAAAAAACATAAATTCATTTTAATATTTTTATCTTTTAAATACAATTAAATATATTTTAATCAAATACAGTAAAGACGAGCTAGAGCCATCGAAGCTAGTCATCATAAATATAAAAAACAATCCAAAGTATACAAGCAATGATTTCCGAGCTGAATCTACATCCTTTAAAAAAACCAGTCAAGTCTGATCACAGAGTAAACAACTATTACAAGTCAAATTTAATGTTCCACGATTTCGGCCTCTACACTGATCTTAGAATGATGATCACGGCGACTCGAATAATTCCAAATGTGGAATAATAAAAATTGGAAGCTGACAAATGCAAAAATTCCAAAAATTAAACTTTACATTGCAGAGGAAAGTTTCTGCCTGTCTTTGAAATTAGAGTGCTGTGAAGAAATTTACCTGAATTTTGGAAGCTTTCTTTTATATTATTCTGGTCTTCCCTTTTAATTAGAAAAGGAGAGGAGAAGAAGTTTCAAAGCATGTTTCTCGAGGTAAAAACAATAGTTTTTAAGCTTTTGTTACCATGTCCTAACATATACCTTGGATCATGTCTAGTGTGCGGCCATTAAGACCTTGTAGGATGTCGGCTAGTCTACATACCTCCAGGAAGTGCACAAATTAACTCTACTCTTGGCCCATTCCATAATCAGCTAACTCTCTCTCTCTCTCTAATGGGATGGAAAAGGATATTTTTGTGCTGATTTAGATATTAATTGAAATAAAATCTCTCTTCCAAACTATTTTTCCATATTAATCCATGCATTAATAAACAATTCTTTTAAGGTTTAATTCAAAAAAAAATAACTGGTCTTCTTGATCACTTTATCGAGCTTTTAGGATTAAAATCGATCAATATACTTTCTTTCTGTGTTTGCTGGGAGTGTTGACATTCTAACCTTCTCTAATATGAGAAACAAAATGTACAACAAGTCTGTATAGTGCATGGTTTGCTTCATGAGCAACAAGGATTGGCATAAAAATACTTGCCTTTTCTTCTTCTTATATTCATGAATTTGGTAACCTTCAACGGACATCTATCTTAAATGGGGTTACTCAAAATTCTCTTTAATTAAAGAGAAAAAAAAATCATCTCATGCTTCATCTTTATAACAACAATGTGACGACATGAAGTCGAGGACACGAAATTTAATATAATAAAGTCACATTCCTATAAAGTTGTCTCCTAGAGACTACCTTGTATCTTCACGGGAGAGTGGTTTTGCAACTTTCTTGTTGAGAAGAGATATCTAGGTCAAGTAATCCCTGCCTAATTAAGCTACTCTTAGTTTATATCTTTTATCTAAATATAGATTTGTTCGTGTAGTGTGTAAGCAAATAAAAAAAATATATCTTATATTTCAAAGAAACATTGCATCCTAGTATTTACAAGTATAAATTTTTATTGTATAATAAATTAACTGAAAGTCATGACATATTAGCTCTTCTAATAAGCTTTCTAATACTATTATATGAATATTTATAATATAAAAAAATTAGTACTTGACATTTATTACTATTAGAATAAAATTGAATAGTAGTTATTTAATTTAATTTAAAATATAGTTGTTTCATTAATAATCATAATATTTCAAGTCTATGTAAACTTGTCACTGTATATATAGAAAAAAAAAAGATATACTTAATATCTTCAAGGTATTTTCTTTGTGTGAGATAAATAAGCATGTTATTAACAATTGTAATGTTTCAAGTTTATATAGACTTGTCACTACATAGAGAAAAAAAACATACTTAATATTTTGGAGGTGTTGTCTTTATGTGAGATAAATAAACATGTTTTCATGCCTCTATGCCAATTTTTTATTTGTTTCCATACCCAAATAGTTTAACTAACAATACCAAGGTGTTTATCTAATGAAATTTGAATTTAAGTGTTAGGGTTGCTAATGATATCAAAATTCAACCGAATCATTTTGATAGTATGAGTTACACAAGGTGGATGAACAAGGTAGTGTTCCTACTTACTTCACAAAAGATTTGCTACTTTTTTAATCCAATCTGCACTTCCTAAACCATAAAAAAATGATTATGTTGTTGTCAAGACTAAAACCAGAGGAAGATGAATTGCTTTGTCGAGAGCATATTATGAATATTTTGACTAGTCAATTTTATGACATCTTCTCCAAATTAAAGTTGCCAAAGAAATTTGAACAAACCATAAAAAAATGATTATGTTGTTGTTAAGATTAAAATCCAAGGAAGATGAATTGCTTTGTCGAGGACATATTATGAATATTTTGACTAGTCAATTTTATGACATCTTCTTCAAATTAAAGTCGCCAAAGAAATTTGGACAAACCATAAAAAAATGATTATGTTGTTGTTAAGATTAAAACCCAAGGAAGATAAATTGCTTTGTCGAGGGCATATTATGAATATTTTGACTAGTCAATTTTATGACATCTTCTCCAAATTAAAGTCGCCAAAGGAATTTGGATAAATTTAGAGACACAATACAAGCAAGAAAAAATAGGTTCTGATCATTTTCTTGCTTTAAAATTTTCTAAGTATGAGATTATTGACAACAAGTTGATCATATATCAAGTCCATTAAATTCAAATCTTGATATCAAAACTTAGTGATCTGGATATCAAAGTTCATGATTCATTTCAAGTGGAGGCTACTTTATCAAAACTTACTCTATCCTAAAATGAATAAAGGAAGAAGTTGTTACATTCAACAAACAATTATGCATTTAAACAATTTCAAACATACTTGCAAATCGAGGTGAGCAAAAAAACTAAAAAATAATTAAATTAGGAAAAACATAGCTAAAAGAACCAAACCATGAAAAAAATTAATTAAACCGATTATAATTTTTTAAAAACCAATCAGTTCAGTTCGATTTTGATTTTACAAGCCTGAAACTGAAAAAAATAAACTAAATCGAACTTGAACTGAACCCAAATCAAAAAAACTCAAGCCAAACCAAAAAACCAGAGCCAAACTAAAAAAACAAAGCAAAACCAAGCCAATCTGAAACTAAACCCATTAGAAATTACAACAATAACCCCAAAAAAAATATAGTTTTTGTTTTTTAATATAAATTTAATCAAATCAAAACCAAACTGAAACCGATCAATTTGAACATGTTTTTTTTTTAAAAATTGATTTGTTTTTTTATAAAAATCGAACCGAACTGAAAATAATCTCCCCTATTTTTAAATTGAGGTTCAATCTTACATGTATGAATTACAAGTGATAAATTTTAAAGAGAATTTGATTACTGAAACTGGTTTGAAGATAACGTAAAACAATTTAAAGGTGTAAAAGAAAAGAAACAAATTCAAGAAGAAATATAATACTAATAAGAAGTATATGATTTGATTTCATTGTGAAAATAAAGAACATTACATAAAAGAATGCAGATTTAAGAGTTTCAACAAGAGAGATGATGCTAACAAAGTGAATATGGTTACAAATTATGAAGTATAATAGTTGGTTTCTATAATTTTAAACATTTAAATTGAAACGATTACTTAATTAAATATGGCAACTACTATTGTGAGGATTTTAGATTGGTTACTGGATTCAATTGTAATAGTTTATATCAACAACAACAAAGCATGATTCAAGACTTATGAAGAATTGAAGAAATCTAAAAAGGTTTTGATGAATGACCATAATTATACCAAAGTTTTAGGAAAAGAAACTATTGAATTGTACTTTATTTTTGGACATAAATTGTCTTTAGTCAATGTGTTTTATGATCCTAAAATTAGAAATAATCTTGTATCTGCCAATCTTTTAAGTGAGAAAGAGTCAAAAAATTATTTTAGAATATAATAAGATTATTATAACTAAAAGTGAAATGTTTATGAGAAATATTTATTCTTGCAATAACATGTTTAAGTTCAATATTAATGAAATCAATGTTGTTTTTACTTATATGGTTGAATCTACTTTTTCTCTTTGGCATGCTAGTTTAGGTCATCTAAACTATAAATATTTGAAATATACATGCATGCATGATTATATTTTGTATCAGCATTATGATAATAATAAATATAAAGCATGTAATTCAAGCTAAGATAACTAAAAACCTTTTTCTAAGGTTGAAAGAAATTATTAATTACTTGAGTTGGTGGATTCTAATATGTGTAAATAAATGAGATGTTAACAAGCGGTGAGAAAAGATATTTTATAACTTTCATTGATAATTATTCTTGTTTTATATATGTTTACATGTTAAGAACTAAAGATTAATCCTTTGAGAAATTCAAAGAATTCAAGAAAATAGTAAAAAAATCAAAAGAAAAAAATTAAAATTCTTATAAGTGATAGAGATGGTGAATACTTTTGTGTAGGTGTTGATTATTTCAACACTTATTCTCTAGTAACAAGAACTACATCTATTAGAGTTTTATTTTCTATATCATCAATTTATAAATTATATGTTCATCAAATTAATGTTAAGGTGATTTTCTTAAATGGAGATTTAAAGGAGAAAGTGTAAATAGAGCAAACTAAGAGTTACACTTCCTGAAAATGAGAACAAAAAAATATGTATATTGATAAAGTTTTTATATGGTTTAAAGCAAGCTTTAAAAATATTGGTATGAGAAGTTTGACAAAACAATTTTGTTAAATGATTTTTATCATCATGGTGCCAATAAGTATATGTATTCCAAATTTACAAATGATTTTGGTGTGATTACTTGTCTTTATGTAGATGACATGAGAAGTCTTATGTATGTTATACATTGTACAAAACCGAATATAGCATTTTTTTTATATATATATTCAAGTTATCAAGATATACAAGCAAATCAAATATGAATAATTGGAAAGCTATTACAAGAGTCTTTGTTTATCTAAAAAAATGATCACTTTGGACTTGTTTTATTTTAATTTTCTAGCTTGTTGTAAGGATATTGTGATGCAAGTTGGATAACTAGTTAAAGAAATAAAAAGTTTATATTAGGATGAATTTTTTTACTTAGAGGAGGTGTAATATCTTGGATATCTAAGAAACAAATATACATCTTTCATTCTACCATGAAATTATAATTTATTGTTGTAGCTGCTACAAGTAAAAAAATAGAATAATTAAGAAATATGTTGTTAGCTAGTTATGACCACAACATATATCATTTATTTCTTTATATTGCAATAGTAAAGCAAATATGCCTCAAGCTTATAGTAATATTAATAATGGTAAGTTAAGAAATATAAGTATTTGATATGAAAATGTTTAAGAGTTGATTATAAAAGGAGTAATCAATATTGTCTATATGAAATCTTTGAATAATTAGAGAGCCACTCACAAAAAAAACTATCTAAAGACATGGTTAGAAAAACAACTAGTGGAATGAGGTTAAAACTCATTATTAAAGATACCGGTAATAGAAACCTAATCTCGGATTAACAAAAAACTTATCTCGTAGTTTAATAGGTAATAACAAGTTACTATTTAGTATATGTTCGACATTGATAATTAATTTTAAATCATATTCTGATAGCATTCAGCGTATTCTATTATGTAAAGGAAGTTGAGTATAGATAGGGTTTTCTCTTATAAATATTTCATAGATTTTAGCACATGACCATCAATAAGTACTAAATAGTTATAAACTTTTTTAAGAATTTGAATAGTATTGTATGTGCAATATCTTTGATTCTACAACAAAAGTTTTGGTTTAATATGCAGACACTGAGAATTTTAGTAAGATTCAAGTTCTAATACTAATTAAAGGTTTAAATTCTAAAATATCTTTTTGCAAGTATAATTCTATTAAATGGAAAGATATTCATTACAAATTAGTGGGGGATTGTTGGTGTAGTTTGTAAGTAAAACAAAAAAAATTATATTTTATATATAAAAAAAAACACTCTTTCTTAGTTGTTTATAAGTGTGAGTTTTTATTATTTAGTAAATTAAGTGAAAGTCATAATGGATGGCTTTTCTAGTGGGTTTTATAATGTTATTATATGGATATTTATAATAACATAAAGACGGAACTTGGAACTTAATAGGTAGTGAGATTTGTTTTTTGAGTTTATTTCTCTTTTAATTTTTATAAGTAATTTTAATATTTATGATTGTTAGAATAAAACTAAATAGAAGTTATTCAATTTAATTTAAAATATAATTGTTTCATTAAAAATAATATAGTTTTATTAACAATTATAATATTTTGAATTAATATAAATATGTTACTACACAAAGAATAAAAAACGTATGAAAAAAACATATTTTTTTCTGTAATTTCTTTTTATTTTTTATTTAAAAAATTTAATTATATCATAAAAATATTATCTCCATGTGAGATAAATAATCACCTTAAAAATAATACATTCACATCTTTAAGTCGATCCTTTATTTCTTTCCATACATAAATAGTTTAACTGACAAGATTAATTTGTCATGCAGTTTCAATTCGAACACATGAAGCCTATAGACGCTGCCGATTGGTATACAAATAACATTTAAGATATGGATTTTTGTGTTTGTTCAAAAAACAAGTCCAGAAGCTATACCAAACATTTATACTCTATAAAAAGACAGTTTGAAAAAAATGAAGGGTTTGAAAGGTTGCATTAGACCTCCTCCAGTTGAATCCAAATAATAAAGTTAATGTGTATTTTAAATAATTCATCAAATTCTCTGATTGACATATGTGGGTTTTTTTTTTTTTGTTTGGACCTCCATGGACTCACATGAAAATGTTTTTTTCCATGTATGGAAAGGGTGTAATCATAAGGCTAAGTGCCTGTTTGAAAACAATGGATTGCCAAGGAGATGGTGCTCGAGAAAGGGAATCATAGACAGTGCACGTAATACACAAAGAAAAGGCTAAAAAGAAAGCTAGGACATTGTTTTATCTCCTGAAAATCCGCTATGATATCTTGCTTGTCGGCTACATTTCAACATTCAGGGCTAACCTCTTGCTATCCCAAAAAGAAAGGAAAAAAGAAAATGAACTTTCATGTTAATCTTAACTCCCTCAATGAAATCAACACGCTGTTGTTTGCATAATTTGGGAGTGGGGTCTGTGAAATTATGCTAGATTGTCTGGGGCACTCATGTATCTCAATGCTTTAGCTTGGTTGATGATAAATGAGTTTCCTTCTCGTTAATTTAGGGTTCAGGATCTTAAGAAAGATTGAAAATCTGAGACTTAATTGGAACCCCATCTGAAAGGAATTTTGTTTTGATACGAGAAAAATCGATTCGAAAATACCATCATGGCTTAAAAAAAGTGTTCATAAAATATACATGAGTGAAGCAGCACTAATACACGCATGATTCAATGAAAGAAATGTAAATGGTGCCTACAGCAAGTTTAGCCGAGATTTGTTCAATATTTTGGGTCCTCTCGTGCCCTCTTCAGTTTATCTTTCAACGCGGCTTCATGGTCAAGAGAATCAAACGAACAAGGTGGAGATCACTGTTCTTAAGAGCGCTTCCATTCACATTGAACCGATTGCTTTATTTGCTTCATATTTTGAGCTTCACTACTTGATCCTCTACATCAATCTTACACGATATTCATCCATTTCCCTTCAGCTCATGATCAATGTTCAAATTGTTGTTCAAAGCTAATCATGACTAGGGTACGCTATTGTTGATTTCATCTTATAATTTCTCAGCAAAATAAATTATTTGTATGTATGTATGTATGCAGCCTGTATTGAAATTTAACCTGTGGACTAGCTCGTGCATCAATTATTACCCTTGGAATCTTAATTAAAAACTTCATTATGAAAATGTTGAATGTTTACATTCATTCCAATATGTCTTTGTTCACCAACATTCTTATGTATATATTTTCAGTATTGATAAATTCCTAAAAGAAAAAATAATACTAATGTCGGCATCATGTATAGTATATATAGCTACATTTATTAATTGTTTTAGAAAAATATGTGTATATAAAATTTAAAATTGAAATGAATTGAGTAGAGTTTCGAAAATTTATATTGTGTTTATATATAAATAGTCTTTATCCAATACTTACACAGTTACACTTTCCACTTCGATCTTTTGAAAATCGCGTTGTACACCCTCAATTTTCATTCTTTTATAAATCCAAACACCTATTTACTGAACACTCTACCTTCTTCACTGAAAAAAAAAAAAGTTTTGGTATAATGGTTGTTTTGGTGACAAACACTAGCGTTGGCTAATTTTTATGAGATGGAGGAAACAAGGTATAATTAGGTTTAAAAAAAAGAAAAGAAATTAATGCGAATTGAGTGAAGGTTCTATAAAAAACTACATGCAAGTGCTCTAGTTTATAATTTCTAATATGTATATATTAGTGAACTATATACATGTATGTAAACAAATAAAGAGTAAAATCAATTAGTTTACAAGCATGAAAATAATGTTTTTGAAGTGTTTATTTAAGATAATATATCTAGAATATAACTAAATTCTTTAAATCTCTTAAACAATAAAAAAATAAAAAATAAAATTATATCTAATTTTTTGTGTAGCAACAGTTTGACTGTTAATAAGAATTTATTAACAAATTAAGTTTTAAATATTGTCTTTTAATATTATGAATATTCATATAATAACACTAAAAAATCAATTAGAAAAGCTCATTTATCATAAATTTTATTTAATTTATTACACAATAAAAACACATTTTTATAAACATGTAGGAGGGAGTATCCTTTTTAATATAGGATAAAAATATTTTTTTATTTATTTATTAACAAACTATACCAACAATATATGTGTGTGAATATGTAATTTCCTATAGCCAATTAACCTTTTTTTCCAATCCAGTATTAATAATAATAAAAAAAAAAACTTATAGCTGTTAAACCAATATTAATAATTTCAAAACTTAGAGAGGCCGAAATTTTTATTCCAAGTAATACCTTTATCTTCTCGCCAAGGCTAAAAAATGATGTACATTCCCCATATCTGTTACATCATCAAATTTATAGCACCATAAGCTTCCACATAAGGTCAAACCAACCCCTCTAATATACTTAATTTACTCATTTAAGCCGCTTGCTCCTACTCCATTGACAATCAAACAGTCAATTGAATCTCCGGTACGAGGTAATTACACATTTATGACGTTTTACAATTGATTTTTCTTTTTTATAACAATGTTGTTTTAATTTTATATATATACACATTCGTACTTTTTATAATCTGGATTGATTCTCGAGTTGGATTTAATAATTATGAGTAAAATAACAATAAGATAGTTAATAATAAATTGAGGATGAAATAGATGAGTTTTGAGTGGTAATTAATGTTTCTATAAGGAGCAATATATAAAAATGTTATGTTATGATGGCAGTGGAAGAAAATAAAATTCGTTTATGGACAGGTACCTCTGCATTTTCTTCGTATGGTTTTCTTTTTCCCCTAAATTAAAAAATAACCACCGGATATAAATAATGTAATTTAATTATGAAAGAATATGATGATCCAATTTTTCGTCAAGCAATAATGAAAGATGACTTTCTAGCAGCTTAGATTGAAATTTAACCTCAAAACCTAAATAGGAACGTTAATTTAGGACTACTCTTCGCATAAAATAGTATTGTGATAAGGAAGTTAAACTGCACTAAGCATAGATTAAGGGTTTATTAACATTCCTTCAGGCACCTGATTCAATTTCTTATCGTTTTCCTTTTCTTTTAGGTATTGACCAAATATTCTCAGCCCCTTTTTCCCTCCATCCTATTGAGATCTTGCACTCCTATGTCAATGTATTTTGTGAAGAAAAAAGAAGTGTGGGCATGGGTCAAATTCTGTGATCCTAGCCTGGTAAAGAAATTAAAGAAGAAATGTAATGTATATTTTTTAGAATAATGTATATTGGATTTCTTTATTTTAGACATGAGAAAATAATATATATATATATATATATAGTTTAAAACTATTCTAGGATTCTCTTCGTTAGTGTCTCAATTTTTGCATGTCATTTTCTCTAACCCCACCACTAAGCTCTCTCTCTCTTTCTCTCTCAGATCAAACAAACTTGGGCCAAAGGTTGACAAGAAAGAAAGGGAAAATAAAGACTTCTTAAAAGACAAATGAAACAAGCTTTTAAAACACCAGCCATTAAGTGCAAAGCTTTCCCACATAAAGTGTGGATATAAACCATCTCAGGAGAGAAATCAAGGAATTCCCACAAGATGGGTTTATGTAACTACCATGTAGAGGACAAGAATCTTTGCTTTCAAGCCCCAAATTTCATTGAATGGCTTAAGCCATCTTCCTCACCTTCTCCTTCTTCATCTTCTTCTTCTCTTTCTAATTCGTCTGTGACGCAACAAGTTCAGCTCACAAACCCCATGAGCGTACTAAGACTTCCAAGCTTCTTCCCTCAACAGCAGCATCAGCAAAGAGAGGCCATGAAAGAGACAATTCAATGCTTGCCTCTTCTAAGCAGGTTCACAGAGAAGAAGGCATTAAAAGATGGAGACGTGGAAGTGAAAGAGAGCACTGCTGGAGTTAAAGAAGAGAAGGAGGTTACGGTGGCTTTGCACATTGGATTGCCTAACAGTGGAGATTCCGAAGTTGAGACTGAGGTTTTTGACCTCAAGGAAGAAATATCCATGAAGAAAAACTTCCAAGGATATTCTTTCAACTCAGAGAGTAGGTTTTGGATCCCAACCCCTGCCCAGATCCTTGTTGGGCCCATGCAGTTTGCTTGCTCTATATGCAGCAAGACCTTCAATAGGTACAATAACATGCAGGTCAGTAATTTAATTCTCAGTAATCTCTCTTTCTAATCTTGTGTGCTAATTATTTACCAACTAATCTTTTCTTTGGCACATGAATAATTCAAATATAGATTCAGTAGCAAACAATATATATTTGTAATTTCTTGAGGACTATATGCATCACGCGTGCATTCTTTCTTTCTTTATTTTTCTTTTTGCCATGGCTATGCACATAATTTGGGATCATAAGCTTAATAAATCTCATCTAGTATTTTTTTTTTTTTTAACAGGACAGAATGTTAGTCATTGGTGTTTTTCTCATACCTTCCCAGTTTCCCATTATCTGTAGAGGTTGATGCCTATTGCATGTATACCAAACTTGTATTGAATTCCTTTAAAAACTTGTGTTGAATTTAGTTGATGCGTCCACTTCAATTTCTTTCCAAGGGAGAAAATCTTGGGGGGAAATTTTCTAAATTATACTTTTGTAGGGATGACAGACAACTAACTAAAACAATTTATCTGTGGGGAAAAAAAGAAGAGGGAAAATTGAACACTTCAATCAACGATTATAAACCTAATCATGATAAAGAAAGGCGTGGTAAAATAAAGATAAATGTCTCAAATAAATAAATAAAAAAGCAGTGCAATGAAGAATGCTTAGGATTTTTCTTCGAGGAGAATAAATGATATGAGCAAAGTTGATGATGCTAATGATCCAAGACCACACAGTTGTTTGGTCTGCTGAAATAGAAGGACCTTATATTTTCGGCCAAATATTCTAAATATGAAAGAAGTTTCATATTTGCAGACAACCTCAAGGGTATGCTTTGTTATGCCATGATACTCCTACCATATGTAGGTCTTTCCACTTATAATTTTGTTCGTTGGACCAGACCTGGCCACTCCTATATCCCCATATATATATATATATATATTGGGAGAAAATCTAATAATACGGAAGTTAAGGTAGCTATTTTCAGAAAAAAGAGAAAAAATAAAGCCAAAAGGACCCATTAAAGCACCAAGCAATTAGCTTAAAGATAAGGTACAACAGTTAAGGCAGCATAGGATGCTATCAAAACCAAGAGGAACATAATAAAATTGATCATTTTTTTTTTATAAAAGCTTCTATCTTATTATATCATCCTTGTGTGTGTGTGTGTGTGTGTGTATGAGTCCAATAACATGGCATTTGTTCATCTTTGCTGTTTTCTTAGTGTTTGGTTGGCAAGTACTCATAAGATAAATTATTATAAAGGAGAAAATGAAGTGTATATTTACGCCCCCTTCACCTAAGGAAAAGTTTCTTCTATCATTTCCTCCTCTTTGGGTGGAAGGATAAAAGAAAGTTATTTGGGGTAAGTGGAAATCTGGTAGCCTTTATAAAAAGATGGGACAAGAACTTGAAAAATGATTACAGGGTAAGATAAACTATACAAGCATGCAGTTGTAAAATTGTCTAAAGATATCTATAAAGATAATTTGGAGATGAAGGTTACTACATTGGATCCTCTCCCTTTAATCATGATTATCAACTTTTAATTAGTTAAAGATTAACGATTCGAAAGTTTTGGCTAGAAGATAACGATTCGCAAGTTTTGGCTAGAAGATTAGGCAGTAAACTAAACATGGTTTCTAGCAAGATTGAGATCAAGCAGTTAACAGTTTTCCTTGTGTGCAGATGCATATGTGGGGGCATGGGTCCGAATTCAGAAAGGGACCAGACTCACTTAAAGGAACACAACCAGCAGCAATGCTGAGGCTTCCATGCTACTGTTGTGCACAAGGTTGCAAGAACAACATCAACCATCCACGAGCTAAGCCATTGAAAGACTTCAGGACCCTTCAAACCCATTACAAAAGGAAGCACGGTGTCAAGCCATTTATGTGTAGAAAATGCAGCAAAACATTTGCGGTTAAAGGAGATTGGAGAACCCATGAAAAGAATTGTGGAAAGTTATGGTATTGTACTTGTGGTTCTGATTTCAAACACAAAAGGTCACTCAAGGATCACATTAGGTCTTTTGGCAAAGGTCACTCTCCTCACCCATCTCTTGAAGGTTTTGAAGAAATTGAGAAGGAATGCATCACTGGATCAGAAGACGAATTTGCACATTAGTGTGCAAGACAAATACTCGGAAGGTTTTTATAAGTTTTCTGCTTGATTTGGTGTTTAAGAAATTAGCCCTAGCTAGTAGGCTTATCGAAGCTTGTGCTCAGTAACAAAAAACTCTCAGGAAACATGCATGAAGTGGTTTGCTACGGAGCACTTGCCGGGCGATGAGCAGTACTAATAACTTTAGACAGTTTGCAATGGAATAAACGGATTGCGTCATGAAGTGGGTGAAGTAGATGAATTTTCTTCTCTTAGAGATTACACAAATTAAGTTGCTTTTTTGAAGCTTTTGTTGGCATCACTCTAATGGAGAAAATTTGTCTACTTCATTGCCATTTGTAATCTTAATTAATACAGGGAGTTTATATATTGTTCTTTATGTTGTTGTTACGTTATATATGGTTAATTCTCATGATCATGAGCATGTTATTTTATCATATATCTATTTTTAAGTAATGTTGATTTTTATAAAATTCATTTACCAAAAAAATCATCCATTAAATTTCTAAGATTCACTCATGAGAAATATTTATTTAATACATATCTAATTATTAATATTTTATCTATTAGTAAATTCTACAAGATTATTATGTAAGATTATCTAGTGATGGATACAAAATTAAGCATAACAAAAAAAACCTCAAAGTGGACCTAAAGCATCTATAAAAGCCAAGAAAGAACTCCCACTGAGCATAGGCTCGAGCAAAGAACTTGGGTCTAGCTCCTAAGGGCATAAGTCTAGGCAAGATCTTGAGTCCATGCATTAAACATAGGTGTGTTATCAGGTTTTGCCTTTACTGGATATGCACCCCATTATCTTATTGGGCATGTTGTCTAGCATGTAAGGTGCCAGACATACATCTCGCCACCTCTCCCTGAAAAGAAGATGATCCAGTCGCACTTTCCAGTACGGCTACCTCATTACAACTTCACTCCAGTCACTAGCCTTGTTTTCGGCATCCCCCTTGCGGTTAAGGTATTTATACAAAAAAAAAAAAAACAAGATAACCTATGTATTCCGTCAACCTCATTTTGCAGTTTTCTAACTTCAACAATAGCAGCCCATCAAACCCATCATCTTTCTTTTAAGAAATATCTTTATGAACAAGTTCATATTTTAAATAATTTTTAAAAACCTAAACTCAAAATGCTTGGGTATAGATAACTTTTCTAAGCTTAGTTTTCCCTTGAACTTGAACACCTTTTCTAAGCCTAGTACTCCCTTGAAAACTTTTATGAGACCTTACGCGAGTCTTTCAATATTTTTATTGATCTTATACATATTGTTTTGAATATAATATAACTTAAAATATCATAAGAGTAAAATTATACTTTAACTCATTTCTTTATAAAAAGACAAGATTCATGAGTTATAAATATCCCATAAATTCTTTAAATTCAAGGTTCACAATCTCTTTATTATTAATTTTTTTAGCATATATAATTTCAAAGTTTATCTTCCTAAAATATCATTGCACTTTCTCTCTCTACAAAGTTGATGACTTTATAATCAGAGAGTTCCACATCAATCATTGGGGATCTTTTGTAGGTACCAATTACCAACCATCTAGCTTACCAAGCGGTATCTGCTACAAGTTACCAACCCCATGGTCTTTCCATATCAAGTCAATGAATATCATAACTAAGAACAATATATTAGATTGTTTGTATTAAAAAATCAAATGATTATCTAACATATCAGCTTTATTCATAAGCATCTTGGATTTTAGGACTTATTAATTAATGTCATACGTGGAAAATGATAAAAAAAAAAAATCATTAGTTTTGTCATAATTTATTTTTGGGTTATTCCCCAATTTACATTTATTTCTCTTAAAAAAAATAAAAAAATCAAAAAAAAATATAAAGAGTGAACAAAGGATGTCAGCACACCCTAAAAATAATTAAAAATTGGTAAAGGAGGTTAAAAAATTGAAAGATAAAAATTTAATAGTATTTTATTGACTAATGATAGCCATGTTGATAAAGAAAATTCAATTTGAGTAAAAAAAATCTAAGATCAAATTTTTACGGACTCAATTAAATTTTATTGAAGATTTAATTGAATTTATAAAGAGTTTGATTGTAAGAAAAAAAAAAGGATTTTGGAGTCAATTAGGGCTTTAATAGGAAGAAAATAAAGTTCTAGGGTCAAATTATAATTTTTGAAAGTTAATTTGGCTAAATCAAGGACTTAATTGCATAAATATTGAAGTTTGATGGCCAATTAGGAACTTAATAGAAGAAATCTAAAACCAAGAACCAAAATGAAAAAGGCGTGTAAGTAGAGGGGCAGGAATTAAAACCAGATTAGGGGCCCAATTGAAAAAATTAGAAATTTATTGCTCAATTAAGAGTCAAATTGTATAATTACAAAACCAAGGATCAAAGTAAA
The DNA here is from genome assembly GCA_026413675.1 of Populus pruinosa. Taxonomy (NCBI): domain Eukaryota; kingdom Viridiplantae; phylum Streptophyta; class Magnoliopsida; order Malpighiales; family Salicaceae; genus Populus; species Populus pruinosa. The sequence goes on from CM048595.1 coordinate 27,678,186, forward strand.
AAAGACAGTCAACTTTAGGGCTGCTGTTGTATTTTTAGCAAGGATACAATTGCAATGATTTTAAATTAAAAATGTAATTTAGGATTTCATTGAGTAAATTACAAATTAAAGAACAAAGTAAAATTTAACATGTTTTTACCACCTTTACATTAAAATAAAATAGCTTGTTTTGATTAAAATGGTATAGTTTCATATACTATTCATTTAAAAAATAAAATAAAATAAAGCTTAAAATTATACCATTTTGAATGATACGTATCTACTTTTTTTTTTCTTTAAATGAGCGGAAGAAAAGAAAGATTTTTAAAAAAAAAATTGAAATCATTACATCAACAGTATACATGATGAAAGAGATTGGAATCATTAAAACACGATAGTAGGTGCATAAATATGCACCTATACCCATTTTAAGCTTGGAGTGTTCAAAACATCAACAGTATACATGATTAAAACATAAAATTATTTGCGTCCTATATCAATGGGATTCACATCCAAAAGATATGTCTAATCCTAGCAGAGTCAATCCTATTAAGAGGTTTATAATATTTCCAATTGTGAAAGGAGTTCCAAGTGGCACTATTTCTTACGTATCCATGGATATTAAAACCTAGTTGAATGGATAAATTTCGTCATTTTAATATTATTTAAAAAATTAAAAAGATATTTCATAAAAAATAAAAATTAAATTATGTTTTAGCGGAGTCACTTTAATTTGTTAGAATCAATTCTTATTTTTAAAAATAATTATTCAAATTTGCTTATAGGTTGAACTATCAAGTTAAGATAGGTTTAATGATTATAGATTAATCTGTAAGATTTAATATATATATATATATAACACAAATTTATTATATTATCTATATAGTTTGATTTAAAATTTATTTTTTCTCTAAATTTTCATAAATTACATTTATTTTCGTGTAATTTACATGTTTAATAATAATTTATCAATGCATTTTGTCTGAACTAAGATAAAAAAAAAATGCAATTTATATAAAAATATAAGAGGAAAGTAAAGTTGAGATCAAGCTATAGAATGGTTTTTATAATTATCCCTTTTATTAAATTCAAGGAACCCCATTTTTCTGTGACGTGATATTTCTTTTGAGGAAATCGCCATTTTAATCTTTGACAAACAGTATATAGTGGCGGTCAATATCCATGGCATACATCACAGTTCCATAGCATATACATCACAGTTCCATAGCATATACATCACAGTTTATACTCTATATTTCAAAGCCAATATATAAGCAAATTTGCTAGAGTCCAACTCGGAGGCCACACCAAATCATTCAACAAGCGAGTATAGCATCAACTAGAGAATGATTAGGCCTTAATTAAGCTTGAAAGGTGAATTCTGTAGTCTTTACGATGACTGACTTTATTACACATACCTGATCCCTGAAATGAGCAAATAAAGAACACCCACAAAAAGGGTTTGCTTATAATACGTGTGGCTATAAGACGTGCACCATGACTTTCTACAAAAAAGACACGAGAGCATGATGTGGGTGTAGGTAAGGTTGCTATTAAAGTATTTTTTAAAATATATTAAAATAAAATTTTTTATTTTAAAAAAATTATTTTTAATATAAATATATCAAAAAGAATGTAAAAATATAAAAAAAAAATAATTTAAAAAATTATAAAAATATAGTTTACGCATACAGAATAAATTGAATTCCTTTCGAGGTAGCTAGGCTAGACCATCAAAAAAGTTGAAGCAGAAAGTGTGGGAGAGGGAGAGGGGCCGTGTTTTGATTACTATTATTATTATTTTTGAAGATAATGACCTCCCACCACGCCTTGTCGAGAAAGAAAAAAAGGTTATCTTAGCTCATTGTTTGATCTTGAGAGCTCGTGAACCCAACTGCACCAATAGAGCCATTGTAGACTATGTATGATCACGCAGGTGGTCATGACTACATCAAAGTCGTCGATGGTTGAGTCGCTTTTATTGCTCGACAAGGTTGTGTTTGTTGAGGGGAAGGCTTTAGATATTAGCTAAAATGAAATTCGAAATTGAAATCTCATCCTTTTTACTTTTATCAAATTTCATTAAAAGAACAAGATTTACCTTTCCAATTTGCATGAATGTGTCGTTGATCAAGGTATTGTTATTACTATGCTGAAAATGCTATGAGTCGGTGTCGATGGCTTTTTGCCTCTCTTTTTTCATACTGAAAATTGTATGATGATAATTAATACTTATAAATAAACATGACAATAACTCGTAATTAATATCAAAGATGCATGAGCAATGTTTTTCTCTTTGTTTTTTTAAGCCTCGACTGAGTTAAAGTAGCATGGAAATAAAATACTCACTTGGGAAAAAATATTTTATTTAAAATATTGATTCTATTGATTTCTAATAATTCTAACCTTATTTTTGTAATACAATAGAAGGATTAGAAAATATAAATTAAAGTAATATAAAAGTAAAAGATAAACTATCATAAATACTCTTAATATTAACGCATTCTTTGATGTTATTGAGAGATATATTTATATTTTTAGTTATAAGGTGCACCTTGTATATAAAAATACTTTGGTTGCGTATTTTTATCTTATCTTTGTTACTTGCCGGGTAAAAATATCTCTTTACTCTTAGGTTTTAATTTTTTATGCTTTGGATCTTAGGGTATTTTAATTATTATATTATTGGTTTTTTTATTGTTATGGGATAAAACGAGGGTTAGTTTTATCTTTTAAAAAATTAAAGAAATTTTAAAAAATATTGGCACATTCTAGGCAAGCAATAGGTGCTTTGTAGTCTTTGAATAATGAGTACGATTGATTTTAACTAAAAATATCATTTTAGAGCATCCATGTTTGTAAAAATAAAGATTTGATTTGACTTCTATGACAATGTTTTTCCCTTTGTATTCCTCTCTCTTCCACGATTCTTGCACCCTGCACTATAAATTTTTTATATCAACCTCTTAGTATTTTATTTTTTTATTTTTTTATTTTATTTCAAATAATTTATAAAAATTAAATTTTATTTTAATTTCATTTTTTTTAAATTTATTTTTTATTTTTCTTTTTATTTTATTTATTCCCTGATTTTTTGGTTAATATTTCTTTTATTTAAAATAACTCATGATTTTTTTTAATTTCATCATCATTTAATTTTTTAAAATTTGTTTTAATTAGTCCTTTGTTTCTTATATTGTTTGAGATAGTTTTTATAATGTATCTTTTTTAGAATGTCACTTGCGATTATTTTTTTTATCAAATTTTATTTTTATTTTTTTAATTTTTTTTACTTTACTAAAATTTTTAGTTTTTTGTTTTTTTATACTTAATTTTATTTTTTAATATTAAGTTGATTAAAATTTATGTTTCTTAATTAAATCTATTTTGAAATTTCATGGATTCTAGTTTGAAAAATTAATTTAGCTTTGATAACGTTGGCTAAAAATTTTTTTTAATCATTCTTTTAAGTTAATATTATTTTTTTATATTCTATTATTTAATATTTAGTTTATTATAAATTAAAATTTATATTTTTTATACTTTCTACATCATTTTTTATGTGATTGAGTTACTTATTATCTTTTTATGTTTTTTTTGTCTTTTCTTAAAATAATGTTTTATCTAATTATATAGAATTAATTAATTGAATATAAATAAATATTCACTTCACTATATTTTAGTCAATTTATTTTTATAATACATTGCTCCAAACCATATAATTTTTTTATATATTATATTATATTATATTTTTTTACAATAAAATTTGAATCAACTCGTCAAAAAAAAATTTTATTGTGGACGATCTCTATTATTAAGTGGTAGTGGATCTCTTCTTTACCAGCATGATATCAATTACTTATTTTTTTATTGCTTTCAATTTAAATTAAATTAATGAATATTATTAGATATAATAAAATTAATGAAGTTTTTATTTCTCCTTTCGTAACAATAATATCAACTCGTGGTATAGCACGGCTTTAGACTAGTACCGCTTCTAAAGGGTAATATTGTCTTGTCAAGTCAGAAGCATTTAATTCAACAAATTCACGCCTGCTCGCATACAAGCAGAATTTTTCGAATTAAAATGATATTATAAAGAAAATAAAAAAAAATAACGACAGCCAAAATCAACCAGAGATTATTATTTATTAATTAATTATTGGTATAAAAAATTACAATCATAAGGCCCACTTCACAAAGCTGGAAAGGCCCAAATTAGAGCAACTAAATGGTCTTCAAAAGAGTTGATGTCTGCTATTGCTTAAAAAAAACTCATGATGAGGACTGACTCGTATTTTATAGCTTCTGCGAAGCCAGGGAGGCCCAAATTGGAAAAGGCCCACAAAAAATCCTCTCTCTTCGACTTGGCAGGGAGGGATGCAGGTTCCGTTTCAGTTTGTATTCCATTTTTATTTTTATTTTTTTGTGAGATTTCTAGCTTTGGATAAGAGTTTATTTTAGAATTTGATTTGGAAAAAGATTGGAATCAATCAATGTCAATTGTTATTATTTTTTATTCAAACAATGTTTCATTTAAAAAAAAATATCTAATGTTAATTTAATTAAATTTGCTCAAGTTAATCTAGCTATAAATCAAAAAAAATGGAATCAATATTTTTTTCAACTCAAATTAAATCTCATTTACAAGTCATGGATTCTTCATACCAACTTAGTAGGATCAAAGTTAATAAAATAACATGGAGCAATTTCTCTACTTTTTTTTGAGAAATTTCATGAGTAGTGGAATAATAAATAAAAATCACAAAAAAATAGATTACACTAAATAATTATTTGTATTATGCTACAAGTCAGATTAAATTTTTTGTTGAACATAAAAATAAATTAGGTATTGTTAACATATTTTCTAAGAAAAAAATTATGTTGAGATTAATTTAATGTGAAATGATTAACTTATCGGGTCCAAAGCCAATTCAAACAACTAGTAAAAATATAGTTTGACTAAAAATATCAAGATGATGCTTTTTTTTTAATATCATGATTCGAAGTATGAACACAACTAGATTAAATAATTATTTTCTCTTAAATTTATACTTAGTGTGTGTATATTAAAAAAAATGGCAAAAAGAAACTAGGTGTATGGGTCTATGGCCTCACATGTATAAGCCATTCTCAAGCCCAAGCCCACGCACATAGGCTTAGTTTTATTTTTTTTAAAAGGTCAACAACTTGTTGTTTACTCTTATTTTTTTAAAAAAAAATATATAATTAAAAAGAGACATGTTACGTGCCAAGGTAGACGACATCTTGCCTGCAAGCTCAAATTCTCTTTTATTCAAAAAATTCAATTTTTAAATTATTTGAACTCCAAAACACATTAATAACACCTTTGGAAAACTTAGAAACCAATTCATCAACTCAAAAAGGATTCAAAAAAACAAAATCAAACTGAGTTAGATTTTCTTAGTTTAGATAAAAAAATTTAGACAACATTGAAGCACTAAAAAAAACATTATCAAGTTTTTTTTCATTTTATGGAACTTGTAGGTGCAAATTAAAAAATTCATTTTGTATGACAAAAAATAATAAATATAAAATTTTGTATAAAAAACAATTTAAAGCAAAGTGACCTAAATTATATAATCTGTGTTATTTTTTAAAATGTAAGGACCTAAGAGTATATTTTTTTTTACATCTCTGGTACACTACCTGTATTTAATGGCTTTTTTATTTTTGCCAATTTTCTTCCAATTCTACCACTTCCTAGAAAATCAAAAGCAATTAACTTCAATCATGATTAAGTTGTGTAAAAAATACTTGACTCTTGGTTAGATAGTTCTTTTTCAAAAAACAAATTTATACATAGGCTTTTTCAAAATGTTTTTGTAGTTAAAAAAAATCTAAGTAAAAAAAAAAACTTTATATATACATGCAATCAAATAAATCAAGATTTATGTGTTTAATAAATAAAAAATATTAACATAAACGATAATTAAAAATAAAACTATAAAATTGTGAGTTAAGTGTAAATCAAGATATTTTATCTTATAAGACAAAACTTTTACCGGGTTATATTTGATAAATTTATTTATGAAGATAATTTTTTATTCAATCAAATGATAATAAAAATAAACACACACATCAAACTAATTGAATAAAATAAAAGGGAAAAAAATATTATGCAAGGGCGCACAAATTATAAATATTATCTTAAAACTATTTTTTAATTTTTAAAATATAGTTCATCTATACAAAAGATAAAAAAAAATATAAATAAATTAGAAAAACCTTTTCAAAAATTAAATGTACAACCAATAAATAATTTTCATTTAAAAGAGGCTCTCTAAAAAAAATAAAAGAGAGAAGAGATATTAATCTAAATATTAATATAAAAATTGAAAAAAATATAAAAAATTATTAATTTAAAAGAATTTAAAAAAATAAAAAGATAAGGCGCTGCTAAGCTTGACCCATTTTATTAGAACCTATAAGCGAGCTTGCAATGGCAGGCCCGCACAACTAAACCTTTATTTTTCTTTTACTCCCCTTAAGATAGGCAATAAGTGATCCACCCTAATTTATTTTGAAAAAACAAAATAGACAAAATAGAAAATGTGTCTTCTGCTGTCATCCAGATTCTGACTGGTAGCCAAAAATCAAGGCTTAAGTATTTTTTTATGCAAAAAATCCTTTTTCAACCAATTCCTGATCCACAACACTTATAAAACACTTTATAACCTGTGATAAATTTATTTATAGTCTAAAAAAGTTCTAAAATAAAAAATCAATCCAAGTTGAAATATGTTTTTTTATGAACTTTAAAGGTAAAAAAACACCTAATATGAAATCCATTCATCAAATGGAACTATTCAACACAATTTTTGTTTATTTTGGCGGCTAAGATCAGTATCAATAACATGTTTATCTCTCTACCACTATAATTTGACAACCACTTTCTCTCCCCTCTCTACTAGATACTAAAAAATAGTAAAAATAAAATTTTATATTAAAATTAAATTTAAAAAATATTGAGGTAACAAAATTGTATAGTTTACATGATTTTTTAAGTTTGAGAAGCAAAATATATTTTTTTGCGAAACTTATGACATGTCACTTATGTTTTGTGCCTTATTTTCATTTTGGTTCCTCTTTTTTCAATCTCACCCTCTCATTAGAAATCAAAATCAAGTGGTTTTCAATTATAATTAAATCACCAAGGAAAAAAATTTGAGACCGAGATGACCATACAGAAAATAAAAAAAAAATCTTAAACAAAATTCTTAACTATCAAAAAATTAAAATAAATAAATAATAATTAAAATAATAAGGACCAAAACTATTATAAAAACTAATAAAAAAATAATGAGAGTCTTAATAAAAAAAAGAGTAATTAAAAGAATGATAACCAAAATTGGATAAGAAAAAAATAAAATAAAATGTTAAAGGAAAAAATTAAAAAAAAATAAAAAATGATAAAAAAAACAATGAAAAGAATAAATACTAGATATGGAAGGAAAATGAAATAAAATATTTAGAGATAAAATTGAAATAAAAAAAAACCTTAAAAGAATGAGAAGTTGGAAAAAAAAATATGAAAAAGAAAATTTAAAATGAAGAAAAAATATTTCAAAATAATATTATTTTTATTTTTTAGCCAAATAAAAAATAAAGCGATTAGTTAGGAGAAAATTATGTCAAAATCCATTGATTATGTTTTGCCTTTAATTTTTTGTTTTACCAAAATAATATTATTTTTAGTTCTTATACAATAAAAGATCTAATTTATCCCATTAACCCCCGCTCATTCAAACTATGACCCGATGATGGGGTCGACTCCTACACCGACTTTTAAAAATATTGTAAAAAAATAAGCATTAAAAATGATATTAAAATTTAATGAAATTAAATAAGGAAGGATAAAATTATAAAAAAAAAGTAATTAATCAAAAAGAGAACTCAAAATAAAAGGATTTGCAATTCCAAGAATAAGGATCAAAATCAATAAAAAAAATTAAAATCAAATGATTAGGGATTAAAATAAAAAATAAAATCTAATAAAAAAAATATCAAATTTAATTAAAGAAACATAAAAAATAAATATCAATAAATTTTTTTTAAAAAAATAAAAGTTAATATAATTAAAATATTAAGGATCACCTTATAATTTTATAATACCAACATATTTTTCAAGATGAAGAAAAAAAAATTATCACTGAAATTTTATTATATTATAAAAATAAACACGTGCTATCTGGTAAAGGATGACCGAATATTTTAAAAGCCTTATTAGAAGAAGGTAATTAATGAATATTAAAAATCGGACACATCATCCAAAATACACAGATACCATTCACCTATTAACAAATATTTTGCATGTGCAATTTTTTTTTTCTATTTATCAAAAGATCATAACTTCTTTGACCCTGTATAATAATTTTTTTAAAAACAGGACGAGGTCAAAAAATAAAAAATAAAAACATCCCTTTAACTTTAGGTCAAAAGAGTTGACCTTGAAAACTATACTACAATTAAACCGTATAAAAAAATAAAAATCACAAAAAAAACCTTTGTGGTACAAAATAATCATTTTAGTGTAGATTATATTTTTCACAGTCTACCCACAGTAAAACAAGCCGAGCGGTTTTAGCTTTATGTACAGTGTATAATTAATTTGTTTCTCTCTCTCTCTCTCTCTCTCTCTCTCTCTAGCCTCCAATTACATTTAAGGTACACATTAATGTTACTGTTGCCTCAGCTTAGATTCATGGACGCTATCATCACTCTTGTAGATAACTCCTCTATTTTCAATCTTCCATCAAAAACACTGCAATCTTAATTATTGAGCAAATCAGGAAGAGATAATTATAAACCACTAATCAACTTGAAACTATTTCAGTTCTTGAATATTTCATACGGCTAAAATCCGATTTATGAACCTTATTTTAACTTATTACAATCATGATGAACAGATCACGTGTATTTTCGAGATTTATCTGAACTTCACCGGAATATCTAAGCTCAAGACTCAATAAAAATTAAAAAATCATATGGACTTCAGAATTAAAAAAAATAAAAAACTGCATAATTACTCAAAGCAGCATCTCATCCTTCAATGGTTTTGCCTAAGCTCAAACACGTTCAAGTCATTGGAAGCCTATGATTTCAGCACGCATGGATTTTACAATCTTGGCCCTGAATTATTGGTGGTTTGGCTAACAGTTGAAAGGCACCAATGAATGGCCACCCACTCAAAGCCAAAACCATGAACTAAAAGAGAAACCCATCAAAGGCATGCACAGTACGAAAGTAACATGACGCCAGTCTCCCAGTGTCAGTCACAGCACTTGGGAGTTGGGACACGTACGTGTGCATCCGAGGGCGAACCCATGGTTTTTCGACACTCAAACCAGTGGCTTTCTTTACCTGCTATGTTGAAAAGAAAGAGCATCATGTGTTGTTCCTCTCTCTCTCTCTCTCTCTCCCGAGATGGACAGAGAAGGCCAATCTTGTAACAGAAGGCAAAGAAATGCAGATCCCCTTACTCGTATATTTTATACAGCAACCGTCCTCTCTATTCTTGGAAATGAACATATTATATCCCATCAGTCACACACTATACAATTGATCCTTCGTTCAAATTTATGGAAAAAATAGGTCCTCTTTCTATGATTTTAAAAGGAAAAACTTTTAAGGTGGAGATTAATGGGCTATTGTCATTCAGCAGATAAGGGGTCTAATTGAAACATGTTTTTGTTTGAAGATTCAATTGAGGATTGGAAGACAAGTTTGGAGACAAATTTCTCCTCCACCCTTTTCTTTTCATAAATGAAGACACATTGGGATGAGCAGCAACCGACCATGAACAGAAACCGAAGTAAAAACAAGTGACTATGATGATAGAATTCAAATTAAACCATCAAATCCCACCCCTGAACACCAGGGGCTCTCTCTCTCTATCCAACCACCCCAAGATCCGTATAAATATGCAACCAAATCCCGCTCTCCTCTTCAAGCAAAACAAACCTCCCCATATTTCCTCTAGGAATAATCAACTTCTTCCATTAATTAGCCAGCGTTGGTCTTGTTCACTTGCCTCTTAAAATGTCTAAGAAAGTTGTTGCCGAGTCTCCTCTTCAGAGAAATAGCTTAGCTGCACTTGACCAAAAGCTGGCCATGGCAAAGCGCTGCTCTCATGGTACCTATAACCTGCCCCATTTTTCCTTTAGTTTACCTGTTACTGGGTTTTAATTGTATATCAGCTCTCATTTTCGTTTCCAAATTTGCAAAACTAATGTGTTTATGATGGATCAACAGAAGGAGTGGTTGCAGGAGCAAAGGCAGCTGCACTTGCTACCATTGCCACTGCCATTCCAACTGTAAGCCTGTCTTCCTGTGACTTTTTTGCAGCATCCTTTATTCACCTCATTAATCACAAAAATATTAAAAATAAAAACAAGAGAATTCTTTGATTGTTTCTGAACTGTATCATGTTTAACATGTAGATGGCTAGTGCAAGGATGCTGCCATGGGCAAGGGCCAATCTGAATCACACAGCTCAAGCTCTCATAATTTCAACTGGTAATTAATTAATTAATCATTGTCCTGATTAAACAAATATTATCCGCAGTATAATTGTTGTTTTCTTCTTTAATTAATGAAATTATAAATTTCCTTGCAGTTGCTGGAGCAGCATATTTTATAGTTGCAGACAAGACTGTTCTTGCTACAGCAAGAAAGAACTCCTTCAAGAGTCCCAGCTCTAACATTGAGGCGTGATGACCTAATTATCTAGACCTTGTTTGTAGTTCATCAAGTAAATTTGTAAACCATCATCTATATGTATGCGTGGATAAAGATGGAGTTTGCATTTTTAGTCTATGAAAGGATTTCTTTTCTTGTAAAATTATAACTACATTGATTGGAGCCTGTGATCAATCTTATTATCTCCAGCAATGGATGTATCAACCTTAAATCTGTCCAATTACACTAAGAACAAAAAAATGTTCATTTTCTACCAAATATAGCAAAAATAAAAAAAGAAAAAGAAATAAAGAAAGCTGAACAGCCTGAAAGGCCTTATTGACGGGCCTGGTTTCCTTTCTTGAATGCAACCTTGCCGCTATATGCTCCGGGTGTTGGTGCAGGGAGGTAAGAAGCTGCCAAATTACTAAAGAGAATGAATCCATACCCCAATGGGCTCATGCATAACAAACCAGATGAAACTCCATAGCATTAGCGTAAAAGTTTTTTACAACCACCTGACAACGGCTCAAGCTGTAGAAGGAACCATAATATTGGACAAGTGGCAAGTTATTACTCCCCTTGATACACATCCTACATTCTTAGTAGGACAGATCATGAGGATCAAAGAGGTTTGTAATAGAGGCATCATTGTACGTGTCTAGTCTAGAGCACAAAAACATGAAGTATAACAATGGTAGGTAATAAAGGTTTATAAAGTTTGTCTGCCGACGCCTGGATATTGTGGTCTGGTGTTGAAAGGAGGAAGCGGTTTTGAGTTTTGTAAAGAAAGAATCCGAAAGAAAGATGAAGGTTAGTTTTAATTTGTTCTTAGTTTACCTCAAATTAATCGGAATTAATCCCTTGGTTTGCATGCATGTTTTCTTTGGGTAAATTACTTCGCTAATATTTTCAATGTCTCAAGTTTAGTCTATTGTACGAATTGAAATATAAGCCTCATTCATTTTTGCCGTGTAGCAGAAAAAGAATAGCAAAGATGAAAGGACCACACCAGTTTTCAGTATGGGAAAAATATTAGATAGAGCCTGTTACATGACTCTTCTATCTGCTTATGTAAAGACAGGCATGAGGAGGAGGAGAGATTGTATGATTCCTCCCGAAAGACACTCTTGTCTTTGGAAGTTCAAAAGAGAGAACGTGGAGGTTACGCTAAGCTTGCTGATACAATGTGAGTTCAGAAATTTGTTTAGGCTTGCAAACTACATCCGCAGGCAGACAATTAGGGGATATTCCTTCTCTCAAACAAATCCAGAACATTTGGTTTTCTTCGGCTTTGACAAGTTAACATGAGTTGTTGCTTTCTCCTGTCATTACACTAACATATCTTGTCTGTTTACTAGTTTTTGTCATAAGTTTTGCTGATATATCATTGCACTCGAAAACGTGATTTACAAAAAAAATATTTGGGATCATCTGCTTCTAAAACTGCTTTCTTTTTTTCCCTAATAGAGGCGGGCATACCTGTAGTGAGGGAAGAATGGTTGCTTGACAGCATTGAGAAACAAGAACCACAGCCAATGGAAGCAGATGATGCTTCTGATCTTTTTGTGGTGGGAAAAGGAATTCCATGGAAAAAACAAGATCCCGAGGTTCCCAAGTCAATTTCAGCAGAAATAAAGGGCTTTTTGGCTCGAACTTCTAACAATTACTCCTAGGGAATAAATCTTCTCCTAATCAGCGAATTATGTCTGTGCATTGCAGCTCAAACTATATGGCAAGAGAGGAGTCTACAAAGACACTAAATTGCAGGAACGTGGTAGGAGGATACTTGAGAAGGATGGGATAGTGTACAGCTGAGCCTTCTCACGTTGTGATCTGGGTCGAGGCCTGCACGAGTAATACGAAAGAACTCCTAATCTTAATTTTCTACAGCTATATGAATTTATATTTCATGGTAACTTGGTGTAGATATTGTATCATGCAATTGATCACGGTACTGGAGAGCAACTTGCATTTGTACTACAAGAAAGGGAAAGTAGGCGGTGATCCAAATGCAGAGGAGAGGCTTGAAGAATGGGAAAATGTTATTAAAGAGTTTGGCAGGCTCTTTGAGGAACTCACGGGAAATGAGTTTGAGCCTTGGGAAAGAAAGAAGAAGTTTGAGAAAAAGCAACTCAGTTTCCACCCAATAGACATGGTACAAAATGCCTCTACTCTGCTATTTCTCAATATATATATATAGGTGGTTTTATGCTTGATGGGGAATTTTGTTTCCATATAGGATGATGGAGTCGATGCGAGACATGGAGGGCTCAGACTTCTAAGGCAGCTAGGAGTTGCAGCCGCGCACCGCAGAATTGAACCCAAAATTGCTTGTTTTATGAAAATCTTATGCAGTCGGGAGATATACAGGCATGATCCTTATACAGATAATTCCCTTTCTACATGCTTTCTCCATAATTTTCTTATCTAGAGAAGCTTGTTACTGTTTGGCAGGTATGCCATGATGGAGATGGGTTTTGACTCTCCTTATTTGCCAATGGGGATGCTTTCACATGGAAAGATGTAAGGATTTTCCTTTTGCTTCGTCCTTTTACTTTTCCTTTACTGGTGAATAACAAAATAATCTCATCAGGCGAGGAGGTCCTGCTTTGGTTTGTAGAAGCGGGGAAATCAACTAAAGAAACAGGACAGAAGGCAGAGGCTGTGTGTTCAGATTATAGCTAGAGATGGTTTTCTCTTTTGCATTCTACTAGGCCTTTCATTTTCAGGGATTATCAGGATCTTGCAGATCATGTAAAGCCAACATAGGTTTCCTATCACTTCTAGAGTCCCTCTTCTTGACACTAATGCATGATTCTGATTGAATTTTTCAGGGTACAGCTGCATTTGAGACTGTTCAAGACATAAATGTGGCCTCACGCCTTATAGGGAGCGGCTAGGCGAGAGGAGACAGGTCGTTTTGTCTTTGTTGCCGCCTTTTGCCATCTTTTTGCAAAGGCCCTTTACGCTAAAACCCAAAACTTACAATATGGGAGTCGATGGTGATGGATTTTGTGTTGGTATATAATCATCTTAACTTGTGTTTGAACTTCTGTAGATTTTCTTGTACTGGCACAAGGCACAATCAATTTATGGAGGTGAAATATATCTTGCTACAGGGAGCCATTCTCTTCTATGAAAATAATTGGTTTCATCATGAAAAATCTATAAGGAGAGAGAGAGAGAAACCTTTCGCAGTGTTCACAAGAATGGGGTGCCTACCGAATCCAACAAAACTACATAAACTGGCATGTTGCAGGAGTTTCGATGGGGCTGATTATGCTCAAAAACTGAAGTGAGAAATGAGAACGCTTACGAACTTTTTGGTCTAGTTCATTTTAAGGAGTCAAGCCAGGACCATTCATTTAGGCTTGGTCTATTTATTGCTATTTCAAAAACCTCCCAGGAGATGTATAGAAGGCTATCTGGTCTAAAGCTCATACTTCACTCATGAACAATGAAATACTGTCGTGCAGCGCATTACTCCATCACTAGGCAGTTGGGTTTTGAAGAGGACGAGAAGTTAAAAACAGCAAAAACATTCACAACAAGAAACCGAGCTAAAGAGGTATTGGTTTTGCACTGCCCAAACTGCTAAAATCCAAGTCATAGACATGTACTGGACATATTATCCGAGTCACAGCAGTGGGTCAAATTACATGATTAACATCTCCAAATGAGCGTGCCTGCCAGAATATAAGTCGTAAGGAGTCAATGAACTTCATCAAGGTGTACAATAACAGAGAACCTGAGCCCTGTCCCTATCTTTATGAATAGGCGCACTTAAGCAGTGATACCTAATTTGTCATCACTTCTGAAGGTTCCAATCAACTTTACGAACTTAGCTTGACAAGGGATGTGCATAAATGACACAAAACCTTAAGAGTCTTAAACTGCAAGTGGCTTTTGAAAGTGACGAAACTATTCATATGGAAAACCTCCCTCCAGATTTCCCTCACGACGCTAGATGTTAGTAAAACCCAAGGGGAGATATAAGCTTATCAAATCAATGAAAAACAGACACAGATATTATAACCAAAAAGAGAGCACTTTATGCAACGAAACTCAGAACAAAACAGGAGCATTTTCAATATTGTGAAAGCAAATGAACAACTTAAGATTCTTGACACCATTTTCTTGGATTCCAGCTTTAAATTAGTATTGCCCTAGCCTATCTTAGATAGTACAGGGTCAGCATATGAAACAGAAATCTTCAACTGCTTTCCATAACAATCTTGTGGAACCAAAAACAATTACAACAATAAAGAAATTTGAGCCCGACAACCAATCAATTAATCCAACAAAACCAAAAGGATTCAACTGCTGAAAAATCACTGATAAATTACAGCAGCGGGAAACTTGAACTTGTCCGTGATGAAAGGTACTGCCTGTGGATTGTTCACCAAATCATGATAAAGATCGTACTCCGCCTCATAATCATGTAACTTAAGCTCGGCCTTTTGATTAGTATGATAGTGATGCCTAGCCAAAGCTGATTTTCCAAACCCAAAAATACTAACTTTATCACAAATCCCCACTGCAAGCATCACAGCTTGCATACCAGAAGAATAATGAAACATAGAACCATCATGAGCAGAGCCCCATTCATCCAATGACTTCCCTGTCTCCTCCACAAACCGTTTCAAGGAATAATACTTCACAATCCTCGCACACAACAAGTCAAAGCGCGGATCAGTGACAATCAATGGCGCTTCGTGAGATGAATTACAAACAGTATAGTCCAAGAAATGTGCTGGTTGACAGATATACATAACCATAGGGACATTCGCCCCATATGGATGACAAAAGCAACCTTGCCTCCTTCCACAAAGATGCAAAATATTGCTATTTACAAAAGAAATATTAGTTTTCGCCCCCACATTTCTCTCATATTTCTCCGTCCTTGCATTGTTCAATCGGATTACAACCTCATGACGATCAATCAACTCTCCATACTCTTTCTGCATCAAAATCCCACTATTCCCAACTACAGCACAAGAACCATACCGCCTTTCCGAACCCACCAATCCATTATGCCTATCAATAGGACCCTTCAGAAGCCCTATCAATTCATCCATTATTTCAGGCTGATACCTCTTCTTTCGAGCCCAATCATGCAAAGCCCTCCTAAAATCTAACCAATACCTATAAAACTGAGGAGACCTAAGCATTAATGGGATTCCCCTAGATGATCTTGCTCTAACATCATGATGATTAAACCTCCTCCAAGTAGCAAAAGACCTATACCTTCCTCGACTATCAAAGTTCCCTTCTAATAACTCTTCTATTTCATGCCTCGCTTGTTCTTCTCCTATATCAATAGCTGAATATTTCAGCAACGTGGAATTAAAAACTGGAACTTTTTTCTGCAGAATCAATTTGGGTTTCTCAAACCCAATGAAGCCAACCCCGTCACCACGGGGGAGTAGGATCCTGCAGCTGAGAGTCAGAGCAAATACAACGAGCAGTAGAATGCTAAAAAGCGGACGCACTGACCTTTTCATTGGCGCAATGAAAACAGCAGACCCGGTTTCTGGCTCCTCCTAAAAAAACCCACCAAGTATTTGCATCAGATCAATCTGGGAATCAACAAAATATAAAGATCAAGTAACATATATTAAATCTTGGATGAGTTTGTAGACAGACATTTATTTTTTTTATGTTTGCTCAAACAAATATCTAATATTTAAACAATGAAGCTTGATGTTACAAGAAAGTGAAATAGGAATTGCAAATGAAGGAATGGTTTGGGAGAGGAGTGGTTTGGTTAAGAAATGGGAATTTCATGACTGGCTTGGTTGTGGAGAGAGTGAGTGAAAGGGAACTAGAAGAAGGGTGGCCCTGAGATCCAGGACAAAAATGGATTTGTTGTGTGTTTTGTTGGGATACTGAGATCAAGTGTTTTGTCGCTTTCATGATGTTCGATTATGGAGGGGGTATAATTTAGGGACTGATTTTTTAATTATATTATGAGTTAATCCTTCTATTTTTAAAAATAATAAGTTTAAGTTAATATTAATTAAAAAAGAGAAAGAGTTTTTATGTATCTACTTTCATGTAATACTATTTATTGTAATAATATATTTTTATATTTTTAATTTATTTTTTCAATTTTAGTTTTATATTTTAATATTATATTTAAAGATTAAACTTTATAATTTTATAATTTATTTTTTATAAAATTATTCTATACTTCTGGAGACTATGGGTTTAATAAGTTAATTCAATTTTTTTTATTTTTCTAATTAATTTTTTTAAATTTATTTTTTAATATTGAATTATTTGAAAATCAGACTTTGTAATTTATTTCAATTTGTATTTTGTGAGATTATCTTTATCTCATAATTCAGGTCACGACTTTGGCACGTTAATCATGATTTGATCCAAGTTGTTTTTTTTATCTTTTTGTTCAACAATATTTTTTTCAATTTTATCTTTCAATATATGTTTGATCAAGAATTGTACTTCATAATTTGTTTTAATTTACTTTTTATTATGTTAACTTAGTCTCATAATATAAGTCGCAGGTTTGATAAGTTAATTTAGGTTAACACAAGTTATTGTTTTTGTCTTTTTTTAATTAATTTTTTTAAGTTTCATCCTTTAATATTATATTTATTGAAAATTAAGTTTTGTAATTTATTTTGATTTACTTTATTCGAGGTTATTAAAATCTTATGATTTGATAGGCGGGTTGATTTATAAACCCGAATTAATCAAATATATTACCGTCTCAAGATTTATTAAAAAAATCTCATCTTAAGTATTTATTTTGACTCAAATTATATTGTTATTAGTCATTCAGGTTGCCTCTAAACCTGTTAAAATAATCAAGTTATATCAAATTAATTCTCATACTATTTAATTTTGTTATATTAGAAAAATATTAGTAATATCTAAATATTTTTTCACATTAAAAAATAATTTTACTCTCATTGTAGTGCGGGTTATTAACCTAGTCTTGATCAAATTACAATTTAATTCCTGATTTTTTTATTATTTTATGAGTTAATCCATCTAGTTTTGATAATATCAGGTTTAAGCTAATATCTTGGTTAAACTTGATTGTTAATTCTTTTGAAGGTGTGCGAATTGTGATTTGGAGATGGATTTTGGTTTTTTTGTGGTATATGAGATTGGGAACTGTGACTAGAAATGGAGAATATTTTGGGGAAAAAATTAAATTGTTGTGGGAAATTAATAGGAGGACTATTTTAGAAATAAATAAGAGTATAAGGATTCAATATTTAGTTTTAAACTAGAGGGATTATATGCTGTAAAAGTTTGCTCGTTGATGAAATGATGAGTGTCATGCTGGGGGAGCTGAGATGATGTGGAGGTAGGATCTAATAGTTGGGATACCATAGATCTATCTAAATCCAGCTCTTATTTATACATAGAGTCCATTGATCATCCAACTTGATGTGATTTCACTCAACTACCAAAGAGAAGGTTCTATCTAATAATATATTATTTCATTAACCATAAATTATAAATTGATAAATAATAATTAATAGATATATTTTCTATGTTAGTAAATTTAGGTGACTCGCTTGTAAATCGACTCGGAAAAAGATTTGAGTTATTTGATAAATCTAGAAATATCTTTTTGTTTTTTTAATTTTTTAAAATTAATTCATTTGAATTTTGTTTGTTTGGTTAGGTAAATTAAGTTTTATTAAATCAATATTTTTTTAATTTTTTTTAAAATCCAGCTAGAATCAACCGGGGCATATTAAACCAAATCAAGTTTATTGATTTTTAAATGCATATCAAGGTTTGGAAGGTTATTAACTAAACAAAAATGGAAATGGAATCCATTAAGCTTACACTTACTTCAAGATTTTCTGTTATTTGATTTATCAAATACCCCATAGATTCCTTTTCCTCTGATTTGAAATTAAAAGCTTTGTTTTTTTTTTTTGCTGGCTGATCCACATAGCACATGGATTCTTTTTCTTGTTTAAGTCGTCCTCTATTTCATTATATATATATATATATATATATATATATATATATATATCAGTGGAGTTTAATGGTGGAATAGGATACGTTGGATCTAACCATAAGATATCGATTGAATATTAAATAACTTCATTAAAGTCCAAATCGGAAGATCAAAATGTGAAAATATGTAGATAAGGCAACTTTGAATTCTTCCCTTGTGCTGAAACCAATGTTGGTTTCTGGGAATTGCTCTGGCCTCTTGCCTCTTGTTTTTTCTCTTGACTAGGCCATGACACGAGTTTTTGTTTGTTTATACGCTTTGATGATTCTTACAAGATAGAATTTGTAAAGATTAGTGGGCATTTGCATAAGATATGGTGGATGGAGGGCCACAGCCTGCCTTCTGCACCTAAAATTCAACGAGTCAACTTTGGAATCTACAGCAATGTTTTCCATCATGCAATTTCGTGGAAAATATATTTTATCAGTACAAAGGAGAAGAATCTCTCTGGGGATAGGTTTAATTAGTCATAACAAACAACATTGAAGTGCTGGTAATTGACGCTGTAGATCTCTGCAGCTTTCTTTTCTTTCTATCATTCTTTTCCTTCAATATGAACAGAACTGGTGTCCGAGAACTGCAAAGTAATTGTATACGTGATTGATTGCAGAACAAGATCCATCGCAACTTAGCAGAGGGATTCCTGCTTGCATAATTCATTGCTTTGAGTGTCAGAGATTATCTGGAAATCTATACACGTAGAGAGAAAAGAGAAAAAATAATCAAAAATAAATTAACTAATATATTAATGAGAAAATCCTGCAGAATATGTTTCTTGATTCTTGAATATGGTCTCATCGCTAATTAATGAAATTTGCTATCAATCTAAGCAACTTCACAAGCCAAGTTGAATTAATTTTGCGTGCTTCTTCCGACTGTTAATTTGGTCAATGAATTAATCATAATTGACTTCGCACTCATACTCTAGTCATCTCCTCTTCTCTACCTCTCTCTTTTTTGGGTTTCACGTTTCATCCATTCTTGTTTATTGGGTTTCACGCATATTGTCCTTCGACGGCTGATTTGCAGGGTTCACGGCTTAGGACATGATTTATTTTTTTTATTTGATTAGTTTTTTGCTAGAAAAAAAATGCACATAAAAAATTGCAGTCACTGAATTAATTAATTTAGAAATTTTAGATATTGATAAATCAGTATTTTTAATATTTTATAAAAAAATATATTTTTAGAATATATTGTTATTTAAATAACTCAAGAACAAAATGATAGCTTATTAAAAAGTAGATGTTACTTGTGTCAATATCAATATTTTTTAGTTTGATAAAATATCAAACCCAAATAATATAAATTTATCTTGTTTTTAAAATCAATGTTATTAGGTATGATTAGAAGCTGAACCCAAATATTTATAGGTCTAGCAAATTATCAACCATAATGCTCTTAGGTCTGATTGCAAGTTGCTATGCATCAATCTCAATTAACAATGAATCTAGTAAACTGTCAAACTTATTATTTTTAGTCTTGGTTGCATGTCAACCCCATAAGGTATGAGTTTGGTGACCATCCAGATCTCTCGACCTTGGGCTTGGATGCGTGCCAAGACTAATTAAGCATAACATTGGCAAGTTGCAAACCCAATATCTTTAGGCCCAACTACATGTTAAATCTAAGTAGGCATGACTCTAACTTATTGTCATACCTATTGATTATGGGCTTGGCAGCATGCTAAACACAAAAGACTAAAGAATTGAAGATCATTATAAGCTCCATGTTGGACTATAATGCTCCATTCGTTTATTCTTATGATTTTCAACATAAAATGTTAATGACATTGATATTTTTTCTTATTAATGCATGTGTAAAAGATATTTGCTTCTTATTAATACATATGTAAAAGATTTATCACTTATTAATATTATCAAGACAAAATAACTTTCCAACCTTGTCACTCAAGAAAAAAAACAAGATTCATGAGCTATAAATACTCTTTGAATCCAGTTAAAAGGTTCATAATCTCTATTCTTAACAAAAATACCTTTTTAATTTTAGAACATTCATCTTATCAAAACTAAAAATAAACACTTTTGTTTTTTAAAAATAAATACACATTTTTTCATTTATTATAACTATTTTACTTAAATATCATTGACTTTATCACTTGAAGGTCCTCACATCTCATAAAAAAAAATCGTTTTATAGATTAAATTTTTTTACAACAAGCTACAAGTTGTATAAACAATGAAAAATAAACTGTCTTGTTAGAACTAGTTGTTAACCCATAATCCAACTATTAAGAAATATATTTCTATGCACTTTGGATTTTAAAACATCATAAATAGGTTCCTTTTATGGAGATTCAATTAAAAAACTATCAATTATTCTTCTAATATTGTTTTTTCAACATCTTTAATAACCATCCTTGATATATAATCAAGACACTTCTGGAATAAAACATGCGACAAATCTCTCTACTATAAAGAATATTTTTGCTCAACAACATATCTAACATCTCATCGATCAAATATAACTTTTTATCTAGATTGTGTTAACAACTTGAGAGCAAAATTAATTTTTGTCATCTTAGCACTCACTGCAACACCCTCTTTTATAGCTCTATAATCACAAGTTACACCCAGTACCCATAAATAATTGTGAGTATACCTGATATTCATCTTACTACCACAAAATAAAAGCTAGTTATTGGTCTTGTCATTCCTCACCAAATATATCAAGCTCCTCATAATCCTATAGAAGAAGGAAAGGGAAGCGATCTGTGTAGAACATATGCATGAAAATATTTATACCCCTTATAAAATACAAGATTTTCTCATGTTAAGGCAATTGTTACATACCTGCATTCCCAATAATTATATTTCCACCAAGATGATTATTGACAACTATAATGATTTTACTGATCAAAAACACGTACAAAACATACAGAGCATGTATAAGATCCTACCAACAACCTTTAAAAAATCATTGCATCATATAATAATTTGGAGTCGGACTCCATTATAAACTTTGGCAATCTTTGCACCAAGATGGTGGCGTTCTTTAGCATAAGCAACCCAACTAAAAAAGCCTTCACAAAACTATCTAAGGTTACTGATGTTATGATGCTGACATGCAAACCCGACAAGAGAAAAGGCAAGGAATAAGATAAAATAAGAAATGAGACACACAAGAATTTACATGGTTCACCCAATTTGGGCTACGTCCACAAGCAAGTATAAAAAGATTTTACTAAGTAATATGAGAATTACAACATCTCTCAAGTAATAGGAGAACAACTAAAATCTCTCTATTAGTAGGAGAAAACACCTCACTTACTCTCTTATAAATACCTCACAATTTTATGGGATTACTCTTCACTTCTCTTCTTTAGAGTGAATTATAAGCTTGGAGGCATTGCCTATTTATAGGAAGAATGAGGGGACAAAGGCCATAAATTATGGTATAAATTATACTAACAATTCCTCTCCACTAATTTTTATCTTCCACTAATTAATGGATATACTTAATTTAATTAAGTATTGGCCTTACATTCTCCCGCTTGAAGACTTTGATAATTTAATCAAGTCTTCACACATGATCATCTGTGATTCTTCTATCCTTTCTATACTTGTCATCTTCATGTTGCTTACGTTTCTACTAGACCATAAGAGGATCTGCACCATATATACTTATCAAAATATCTGTTGGGTTTTTTTTTGTATGAACCTTCTAAAAATCCAGACTTTCATCTTTTACCACTTCGCGAACAAAGTGATACTAAACATCTATGTGTTTTGTTCTTGAATGAAACGCTGAATTCCTTGCAATATGCAAAACACTTTGACTATCACAATAAAAAAAAAAGATTCTTTTATTTGTGTATGAGCTCCTTCATAAGTTTCTTCATCCATATTTCTTCTTTACAAGCTTGTGTAGCTGTCATATACTCAGCTTCTGTTGTGGATAACGTACAACAGTCTGTAGTTTAAAGACCCAGCTCATAGCTCCTCCTGCAATTATGAACACATAGCTTATAGTGAATTTTCTTTTTTCAAGGTCACTAGCAAAATCTGAGTCAACAAAACCTCTGATAGTAAATTTTGATCCTCCATAACATAATGCAGCATCTAAGGAACCCTTAATGTATCTCAAGATCCTCTTAATAGTATTCCAATGCTCTTTACTAGGATTTGCCATATATCGACTAACAGCTCCAACTACTTGTGCAATGTCTGGTCTTGTACATATCATGACAAACATTAAACTTCCTATTGCTGATGCATACGATACTCGAGACATCTCCATCCTCTCTGCTTCATTGTTATGAGACATATTTGAGGATAATTTGAAGTTAATAGGAAGTGGGGTGGAAATTGGCTTACAATCTTGCATGTTGAAGCGTCGTAAGATCTTCTTTAAATAATTCTTCTAAGAAAGCCAAATCTTCCTCTTACTTCTGTCTCGGTAAATTTGCATCCCTAAAATCTTGTTTGCTGGTCCCAAGTCCTTCATATCAAACTCCCTAGCCAATTATGCCTTTAATTCTTGGACTCGAACTTTGTTGGGGCATATCACCAACATGTCATCCACGTACAACAATAGAATGATGAAAACATCATCTTCCTCAAACCTCTTGTAATACGTACAATGGTTTGAACTGAGTTTATTGTACCTAAGGCTAATTATGAAGGAATCAAATCTCTTGTACCAACACCCCAACGCCTGTGTGAGACCGTATAAAGATTTGTTTAACTTGCAAACCAAGTTCTCTTTGCTTGTTTAAGCAAAACCCTTTGGTTGGAGCATATAAATTTCTTCTTTAAGTTCTCTATGAAGAAATGTAGTTTTCACATCTAACTACTCTAAGTGAAGATCAAATATAGCACACATTGCCCAAACTACTCTAATTGTAGTAAGTCATACCACCAGAGAAAATATCTCATTGAAGTTTATTCCTTCTTTCTGAGCATATCCTTTCACCACCAATCTTGCACGATACCGCTCCACTTGATCTTTGTCATCACGCTTTATCTTGTAAACCCATTTATTTCCAATGGCCTTTCTTCCTTGTGGTAGTGGAACAAGATCCCAAGTATTATTCTTGTGCAGAGCTTCAATCTCTTCTTGCATTGTTGTCATCCACATAGATACATCTATGCTTTTGATAGCCTCATGGAAAGTTGATGGCTCTCCATCCTCTGTTAGAAGATAGTATGCAATGTTACTCTTAGTAACATATTCTGAGTGCCAGACCGGTGGTCTTCATTTACGAGTCAACTGCCAAACTTTAGGAGTTTCAGACTCTATTTGTTCTTGCTCTTCATGGTCTGATGCAGCTTCAAAAAAAGTATTGTTCTGAGTATTTTCCATCTGGACTGTTGTAATCTCCTTTAAAATGCTATTATGTTCCTCCGTTTGTATTTTACCTTCTGCAAATATGACATCTCTATTGATTACTACCTAGTGGGCAGTGGGATCCTACAAGCGATACCCCTTCACTCCATCAGCATATCCTAAGAATACATATTTTCTAGATTTTGAATCCAGTTTGTTAACTTCTTATGTATTATACATCACGTATATAGGATTTCCAAATATATACAATTGAGAATAATCAGCTGGTTTTCTAGTCTACATCTCCATCGGTGTCTTCAGCTCAATTGCAGTTGATGGAGATCGATTTATCACATAACAGGCGGTATTGACTGCTTCTCCCCAGAATGACTTTCCTATACTTGCAGCCTTCAACATTGCTCTTGTTCTTTCTAATAGAGTCATGTTCATCCACTCTGCCACTCTATTTTGTTGTGGAGTGTATGCTGTTATGAACTACCTTTTGATACCTTCATGTTGATAGAAGTTATCAAATTCATCACTAGTATATTCTCCTCCATTGTCAGTCCTTAAACACTTGATCTTCTTTTCAGATTTAAGTTCCACCCGCGCTTTGAAAGTTTTAAAGACCGCAAGCACATCTACCTTCCTTCTAATTGGATATACCCAACATCTCCTAGAGAAGTCATCTATGAATGATACAAAGTATCTTGCTCCTCCCAAGGATACAACCGGTGCTTGCCAAACATCAGAGTGAATCAGGTCTAAGATGTATTTGCTCTTAGTTGTTGATGTGCCAAACTTTAACCTGTGTTGTTTACTTGTAACGCAGTGCTCACAAAAAGGTAAAGTAACCTTTGTAAGTCTAGGGAGTAACTTTTGATCAAAGAGAACCTTTAAACCTTTCTCTAACATATGACCTATTTTTTATGCCACGTCATTGTCTTCTCTTTTGCAGGATTGGTTGATGCAATTGATGTTTCTACCTCATGATGTGTTTCTCTCATTAAAGCAAATATATTTGCAACTGTCTTTCTTGCCTTTAAAACCACTAGCGCTCCTTTGATGATTTTCATGATTCCATTATCTGTTTGAATCTTACAGCCAAGACTATTAAATTGTCCTATAAATAAAAGATTCTTTTTTAAGTCTTTCACATGTCACACTTCTGAAATAGTACGAATTAAGCCATTATACATCTTCAATTTAATGGTGTCAATGCCAACAATCTCTAAAGCATGATTATCACCCATGAATAATTTGCCTCTAGAGATGAGTTTATATGTATGGAACCAATCTCGATTAGGAGTCATATGCCATGTTGCTCCTGAATCCATTAGTCAAACCTCACTAAGCTCCTATCTATCTGTAAAGATTGTTACTGCTTCACTATATAAAACCTCTCCATCTTCGGAGGTGCTTACAACACATCCTTGAGATTTTGATGACTCTACAGTATTCTCTATACCCTTTTTAAACCAACAATCCTTTTTAAAGTGCCCTTTTCTGCCATAATTGTAGCATTTCACAGTCTTCTTACTTCTTGATTTGGACCTCCCTTGCCTTTGACTCCCACTGGAGCCACACTCCATTGATCTTCCTCTTGACACCAACAACGCCTCTGCTTGGTTTGAACTGTCTCTATCTCCTTTGTTTTGCACTTATTTTCTTCTTCCAAGATAGTGGCCGCAACATTATCGAAGACTAAATAGTCTAAGAAGATATTATTTATCAAATTGATAATAAGTTGATCATACGAATCAGGAAGACTTTGAAGTAGAAGTTTTGCACTTTCATTTTCCTCTATTTGTTGACCCAACGTAGTGAGTTGTGAAAATAGAATTCTTATTGTGTTGATGTGGTCAATCACCGACGTGGTTTCTACCATTCAAAGGGTATAAAGTCTCTGCTTAAAAAAAAAAAAATCTTATTGTGCAAAGATTTGGACTTGTATAGCTTTGTTAGAGTCTCTCGTATCTCCTTAGCTATTTTCTTCTACGCCACACTTGATAATACTTCATCGACTAATGTTAAATGTATGTTAACAATAGCATTGTCATCCATCTCATTCCATTTTGTATTATCAGTGATCTCCTCGGGCCGATCTCCAATTGCTGCCAAGCAATTGTCTTTCCTTAAAATTGCCTTGATTCTCATTTTTCATAGTGAGAAATTGCTCTCATTAAACCTCTTAATCTCGTACTTTGTTGTCATTGTATTCACCGAGATCTATTCAACTATCATTATTTCACTGATCTGCAATGTATATATAAATAGTATCGTGTGAATAATACTTCACTAAGTAAGTTCCCAGGAAAGATTAGAGGGGTCATAAACAGTCCCGTTTAAAACTCAATCTCCTTAAACAAAACTTTTTTATTGTATTTAATCACCGCACTTCTTTTCTATATATGCCAACAGTAACAATGTAAACAGTATTGTATAGATGAATAGTGCCGTAAACGTGAATAGTAACCATATACACGAATAACTTTTATGTATTAACAACACCAACCCAGAAGGCTCTGATACCACTGTTATGATGCTGACATGCAAACCGGATAAGATAAAAGGCAAGGAATAAGATAAAATAAGAAATGAGACACACAAGAATTTATGTGGTTCACCCAATTTGGGCTACATCCACAAGCAAGTATAGAAAGATTTTACTAAGTAATATGAGAATTACAACATCTCTCAAGTAATAGGAGAACAACTAAAATCTCTCTATTACTAGAAGAAAACACCTCACTTACTCTCTCACAAATACCTCAAAACTTTGTGAAATTACTCTCTCTTTACTCTACTCTTCACTACTCTTCATTTCTCTTCTTTAGTGTGAATTATAAGATTGGAGGCATTGTCTATTTATAGGAAGAGTGAGAGGATAAATACCATAAATTATAGTGTAAATTATACAAATAATTTATCTCCACTAATTTTTATCTTTCATTAATTTTATCTTCCATTAATTAATAGATATATTTAATTTAATTAAGTATTGGATATACTTAATTTAATTAAGTTTCGTCCTGAGGCAAATATTGCGTCCTGGGGCAAATAATGAGTCAACATAACATATCTGAATAGAGGTTTGATGCGTAAATGCATAAAGTCAAGAAATTAATCAAGTCAATAGGTTCTGAGGTCTTGATAGGTGGGTAAAAGGGTGAGCTTTGTAAAAAGAATTATATGCTCCACTAACTACAAGTTTGTTGAAAGTTCAGTAAGTCCTGAAGATTCATATAAAAGTGGAAAAGGTAAGTGTACTACGGCACGAGTCTCCTATTTCTATAAAAAGAGTATGTCCAAACGATCTGGGTTTGCTTTTTCGAAAAGAATAATAACCCTAAGAAAAACAAGAAGAGATAGTCAGGAAACATCTGAAGCTGCTCTAACATACACACTTCTCTGTTGAATTCCACTCTTACAGAAGTATTCACTGCCACCGACAATAAAAGATCACCACCCAATACTCTAAAGTCCTTGGATGGTGGAAGTTAATCCAACCCTTACTGTAGCAAGAGCCAAGTATGAAGTCCGATCTCTAAACTCTTTGGACGGTGGAACACTTGCATGTTTTATTTTTCATATGGTCTTTACCATGAACAAAGGAATGTCAATTGTCAGATTCTATGACTTGTAGGCAAGATATGGGAGCCATGAATGGGAAAGAAAAATCTAGGAAAGTAGTACAAGTTCAAAAAAGTTGATAGAAAATAACACATTCAATAAGTGTAATTCTATAGACAAGGTAAATTAAAAACTAGAATAAATTAGACATATATTTCATCTTGCTCAAAATCTTAAAAATTACTATAAAATTCCTTTGTAAGGAAATAATAATTTAATAATAAAAGACGAATAATAAGATTATATGCTAATTTTACATAAACAAATACAATAAGATGATATTATAAAAAAAAAATAAACAAATAAGTTAATGAGCATATTATGACAGGTTAAGGCGGGCACATGGTGGGCCCATCTAAAAGCATTCTTTAGATTTATTAACTAAGATACCGGCTCTGCCAATCACGGTACGACAAAAAAATAAAAAGGTTTAGAATATTCAAGAAGTCATTATCTCTGTTTTATAAAATAAAACAATATCGCTAATTAATTTACAAGCATAATAATAATTGTTTCTCTGTGATTACACTCTTTGGAAGCATCTATCTCTTTCATAATTACTTCTTAATTATTTTAAGATTTCTCACATTCCACCTATATATTCACCTTTATTGATGAAACACCCAGAATTATAAAATAAAAATGTTGGCAAATTATTAAATAAAATGTCGGCAAAATAAGTTTATTCTAATAAGGAAAATGCTAAGAGTTTATCATTGAATACTTGCAATTTACACAAACCATAAAATAACGACAATACCCCGACCCCCACCAAACCCACGAGAACTACTTCCTTCCACCGCCATCGCCGGCGGAGGCCGGCAACACTGCGGAACTCATTCCTAAATTGCACGATAAGGAGAAAACCCGTTAAATTTTTTGGAGTTTCTCTCCCTTGACAACAGGATTAGCCTTGGCAATCTGTTGTTTCCCCAAACTCTTAAAATCAAATTCGCAATCATGCTGTTCCGGGTACCTATGTGTTCCACAAAACACCATACCACATCTGCACTTGAATCCCGTCAACCCCACGCGCCTCCTACACGTCAAGCACCTATTTGGCTGCTGCTGCTGCTTCACAATCGCAGGCTCTCCTGCCTTTACCTCATCTTTTTTATCATCTCCAACCACCACGACAGGATCTTTCTGGTTGGTGTCGACTTTTAGAACATCAACGGCTGGGGATGAAAAGGAGGAAACAGAAGCAGCCGATGATGATGATGATGATGGGTTTAGCAGCTGATGATTCAAGGGCTGTGATTGATGAAGATCACGGTAACACTTAGAACAAAGATTTTCTGTTGCTTGGCTCCCATAAAAACCGCAGTTGTTTACGCAGAGTCGTTGTTCTTGGCATCTGTGTTGTTCTTCTGCCATTATTGTTCAAGATTTCTTGATTACCTCTTTAATCTAACACACAAAAAACCCACGATTTAAAATCACAACAACAACGACGAAACTAGCCAGATTCGGCTACAAGTAATTTATAACCAATTTTTATTCTTCAAAGGTTAGAAAAAAAGGCAGGGAAAGATGAGGAAAAACAACAAGATTATAAGGTTATTATTACCTGCTTTGGTTCTGAATTGGAGAGAAAAGAAAAGGGCAGAGAAAAAAGAAAGAGGGATTGAAAATTATATAAAGAAACTCTGGCGTGGAAAGGGAAAGGGAATAAGAATCCCGTCTCCGAGAGGATTCTTCCTCTCCCTTTCTTATTTTTCTTTCCCTTTCTGTTTTCTTTAGAGTTAAACAAAAGGTTTATTCTTTTTATACGCGTTAAATAATGGCTCTTTTTTAATCTTCTAATTCTGGCCGTCAAGGTTGAAGCTGTTCGAGAAGCCGTTTAAGACACGTTTACTCGGGTGTAAGTAGACAGTGGGTGTCTCTCTGACAGCGCATAAGTTTTTTTAAAATATTAAAATAATATTTTTTATTTTTTCAAAATTTATTTTTAACACTAAGAATTCAAAAAATTAAAATTTAAAAAAAAAGCACGCTCCCAAGCACCAAGAACAGTACATAGATTTTTATTTATTTTTATAGGGAGGTGGGGCTGTTCAATTCGGACCGTTTCTATTTACGCGTTGGAAAAAGATGATGCTACAATAAACATTTCATGTATACTTTTTTTAATATAAAGTGCTTGTAGGATTAAAGATTGGAGGGGACCAAATCAATGGGTCGTCTAGTGGGCGTTCCATTGCAGGCATCACATAGTTTTTTTTTTAATGGGCAGTGATATTTACATGCTGGTGCAGCTGATAGAGTTTGTTATTCTTTCTCCTTTCTCTCTCCTTCTATGATGATTTTCCCGTTAAATCACCAGAGATATCTCTTTTTATTATTTTCTAGATATAATTTTTTTTATTAATCTAGATTTGATTTTAGTTTTTTTTTAATTATTATATTTTGTGTATTAATAGTATGGTTTTATCTACTCGCTAGTTGAGTTTTGATGTTGTCTGAACAAGTGTTTGATAATTATATCTTAGGATTCGAGGACATTTGACGCTCTCTACCAAGCATGGAGAGATGAGATATTTTTTGTCAATGAGAAATCTAATGGCGCCCGCCCCTCTTACCGCAGGCAACATGTGGGGGGCTATACAGTCACCGCCAGCGATGCTGGAATCATCACAGTATCCTGGGCGACATGTATTTTGAAAATTCTGCTGTTTCGACTAGGATTACTATTTTTTTTTCTTTTAATTATCACGTGTTATTTTTTTTTATTTTGAATAATTTGTAAAATTGAAATATATATATTTTTATTTTACCCTCTTTAATTCTTTAATCATTCCAACTTGTTTCCTGATTTTTATTATTATTATTTGTTTTGTTTGAGAATATTTTTAAAATTGATTTAATTTTACTCTCCTTTATTTTTTCTTTATCAAATTTGATACTATTTTTTAATTTTTTTGAATTTGATAAATTTTTAAAATTAATTCCTAATAACGGTTCTTGATTGAACTGGATTCAAAATTTTATGAGTTACAGATTATAAATATTTAATTAGCTTTAAAAGATTTCACTATTTTTTTTATTTTTTTTTAAGCTATTTTTTTATTTCATTCTTCATTGTTTATTCAATGTCCAAGCTTCTTTTGTGTTAAAAAAATAAAATCTTACATTATGTGGATTTCTTTTTTGTTGATCTTGAGAATTACAAGGTTATCTCAATTTATTTATTTATTATTTTTTTTGGGTTTTATGGTTAATTTTTTAAATTAATTTTTTTATTTCATCATTCAATATTTGAAATAATTTTTTAAAACAATTTCTAAGATTAAGATTCCTTTTCTATTTCATTATTCTTTAATTCTTTAGCTTCCAAATTTAGTTTTCGTTGGTTCGATTGCTATTTAATTTATTTGAGATAAATTTTTAAATTTTTTTTTCTAGGAAATTTCACTAGTTTAAAAAATGATATAAATTTTCTCAAATCATTGTTGTTTGTTGAATTTACTTTTGTTAATCAATTTAAAATTGATGAGAAATTAAGTTTTTGAAATCACTTTAATAAGGTTGTGAATTTGAGATTTTTGTCCAACTTAGTTTTCTTAATTTGTTTTTAAGTTGGTGTTTTTTTATTTTTAATTTTTTCAGAGTCTTGCTTTATTATTTTTTATGGTTTATTTATTATAAGATTAGCTCCAAGTTTATGACCAGAGTTGTTGGTTACAAAGTTTAATGCAAGTTTATTTTTTTAATTTTATTTTTTAGCATTTTATTTATTAAAAGTTGGTCTTTATATATTTTTTCCTTGCCTTTTTACTTTTTACTGGGTTATTTTAATTTTTCACATATGGATGGTTCTAGGGTTAATAACTTAACTAGGTTATTCATATATTTTTTTTGTTGTTTTCTTTATTTATTTTTTTATTGTTATTCTTCAATATTAGGTTGTTTGGCAATTAAGTTTTATAATTTTATTCAATTTATTTTTGAACATGATTATTTTGGTGTCATTATCAAATCAAAGATTTGCATCTTGACTGGGCAGTCTTGAATCAAGTTTTTTTAACTTTTTTTTAAGTATATATTTTTTTTAATTTTTATTCTACAACATTTTATTTGCTATTGATTAAGCTTCAACATTTTTTTTATTTTGTTTTTTTATGTAGTTAACATATTTCTATTTAATTTATTAGAAATTAATCTTTAATTTTTTTTTGTTTTTTTATAATATTATTTCTATTTTATGATTATAAAATTTGTGAATTGATCATATTTAAATGAGATATTTTGTTACTTTTTTTCAGTTTTGTCGTCACCATTGGGTTTTCCAATGCTCTAGATAGGCTTAGGTGGATTTCTTTTTATCTTTTTTTGTTTTGTTGTAATTTTTTTTATATTAATAACATTTAAATGACCTATTGATTCTCTCTCTCTCTTTTTTCTTACCATTTTTTATGTCAAAAAAAGGGGATGTTTGTATTTATAAAAGTAAAGAGAAGTCCTAGAAGGAAAAGGAGATCCAAATCCTGTACAGAGAAGAAGCCCAAATCCAAATAAAATCAAGAACAGTCCACATGATTGTGAGGAGAGGGTGTAAGCGTGAGGTTGAGCTTTTCACTCCCAAACGGTCCCTGTACAATGAGACTATTGAGGATCTGCTCCAAAAGTACTAAAAGAAGTTAATTGCTATCAATAAAAAAAACTTCTGCATTTTGTAATGCAAAAGAAAAAAAAAAAGTATCATGGTTATGGAAGCAGCACTCTAAAACCAAATTGTGAGATCATATTAATTCTTAAGATAGTAGGATCAACAGAAACAGCATGCCAAGATCAAGTATAAGAAAAGATGGAGCCACCATTTTAGTTTGCAACAGCTACTATATAAGCATTCCAAGCATCTTCTTGTTCAAAAGTCTTGACCTCCTCATACTTTATGTCTCGTCCAGCACCAAACCCTTCTGTTCTCCTGTTTGCTTCAGTGTCTGGCATCTGCCGAATCCAAAAATGGACAGATTGAAATCCAGCCTCTTCCAAGCAGTCCTTGATCTCTGGCAATGACCATCTGGGAGCATAAAGAATCATTAGCAGAAATTCTATATATCAATGTGAGTGTCAAAACGAAGAAAATCTTTTGCTGCAAATTTCAGTGGGAAAACAATGCGACTTACAGCCTCCAACTGTACGAAAATGCATGACGAAGTTTTCTCTGCTGCTTCTGGAGATGAAAGTGGAGGCTAATCCTTGTTTTGCGCCCAATGATATCAAATTCAGCTTGCTCCCAAATATACTACACATGTCAATTGCAATTAAGTCGTAAATAAAAAAATTGTAGTTTGGAGCTCCAAAAGAAATTTGGCAGCAAATGTCTTTAGTCCTGCAATTGAAGGGTTCAGGGATTCCTATGATATATAATTTCACTTCTGCATTCAGCTATAAAGAAAGAAAATACTACAAAATTTCAGTGGTAAAAAGGAAATAGTTAGGAAAGCATGGCAAGATGTACTAACCATGGATGTTCATTTGTATGGACAACTAGATAAACGGAACTGGCTTAAAAAAAAATCTATGATTAGAAATATAAATTTATAAATTCAGAAAATGAACTTTTTAATCAGATAGATTCCTAATGATGAGCATTAACTAAGATCATAATGCTTGTTTCAACTTATCGTTAAGAATTTAAAATGCCTGCTACGTATTATCACTCTTGTATCAGTTTAAAGTAGTAGTCTATTACAAATAGCATAAAGGTTTATCACCCAACTTACGTGATAATTATTTAAAAGATACATCCTTTAAATCCTGAAATTTTCCCTGACAGGAAATTGATGCGTGTGAAATTTGTACCTACAAACCTCCAATTAATGTTGCAAATTCATATAGGTACTGAAAGCATAAATATTTACCGTAAAATTTGGAAATCTTCTCTGAAGCCTTAGCTTGCTCTCTGATGATGTACCGCCATATAAATCC
Source organism: Populus pruinosa (assembly GCA_026413675.1). Taxonomy (NCBI): domain Eukaryota; kingdom Viridiplantae; phylum Streptophyta; class Magnoliopsida; order Malpighiales; family Salicaceae; genus Populus; species Populus pruinosa. The sequence goes on from CM048595.1 coordinate 27,711,733, forward strand.
ATTACAAATATACCACCCTTTTTGGACAAGACACCAAGAACATGCTTGAAATACAAAACAAGTTCTGCTCGTTTATGGAGACAACAACAACTGTAGTTAAAAGCACACACAATATCTCTTGGAACTAGCTGAACGTTTCTCTTCATGTACATATCATCTGTAGAAGTAGAGAAGCCCACCTGGACATCAGATTTTAGTTCATTGCTTTCACTGTCATCTTTGCAATCCTTGGATCTAATGTTATTGATGAATTCTTGAGATTCAAAATTGACTAATTTGGCTTCAAGAGGCTGCAGGACATTTCCATGGAAGAGGGATATTCTAGAATATCCATCAGCTCCAACTTTATCCATGTTATTTTCTATGCACCAATTTAGTGCCTCCAGATCCAAATCCACTCCTACAGCAGTCCGTCTTGAGTCATTGCGAAGCCATTCTGTACTGTCAAAAGAATAAAGTTGTGAAGGCATGCTTAGCACTGCCTTTGAAAGTAGCTTGCGGACACATCTTGTGTAAACCAATCATTTTATTCAAAACAACTCCTTAACCAACGCAGGAAAACAAAACAAAGTAACAGGTCTTTTGCTAGCCTACTATATTCATTAAGAAATGTATCGCATTAGCAGCAATTTAGAATGCATGTATCAGGGAAAATACTTTTGTATCTTTCAGTTTTTGTTTCACATTGAAAGATTGGTTAACAAAAAGAATTTGCTTTTCAATCTGAAAACAAAGTTCTTTTGACAGAATATAATTTATCTTTAGAAGCAAGAACAATTAGTTTCTGAGGAACTACCAACTCACGGTTTGTTACCTAACCACTTCAACCAATTCTATCACTGCCATCACCACCATCACAACAAGTCAACAATCACCACCACTTCACCACAGCTGACATCATCACTTCCTCTGTCATGTTACTGATACAACCATCATTACCACCACCACCACCAGCACCACCATCATTGTTGTTGCTGCCATCACCATTGCTAGCTTGTAAACAGACACAAGCATCCCGTAATCACCCTTGCTACCACCACCTTATCACTTTTGCCACCACCGTCCACCATTACCATCTTCAACCACTTATGCTACCACCACCACCTTATCATGCCACAACGAAGACAATTACCATTTACCATCACCACCACAATCTTACAAACATCAATTCACCACTCTAGTACAACAACAACATCACCTCACTGTTTGTCCTAAACACAATCACATTGTCGCCATTATCACTCCACCACTTCTACCATGACAACCACCACCACCTTATTGTTGATGTCTTCACCGCCATCACTTTAAGAGTAGCGGGAAAAAATAACTCATTTCCAATAAAACTTTTCTGTGAGACAAATGCATCTCAATATCACCAGCCAGAAGATGACATTTCCCTCATAATTATAACAAATTAAGATTTCACAACTATGAAAATATCAAATAATTGATGGGTGGACAGAAGATAATTGCTATTGTGATTATTTCCCCCTTCCAAATATCCAATTACAAAATAGGAAAGACAGAAGATAATTGCTATTGTGATTATTTCCCCCTTCCAAATATCCAATTACAAAATAGGAACGACAGAAGATAATTGCTATTGTGATTATTTCCCCCTTCCAAATATCCAATTACAAAATAGGAAAGCAATGTCTCTTAGTTGCTCTACAAACAACTAACATTTGCTTTTGAAATTAGAATAAAATAACCGAACCCTACTTGAAAACTCGAGTTGGCACCTGAAAAATGTGGAACAGTTGATCTTAATTTAATTCTATTGCATTTTCATGTCATTCTGTTCTTTTAATTCCTAATGAATCGCATAAAAAAGAAGGGAAGATAAAAGGGGAATGGCTACAAAATGGTAAAGCAGTGAAGCCAAGTATTTTACCTAAGAAGGGCAGTGCCACAAAAATCTTCCTGGAGATGAAGAGGCAACCTCCCACCCACGTACAGCAAAAAGAACTTCTGCAAGTAGCTTATGTCTCCTTTGGGTGACTGCATCCACATATCACAAAAATCCTTAAAATCCCACCTTTACAATCATAAAAGCAGACACTTAATAGCCAAAAACATAATTATGTCATTCTACGTATTGCTCCTTTCAAGTTAAATACAACCATTTCAAATCGTAATCGCTGCAAATTCAGACATAAAAATTCACTCCCGCATCTCTACTTTGTCATCCACATTCCATCAAGAACCAAATGCAGCGCTAAAAAGAAAAATATGTTGATGGGTTTTGTTCTTTACCTTTTGTTCCTAGTCTAATACTCGCATAACAATAACAATGATGCCTTAACTCTCTCAAAAAACCAAACAACACTAATTCATTGATTTACCTGTACAGATTGTTGGTAAAGAAGAAACTTCGAAGGCATGTCTTTCTTTGATGCTGTTTTATCATCAGCATCCTCCTCCTCCACCTCCTCCACTTCTTCCTTTTCTTCTTCTTCGTTGGAATCATCATGTTCTGGTTCTTGATCAGAAAGAGAAGAAGAAGCTAAACTTCGAGAGTAGCTGTTATTGAAGTCATAGTCTTCTTCGTCTTCCTCGTTTCTATAGTAAGAAGCTCCTCTTCGAGAAGTCTTCTGCTGCTGTTTTTGTTTCTTTTCTTTCTTTCCCATTTCTTGGTTTTGCTCTGCTCGCTTCTATGCCGCCGCCGCCAGCATTAACATAACATGACGCCTGTAGTTTTTTTCTTATGCATGACCAATTCCGAATTTACTTTCCGAAAACATTTCGTGTATTGTCGGGAAAAAATAGAATCCTCAAGCTTCTCGTGAGGTGGATTCGGAATAAAAAAAATTTAAAAGACAATATTTTGTAAAATAAAAATTAATTAAGTGCATTACACCCACAATTTTGGTTTGATTTTAAGGATTACTGACGTTTGATAGAGATAAAATATGTTGAATTAGAATATTTTTTTTCTACTTGTTAAAATGATGCCTTTGTTGAGAAATTTGGGGTTTTTAATTTTGTGAACTAAAACTTCACTTGGATATTTAATTTGTTCTCACGGTATCATTTGTGCGGGTTGAATAATTTTTTTAATATAAAAAAATATTTAATTTTTGTTAAGTTTTTTTAATAAAATTTTTTAAATCATATAAAAATTAATTTAAATTATTATAATTTAATTATCTTATATTAAAAAATAACTTGTAAACTAGTAAAATTATAGTTTGAGTGAATATAAACATTAAGATGAATTTTTTTTAATAAATATTAGAATAATAATATATTAGATTAATATAAGTTTGAGTTAAAATGTCAATTTGCATATCAAGTCATAAAATTATAATAATCTCATGAAAAAAAAAAATCATAATAAATTTATGTTGAAGAATGAAACTAAAATATATCAATTAAAAAAATCTAAAAAAATAACTAAGTCAATTTGAGTTAATTTACCAAAACTAAAATCATAAGATTGAGATAGTCCAATAAAATAAATTATAAAATTTAATTCTAAACCATCCAGTGTAGAAAAAAAAAATCAATTAAAAAACATAAAAAACAAGTTCAATCAACTAGTGTTAATCCACTAAAGCCATAATCTAAGTCATGAAATAAGAATAACTTATAAAAAAATAGATTAAAAAAAATTAAAAATTTAATTCTCAATTAACTTAATATTAAATAATATTATTTAAAAAAAATCGATTCATCCGAATTATCCTATTAAACTAGTAATTCAGATCATAAATTAAAAATAATCTCATAAAAATTAAATTGAAAAAAAATTATAATTCAATCTCTTATAAACCTCATATTAAAATTTAAAAATAATAATATTATTTTAATAAATAGTATTATAGACATAGTAAAACGTGCTACTCCTTTATTTTATTTTTTTAATTTACTAGTTGCATACAATGAAATAAGAGATTTGAAATTAAAATTTTTTGATTTTATTATTTAAAATGAAGATTTTCGTGGTGCTTTCTATCACAACCCCTCGTTTGGGTAGCTATCTTAGTTAAAAAGAAAAGAAGAAGAAGAAGAATATTTGATGTTTTATATTTAAGCATACCGATAACATCATGTAAGTTCTCTCTTTAGCAACCAAACCTCAACTAATCTTCAAATAATGAATTCTTTGAACATAACAATTTTAGAATAAAAACCTCAAAGAGCTCATCCTCTCTGAATTATTGTAAATTCATGACAGGAACGTTATTTTTTTTTTTAAAATATTATTTAGTTGTATAAAATATAAATTTTATATTTTTATTTGATGAACGACTGTAAATATTAGTTATATCATGATAAAATATCATTTTTCGTTATATTTTATTCGAAAAACAAGTGCTATGATATAAGATCAACGGATGAATCTTTTTAATTATTGTAATAAATAATGCCAGCAATTTTTCAAAAGGGGTATTATCATTTTAATTGTTTTTGTTTTTAATTTTTAGCCATTTCAATGTCAGTAACAATTTCTTAAGAGCTTTCCTCGATCCTTCTTGTTTCTTTTTTCTTCCACACGCGCTTCCTTCCTCTCACAGGCTTCCTCTCCCCTTTCTTCCCTTTCCAATCCCCCCTTCTCTCGAATCCCATTCCCAATCTCTCTGATTAACAAAATCCAATCAAATAAATCTCTAATTACTTGCGTGTCAAAAATCTGTCCAAAAAATCAATTTTTTTTCTCATGCAATCATCATCAATCCTCTCATAAATCAAATCGAAACCAAACCATAGCTATGTACAGCAATTTCAAAGAACAAGCGATAGAGTACGTGAAACAAGCGGTACAGGAAGACAATGCGGGGAATTACTCAAAGGCGTTTCCTTTATACATGAACGCGCTTGAATACTTCAGGACCCACTTGAAATACGAGAAGAACCCTAAAATTCGTGAAGCTATCACTCAGAAATTCAACGAGTATCTTCGCCGGGCCGAGGAGATCAAGACTGTTCTTGATGAAGGAGGTCCCGGGCCTAATTCTAACGGGGATGCTGCCGTTGCGACGAGGCCGAAGACTAAGCCGAAAGATGGCGAGGATGGGGATGATCCGGAGAAGGATAAGTTGAGAGCTGGATTGAATTCGGCGATTGTGAGAGAAAAGCCTAATGTGAAGTGGAATGATGTGGCTGGTCTTGAGAGTGCTAAGCAGGCTTTGCAAGAAGCTGTTATTTTGCCCGTGAAGTTCCCTCAGTTTTTTACAGGTGGATTTTTATTTTATGCTGAATTTGGTTTTTTTGAGTTTGATGAATCGCGGTTGAAAGATGGGAACTTGGTGTGTTTCTGTGGTTTTTTAGGAGGAAGCAAAGTGTGATTGATATTGTGCTGTTTGTTTTGTCGATTGGACTGGATTGCTGTGATTGATTAATTAGACATTAGTATGTGATTTATCTGGGCAGTGGGGATTAAAGAATTGGGATCGTTTGTTACTGCGTGAGAATTGCGTTGGTGTGTTTATTAGCCGGCTAATGAAGTCATTATTGAATTGTGCTGACGGGAATATGATTTCTATATTTTTAATCTGTCATTTATGCAGCTATTTCGATAATTTGTTTTCTCCTCGTAACTGTCTAATCTCCTTTTGTTTTTCAAGTATAGATATTTTTTTTTGCTTAAAATGCTGTGAATGAGAATGCCATTGACCTTTTGTTATGATCTAGATAGAGCGAAAAAAGAGTTCATTTTCATGTTTGTGATGGAGTTGCCTTGCATTTTTTGTTCCATGTAAATGAAAGTGAATTGATATATTTTTTAGAACATAAATGATGAATGATACATTCAAATTTTGAACGAGAGTTATAAATGTCTAGCACCTGCTTCTCATCTGGGGAAAATCCCCCACTGCATATGGAAGCACTGTCTGGCTACCTTCTGAGACAGGCTTCATTTCGCTTCTGGAACTAAATTAAGTGAATTAGGCTAATTTTGTTCTGCTTTTAAAACTGAATAGAGAAAATTTGCTTCAGCTGAGCTACCTTCATCATGGCTAAAACTCCCGCGATAACTAGTTATTGCTCATTAATTGACACCTCTTTCCTACCACTTAACCAGCAAGATCACTATCTTATACATGGTTAAACTACTACCTATATTATACCTACCTTTATCATCATCATTTTCTCTTCTAAAACCATTATTGATGTCCCACTCTTGACTACTACTACTTGCTGTGAATTTATAACTGTGTGGAGTTTAAAACCATGCCAGGAAAGATCTTGGAAATTCTCATATGCATGTTGTAGTATTTTGATTTTTCTTTCAGTTTGGTTTTATGATTACTTTGTAATAGGAAACTATAATAGATTGTGCACAATATGAAGTGCGGTCATTTAAAATTTCTTCTAGGTTGCTTGTCTTTGCATAGGCTTACATAACTGAACTAGATAGTGATGAGAGGGAAAAGAAATTTTGAGTTTTGGAGGGAGTTTTATCTTTAGTTTGTTGAGGTAGTTCCATCATTGGCTTTTCAAAAGTCCAGAGTCCTTTGCCTATCATTGCTGTCAAATGTCACCCTACTTTGTTAGGACAACCTTCCATGAGTGAAACCCATGCTGTATTTTATTTTGATCTTTAGATTGCAGTGTGGCCATCAGTATTAATTGGTTAACCTGTTATTTTTATTCATATTATGTTTGATATGTCATCAATGAGAAAGTTCATTTTTGCTGGTTTCACTGTTTGGGATTTTTGGCTCCATCTTATGACCTGAAATATTGAGTCTTTTTAAGAAGCTATTAACATCTTTCACAAAAACAAGCACATGCCCACACGCTTGCTTGTGATTCTCACCTACCTCTGAATGCAAGCATGCCCACACACACAGCCACCCACCCATGCACAAATACTTACTTTGAATGTGACTGACATGCACATGCCCTCACCAATGCATGCGAGCACACATAATTTGAATGTGGTGGACATGGGAGACCTTCTCTGATGAATTGCCCATGGAAGCACTATTCATCTGGCTTCCATGAACTGCTTATTCTACCTCAAAGGAAATTAAGTGAGCCATGCTCTTTATCACCTCATGTTGTTGGGCTATTTTATTGGCATTATCATTTTGTCTTGTTATTGTAAAGTGGAGCTTCCATTTGACTCTGTACTTGGTTATGACTTTACATATAATGTCAAGGCTTTTGAATAGCTGATGTTTTTTTTTTTGTTGTGAATAACAGTTAAAATATGGGCATAGAAATGGTTATTGCATGTGTTATTACTGTAATTTTTTTCTTTTACTTCTGTGAACTACTAAGTTATTGCTGCTATTTCTTCCTTCTATTTAAATTGTAAACATTTTGATTCACAACTTTGACTTGTTTTGTTTTGCTAAATTTATGAATCCTCCATTTGCTCTCTTTAGGTAAGAGACGACCTTGGAGGGCTTTTCTTTTGTATGGGCCACCTGGAACTGGAAAGTCATACTTGGCCAAGGCTGTTGCGACTGAAGCAGACTCCACTTTTTTCAGGTATATATTTTTTTAACCACTAAATAAACCTTTATATATGCCTGCCTCAAGATATGCATTTGTCAGTTTGATATTTAGTCTGTCTTAGTTTCAAGCATGCATGGTTTTGAATCCTTTTCCCCCCAGCATTTCTTCCTCAGATCTGGTTTCAAAGTGGATGGGTGAGAGTGAAAAGCTTGTCTCAAACCTTTTCCAAATGGCCCGTGAAAGTGCTCCTTCAATCATTTTCGTTGATGAAATAGATTCCTTGTGTGGCCAACGTGGAGAGGGCAATGAGAGTGAAGCTTCGAGACGTATAAAGACTGAACTTCTTGTGCAGATGCAGGTATCCGTTTTCATGTGTTGGAAGGAGTTGAAGGAGAATGTGATCTCCTATGCTATTATAAGGCTTTCATCTTACCCTTTTACTCATTTTACCTTCTTTCAGTTGCAAGTATTAATGCTTTTCATTTCATGATGTAAAATTTGATTTGGCTATGTGTGAGAGAATTGTCAATCACAATTGTTAAATATTCTGGCTGAGTGAAGTTTTTGGCCTTAGTGGTGTGGAAGTAAGAAGATAGACTGAGTGGACTTTAATTATGTCAGTTTTAGTTATTAAGATAAACTCAACACAATGTATATTATAAGTTAGTTTTAGTATGTATTGTTTCCTTGAATTCAAGATGGTAAAGTAAAATCCGAATAACAGTTCATGAAACCATATTTTCAGTTTTTATTATGAGGAGTCTGACCTTGTCTTTCTGATATATAGGGTGTAGGGAACAACGATCAGAAGGTTCTTGTTCTTGCAGCAACAAATACTCCATATGCTCTAGATCAGGTACCCGGGGGAGGTGTTTTGAGATAATTTTGAATCATCAAGACTATTTTGCACTGTTTCTAATCAGTAGTGAGCACAGGCCATCCGGAGACGTTTTGATAAGCGCATATATATCCCACTACCTGATATGAAGGCTCGGCAGCATATGTTCAAGGTATTATGCCTTGTCATTGATTTTGTCATAGTATTACTCTATTGCAATAAGTATTTTGATTTGAGGCGATTTTTTATGTGAGCTACATATTTTATGGGATTTTGCTGTGCCTTGAATTATTTGCACAGGTGCATCTAGGGGATACTCCTCACAACTTGACTGAAAGTGATTTTGAAAGTTTGGCTCGAAGGACAGAGGGTTTTTCAGGTTCAGATATTTCTGTCTGTGTAAGCACATTGCCCCTCCAGTCTTTTATTTAATTTTTTCCTTGGTCACAATGGTTGTGTGGCTGATGCCATGCTTTGTGCTCTGTTTTTGCCCCTCTCAGGTCAAAGATGTCCTCTTTGAACCAGTTCGTAAAACCCAAGATGCAATGTTTTTCATAAATAATCCTGATGATATGTGGGTGCCTTGTGGACCGAAGCAACCTGGTGCTGTCCAAATCTCGATGCAGGAGCTTGCAGCAAAAGGACTTGCAAAAAAGGTATGTGTAGATGCTATAAAATAAGATCTGTTATTGCCCTTTTTGGGTTAAGAGGGAGAATATAGGATTAGGCATATCTACAGCTTTTTTGATGATATGGCTACTCATAACACTTGAACTTGTAGTTCTATACTTGCGATCTCATTTCTTTGCCACTGCATCAAGCAATGGCTCTGGGCATGCTTTGGATCGGAGATGGAAATTAAAATCAAAGATCTTTCCTTTTCTTTCTTTCTAAACATGTACAAAAAGTTTGTTTGTTTGTAAGGAAATATATGTAGACCTTGAGAGATGACAAGTGGGGATGTCTGCATTTTGATGTCCTGTCTTTTCTGCATATTGTTATAGCAACAAAATTCATCGATGCTGATAACTACATCTGCAGCTCCTTCCACCCCCCATAATGAAAACAGATTTTGACAAGGTCCTAGCAAGACAAAGGCCAACAGTGAGCAAAGCTGATCTAGGCGTCCATGAAAGATTCACAAAAGAGTTTGGGGAGGAAGGTTAATGTAGATGATAACATAGAGACACAATGGCCCATGCTGTTATTTGTATTTTAGTTATTGCTACTGGATCCACATAATTATTTTAACTTCGGGGAAGATGACTTGACCTCCTCTTTGTATTGGGATGGAATAGCTGAAATTGCTTGTTTGAAACTGTGTAAAAAGAAGAGTTTCAGAAATATTGCCACAGATTTGTGGATGATGTCATAGCTGAAATTGCTTGTTTGAAACTGTGTAAAAAGAAGAGTTTCAGAAATATTGCCACAGATTTGTGGATCTCATTTTGGCAAGTGCATGAAAGATTCACAAAAGAGTTTGGGGAGGAAGGTTAATGTAGATGATGACATAGAGACACAATGGCCCATGCTGTTATTTGTATTTTAGCTATTGCTACTGGATCCACATAATTATTTTAACTTTGGGGAAGATGACTTGACCTCCTCTTTGTATTGGGATGGAATAGCTGAAATTGCTTGTTTGAAACTGTGTAAAAAGAAGAGTTTCAGAAATATTGCCACAGATTTGTGGAGGGTATATGCCATGCACTTGCCAACTTATTTTTGCCATGCAATATTGCTTACTAATCATGCTTTTTTACCAGCAGGTCGAATTGCAGGACACTTGCAGCCATGCTTCCGTGTAATTTTATTTATTTATTTATTGGGGTGGGAGGTCGCGTGTTTATGATTGCATTTGCTATCCTCCTCCTTAATGATGTTCTTTAACCTTTATTCTTAGATTAGGTGAGGTGAACGACAGCCAATGTAAATGCATATCATTGCCTAGAATCAGCCAAATGAGGGCCATCAAAGAAAAAGTTTTGTATATTTATTTATTTTTCTTATTTCGTTTTGAAGAGTTAAGTTGTAGTTTTGATTCTTAACTAGATATGATTCCATGCAATGCTGTGGCTGTTTAAATTTTTTTCAACGTGAAATGTACAAAAAATAAAATAAAATCCGAGAATAGAGTAATTAACTTGATCGGATTTAATAAGTTTGATTAAGTTAAATAATATGAATAAAAAAATATAATGATAAAAAAAATAAAAAATAATCAAACTTCTCAAATCAATTATCTTTTATTGAAAATAGATTAAATAAAACCATAAAATTTTATTATAAAACAACCTAATATTTTTGGATGAAGTTAATAAAAAATTAAAAAAACCTATATTAATTGGGGTCATTTTGCCAACTCTATAGAAAAAAAAGTGAAAAAAGATATAAAAATTAATTTTTAATTAATCAAATAATTAAAAAATAAAATTTCAAAATGAAATTTAATAAAAGCTCTAAACAAAGATTTAAATTAATTTATATTAATTATCAAAACTTGTGATCTCAGTAATGAACTTGAAACCAATACATTAAAAAACAAATTTTAAAACATAACAAAGCAAAATTATAAATTAACAATATACTAGGAGATAAAATTAAAAAAAAAAAAACACAATAAAAAAGCCTCTCTAAAACAAAAGAAATGACAATTAGAAAAAAAAGATTAAACTTGATAAAAATAATTTGATATAAAATATTAAAATGAAAAATTGAAAACAAAATTCAATTAGAAAAGTGATAAAAACAAACAAACAACAACTAAAAGAATGGAGATCATATTTGAAACTTAAATAAAATTTAACCAAATGACGAGGGAGAAGAAAAAAATTAATAAATAAAATAAATAAAATAAATATTAAATGAAATATAAAAAAACAAATAAAAAACATTTGTATTCTTTGAAAAGAAAAGGAGAAAAAGAGAGAGAAAAAAGTCTACTAGAACCGAACCATTAATCTAATCGCCACACATGCTATCATGTTGAAAAACAAAATTTTAATTAATATTTAAATTATTAATAAAATCAAATCATCCATCCCAATATGTTAATTATGAAAAAACTAACCTAAAAAGATATAAATACCCTTGTTTGTTCTTTTTTTTTCCCTTTCAAGATATGAATTTATTCTTGTTGTTCATATAAATGTTACAAAACCCTGATGAACTTAATTATTACAAATAAACAAACTTGAAAATACACAAATATCCTGTTTGTTAGTTTTTTTTTGAAAGATATGAACTATTTCTAAAAATATAAAAAGTCCTAATCAATTGGGTATTTTTATTTGTTAAGGTCATTTCCTTTTATGCTCAGTTTCTATTGATGTGATATTCTGATTAGTTACCAAAAAAACTTTGTATGTTTTTGTCTTAATATGATTCTTTTAGCACTTTGAAGTTGCAGTTTTACTTTGCTGTCAAGGAAAAGAAAAAGAAAAAGAAAACAATTCTTTATTCTCTTTGTCAGCAAGTTATGGATAAGGAACTTTTTACTTTGTATAAAAGATATTTAAGACTTGGTTCCTTTACTTCCCGATAAAAGTGTTGTTAGTTGTCGTTGGGTGTATAAAATCAAGACTAACTCTAATGGGTCTATTAAGCAATATAAAGCCATTTTGGTCATAAAAGGATACTCTCAACAATATATTATGGATTATGAAGAAACATTTATCCCTATTATAAAAGTAACTACTATCTGTACTCTTATTGTTATAGGTTCGGTTTATTAATGGCATATCTCATAAATTGATGTTAAAAATGCTTTCTTGAATGGAGATTTTCAAGAAGAAGTTTATATGACGCTTCCTCCTGGTGTTTTATATGACTTTAGGTGTGTTTATAAGATCAAGAAAGCATTATATGGTCTCAAACCAGCACCTCGTGCTTTGTATGAGAAATTTTCTATTATGATCTCATTTTTTGGATTTGTTTCTAGTTAGTCATGATTCTGCTCTTTTTATTAAAAGCATTGATGCAGGTTGTATCAATTTATCCTCATATGTTGATGACATGATTATTACTAGTGATGACATTAATGGTATCTCAATTTTGAAGACAGAGCTGACTAGACAATTTGAAATGAAGGATTTGAGTTCTCTTTAATATTTCTTGGGTATTGAGATAACTTGCTCGCCTAGAGGTTACTTTTTTCTTAATCAAAATATATTGCAAATATTCTTGAGCCAGTTAGACTTACTGATAACAAGATTGTATATATTCTTATTGAAGTTAACGCAAGATATTCTTCTTCTAATGGCTTGCCTTTGACAGATCCTACTTTATATAATACTATTGTTGGAAGCTTGGTATATCTCATCATTATTTGTTTAGATATTGCATATGTTGTTCATATTATTAGTTAGTTTGTTGCTTCTCCTACTACTGTTCACTAGGTAGTTGTTCTTCTTATTTTACGATATCTTCAGGGTACAATCTTTCAAAGCCTCTTACTTTCATCCACCTCTTTTTTGGTGGATACTTTAATACTTATTATGACAGTGATCCTATATATTGTAAATCGGTTACTAATTTTTGTATCTTTTTAGGTGATTATCTTATTTCTTAAAAAAGCAAGAAACAATTTATTGTTTCTCAATCCTTAATCGAAGTAGAATACCATACTATGACATCTACTATCAAAGAGAATATTTGGTAACGTTGGTTACTTGTGGATATGAGAGTTTCACTTTTTCATCTTACTCCTATATATTGTGACAACCAAAATTCTATTCAGATTGCTCACAACTCAGTTTTTCATGAACGAACTAGACACATTGAGATTGATTATCATTTTACTCGTCATCATCTCAAGCATGATACCATTATTTTGCTTTTTGTTACTTTTTCCTTAAAGATTGTAGATTTCTTTACCAAGTTAAATTTTATTTATTGTTTTTATTTTCTAGTTGGCAAACTCTCGATGCTCGTAGCTGCCGCATCGTGAGTTTGATGAGAGATATTAAATAATATATTTATCTTGTTTTATTTATTAAGGATGAAATAATATTTGTAGCTTAACTTATATATAAACTTTTTGTATTTAGATTAATGTAAGAACTTTTAAAACAAATCAATCTAGAAAAATTCTAGCTTCTTTTTCCTGTGTTGTATTTATTTTTATGTTAATTGAATTATTTTAACATGGAGAACAATTCAGAATCCAGAATCCAACATGTCAGCATAGTCGACGTTTGTGGCTAAAAAATGTCTGTCAAGACCAGCTTCTGTAAAGTAGAAATGGCCCTTGCGTAAACACACAAATAATCTTTGTTAATGTCGAAATCGGTATCCTGCTAAAGGAAATACTTGGGCTAACAGAAACCGGCTTCAAGAGCAACATGCATTTGAATGTATTATTAACTTGGATTATATCACCTTTCCTGCAAGCAAATCTTTTCTCTCTATCAGTAGCCGGCTTTAGAATGTTAATATAATGCATAATCTAACTCTTTGGAATTTGGATAGGTTGTAAAAAGGCATGTACGATGTTGCGAGCCCATATTTTTGACCACTTCATTTATAGTTTTTCTTCCTAAAGCTTGCTTAATCATGACGAGAGTTAACAATTTTCTTACCTCTCTCTTATTCATCACAATTGCATTAGTGCATGGAGTCACAGCCACTAAGAAGACAAAGGTAATGGTGTACTTTTTTCGATAGCATTTCAATGCCTCAGGTACTCAACAAAACACATTATAAATGTCTTGCTTACGCAAATGATGAAACATTTAGGTTAAAATGGGGACTTATTTAGCTTTCTTGTGTCTTTTGCTTACTGTCTATATGCAGCACTGCATAGTTTACATGGGGGAACACCCACACCCCAAAGCGGAATCGGTAGTGGTCAATCATAACCATCAAATTCTTGCTTCAGTTTCTGGAAGGCGAGGCTCTAATTAATCTGCTGGTTTCAATTCACATAGATTTTTAGTGTAATATTGACGTTGTTGAATGCTGATGAATCTGTCCAATTTTCAGTTTTGATAAAGCAAGGGAAGCACCAATTCACCATTATACTAAAAGCTTCAAAGGTTTTCCAGCCATCCAAACACAAGAGCAAGCTCACCAAGTAGCAAGCTCACCAACTTGCATGTATTGTGTTCTCAAGTCCTTTCTTATTTTTTTAGCCGTCAAATGAAAATATTACAGGGTTTCTTGAAAAACACACATGCATATATTAGAAATTATAAATTTAAAATCTTTTTGAGAGTTTCAAGGATTCTATTAGATAAATTTAGAATTGTTTAGAATTTATATGAAAATTATCTAAAGATAAGATGTTCTTTTTAACTCTAAATAATTACTTTAAGATTAAGTTGTTACAAACTATAAGTCGTCCAAGTATTTAATTTTTAACGGTAATTCACACAAATTACCAATAAAAGATCTTTTAAATCCTTTTAAGAGAGAGGAATTATTATATATTTGAGTGTTAACTCTTTTTTTTTTGTATTTCAGTATTTTTATAATGTGTTCTACTCACCTTAGAAAATAAAAGGCATACCTTTCTATTTATTAAATAATATCAATTATTTTAGGTTAATTTTAAAAATTCACTTAATCAAATCCTTGATTATTTTTAGATAAATTAGGCAATTAGCACATAAAATACAAATAAATACCAAAATAACATAGAATGAAAAGGTTTGATAAAATAGCACAATTTAAGGATGTCATCATTATGAAATGCAACATTTCAATAATGTTGCGTTTCATAACTGCGACATCAATTATAATTTTATTACGGTTCAGAAACACGATATTGATTTAAATGTCATAGTTCAGAACCATGAAATATATTAGCCAGACATTTTTTTTTGAAAAACATGAGAATAAAATTTGGGAAAAATAAATTTTACACAAAAATAAAAATAAATTAATGTCAATAACAATTAAAACATGTAATTTATAACCCTAATTATGTAACGATGGCTCTAATATCACTAATTAGTTCCTCAAAAGACACACACATTGTGGAAACTACAAATTTAAATTTTTTCAAGAGTCCTAAAGATTCTATTAGGTAAATTTAGGGTTATTTAGGGTATATACGAAAATTACTTAAAAATTATATGTTTTTTTTCAGTTTGAATAATTTTTTCAAGGTTGAGTTATCGTAGATTACAAGTCATTCAAGTATTTGTTTTCTAATGATAATCCACACGAACCCTCAGTAAGAAATCTCTTAACCCTTTTAGGAGAGAGAAATTGTTATATCTTTTAGTGCTAGTTCTTTTCTTTTGTATTTTAGGTATTTCTGTAATGTGCTCTCCTTACCTTATTTTTAGGCATTTCTGTAATGTGCTCTCCTTACCTTAAAAAATAAGAGGTATAAATTTATATTTATAGAAAAACTTAAAAACTCTATAAATGGTAAAATATCAATTTAGTCCTTACTTGATTGTTTGTTTTTTAGGTCTATAATTAAAATCATGTGTATCAATTACATTCTAATCCTTAATTTTTAAAATTTATTGACAATCAAGTCATATTTAATTAATTATCTTATTTTAATTTATGATTAATGATTCTTATATGTGTAATTATAGTTATTAAACCCAGACTGGCCTGGAAGGTCAACCTGGTGGTCGGACTGGTTCAAGTAACGTAAAAGATCGGGATGAGAAAAAACCGGCAAAACCCGGTGGAGACCTTTTTTTTTAAATATGTTTTTTCTCCTAGCTAGAGACCCCTTTTTTATATATTTTTTAGTTAGTTATTAATCATTTTTAAAGTTCACTATATAAATACTAAAAATATTTTATTTTTTAATGTAAGATTTAGAACCCTTTAGTATACATACTCTATGTTTATAAGAAAAAAAATATTTTTTCAATATGAGATTTGAAACTTTTTAATATATATACTCCATGTTCACAATAAAAAGTTATGTTTTTTTCAATATGGGATAAAAACTATTTTTGGTTTAAAAACTTTAGCTTAAAAGGATAATATAACATAATATATTTTTAATATGGAATAAAAAACCTCTTGAAATAATCTTTTAAACTTTATTATTTATAACATGTATAGTCTATATTCACATGAATTGTTTCTTAATTTTATTATATGAAATATTAAAATTTTAAATATATTTTTTTACTTTTTTCGGGTTAATTTAGGTTGACCTGGGACCTTGCTCTTTGGCTGGGTCAACCCCTATGTCAAGTATGATAACTATATGTTTAGTTTCTCTAATAAGTTGACTTAAATATAAATCATAATTTTAAATAAAATATAATAAAATATTAATTTTATATTTGAAGATTAAGTACAATATTTAACAACCTATCATGATTCTTTAAATATTAAAAAAGTCACAAGTGCTTTGACTTAACTTTTCAGTGATCATTTTCTTAATGTAATTATTATTTCTTCATCAACAATGTTCTGATTTGGATATTATAGTATAAAATGTGTCTACTATATTAAATCATGTTTATTTTCAATACCGTAGTCATTGATTATTTGAATAAGATTTGAAATTCTTTTCAAATATCGTTCTATCTTGCATAGAAATTTACAATTAATATTATTTGGGAATAAATAAAATATTTTTTTAATTTATCTAGGGTGATGGATCCTTTCTTAATTACTTAAATCTCATTCTACCCAGCACAAGAATTTACAATCAATATTATTTGGGAACAAATAAAATATTTTTTCTAATTTATTTAGGTGATGAATCCTTTCTTAACTACTTAAATACTTTTATATAATTTATGTTATACCTAATATCTATCCATTTATTACCTTTGATTAGAACAACGTATAGTAAGATCAAAATATAATACTATATAAAATAATTTAATGATTTCAAGTGTAAAATTATTTAGATAACTATCATACAATTTTTTTCATAGATACAAGTTATCTATCCATATGAAATTTTTATGTAAGTTAGTTTAGTGTACATGTCATTCGACAAGTACTCTCATATTAGTTTTAAATATTTATTATATTTCAACTTATAAGAATAATTGTTTCCTTTCATAAAAAAAAAACCATAATATGTATAAGTTTCAACAACTCTAATTAATATCCAGTTTTAATAAAATATTGACTAGGATATTTAAGAATAATGTTTTGATGTAATAGAAATTTTATAATTATAATAACTTTATAATTTTCTTTGTAATTATTTTCTAAGGATTTTATCTTTATTATAGATTTGTTAATCAAATATTATATTTATTAATAAAATATTTGATAAATATTTAAAATAAATAATTTTTTATTAATAAATTAAATATATTTACATGAATAAAATAAATTAAAATATTTTTTACAAGAAAGAACTTTGGAAAAGAAAAAACACAAAATGAAGCATGTCATCTAACATTGCGCATGAAGATATTTCTTGAACTGCATGGATCCACTGTTAGATACAGTTATATAGATCTATCACATTCATCTTGCTGCAGGAAGAGATTCGGTTGTTTCTGTGTTCAAGAGCCGGATGAATAAGCTCCGCACAACACGTTCATTTGAGTTTTTAGGATTAAATCCTCTCTGGGAATAATCAAGAGCCTATGACTTCGGCAGCGTCCGATGTTATTGTTGGTGTCATTGATGAAGGTAATGCTTTTAAATTCAGCTCTTTTTTGCTGCCAATAACATCCATCGATCTCTTAATGGACTCTCTCTTTCTCCAACTTCACTATCATTACAATTCAAAATTCTAATCGTTCATTTATTGTTGCAAGATCTTGACCGGAGTAAGAGAGCTTCAGCGATACAGGCTTAGGCGCTGTGCCCTTAAAATTCAAGGAAGAATGTGTTGCTGGTGAAAATTTTACATCATATAACCGCAACAGGTATCTATAATTTTTTTGCCCCAATATACCAGCATCCTTTATATTGAAACACAATTTTTAAATCATCGCCAATCATAAGGCACTGAAGTTGATTTATAATACTTTTTTGATAAAAAAATGCCTTCGATTTTGTGTTGTGATTGCTACCAGAATTTAAATGAAAGATAATTATGGGAACAACGTGTTTTGGATTGGAAATTGCAGAAAAGTTATAGGAGCAAGGTTCTACTTCAAAGGATTTGAAGCCGATAATGGGCCTTTAGAAGATATTGGTGGCTCTTTCTTCCGATCAGCGCGAGACAGTGATGGCCATGGATCCCACACTTCCTCAACTATAGCTGGAGCTATAGTTCTTAATGTTAGCTTATCTGGGATGGCCAGAGGCACTGCAAGAGGTGGTGCATCATATGCCAGACTTGCCATCTACAAGGCTTGTTGGTTTAACCTGTGCAGTGACGCTGATGTTCTTTCTGCCATGGACGATGCAATCAATGATGGAGTCGATATCCTATCTCTTTTCCTTGGCCCTGACCCTCCCCAGCCAATTTACTTTAAAAATGTATTTTCTGTTGGAGCATTCCATGCATTCAAGGAAGAAATAGTTGTGTCGTGTTCAGCAGGGAACTCATTTTCCCCAAGGACTGCAGCTGATGTTGTTCCTTGGATACTCACTGTCGCTGCTAGTTCTCTGGACTGGGAATTTGACTCAAACATTTATCTTGGAAATTCACAAAGTTTTGAAGGTGATTTTTACTAATGCCATCCTGATTTTTATCTCGTTTCCCTGTGGTAAAAAAAACAAAAGATGAGAGTCAAGAAATATATGTATTAATGAGGACTCTCTAAAAATTGATGTGCTTTCAGGGTTTTTCGTTGAACCCTTTGAAAATGGAAACCCCATACGGTTGGATAGCTGGAGGTGATGCAGCTGCACCGGGTGTTCCAGCAAAGACATACTGCTAGAGCTGCAAATCTTCATGAAAAGTCAAACTTCAATAGTCATGGAAACATTATCTCAACTACTGTACAAGTCACGTATCATATATTTTTTCTTCCTGTAGCTCAGATGTTGGTGAGCAAAAATATTCTGGCAGTGACTCTTTGGATGCAACACCGAATCCTTCATTCGCTGATTACCTCATGAACTAATCTCCATGTTCTTTATAAAAATCTTCTTTATCTAATTTTTAGACCAGTTTTTCCAACCAACCAGTTCGTAAGATGAATTCGGTTAGAAGCCCAAACAGCTTAAGCCTTTTTAGCTTAAACTTTTGTATCGTAATGCTTATTTGACATGGTGTTGAAGTTTTTATAATTAAATGCTTACTAGTTCAAATTTATCTAATTGAATTAATAAAATTAAGAGCAAATAATAGTGGATTTAGGAGTTTCAAGCATAAATTTTTTTTCACCATGATATTCCATGTCGATAATACCTTCCGACTTGACAGTGAAAGTAAAATAAAGTTTCCCAGATTGATATATCCCCAGATCCAAGATCTATTGCTTGAGCTTGTTCTTAGAGGATTGGTTTTTAATCTATTCCTTGTCTGTCCGCTTTTGCAAGGAAAATACTGTAGATCCTGTGAAGATTGTGATGTGTACAATTGAGGTTCTCACCGATGTTCGAAGACAAAAGGCCGTAGCTGTACAACTAGGTGGGGGTGTCTGAATGATATTCACCGATCCAATTGTCAAAGAAGTTGGCTTTCAGTTTGTAATACCAGGCACATTAATAGTTTCAAGAAGAAGCACAGCAGCTTCGGGCATATATGCAGACACAAAGGTGAGTTCTTTAGCTTGTTGCCTAAAGAATTCATGATTGAAGGAAAGAAAAACTGAAGTAAAGAAATGTCATTATCGAAATGAAAGCTCTTCAATCTAATAGAACTAAGCATGTCTCTTTTACTATAGGAATCCAATTGCAAGAATTGCTCCACACAGAGTTTTGAACACAAAACCTGCACCAAAAGTGACCGTATTTTCTTCCCAAGGACCAAATGTTATTACTCTGGATATTATCAAGGTAATCTATAGATCATGTGAGATTTTTAAAGTATGATTTTGTCTAACTATTTATATTCTAATAGCAGCCAGATATTACAGCACCTGGTTTGAATATATTGGCAGCATGGTCTCCAGTATCAACTGTTGGCCCGGGTGGGCGACGAGTCAACTAAACATAATCTCTGGAACCTCCATGTCTTGCCCACATGTTTCAGCGGTTGCAGCAATCTTAAAATCTTACAGACCTCCTTGGAGACCAGCAGCTATAAAGTCTGCTATAATGACAACCGGTTAGATGTTGCATCGCTGAAAAGTTACCAGAAGAATTTCAATTCACTAACAAATATATTGCATATCTGACTTCTATTATTTGAATTCATTGTTACAGCTATAGTCATGGATAACACTCGGAAATTCTACACCCATTCTACACCTTTTGACTTCGGATCCGGACACATAAATCCACTAGCAGCATTGAACCCAGGACTAATTTACGATTTTGATTCCAATGACGTCATTGATTTTCTCTGCAGTATTGGTGCAAGCCCTGTACAATTGAAAAACCTCACAGGACAGACAACTTATTGCCAAAATCCAACTAAACAATCATCTAACTTCAACTACCACTCGATTGGTGTGTCGAACATGAAAGGAAGCATATCAGTTTATAGAACAGTTACGTATTATGGTACAAGACCGATCGACTGCTTATGTTGCGAAGGCTGATTATCCAGCTGGTGTTCAAGTTACAGTTACACCTGCCCAACTCAAGTTCACAAAGACAGGCGAAAATATGTCTTTCAGGATAGATTTTAGGCTTCTGAAGACTAGTGATGGAAATTTTGTGCTTGGAGCTCTGACATGGAGCAATGGTGTTCACGAGGTTAGGAGTCCGGTTGCTCTTAAAGTGCTTTCATTGTAGAGACAAGAGTTTTATAGCTGATACTATCATATATTGAGTTCACCAGGGCAGTGTATTTGAGAAATCCTATCACAGACGATAGGATTTATTGGAACTTATAATCAGTTCAAAGAAAATTCTTGTGTTAAAGGATCATGAAATTCTCCTCTATGCATGAATTTTTCAGTAGTCTCAGACTATTGAAACTCATGAAATTCTCCTCTTTGCATGAATTCTATGAAATAAATTGTCCAATATCGAAGTACTTTTCGTTTTACCAAACTGACTTCAATTTGTCAATCCGGTAATGCCTAAAGTTGCACTTCTTCCAATCTAAGAAGCTTAAAATGAATCTTCTAGGACGTATCAGGTTTAAATATTTTCAACCAGAGTTGCATCAAGCCGGTTCATGTGCAGTGAAATTAAATGAGAAAACTTACTCCTAGTCCTTGCTGGATAACTTGAGACCTGATGAGTTCGAATTCCCAAAACACAGTCAATAGTACTGTAACTAGACGTTACCGGAGATGGTCTGCAAAATCATGTAGCAATCAAAGCAACAACTCCGTTATCAGTCAACTATATTATAATCCCGGTCATGCCAATTTCTCTCCGGCGTGACTAGTGGCGGAAATAATATTTGTTCATCGAAGAGTTAGTCACCATAGCAAGGCCAACAATTTGAACTGCATTTTTATATTGTCCGACTGCTTAAAGTTGTAGAAACACCTGCTTAACTGAAATCCGTAATAGAGAAGATGTCTGAGGGTAAGATTCTCCCTTTCAAGGGTATAGCACGTAGGGTAAGACTCCCTGCTTTTGCAAGGATAATACTCTAGACGCTGCCAAGTTTAAAGGGAAGATTGTGGTCATGCGCACAACTGAGATTCCTATTCGAAGACAAAAGGCTGTACGAGTACAACTAGGTGGAAGTGAAGGAATGGTAGTGATTGATCCAACTGTCAAAGATGTTAGCTTTCAATTTTTAATTAGGCTCAATAATCGGTGAAGAAGCAGCACAACAGCTTCAGGCATGTACGCAGACACAAAAGTGATCAGTCTTTTAGGTTGTTGCCTAAAGAATTCATTACTGAAGGAAAGAAAAAGAAAC
This sequence comes from Populus pruinosa, assembly GCA_026413675.1. Classification (NCBI taxonomy): domain Eukaryota; kingdom Viridiplantae; phylum Streptophyta; class Magnoliopsida; order Malpighiales; family Salicaceae; genus Populus; species Populus pruinosa. The sequence continues at coordinate 27,733,824 of CM048595.1, forward strand.
AAAAAGAAAGCCTCAAGGTGACATTACTGAAATGAAAACTACTAAACACTTCTCTCACTACAGGAAACCAATAGCAAGAATTGCTCCAACCGTCAAGTGTTTTGAACCCAAAGCTGCACAGGAAGACCAAGGACCAAATGCTATTTTTACTCAGACACTATCGAGTTAATCTATAAATCATGTGTAATTCTTGAAGTTGATGACAGAACAAGGTAGAAAAGAAAGAAACGAAATGTTTAAAGTGTGATTTGGTCTACCAATTCGAATTCTAGTAGTAATTTGCAGCAAGATATTACAGCACCTTGTCTGAATATTTAGGCAGCTTGGTCCCCGGTATCAACTGAGGCACTGGTGGGCGATCCATCAATCACAACATAATCTCTGGAACCTCGATGTCCTGCCCGCAACTTTCAGCAGTTGCAGCAATCTTGAAATCTTACAGAAAACATTGGATTCCTGCAGCAATAATGACAAACAGATCAGATGTTTCAGCTTTCAACACTGAAAAGTCATCAGAAAAAAATGCCTATTCATTGACATAAAAAATTGCACATCTTTCTCAATGTCTTGTTACAGCCATAATCATTCACACCATTCTTTCTTTCTTAAACCCTAATTAATTATTACCAAATCCTACATGTGCATATAATCACATTGTTAATCACGTGCCCCCCCCCACCTCGCCCTTCCCTACCCTGAAGAGGCAGGCTTATCCTAGACCCTCTCCATTAACTCACGTGCCAAACTCATGGCAACCTCTACGACCCCACCAACCACGGGAAATATCATATCCCTCCAATCCATTTCAACTACTGTGTGCAACTCGAATAAACTACCCTAGGTGCCGTTGGATATGCTTTGCCAAACTCTCCTCCCTAGTCGTATCATATCCTCTCCCATAACTCAAAACCATTTTTGAAGATGAAAAAAGGTACCAACCCCAATATTTTACTTACACTTCCACCGAATATCCCCAGGAAAATTCCTTCTTCAAAACTATTTTATCTTATCTTCTTAATAAATTATCTCTTCCTTTTCTCTTTATAAACCTTATCACATGTTCCTTCCTCCTCCTCCATGTTCCCAGCTGTCTTAAATCTTAAATTTATGCTTAGCTTCGCAAACCCTACATTAATTCTTCTTCTTCTTCTTCTTCTTCTTATGTAAATAATACTACAAATACTTCTTGAAAAACCAAAAGGGTAAAAACCCTTTTAAAAACAAAAATCAATAAAATTGAAAAACATGTCAGGTTTTGCAAGGGCGAAACGAGTTACTGACCCCCTCGACGACAAAGCTAAAGCTCGACTCATTGGTTGTCAACTCAGTTGCTTTAGTAGCGGGAGTGAGCACTCAGCTGATCATGACGACTCACCTTGCCTGTCTGACCTCGTTCACGGCTTTCTTGAAGAGGAAGACTCCGGTTTTGCTCACGCTTCGGCTAATGGTCACGGATCAGATTCAGAGAGTGTCGACTTAGTCGCCGACTGTACCGACTTCGTCGTAGACATGATAAGAAGCAGTAACGATAATTTATTGTTCGCTCATGTTTCGAAAGCGATGGAGGAGTTTTCGTGTTTGAGAAATCATCAAAGACCTGTTTTGCGGCGCAGAGTGATGTTGTTTTTGAGAGAATTAGGTCACAATGCAGCGATCTGCAAGACTAAATGGGAGTCCTCTGGTGGCGGCTTGACCGCCGGCAGCTACGAGTTTATCGACGTGGTGGTGCAATCGAAATCCTCCGCATTGCAGAACCGTTACGTAGTGGATCTCGATTTCGCTTCTCAATTCGAGATCGCGAGGCCTACAAGCCAGTACTTGAAGCTTCTGCACCATCTTCCTCGTGTTTTCGCAGGCAAAAGTGAGGATTTGAAGACGATCGTGAGGAGCATAAGTGACGCCGCTAAGAGATCTTTGAAGAGCAGAGAACTCTCCTTGCCTCCTTGGAGAAAAAACCGTTACATGCAAAACAAGTGGTTCGGTCCGTACCTCCGGACTGTCAATCCCCTACCTACGAACTCCTTCAAACCGCCACCGTCAGTCAACGTTGTGAAATGCAGGCGCGTAGGCTTCGACGACGCCGTCAACGGCCGTTTGTTTGTTCGAACGTGATGGTTATGGTTGAAGACGATTTTTTAGATAGAGAATAATAATTATTTATAATAATAACAATATGCCAATTTTGAACATTTTTATGCGGTTTTTCAACTTAATTTTTATTTTAAATCTTGGATATAGCAAAAATACATTAAATCATGTGAAAATAATTTCTTAATATCGTAATTAGATGAGATTTATGTATCGGCTTTTAAAATACATTTTCAACGGTGAATACTTCTTAAAAAAATTATTAGATGATTTTAATACTTAGAATGTTAATATTATTACCAAAAATATTTAAATAATTACTAATGTGATATTTCTAGATGAAAATTATTTTAAATAATACCCTCACAATTGTATTATTTTAAAAGCAAACTTATAATTTATTTAAATATTTTTTACTTGAAAATATATTAAAATAATTTTATTATTAAGATTTAATTTTTATACCAATAAATTGAAAAATATCTAAAAAATTAATAAAAAATAAAAATTATATATATATTTTTAAATTTTTTCTTAGCACAAAACAAACCGGATAATGGAAGATTGATAACGCGGCAAACGCACGTTGTCTTTGTAGCGGCGAGGAGTTGGTTTTTTTATTTAAAAAGAAAGATTTATCACGTGCAAACAGGAAGTTTTGTCTGGAAACTTCAGGAGCAAGAAATAGAGTAATCCTCCGTTAGAATTTCATACGGGTCGGAATCAAGATATCCTACGGTGAGTGGAATGGACCAGATAGATTATGGATGAGGATGAGGTGGCAACATGATGTGATGGGGATTTGGATATCCGTCCTGATGGTGACATTTTGTTGTGATTAGAGATAGCTGGCGATTAATGAGTGGGTACAGGTGACGTGTAGGAGTGAAAGGTCATGGATGAGGAGGGTTGTTAAAAATACGTTTTGACGCTTAAAGCCATTCGATTTTACAAGTTAAAACACATAATATATGGAAAATTAAGATTAAAATTTAAAAACTAATAAAATTAGTTAAATTTGATCAAATTTACATAAAAACAGAACTTATAAAAATAGTAAAAACTTAACATTTTTGCGCTTTCAAGTAAAATTTAAACAAATATTTCTGTGCTGATTCAATACTCTCTTTTTCCCATCCCCATCTCATTTATGAGGCCGTGACCGACACTCCACTTTAGTAGCTCCACCTTTCATCCTTGTCTCCCCGACTCCCTTCTTCTTTTTCCTTTTTTCTTTTCCATTTACCCTTTCCCTAGTAGATTAAGAAATCACTTTCCTTAGATTTAGAGTGTTCCTGGCGAGAAGAAGGTAAGGATTTATTCTCAATCCCAAGCTTTGTTTTTTTTTTTTTAATGATGATGATTAAAAACAAAAAAATTATCTAGGCATTCTGTGAATCTATGTTTATCTTCCAGACATTTTGTTTTTATTTTTTACTATTAATTGGTTTGCTTCTATGATGTTAAATCTAGATACAAAGAACAACAAAATGAATTTTTGATGTTTTTTGTAATTTTTAATTTTCTAGTCCTTCTATATTTCTTGTAATTTCTAATTAACATTGATTGAAGCTATCTAATGATGTTGTGCTTCTATGTGTTGTAATTTCATGTAATTTTCACGTATGTTTTGTTTGATCTTGCTTGCTGGTTTTGGTATTGCAAAGTCTATATAGACAACGAAGCATATCAAGATTGCACTCTTGACAAGGTCACTTTTTATTATATTTAACTAAATTTCTTAATTATATGAATTTTATGTTCTTTAGATTACCTATATTTAATTTTATTTAACCATTTTTTTTTGTAGATATCTTTTTTCTTGTTAGTGTAGATTGTAGAGTTGATAGTTTCTTAACTAAGCTTTTTAATGCAAGGAATAAATAATTGAAATTGATGTTGTGAAGTAATATTTTTCACTGTTATGGTTGAAATAACTTAGGCATTTAGTTTAGGTTCTCAATGTTTTAAGATTTTTTATATTTCGCATGTAATTTTGAAAAAATTGAATGTGAAGGGAACTTAGATAGGTATGGCAAGTAATAATTTTCTACTAGTGATTGATAATTTATAGAGAAACAAAATTTACGATGTGCAATCTTGAAATTGCTTTTGTGGGAAGTTAAGAATTTGATTGCTAGGATTTCATCTTATTATCATGGATGGATGATCGTAAATTCTTACAGAAAATTTCAGTCATGTTTTGTTCATTGCTGGGATTCACTGCTTAGGTGAAATATATGTTTTTCTTTTGTGAAGTTCATTGTTATTTTGGCAACAAGAACTCTATTGATTAAATTCATCAAATTATGGTTTCAGCTTGGATTTTGTAATTCAGTAGTTACCTCTACTAATAATTTTCTTTACACTGTCTTTTTTAAATTCAGTAGTTATTTTTTTTTATCTCATTAGAATAGTTTCCAATAAAAAATATATCATCAAAAATACAATAACCAAGTTAAAGTTTGGTGAAATTTTTGATCAGCTCCTAATGAATGGATAACCTCCTATCTAATAATAAATGGATAACTGATAATGAAAAACATGAAGGTTAATTAAATTTTAATTTACTTATGTTATTGATAGTGCAATACAAAAGAAAAATAGTAAAAAGATGATAAAAAAAAAAACTTAATGATACTAGAATGGAGTGTTATAAAATTAAAAATAATTTAGAGATTTAGAATGATGTCAATCCAAATAATTCAAGGAACTTAAAATTAAATATTATTGATTATATTAGTGTTAATTTTAGTACTAGTAGTAATACTAATATTTATAATATTGTTGCCAATAATAATAGTAGCAATAACAATTCTTTAGATGATAATGATTTTGATAAATGTTTTAGGAATAATAAAAAAGATAAAGATAATGAGGATGTATTTAGTTTACATGACATACGAATAAAAATTATTAAAATTTTATAAAAAAAATATGAATTTTTATTTGAATTATGTATTTTAAAGTGTTTGGATATTCGTATTATTTATTTTATTTTTATTTTTATTTTATTATTTTATTATTTATTACTTAACTAGATCTTGTAATTAATTAAAATATTTTACTTATAATTTAATAATTTTTAATTATAATTTCTTATTTATAATTTTATGATTTTATAATTCAAATTTATATTATATATTTAATAATATATTAAAAAAAGTTTTTTAACAACCTCGGAGAATACTGCAGGATTGAAATGGAGTTGACGAGTTTGGATAAGGTTTTTTATCGCCATGGCTGCAGATTGACAGGGGCTCAAGGAATCAGCCAAGTGGGGACCACCGTTGGAATAAAAAATGCTATGCGTTGTTATTTTTTTTATTATCTTATTGTTTTAGTGGGATTTGGATTGGGTGTTCCCCAGATTATTTCAAGGTCATAGGCTGGACATATCAAGGCCCTCTTTGGTAAGGAGGTCGCTTGGCGTTCTGTGCTTAGCGTTCTGTGATTAACTCTTCGCCGTCGTTGCCAACAAATTAACGAAGTCAGCTGATTATAATTTCTGGGACATCAACAATGTCTCTGTCTGCATGATTCTGCAGTGGCAGCAAACATGTTTTTTTTTTTTTTTTTTTTAAGGTTATTAGATTTAAATAAATATTTAAATCAGATTGTATAAATATATCTGAATTAATTTTATAGTTTAAAATTAATAAATATATAAATCTATAAAATTTGAATTGATAATTTTCAAAGAGCAGTCCATATTTCCCGCAAAGGAACAGTAAGTTGCCATGGCCAGGCCTGGTTAAAGCTGCATTTGTATTATCCGACTTTGTTAGAGCTGCAGAGGCACCCACTGAACTCAAATCCATGAAGATGGAGATGTCTTAGGGTAAAGACTCCCCCTTTTCCTCTTTTCTAGCATTCACATGGAGCCAGGATATCCGACTCCACATAAAGTTAGAATACATGGTCTGAAAGCGCTCCGGATTCTGGCATCCAAGGATGGGTATGCAGCCAATACATACATACATACATATATATAAGAGTTTTTTCATAGGTTTTTTTTTACTATTTTCAAATAAAAAAGACATAAATAATTAATGCATTTTTTATTTCACATGCCACCATTTTTTAAATAATGTAGAATATTAAAATTACATAATTTTTATATTTAGTTAGTTTTAAAAATTTTATTTTTTTGATAAGGCACATGATAGATAGATAATAAAGTAATATATGATGTCATCACCGACGTGAAAGCCTTTTGCAGTTAAAATTTCCAAGTATAAACAAAATACCTTTTCTTGATGCTTTCCTTTGACTACCAAGTTTTCTTTTCATTATTGTTAATAGAGAAATTTCTCATTTTTCTACACTAATGACCACAAGGAACATGGCTACATCTAGCTGTTGTACTTTTTTATTTTTTTAATCTAATTCTTATAAAATTGTTTAAGGGGATTTATAATAAATAATTTATTTTAATTTATTTTTATATAATTAGTGTAGTATAAAAAAATCTTAATATTAAGTTAGTGTTAGAAAAATATCATAGCATTGAGGTATAGCTTAATTTTTTAAAATTTAATTAAACAAAAATATCTTAACATTATAGTATATAAATAATTTATTTTAATTTATTTTTATATAATTAATTTTAAAAAAATTGCTATTTTAACATGTTAATTTAGATTATTCAATTCATAGGTTTAGTAATTTTACTAATCAAATCCAATATTGTTTTTTTTTTTTTATAATTTCACTCTTATTTATTATTGGATTAGTTGAGAAATGCAGTTTATATATATATATATATATTATGAAGTTATTATAATTTCAAATAATTTTTTTAGGATTGATGCAATATTTTAAAAATATCTAATATTATTATAAAATTAAATAAAAATAATTTATAAAAATAAAAAAATTATTAAAATCATTTAAATTCAAATTCATGACTCAAGTCATGATTAAGATCAATTAAATCTAACATTGTCACAATAAAAAAATTTCATTTTAAAGTTTTTAAAGTTATTTTTAAATTTATTAAATTAAATAATTTATTTTAAATTAATTTTTATATAATTTAATTTAAAATTTAAGTTGAATAAAAAATCAAGTTATTCAAACTATTAGATTTCAACATCAAAGTGTCTAATTGAATAATAATTCTAAAAAACAAACTTTCTACTCATCAATTTTTTTAAGTTTTAGAAAAAGAAAAATAGAGAGGCTGCCCGCAGCATAGCATGACTGAATGTACTGGTATTCTTCTAATTCAAGGAAACTTCCAACAAGAAGATTACATGTTTCAATCAGGATAATAAGATTGGCAAAATTTTAACCTTTCTGTAAATTGTCGCCTAATCTCAACATCCACCGAACTGTTAGGAGATCCAAACATTCAAACACACACAAATTTACATGGTTCGGCAACTTGCTTACTCCACGGAGCTACTGGTTTGTATTAATCAAGCTCAAAAGCAATACAAACAACAATACAAGGAGGAGGAGAAAACTTCTCAACTCAACTCAACTCTCACCCTTAGCTCTCTCTCTGTGTATCTCTCTATCTCGTGCTATATCTCAGCTATCAATGCACCCTCTATTTATAGCTGAGGAGGGAGACAATTGTTCAACAATGGTGGGCAAGTTAGGCACCCACCATTTGACTATATCCATGTCAACCATGGCTGCCACCAACCATGGCTGCCATCAACTATGGCTGCCACCAACCATGGCTGCTACCGTCCATTTGTGTCCACATACATAACAATCTTCCACTTAGACACAAATGGTGTTAGGTCTGTCTTTTAATCTTCAAGACCCACTGAAGCTTTACACAGCTTCAGTTTATCGAGAGTAACTCCTTTGGTTAACATGTCGGCTGGATTCTTGCTTCCACAGATCTTTTCAAGTAACAGTAGTTCATCGTCGAGCAATTGCCTGATGAAGTGATATTTGATCTGTATGTGCTTTGTTCTGGAGTGAAATGCTGGATTCTTGGCAAGGAAGATTGCACTCTGACTGTCACTATACAAAGTACCTTTTCCATGCATCTTGCCCAATTCTTGCAGGAAACTCTGTAGCCATACTATCTCTTTTGCAGATTCTGAAACTGCAACATATTCAGCTTCTGTCGTTGAAAGAGCAACTATCTTTTGCAAGGTAGAACTCCAAGAAACAGCAGTGCCTCCTAGAGTATATATATAACCTGTAGTACTCTTTCTGCTATTAACATCTCCTGCTAGATCAGCATCTACAAAGCCTTCAAGTTTCAAACCGCCAGCTGTGAAAATAAGACATGTCTTCGATGAGCCTTTTAAATACCTCATGATCCATTTCACTGCCTCCCAATGCTGCTTTCCAGGATTGCTCATATATCGGCTTACAACTCCCACTGCATGGGCAATATCTGGTCTAGTACAGACCATGGCATACATCAAGGAGCCGATAGCTGAGGCGTATGGGATCTGGTCCATGTATCCACGTTCTAACTCAGTTTTTGGTGACTGGTCTCTACTGAGCTTGAAATGATTCCCCAGAGGTGTACATACTGGCTTAGCATTATCCATACTAAACCTGCTGAGAACCTTCTTGACATACTCTGCCTGTGAAAGCTTTAGTATGCCTTTGTCTTTGTCTCTGATGATTCTCATGCCAAGTATTTGTTTAGCAGCTCCCAGATCCTTCATTTCAAACTGTTTTGACAACTGTTGCTTTAGCTTGTCAATCTCTTTCATGCTGGAACCTGCAATTAACATATCATCCACATATAGCAGTAGAATGATATAGGAGTTGTCAAAATGTTTGACATAGCAACAATGATCAGCTTGACATTTTGTGTATCCCGTACTACACATGAAGTTATCAAACTTCTTGTACCACTGTCTTGGAGCTTGCTTCAAACCATATAGGCTCTTCTTTAGTTTGCAAACTTGACTCTCCTTTCCTGGTATTGCGAACCCCTCTGGTTGTTGCATGTAAATATCTTCCTCCAATTCACCATGAAGAAATGCTGTTTTTACATCTAATTGTTCAAGATGTAAATTTTCTGCAGTTACTATCCCCAGAACAACTCTGATCGTTGTAAGCTTCACAACTGGAGAAAATATCTCAGAATAGTCGATCCCTTTCTTTTGCTGAAACCCTTTTACAACAAGTCTTGCTTTGAACTGTTTGCTTCCGTCATGCTCGGTCTTTACTCTATAAACCCACTTGTTTTGCAAGGCCTTCTTTCCTTCAGGCAGTTTGGTTAACTCCCAAGTCTTGTTCTTCAGCAATGACTTCATCTCGTCCTTCATGACTAACTCTCACTTGCTCGAGTTTCCATCTTGTAAGGATTCTTCATAAGTTAATGGTTCACCACCATCTGTCAGAAAGATATAATTCAGTAGAAGTGTGAACCGTTGTGGAGGCTTTATAGTCCTTGACGACCTGCGAACAGCTGGTTCACTTGTCTCTGCACTATCTTGTGTAGAAGTGGTGGGTACTGAAGTGCTTGAACTGTCTTGTATGAACTCTTGAGTGGTAACATCAGGAAGCCCTTCTAATTGTATGAATTCAGATTTCTGTGGACTAGTATCTGAATCAGTTATCTCTAGTTCTGTACTTGATTTGTCTTTGTACAAAACTTTCTCGTTGAAGATCACGTTCCTGCTTATGATAATCTTCCTGTTCTGATAATCCCAAAAACGAAATCCAAATTCTTCATCTCCATAGCCAATAAAGAAACATTTCTTTGATTTGACATCCAGCTTGTTGCGAGCATCAGAGTCTACATGCACATAGGAAACACACCCAAAGACTTTTAGGTGAGAAAGCTGTACTTCTTTTCCTCTCCAGACTTCCTCGGGCAGTCTGAACTCCAAAGGTACCGATGGTCCACGATTGATCAAGTAAACTGCAGTATGAACTGCATCAGCCCAGAATGTTTGAGGTAACCCAGAATGTAACCTCATACTTCTAGCTCGTTCATTGATGGTCCTGTTCATTCGTTCAGCAATGCCATTCTGTTGTGGTATGCCTGGAACTGTCTTTTCCATTCTGATACCGTTGACAGCGCAATACTCCTTGAAACCTCCATCAATGTATTATCCTCCATTATCAGATCGTAAGCATTTCAACTTCAAACCTGATTCAATTTCAACCATAGCCTTCCATTTCTTGAATGTGTCAAACACATCAGATTTATTTTTCAGAAAGTAAACTCATACCTTCCTGCTGAAGTCATCAATAAAAGTCACATAGTACCGAGAACCTCCAAGAGATGCTACTGGAGCTAGTCCCCATAAATCTGTGTGCACCAGTTCTAGCTTTCTTGGTCTTAAGGTCCTGCCAACCTTTAAGAAACTGAGCTTCTTCTGTTTTCCGAGAACGCAGCTTTCACAAATGTCTAGATCAACATTTTGTAACTCTGGCAGCTTTCCCTTTGACTGAAGTATCTTCATCCCCTTTTGACTCATATGGCCGAGTCTACAATGCCATAGCTGTGCCTGATTTTCTGCTTCAGTAGAGGCAATTATATCTGTTGATCTTGTGGTCATATACAGGGTGCCAGTTTTCTTTCCACGAGCCAAAACCATTGCTCCTTTTGATACCTTCCACATTTCTCCAGAGAAAAGGATTGAATGGCCACTATCATTAAGTTGTCCGACCGAGATCAACTTCTTCTTTAGTTCAGGAACATGCCTTACATTTTGCAAGTTCCATATAGATCCATTCATTGTCTTGATTTGCACATCTCCTATACCCACAATATCCAATGGTTGTCCATCGGCCAGATAGACTACCCCATAATTTCCAGTAGTGTAATTTTGCATCATTTCATGGTGTGGAGTACAGTGAAATGAAGCTCCAGAATCAAAAACCCAATCATCAATAGGACTATGTACAGCAAGGATCAAAGCATCTTGTACCTCGTTTGTAGTGGCATTTACAGAATCAGCTTCAGGTTTCTTTGATTTTGTGCAACTCCTCATGAAATGACCAGGTTTGCCACAATTCCAACATTCAACCTGCTTCTTAGGTCCAAACTTGCTTTTGCTTTTGTACCTGGATTTTGATCTGCCTCTGGATAAGCCTCTGTCTTGTCTCCTTTCTCGAGTGTTGATGTTGAAAGCTGAACCTGAACTTGAGCTTTCACTCGAGTCTTTTCTTCGTACTTCTTCAGCTAAAATCAGGTCTCGGATATCATCATACTTTAATTTGGATTTTCCAGCTGAGTTGCTTACGACTGTTCTCATACCTTCCCAACTGCTTGGAAGTGAAGCTAGTAAAATAAGTGCTCGGATCTCATCATCAAACTCAATTTCAACGGATGACAATTGATTTGTGATGGTGTTGAAATTATTAAGATGCTGTGTAACAGAGATGCTTTCTGTCATCTTCAGGTTGAACAGCTTCTTCATCAAGTGCACTTTGTTATTTGCTGATGACTTCTCATACATCCCAGACAAGGCTTCTATCAATCTTGCTGTGGATTTCTCTTTTGTAACATTATGAGCAACTCTTCTTGACAATGATAGCCGGATAATGCCCAAGACTTGTCTATCAAGTATTTGCCAATCTTCTTCTGACATGTTTTCTGGCTTGCTCCCTAACAGAGGAAGATGAAGTTTCTTCCCATATAGATAATCTTCAATTTGCATTTTCCAATATCCAAAATCAGTTCCATCAAATTTTTCAATTCCTGCAGCCTTTATTTCATCAGCTATTTTTACTCTTTCTCGGATTTGAATCTCAAAAATCTGACCTTACAGATGTGTCCGGAATGGGCAAAAATGCTGGAAATGACACTTAAATCACCCAAATCGGACTTCGGATAGCTCTGATTTAAACAATCAAAAATTGGGATAACCGGACGCTGCAGATGAAGCCACGTGGCAGGAGGAATAGTCGCTGCGCCACACCGGATCAAAACCCAGTTATGCTGACGTGTCAGACACGTAGGCAATGTGGGGTCCACCTAATCTGACGTGGCAGATCCACGGAGATTTTCGGCTGACGTGGCGGATGACGTGGCGGGTTGACCGGTCAAACGACTGATGTGGCAGGGTGCGTGGCTGCTGACTGTGCCGGACGACTGACGTGGCAGTGTCAATTTGCAGGAAACGGAGAGGAAGACGCGTGACGCGTGTTGGGCGCGTCTGTGCGCGTGGGCAGTGATGATGACGGCGCGTGCAGACGCGTGCGGGCATGCAAGACGTCGGATTTTCGCCGGGTTTTCACCAGTGGATTCCTCTCGTCGTCCTCTTCACGATGGTATGTTCAAAAACACGTTTTGAGAACTTTGATTTTTGAGTTTGGATCAAACACCCTCTTTTTCAAGAACTTTCAAGAATAGGCTCTGATACCAGTTGTTAGGAGATCCAAACATTCAAACACACACAAATTTACGTGGTTCGGCAACTTGCCTACTCCACGGAGCTACTGATTTGTATTAATCAAGCTCAAAAGCAATACAAATAACAAAACAAGGAGGAGGAGAAAACTTCTCAACTCAACTCAACTCTCACCCTTAGCTCTCTCTCTGTGTATCTCTCTATCTCGTGCTATATCTCAGCTATCAATACACCCTCTATTTATAGCTGAGGAGGGAGACAATTGTTCAATAATGGTGGGCAAGTTAGGTACCCACCATTTGACTATATCCATGTCAACCATGGCTGCCACCAACCATGACTGCCATCAACTATAGCTGCCACCAACCATGATTGTCATCGTCCATTTGTATCCACACACATAACACGAACTCCTTTGGTTAGCTCATTGGACACAACACAGTTGTTTCATGATCCTTTCAGTTTTGCAGCTCAACTCAGGCCTTCAGTTTTTGTTGCCTGCAAGAAGGGAACTACGATGTTCAGTGAAGGTTTAAATACCAGAATGTGACGAAAAATTGTAATGATAAATAATAATTAGGATATCAATATTATCAAATTTAATCTGAAATATGAATAGAAATCATTATTTTATTCTTTATTAATTAATAATTAATAAATAATTTATAAATATCTAAACTTCATACCTGTAGATAACAAGATATAAATATCAAGAAATTTAGCCCGCGAGTATCCATCATCATCCCTGAAAATAACCGTTCAACATTGCAAATACATTACAAATGATGGCCATTCCAAATTTCTATAGCCATGGTACAAAAATTTATTAACAAGAAACAACCATGAACGAGCCCATAGGCAAATTTAACCGTAATAAACTATTATGTGCAGACATGTAAATTTAGATAAGCTCGAATGTTCTTGAATGTATTGCATGAATGACAGTAAAGCTTAAAGAGATTATTGAATGTTGACAGGCCAGCCAAAGTTGACTGCCACATGCTAAGGGACTTGGGTTGCTAGAACAGTAAAACGCACCCGACTCTATGGAGCGAATTGCCCAGTTAGTGTGGGGATCTCTTTTACGCAAAGTGAATCCTAAATCGGCATTCTCTACTTCTCTGCCAATATAATCACCATCCGTGGATGTTCTTTTCAAAATTGATCAAACCACCAGTTTACTTTGACGTGAGCAGCAATCACACCACACTCTTACTCTTGAAAGAACATGCTCAAATGAATTCAGCTGTCAAATTCTTCTTCAAAGCCTTTTTACCACAAAGCTGTCAGGTAGAGAATAAAAATCACTATGCAACCCTATGTTTCTGTTTTTCTGAAAGTTTATGCATTGCATAAAGTTAATGTGGCTCCTTGGCCTAGGTGATGGTACTGTTGACCTCAGCCTGTCAATGGAGGCTACCAACACCCCATATGATGTCACCAATAATCACCACAAGAGCATATACCCCCCTTAAAGTGATGGAATCGATTTGAATCCCTGACAACAATGTCCCGGCCTTCTAGAATTGATATTAACTTAATAACAGTGTGGCAATCTCCACAGACTCTCAGGTTCTTAACAATTTGGAGAGGAGTTCCAGGAGGAGTGCCAATTAATCCAAAAGCAATGGCAAGCCTCTCACTATGTTGAGAGAGAATAGCCTCCTTGTGTTCATCATCAACATCCTGAAACACATAGCTAGTATCAGGCTGATAACCAGCACCCTTCAATTGGCAACTCAGCTCTTCAAGTCTTGCATAAATTTGATTAGAAAGCGGGTGAGAAACATCACCAGCCAAAAATGTGTAGGTCTTGTTCTTCACCTCAATCCAGCTGTACCCTGCTACTTTTTTCACTTTCTTCTCCTCCATCAATTTCCTTACTTTGGCTCTTTCTTTCCAGTTTCCTACCGAAGCATACATATTTGTTAGCAGGACATATGAAGCTGGATTTTGTGGCTGCAGAGAAATGAGCTTGCCTGCTGCAAGTTTCCCCACCTCTAGATTACGGTGAATACAGGAAGCAGCCAAGAGAGTTCGCCACACATTAGCACTTGCTGGAAATGGCATCTCATTTATGATTTCCATGGCTTTTACAAGCATTCCAGCCCGGCCATATAGATCAACCATGCAAGAATAGTGCTCCATTCTAGGCTCAATATGGTGATCTTTAATCATTATATCGAAATATCTTTGACCTTCTTTTGCGAGTCCAGCATGCGTGCAGGCAGAAATGACTCCGATGAATGTTACACCATCCATCTCCAAGTTTTGCCTCTGCATCTCCTCAAATACTTCTAGAGCTTTCCTTCCATAGCCATGTTGTGCATATCCAGAGATAATAGAATTCCATGACACTAAATCCCTCTCCCTTTGCCTCTTGAAAACTTCAAATGCACTTTCAATGTCCCCTCTCTTTGAATACATGGTAAGAAGAGCACTACTAACACACACAGCATTATTGAATCTTGATTTAATTGACCAGGCATGGAGCTGTTTCCCTTGTTCTACTCCTGCAGTAGGAGCTGCACATGCGTTAATGATACCAGAGAATGTATACTCATTCGGTTTAATCCCCTCCTTTGCCATTTGTACAAATATCCTAACAGCACCCTCAGTGTCTCCTATTTGAGCATATCCACAAATCATTGCCGACCATGCCACGATGTCCTTCTCCTCTATTCTTTGGAAAACCTTTGAAGCTTCATCAATATTCCCTCGTTTGACATAAGCATCTAAAAGTGCAGTTCCAACAGAAGGTGACTTGACGTAATTTCTTTTGATGGCTTGCGCGTGCATCTCAAAAGGAGAAACACCAGGTTGAGCCGTAAGTATAGTAGAGTAGGTAAAATCATTTGGTTTAATACCTTCCCTACTCATTTGGCAAAACAGGTTAACAGCTTGTTCTGCCATGCCATTCTGCAAATACCCACTAATCATGGCTGTCCATGACACCACATTTCGAACTTCATCACTCATCACAGAAAATATCTTGAAAGCATTATCCATTTCCCCACACTTGCTGTAAGCAAGCATCAGTGTAGTCCTAATATTCTTATCATATTCAAACCCGCTCTTTAAAACCTGACAATGAAGCTGCCTGGAAAAACCCAATTCCTTAATATTACCACACAGCTTAATAACAGGGGCAAAAACCATCTTGGTGAGCTTTACACCAGCAAGTCTCATATGGGAAAACACATACAAAGTTTCTAAATGGAGCCCATTTGTTACCAGACCAGCAACCATGCTGTTCCAACTAACATCATTCCTATCTGTCATGCTATTAAAAACAGCTCTAGCATCTCCAATCATCCCTGACTTAAAGTACATATTAATCAAAGAATTGCTAGCAAACGTAGCAACCGCGAATCCTTTCTTTATCACCATTGTATGAACTTGAATTCCCGCCTCAACCATCCCTTCATCTGTCAAAGCGCCAATAACGGCCGAAAACGTAAATGGGTTTGGCTTAATACCCTCCACTAACATTCTAAGAAACAATTTCAATGTCTCCAAATTCAATCCATTTTGTGCATATCCTGTGAGCAATGAGGTCCACGAAACTACATTCCTCGCCCCCATTTCATCAAAAGCTCTCCTCCCATCTTTAACATTCTCATTCTTCAAATACATATCCAAAAGTGCAGTACCAACACTAACGTCATTCAAAAAACCAGACTTTAAACAATAATTATGCACTTGAATACCAAAGTTTCGATCAAACAAGAACGAACAAGCTTTTAAAACACAAGAAAGAGTTGATCCATCAATTAAAAAACCCGAACGATGAATTCCCACAAAGAGATCGACAACCCCTCTGTTTCTGTTCTCTCGAGAGCATTGAAAAAGCAAGTGATTGTAGTACACAAGGTTTTGTTGCGGACTTTTACAGAACACGGGGTGTGCTTCTGACAGATTTGGAGGTTTAGAGCCTGACAGGGGTTTCAAGGCAATATTATGGGTTTGTAGCAGAGGCTGGTGAGTGTGGAGTTGCAGATTGAAGCGGGATCTGAGAGTTTTTGAAGTCTGCTTTATCTGAGGTTTTGTAAGGGTCTTGAAAGTCATGTTTTCATGTCTTCAGAATGACACGGTGTGACATCTCTGGTTTTATGCTCGAGGAAAAATATTCTGCCAAGTTAGATCCTGGGAAACTACAAGGACACCCTCTACCTATCAGGTGTGATTCAATTAGGTCCCTATCTTACTAATTGATCAGTTTTAAATATATATGAACCCAAATTGAAAAAATAATAATTATGATCTCAAATAGAATTTTGACAGAAAAAATAAACTTAATATATTTGTTATCTCAATATAAAGGCATTAATTTACTTGTCATCTGTCAATAACAAACAAAAAAAGATGACATACACTAAAAAGCATAGAAATTATGAAATAAAAAGTTTACTACATTAAAATTGTTTAAAAGGAAGAGATTTTAATATTCATGATTTTTAAAAAAAATTTAAACTATTCTTTTTATTTAAAGATTTAAAAAACCTAAACATTACTCCTTTGATAATTAAAGTTCATAGGGTGATGTTAAGTTTTGGATGCTAGTTAGGGTTAAAATATAGATCTAGAAGCATATAGTTTTTTCATGAGAATTAAAATAAAAATAATATAAAAATACTTAACATGTGTGAAAAGATTTAATTTGTTTTGAGAATATAAATACAATTAAAAAACTAAAATATAAGGATGAAAATGAAATAATTATAAATATATTGAGGCTAAAATGTAGTTTACCCATTAGTTTTGGATGGGTTGTACGCAATTGAATGGTACACCAAGAAAAGGCACAGCAACAGTTTGCAAGAAAAAAGGTAACGCTGAACAAAACTTGCAATTTATTATGCCCCGTTCTTTCTTTCTGTCCTTTTCAAATCTAAACCCTATTTTTCTCTTTTTCCTCTTACAGTCTTTTTGTTTAGCTTTTTTTTTCAATTCTGTACTCTTTAACAATCGTCTCCCCCCCTCCCTATCTCTCTCTGTGCTTCGCGCACGCTCAAGCAATATTTTGTGCTTTTAAATTTTGACCGTTAGTAGAGAAAAGAAGTTCTTTTCTCGATCTTCTCTCTTTTTAATCTCCTAGGGTTTTATAGGGACTCGGAAATTTCAAGGAAGGTTTCTTGTTCTATCAAGTTCACGTCTTTTCTTGTTGAAACACCTACAATTAGCCTAACAAAGCCTTTTGTTTGTTTATAATGAAGTAGGTGTTCATTTGCAAACTGGGTTTTGTTTCTTTATTGTAATTGAGGGTTCTAGTGATGAAAAAGTCATGAACTTTGATGCCCTTTTGGCGGGTTTTGGAGAAACAAATTGAAAAGATTGCTTCTTGGGTTAGATAAACACTAATATAAGATGATTGCGGAGAAACCCAGTTGGGTTAGGCATGAAGGAATGCAAATTTTCTCCATTGATATTCAGCCTGGTGGCTATAGGTTTGCTACTGGTGGAGGTGACCACAAGGTATGTGTTTTCTCATCATTAATGCTCTGTTTTGTTTCCAGGATTAAAGAATAGGAATTTAAATCCTTCTGCTTTGTCATCATTTAGGGTTTCTTAGAAGTGAAATCTTTAGTTAATTGTGCACAATTGCACTAGTTTACTTAGCATGGACTCGTTTGGCTTTGTTAATGCAGTTTAAGGTAATGCCATTATTAAAATTGGCAATACAGTGCAATGCACCTTTCTTTTTCAAATTTCCATTATTTCTGTATGCTTTGGATTTCGTTTGGCTGAATGTGCGCTCTTTCTTCCCTTTTCCTATAGTTCTTGAATTTTAGGAATTTGTGTCTTTGCTGAATGCAGCTAAACCTGCCTCACAAGTTGCAGTGTGAAAAATCAAATATTTGATGAAAATTTGTTGGTTGTAGTTGCTGCTCTCATGGATCGAAGCTGCAGTATAATGGTGATTGTGGGTGAAGAGAAAGAAGTATTTGGTTTAGGCCCTGTTTCACATTGCGGTCCAACAAAGTTTTGATTTTTTTCTAGCTTCAAATTAATTTTTTTAGTATTTTTGGATCGATTTGATTATGCTGAGATTAAAAATGACTTTTAAAAAATAAAAAAAAACATTATTTTGATGCAATGCATTTCCAAGTGAAAATTATTTTGAAAAACAATCTCTACAACACTTCCAAACTGGCTTTTAGTATGAATTTATTTTCTAGCTAGCCTTTAAAGGAAATTCTCATGCTTCAATTTCTGTTTTCCTTTTGATTTTCTAAACTTGTTATGATTTTTTATTCGAAGATTCTCAAAGCAATAGAAAAAAAACTTGTTATGCCATTTCATTTCTGCTTTCAACTTTGTGTATGATTTCCATGGTTTACTCTGTTGAGTGACATTATGTTATTGAAACAACTGACTGCTTTTATATATACAATAAAGTACATGACGAGACAGTAGTATCAAGAAACCATCCTAAACCAATAGCTTAAGCTTTTAGGTGATGTCCTAGGATATGATTTATATTATTTTCTAACAATTAGTAGATACTAGATGCCTTGAATCAAGATATTTCATTAAGTTGTTGCATCTCGTTATAAAGCATGAGTGTGGTAAGTTGAGGAATAGGAAATTAGAGTTGTTATTTTTTTATTAACTTTAAGGTTTTAATCATTATAGCAATGTGTTTAGTGATTTAACTCATGGTAACTAATATTTATTGTTTTCGAGTCGCCTACTTACCATGATAAAAAGTTGTTATTCTTATGGATTTTGGTAATTTCTGGAGCTCTAAATGTGAGTTCGTTGAGTAGCTGTTATGAAGTGCAACCCATAATTTTTCACAGTAATATGTCAACATGGTAGTGGTAAAAGAGTGTTATTATTAGCAATATTCTGTGTATTTTTCATTGAACTCCATGCTCTTGCTTTCACAATTTAATTCATGGGTTTTGGTAAATTGTAATGCATTTTTATTGATTAATAAGAAATTGGTTTCTAACCTAAATACATCATCGAGGAGGCTTTTTTTTTTTTTGAAAAAGTGGCTGCTTAACATTGCTTCGCCTTCTTCGATGTGCCCGGATGTGGCACTGCACATGATTATGACCAAAGATTCCCATCTTAAGGGGATGTTCCTGTGAGTCAGTTCTTATAGTCATTTGTCACGTGTGTCACATTTTGTCAGGTAATTTCTATAAGTACTCAATGATGACATATATCTTTCCCACTTATTATATGCAGGTTCGGATATGGAACATGAATTCTGTTAGCAGGGACTTGGAAATTAATGAACCAACACAAAGGCTGCTTGCAACTCTCCGTGACCACTTTGGGTCTGTCAATTGTGTTCGGTGGGCTAAGCATGGTCGGTATGTTGCATCAGGGTCAGATGATCAAGTTATTTTAGTTCATGAATGGAAGCCTGGTTCAGGAACCACAGAGTTTGGCAGCGGAGAGCCTCCTGATGTTGAGAATTGGAAAGTTGCAATGACATTGAGAGGGCATACTGCAGATGTGGTAATGAAATTGCTTTTACTACTGGAAAGTTTGGGCACTACATGAAAGTGAAATTATTGACTTGTTATGTTTCTTAATTGAGTTTCATGCTGCCTTTTTTAGAAAAACAAATTGTCTAAACTCACACACTTACTATATGAAAGTGAATTCATTCACTCAGCATATCATTTACATCAGATAGAAACAAGTTCATTTCAATCATGAGGACAACAAGACTTCGGCTCCTGAACACAAAAATACACACATATACTCAGCACTACACAAATTGAAACCATTCAGTCATATGTTTTTGAAATCGAGTTTCTTGCTTTTTTCTTCAAAAAATAAAAATAAAAATAAAAGAAAAAGAAAAAAAGAAAAAACTGTCATTTTCCTTCACAAATATTGACAATTGAAAACACACACACACATTTGTGCATGCATAATTATCTGTAAATATATAGATATATTATATTTGACTAGTTTGGATGGCTCTCCCCCTTAAAGCATTAGTGTGCTTCCATGTGCTAGGATAAACAAATGAAAAAGAATAAATGGTGATTAAATTTATCAATTTTATGTTATTAAATTCTCTTCTTAATATTTGAGTGTAATTTCTCATGGTCTCACTGGGTGCCTTTTGAGTGTAATTTCTCATGGTCTCACTGGGTGCCTTTTAACCAGGAAGTTTTTTTTTCCATGCCTAAAGTAGGTGGATCTTAATTGGTCTCCAGATGACTCCATATTGGCTAGTGGGAGTTTGGACAACACCATCCATGTCTGGAATATGAGCAATGGCATTTGCACTGCTGTTCTCAGAGGTCACTCTAGCCTAGTTAAAGGAGTTACTTGGGATCCCATTGGCTCTTTCATAGCAAGTCAATCTGATGACAAGACGGTTATTATATGGCGGACAAGTGACTGGAGTCTGGCTCACAGAACAGATGGCCACTGGACTAAATCAGTAAGTTATTTTTCTAGTGGTGGATTTTCTTTATTCCATCTTTCCTATTTACTAACCCTAGTGTGTTATTTTCAGCTTGGATCTACGTTTTTCAGGCGCCTAGGATGGTCCCCCTGTGGTCATTTTATAACTACGACTCATGGTTTCCAGAAGCCAAGGCATTCTGCACCTGTTCTCGAGAGAGGGGAATGGGTTGCCACATTTGATTTCCTAGGACACAATGCCCCCATTATTGTGGTGAAGTTTAACCATTCAATGTTTAGAAGGAATTTTGCCAATGCCCAGGAAGTGAAAGCTGCACAAGTTGGGTGGGCTAATGGGGCCTCAAAGATTGGAGGGAAAGAATCACAGCCATACAATGTTATTGCAATTGGGAGTCAAGATCGCACTATAACTGTATGGACTACTGCAAGTCCGCGTCCTCTTTTTGTGGCCAAGCACTTCTTTACTCAAAGTGTTGTAGATTTATCCTGGTAAACATGATATTTCCAGAAAAGATATCATTGTATTGTTATAGATCTGTTTTCCCTATTGCAGTGATTCTAGCCTTGTGTTCTGTTTTTGTGGTTCTTCCTTTGTTTAATTGATCTTTCTTCTTTTCTAACAGGAGCCCTGATGGGTATTCACTTTTTGCATGTTCCTTGGATGGTTCGGTGGCTACTTTCCTTTTTGATGCTAAAGAGCTTGGACACAGGCTAAGCGATATTGAACTTGATGAGTTAAAAAGAAGTCGTTATGGTGATGTCAGAGGTCGACAGGCAAACCTAGCAGAGAGTGCTGCACAGTTATTGCTCGAAGCATCAGCCAAAGAAACAACAAACAAAAAAGTGGCATTGGATATTCAGCAAAGTCAGATACCTGTAAAACCTTCTGTTGACTTGGGGGTCATTGCAAAGACTTCTGAACCTCAAGTTGACAGTGGCAAGAGTAGCGGGGGAGCCACTGGTGATGGATTGAATAAAGTGCCAACTCCTGCCCAGATTTCTAGTCCAGTAAAACAAAGAGAATACAGACGTGCTGATGGTAGAAAGAGGATCATTCCAGAAGCTGTAGGAGTGCCTAATCAACCAGAAACAATGACTGGTGGGGCCCAGTCTCAATCTCTTGATTTCCCTCGTGTGTTATCTGATCACAGAAAGGTTGAAAATGGAATAGGTTCTGTTGATGGTGGCTTGCGAGAGAGTTCTATCAGGGGAACACTTGTCAGAAGCTCTGATTTAAAAGAGCGCTCTGTTGTCACTGCAAGGGCTACCGTTACTGAGAGCCTTGTTATTGAGAAGGTTCCAGGTTCTGCAGGAAGGGATGGAAGCATCAATGTGGAACCGTCTGGGCGTGTGAAGGCATCCAGTTCCTCCAGTTCTTGTAGCACCCTTCTCTCAATCAGGGTATTTGATAAGAAGATAGGAGAAAATGCGATACCAATATCCTTGGAAGCTTGTCCTAGAGAACATGCAGTAAATGACATTGTTGGGGTGGGCAATACATGTATGATGAAAGAAACAGAAATTGTTTGCACAAGAGGGGCTGAAACTCTCTGGTCTGATAGGATCTCAGGAAAAGCTACTGTTTTAGCTGGAAATGCAAATTTCTGGGCAGTTGGTTGTGAAGATGGATGCCTACAGGTAATTGAACCTCATCCTTTGCAAATGGCCCAAAGCTGTTTTTTCCTTCAGCTGTTTTAAGTTTTGAATTGTTCTGAACATTGCATTAAAACACAGATTTGTTCTCTTGTCCAGAGAATGAAAAGGATTTAAGTAGCATAAATTTTTAACTACAAGAAGAATGATTCTGTGGATTTCAGGTGATCATTGGAGCGTTTTAAGATTGCTGGTTGGTTTAAAACATATTTTTTATACTCAAGTATGTGTCAGGCATCTTCTTAATCAACTGTACTGCTAACCTGTTTGTTTAACAAACCCAGCATATATGGATTTTTCAAATTAACTGAGAAGGAAAAATAAGTTTTTTAATTAGATGATCAAATGGTTAGAACTCGTATGTGAGGGCAATGCAGCCACAATTAAAGAATTTAGTCCCTAAACTTGCGCATCTCAATAGTGGAAACTCTGTAGTCAGATTAGGGATATTGACCACACTGAGAGAATTGGATTGTGGTCTTGTGAATTCAGATTTGGGGGACCTGAATTCAAATTCACTATTCTGATGCAATATGTTGTGACAGTCTTGGGTGTGAAACACAACAGTTTGAGAGTTCTGATTGATCAGAATGTTCTTGCCTATTCACTAAAGATTATGGAAGTTCTGAATATCTACCTTCTAGTGGACATTATAAGCTGTAATTTTTATTTTCTTAATTTTTGTTTGCCATTAAGACTGGTAATCTGATCTCTTGCACATTCTTTTTATGAAAAATACACCAGTAATGAAACACTTGAGGTTGATGCTTCGACTCATATTTCATCAAAATCACAAGGGGTGTGGTGGATTCATGACATCCTAGTTGTAGATATAGTTCCTTTTTTGGTAGTTATGTTTCATATCATGTTAGGTTTCTCTAAGCTGATCAAAACTTATAGTAAATGTTCTGGTTGTGTTTGAGAAGGTTTACACAAAGTGTGGGAGACGTGCCATGCCAACCATGATGATGGGATCTGCAGCAACTTTTATTGATTGTGATGAGTGCTGGA
Source organism: Populus pruinosa (assembly GCA_026413675.1). Lineage (NCBI taxonomy): Eukaryota > Viridiplantae > Streptophyta > Magnoliopsida > Malpighiales > Salicaceae > Populus > Populus pruinosa. The sequence continues at coordinate 27,757,274 of CM048595.1, forward strand.
AGTTGTTGCTGGTCACAAGGAAGGGATCTTTGTATGTATGGGATTTGTTTAGTCGGTGTTGTCTCCTTCAGGATTCTTTGGCATCTCTAATTACCTCAGACCCAAACTCTGTAAAAGGTTAGATATTTTATAATAACATAATATTTGAGCACAATTCAGAGCAGATACTGCTCTTAAGCCTTTTTGGAGCATTTTACAGCCCGTGGGGTGTCAATTTTGTGAGCGCTTCTAATTGGATGCTTTATTGTGTTCTCCTTTCTCTTTCAGGGACAATCAAAGTTATATCTGTGAAGTTATCAAAATCTGGTTCTCCGCTTGTTGTTTTGGCCACACGTCATGCCTTCCTCTTTGACATGAGTCTTATGTGTTGGCTAAGAGTGGCAGATGACTGCTTCCCTGCATCAAATTTTGCTGGCTCCTGGAACTTGGGTTCGATTCAGAGTGGTGAGCTGGCTGCATTGCAGGTGGATGTCAGGAAGTTTTTGGCCAGAAAACCATGTGGGAGCAGGTGTTCATCCATATCTTCAACGTTTATTTTATTATCTGAATTTTTAATTGAATTAGATTTCGTTAAATATGTTAACTAGAAAGATTGCTCTAAAGCCTCTGTAACACTTTTTGCTAGCTTGCTGTTGAATTTATTTGACAAGGGAAAAAGGGTAAATCACAATTCCCTGGAGCGCTATAAAATCATAAGCCAACTTAAAAATTTGAATATTGATAGAAACCCAATTTATACCTAAAAGCACCTTATATTTTTTTTTTTTAAAATATATTACAGCTAGAATACTAAAAAAACCTCAAGCCAAAATTGACTTAAATTAAATAGTGAAATAAATACTTTTTATTTATCTACTAAAAATAATCATTTCAATTTTTTTTTATTTCCTTTCTCTAACTTTTGGAGGTTTTTTTAATCAGCTATCTTTATTTAAATAGTAATTATGAACATTTTGGGTGCAAAAGGGAGTTTGTGCAATACTTTCTTAAACATGGAGAGGGTTTTCTAACTTTTAAGTGGTCCATGATATCTGAGGATTATTGTAATTTACTAAGAAAAAACGATAAACAAAAGGAGAGAAAAATAAATGGCAGCTACTCGGGCTATCTTGACATTCCTAATTTCTTGAATTTCTGAGGATTTCATTTAATTTCCTTATTAGTTGCCAAATCTCCAACTCATCAGCACAACATTTCAATTGTTTAATGTTACTTCTGGAGTTCATATTTTATGGTTTATGCATCTAGCTTCTATTGCTTCACATGTGGTGGTTCTGTTTTCAGAGTGACGGATGGAGTGCAGACACGTGCTCATTTGGAGGCTCAGTTAGAATCCTCTTTAGCTTTAAAGTCCCCTAATGAATATCGCCAGTGCCTTCTATCTTACATTCGCTTCCTTGCAAGGTGTTCTTTTTGTAGTAGACTTATTATTTGTTTATTTTTCACTGATGTTTATGAATGACAGTTGCTACATATGGGGCCTTTCTGATGGTTGTATCTATCCATTCAATTCACATGAGTGTAACTTCGGTTGCAGAGAAGCAGATGAATCTCGTTTACGAGAAGTCTCTGAGAGTTTTCTTGGACCTCCTACTGGGATGGCTGAATCCACTTCTTCAGATGCAAAAACTGTGTCTTGGGATCCTTGTGTGCTTGTAAGGCTTTCTGTATTCCATTTTCAGTGCCCGATCCCATATTTTTTTCTCTGCATGTTGTTTTCTGTGATGGGTTTTTTACAGTATGTCTCTTACTGGTATGCTTTATGTAGGATTACATGCTGTGCATTGTACATTCAGATTCAGTTGCTTTTAAAATCACAACTCGTCTTCTGCTTTTATTTCTTATTTTGTTTTTCTTGGTATTGTTTTTCTAAGTGCTAGTCTGATCTCTGCAGGGAATGAGAAAGCATAAACTCTTAAGAGAAGATATTCTTCCGGCAATGGCATCAAATAGAAAAGTCCAACGTTTGCTAAATGAGTTCATGGACCTCCTATCTGAATATGAGAGTGCAGAAACTAACCTTGAGCAAAAAACTCCCATGCTACCAACTACATCTCAACAAGCAACGAGTCAAATGGATTGTGATCCACCTGTAACAGAGCAAATGGACACAACCCCACTAGCAATAGATCATACAAACTCTGCCCAGCCAGCAAAAGATCACGAGGACCCTACCCCCATTATAACTGATGAAGTTGACTGCACTCTACTGGCAAATGATCAAGTAGATACATGCCCGATGGTAACAGATCAAGTTATTCCGGATTCGCTTGACAGAGATGCTGGTTCTTGAATTGTGCTTCTAACCAATAGGATTAATGTTAAAAACACTAGCAGACTGACACATGGTGTTGCATAAGTGGATATAGGTACGTGTATAGCTCATAATTCATTTTGGCATCCACATATTGGTCAAAAGAAGACAAACTTCCATGGTATTAGAGAAGAAAAAACTCCCTCGTTTTATTGATTTGGCTGGTGCGTCTCTTAGCTCTTCTTTTATGCTGCACCTGAGTATGTATCAAAAAATCATATATTCAGTCAGTTTACTTTTTTTTTTTTTTTTTTGGGGGGGGGGGATACTTGTAGCTTTCTGAAATCAATTTTCTTGTTCCATGTACAAGTACAGGCATAATGTTGATTAGATCTTCATTTAGAAACTCCCGTCTCTCAGATTGCAGAGATAGGTTCTCTTGTTTTCAGCTTGTATAGCTGTTTTCTTTATTTTTGTTTGTATTTTCAGCTCTGTTTTACGTATTTGGCGAGCTAGCTCTAGATCCCACAGGTAGTACTTGTCCCCTCCCTTTGGTACTTGTTTCTTTTACGTTTAATTTCCATCATGAGATCTATGAGTTGACATTAATAGTGCGTGTGGAACATGACCCGGGGTTCGCTTTCATGGCCCCTGCCGCTGTTTTAGCTCCTGCATTTAGTCTACCATTGGCAGTGGAGGTGTAGTCAAGTAGGTACCCGAGGGAGGCATCATTCAAGCAGCTCACTCAAAATTTCCCTTCTTTACAGGCTGGATCTTAAATAGGTTGTGTGACGGGAGTTAATTCTTCTGCACGAAAACACCGTTAACCTAATCCCCATTATATTTTGAGCTTCGAAGGTCGCCGACTTTTAATTATATCGAATTAAACTTTTATAGCCGAAACATGTAAATGGCTGTGTTTGTGTATTTTATAGTTTTCAGAGTGATGGTATTTCGAATCAGTTTTTGAATATTAAGATTAAATTGTTTTCTTATGGTCTCTCTAGAAATTGGAACTCATTTTATCCATAAAGTAACCAGGTTAGGCGGCTAATGATTCACCTAGCTTCCTACCCGTGGACTTGCTAACTTACAGATTGATAAAAATAAATCAGACACGCCAACCTAACAATGCAATGACAAGAGTTCATGCAATGAAGTCAGCCATAAGTTTCTAATAATGAAAAAGAAACTGGACTGTTGAGTTTGCTTATACCATTTGTTAAAGATATCTTATACATGAAGAAGCTGACTCTGATAAGCTGGATCCTGTTCTTGCAGATGAGCTTAACCTGCCACAAATTTCAGATTTACACAAGTAAAATGGAACATAACTGGTGTGCCAACCTCCTCTCATGCATCTAAGATCTTGGTAGACATACACGCGAGAGTATTTTTGAATGTCCTACAGTCTTGCTGTCTACCATCCCACCGAAAACCTAAAGGGATTGTTCACCTAATTCTATCACTAATAAGGAAGAGTTAACATTAACAAAGCCACTGATCTTGGTGAATGGACATCCATGGCATATGTTGATGACACCAAGAATAATGGGCCCATACTTGTCGTGTTAACTAAATATCTTCACCTTAGCCAATAGCAACACAATGTTGCTTCCATTGTCCTGGTTGCGCCAATAACATAAGTTGATGGTCATGTGATGTAAGATTGTGGAAACATTCGTTTCTGCTCTGCCAATAAACACACAAGAGGGTGTAAACAACCTACTATGCCTTAGAAATTAACGATGAAAAATATCTAATAATTTTTTTTTTTATCAAATAGCTAATTTAACACAACTTTTTCATAAACTTGATCATGTCCATTTAGTATAACATATCTCTATTAGATATTACAGACATAAGTTTCACACCAATTTTGTTTTCCTTTCCGTCTAATTTTTCACATTCATTTGAAAGTAATTATTTATATATACACACTAAAAGGGGGGACTGTGATGAAATTAGTAGTCTTAGATACAAATTAAAAGAATATTGTGATGAAATTTAAAAAAAGGGGGAGTACTGTCTTCATGAATTCAATTTTCTCGTTTTCATTAGAAAATAAGAAGATAGACTGATGGACTGGCACACACAGATAATTTGTGTAAAAAATCTCAAATCCATCATAAACAATGATCAAAACACCAAATTCTTTGTTAAATTAGAAACTTATTTGTTTGGAACGTGGTTACTTTTTAAATAATCTTTTATGTTAAAATATATATTAATAATTTCTTTTTATTTTTTAAAAATTATTTTTGATATCAGCACATTAAAATAATTTAAAAATACTAAAAACATATTAATTTAAAATAAAAAAAATTAAATCTTTTTAAAAATACTTTTAAAATGCAGAAATAAACATGTCTTTATCTCAGTCTCCTTTGCTTTATTTATTTGCTTTTCGCATTCGTCTTTCTCCCATAAACTGTATTGGACGGGATTTATAATGATTTTGTGACAGATCAAGAAATTAAGAGCTGCCAAGGATAATATCCGTGACAAATCAAGAAATTAAGAACATATGAAGGAAGCTCTAATTTAATTTGATTATAGTTATTTTTCAGACATGAAGAAATTAAATGCCTAATAAGTCATTATTCTAGCTACGTACAAAATATCATTGCAGTGCAAGGAAAGCATTCATAAAAACAAACCATATACCAGGAGAAACGAAACATGTATTATTTGCCCTAGGCACGACGTATCCATTGCTTCTCTACAAAGGTAGGCCATGTAAAGTCGGACCCCAACATTAATTATTGAAGAAGGGAAGTTCAAACTAGTTACAAGAGATACAAGAAAAGACATGGGTTTTTTGATTTTTTTAATGAAAGACAAGAGATTTAAGAATTCGCTGTTATAGCTATTAAAACCATGATTTAACAAAGAGAAGAATACAAATGATCCATAACATGATTCTTCTTTTTATAAACATGTTCAAAATGAACGGAAGGACATTTATTTCTTTAATCCAAGTACTATAAGAATCTAACTCTCTAACTCCCTATTGATTTATAGTCAATATTCAAAAGCATAGCTTTTTAAATTGCTAAAACTTTAGATTCATTAGATTCCATAATACTTGTGGAGCAAAACAAAATACAAAGCAATTTTCCTGCATGATCTTTAAGAACACCACCGACTCTTAAAGGTTTGGTTTGTCATTGAAAACTAAGTCAACATTCCATTTTAGCATACTTATAAGACGACCCACCCAAGGATAAACACTTCTCGTGCTGTCGATTTAGCCCGTATAAAGAGATAATTTGATGAAGGAAGTAAATTTGATGCAGCATAGCAAAAGCTTCTATTGTTATATACTTCACCCAAATAACATGTTAACCCGTTGAAAAGTTGAATGATACAAATCATCATAATTTATTTATTTTCATTAAAAATCATATTATTGTATTCCAATCAAACCAAACTATACCAAAAAAGAATAAACATGAATTTTTTCCTTCATAAATCCCCATTTCATGCCATTACATAATAATAATAAAAAAATCATAACATATCTCTTAGGCAAGATCAACTGCTATCAGCATTAATATAGAGGCCTTCAAAGGATAAATTTTTTCAGCTTGGTAAAGTAGTGTAGTGGTTGCTGTTACAAATTTGACCAAAATTTTTTTCGGTTTTTGTACTTCATGGAAGGGTTTTGAAGGCGACCACACCTCGCACAAGAAACCAAAGATGTGAAAGGCGAAAGTGGGTCATAATTGTGTGAACGCTCGTTGCATTTTGGCACAACCTCATGTAAATTAATTAAGCAATCTACCAAAGAAAAAGACGGCAGCTACTTTCGTGCACTCTACCTCAGAATGTCCGCTCCCCTCCCCCTCCTTTATATAGGTGCTGGAATTTTGCAAACTCATTTGTGTTTATCTTCATTTCAACACACACTCACACAAACTTTCGTCTCTCTCTCTTGCAATGGAGTTTGGAAGTGTTGTTCAGTTTCTTGAGGACAAGACCATTTTGTTCACGGGTGCAACCGGGTTTCTAGCAAAGAGTAGATACCTTCCTCCTCCTCCTCTCTCTCTCTCTTTCTCTCTCTCTGAGTAATGGAATCGTGGATGGTTTTAACTTTTCTTTCAATAAATGCAGTTCTTTTGGAGAAGATATTAAGAGTGCAACCAAACGTGAAGAAGATTTACCTTCTTTTAAGAGCTGCTGACGCCAAATCTGCTTCGCAACGCTTGCAAAATGAGGTATGCAATAATTGCCGAGGGAATAAAAGGCAAAAGAAATAGTAAAAATGAGAGGAAAGGAAACTTAATTAGTAGACTATACGGAACTACTAGTACCATATATACCTTACATGTTTTATGTCCTCTTTCCTTGTCTTTCTTCCCTGAAATAACAAAGAAATGGATGGTGAAGATACGGACCCATATGGACTCATTTAGCTAGGCCAACACCACTATACTGGGCACCTATAACTTTTTCAAGTAATTTGTAATTACTTGAAGAAGTGGACAGTATGAGAAAGTAAACATCTGATGTCGTTCATTCATTAAGAACCTTGGAACTACAAGTTAATTTGCTGATAGCTATTTTTGTGTACGTTGTCATGAAATTGTTCCTAACTTGTTTTATTTCTTAGATTCTAGGAAAGGACTTGTTTACACTCCTAAAAGAAAAATGGGGTGCTGATCTAAATTCCTTCATCTCCAAAAAGATTGTACTGGTGCCTGGTGACATTTCTTACGATGATGACTTGGGAGTGAAAGACTCGAATTTGAGGGAGGAGATTTGGAGTCAATTGGATGTTGTTGTTAACTTAGCTGCAACAACCAATTTTGATGAAAGGTAGACAAGAACCGTTGGCTGATTTTATTTTATTTTATTTTCTGTGCTGTCCCTCTCCAAAATAAAATAAAAAAAACTGAAAAACAAAGTGGTTGATTTTCTGTTTTTTTTTTTTTTGGGATATTTAATATAGATACGATGTTGCACTTGGCATCAACACAATGGGAGCTATGCACGTCTTATGTTTTGCCAAGAAATGTGTTAAACTAAAGGTTCTTGTCCATGTATCAACTGGTTAGTATTTATATTTCATCATTTCGATACACTTAATTACCTCTAATAATTTGGCCATACTATATGATAGCTAATATAGAATTTATGCTAGTATAATTTTCTATTTTAATTGTTGCTAAGAAGTTAGAGGGTAAAATTATCAGCATGTTGTCAACCTTATGGAAGGCGGTATTTTTTTCAGCTTATGTTTCCGGGGAGAGGGCAGGGCTGATACCTGAGACTTCATACGGCTGGGGTGACACACTTAACGGTGTCTCGGGATTAGACATCAATGAAGAGAAGAAACTAGTTGATCAGAAATTGAATGAGCTCCAAGCTGAAGGAGCCACCGCTGAAGCAATTAAAGAGGCCATGAAAGACATGGGCATCGAAAGGTTAGTCATGAAAATTTTTTCAAACCCATAGTTATAATCACTCTATAGTATTATGTTCATAAGCATAGCCCTCCATATATTATTTTGATTTCTGGCATTTCAATTTCCAGATTTGCCATTAGAATGAAAGTAACCCTTATATTATTAAATATTATCGTAGAAATAATAGAAAGATTTATAATTTCTTGAAAATAAACTAGTGAAATTAGCAAAAGTTAATTTCTCCTTAAAAAAACACCAAACACCGCATAAACAAATCTATTTGAACTGTTCACTAGTTTAAATTCAACTAAAAAATTTAAGTTTAGTCTTCAACATAGAAATAATTAGTTTATAAGATATTTATGTACAGCAACAAATATACCAAGTACATCATCAAGTGTTCAAGGGATCCCAAAGGAAGGACCCTGCTGAAATGACAAGAACATTAATGTTATTTTTATTCACAACATCCTAGTATACTTAAAATGATCTGTGTTTCGTGCATGGCATGAGTAAAGTGGATCTTCATAACATTTAAGGAATCTGACTAAACCCTGGAACTGCCTCGGCCTCTCGAACTTCACCTTCAACTTTAAACAAATTGACATGCTTCCAGCCACCTAGCTAGAACCGAAGTGTAAGCCACTGGTTTTTTTCATTTTTTTTTTTTAAATCAAATGGGAACAACGCAACAGTTCCAGCTGGGGAGGCTAATTGAAAGTATATATTAATTCATATGGGGATTAGTAAAAGCTGATATATCCCCCAGCTTCATTTTCCAACTGAATTGGGGTGGGTATCAGTTGCATCTGTTTATATTTATTTAAATTACTTCATTTAAAAAAGAAAGAATGAAATATACCCAAGCACTAGAAATCAACTAAACAGTTGCAACTTATACCCACCAATATTCAATTGGAAAATGAAGCCGCACACACACAAACTAAATTAATGGCGTGCCACGGAAAGAGATGGAAGTGAAATTGACAGACAACGTACGTCCATGTATTTCTTGACATAAATGTGAGGAACTAATTAGCTTGTCCTCCCAAAATTTGCATGTGCACTGAATTAGATCATAATTTGACAAAATTAATTAATTAATGGCACTTAGGGCAAAGGTGTATGGATGGCCAAACACTTATGTATTTACAAAGGCAATGGGAGAGATGCTTGTGGGAGACCTGAAGGAAAATTTGTCTGTAGTCATCATACGCCCCACCATTGTCACCAGTACTTTGAAAGAACCTTTCCCTGGTTGGATTGAAGGTATCAGGTATATGTCTAGTATTATGCTGCTGCATTTAAAATTCTTGTTTATGGATAAAATTAATCTTCCTAAAAGCAATTGGGTAATTTGTTGAATTTGTTTATTTTGTAGAACTATTGATAGCCTGGCTGTTGGTTATGGGAAAGGAAGGCTAACATGCTTTCTTGGGGATATTACAGGAATAGTTGATGTGGTGAGTTAAGCCAATTTTCAGTCTTAAATTGTTGGTTCGTCGTTGATTTGTTGACATGATTGAATAAATAGTCATTTGGTGAGAAGGAAAAGAAAAGAAAAGGAACTGTTGAGACATGATTGATTCTGTGCAGATACCAGCAGACATGGTGGTGAATGCCATAGTTGTAGCCATGATAGCTCATGCTAATCGACCGTTCGACGATGCAATTTATCAAGTGGGGTCCTCTGTCAGAAATCCCGTGAGATACACTAATCTTCAGGATTTTGCCTTTGATTACTTCACCAAGAAACCTTGGATTGGCAAGGATGGAAAGCCTGTCAAGGTTGGTAGGGTTAAAATGTTAAACAGCATGGCTAACTTCCACAGATACATGGCAATTCGTTACTTGCTATTGCTAAAGGTCTGTTCAAGATCTCAAAACACTACCTACCTACAATTAATCTCTTGATTTATTATGTTAATTATATATATATGTTCTTTGTATAGGGATTGGAATTAGCAAATATCGCATTTTGCCATTATTTCGAGAACATGTACACCGATCTCAATAAAAAGATCAAATTCGTGATGAAATTAGTGGAACTTTACAGGCCATACTTGTTCTTCAGGGGAGTGTACGTACACAATTTATCTTGTTTTTAATCTACAAAAATAACCTTTTCATATCCATATAACTCTTATGACATACGATCTTCACATTTCAAATGCAGCTTTGATGACATGAACACAGAGAAGTTGCGAATGGCAGCAGGAGAGAACAACATAGAGACCGATATGTTCTACTTTGATCCCAAGGCAATTGACTGGGAAGACTACTTAACTAATATCCACATTCCAGGGGTGGTAAAGTACGTGTTCAGATGATGATTGCCGGCAGCTAGCTAGATTATTTGTTCCATGAATTAATTTGTTCGTGGAATTTCAAATATCACTGTGTTTTGAAGCAATATTATTATTATTATTACCAATATTATCAAGGCAGGATTATGTTTAGCTGCTGGCTCACGTGGTTTAAGAACTTTCTTCAAGTGTATTATTCAATGCAATGCCACCTAATTTATTGAATCCTCACAAAGAGTGTAGGATATATTGGCAGGAGAAATTTGTGCAAGGTACCTAGCTCGTGTACAAGAATTAATAAATATTATGATCTATTTATTATTATTATTATTTTTATTGTTATTAAAAGAAGCTGACTCAAACCAGACTTGTAAACCCGTTGCTCCTCTTGCAACACACTTTGCCATAAAATCAGCACAAGCATTAGCTTCCCTACATGTATGGGAAATTCGGACCACCCAGTTCCTTGACAGCAGCTCCTTGATATCAACAAGAAGAATGACTCTATACTTGTGATACTTAGCATGGCCTGCAGACAGCAACGTGATAACATATTTGGAGTCAGAATTATAAGGAATCTATCTATAACCCCAACTCCACGCTAGTTGTAGCCCATGTTTCAAAGCTAAAAATCCCGGAAGAAGGCCACATCCAATTCCTCCAAATCCAGTAAAACCCTTGGGCCGGTCTTTGCCATGAAACGAGAATATTCAAATTAGCAGCTTTCATAAGAGACTTCCCCCCTGTCATCTCACAATCATCTGCCAACCTGTATATTCTCCTCATCAACTAATCATCACCTGTGTAATCCCCACCAATAACTACCATGTTTCGTTGTCACCGTATCCACCACAGCTGGCGCAGCTAGGAATAAATGAGCTCTATCTGCAGAAGCAAAAGGACGTAATCCACCCTTTTATATTAGTACAATTAAAGCCTGAAGCATTTCCAAACCCGACCCGGTCTATCCCATACCAATTTAGCCATCGAACAATCCCTCAAGCAATGAACTATAGACACGAGTAAGCCAGTTGTGTTTTGTATTCAACCGAAACAGAACTTTTCCAAACAAGACAATCCTCTAATGTTGTACGTACTGCTAGGAATTGGGTTGGCTATAATCCGAAACTTCAAATCATCAGGAATACTTGTTGCGAGACTTCCAAAGTTCCACGAGTCTCCCTGTAAAGTCATTAGGGGACATAATTAATGGGATTTGAGTGGAAGATGAGTTGTAATTGGTGGAGGATGAGTGGAGGATGAGTTAGTATAATTAATGGAGTATGAGTGGAGGATGAGTTGTTAGGCATATATTCCTCCTAAATTTATGACCATTATACCTTCACTCTTGCCTATAAATAGGCAATGCATTCAAGCCTATATGCACACCAAAAATAGAGAGAAGAAGAAGAGAGTGAAGAGAGAGTAATCCCACAAAATTGTGAGATATTTGTGATAGAGTAAGTGAGGTGTTTTCTCCTAATAATAGAGAGATTCTTAGTTGTTCTCTTATTATTAGAGAGAGGTTGTAATTCTCACATTACTTAGTAAAATTCTTCTATACTTGTCTGTGGACGTAGCCCAATTGGGTGAACCACGTAAATTCTTGTGTGTTCCATTTCTCATTTTATCCTGTCTCTTATCTTTTATCTTGTCGGGTTTGCATGCCAGCATCCTAACAGTGGTATCAGAGCCTTTTGGTTGGTGTTGTTAATACACAAAGTTATTCGTGCTTACGGGTACTATTCACCGATACAGCATTATTCATCTATACGGTACTGTTCACGAAGGTTACTGTTGGCGTATATAGAAAGTCAGTGCGGTGATTAAATACAATCTAGGAAGTTCTGTCTAAGGAGATTGGGTTTTAAGCGGGACCGTTTGTGACCCCTCCAATCTTTCCTAGGAACTTACTTAGTGAAGTATTATTCACACGATACTATTTCTATATACGTTACAGACCTGTGAAACAGTGATAGCTGAATAGATCTCGGTGAATACAATGGCAGCAAAGTACGAGATTGAGAGATTTAATGGGAGCAATTTCTCATTGTGGAAAATGAGAATCAAGGCAATCTTAAGGAAAGACAATTGCTTGGCAGCAATTGGGGATCGACCCGCGGAGATCACTGATGATGTAAAATGGAATGAGATGGATGGCAATGCTATTGCTAACATACATTTAGCATTAGTCGATGAAGTATTATCAAGTGTTGCGGAGAAGAAAACAGCTAAGGAGATATGGGAGACTCTATCAAAGTTATACGAGTCCAAGTCTTTGCACAATAAGATTTTCTTAAAGAGAAGACTTTATACCCTTCGAATGGTAGAAACCACGTTGGTGACTGACCACATCAACACAATAAGAACTCTATTTTCACAACTCCCTACGTTGGGTCATCAAATAGAGGAAAATGAACGTGCAGAACTTCTACTTCAAAGTCTTCCTGATTCGTATGATCAGCTTATTATCAACTTGACCAATAATATCCTCTCAAACTATTTAGTTTTTGATGATGTTGCAACCGCTATCTTGGAAGAAGAAAATAGGCACAAAAACAAAGGAGACAGAAACAGTTCAAACCTAGCAGAGACGTTGTTGGTGTCAAGAGGAAGATCAACGGAGCGTGGCTCAAGTGGGAGTCAAAGGCAAGGGAGGTCCAAATCAAGAAGTAAGAAGACTGTGAAATGCTACAACTGTGGCAAAAAGAGGCACTTCAAAAAAGGATTGTTGGTTTAAAAAGGGTATAGAGAATACTGCAGAGTCATCAAAATCTCAAGGGTGTGTTGCAAGCACCTCAGAAGATGGAGATGTTTTATATAGTGAAGCAGTGACAATCTCTACAGATAGAGAAGAGCTCACTAGAGTATGGCTAATGGATTCAGGAGCAACATGGCATATGACTCCTAATCGAGATTGGTTCCATACATATAAACCCATCTCTGGAGGCAAAGTGTTCATAGGTGATAATCATGCTTTAGAGATTGTCGGCATTGGCACCATCAAATTGAAGATGTATGATGACTTAATTCGTACTATTTCAGAAGTGCGACATGTGAAAGACTTAAAGAAGAATCTTTTATCTATAGGACAATTTGATAGTCTTGGCTGTAAGATCCGAATAGAAAATGGAATCATGAAAATCATCAAAGGAGCGCTGGTGGTTTTAAAGGCAAGAAAGACAGTTGCAAATGTATTTGCATTAATGGGAGAAACACATCATGAGGCAGAAGCGTCAATCGCATCAGCCAGTCCTGTAGAAGAGAAGACGATGATGTGGCATAAAAAACTAGGTCACATGTCAGAAAAAGGTTTAAAGGTTCTCTCTGATCAAAAGTTACTCCCTGGGCTTACAAAGGTTACTTTACCTTTTTGTGAGCACTGTGTTACAAGTAAACAACACAGGTTGAAGTTTGGCACATCAACAACTAAGAGCAAATGCATCTTAGACCTGATTCACTCTGATGTATGGCAAGCACCGGTTGTATCCTTGGGAGGAGCAAGATACTTTGTATCATTTATAGATGGCTTCTCCAGGAGATGTTGGGTGTATCCAATTAGAAGGAAGGCAGATGTGCTTACAGTCTTTAAAACTTTCAAAGCGCGAGTGGAACTTGAATCTGAAAAGAAGATCAAGTGTTTGAGGACTGACAATGGAGGAGATTATACCAGTGATGAATTTGATAACTTCTGTCAACATGAAGGTATCAAAAGGCAGTTCACAACAGCATACACTCCACAACAAAATAGAGTGGCAGAACGAATGAACAGAACTCTGTTAGAAAGAACAAGAACAATGTTGAAAGCTACAGGTCTAGGAAAGTCATTTTGAGCAGAAGCAGTCAATACCGTCTGTTGTGTGATAAATCGATCTCCATCAACCGCAATTGAGCTAAAGACACCGATGGAGATGTGGACTGGAAAACCAGCTGATTATTCTCAATTACATATATTTGGAAGTCCTGTGTACGTGATGTACAATACACAAGAAGTTAGCAAGCTGGATTCAAAATCCAGAAAATGTGTATTCTTAGGATATGCTGATGGAGTGAAGGGGTATCGCTTATGGGATCCCACTACCCACAAGGTAGTTATCAGCAGAGATGTCATATTTGCAGAAGATCAAATGCAAAAGGAAGAACATAATAGCATTCTAAAGGAGACCACAGCTGTCCATGTGAAAAATACTCAGAATCATGCTTCTTCTGAAGCTGTACTAGAGCATGAAGAGCAAGAACAAATAGAGTCTGAAACTCCTGAAGTTCGGTAGTCGACTCGTGAAAGAAGACCACCGGCTTGGCACTCAGAATATGTTACTGAAAGTAACATTGCATACTATCTTTTAACAGAGGATGGAGAGCCATCGACTTTCCATGAGGCTATCAAAAGCACAGATGTGTCTATGTGGATGACAGCAATGCAAGAGGAGATTGAAGCTCTGCACAAGAATAATACTTGGAATCTTGTTCCACTACCACAAGGAAGCAAGGCCACTGGCAACAAATGGGTTTACAAGATAAAACGTGATGGCAATGATCAAGTGGAGCGGTATCGTACGAGATTGGTGGTGAAAGGATATGCTCAGAAAGAAGGAATAGACTTCAATGAGATATTTTCTCCGGTGGTACGACATACGACAATCAGAGTAGTCTTGGCAATGTGTCCTATATTTGATCTTCACTTGGAGCAGTTTGATGTGAAAACTGCATTTCTTCATGGAGAACTTGAAGAAGAAATTTATATGCTTCAACCAAAGGGTTTTGCTGAAACAGGCAAGGAGAACTTGGTTTGTAGGTTGAACAAATCTCTATACGGTCTCAAACAGGCGCCGAGGTGTTAGTATAAGAGATTTGATTCCTTCATAATTAGCCTTGGGTATAACAGACTCAGTTCAGACCATTGTACGTATTACAAGAGGTTTGAAGAAGATTTCATCATTTTGTTGTTGTACGTGGATAACATGTTGGTGATAGGCCCCAACAAAGATCGAGTCCAAGAATTGAAGGCACAGTTGGCTAGGGAGTTTGATATGAAGGACCTGGGACCAACAAACAAGATTCTAGGGATGCAAATTTACCGAGACAGAAGTAAGAGGAAGATTTGGCTTTCTCAGAAGAATTATTTAAAGAAGATCTTGCGACGCTTCAACATGCAAGATTGTAAGCCAATTTCCACCCCACTTCCTATTAACTTCAAATTATCCTCAAGTATGTCTCCTAACAATGAAGCAGAGAGGATGGAGATGTCTCGAGTACCGTATGCATCAGCAGTGGGAAGTTTAATGTTTGTCATGATATGTACAAGACCAGACATTGCACAAGCAGTGGGAGCAGTTAGTCGATACATGGCAAATCCTGGTAGAGAGCATTGGAATACTATTAAGAGGATCTTGAGATACATCAAGGATACCTCAGATGTTGCATTATGTTATGGAGGATCAGAATTTACGATCAAAGGTTATGTTGACTCAGATTTTGCTGGTGACCTTGAGAAAAGAAAATCCACTATAGACTATGTGTTCATAATTGCAGGAGGAGCTGTGAGCTGGGTTTCTAAACTTCAGACTGTTGTAGCTTTGTCCACAACAAAAGCTGAGTACATGGCAGCTACACAAGCTTGTAAAGAAGCAATATGGATGAAGAAACTTATGGAGGAGCTCGGGCACAAACAAGAGAATATTCTTTTGTATTGTGATAGTCAAAGTGCCTTACATATTGCAAGGAATCCAACATTTCATTCAAGAACAAAACACATAGATGTTCAGTATCACTTTGTTCGTGAAGTGGTGGAAGATGGAAGTGTGGATTTTCAGAAGATTCACACAAAGGAAAACTCAGCAGATGCTTTGACCAAACCGGTCAACACTGATAAGTATATATGGTGCAGATCCTCTTATGGCCTAACAGAAACGTAAACAACATGAAGATGACAAGTATAGAAAGGATAGACGAAGAATCACAGATAATTAAGCGTGAAGACTTGATTACATCATCAAAGTCTTCAAGTGGGAGAATGTAAAGTCATTAGGTGACATAATTAATGGGATTTGAGTGGGAGATGAGTTGTAATTGGTGGAGGATGAGTGGAGGATGAGTTGGTATAATTAATGGAGTATGAGTGGAGGATGAGTTGTTAGGCATATATTCCTCCTAAATTTATGACCATTATACCCTCACTCTTGCCTATAAATAGGCAATGCATTCAAGCCTATATGCACACCAAAAATAGAGAGAAGAAGAAGAGAGTGAAGAGAGAGTAATCCCACAAAATTGTGAGGTATTTGTGATAGAGTAAGTGAGGTGTTTTCTCCTAATAATAGAGAGATTCTTAGTTGTTCTCTTATTATTAGAGAGAGGTTGTAATTCCCACATTACTTAGTAAAATCTTTCTATACTTGTCTGTGGACGTAGCCCAATTGGGTGAACCACGTAAATTCTTGTATGTTCCATTTCTCATTTTATCCTATCTCTTATTTTTTATCTTGTCGGGTTTGCATGCTAGTATCCTAACACTCCCTACCAAAAATCTTTTCACATGTACCTCAGTATCCATGATATTCACTGTTGGAGTCAATGAAGCTAACTCCACTTTGCCAATCCTATACAGGAATCCATTCTTCAATTACCTGAGGGCTTTGTAGATTGAAGTCCAAGTATAGGACCCCGAAGAATGCCGATGCTGATGAAATAAATCCTGCTTCCGTAAATATTTATGAGTCAAGATCATTACAACGTTTACGAGGGATGTTCAAAATATTCCAAATCAATTTCCCCAACAAAGACACATTAGAAAGTCAAGCCTCCTCCACACCTAAACCCCAATACTTCATAGCTAGGGCATGTAACTATCTCCCACTTGACCAGGTGTAACCCATTACCTGACTCCCTATTATCCCATGTAAAGTTACGCACAACCCTATCAATAACCTTGCTAGTTGCTTGAGGAAGTCAATAGTTCTGCATAGGATTGATGGGAATAGTAGACATAACGGATCTTGCTAGGGTTAGCTTCCCTGCTTTGTTCAAGATTCTATTCTTCCAGTCCACTAACCTCCTGCTAATCTTATCAAAAATAAAATTGAAATCAGCTCTTTTCACCTGGCCCTGTATAAATGAAAACCCCAAGCACGTACCAAGCCCACATGCAATTCTAATGGAAGAAAATTGAGTAAACATTGCCCTTTTCCTTCTTGAAACATTCTTTGAGAACATAAATCGCGATTTATCATAGCTAACTTTAAGACCATAGGCACTTCAAAAGTCAGATAACACAGTATTCATGAGTCTAACTAGCGAATTTTGAGATTTGCAGAAGAGGAGAACGTCATCTGCAAAGAAAAGTTGTGATATATACCAGGGCCTCCTTTGGACACATGCACTAGCTTCTATATTAGCAAGCACGGAAATTTGAGAAGAAGAGAAAAGAAATAACCTGGGGATGGCTACTTTTAAAGGAATATCTCCAATCCAATTATCCAGCCAAAAAGGATGTTAACCTGTCATTGCCCCAAAGAATGTCATTATTAACAAGTGCTCGATCAAACCTCTTCGCCATGTAAGTTTTTGCCCCTTGGATATGGTTTATTATTTTCTTTTAATTTAAATTTTTCAAAAAGAAATGGATGGCTAAGATCTTAACGAACAATATTTAATTCAATAAAAACACAACTTTAAATCAGTACTGATCAAATTTCATTACACTTTTGACTTATAATATAAAATCACAAAAAAAAAAATCAATTAAAATCAATCCCAAACAATCAAACAAACAAAAAATCCAAGATTCTTTAATTGACAGTTTCAATCATGAAATCTTCGGTGTGAACATACCCCCAAAATCTTTTATGCCCGACAAATCAATTCCTTTCTTGTGACCTATCAAAGTTATGGATCAACTGCTTGATAAAATTGTTGTAAACTAACATTTGTAGTTAGAAGGACACTTTCATTCATTCTAATTTCCATGGCTCACACACGTCTCTCTACCACCATTCAGGTTACAGAAAATTCCGCTCAAAACGCAAATCACCGGTAAATTAGAGGCTAAGAGCTCCTTTTGGGTCCCTCGCTTATGCATTTTCAACACAACATTAGTAAAAGAATTTCTTTCTTTTCTTGTAGGTCATTGGATTTCATGTTTCTTTTTCCAAACTATACTGTATATTTGCCTAATCAGACACCCCATGTTGATAAGTAACCTAATTGACGATTTTATGTAGTTATTCACAAGGGCAAAACTTGAATATTGTCAGGTTACATGCATAAAATATTATGATCTGCATCACTTTCAAAATGGCTTTACATTGACAGAAATTAACCAATACTTTCTTCCATTTGATCCGATCCATTAAACGAGAAGGAAACGAATGTCATGTATTGTAACATAATTTGATGAAAAAATTACTTGAAATTGGTTTAAATTAACCCATTCTTTCGTTCAATTCGATCCATTAAACAAGAAGAAGATGAAAATCATATATTATAACGTAATTTGATGGGAGAATTAGATTTCGTAATTAAATCTTACTTTCGTCTAAAAGACTTAAGTTTTAAAATGGTAATTATCTTCAAACTTGTGTGTGTGTGTGTGTGTGTGTGTGTGTGTGTGTGTATTCTATGAAATGAGAAGGGAGATATCAGACCGCCCTTGTTCCTATCCGACGAGGCCATGACTATGTTGAAGTGTCTCATACTCTCAGGACGTCATGTGTAAAGATGGTTATTTAATTTGAATGGATAAATACAGACTCAACCGATTCAATTCTAATGATGGGGTATTTGTTGGATTCAATAGATAATGAATAAGATATTACATGAGTATATATATTTTATTTTTTATTAATTAATAAATAATAAATATTAATTGCATACACAATTAATATATAAACTTTATAAATATCTATTTTTTTATCTTATAAATAATAAATAAAATATAAATATAAAAAATTTGACCCGCGTCGGCCATTATCATCACTTGACCTAAAAATCAAGTTTGCACATTATGGGCAGGAAAAAGAAAATGCTAATTCCATTAAAGAAACAAATGAATCAATTAATTCCACGTACTGTATGTCAAGCCATCACATATATAATCCAATAAATATTAGTGGTTACCAGAATCCCACAAACCGGTCAGTAGTAAGCTTCGATTTGCTCATATCTCCTGGCTCAGGGAAATGATGGGGATGCATTGAATCATATCATTATACAGGCCACTATACACAAATAATTTTGTGTAGATTATTATTTGTTTCTTGAGTTTTTTAATAGATAACTAATTAATCCCTTTAACTTTAAAAATCCTATGTTGCCCCTAGATTGTTTTTAATAGACGAAATTGAAAGGGAATTTAGAAATTTAAAATATAATTAATAATTAACTTTAATTGAGAGACTGAATTATGTTTTTTTTTTTAAAAAAGACTAAGTTAGAGTTTACTAAATAATTAATCTCACATTTTAATTTATCATTAAATTAAAAGGATATAACCACATCTTTACAAAAGTTTAGGACTATGAATGAGTACTCAAACTTAAAATTTATCAAGTCTTGGGGCTTTCCAGTTATAATTTATTGGATTATATGCATGCAAAAGATTCAGATGATTTATCACAACAACATTCAATTTATTTTGTTATTCATAGAGTTGGCTCACAGTTTGGCAAATACGAGACATACACGTTATATAGAATCTTAAACATATTACCTCATCATTCCTTGTCCAGTGTGCCTATTAGATTTGGTCGGTAAGCTGTCCTAGCAAGATCTCAATGGTGGTCAATACTGTAGTTGTCTACCGTCCGGGCACGGAAATTATTATAAATGCTCACCGCATGTAGAGAGTTATCTTCATCGCTTGATCTTTATCCTTTATCTTTTAACAAACAAACTAGTGCATGAAATAATAATCTTCTGTGATTGTTTCTTAACATCAAATCTTCTCTAATGGAATTGGGGAGTGTATTGCAGTTTCTTGAGAACAAGACCATTTTGGTCACTGGTGCCACTGGGTATCTAGCAAAGAGTAAGAATCTTCCCTTTTCCTTTTCCTTTGTAGAGATTTTATGCTAAATAGTTAACAATTTCGCTTAATGGTTGCAGTTTTTGTGGAGAAAATATTGAGGGTTCAACCGAATGTGAAGAAGTTTTATCTCCTTTTAAGAGCTGTAGATGCCAAGTCTGCTAGAGAACGTCTCCATGATGAGGTACTAAACACGATGCCTAAAATGACAATCAAATATCAGTAGTTGCCCAAAAGAAAAGAAAAGAAAAATACCATCGAGAATTATGATTGAATTTTTAATGATTTTTCGGGTCTGATTTTACTTGCGAGGATGGATAGGTCATAGGGAAGGAATTGTTTAAAGTTATAAGGGAGAAACATGGTGCAAGTCTACATTCCTTTATATCAGAAAAGGTAACACCTGTCCCTGGTGACATCTCTTATGAAGAGTTGGGAGTGAAGGACTGTTCTTTGAAGGATGAAATGTGGAGAGAAATTGATGTTGTGCTTAATTTTGCTGCCACTACCAACTTTGATGAGAGGTAATTAAACAAAATTATAGGAGCACTAAATCTCCTCTTTCGTTAAATAATGTCAATACACACTAATTCTTTCTTTGTTTTTGCATGTGTGCTCGAACCTATTCATGCGATACACAAAAGATACGATGTTGCACTTGGCATTAATACACTGGGAGCTTTGCATGTCTTAAACTTCGCAAAGAAATGTGTTAACGTGAAGATGCTTGTCCATGTATCCACCGGTGAGTACACTCTTTTGTTTTTTTTAGAGGAGCAAAATGCTTTGACGTTTCATAGCGAAGTTCTCCCGATAAGTATGAAAATTTCGAAACTTCAAGTTCCACCTTGATATATCCTTCATTCTAAGCCAATTCCGAACCAATCATAGTCCCCCACGATCCTCTGTCTTCAATACTGATTAAATCCTTATATTGCAAGCGAAACCATCTAGCCAAACACATGCACGAAGCATCCCTGATGAGATAATTTAATTAGGCAGAATTCCTTTTATTTGATTTCCAAGTATTAACAAACACCAGCCCTTGCAATGTTTTTTTTTTTTTTTGAGGGGTCGATGAAAATTAATATTATGTTGATCTGTTTACTGTACTTTAATGTGCATTAACTAACTCTTACCATCAACACAATGTTGAGCCTTTCAGCTTATGTGTGCGGCGAAGATGCTGGACTGATAATGGAGCAACCATACCATATGGGTATGGCCAAAAGGGGTGACGATAAAGTAGATATCAACTTTGAAAAGAAAACGGTGCAAGAGAAATTAAATCAACTCGTATCAGAAGATGTTCCAGAGAAAGAAATCACTTCAGCTATGAAGGATCTGGGCATTGAGCGGTATTTGTTTTTTCTTTTTTTCTTTTCTGTTTATTTGAGGAGTTATGCATGGTTAGGATACACGGCACTAGATTCCAATTATTTGTTAGGTCGATTTAATTTTATTTTAAAATAATATTATTTTGGTTTGTTAAAAAAACTCAAAAAATATTGGTTTTAAAAAAAATTAAAGCAATATTATTTAAATTTTTTGAAGTTAACCAAAACAAGTCCCATCAAAATTTAATTAAAATTTTAAAATAGTTTTTTTTTTAAATAATCTGAAACCAAACTCTATAGATTGATTGGTCATTAAATCAACTTGCTAGGAATAGCTGAATTTAATAATTATAGGTTATGATATCTAAATACTTAGTAAGCATATAAAAAACAAATTATAATAAATAGAATGAAATTGAGATTAAAATAAATTGCAAAATTTTTTTGTGCCTGTGAGTCTTTCTTTTGTGATATATATATATATTCCTCTTAATATGATATTGTAGGGCAAGGCGTTTTGGATGGCCAAACACTTACGTATTTACAAAGGCAATGGGAGAAATGCTCGTGGTGAATTTCAATGATGATTTGCCCGTACTCATTATTCGACCCACCATGGTAGCTAGTACTTACAAAGAACCATTCCCGGGTTGGATTGAAGGTGTAAGGTAAATTTATCTATTGTTTACTAAGTTATTACACAGAAAACACTCATTAACATGTGTGTCTACGTCTTGTTTTGTTTTATTTCTTAAATCTCATATTTAAAATTAATCTTCATCGTTTCACAGAACTATTGATAGCATAATTGTGGGCTACGGTAAAGGCAAAGTTTCGTGCTTTATTTCTGGCCCGCAAGCAACTCTTGACGTGGTAATACGATCTCTCTTTTTCTCCTATGATTCAAGCATAGACCAGAAATGTAAATATCCAAATTACAAAGAAAAACACACACTACATGTGTTATCAGAACCAATATAAATCATTTGGTCAGACCGACTAGTGAATCAAAGCTTGAATAGAAAAAGGGTTGGGATCTATATATATTGTATTGAAAAAACCAAAAAATAAAACACTTGATTTGGCTAGCTGAACATAAAAACTTGTATGTTGACAAGGCACCACAATCGAACCGACGAAACCAAATGTTGGACCAGTGAAATTCTGAAGCAGAGGCCTTATTGGTCCAACCTGAGAACACATATACATGCATGTAAATATTCAAAAAAATCAATTGGGGCCTCCAGGTAGCATGATAAAAGTTAAAAAAACTAACATTTTCTGAATATATTGCAGATACCAGCTGACATGGTTGTCAATGCAATTACTGTGGCCATGGTAGCTCGTGCCAAACAACATCCAGAGAACGTTTATCATTTAGGTTCTTCGTTGAGAAATCCAGTGAAATTCTCAAATCTTCATGATTTTAGTTTTCGTTATTTCAGTGAAAACCCATGGATTAATAAGGAAGGAGAGGTTGTGAAAATTGGCAGAGGAACTGTTTTTAGCAGCATGTCTAAGTTCTACACATACATGACCATTCGTTATCTACTGCCATTGAAGGTGTTAGCTTGATTTTATTAGAAAGTCTTATTATGTTTGTCTGCTTTCTTATCGTTTTTTAATTCTATTTTAACTAATATTTTTTTTTTCCTTAACTCACAGGCATTGCAATTGTTCAACACACTGCTATTTAAAAGATATGAAGACGTATATACTGTTCTTGATCGGAAAGTAAAGCTAGTGATGCGTTTGGTAGACCTTTATAAACCCTATGTGTTCTTCGAGGGCATGTATGTATAATTTATTTTTATTACTATTATATTTAATTGATCAATTAATATTGTTTTGACAGTGACAAATTGTTATTTTATGTAGATTTGATGACATGAATGCGGAGAAGTTGCGACTATCATCAAGAGAGACTTGTCCTGAAGCAAACGTTTTTTACTTTGATCCTATTAGCATTGATTGGGAAGACTACATGATGAATGTTCATATTCCTGGTCTTGTTAAATACGTGATGAAATAATTATTTCAACAATTATATCCTTTTTTTATTTTATTTTGAGAATTTATATCTAAATATTTCTAATATCGATCATCTTATGTTAATTTCGATTGCCCATGTAATAGATTTATGATTGACAGTGAGTTAAATAAAAGAAAAACTTATTTTATTTTATTAATTTGTGTTGAAATATGTGGACTCACCCAGGTTAAATTAATATCGATTTGGTTTGGTGGTTAAAGACTTCTGTTCTTTTTACTTTCTATATTTAAATCTTATGACTGTTCATGAGAAAATTTATTAATTTATTTAAATTTTATGACTGCTCATGAGAATTTTATTTTATTTTTTTACTATCTACAGAAAAATAACACTTTCATATTACAATCAACAATAATTCTTCACACCTGATTCCATCTTTTTGATGTGTTCTCCAATAATTGAAGACGATGAATATTAATTTCTACTAAGTGGAGAATCGAATGAGTGAAGACAACAGATTATATTATATTGAAGATGGACTCTACAGTAGAGTAGGGCATGAATCAAGTGATGAAAACTATTGTAAATGAAAATTATTTCAAGAACTTAAGAAAATAATGGTGTTTACTACATGAGTAAATGAATGAAATACAGGGAAGTTGATCCAATAATGTAGTTTATGTTATACTTAATGTGTATGTAGATATATTTGTTATTTCTGATTATAATAATATCTTAGAATTAAAATATAATATTTTTTATATAACATAACTAGATAATTTTAAATATAAGTATTATTTATATAATCGTTATGTGAATTTTTTTAAAGATATATATAATCTCTCTATTTTAATTTATCTTATGAATTAATTCAGTATCATGTCATCTTTAAGTTTCTAAATATTAGTTTTAGTTATTTTTTATAATTTTATTTATGAGAGCAACTATTTTCTATCATAAATAGAGAAACATAATATATATATTAATTGATCATAACAGTTATAATTAATATTCAATTTTAATAGAATATTAATAAAAAAAATAAAAATAAAATTTTAATATAATAAAAATCTTATAATTATAAAAACTTTATAATTTTTTTTTAAAATATGTCTCATATGTTTTTTCTTTGCTATATTCATTAATTAAAGAATTACTTAAAGATTAAATTCATTAAACGTATATAAATAAATATTAAAAATAAAAAAAAACTTTTATTAATTATAAATATATTTTACATAAATAAAATCAATACATGTATAAATAATCAATAACCAATTAGCTACAAGATAGATCACTATCAAAATTATCATAGAATAAATACTATAATAATGGTTAAAACAATGCTGTACTATGGTTTCTTGGTAAGAATTATAAAGCAGAAGAAATTATTCCTAATTTGAAGAACCGTAATTCATAACCTTAAATAAGTGAACATCAGTATCATGTCGGATGTTATCATCCTATTTTTGCCCCTCGAGAAAAAGGAAATTATAGACTGGAAAAGAAAAAAGAAAAAAGAAAGCAAGCCCAAACGGAAGTATTGGATTAAAATGAAAAACAAATAAAAAAATCATGTGCTAAAATGAGGGGAAAAAATGTAAATTTGATTATAACTTTCCCTGTATAGAAACGAGCTGGTATATGCAGTGTGTGCTCTTTTTCCCCAAAGGGTACATTATAACAATTATTACAGCTTAAAAGCCAAAATTTAACTTGTAATGGCGCTGGTCTCAAGGAATACGCTCTAGGAAGGAGATGGGGACCTCTCTTTCCTTTTTCCCGTCAGAGCTGTGATTTTATCATCAGATTCTTGAAAAGAATCTCGGATATGGAGTTTATGTTTGCGACTTTCAAGACTTTCTGGTCTGCCAAAGGTCGTTAATTTACTATTGCAGCAACAATCATTACTGTCTTTCGACTCTTCCATGCACGAAGCTTCTTTAAGAGAATCACAAGATCTTGGCCTAGAAACGCACAGCCAGCTTTGGGGAAAATCACTGCCATCACCTGCTACAGGGAAATGCCACGACCCATTTTCTGATTCCTGAAACCAAAAGACTGGCATCTCAACAACACTAAAAGTGTAATTATAAAAAGAAAGGAAAGAATAAGAGGAGAAAAAAATAGACCTATAACTAAACAACTTGAAGACTGCCGTTCTGCATCAGTACTGGCCTTATTAGAATCAATACCTGGATAACTATCGAAAACAGAGGCGGCATTTGGAGTTCCAAGTTCCCTTTGACAAAAGTATATCGAACCTGCATGCAGGAATTAAAAAAAAGTTAGAATCGTCAATGATAATTCACCAAACACTACTAAATCCATAAAGGAGTGCTTTCCTGATGTAGAAAAAACAATCCAAAACAAGGAAATAACTTAGAAACAACTAGGGACAATGGAACCTCTTTTGGTTGCCGAACGTGGAATAAACCAAAGCAACCATGGCATACCCTTATTTTAAGAAGGGTGAAGCACTCCATAGACCCAAATGGTGCTGGAAAGATACTTCATCTAAAGTTAGGTGTTGAAAAGAAACCATAACCTCTAGTTACTCATCCATGGATAGGAATATATCTAAGCATATAATCCATCAATAAAGGTAAGATGAACCTAGATGGTTATTATACCCGAAACAGCGGGCATTGCTTTCTTCACGAGCATATGACAGCACAAGTTAACATCATATAGGCATCAATATTTACATACTTGAGAAGAGAAATATAACGATTATTTATCAAAAATGGTTGCACCTGAAATTCCTATGGTGCATCAAGTCAGTCAGTCTCATTTTCAACAAAATACTTTCACATAAGTCTCAACACCTATACATAAATATGGAAGAAAACAACTCCATTTTAATTCACAGAACACTAGCCAAAATGACTCAAAAAAGACATTTACATTGATGAATGTTGATGAATGTTACAATGCTTAGTATTAAAATCACAGTTAAAGTCAGATTTAGAAAATAATAATTAGGGAAAACTATGTGCGTGATACAAAAGGGATATTTAAGTCTAAGAAGATGTCTCCAATAAAATGTGCCACTACAATAATATATTTGGTTAAAAAGAGAGACTTATAATGGTCAAGCAGAATAGCAGATGCCTTGCATTTTCTTTAGAAATGATTGCTTCACCATATTTACTTAGAAGAAACGGTTATTAATAACATCGTCCAGGAAATTAGAATGACACCAGTTAGAGAGGATTAGTTATTGGTGCCCACGCTGCGATATTGATTTGTATTATTTTTCTAACAAAATATTACAGCATAGCAAACACGTTTTAGTCCAACCAACTAAATAAGTTGGTTTTATTTAAATCATATTGAAAAAATAAAAAGAAACAATGATAAACATAGATATATAAAAAAAAATCATAAGAATAATAATTAAATTGAAAACACCAATAAATAATCAAATAAATTTGAACATATCAAATTTTTCAATGCGGTTTTTTACATAAAAAATAGTAAATGTAAATCAAAAAATTTATGCATGCATCTAATTAAATAAACCACTAACCATTATGTAAATAAATAAATAAAAATAATCAACAATAAATAAAAATACAGTTGAAAAAAATAAGAGAAATCATAAGAATAATAATCAAATTAAAAACACTAATACATGATCACATAAACTTGAACATGTTGAATTTTTCAACATGGTTTTTTACATAAAAAATCATAAATATAAATAAAAAAACTCATGTATGTATCCAATTAAATAAACCACTAATGATTCTGTAAATAAATGAAAAAAAAAAAGTAATCGATGATAAATAAAAACATAGATGGAAAAATAAAGATACTAATATAGATAAAGATATTAAATATCATATCATGAATCATTTACCTGGTTATATTTAATAAATTTGTTTATGAAAATCAATTTGTAATACAAATTGACACACATGAAATTTATTGAACAAAAAAAAAGTTAAAAAAAAAAACACTATGCAAGGTTGCATGTATTAAAAATATTATAAAAATTATTTAATCTATATAAAATATATATTAGATGAATCATACTAACCTCAGGAAAAAGTAAACACATCTCGTATAATTTAAAAAATAATCATTATTCAAGGAAGGCTAAAAAATAAAAAATAAAAAATCAAAGAAAAAGGGGTATTAATTAAAATTTAAATTTTTTTTGAAAACTCACAAAGCCATCAAAATATATATATATATATATATATATATATAAAGAAGAAGAAGAAGAAATGATGTCAGGTGTTGTTAGGGTTCATATGTCAAACCTAACACCAGGTCCAATCAAGAAGAGACATGCGCACAGGCCTTTGATATTTTTTTAAGTTCAATGGGCAACTAACCTAATTTATTTGAGAAAAAGATAATGTGTCATTTGAAAATCCCATCATCTAGCCACTAATATGGCTAGAAAAAAACAAGGTTATTTATTTTTTTATCCAAAAACTCATTTTCAACTAATTTTTTACCCAAAAAACCTAGAAAACACCCCAGGAATCTTGTTAAACTAATCCACAGCCTCAAAAAACACACAAAAAAAAGGTCCAAAACCAAAAATCTTTTAAAGCTTAGTTGTTTTCAAGGTAAAAGAATATTTAATCGTAACCCCCTCATCATATAAAAACCATTTGAGAAAAAAATCGACTGTTTTGGTAAGACCTAAGTCTTCCTCAACACCAATTTTCTCTCCTAAGTCGAAAATCCAACAAACCCTTCTTTTTCCCTACCAAAAAAAGAACTAAAAAAAAATAAAAATGAAGTTTGGTATCAAAAATGCATATTTTAAAAATTATAGGGATTGGTTAACTAATAACTTAAAAATATAAGGGACACAAATGAACTTTTTAAATCAATTCCAGACCGCCATCTATTTTATCTTAATTTTTCACTTTAATCCTGTCTTTCAATTCAACCCTTATCCCCTGAAAAAATACAAATGGATTCTAATTTTAGCTCAAAAGAAGTTAATTGTGCAAAAGAAAAGTTCAAGGATCAAAGTTAAGATTTTAAAAAAATATACTATTGTAATCCTTGATAATATGTGAGATGATGAACAGTGAAATAACCATGCTTTTAGAGTTATGCTTAATTATGACATAGCACATACTTGATGTCTTTCTTTCCACTTGACAAAGAAGTCGCTTCCTAGTAGTTCGAAAATGTGATCTCGCATTTCATCATTTGTTACTAGCAAGCATCTAAGTTTGACAGCAGCATATAGCCAATACCTGAAATACGGAAGAACTTATTAATAGAATACATATACAAATAAAAAAAAAAAAAAAAAGCTTTTCAGGACAAACGAATTGACACATCCAATCAAGCCAACATTTTGGAAAAACCATACTTGAAAACTTTCAAGCTCTAAGTGAATTAGAACAATAATAGTCTAAAGTCCAAAAAAGTTAGGTGAAAAGGAGATTTTTACAACAAATAATCCTTCAACTATAGAAATAGCCGCACATACATACAAGCATCAGTTCTAGAAGCTTATACCAATCATCATTGGAACCATGAGGCGTGGTGTAAAGAACATCTTTTTCTATCCACTCTTGAATCAGCTCCCTAGTGGAAGGATTCTGCAGCAGTGCTCGGAGACGCTTATTGTGCAAAATAATAAGTGGCCGTTTTTTCCCGCTCTGATTGTACAGGTCTTTTATAACAGCATCAAGCTGCTCTATTTCAATTTGTGAGAAAATATAGCAAATGGGTTATACAAAATAGCAATTACTAAAGAAGCATACCTAATGGAAGAGATAGGTAAAGTATCAGTTCAAATGTACATCTACAACCTGAGAAATGCTAAATCCGCCTTCTGCAAAATTCTGCTGATTAAGTCCAATATTTGCTCCATCCATTATTGCCTCATAGTTGGCATGTTTTTCTAGCCAATTCTATTGTATAATATACAGAACGTTAGGAGAGAGAATTATGAATAAAGAGATTTGAATGATAAGAGCAGCAATTATTTTCTTAAAAGGAACTGCTAATTAAATTCTGTATCACTCCCAAATCATCATGAAATTGAGTTTTCTATGAAAACACACTAGCATTTTCAAGTTTTTTAACCAAGTTGAGCTAGAAGAGATCGCCTATCTAAATATACAAAAATCACAATATTTAAACTGAATTTGATCCTTCCATCCATTTAATGTACTTAAAGAACGCTGCCAGTTAGTAAGGCAAAGCATGTTAAAGGGCAATAGCATTCCAAAACAATGGCTCAGTTACTATGCCAACATAATAAGGAATAACTATATGCACATGTAAAGAAAATGCTTAGCAACTATCGTCAATCACATGTATATGCAGAGAATGTACCGTATAAAACATTGATAATGTCACAATCACTCGATGAAAAAACACCAACTCACTCACAGTGATAACACCAATTCACCCAATCGCTATCTCCCACTCTCTTTTTTTATTCAAAGTCCTGGATCATTATAAATCTTCAAATTTAGCGTAGACCACAAACAATACCAACAAAATACGCGTGGAGTGAACATTAAAACTAATGCACAATCCACTCTTATATGAACAAAAACCACATAGAACCAAGTAGAAAAATAAAAACATCCACCACTCACCTGAAACTCGCTAAAATTAGCCTTAACTTCCCTTTCCATAGCCAATCCAGCAACAGACTCAGCAAACCTCTCCGTTTCATCATCATCAATATCAACAGAAACCAACTGCTCCCCACAACAACAACATTTTCCACCAGCATTCACACTTCCTCTCCCCACCACCCACTTCTCCTTCCCAATCCATCCAAGCCCATGCCACCCTCCCCCATTTCTTGAAACCGCCTCCCTCACTAATCCCACATCCAATTCCACCCCATTACCCTCAAAAACCTCAAACCAACGTTCAATAACCTTTGCAGTCTCTTCTCTCACGCACCTCACCATCTTCCTCAATTTCTGCAAATACCCATAAACCCTCTCCTCTCTTCTAGTCTCCACACTAACTTTCAACAATGCCGCAATCTCCCCCTCTTCTAAACCCACCCCCATTCTCCCCATATGCTCCTCCACTTCATAAGCCTTGTCACCCTCCAAGTTCTCACAATAACAAAACAATGCAGGATCATAAGTCCTCAACCTTGGCAATTCATTATAAACCCCAATATTTTTAACCAAATCAAAAGCATAATCACCATCCCCTTTAGCAGCAGCTAGTCTAGCAACAGCTGTGATCGAGGCCTCATTGGGTTTGATCCCATTAGACACCATATGATCAAAAACTCGAAACCCATATTGCAAGGACAATTCTTTAGTTGATGGGTCATTGAGTGAGATTGAACAGAGGTAAAGGAGAGTGTTGAAGTTGTGCTGATTGAGACGAGTGTTTTGGGATATTGCAGTGTCATAGAGGGATAAAGCAGAGTGTAAGTCTTTGGATTTTGAATAGAAGTTGAGGTTGTAGCTGAATTGGGATTCTGGGGTTTGGTTGCTTCTGGGTTTCTTTTTGTTATCTGGGGAAGCCATTGCCATGGATGGAAGCGAGGACAGTATTCAAAAACCCTAGACGTTGAAAATAGAAAAACCATGTAGACTGTGGATATTTAAAATATTTTTTATTTTAAAATATATTAAAATAATATTATTTATTTTAAAAAAAATTAATACCAGTATATTAAAATAATATAAAAGCATCTAAAATATATTAATTTATAATATAAAGTTTTCAAATTTTTGTATAAATACTTTTAAAATACAATATTAAACACCTAGAAATAAAAGGTTTTAAAGAAATAAAAGCTTTTGGGCTTTGATGGCGTAGAAACGTAGGCTCGGTTTTAGTGCTCTATTTTGTGCTCAATGGGCTTGGGCCCAAGAAAAACCAACTGTCCCAAACAACAGCCCACTGATGGGCACTTGACAAAACCGATAATGATCGGGTAATGCTTTTAGGAATGGAAATGGTTTGGTTTTTTTTATATTCTCATTTGATTTATTATTCATTGTGTAAAAAAATTATATATTTTCATGTATTTATTATCCACTTATTATTTATTCTTCAACAGAAAAAGACAACACACACACAGATATATATATATATATATATATATATATATATTAAAAGATAAGATTATAAATGTTATAAATATGTATCATGTTAGATTTCAAAAGGTGTGAGTATATTTACCTATGTATCTATATAATACAAATATATATTTTGTTTTAGATTTTGAGTTTGGATAGTATTTATATCATATTTATTTTCAATTGGATAAAGTAACTATATATATATATAAAAAAAACTTATCCATTTATGCTAGTATTTATTGGATTTTGATTAGATTGTCATCTTTAATTCAATTTTTTTTATAAAAATCTGAACTCAATTATATTATATTATATTATATTATATTATACTTATCGAATAATTGATTTTTAAATATATCAATGAGAAATCCTAAATTCCATAGAGAAAAAAATAAAGTCATCTATCCCAGTACTATCCTAGTCGATGCAAAACATATTAATAAGTTTATTTTGAATAAATGTATTGATATTGCAACTAGTAGCTCAACGTCAACAACACTATTGAGACGTCATGCATTAGAAGAATCACCTAAACAATAAAACAGTGGATTGGTTGAGCATCAACATGACATCACAAGAATTGAGTCATCGAGCACCCAAGGCACCGGCTCAGCGGTGAAATGGCGCTTTGCGCCTTCTGCTGTCACGAGTTCGAGCCTTGGAGTTGCATGTCTGTCAGCCTCGCGCTGCCTTACCTGCCTGCTGGGTTTGCAGGATGTTCAGTGGGCCGTGGGGATTAGTCGTGGTGCGCGTAAGCTGGCCCGGACACCCCACGTAAATCAAAAAAAAAAAAAAAAAAAAAAAGAATTGAGTCATCGATACAAATAATGCAAAGAACAATATGAATTGTTAGCCAAACGAATACTTGAGTGTGGGTTTGAATTTTAAGCTTGAATGTTCCTAGCAAGCTCAGAAATGGTGCCTCGCTGCCTCTCACAATGGAGACAGCTGGGTCTTTCACTCTTTTATATTCTAATAATTGCTATCTTGATCATTAAGTTTACACGTCCGTTTCTTGATTTGTATACTGTTTTTCCACAGCAACAAGTCTGATGTGATGAAAATTGCCCACCTCATTAGCTTTCTTCACAGCCACCTTGTAGAATTTGGCTCTTAATTTTCTGCACACCCATTTGGAAAGAAATGCATGGATCAGGCATATAATATTGTTCCAAATTCACCGCCGCATTATGTTGAGAGTTCATTAATTATCATGATCCCGAAGACTTCTATGGGTGTTTGAAATTGAGTTTTAATTTGTTTTTTTTATCAAAGTCTGAAAAATAAGTTTTTTAGTTATTTTTATAATGTTTTTGGATTTTTTAATGTACTAATATCAAAAATAAATTTTAAAAAATATTATTTTAATATATTTTTAAATAAAAATACTTTATATTTTAAATATCCAACATGTTGAATGTTTTTTATTTTTGCTGGTTTCTCTTGATGTAATTGCTCGTAGAGCACGTTTATCATCCCTTCGAGATTACAATATGTTACCATGGAGAAAATAAGCATTAATCTTTCTTTATGGAAACAATCATAAATGAGAAACTTAAACCTATGTTTTAAATAAATGGTTTGAATTTCTATCATGATGTCATTAAGCCAATTCTATTAATTATATATTTAAATCAAGACTATCTTAATCCAAAGATTCCATAAAACCCATCCATATTTGGTTGAAACCATGAATGATATATAGAAAAACTCCATTAAACCCAATTATTGTCGACTGATCAAACTGCTCCCATTAGTTAGTGCGCGGCAAAATGCACAGAGTCGTAACGTGCCCCGACTCATAAAGATCCCAAGCTCTCATAGCATGGGCCACATGGCTACGGCAACATACTCATATACATCTAGAAAGAGATTTGAAAGAGAATATGAAGTGGCCCATCAGCTAATCTATCCACTCAGCATTCAGTGTCTTTCCTTGAAGTTGAAAGCCACACTCGAAATTCTGACCATGTATATCTCAACGTGAATAACCTGTCGAAATACAAATATCGAATGAAGTTCGAAAAGCATTATTGCTTCTTGTTGCTAAAGCAAATAAGAAGAGACCTTTCATGGCCTCAGAAGGACATTTTCTTTTTCAATCGGAAAATCACTCAAATGGGCAGCTCGAACTAGTTTCAGAGTTTTAGAAAATTACAGTATTAATGTCGCATTAGTTCATGATTATGTGTTCTCTCATCATATTTTCAATAATAAATAAATAAGTCAGTGTTCTATGTATTAAAAAAAAAAAGTGAATTTGAGCCAGTGAGCTAATAATAATGGGTGGTGCCTTATAATACCTTTTTTATTTAATTTTTCCATGCGACATTCATCTGTTATCTTACCAACGAAATTTCCATAATATTTTTTTAATATAAAATAAAATAAAATACATAGCATGATATTTGTTTTACATCTGGTTATTTTTTATTTTTATTTTTTTAATTTTAGAATATTTTTCTTTGTATGATGCTATGAGTTGATTTGGGTTAGGTCAACGAAATCCCAAAAAAAAACATTAAAAATGGATGGATGGCCTCCAACCCTAATATGAGATGCAATGAAACAAATGAGTTTAAAAGCTAAATTCATTATTCACTATCCTCTCGTCCAAATGTCCCTGATTCAAGATAAAGTGATGATTAATTGAGCTTTTAGACCGGATCTAATTCCAGATCATTTTAAAAAAACTTATGTTGAATTTTGACAAACAATTAGAGAGATCTAGTAGATATAATATTATAGGTTCAAAATATAGAAGCACTTTCTTTTAAATATAATATTTTAAAGTAATGAGTTTTTTATTCAGTATAATTAGCTTCTTATTAAAAAATTTCTAAAGTTATACTAATAATTTTTTTAATCTAATTTTTATATTTTTAAATTTCATTGCAATGTGGAGTGACAAAATATACGGTATTGTTGTTGACTAGAGCTTGTGCAAGTTCAAAGCAATGGCACGACTGGATATTCGTATAATCTGATGCCTTGTGACCGAATTTTTGGCACCTTTGCATAGAGTCAAAAGCTAAGCGATATTGGCACATTGCCTCTATATATATATATATATATATATATATATATAATACAAACTAAATTTTATTTAATAGTTTAGATTACTGAATTAAAATTTTGATTATTAAGTAGTTATAAATTTAATTATTTTAATTTTAATTTATTTAATAAAAAATAAAAAAAAATTATCTAAAAAATTAAGTTACTGAATTAAAATAATATTTTTAATAAAAAAAAAAGTACAATCTTAGACTTAGAAAACAATTCATGATAACATAACAGGTAAAAGTAACCCCCCGTACTGTCCTGCCCGCATGCTGACACTTGTGAGAGAAACGATGATCATAAGCAAATATGAAAAGAAAAAAGGCTTATATTTGTGGAAATGGTGAGTCGTCTTGAAAAAGCACGAGGCAACACAGTTGACATTTTCCTTTTATCGAGTACAAAAGGTGAGCAGCTAAAAACTAGAGAGGTCCTTGATATGATCAAGAAATGTCGAGTTCTTGATTAATTAGATCTATTTGTTTGTAGTAAATTTGTTTTTTTTTAAATAAATTTTGAGAAAAGTGAATTCCAAGAAAATAAATTTTTAAAAAAATAAATTCTTTAAAAGTAAAGTATTTTTCAATGTTTGGCAGTGTTATGAAAATTGAACTGGAAAACACTTTCCAGTGTTTGGTTATGTTATAGAAAATAAACTGGAAAATAATTTATTAATATTTTATTTTTCTCAAGTTTATTAAAATAACAAGGAATAAATCTTACAAATTAAAAAGTTGAATAATAATAAAATTGAAAAAAAATAATTTCGTAAATTATCTCAAATAAAATAAATAATAATAAAAATAATAAAGATCAAATCTTTAAAAAAAAAGATGAAGAAATTAAAATAATAATAATTAACATTTCATAAAGTATTTCAAATAAAATAAATAACAATCAAAAGAATGAGGACCAAATTTGATAGAAAAATTTTTGAATAAAAAAATAATAGGAGAAAAGCAAATAACAATTATAAAAATAAGGACCAAAGTAAATATAAAAATTAAATTTTAAGAAATAAAATTGAAAAATAAATATTTAAAACAAAATATATATAGCAATCAAAAGTTTGAGGATCAAATTTGATATAATCAGCAAATAATGATATTTTTAAACTTTTCACAACTTCCGGAAAGTGTTTTCCTCCCAAATTTTTCAGGAAAACACTTTCCTGAAAATCAAGCCAAATTTTTCTTTGATTGGAAAGTGTTTTCTGTTTACCAACTTTTCTAACAGCAAATAAACACAAGAAAGTTTGGAAAATGATTTTCTAGAAACCACTTTCTGAAAAACAAACACAAGAAAGTTTGGAAAGTGTTTTTCCGAAAACCACTTTCCGGAAAACAAACACAGCTAAAAGGAAAATACTTTTCTGAAAATCAAGCCAATTTTTTTTTACTAAAAAATATTTTCGTTGACTAGAAAGTGTTTTCCGTTAACCGGAAAGTGTTTTCCATTGGTTTTTTGTTGACCGGAAAGTGTTTTTCGTTGACCAATTTTCCTAATAATAAACAAACACAAGAAAGTTTGGAAATTAGTTTTCCGGAAACTGTTTTCCAGAAAATAAACATGGCCTTAGCTCACAGATTACGCATTTACATGTGAAGGTAATTCAAATAAGAAGAAAAATACCAGCAGTCAATTTTTATTTTTATTTTTTTACTATGAATGATTTAACTCTATTCAGAATAGAGTTTAACCAGCAAATATTTCACTTCATGATGTTCAATTAACTTTAGATTGAATGTCCCATGATGGGCACCTCAAACATATATTATTCTCTCTTTGAGCTATGTATGGCTAGTGAGATAGAAAGGGTTAAAAACTATAACATAAAACTATTTCTGAAATTCCATTAAAATATTTAAGTTTTAGATTTTGATGTTTGATTAACATGATAATAGATTGATCTTACAAGAATATTTTACATCTAAATCAATGGCGAAGCCATAATTTTTAAAATAAAAGAATAAATTACTAACAAATATTATATTATATAGATATATATTAAAAATCAATTCAAATATATATATATATATATATATTAATTCATATCAAGTAAAATTAATATAAATCTGCTAGATTTTATTATTATCATTAGTATCTATTTAATAATTAATACAGCTATACAATAATTCACTATTAAATAAAAGTCAGTTGAGTTACACAATAATTTTAAATATTTCATAAGAAATTTATAGAAAAATAAATATCAATTCATCAAAATCAAAACTCATTTCAATTTATATCTATATGCATATAATAAGTATATTGATTAAATTACACTTAATAATCTCTAGATGTTTAATTAAGGAACAATGCTTAGTATATATGTAAGAAAACAATACTTAAAAAACATACTTTATACTTAATATTTTATTTATAAATAAATCATATAAAAATATTAAATTTTAATAAATTATTCTGTCAATAAAAGAGATGTCAAGAATAATAATTTTATATAAATATTAATTTATTTCTTCATAATAAAAAAATAAATATTTAATTGATTAAATTAGCATATTCAAATATTTATTTTGAACATATTCATATCAAAACCCTTAATTTATAATAAAATCTAATATTTTCAATAACTAATTATAAAAAAATAAAAAAAATAAACAATAAAATAAGTAGAAAAGATTGAAAAAATCACATAAAGCAAAAGATAAAAAGAAAAAATTAATTATTTCACTGTACTTGAAGAGAAATTTGCACATGAAAGAGAGGCAGTGAACAACAACTCAAAAAAAAAAAAAGACTCCCGATTAGTTAGGGGAAGAACAAAAAAAAGGAAAAAAAATTATGGTAAAGAGCTAGACATATATATTATATATTATATTGAGATATAACTCAACAATAACAACTTTTCTTCCCGTGTATTAACTGTTCACTAAACTATTATATTAATATTTTAATATTAAAAATATTTAAAAAAAATTAAGAGGGCAATTACCCTCTTTTGTCTATATATGACTGCATCTCTTATCTAAGTAGTCATAACTTTTAATTACTTGAAGGGAGGAAGTAGATGTGTTACATGATACAATATAATATCGACCAACAACATTTTAATTCTCTTAATACAATCTTATCACCGGTAGCAAATGTTGTCATCTTTCATTGAAAACCTACGCTGGATAACTTGAGCAAATATGACATTTTTTGTCTTCTTGGCTACAGATTTTATGCCCATGACATTTATCTTGAAGAGAAGAAGTCACTCTCTTTGTTTAAACCCAGTTAATATTCTCCGAGGAGACTGTCTCGGATCCCTTTATTTCCTTATCCCAATATCCTTCTTCTTTTAGTAATGAGCTAGGACCACTTAAGGATTGGGAATGCTAAAAACAATGGAGTGGGTGTCCCCTAACTGCCTTATTAGGGCAAATAAAATAGCAACACTGCTTGGAATACGGTGGTCCAAACTTTCGATAGCAATGGCCATGACAGACACTTAGCACGAAAGATGCCTTAGCATCACGACAATAGTGACTAGGCATGCCCTTTGTGATACTTTGAGTTCCTCTTGAGAAGCAACAGCCGGCAGTTAGTAAGTAACAAGTCTATATGCACAGCTAGCTTCCCAAGTTCCAAGTGTTTTTGTTAAAAAACTTTGATCTCTCTTGTCTTTGAAATTATTTTTAGCTTAGTGCAACGGTGAGTACTGTTATATCTCCTAATTTATTTGTTAATTGGCCGTTTTCCCATCAATAATGGGGTGGCATATTCTCATTATTTGATGAATGGACTCATCACAAGCTCCTTCCCTATCGAAAGGTAACCTTAAATCTCATGTTATTTCTACATGGAATTATATATGTAGACAAATTGAATGACTTCATAAAGGAAACCTTCACAAGGGGCTAACCTTCAATATGAAGTTCTCTTTTATTGATTTGCAAAGTACTCCCTTAGCATCCATTTCCTTGAATAGTCGTGATAATTAATATTATTAAATAATATTTATATATTTTTATTTATTAAATAAAAAAATAATATTTTTATTTAATCTATGTATATTTTATTTGTATTTAGATTAAAACTAAACATTTATCATATACAAATTATTCAAAATATAATTTTTTTTGTGTGTTTAATTTTAATTATTTTAACAGATATTTATTTAGCATTCATGATCATATATTCATGAATTTATTTTGTGGAAATCGTATAATAAATAAGAGAATATTTCTATAACAAAATGATTAAAATTGTTCCCTGAGGTCAAGCGAAAATCGATTTCATATAGGAAGTATAAATTCTATTTTGTAATCAATATTGCTTTCAATTACATAAGCACTTACGTAATACATACGAAGAAAGTTTTGTTGACAGACAAAATGGAAAATGACGCGAATTCAGATGCTTGGCTTGGTATGTGTGCGTCTCTCTCTCTCTCTCTCTCTCTATATATATATATATATATATATAGTCATCCGTACTTTTTCCTGCGTGTCTTAAATTCACAGATAATCAAGCTAAATTATTTTACAAAACCACCATGGCCATGTCGAAAAGGCTGGTTCATTAATTTACCCCTATCACATGCTTTTATTATTATTATTATTATTATTATTATTATTATTATTATGGATCTAGGAGTCAATTTATATATACTTTAATAATTTTATAAATTTTAACATTAATAATTATATTAATCTTCAATAATTCTAAAATTTTTAAAATTTAAATTAATAATCTCTAAAAAACAAATCTAAATTATTACCGGCTATATATCTCTAATGTTTGTCTTCGTATACTTGATAGAACTTGCTGTAATGAGTGCTGTGCTGAAGAAATTTAGGTAAATAATTCACGTACGAGAATAAGAGACATGCAACTGGTTCTAGCCGTTTGCTATGAAAGGAAAGCCTAGATGTTTTGGTCTCGTTTTTATTCAGTAGGAGATGTAATTGAATATATACAATATCCATATGTAAACAATCAACCGATAAAACCAATATAATAAGAATAATTGTTGCAGAGCCCTCCTATACTTGAGCTGGAGACGTGATTTATTTACCCTTTACCAAAAGAACGGAGATCGAAGCAGGACCCTTTCTCAATGAAAAATGAAAAAAAAAATCCAAGCTTTACACTTCAATCTAATTAAATTAAGAACATAAATCAATATTCCCCACGTAGGATCCATCAATTAAGGAGATAGCAATTAATTCTGTATTCTATATGGCTACGTGAAGATACCATACTTCAGCTTTGGTGATTTGATTATCCATCAAGCATTCTATAAAAGAGAACTGAGATAGCATGCATGTCAGAGCATCAACTGACCACCTTATGGATGTGATACTCCTCAGCCACTCCAATGCTTAGAACATGTTAGGCCGGCAAAGCCAAATTACGCATAAACATGCTTCGGGCCCAATAATTGAATGTTAAATTGTAAATCATGGGGCGGCAATCAACTAACACCTTAACCATGGTTTATGGCAGAATAGTGAAGTCTCTCCCCTTACATTTCCATTGATTTATTAG
Source organism: Populus pruinosa (assembly GCA_026413675.1). NCBI lineage: Eukaryota > Viridiplantae > Streptophyta > Magnoliopsida > Malpighiales > Salicaceae > Populus > Populus pruinosa. The sequence goes on from CM048595.1 coordinate 27,797,215, forward strand.
AGAAACTTTTATACTCTATTTTTTGTTAAGAGATCTTCACTTCAAATTTTTATTGCGTAAAAAAAAAATATTAGCTTCAAGCAAACAAACAATATCAGAGGAAAAGTAACGTGGACTAGTTAAATGGAGAGTAGACATGACTTTCCATATATGCTTGCAGAGGGAAAGAAAAGGGGAAGACGAGAACATCTAAGCTAATATGTACAGCAATCTAAGGCTTTTGCAATGAGCAATAGCCACCAAAATGACCCATTAAAATCATCGATCTGCCAGTGACTTGGAAGGGCTTGACCTAGCTACAAGCGCGTGGGCCGCTGGTGTATTTTCAGGCTTCCCTTTCTTGAATCAGAACCGGTAAGCCACCTCTAACGGTGGCCGTAAAACCCGGGATGAACCTTGGTACTTGATTCGGATCCTCAACCACAGCATTAAACCCTCGGATTATTGCAAGAGCAACAGTTTTCATCTCCACAAGGGCAAGTTCCTTGCCTATACAAATTCTATGCCCAGCATGAAAAACAGTATACTTAAAAGGGTTTGCGGCCACAAAAACTCCTTTCTTTAACCATCTTTCAGGTTTGAAAGCGAGACAATCTGGTCCCCAAATCTGCTCCATTCGACCCATTGCATATTGATGGTATGTTGCCCTGGTCCCTTTAGGTACAAATGTACCATCAGGAAGTATATCATCCTCTTGAGCAAACTTAGAATCAAATTGTACTGGTGGGTACAATCTCAAACTTTCATAAATTGCAGCATTTAGGTAATGCATTTGAAGCATTTCTTGAAAATTAGGAAGTGTTTGATTCGGCCCCGTGACTTTTTCTATCTCCTCTCGAATTGCTGACACTACTTCTGGATGTTGTGATAATATCCAGAAGAAACTGGTTAGGCCTGAAGCAACTGTGTCGCGCCCGGCCAAGAGAAAGCTTATAACAATGTCTCGAAGGTACCTGTCATCGCTGATGGATGTCATGAATCTTGATAGCAAATCACTGATATTAGAGAAACCTTCTTTTCGCTTTTGATTTATCATTCTCTCAGCTAACTCATCCACCTTCTTGATTGCTTCTTTGAGTTCCCTCTCTGAGCCTATGTTCAGTAGCCTCTTGATCTTCCAGACCATTGGTGATGCCACTATGGCTCGCTCGGCAGATAACTTTGATGCGGCATCAAAAGCTAAAGCAAATTCACAAGCAGGCAAAGATAACTCGAGGCATCCGGGGTCTAACCCAAATGAGAATTTGCAAATGTTATCGAAAGAGAATCTTCTAAACACATCTTGCAAATCCACGACTTCTTGTTTAGCAGCAGCTGATGACAAGAGGGGAATCAGCCTCTTACGAATCTCAGTGGTTATGAGATCAAAAGCATACATTCTTATCGAAACACTCCCTAATTCAAAGCTTGCCATTTTCCTCTGAAACTTCCAAGAATCACCATCAACATTAAAAATACCTCTACCCAAAAGATCGCCCAAGAGATCAGAGAAAGGTTTCCCTTTCGGGTAGTTATCAAACTTTGTCTTGATCATGTGCTCAACATTCTCAGGATTAGCAGTGATGATGTTGCCGAGAACATGCAAATGAATAGTACCAGTTTTTGAATTGCGAAGAAGGTGAGTATACCAATCACAAAGATTAGTAAAGTCTTTGGTCCAGCTTGCAGAAAGATAGGCCTCGCAAACATCACAGTTACACCATGGTTTCAACCTCCAAACATAGATCAAGAAAGAGAACATAGAGAACAATATGGTGAAACCGAAGAAAAGAAAACTAAGAGCAGCTACAAAATCCATTCAAGAAAAACGAAGAGAGAGTGTTCTGAGACAGATAGAGGGTGGGGGCGGCAAAGAAACATAGAAAGTAAGAGGAGATAAGAACTATGCTGAAGGGTTGATGAAATGAAGAGGTGGTGTGTGCGTGTGTGTGTCTATATATATATATATATATATATATATAGAGCACAGATCGATTTCTATTTGCTAATCCTATATCCAATTGTGGCCTAGCTGTTGACGACTGGAAAAGGAACGAAATGCGGAAGTTGTACTGCTACTAGCATAATATCAATTCACATGAACAAGGCGTGCGCTAAATAGCAATATTGCGTGCTCGTCATATGCTCTCGTGGAGAAGACATTCAACCACGTGAACTTTCTAATTTTTCTTCCCCATCTCTGGCGACAAATATTTGAGTTGTGCCTTTAGTTTTTTTAGTATATTTTATTTGAGGCTGTTTGGAATGCGGCTTTTACTATATTTTAAAAGATGTTATCAGGAACTCAATGCGTTTTAAATCATGTTTTATTAAATTTTAATTTAAAAAAAAATTATTTTTTTATTTTTTAATATGCTGATTTCAAAAATATTTTTAAAAAATAAAAAATATATTATTTTTATATATTTTATAAAAAAAATTTTAAAAAATAACCGCAACCACATTCACAAACATCATCGAAAAATATGTTTAAGAGTGCAGTGAAACCATACTTTTAAAAAATTTAAAAATTTTATTTAATTTAAAATTATTTTAAATAATTTTAATTTTTTTTAATGATTTTAAATCATTCTGATGCTCTGCTACATGAAGAGTTATAATAATTTTTTAATATAAAAAATATTAAGATATTTTTAATGTGTTTTTCTAATAAAAAAATTAAATCATATAAAAATTAATTTGATATGGCTTGATATTCTTTGCAAAACTAAAAATAACTTGAATGACCAATAAAAATATAGCTTAATTTAAAAATAAATAAATACAATTAAAAAATATAATCGAGGTAGAAATTTATTATATTAGTCTTTTTCTACAGCTAAATAAAAAATTACATAAAATTCACTTGAATACAAGGTAATTTACTGTTTTCGCATCACAAATATTTGTAAATCATAAGAAATATACAAGAATAACATATAAAAATTAATCATTATATGCCAATGATATAAAAAAATCTATCAATTAAAATATTCAAGTGTAATACAACCAACAAAGGTAAACATCACTTAAGTAACTGTCAGCCCTTATTAGCTATTACTTAATCATTCCCATCACCACTAATGAATACAATTTGATAAATCATCACTAAAACATCAAGAAAATATTATTTTAAAAATCATTTTCACCCAATCACACAGCCTTCCATTCATAATAAAATTAGACGATTAAACTGCCGCTAACACCGCTTAAAAATAATAAATTTTATCATTTATTGAATGTGGAGCCATTCCAACGGAGCAACATTCTTGCCAATTTGACCGCCCATGCAGTGCCAAAGTCGTCCTGTGAGCCTATCCTTACTTCAATCAAGCACACGTTACTCCCACAGGCTTCGCAGTTTTCACACAGAACAAGTTTTCATAATGCCTGATGCCATTGCCCGGTACATTGAACAGAAATCTGCCAACGAATTAAATGTTGGAGCCTTAAAAAAGATCACAGCTATGCTTAAAACATTGAAAATCTCGCTTCATGCCATTGCCAGGCATGCATGCATGCACGCGGCCCAGATATCAACTCAGATTGTAATTAGTTTATAGCAAAAGTGGGCAATCTTTAATGAGTTTCTTTTCTACTTTTTGTGTCTTATTTGACTCCAGCTCGTTCTTCCTACCTCTACGAATGTGAGCATTCCTTTTGCAGGAATATTTTTTTAATTTTTGTTTTAAATTCTTTTTCTTGGCCAGCAAGGGTCGGCATGCCTGGGACATGTTCAAGAGTGATGGACCGTGGATGGAAAAGCCGAAACCACTTCATTTGGGTTCAATTTTCCATCAGAGCCACGTCTATGAGCTTTCCTTTAAATACCACCTGCAAGCAAGCAGAAAGGGGTCGAAACTTCTTTTTTTCCTTGACAGCACATGTGAAATATATATACAATCCTAGAAAAAATTATTTATTTTGAGACTTGTGCCCCACTTGCTCTCTATCTCCGCCCCTGCATGCAAGTGGTTCAAGGAATTTGTGCTATAGAGCAGATTTGGGGGCGGAGCCAGGAAAAGGCCGGCAGGGACCGGGTCTCTGGACAAAAAAATCCTAGCTTTTCCTTCAACAATTTAAAATCTTAGGACCAAAACTAAGTAAAATTTAAGTTTTGATCCTCCCCAGAATAATTTTTCTAATCTTAACCTCCTAATTTTTGTTATTTTTGGCTCCGCACTGGGTAGGTTGATTTGATAATCTGAGGGTGCAAAATGCCCTCTCAAAAACTCGTATGGAATACGAGAACTTTGAGAAGATTTTAAAAGGGCCTTGTACTCCATGGCTGAGTACATCTTATGATGATAGATCAATTAATAAATCTTTATAGTGATTTTGATTTTTTTTTAAATGTGCTTAAGTTTTTTGTGATGATCATGTAAATATTGCAAGATTAATGGGAATAAATCGGGGCTTTCCCTACGACCCCACCTTTGCTTTGGCTTATTCAGCTGGGTGTGGAGTCTGTGGACTGCCTGCAATCCGAAATTGCTTAGTGATTTTACCGCCTAACGCTAATACCCATAAGAAGATAAATATTAATTTTTTTCCCTTTTTGTAATTAGCAAACACTTTTTCCATTTTCTTATAATTTAATTACCTATAGATGGCAACATGATTTTGGGATGGGTAGCCCGATCGATTAATTTGACGTGGGACCACATTATATATATAATTGTTATCTTGCACCAGACATAAACAAAGTTGGTTTAGACGTACTTAGCAAATCCTTTCAAAATCTTACATTTTGAACCGCGACTTTGCTGTCAAAACCATTCTTGAAAATGCGATCGCAAAATGAATTTATTTAGTGTCGTTCTTATATGGAAATAGAAGGGTTTATTAAATTCGACTCGGTGCAATGTTCCTGAGAGTTTAGAAAACTTATATTCACGTGATTTTCTCGGTCCAGTGTTTATTTAAAATATATATTTATAAAAAAAATTTCATAGATACTTAATCCATCAACAAGATCAAACTAGATTAATTATAGGCTGATTTTTTTCTTACTTGATTTGAAACAGGATGATTAGGTTCTAGATTAGCTTTTCAGAAATGAGACAATCCAACAATATTATATATATATATGTATATATATGTATATATAATTGAGATATTATTAAAGGAACTAGTTTGCCATTAAGACTTTGGTAAACTAGAATTCAAAACATTAAGAGATGTAAAAAAGAAAAAAACATTGACAAGCTCTTAAACCAATAATACTTCACTTATAGGCCATGATAAAATGTTGTCCGAACCTCTAATTTAATGATTCTCAGTGTATGTAAAGTTATTGTTCTAAACCTTTAACCAAAGTGTAAGATGGTAAAAGAATGAGTTGAAACTGTGCACTTCAAATCGGCATCTTATCCTTAAAGATAAGATACTAAACCAGAAATACCATACGATAGCATTATTAAGGCATTTCGGTGGAGCTTGTTTTTCGCCGTGTCCTATCATTGATTGATGATTTGATATATTCCATCCATCATTTACCCAGAAATACTAAACCAGTTCTGAAATTATTGTCACAGCCTTGACATGTTATAGCAATGGAAGAAAAGATTATTATCATGTTCTGTTTTATGCTTACAAAAGGAATATATTGCTTGGCCGGAATGCATCAAGTAACGGTGGGGTAAGAAAGCTCTATTAGACACTCTTCGATGTAGTAATTTTATAAAATATTTTTTATTTTAAAAAAATTAGTTTAAAAAATTATTAAAATAATTTAAAAACATCAAATAATATTCATTTAAAATAAAAAAATAAAAAATAAATAGTAGCGCAAAAAAACTGCTGCTCATTTTCTTGTTTCTGTAGATGATATGACATACGAATAGATATACCGTCCTGTTTTCCACGTTTTAAACACGCCAGCAACATAACAATTCAACAAACCGACGGTAAATAACGTCCCCAGAGACTGAAAGAAGCAACACTTCGAGATATATATATATATATATATATATATAAAGAACAAGATTGAAAAGTTGATGGAGACCATAAACGTAAGCCTTGTTTTCACTCATACTGGGCCCTAGTTTGAAAACTATAAACAACTGTAGCCACCAATAAGTGCTGTCAACTTCAGCACTACTCAAATATTCATGCGAAACCATGGCAACCCATGAAGTTGCTTGGCATTATCTCATCTCCTTTTATTCTCTGAACCTACCTTTTGACCCATCGGCGATGCCCTTAGACCGGGAGTCACTGTATAATTTTCCTCTGGTTTCAGGGATACCATATCCTTAAATCAGATTTCATACTCATCAGAGGATAAATTCATTCGTTCTTTTCTGCTAAAGTATGGTGTTTGTAATGGTTATAAAGGGCGAATTAACAAATAACTTATGAAGATAGAGCTAGCGGGGAATATCGGGCATAGAACAATTTTCTTGTTTTGAATTGAAAATAAAATATCTGTTCTATATTAAAAGAGGACGTGGACTTGTATTTAGTGTTAACCGATCTAACTCTCTTTGAGCGCGAAACTTGTTCCTTCTAGAAAGGAGAAAACAAGAAGAAGAGAGGACAGAATTTACTGTGATAGAAAATAGTTTTTTTTTTAAATTAACAATTAATCAATCATGTAAGCTAACATGATAAAAAAAATCCATAACTTGCTAGCTGATCATGTATTTAAAAAATAATTAACCATGTTGGAATTGAGATACACTTGGTTTAAGTTTTTATTGACAAAAAGATATTTTAAAGGTATGTATATCATACATATTTAAAAAATTATTTTTATTAAAGTTTTATATTATAATATTGTACTTAAACTATTATTAAATTCTCTATTTTAATCATGTTTTGTAATAATAGATCTGATAATATAAAATATTTTTAATTTGAAGTAAGTGATTGATTTAAATACAAGTTTGTAAAATAAATATATCTCACAATTCAGAGGATTAATCAATGTGTTTAACAATTAAAGTTGAGGAGATAACTAAAGGGCTAAGTTTAGAGAAAAAATTCTAATTCAATTCATATTGTAACACCATCAGATTTTTGAATTATAACTAGAGTTGTAAACCTTAAATTTAGTTGTGGTTTAACTTGATGTAAAGTTAAGACATATGTTTAAAATATTTATAAAGAGTCCAAAATTCAATACTGTCATTTTAAAGTTTAAATCTTAGCAATAAAAGATAAATCTAAATTTGTCTAAGCTCAAACATTGTTTAGTTTTCAACTCATATCTTGAGTTCTAACAATCCACATAAGTCTATTATTTTTTTATTGAAAATTTGAGACAAATATCCATATATTTCATAAGAATTATCTGTTTAAATTCTGATTTTATTGATGATGTTTTGTCTAGCTATTAAAGCGATAATTCTACATTTTAACCGATGAAAATAGGTATTTGCTTTAGGCATCTTGATTTTCAAATCAAGATCTTTCTCGTACTTTTTTTTATTTGTATTTTTATAATGTTCAAATTTTATTTCATGTTATATTCTCCTTAATCTCTTATTTATTATCATCATCTCATTTACTATACTTAATTGATTTATATCATAGATATGTTATCTTGTTTATTTATGTTTTTTTCTTTATTATATTTAGTTAAGTTTTTTTTTCAATGTGAAAAGGTTACACTAATGGTATAAGAATAAGTATAATAAAAGTTCAATATAAACTTTAATGTTTATGTTTAAGAAATTTTGTTATTAACATGTTTTATATTTATTATTTTAATCAATTTCAATATTCTGTTTATTAAGTGATAAGTCTAGATTGATGATGTACAACTCTTAATATAACAAATACTTTATTCTTTCATAGCCTACTATATGGATAACAACACGTGCTATAAAAAAACTCAATTTGTTATCCAATTGGAATCTCTTTTGTGTGTGGTTTCTAGTTTAGTAATAAAAAAGTTTGGACTATACTTATTTAAAATACCATTAGTGGATCCTATAATCATAACAATTTTTTTTTATCTTTGTTTAATCTTTACATTAATATCACATCTCAAAGTTCTCTTCAAGTCCATTTCTTTTATTATTTATGATTTTATATAATTAACCTCTCTGTAAATTGATCTTGATCTTATCATATTATTTATTACTTTGACACTTCTATATTATTTTTTAAAAAGACAACAATCATTTGATCGTGTTAGTATACAATCAAAGTTATAATAAATTGGTTTGTTTTTACATAAATATAATTGATGAATTCAAAAACATCATTGAAGAAATTATAAGTGAAAGAGTTTCACGTTTTTCTTATTACTCTTAAATAGAGTTACACACACACACATAAAGAAACATATGGCAGGCTTCTGCTTCAATTTCTCCTGGATAGTTAATCTATTAGTAAAAGGAAATACATATAAGCTTTGGCTTATGGTTATACACAATATTATCTTTAACCACCATCATAATTTTAGGAACTGATGATAGTATAAAACATAAGACATAGGATATTTCCAATATTCCCTCTTAAACTGGATCAAAAGGATTAATAGATCCAAGCTCACTTAATATTTGGTGAAATTATGTTGAGGGAAAAACTTTGATGAACATATTTGTTATGCTTCTTAATTGATCATTTATATGCACATATTGAGTAGCAATAAGCTTTGACTGGACATGTTTACAAATATAGCGACAATCAACTTCAATATGTTTTGAGCATTCATAAAAAACAGGATTAGACACAATATGCATGGTTGCTTAATTATCATAGCAAAGAGTTATGAGAATATTACATGACACAACTAAAAGATTGATGTCTTCTCCCAAGTGCAGGAATGTCGAAGTAATAAATAACTTGGCAAGACCGGGGTCGAACCACAAGGAGGTTAATTGTACAAATTATAAACAACAATAATACAATAATAAAAATAATAATAACAACAACAACAACAACAACAACAATAATAATAACAATAACAATAATAATAATAATAATAGTAGTAATACTAATAACAATAGTAATAATAATAATAATAATAATAAAGAAAAAGAAGGGGAAGAAGAAGATGATGATGAGAACTTTGAGATGAAATATTAATGTAATGATTAAACAATAATATAACAAATGTCAAGGTTAGAGGATCCACTAATGGTATGTCAAACAAGTATAGTATAAATGATTAGTACTTAAAAGTGCATTTTTATCATGGTTTTATATCATCATTTTGCACTTGAAGTATCAATAACTCCTTAACTAAAATATGTTTTATAATAATGTATCTAATAATATAAGATACCTATAATTTATGGTAAATGTCTATTTTTAATGCAGGTCTATCACATAAATGAAAGGATTGATTGATGACTTGAAGAACTTAAATTGCATGGATAAAGAGATGGTCAAACTTAGAGAAGAGATGTCGGTGCAATCCAAACCGGAACACTGTTCGGTAATTGGTCCATATCTGGAGCTACAGATCTCATATTTAGGTCCAATTTATATGGATGGAAAGGTAAGACATAGGCCTACAACTTTCATATGGAGCCCAAGATCTAAAAAGGCCATTATCAAGTCCAAATTATAGCAACAACAAAGAAGCCCGAATCTGTCTTCCAGCCCAAGCACTGTTTGGTATTTTGGCCATATCTGGAGTTTTAGAAGTCCAAATGAGCTGAAGTTTTTACACAAGAAAGCTGAGACAATTGTCTACAACTTTCATGTTTGCACCTGGCTCCAGTTTTGACGTTATCAATGACGTTTTGGGCAGACAAGAGAAGATAAGGATTGTCACCAAGTCAAAAGTTGGCCACCCACTTATCAATTAGTCATCAAATCAATAGTTCCCAATTTTGGCCTATAAAAGGAGGCATTTGCCATGCATTTAGGCATCTTGGTTTCCAGATCAAGATCATGCTCTTCCTTTCTCTCTTTGTATTCTTTGTAATGTTTATGCTTTGCTTTCATTAATATCAAGTTTATGCCTTTCATTTTCTTTCCTTTACTTAGTTAGCTTTTATGTTCTTATCTTGTTTATTTATTTTTCTTTCTTTCATTATGTCTAGCTAAGTTAATTATGTCAAGGTGAAAAGGTTACACTAATGGTGTGAGAATAAGTATAATGTAAACTTAATATGGACTTTAATGTTTGATACTAACATGTTTTATATTTGTTATCTTGTTCACTCTTTAATACTTTGCTTGTTAAATGACTAATCTTGATTTATGTTGTATAACACTTGGTACAACAAATGCTTGGCACTTTCATAGCCCATAATGTATGGTATAACCGACACCTGAGCTGTGAAAGGAACTTGATTTGTTGTTAACATAAGTTATAATCATGAATGCTTGACGAGATTTACAAGTATTAGCATTAATCGAATAAGATGACTAATGTAATTATGTTAACAATTTATAATCTCATTGGAACCTCCTTTATGTGTGGTTTCCAATTGAATAACAAGAGTTTATATTATACTTGTTTGACATACCATTAGTGGAATCTCTAACCTTGACATTTGTTATTATCATTGTTTAATCGTTACATTAATATTCCATCTCAAAGTTCTCATCTTCTTCTTCTCCTTCTTTTTCATTATTATTATTATTACTAGTACTATTACTATTACTATTACTATTACTATTATTAGTACTATTATTATTATTATTATTATTATTATTATTATTATTATTATTATTATTATTGTTATTGTTGTTGTTATTATTGCTATTATTGTTACTTATAATTGTTGTCTATAATTTGTACAATTAACCTCCCTGTGGTTCGACCCCGGTCTTGCCGGGTTATTTATTACTTCGACACTCCTGCACTTGGGAGAAGACATCAACATTTTTTTTGTGTCAATAAACTTTTATTATTTAATTGGAAACCACACACAAAGGAGGTTCCAATCAGATTATATATTGTTAACATGATTACATTAGTCATCTTATTTGATTAATGTTAATACTTGTAAATCTCGTCAAACATTCATGATTATAACTTATGTTAACAACAAATCAAATTCCTTTCATAGCTCAGGTGTCGGTTATACCATACAGTATGGGCTATGAAAGTGGCAAGCATTTGTTGTACCAAGTGTTATACAACATAAATCAAGATTAGTCATTTAATAAGCAAAGTATTAAAGAGTGAACAAGATAACAAATATAAAACATCTTAGTATCAAACATTAAAGTCCATACTAAGTTTATACTATACTTATTCTTACACCATTAGTGTAACCTTTTCACCTTGACATAATAAACTTAGCTAGACATAATGGAAGAAAGAAAAATAAATAAACAAAATAAGAACATAAATAAGATGAAAGTTAACTAAGTAAATAAAAGGAAATGAAAGGCATAAACTTGATATTAATGAAAGCAAAGCATAAACATTACAAAAAAAACAAAGAGAGAAAGCAAGAGCATGATCTTGATCTGAACACCAAGATGTCTAAATACATGACAAATGTCTTCTTTTTATAGGCCAAAATTAGGAATTATTGATTTGATGACTAATTGATGAGTGGGTGGCCAACTCTTGACTTGGTGACAATCTTTATCTTCTCTTGTCTGCCTAAAACGTCATTGATAATGTCAAAATTGGAGCCACTCAAAAACATGAAAGTCGTATAAAATTATCTCAGCTTTCTTGTGTAAACAATTCAGCTCATTTGGACTTCTAGAACTCCAGATATGGCCAAAATACGGAACAGTGCTTAGGCTGGAAGACAGATTCAGGTTTCTTTATTGTTGCTACAATTTGGACTTGAAAATGACCTTTTTAGATCTTATGCTCCATATGAAAGTTGTAAGCCTATATCTTACCTTTCCATCCATATAAAGTAGACCTAAATCTGAGATTTATAACTCCAGATATAACCCAATTATCAAATAGTGTTCCGATTTGGATTGCACCGACATCTCTTTTCTAAGTTTGGTCATCTCTTTATCCTTTCAATTTCAGTTCTTAAATTCATCAATCAATTCTTTCTTTTATGTGATAGGCCTGTATTTAAAATGAACATTTACCATAAATTAAAGGTATCTTATATTATTAGATATATTATTATAAAACATGCTTTAGTTAAGGAGTTATTGATACTTCAAGTGCAAAATGATGATATAAAATCTTGATAAAAATGCACATTTAAGTACTAATCACTACACGAACAACCGAGATTGGTCAGGAGGCATTTGAGCCATACAAGGTCACATGCAGCTGAGGCCATAACACTATATTTAGCCTCTACACTAGAATGAGCTATCACTCGTTGTTTTTTTGCTTTTTCATGAAACAAGATTGCTATCAATAAATATACAATAACCTATAGTTGATCGACAATCAAGTGCATTGTCTCTACACGATGTCGGGCGACGGCTCCACTCCTTTTTTGTTTGTTTTTTTTTTAAACAAAAAAAGAATAATTTAGTTTTTATTTGATTGGGGAAATAAAGATTTTATTGGAGTCGTGACACGATCAAAGAGTTGATGTCTTATCCCAAGTGCAGGAGTGTCAAAGTAAAATAACCCGGCAAGACCGGGGTCGAACCACAGGGAGGTGAATTATATAAATTACAAATAAAGAAAAAGAGTTGAAGAGAATAATAACAGAAAGAGAATTTTGGGATGTGATATTGATATAAGGATTAAACAATAACAAAACATATGTCAAGGTTATAGGATTTACTAATAGTATTTCAAATAAATATAATATAAACTCTTTTTATTACTCAACTAGAAACCACACACAAAGGAGGTTCTAATCGAATGATTTCTCGTTATTAGCTCATTATAAATTACTAACATGATCATATTAATTATCTTATATAAGTAATACCATACTTATAAATATCATCAAGCATTCATGTTGCTAGTTTATGTTAACAACAAATCAAGTTTCTATCATAATAACGATTTCGGCCGAAAACTATGAAAGATCAAGCATTTGATGTACCAAATATTATACAACGCAAATCTAAATTAAACATTTAATAAGCAAGGTATTAAGAATTAGTAAGATAAAAAGATAAAACATGTTAATAACAATCTTTCTTGGATATAAACATTTAAAGCTCATGTTGAGTTTATATTATACCTATTCTAACACCATTAGAAAAACCTTTTCACCTTGACATAATTAACTTAGCTAAACATTAAGAAGGAGAAAAACACAAATAAACAATATAAGAACATAAACATAATATAAGCTAACTAAGTATAGGAAAGGAAATGAAAGAGCATAAACAAGAGATTACTATAGCATAAAAGAAAACTTGAACATTACAAAGATGTAGAGAGAAAACAAGAAGATAACTTTGATCTGAAAATTAATATGACTAAATACATGGACAATGCCTCCTTTTATAGGCTAAGTTTCAGAACTATTGATTGATTGAAGAATTGGTGGGCATCCATTGATTTGGTGGCTGGTTTTTGACATTAATGGCTGCTGGTTTTTTGATATTGTAGGCTGATTTTTGATATTGTTGGCTGGCCAAAACGTCATTGCTCACATCAGAATTATAGCCAACTGAATTGTGGAAGCTGTGGGCAATTGGCTCAGCTTTCCATAAAAAAAAAACCAGAGCTCATTTGGACTTCTAGAACTCAAGATATGAGCCAAAAACCGAATAGTGCTTGAGCTGCAGGACAGCTTCCGACGTCTTCGTTGTTGCTAAGATTTGGGCTTGAAAACGGCAGAACTGAGTCTTTGACTTCATATGAAAGTTGTAGGTCTATGTCTTACCTTTCCATTAATATAAAATGGACCTAAATCTGATATCTACAGCTCCAGATATGATCAAATTACTGAACGGTGTTCGAGTTTGGAATGCACCAGCAACACTTTGCTAAGTTTGGCCTTCTTTTTATCCTTTCAATTTCAATCCTGAAACTCATCAATCAATCCTTTTATTTATGTGATAGACCTGGATTTAGAATGAACATTTACCATGAATTAAAGGTATATTATATTTTTAGACTTGCTAATATAAAACATGCTTTTGTTAGGGAATTTAATGATAATTTAGGTGCAATATGATGACATAAATCCTTAATGAGAATGCACTTTTAAGTACTAATCACACCCCCCAACCAGCTTATTACTAGTCCCTAGTAATCAAAGCATTAAAATAGAAAAATAATTTGCAAATACTACAAAGCAAGGCATTCATCATTTAACTTCTATTAATCTATCCAGATAAACAAACTCTCATTAAATTTATATATCTGCTTAATACCTCTTAAACAAGATATTAGTAAACCTTCTTTTGGTGCTAAATAAATCAAAACATAGCTATGGAGCTTTTCATGGAAGAAAACAAAATTTTTGTTTTAATGTTTAAGGTTAACTTCCTTGGGTTGGGATTGTTATCTTCTCTTTTTTTTTTTTTTTGAAAGCAAGAATTTATAGCACAATGTATCATGAACCCATGTAACGAGCTTTCGGCTAATGACTCCCAGACCAGTTGGTCTTAGGGCATCAGGTGTTGAGACACCCCTACGAGCTTAGTAACTCGGGTTACAAATACTGATATGTAGATAGTGCAGTGTTTGATTCCCTTAAGCTTTCTCCTCAACCCATGTAACAAGCACTAGGCCAATAACTCCCAAGTCAGTTGACTTTAGGGTACTAGGTGTTCAAACACCCCTTCGGGCTTATTTGCTTAAGTCAAGGAGGCTACGAAACCAAACTTATCTACTTTGTTTTTATTTTCTTTTCTTTTTTGTTTTCTTTTTTTTGGTTTTTTTTTTTGCATATTATATATTATCTCTTTCCCTTAGTTGTTACCTTTAACAAAAGAACACAAATAATGTAATAATCCAATATGCAACCCACAATCATATGTTCGAGTGTGTGTGTGAAAATGAAGGTTTAAAAATACTTGTTAGATGGGCATATAAACAGAATCTATAGATAGCAATCCAAGAGTTTGTAAACCTGAATATTTCAAGAAGTATTATAATAGACCTTGTTAAGAATGTTTACTAAGATGCGTCTCAAGAGTCACTAAAGTTCCTCCATTACTCTGCCATCTTAGTAACAATAGTTTTGCAAATGGTTTAAATAATAAAATTTTTTTTTTTAATATCAACTACTACCCTCTCCCCCCAACCAAAACAAGACATTGTCCTCAATGTTCTAAGCAAAAAGATAGAGTGTAGAAGATATCACCTGAAACAGCGACTATTGACAAACCTGAAACATACTAAAAGAAATATAAGAAACAACAAAACACAAATATTATGCTATTAATAATACCAAAAGACACAATTTTTCACAAACTAAGGCTCAAATCCAATTTAAGCTTTTTATGGCGTTTCATGTTTGACCAATTGAGTTGACTCATGGAGGGATCAATTACAGGGATGAAAGATTGTAGTTGGTCAATCAATTGTTCAGCAGTAGCAGCAGAGATTATGATTTGTCGCGCCGAAGATGTTAGAAATTCCTGTTCCACAGCTTGATCAAGAAAAGACAACAAATTATTATAAAATCCATTAACATTTAACAAACCTATAGGTTTATGGTGAATGTTCAGTTGGGCCCAAGAGGAAATATGAAAGATCTCTTCTAATGTACCCAGACCACCTGGTAAGGCAATGAAGGCATCGGCATGGTTAAACATTGTATTCATTCTATCAGACATTATAGAGACCTGTAATTCCTCTCCAATTGTTTTTCCAATGATGTCCCCTTCGGCTAAAGCTTTGGGGACAACCCCCAAAACTTGACTGCCTCCTACAAATGCAGCTATTGAAAAACCCCCCATTAACCCAAGACTGCCTCCCCCATAGACTAAATGAATCTTTCTCTCAGCTAGTACCCGACCAAGATGATTTGCTGATTCTAAAAATTCTTTTTCTTTCCCAGGACTAGATCCACCAAAAACACAAATAGTTTTTATTTTAGAAACAGAGGAACTCGCCATTTCTACACACTTCTATATATGCTGAATGAATGGGTTGAGTAGAAATGATGGGAAGGAAGAGAAGATTTTATAGATGAAAATGCAAAGCATACCACCTATATGTAGGCTAGCTGAAGTCTTACTCTCTCTCTCTTTCTTTTTTATTTATTTATTTATTGGTATTATTTTATTATATATATATATATAAAAATATGTATGTACAAGCAGTTGTGATTGTGGCTCACAGCTTTCCCTTGGTTTTACGTCCAAGAACGGCTTAAACGCCCTCTATGGGTCGGGGATAGGCTTCCCATCCAGTTTTCTTAAAAACTGGCAAACAGGGTCTTTTTCAGTCAGATTCCCAAGACTAAGTCGATCATGTTCTTTATGAAAATGAGGCCATAAATCATGAATTGCACGATGCACATCTCCACTAGGATGCGTCTCAAGAGTTAATAGAAGATTATCTAAAGACTCCTTACTCAGGCCATCCTTAATGAATTGTATTTTATCTTCACGGTTTATAGATATCATTCCTAAAGAACGACATTTTGTATTACAAGTCCATCTGGCACATCGGTGACAGACTTTTAGTCGTTTTGCACGACGTTTCTTTGCAAAATTGCTTTTACCTGTCCCAGGCATGTATGAAATAAAAGAGTTGGAAGACTCACCTGATAATCGGATCTTTGCTTCAATTATCCAGCGAATATCTTCAGGAATTCCATGGTTCATTAACAACCTCAATCTTTCACACCTAGCACGGTAAATTTTTGTAATCGCATTCTGAGGCAGAGTAGGAAAATACTTTTTCAATTTTTCAAGAGTGGTGTCCATTTTTGTTTGTTTTTTTTTTGTTTTTAAAGAGAAGTGGAGAAGAGATGTAAAGAAAAGAGAAGGAACAAGGAATTGAACAAATATATACAGAGATATCAATTATCATGGGAAACTGAAAGAACCGACTTAAGAGTCACGGAGTACCGTTATCTGCCATTTGACCGGGGTTGGAGAAAGACTAGCAAAACAAAAGTCACACCAAAAAGAAACACAAAAAAAAAATATGAGAAAAACAAAATAATCAACCTTCATATACATGATCATTCAAACCAATGGATTCATTTTCACTAGGAAAATTATCAAAGTAAGCTTTCAAACGATGTCCATTGACCTTGAAAACATTACCATTCTTTGGATTCTCAATATCAAAGGCCCCATAAGGATATACATGTTTCACAACAAATGGACCGCTCCATCTTGATCTTAACTTTCCAGGAAATAAATGGAGTCGAGAATTATAAAGCAAAACTTTTTGACCAACATCAAATGTTTTTCTCAAGATTCTTTTATCATGAAAGTCTTTGATTCTTGCTTTATGAATTTTTGAATTCTCATATGCATCATTTCTTATTTCTTCAAGCTCATTTATTTGTAACTTATGCAACTGACTCGCATCATCCAGGTTTGAATTGAAAGCTTTAATAGCTCAATAAGCTTTGTATTCAAGTTCCACAGGCAAATGACAAGGTTTTCGATAAATCAACCTATAAGGTGACATACCTAATGATGTTTTAAAAGTAGTTCGATAGGCCCAAAGTGCATCATTAAGTCTTAAAGACCAGTCCTTTCGATTAGGGTTCACTGTTTTTTCCAAGATTTGTTTGATCTCCCTATTAGCAAGTTCTACTTGTCCATTTGTCTGGGGATGATAAGGGGTGGCAACTTTGTGTGTGATTCCATATTTTTTCATTAAAGACTCAAATGGCTTGTTACAGAAATGTGTTCCACCATCACTTATCATGGCCCGAGGGATTCCAAATCGACTTAAAATGTTTTCTTTCAAAAACTTAATGACTGTTTTATGATCATTGCTACGACTTGGAATTGCTTCTATCCATTTTGAAACATAGTCTACTGCGACTAATATGTACACAAAACCAAATGATGGAGGAAATGGACCCATAAAATCTATACCCCAACAGTCAAAGATTTCAATGACAAGAATAGTACTTAAAGGCATCATGTGACATTTTGAAAGAGATCCTAACTTTTGACAATTTTCACAAGATTTGCAGAATGCATGTGTGTCCTTGAACATGGTGGGCCAATAAAATCCACATTGTAAGATTTTTGCGGCTGTCTTTTTTGACGAAAAATGACCCCCACATGCCTTAGAATGATAAAATTTAATGACATTACTTACCTCATTGTTGGGAACGCATCTTTGAAATATTTGATCAGGACAATATTTGAATAAATAAGGGTCATCCCAATAAAAGTTCTTCACTTCGTTCAAGAACTTTCTTTTGTCTTGAGTGCCCCAATGCGCTGGCAAATGTCCTGAAACAAGAAAATTAACAATATTAGCAAACCAAGGCATTGTAGTGACAGAAAGTAAAGATTCATCAGGAAAATAGTCATCGATTGGTGTGATGTCAGATTTTGAATCAGTTGCCAATCTTGACAAATGATCTGCGACAACATTTTCGGTGCCTTTTTTATCCTTGATTGTGATATCGAATTCTTGAAGTAACAAAATCCACCGTACCAATGTAGCTTTAGAATCCTTCTTAGAAAGAAGATATTTCAACGCTGCATGATCGCTAAAAACAATAACAGGTGAGCCAACAAGATAAGATCTGAATTTTTCACATGCAAATACTACAACAAGTAATTCTTTTTCAGTGGTTGTGTAATTTATTTGAGCACTATTTAAAGTTTTACTTGCATAGTAAATCAGATAGGGTTTCTTATCTTTTCTTTGTCCTAAAACAGCACCCACGGCATAATCACTAGCATCACATATTATTTCAAAAGGTAATGACCAATCAGGAGGTTGAATAACAGGAGCAGATGTAAGCAGGTTTTTAAGTTTAACAAAGGCTTCTTCACAATATTCAGTTCATTCAAAAACATTATCCTTTGTTAGAAGGTTACACAATGGCTTAGATATTATACTAAAATCTTTGATAAACCTTCTATAAAAACCAGCATGTCCTAAAAATGATCTAACATTTTTAACAGATTTTGGTGTTGGCAAGTTGGCAATTAACTCAATTTTAGATTTATCAACCTCAATTCCTATTGATGAAACAATGTGACCAAGTACAATGGCGTTTGTTACCATAAAATGACATTTTTCCCAATTCAACACAAGATTCTTCTCTTCACACCTGTTCAAAACCTTTTCCAAATTAGTTAAACAATTATCAAATGAATCACCAAAAACAGAAAAATCATCCATAAATATCTCAAGAAAACGTTCAACCATATCACTGAATATGCTAAGCATGCATCTTTGAAACGTGGCTGGTGCATTACATAATCCAAAAGGCATCCTTCGGTATGCAAATGTACCAAATGGACATGTGAAAGTAGTTTTCTCTTGATCTTCAAATGCAATTTCAATTTGGTTGTAACCTGAATAACCATCTAGAAAACAATAAAATTCATGACCTGCAACTCTTTCTAGAATTTGATCCATGAAAGGTAAAGGAAAGTGATCTTTTCTAGTCATTGAATTAAGTTTCTTATAGTCAATGCACATACGCCAACCAATAATAGTCCTCGTTGGAATTAACTCATTTTTCTCATTTGTTATCACAGTAACTCCAGACTTTTTAGGTACAACTTGGGTAGGACTTACCCATTTGCTATCAGAAATAGGATAAATGATTCCATTATCTAGAAGTTTAATGACTTCATTCCTCACTACTTCTTTCATATTAGGATTAAGCCTTCGTTTCATTTCTCTAGAGGGTTTAGCATTTTCCTCCAAATAAATCTTGTGTATGCAAATCAAAGGACTAATTCCTTTTATGTCAGCTATGGTCCATCCTAATGCATTTTTGTGCATTTTAAGAGTTTGTAATAACTTACCTTCTTGATGAACATTAAGTTTGGAAGAAATTATTACCGGAAAAGTTTTATTTTCTCCCAAAAATGAGTATTTGAGATTACATGGTAATGGCTTCAAATCGGGTTTTGGTGGTTGAACACTTGAAGGTATGGACCCAATTGATCGTGGTGGCAATTCCTCAATTTTTGGTCTCCAAATATTTGCCTTTGATTCTTCCTGAAAACAAACCATTTGCAAATCTTCAGATTCATTAAACTCAATTTCATTGGAAAAATTTTCAAATTGATCGTAAATTATTTTTTCAATAAAATCGACTTCCTGTAAATCATTATCATCTCCAGGTTGCTTGCAAATGTTAAAAACATTCATTTTTAATGTCATGTTTCCAAAAGATAACTTCATCACTCCATTCCTACAATTAATCAATGCATTAGAAGTTGCAAGAAATGGACGTCCTAAAATAACAGGAATTGAATTGCATGCTTCAACAGGTTGTGTATCCAAGACAATAAAATCCACAGGAAAGATGAATTTATCAACTTGTACTAACACATCTTCAACTATTCCTCTAGGCATTTTTATAGATCTATCAGCAAGTAAAAGTGTAACAGAAGTAGGTTTTAACTCACCGAGATTTAGACTTTGAAAAACCGAATATGGAAGTAAATTCACACTAGCTCCAAGATCAAGTAAAGCTCTGTCAATTTTATGTTCTCCAATAAAGCAAGAAATTGTAGGACAACCAGGGTCTTTATATTTCAAAGCATTATTGTTCTGAAGAATGACACTTACTTGTTCGGCTAAGAAGGCTTTCTTTTTCACATTCAATTTTCTCTTTACAGTGCATAGATCTTTCAAAAATTTAGCATAAGATGGTACCTGTTTAATAGCATCTAGCAAAGGTATATTAATCCTTACCTGTTTGAAAGTTTCAAAGATTTCAGAATTGTGATTGACTTTCCTTTGTTTGGTCATGACATGAGGAAATGGAAGTGCTGGTGGGGAATCAGTCTCTTCCTTGCAATGATCAGGTTCAACCATTTCCTTACCCTTGGAGACTAACTCATCTTCTTTCTCACAAGGTTCAAGAATAGGTTTTTTAATAACCTTACCACTGCGGAGAGTAGTGACTGATTTGACTTGATCTAGATGTTGGCTTCCAGAACTACTTGTACTTGAATTGTATTGCCCTTTGGGATTTTGCTGGGGTTGAGATGGAAACTTACCTTTCTCCTGAAAATTGAGAGCAGATGTGAACTTTGCAAGAGTATCTTTCAAATCAGCCATGGTTTGAGCATTTTGAGTGTTGATTGTCTCTTGCTTTTCAATGAATGCATGTAATGTTTCCTCAAGATTTCTTTTAGGAGGGGGAATATAAGGAGGTGCATATCCATGAGAATTTTGAAAATTATGTTGTGTTTGAAATGGTGGCTGTGAAGTTTGTGCATTATTATTACCACTCTTCCAACTGAAATTTGGGTGATTTCTCCAACCAGGGTTGTACGTTTGTGAGTACGGGTTATGACTTGGTCTTTGAAAATTATTTAAAGCATTGGCCTGTTCATGGAGACATTCCTTAAAAGAAGGCAACGTGGGACAATCATTGGTTGAGTGTTCATTGGTTTCACAAATTTGACACACAATTTCTTGAACAGATTTTAATTGACCACTCTTTTTTAATTCTAGTGCCTCAACTTTTCTAGCTAAAGATGCAAATTTGGCTTGGAGGTTGATTGGTACTTAAAAGTGCATTTTTATCATGGTTTTATATCATCATTTTGCACTTGAAGTATCAATAACTCCTTAACTAAAATATGTTTTATAATAATGTATCTAATAATATAAGATACCTATAATTTGTGGTAAATGTCTATTTTTAATGCAGGCCTATCAAATAAATGAAAGGATTGATTGATGACTTGAAGAACTTAAATTGCAAGGATAAAGAGATGGTCAAACTTAGAGAAGAGATGTCGGTGCAATCCAAACCGGAACACTGTTCGGTAATTGGGCCATATCTGGAGCTACAGATCTCAGATTTAGGTCCAATTTATATGGATGGAAAGGTAAGACATAGGCCTACAACTTTCATATGGAGCCCAAGATCTAAAAAGGCCATTATCAAGTCCAAATTGTAGCAACAACAAAGAAGCCCGAATCTGTCTTCCAGCCCGAGCACTGTTCGGTATTTTGGCCATATCTGGAGTTCTAGAAGTCCAAATGAGCTGAATTTTTTACACAAGAAAGCTGAGACAATTGTCTACAACTTTCATGTTTGCACCTGGCTCCAGTTTTGACGTTATCAATGACGTTTTGGGCAGACAAGAGAAGATAAGGATTGTCACCAAGTCAAAAGTTGGCCACCCACTTATCAATTAGTCATCAAATCAATAGTTCCCAATTTTGGCCTATAAAAGGAGGCATTTGCCATGCATTTAGGCATCTTGGTTTCCAGATCAAGATCATGCTCTTCCTTTCTCTCTTTGTATTCTTTGTAATGTTTATGCTTTGCTTTCATTAATATCAAGTTTATGCCTTTCATTTTCTTTCCTTTACTTAGTTAGCTTTTATGTTCTTATCTTGTTTATTTATTTTTCTTTCTTTCATTATGTCTAGCTAAGTTAATTATGTCAAGGTGAAAAGGTTACACTAATGGTGTAAGAATAAGTATAATGTAAACTTAATATGGACTTTAATGTTTGATACTAACATGTTTTATATTTGTTATCTTGTTCACTCTTTAATACTTTGCTTGTTAAATGACTAATCTTGATTTATGTTGTATAACACTTGGTACAAAAAATGCTTGGCACTTTCATAGCCCATAATGTATGGTATAACCGACACCTGAGCTATGAAAGGAACTTGATTTGTTGTTAACATAAGTTATAATCATGAATGCTTGAAGAGATTTACAAGTATTAGCATTAATTGAATAAGATGACTAATGTAATCATGTTAACAATATATAATCTGATTGGAACCTCCTTTGTGTGTGGTTTCCAATTCAATACTAAGAGTTTATACTATACTTGTTTGATATACCATTAGTGGAACCTCTAACCTTGACATTTGTTATTATTATTGTTTAATCCTTACATTAATTTTCCATCTCCAAGTTCTCATCATCATCTTCTTCTTCTCTTTCTTTATTATTATTACTACTACTACTACTACTACTACTACTACTATTATTATTATTATTATTATTATAGTTATTATTGTTATTATCATTGTTGTTATTATTGTCATTGTTGTTGTTGTTGTTGTTGTTGTTGTTGTTGTTATTGTACTATTGTCATTTATAATTTGTACAATTAACCTCCCTGTGGTTCGACCCCGGTCTTGCTGGGTTATTTATTACTTCGACACTCCTGCACTTGGGAGAAGACATCAACCTTTTAGTCGTGTCAGAGGTCATGATCTTCCCTAAGGCTATACATGCCTCCATTAGATGTATGAGGTTGAGTTTTACCTGGTGCCTCACAAGTACCTGTGGTGTCCCAATTTTGAGCATTTTCAGCTAGCAACTCTAGGTACTCCATTGCTTCATCAGGGTCTTTATTTTCAAAAGTTCCATTGCACATCAATTCTACCATTTGTCTATCTTTAGGTGTTAACCCTTCATAAAATTGTGAAACCAATCTCCATGTTTCAAAACCATGATGAGGACAGGTATTAAGCAAGTCTTTATATCTATCCCAACATTTATAAAATGTTTCTCCTAGTTTTTGAGTAAAAGTGGTGATTTGTCTTTTGAAAGAGTTTGTTCTATGAGAAGGGAAAAATTTCTTTAAAAACTGTTGTTGCATTTCATCCCAAGCATGAATGGATCCTGACCTAATATTTTGTAGCCATGTTTTAGCTTTATCTTTTAACGAAAAAGGAAAAAGCTTTAATCTGATGGTGTTCATGCTACAATTTAAGTCATTATAAGTGTTACAAACTTCTTCAAATTCTCTTAAGTGCAAGTATGGATTTTCTAATTCTAAGCCATGAAAAGTGGGTAGAAGTTGAATAATACCTGGCTTAAAATTAAAATGAGATGCATCAGGAGGAAAAACAATACATGATAGTGCACTTGTTCTTGTTGGATTCATATGATCTCTAAGTGTTCTAACACGATTATTCTCATTATTCTCATTATTCTCATTATGAATTGATTGGTTATCTTCTTCGGCCATGTTTTCTAAAGAAAATGATGATTTTCTAGAAAGTCTACCACTTAATGTACGTGTCCAAACACTCATGCAAATACAAAAGAAAAGAAAAGAAAAAAAAGAAAAAGAAAAGGAAACAACAATTAGAAAAACAAATAAAAGTGAAAATAAAATAAAATAAAATATTTAATTTATACAATAACTTACCTCCCCGGCAACGGCGCCAAAAACTTGACACGATCAAAGAGTTGATGTCTTATCCCAAGTGCAGGAGTGTCAAAGTAAAATAACCCGGCAAGACCGGGGTCGAACCACAGGGAGGTGAATTATATAAATTACAAATAAAGAAAAAGAGTTGAAGAGAATAATAACAGAAAGAGAATTTTGGGATGTGATATTGATATAAGGATTAAACAATAACAAAACATATGTCAAGGTTATAGGATTTACTAATAGTATTTCAAATAAATATAATATAAACTCTTTTTATTACTCAACTAGAAACCACACATAAAGGAGGTTCTAATCGGATGATTTCTCGTTATTAGCTCATTATAAATTACTAACTTGATCATATTAATTATCTTATATAAGTAATACCATACTTATAAATATCATCAAGCATTCATGTTGCTAGTTTATGTTAACAACAAATCAAGTTTCTATCATAATAACAATTTCGGCCGAAAACTATGAAAGATCAAGCATTTGATGTACCAAATATTATACAACGCAAATCTAAATTAAACATTTAATAAGCAAGGTATTAAGAATTAGTAAGATAAAAAGATAAAACATGTTAATAACAATCTTTCTTGGATATAAACATTTAAAGCTCATGTTGAGTTTATATTATACCTATTCTAACACCATTAGAAAAACCTTTTCACCTTGACATAATTAACTTAGCTAAACATTAAGAAGAAGAAAAACACAAATAAACAATATAAGAACATAAACATAATATAAGCTAACTAAGTATAGGAAAGGAAATGAAAGAGCATAAACAAGAGATTACTATAGCATAAAAGAAAACTTGAACATTACAAAGATGTAGAGAGAAAACAAGAAGATAACTTTGATCTGAAAATTAATATGACTAAATACATGGACAATGCCTCCTTTTATAGGCTAAGTTTCAGAACTATTGATTGATTGAAGAATTGGTGGGCATCCATTGATTTGGTGGCTGGTTTTTGACATTAATGGCTGCTGGTTTTTTGATATTGTAGGCTGATTTTTGATATTGTTGGCTGGCCAAAACGTCATTGCTCACATCAGAATTATAGCCAACTGAATTGTGGAAGCTGTGGGCAATTGTCTCAGCTTTCCATAAAAAAAAACCAGAGCTCATTTGGACTTCTAGAACTCAAGATATGAGCCAAAAACCGAATAGTGCTTGAGCTGCAGGACAGCTTCCGACGTCTTCGTTGTTGCTAAGATTTGGGCTTGAAAACGGCAGAACTGAGTCTTTGACTTCATATGAAAGTTATAGGTCTATGTCTTACCTTTCCATTGATATAAAATGGACCTAAATCTGATATCTACAGCTCCAGATATGATCAAATTACTGAACGGTGTTCGAGTTTGGAATGCACCAGCAACACTTTGCTAAGTTTGGCCTTCTTTTTATCCTTTCAATTTCAATCCTGAAACTCATCAATCAATCCTTTTATTTATGTGATAGACCTGCATTTAGGATGAACATTTACCATGAATTAAAGGTATATTATATTTTTAGACTTGCTAATATAAAACATGCTTTTGTTAGGGAATTTAATGATACTTTAGGTGCAATATGATGACATAAATCCTTAATGAGAATGCACTTTTAAGTACTAATCAAGTCGCCATCTAGTAATTTGAGGGAACTAGAAATCCAAAATTAGACACTGGTCGCAGAGATTCGGGTACTGGGTTAGTTATGATTAAAGGAAGGTAGACACCACCCTTAAAACATCCTTTCAGAGAAAGGTTACCTTTACTTGTGTGTTTTTCTTATTTGATTCAAATGCTATTTTATTTTGAGCTTATTTGTAAATTTTTAACATGGTTAACGTCGGTCCCTAAAAATAGGAGACACGTTAAAAATGACATCAGTCCCTAAAATTAGGAGACTTTGTCTAAAATGTCGACGTTTATCCCTAAAAAGGAGAGTTACGTCTGATTTACCAAAATAAATAATAATGGACATAATTCATATTTGGTATTTAATTTTTCGACATCGATCCTTTTTTGTAAATAAAAGAGACGTGTCAACAAATAATATTTATTTTATAAAATAAAAATTATTTTGATATCATTGACAAATAGATATATCAATTCTTGAAAATTGAGTTTTGACCCATGAATAGTGATATGATAAAATGGGTGTTGAACCCGCGTCGTTGTTTATTTTTGGTTTATGTTTTTGTTTTTTTCACGTGCAAAAATTTACAATTATTTATATATAAAAATATCATAAAATATCATAGAAAATTACCTGAGTACCCCTATATAGGAAAAAGACTGAAATACCCTCGGATTTGTCGAAAATTTATGAAAATACCACTAGCGGCGCGAGTGGCTCACGCGCGGTTACTGTTGACGGCGGCGAATTTTTTCGGTGAGCTTCCGACCAAAAGATGGTCGATTCTGGTAGATCTGAGGACGAGGATTCTGATGGTGGTGGTCTCGTTGGCCGTTGATGGCTGAGGAGGGAGAATCGACGACTTGAAGGTCGATTGGCCGATGTCGGTTGCGACCTTTTTCCGGCCAAAATCGCCGGTGAAAAAGTGTAACACGACGGGGGTTTTGCTTCAGAGGAGGCGAT
This sequence comes from Populus pruinosa, assembly GCA_026413675.1. Lineage (NCBI taxonomy): Eukaryota > Viridiplantae > Streptophyta > Magnoliopsida > Malpighiales > Salicaceae > Populus > Populus pruinosa. Next base: position 27,823,886 of record CM048595.1, read on the forward strand.
TCACGTTTCTGTGGTGGTTTCGCGGCTGAGATGGCCGGAAATGGGAGATCGGCGGAGAGAGAGAGAATCGCCGGCGAGAGGAGAGAGAAGCTCTGGGTGTTGCTACGGTGTAGACAAGTGTATGGTGCACTCGTGCGTCTGAAGCCTGGGCACCGTTGGATCTCAGATGAACAGATCGTGCGGCTGTGATTGGTTTGATCTTCAAGTTGATCGGACGGTCAGGATTGAATGGGCTACGATCTGGTGTGGCGCGGTCTACCGAGTGCTTGGTACACCTGCTGACGTGGCGCAACCGGATCGAAGGGCAGATTATTTGAAAGGCTGAGATTGATTTGGGTTTTAATTTGGTGTAGTAAAGCCTATTGTATCCTAAGAAATCAAAGGCTCAGATCTAAACACTATTAGATCTAACGGTTAGGATATTTTTGGTATTTTTCAATTTGTTAAAAAAAAATTTAATACTTACTAGGGGAAGAAAAAATATAAGAAAAATGAATAATACCTAAATAGTAACCAAACAGTAATTCTTGAATTCACAATTCACAATTTGTTTTCCCCGTTCTGTCTTGATTTCATTAGCTATTTATAGCCAATGAAATCAGACAACAATTCACGTGATTATGAAAATAATCACGGGATTGTTAAAATTTTCAACGTTCACCGATTACTATTTGTTTTATTATATATAATAATACTAAATAATAATAATAATATTTATTTATAGGGGTAAAAATTAAAAATTCAAATTAGTATTATAAAAAGTTTTTCATCCGTTATAAATTAATTTTAAATTACAAAAAAAACTTTTTTATATAGGTATCAACTCGGTGGACCGAGTTTTTTGACCAAAAATACCAGTTTTGACCAAAAATAGTCCGAAACTCATTTTTATTCGCGGTCGACAAGGTGGGACCCGTATTAACCCGGTGGACTCGGTTTTGACCGAAAATGATAGTTTTTACCCGAAACAGCCCGAAACTCATTTTTCATCCCGGTCGACATGGTGGGACCCGTATTGACCCGGTGAACTCGGTTTTGACCGAAAATGACGGTTTTGACCCGAAACAGCCCGAAACACATTTTCATCCCGGTTGACATAGTGGGACCCGTATTGACCCGGTGGACTCGGTTTTGACAGAAAATGACGGTTTTGACCCGAAACAGCCTGAAACTCATTTTTTCATCCCGGTCGATATGGTGGGACCCGTATTGACCCGATGGACTTGGTTTTGACAGAAAATGACGGTTTTGACCCGAAACGACCCGAAACTCATTTTTTATCGCGGTCGACATGGTGGGACCCGTATTAACCCGGTGGACTCGATTTTGACCGAAAATGACGGTTTTGACCCGAAACAGCCCAAAACTCATTTTTCATCCCGGTCGACATGGTGGGACCCGTATTAAACCAGTGGACTCGGTTTTGACTGAAAATGATAGTTTTGACCCGAAACTCATTTTTCATCGCGGTCGACATGGTGGGACCCGTATTGACCCGATAGACTCGGTTTTGACAGAAAATGACGGTTTTGACCCGAAACGACCTGTAACTCATTTTTATCCCGGTCGACATCGTTTAACCGGTATTGACCTGGTGGACTCGGTTTTGATATATTTTAAACTCTTTTTTTTTTCTCTTTTTTTAATTTATTATATTTTTTTTTTTCATGAATAATAAGATAAAATAACATTCAAAATTTTTTAGTGAATCCAAAATTGGGTTACAACATGCATTACCAGCCCAATCAGAATTAGAGTATCTTATAACATTCATATATCCGTTATTATTCATAATTATACCATAACTAATAGAGTCTTTTAGATACTATAGAATGCGTTTCACCATACCTAAGTGTTAGATGGTTGGAGCATGCAAATGTTGATTGACAAGGCTAACAACAAACGCAATATTGGGTCGTGTGATAGTCAGAAAGATAAGTTTCCAACAAGTTTTTGATAGTAACTAAGAGAATCAATAGCTTCTCCATCTAAATCCATCTTTAATTTGCTATCTAATATAGTGGCAACAAGCTTAGTGTGTAACAAACCAAAAACTTAAAGCTAATCTATAATGTATTTTTATTGGTTTAGAAATAGTCCTTTGTTAAAAGTTGTCATTTCAATTCCAAAGAAGCACTTCAAATATATCATATCCATGATTAACAATTGGTGCTAGAAGTTCTTTTTTAGTTAAACAATAGATTCACTGCTATTACATATGAAGATGAGATCATCCATATATACAAAGAACATCAGATTTGATAGTGTGTAATGTAAGCACTAACATTAGGATTACTTGTGGAAATAGCACGAGACATGACTCAAAATATATATATCATGAATAGCATTCCAAGGTCCAAAAAGGACTCAAAGTAACTAAAATTTTCAACAAGATTATGCTCCATCAAATTTAAGATTCAAAACATAACTAGTTAATCTTTTAATAACTAGACTCCATACTCTAGTGGGCTAGCATTAGTAGATTCAATCGTATCATTGACAAATCTCAATTTTAATCTTTCATTAAGAGCAATTGTGATTGTCTCATACTAAAAAAAATAATTAAATTCATTCAGCAACATAAAAGTCAATTTATGAATAGTGTTGATATCATCATTAGTAACGTTATGTAAGGTGGTAACCATCTTCTTTATTCTTTCAGCTGCATCATAACTTTCAAAGTCCTCTATGACAAAAACAAGGAAAAGAATTGAGCAGGGAAAAGAAAGATCATCGCTTTGAAACATTAAAGTGAAAGAGTTTCACATTTTTCTTATTATTCTTAAGCAAAGTTATATATATAGAAGAGAGAGAGAAAGATGGCAGGCTTCTATTTCAATTCCTCCCGGATAATTATCCTAAAAAACTTGTAATTATATGCAATATTATCTTTAATTATTACCATAATTTCAAAAACTAATAATATTTCAATTCTTCTTAGATAATTATCCTAAGAAACTTGTAGTTATACGCAACATTATCTTTAATTACTACCATAATTTCAAAAACTAATGATATTTCAATTTTTTTTGGATAATTATCCTAAGAAATTTGTAGTTATACGCAACATTATCTTTAATTATCATCATATTTTCAAAAACTAATGATAGTATACAAACACAAGACACAAGATATTTCCAATAACCATCATGGTAAGTTTACGAGTAACCCTATTTAGAAAATCGATCGAATTGGACAAAAAACCACTATTGGCAATGGCACTAATTAAGTTTCTTGCACGATCTGTGTTGAAAAGCAGTACAAGACAATGGCAGCTACCTAATTTCGAGTGGCCACTTTTTATAGCTCAATATTAACAGTATTAACCACGTTTCAATTCGTACTATCCAAGCTAAGAAATCTCCTGCTCACTCCTATCACCCATGTGTTTCATCAAAAGAGTTCATATGCTGATTTTTCTGGATAAGATCGGAGATAATAGCTAGTAATGCTGTATTGAACATTTAGAGTGCGGTTGTTTTTGTGTTTTAAAAGTAATTTTGATTTTTTAAAATCTTATTTTAAAAAAATTAAAATTTTTAATTGTTTTGATATATTAATATTAAAAAAATATTATTTTAATATATTTTAAATTTAAAATACTCGTAATATTATCCCGAGCACTTCAACATGGTGCATGGAAGCACGCTTCAAACAATTGTCGTGTAAACGGTGATCCTGTTGTAACAGGCAACATCGCGTTCGAAGTAAATCATGGGAACCGAAAGATTTGTGCATGCACCGGGAGCCGAAATAACTTAGAATCAAGAATGTCGCTCGACAACTAGCCATGGTCATCCATACGGGAGGCTCTGTGTCCATATGCAAGATCTCAATGCTGAGTTGTCATGATGACTGGCCAGGCTAAGATGGTCCCATTAATATAGAAAAATACAAGGTTGAGTGGAAGACTTTTATGTAAATAAATCTTGACTTTAAATACTTGCTCTCTCTCATCATTTTGAATTTATTTATGGGTCAATATAAATATATTTTCAAGATACATCATCAAGGCTAACTTCTTTAGAGTTTCTGTCAAAAAATCCTCAAAGAAAAAGATTCTGAACAAAGAAGAGAAAAAAGAGAAGAACGTGCAATGCTTTTATTTATTTATAGTAGGCTAATGGTCAAATACACCCTAAATTAATTGCAATCATTTAATTAATAATTCAACTATCACTTTTGAAAACGAGACGAGTGGCTCTTCAAAAACCTAAAAAAATCAGTCATTTATTATATATTTAATGTCAACTGATGCCGTACGTTGTTTGTCAATTTGGATCCACCGCTTTGGCTATTGCTTCAACGAAGAAATTAATTTAAATTTTTAATTTTTATATATGAAGTTAATTGATTTTCAAATCAGCTTTCAATCATCACTTTTCTCAACTATATTAAAATATTTAACAGGTTTTAATTGATTAATTAAAAAAATCTCAAAAACCTTTTTTTACTCTTTTATTTTATTAGTTTATAAACTAAAGTCCTATTTTTCAACATTGATTCTCAATTTCATCGTTCTATTATGTATCATGGTATAACTAGAGTCAATGAAATATCAATTGTGGACTGCTTAAAATTTAAATTTCACCATTTTTTTTATTATTTTATTCAAATTTAGTAAATTAATCAACATTTATGTCTCAATTATAATTATACAAATATTATTATGTTGTACCAACATCTTGTCTAAGATGGATAGCGATCTTGAACAAAATTATAAATGGGGTCTTATTATTATTATTATTATTATTTATGTTTACCTACAAGTAAAACCTTAAACAATTTTTATTTTGTATTTGAGATTTTTTGTTAAGTGAGAACCATTTTCATTTATTAAAACATAATTAACAATATATTTTATTTATTTATTGAGCTTTTATGTTAAGTGATGGGCAATTTTTATTTTATAGAGCATAATTAATAAATATATTTTATTTATTTTTAAAGCATTTTTGTTAAGTGGAGAACATAAGTTATCGTCTACATTGCCCATATGCTCTTCCATATAAAAAAGAAAAGAAAAGAAAATTCAATGATCGAGCCATTGCGAACAAGAAAATGGATGTTCCACGTCAGGAGGGATAGGTTGTGACATTGGTGAAACCATGGATTTATTTTTTTTTTAATCTTTGGGGGAGTGGTGACCGGCCGGCCGGCCAGCCTGCCACCCCTTTGGCTGCCAGGGGTGTTTGGTTCAAAGAAGCTAGCTCTGTTTTATATTTGAAAAGGAAAAGAAATGCGACCCAAATTAATGTCCAAACAAGCCAAGGGATGTAAATCAGAATGACGATATGGGGATTTATCATCCCAAATTCATTTTTTTTGTAAGAAAAAAGGTTATCCATGGAAAAGCAGCAAGTATGAGTGTAGATCCAAGATCAACCTGGGAATAGTTGAACTTATCATCTTGACCATTTATCTCACGAGGGTCGACAAGGAAGATAAGCCTAGGCTACCCTTTCATGCAAGTTCTTAGATTCTTTCATTTTTAAACATGTTAAAGATGATTTCTAGCACACAGCTGGTGGATCAATTGGAATATATATATATATATATATATATATATATATATATATCACGGCTCCATCCATGTGTAAAACGTGGATATCAAACATAAGACGGGAGAATACCAAACACAATTTGATGAAATTGCTTCGCTCATCTTCCACTTTTGCTTGTTTTTTTTTAAATAATATTTTTTATAAAATATATTAAAAAATTAATTGAATTTTTAGATAAATTATTTTAAAAATATATTAAATAATAATATAAATTATATCTTGAAATATCAGAACTTAACTAATAACTTAAATTATTAAATTAAATTAATTTTTTAATTTAATATTATAGTTTTAACAATTAAATGGTTATGTGTTTAAATTTTATTATATTTATTTAATAAAAAATTTAATTTTAAAATAGTATAAATATATACAAGTTTTAAATTTAAAAAATATATATTAAAATATAATATAAATTATAGTATAACTAATTAATAGATGACAGTCAAAACATCCACTAATTTTAAGTTAGCTAAACTCTAATTACCGCATTATATTTATTTTAACGCAAGAATGTCAAACCGTAGCTGATACAAAATAAAATTGTCCTTTTACACTTCAAACATAAACAAATAAGTAAATAAATAAGCCGCAAAGCAGATCTTTTTCCAAGGGTTTCACACTAGCCGTTTTATAAGATCTGTAGAATCTTGACAGCAGCCCTTGTGATTAATTGCCGCAGCCGTAAATTAAAGAAGCCGGTACTTTTTCTTTAATTTATTACAACATATATATATATATATATATATATATATATATATATATATAGATCGCTTTTCAAAAAGTGTGATTGCAGCAGGAAGAAAACCGGCTTCTTTGATTTCTATTTTCCACGACCTGCAATTTATTCCACCGGTCTCCGTGTCGTCTGCCTGCCAAATGATATCTATCGTGTAAAACGTGGTATATCTACAGTGGCCTGGCGACGTCTAGCTTCGGAAAATCTGATGAAGTGGCAGATTCTAACAACTGATGGAGGATTATTTGTTCTTAGAAAAGTTGTATTTTTTTTTAAAATAAATTTTTAAATAATAAATTATATTTTAATATTTGATAATAATATAAAAAATAAATAAAAAATATTTTACAGTGTTTGGTTATGCAATGAATAATAAAATAAAAAATAATTTATTAATATTTTATTTTTTAAAGTTTATTAACATAATAATAAACAAATCTTACAAATAAAAAAGTTAAAAGAGAATGAAATTGAAAAAAAATATAATTTTATAAATTATTTTAAATAAAATAAATAATAATTAAAATAATAGAAATTTAATCTTAAAAAATAAAAGATGAAGAAATTAAAATAATAATAATTAATATTTTATAAATTATTTCAAATGAAATAAATCACAATAAAAAAAATTATGGTCAAATTTGATGGATAAAAAATTTCAATAAAATATAATAAGAAAAAAATAAATAATTATTATAAAAAAGAGGACCTAAGTTAATATAAAAATTATTTTTTAAAAAAACTTAAATATTCAAAACAAAATATATATATATAGCAAAAAAAATATGATGACTAAATTTGATATAATTGGCAAATAATATGATATTTCTAAATTTTTTATAATTTTTAGAAAGTTTTTTTTATTTAAATTTTTGAGAAAAATACTTTACTTGAAATCAAGTCAATTTTGTTTTAACTGAAAAGTTGTTTTTATTGACTAATTTTTTTAATGACAAATAAATATAAAAATAAATTAAAAAATAATTTTTATAAAAATAAATTCTAAAATACAATAACACCAAGACCTAATTATAACATCACGGCTCTGTGAATAACATTCTTACATCATGTATTCACGGAGAACATGTTCTTCTACACCATTCAAAGAAAAAAGGAAAAAACCTTGTATGTGTGTTTTCAACATATACGAGATTTGATGTCTCTGTAGAGTGTATCTCTGTGACTCAGGATGGCCTTCCCATTACAAAACTGAGTGCAAAAACTAGATCTAGAGTTGTATTTTCTTGAACTCGTGTTTTCAGTCTTGTTTAACTTTAGAACCAGCCGAGCTCACACGTCTTTTGTCGGGAAGAAAGAAGAGAAAATTTGGACTTAATTCCTGCTGTGGAAAACTTTGTGTTGTTTTCTCATGCTAGGCTGTAATATGCACGTCCGGCCGTCGACGGCGGAATAAATATATGGTGATTAATTAGGCAAATTAAAGGCAACAAAACGTGGTTAATGCCATGTTCAATCTGTGTTTGAACTTTGATTCCCACTTGAGTTGGATTTTTTATTATTATTATTATTTTTTGAGACAGTGGAAGGTAATTAACATTTAAAACAAGAAAGATTATGAAACATGCTCCTCACTCTAATTATTCTCCTATCCTTAATTCTTAATCCATTATTGTACCTTTTTCTCTCTTTTCGAATTGAAGTGCTCCAGAAATCTTTCCTAAGCATGGGATTCTTTTTTATTCGAGTTGTAGTTAAGAGATAGGATTGGACTGTGGAGTGGGAATATTAGTAAAAGATTAGAAACAGGATTAATAGATAATTATCGTGTAATATAACCTGTCCCATCTTGGGAAACAGAAGTGATGGGTTTCAAGCCCAATTATAAAGAAATAGGCATCCATGGAAAAATCCCAGTCGACCTTTTAGGCTTTATTTATCTTACCATTCTCATCATGCTCGGCCCATAATATAAGGGTCCTGGATCAATCAACGACTTAGGCCCAGGCCCAGCCTACTTTCTTTCGTGCTGGGCTTTAATCACCGTTGATGGTTATTCGATGCTACTTCCAAATCCTCCATTATTACTATAATTATAACTTAGTATCTCAAGCTTATCAGAACTAATCAATTAGTCCCTATATTATCAAGAATTATTAAACAATCCACCATTCAAGGGCGACCATCCTCAAAAAAAATTTAAATTTTTTTAATTCCAAAATGTTTTCTGTCCTTGTCAAATCTCGCTGGTGACCTACTTCTCCTTTTCCTTTTTATTTCTTAAAAAAATAAAAAGAAATATGAAATTGACAAAAGGACTCACTTGGAATTGCCTATCTAGGCCATGGCACTCATGCAGGCTCCACAGTAGCTGGCTTCATGGTTGAAGGAGTAAGCCTGTATAGCATGGGCCAAGGCGCTGCTCAAGGTGGAGTTCCATCATCCCGGCTTGCAATCTATAAAGTATGTTATGTAGATGGGTGTCATGACTTGGACTTGATGGCTGGATTTGATGATGCAAATATCCAGGATGGTGTGTAGAAACAAAGTTTATATATATAGACTAGTGAACAATAATGTTTAATTTATCATAATAAGATAGGGTAAACATAAAAAGTTTTGAAAAAAAAACTATAATTCATATAAGTTTAAGTCTATTAGCATGCAAAATAATAATTTATGACAAACATGTTATCAACACAAATATAATACTAGCATGCATGCTAAGTATATATATAAACTTATAATTGATACTAATTCAAAATTCCACAATGTATATTTGATGTGTGTGGTCTCATCACCACATTAATTAGTATGAGCTGTTATTTTAAATTAAATGTAACTGCCATTATAAATGGTAGTAGTGTTTTGTGAACAAAAAAGAGAAGAGAAAAGGGGAGAAAGAGAGGAAGAAGAGGCAACAAAGTAATATGTCTTATTTCTTTGATTTTCAGCTCTTTCATCATTAGATTGGGTTGCAATTTTGATAGTAGCTTCTAGACATATTATTTTTCATTCTGAACGATTGGATCGAAAATTGATGGTGTGAAAGCTGATTATTTTAATAGAAAACAGGGTTGTCAATATTGTGATGGATTTTTATGTTTAGTTATGGGCTTTTATTTTTATTATTAATATCCATGCATATTAATAATAAAAATATATATATTTAAATTAAATTAAAGAATGGTACTTACTTTTTGAAGTGCATTAAAGTAATGAGACTTTTGCTCTTGTTAAGGATGAATCATTTGTCCTTAAAATTTTGTTACTCATTACTTGTGCAACTAGGATATTTACAATATTCCTCCCTAGATTCCAACAACATCATCTTGGTTTAGATGCACTTCTAAACAAGGTTTATAAACCAAAAAATATGAAACTTAAATATTCCTCAATAAGATGAACTTAAACTTTAGATTTAGAAGAAAAACCAAAGCATAAAAGAGAATGAAAACATTAAAAAATATAAGATTAATATCCAAAATATTATTATAAATAATACAATTCATTCAATTCTAATATAAGGATAAAATCTGCAAGAAATTTCATCTGAAATATCATTTGAAATGACATGGTAGCAAAAATTCTAGTTTTACCTCGAACGAAGGCTCGACGATAATTAAGGATATTTCACCTTCGTAAACTGAGTTCTTGACATAGAAAACTAGAGTTTATTCATCGTAACAAACTCATTATAGTAAGCTAGTAGAAATAGATATCATCCAACCATAGTAAACAATAAAAAATAATGCAGCTTACTTTACATAAGGTGTACTAGGTGTGTTAATATATTTCATTTTACGTAATAAGTCCCTTGCCTAAAATATCTAAAAAACCAGTTAGGGATTCTGGTAGCTATAATAGTATATAACGACTTCCTAACCAACCAAAAAACCTTTTAGAATCCCATCTAGAAAGGGTTGTCATAACATTTTATCCCTATGATATAAAAGTATTGCACTTATATTAACAAATAATACTTTCATTGGCATCATTTTTATATGTCATATTGAATTTACCTTTCATTTCACTAAATAATTGTTAATGAATGTGACATTTAACCAATCGAATAGTTACACATATCACTAGTTTTTTTAGGTAAAACATATTTCTTGATTTGATAAAGTAGATATATTTTATGATATAATGTTTAAATAAAAACATTCTTGATGAATAGATAAAAATTACATTAAGAAACTAGTCATTAAGATATTAAGTTAAACCACTTATAGTTTTTCAAATATTTAGGGGATCGTGACAGATTGCTAGACATGTACTTAATTTTTAAACATAAATTAATCAATTATTAAATTGATAATAAATTTAATTGTTTAATTTATTTATTTTTATTTTATTTAGGATTATAATTTATATTTAGATCAACTTATTAGGAAAACTAATGGGTCACATACATACCAACCATTGATCATAAATTAAAATAGAATAATTAATGAAGTATGACTTAATTGTAAATAAATTATAAAAATGAAGGACTAAAATGTAATTAATATAAGATATTACAATTCTAGACCTAAAAACATCAAGTAGGGATTTAATTGAATAAATTTCTAAAATAATATATGTAATATTCTTTAAGAAGCAAATTGATATATTATTATTTATAGGGTTTTTAGATTTTCTTATAACTAGAATGTTATGCCTCTTATTTCCTAAAAGGATATGAGAAAAATATAGTACAAAAACACCTTAAATAAAAAAGAAAAGAGTTAGCATTCTAAGGTATAATAATCTCTTTCTTCTAAAAGAGTTTGGAAGATTTTTCATTCATGGTTCTTGTGGATTAATGTTAGAGAGCTGACACTCGGACAGTTTATAACTTGAAACAATTTACTCTTAAAGCAATTATTCAAAGCCGAAAAAAAATTTGGTATTCATGTAATCTTCGCATAAATCATAAACAACTCTAATTCTATTGAACGAGATCTTTAAGATTCTTGAAAAATTTTAAATTTATCGTTTACATTGTGTATATGTATTTCGAAAAACCCAACAATAATCATTTAACCAATCATCACTTATAAGGTAAATAGTTTTTATTAGATGAATGCGAGTCAAGATTTTAATGAGATTAATTTATTATTCATCTAGAATTCATTTTAATTATAAGTATATTCCATATATATGTTAAAACAAATTTCTTACCATATTTCTATTGGTTGTTGCTTGTACTTGGCTGTATATTAGCGGATGCATGCTGTATTAGGAAGAATTCTCTTCTTTATTTCCTACATATACATAGTAAACTCATTTCGTTGTGTAGAAAGTTGTCCATTAATCTAAAAGATTGTGTTCCCATATGTTGTGGTTTTTCCATAAATTAAAGGGGAAGGGGGTTGGATTAGGTCGAACCGTGACCTGGTGTTTCCATACATAAAGCTGCTAAACAAGATCGGACAACATTATTATCTTACACTAATGGCACATGTAACTTAGAACAGACATGATGCTTTGTACCATTGTAAGAACTAGGAGGATGGAGGCGGATAGAACTGAGATGAATGACCAAGGACTGCTAAAATAAGTTCGCCTCATTGTTGCCCAGTTGCTGCTGTAATATGACTCTACGTCTCTGAAGAGCTTGGAGAGATAACACTCTCGAATATTGAAAGCAACATTTTTCCCTAGAGTGTTGAAGAGATCGGCCACGTATTGGTCGTCTTGGGAGAATCTTGTGATGATCCCTTCTGAACAAAGAAAAGTAACATCTCTCGGTTGGTTAATGAGACAATTCATGAAAGAGACATAATCGGTGAAGTATTTGGATCTCTTTTCCTCGCAGTGTTCTAGGGCAACACAGTTTACGAGGACAGTGCTTGTGAAGTCATTAATGGTGACGGATGGAATTTCGAGTACACAATTTTGGAAGTTTATATCCAGGAAGCTATCGCTCTTTCTCGGACGAAACTTGATTCCTGATGGCCTAAGCTGCGTGACACCTTGAATTGACTGGTCTGATGGATGATATTCCTCTAAATCAATGCAAATGATGACCTGATCTGAGGGAAGGAGGCTCAAGTGGAATAGGTCAAGTAAATGCTTGCCATGCCAGGATCTGAACTTCTTCAGGATTTCTGCACGTCTTGGAAAGACTAGATCAATGGCTTTTAATGCAAGCATCGGTAGAGGATCTGGTTTTGGTTTTATATCTCCATTACCGCCAGACAAGTTGAATATTAAGTGGAGAAGGAAATAGGGAAGTTGGTTCTCAAACTTAAGGAGATCCCTGATTACAATCGGGATCAACCAAGGCCTTGTGAAGATGGGGTCACCCTCATCAATCGTATCTTCACTGTAGTTGAGATTTCGGAGAAGTTCAAGAACAAAGCAACTGTCAAGCAACATCATTTCAACAAAGTCATGACTTGACATAGAGATAGCCTCTGAGTAGCAGTCTCTTATTTTCCTTTCGTTGAATTTTAATGCACCAATTAGATAGTCGCTTAAATCAGTTCTTGATCGAGAAAGAAGCTTATCAAGGAAGAACCACTTGTGGTCTTCAAACTCCAGTACATGATCCTTGCCCCTGTGGTAAGGGCCTAATGACACGAGCTCAGGTTGGTAAGTGTTCGGATTTATTTTGTCGAAGCTACGAGAAAATGGAAAGATGCATACGGATGAACTCCGAACTCCATGTCTTTCTATTCCACGCCCTTCCTCAAGACGGCGCTGAATACGTTTCAAAGAATGTTGATCTGCAAAAAGCGAATAATCATGCTGAAATTCCTCATGCCGTAGGCCTTCGGTTGGAGCAGGAACTTGGTACTCCTCTCTATTTAGGTTCTCAAATGAAGGTCTTGATTGGCCTTCAGAAAAATCCTCCTCGTAGCGGAGGATTTCAGTCGGCACAGAAACTCGGTTCTCATCTCCACTTAGGCTTGACCACGTTGGACTTGCTTGGCCTTCAGGAACTCCCTCCTCTTCTCTCATCTGGCTTGAACTTTCCCCATTTAGTAACGATTTCCCCTTCCTTCTCAAGGTACTTGCATTTGTTTTCATATCAAAATCATCAATTCTCGTTGCTCCTGACTCCATATATCCTTATGGTTCTCTACGAAGTATTTAGTGAATGCAAGTAGCTTCGATATGCTTTTATAGTGAATGCAAGAAGCTTAAATATACCTTCAGATTTTCTAAAATGCATTCCCAGAAAAGGGACTTCCAAAGAATTCCCATTTCCGTAGTTACTTTTAGGTGCTTCCTAGCAACTACAAGGTTACCTGTAATCCTAGAACGCTCGACTTCGAGCAGATAACATCAAGGGGGAGATGTGGGGAAGCTTCATGTCAAGTCTTTTGAACGCACTTATTAACTTTTCGTTACACTTTCCACGTTAACTTGACACTTGACACTTGACACATGACACGGTTGTTGCATCATTTAATTTCGAAAAGGAAACTGGTATTGAAGAAGGTCTTGCTAATTGTTTTGATTAAAAAAATATATATTAATCTTTGTCAAGAACTGAAACTCTTTGAATCTTGTTCACATGTAAGAACTGCATTCATGATCTGGTAACAAATCAGCCTGCTGACAGTTCACGTATACATTTTCAAACAGGAAAATGCCCAAAAAAGTTGCCCGATATTTTTAAAAAAATTTGGCTTCCATCAAATATGGTTCAATTTCACAGTAATTTGAAGTTTCACTTCACTGGTAGCTTCGCTCTCATATCTCAATTCGTGGAATCATAGCTACATATATATCATTAGCAAGCATGAAAAAAAAAACATTCAATTTAAATTATCTTTTTAAATACAGCATAATGGATATATATTTCAACTTTTTACTCTCATATAAACTTATTTAGAGTGATAAGTGAGTTTACTTGATATCATATATAGTTCGAACTAATTAGGCTCATGCTATGCTGCAATTTGAAGTAGAATTTTTTTAATATAAAAAAATATTTAAATATCATTTATATTTTTTCTAGTAATAAAAGAAACTTTAACCATATAGAGATTGATTCAATGTAACTTGGTTGGCTTGATAAATTTAAAGATAATTTTGATGACTAGTAAAATTATATTTTGACTTAAAATATATATTTAAAATAAAATTATTTTTATAAACATTAAAATGATAATATATCAAACTGATTCAGATCAACTCGAGTTAACTTGATAATCTATATATTGAGTCACGAGATCATGATAACTCCATAAAAAACAATCAAAATAAATCATGAAATTTAATTTTCAATAAATTCAATATTAAATGTAAATTTAATAAGAAATCAATTAAAAAAATAATTTGAATCAATTGAGGTTAATCTGCTAAACTTGTGATCCATATCATAAAATTAGAATAACTTAATAGAAAGCAAATTGAAATAAATTATAAAATTTAATTTTTAATTAACTCAATATTAAAAAATAAAATTAAAAACTAAACTAAAAAGGATACAAAAAAATAATTTGAGTTAATCAGGGTTAACTTACGAAACTCGTGACCTTGGTTATGAAATAAAAATAATCTCATAAAAAATAAATTAAAATAAATTATAAATTTTAATTTTTAATCAATCAAATATTAAAAAATAAAATTAAAAAAAAACTCGAATCAATCAAGTTAACTTGTTAAATCCGTGGTCTGGATCGTAAGATTGAATTAACTTTTTAAAAACTAAATTAAAAAAAATTATGAAGTGTAGTTTCCAATAAATTTAATTTTGAATGATAAAGTTGATATTAATAAAATATATATATATATATATTAAAAAATATTATTATGATAAATAGTGCGAGGAGATATAATAAATTTTCTTCCTCTTTTAATTTTTTATTAATTTAAAAAAATATTATAAAAAAAATCTCCGAACAATTGCCAAAAAGAAAATCTCCCAAATGCACTCATTCATAATAATTACTTTTACTTAAAATGTATTAGTTCGAGTATAATCAGTTTGTTTAAGAGGGTTTTGAAAGGTAGAGTCATATGATTAAATTTAAAATTATTAAACTCGTTAAAATTAAATTATTAATTAATTAAATTAATTTGAATTAATTAAAAAATATATAATTAAAAAAAATAAAAAAAATAAAATCAAATCATAACAAAGTTAACTCTAATCTTTTTCTTTTTTCTTTTTTAATCTAAGTCATATCCTTAGACGATCGGATCCGGAGTGCCAAAACAGAATAAGTTTATTAACATTCAAATAATTAAAAATCTTAACAGTGTGTTTAGAGGGTTAAAGATTATTAAATGACACAAATAACTTTCACCTAATATCAATTTCTTTATACCTATATTTTCTAGTCTCTACGAAAATAAAATAAAATAAACACTCGTTACTAGAAATTGGGTTATAATCCTCATTTAAGAAGATGTGGCAATTGATCGCCATAAACCTTACCTCTCCTCACTATCGCCGTATCCAAGCGCCCCTTTCTTTGCTTCTCCATCGGTGATCATATTCATGGCGACGTCCGCACACCGCGCCTTCCCCAAATTCACTATAACAACTCCCGCTCGTCCCGATTCAAGATTACTCAGTTTCAAATCATTCCGGTGCAGCGCGCGGACGACGACGACAACCACTGACACCGACACCGACACCGGGACTCAGCGAATCACGGTGAAGAAGGGGAACGATTCGCTTGACGTATGCAGAGTCCTTAATGGTATGTAGAAGACTAGCTGCGGTTGGAGCCTAACTGACGGCGCTAGCGCCGTTGAGGCCATGCTTGGATACGCTGGCATCTCCGCCTTCGACATGGCCGATCACTGTAAATTAAAATAAAAATCCCTTACCCTTCTGTTTTGGGGGTTTTTTTATTGTTTATGTGGTGTTTTCTTATTGGACAGGAGAGTCCTGGGGCTTATTTGCTTGTCACGTAGGATTTCTTAGTTTACTTTTTTTTGCTTTAGTGTCCCTATGGATTTAATTATTTACTCATTTGCCTCATTTTTTTCTTCTATCTGTAACCATGTAACTGTTTAAGTTATATGCTTTGAACAAAATGCCCTCTCCCCCCCTTCCATAACTGCGAAGGCCTTTCTATAGAATCAATGATGGGAGGTGAGACAAGGAAGCAGATAAGATGAAAGAAAAGTAGTAGAAGGGAAGAGAGTCAAGAGATATGGCTTTGGGGTTTTAAGAGAAGCAAAAACACATGCCCTTTTTTTATTCTTTTTTGTCTCTCTCTATTTAGCCCTTTTTTGCATTTGAAGATGGGTTTTTGTACCATCTAGCAACTTCACCTTTAAGGGAATGGAACTGGCAAGTAGAAGGGTTGATAGAGTGAGACAACTGAGTTTGAAACCATTGCAATGTGTTTTGACTGAGGAGGATAACAGGAGAATAGTGGTGGTGAAGAATGGAAAGAATTGTGGGGGTGGGGGTCCCCCGTGACTGGTGGGAGAGCTAGGATAAATAGCCAATATTTGAGGTTGATCTTGTTATGCACATACGATGTCATAATATATCTTTTTTCACGATATTAGTTTATTTTTTTATTTGATAATATTATAAAAGATTCAAGTAGTTTAGAAGTAAGATTTATGTTTTAAATAATTAATTATTTATTTAATTTTATTAATTTGATTTACTCTTTTTAATTATGATGGTTGATATCTAAAATTTAGTAAGTTAAAAGTGGTTGATAATTAATATTTATAAAATATTATATTTTTTGAATTTGAAAGCTATTTAATATTTAAATAAATATTTTTTAAAAAAAAAACATAATAATATTATAGAAATTATGAAAATAATATATCATTCAAAATAAATTCAAAACTCTTTTTTTAAGATTTTGTGGATGTTATAATTAATGATTATTATTTTTTGGTGGAGATAAGGGATTAAAAGTATTTTTTCATGAAATTATTTAATATCTTTTACGTGTTAAAAAAAATATTTTTTATTTATTAAAAAAATATTTAACTTAGAATCTCGTGGTTCAACATAAAACCTTGCAAGATTATTCAAAATTATATAAATTTAAGCTTAACATTTACTTAAATTCAAAAATATTGAATATATCAGTTCATCAAATTTATAAATGTTTAGAAACTGAGCTCAAAATTATTGGGTTATCATCTTATCTCTAATTTTTTTTTTTAACATGAATTTAAAAAAAAACATATATAAAATACATTTAACCATCATTATTGAAATTAATTAGCTCTAATTTTGAATGTTTAATTAGTAAGACTAAAATTTTCCTTAACAATGTTAACAAACATTGCTGCTACAGGGAATTAGAATGTTTGATTTGGTCTGGGTTAAAAAAATCAACCAAACTTAAATATACTAATTTTAAAATATAACTTGAATTAAATCAAAAACCAATTCAAACAAAACCAATTTTATTTGGTTAAAATTAGTTTTGGGATAAAAATCGGAAATTGATACCAACAAAAATGTTCATGTGTTTTTTTTTTCAAAGAGTCAAAACGTATAGAACATTTTTTTATTCATTCAAGCATAAAAATAGTAAATACCCATGTTCCTGACATAATCTTACAAACAATACTTACAATAACCATCTTTATAAGCTTTACAACAATGAAATTATCCTCCTAGCACAAATGGTGGTTTCAACAAATCAAAGATGCAAATAAAACCCGTCCAAACCTGCACCTCACTTCCATCTGTGAGCTTCAAAGGTATTCTTCACTTTAAAAAGGTATTTATCTCTTTC
Source organism: Populus pruinosa (assembly GCA_026413675.1). NCBI lineage: Eukaryota > Viridiplantae > Streptophyta > Magnoliopsida > Malpighiales > Salicaceae > Populus > Populus pruinosa. The sequence goes on from CM048595.1 coordinate 27,841,822, forward strand.
TTATATTTTTTATGCTGAAAAAAAAATAGCGTGACATAGTGACCACCTAACTAGTGTTCTATAAGATAATAAAAAAATTTCTTAGGTTTCAGTGTGTGTGTATATTTTAAAGCCCGAATAAGAAATTCTTGTGGATCCAATCATAGCCCAATATGAACTTCTGGCCTTGACTTTTAGGCCCAGGGACAACCAAACCACAGCACAAGGCAATCCAAGTCTACACGATTACACCTAGATGGATTTGAGTTTTGATTTTTAATATCAATAAAAAAACAATAAATTTGAGTTTTGATTATTAAAATTGAATAAAACACACCTTTTCAGCTGCTCACAAATCTTCAAGACAATAAGAAAAGCAGCTTTATTGTTGTAGTACTAGGAGCCATATTTACTACTGAGTATCTTGACAATGTTGCAGAAGGTGAAAGAACTAGTCTCGCATTCTGTTATGTATTATTTAGTCCTGTAACGCATGCAGCTTGCTATCTTTCTGAAGGTTAAAAAATTACAGGAACCATCCAACAAGAATGTTCCAGGTTTCGAGCGTCGACCTTATTTTCATAAAATAAAATAAGAGGGAAAGATAAAATTAGAAAAAGGAAACAATTGGCATCTAATGTTTAATCAATTTCACATGCAATTTTGCCCTTATGTGCTTAGTCCTCTAGAAGAAAAATTCCTTGACAACGGAAATAAGTTTTAACATGCAACCTCCAGCAATAGCATAACAAGATGGTGGTGGCAGAGACAAACAAGAATCATCTTTGCTATCCTAATTTAAAGGAAGAAAGATGTTTGCGTGATATTAACAGGGGATTTTCTTATTTTATTCTCTTTTTTAAAAAAAAAAATTGAGAATAAAGGGGATTTGGAAACACTATCACAGATTTATAGAAAATAAGATTAATGTATATCTTGCTCCTTATAAGATGACTTCTAAAATCCAAGAGGTACACTCCTGGAGGAGCTGAAACTTCTGACGAATGGCTACATTCAAGAAAATTTGCATTTTTCTGCGGAATTCAGACACATCTTCCCTGCACCTATACGATCCAGCACATGAACACTGTTCTGATAAATGAGCAGCTTTGACCTGATTGCACCTAAGACATACCAGATCCTGCAAATGATAAAGACGCTCCCTCTGTCGTACAATTTGAAGAAGAGCATTCTCCATTACTTCTCGGTCATAAGGCTGGCCACACTGGGGCACGGCACAGCGCCACTCCTCTGCCAATACAGCTGAGTCACGGCACAAGTCCAGGTCTCTACAGTCATTGCAGTAACTGTTCAAACATAGTTGTGAGTTCGCAAGATGTTGAGCTGATCAAAAACTAAATGGAAGAAAAATATAACTAATTATTAGCTGAAGCTATATCAAAATATAAATCAAATGATTAGAAACAAAGTTTTAAAAAAAATGCAATCCACTGTCACAAAATTCCTACAGAAAACCAGTTAACGCATGTCAACAACAACAGTTAATTTATTACAGATCCCGGTTTAACCTAGTATTAGAAGGATCCAGTACTGCAACGAGACCTGGCATGGTCATTGTTGACTTGTTTTCTAGAATCTGGAGTCTTGTAAATGTACCCCCAAAACATTCACAGAACTGAACTATTGAACTGATTCTACTCCAGGGCAAAGGATATCAGTTGAAAAAAAATGTTCAATATTTCCACTACAATCGTTCCCCTCAAGTGTCACTTACATTAAAATACAACAGGTTAAGTGCATAGCATGAATTATGGTGGTAATTCAGTTCTTAGCACCAGAATGAATTATCATGCTTGTAAGTTCCTGTGGTTCCAGAATTTCATAATTACTTGAATATGTGATCGCATCCTTGGTAGTAAAAGAAAGGCTAATAGTAAATAAAATCAAAGTCCCATAACATAGAAAGATACAATTTGTTCAACTGAAATCACGGGTAGTGTGTTAGCTACCCTGTGCCAGACCTATGCCACTGAAGGCAGATGGAAACTAAGCTCATAACTCACTAGTCCAAAAGCTACACTCCAAGCAACCTAGTTCCATTCCTCTTTTTGAAAATTTGTTCTCATCAGTAATCAAATAAAATCCCTTTTGAGGTAGCTAGTTAACACCTGAAACCAATTCAAAAGAGTATGGGTTCATATTCATTCAGCTCAGAAGATTAAATTGCATCATAAAGAACTTTTCAGAGGCAGATGTTCATAAGATAATTGGCAGTTATATAAATCGAAATCCAGCGAGTCTAGTCAACAATAAATATTATACAAAGAGATTTCCAGAAACCTTAACCAGCAGAAAAATTTAGCTCTACTAGAACTCTTATGGATGGGTTTCACAAGAAGGTTCAGGTCTGTCTCTAATTAGACATCTTGCATCCAACCAAAAGACTCAAAAGCATCATCCAAGCTTAAAGATTAAAAATGATACGATCAGTCTAATTCTTATTAGGATTTTTTAAAGATAAATCTTCTTCTGGCTAATGTAAGAACGTATACGGTTATTCTTACCTGCAAATTACATTTGGTAAGATAAAGGAAGGACAGGGATCATGAAACTCAGCTTCTGGAGCAAACTCCCGAACACGTACATATTTTAACAGATTCTTTCTCATCACCTGAATGATGGCAAGCAAATGAGATATCGAGTAATTTCTGAAAGACAACTGGAACATAAATATAAATTGTCTTTAAGAGTTTAGCTTCCACTTATAGTTCCATCTATAAGGTTTTGTTTGTCCATCATGCAAAACAATGATGGCAAGCAAATGAGATATCGAGCAATTTCTGAAAGACAACTGGAACACAAATATAAATTGTCTTTTAAGAGTTTAGCTTCCAATTATAGTTCCATCTATAAGGTTCTGTTTGTCCATCATGCAAAAAAATAACAAAAATTTTAATTTACTTTTAAATTAGAAAACGAATTCTATAATCAATTTGTAAAAAGGTTAAATATAATTCTAATTCTTCCAACTCAAAAACATATTATATATTTTTTATCTTTTATATCATGGACAAACAAAACACTACTTGTGGAGTAAAAAGACTTGTATGTTGAAGCAAAAAAGAAATTAGAATTTTGTGCTAGCTCTTATTTTATGCGATGTTCTAGTGCTGGTCAGTTAGGCAGAAATTACCAGAACTTCATGCTGCACGTGCTGGTCAAGAGCCAGGACAGCACAAACATGCTTAATGAATTCCAGTGCAGGGTCCCCTTTGTGGTTCATGCCCGCAGGTTGCTGGATACCGAGTGAAATCTGTTGGCCATTCTCAGATTTGTTTATCCCCTTCATGTGAAGAACAGTATCCCGAACAATTCCTAGAAGTTTGTCAGTGAAGTGTGTGCCAATCTGCACATATGAAAATCAAAAGAATCAATTCAGAATTTATGAAGGAATCAAGACATCATTCATCTTTCACTGACAAATATCCTCATAGTACCTGCCCTTTAATATATTCCACCATGTGTGATTCAAGATTCTCAGCAGCTACAATAGTGATCGATGGAGTACATGAGTTGCCATCACGCAAAGCCTCTCTTGTTGCAGCTTGCTTTTGTGCATAGTCCCAGGGAATAAACATGAATTCTGAGACAATTAAAACGAAATGATCCTGCAAAAGGCTCAAAAGATTATTGAAGAAGACAACCCAGAAAAAAATAAAGAACAAATCATAGCATAAAGAGAAGTACCATATTCTAAAATGGGTGGTTTAATATTGACCAAACAAAATCATTATATTAGTTGGCCAGTAAAGTAGTCCCTTATACATGCCACAATTGTTGCAGAGAAGATACCTGGATTTTCTTGGGCAGGTATTCAGCAATATTCCAGTTTGACACAATATCCACTTTTGGTTCTTCTCTTGGGGAGTGATGATGCAAATCATTGTGAGAACTGTCATCAGGTCTGGCTGGAATGCCACCATAGTTATACTGTTACCCAGAAAGTAAAGTGACCATGAATTGATTGGAACATGAAAAAACCAACATTTTTTTATGATTTCAGTAGATTAAGAAAAGGAAAGATCTTTCAAAGCAAATGCAGTAATTTCCAAACAACAAGAATTCAAACCCTTTTATTAATTTAGTTTTCAATTCCAATGGCATCATTTTGGAGGCTTTTGATAAAAAAAATGGAAAACATCAATTGAAGAGTACAATAATGGAAGGACAACATCGAAGAAACTCTAAGTAAATGACAGAAGAAACCCAAATTCCAAATGGAAAAATCAAATTTCAATTCCAATGGCATCATTTTGGAGGCTTTTGAAAAAAAAAATGGAAAATGTCAATTGAAGGATGCAATGCTGGAATGACAATGTCAGAGAATTCTATGTAAATGATAGAAGAATTACAAATTCAAAGCCCCTCGACAACTGACAAAAACAAAGTAAAGCATAGCTCGGGAATTTTTAATATAATGTTGAAATTAGAAAAAGATAATACACCAAATACAGTTTAAAAGTTGTACAACACATTTCTGGTGAAAAAGTTCATTTCTGAAGTGTCAATAGCACATCAAAAAAACTGAATATATGGAGGATCTGCCACAAATTTATTTATCATGATCGATCACAATCAGTGTCTTTACAAACCTGATCCATAAAGAGCAAGGAATGCCAAAACTGCAATGGTTCAAGCTCAATCCACTCGAACAGTTCTCTACAATTCAGCAAAGACAGAAGAATTACAAGAAGAGAAAACAGAGGATATATCTTATAATTGTTGGGCATAACAAACCTATTTTGCAAAGTTTTGAGCACGCTATCACAGTAAGCTTTGGCAGCAGTTAATTCGAATTTTCCTGTGTCTATGATAACCTTCGAAAAATTGGCAAATATGATTGTGGCACCTAATTTGCGTAATTCAGCCAACAGCAAAGCAAAAACCTTTTGCATGACCTAAGATTGTAAAATGGAAGTATCATCAACTTAATGGTATGGAAAAATGTCAATGTACATTCATATATTGAAAGAATTACTACACACCATCAATTATACCAGCTAGAAAATAGAAAAATGAGTGAGATGGTGGAAGACTGATGGCAGAGAATCCTTGTGACCCTAATCTAATGGTGGGACATTTTCCTCATGGCACAAAAATATCCATGTGAAGCCAGCATTTACCTTGTGGAGTATGCGATGAAGCGCTGGATCATGAAGCTTTGATTGAGGGCTGTGACATTAAAGCAAAAGAAATGAATAAACAAATCCAAAAATAACAGGTGTATGTTAAAGATTATAGCACTACGACCTGCAAAGCCAACGATACAGATGTTGTAAAATTGCATCAGCAAAAACATTTCCTGATGTAACTGCATCTGCAAGGCACCTCTGGATCAGCTGTTTCAGGACACGCAATCCAGATGCAGATGAGGTAGCCTCGTCAAAGCCGCTCTGATCATATAGAGTTGTACTGGAATTCATGTCCTGGTCAAATCCCAACAAAGCACCTCCTTCCATTTCATTTATTTGGTTACTTTTCAGAAGAGCATCTACAGCTAGGTGATGTATCTGCACAGAAAATTTACTCTTGGTTACTTGCAATCAAGGCCATTTAGCATCTCCCCAGATCACACCCTAAATAAAAGGAGAGAATGACAAAAAGAAATCTGAACCTTTAATTCGACTGAAACTTTCCTATATGCTCCAGGGTATGTTAGAACAGGTTGTTGGACCTATTTCAGAACAAATAGTAAGTTCACAAAAAACAACAACAAAGTAAACAGATATTGCTACAGAAACAAGAAAAATCCATAGTGTACTAGAAATAAGATCAACTAACTTCTCTTACACAAGGAAAACAAAATGATATCCAAATTTCTACAACTTAGAGGTTTTCCTAATTTTGTTTGCGATTATTTGAAACTAACCTCATCAGCAAAACATGTAGATTCTTCATGATTACCTCCTAAATCTGGAACACCATCATCAGATATCCAAAGCACCTGCAAGAATTGATACACTTAAGCTGAAACGGAAAAAATTGTAAAACAATTTGCATATATAAAAGTAACTCTTTGAGTAATGGAAATAACTTTGGCTGGTTTGCTGCCATCAACTTCAACCTCTCAGAATAAATGCACAAGTGCAAGAGAATCTTAATCAATTTACACAAAAATGGAAGCTATTGTCCCATTAAAGTACCTGTTGTTGATCATGTAATGCTCTCGAAAAGAAGACATCTGCCGTGAATATAAGCCAGTCAAGTTCAAAATTTCCCAAGGGTACCTGCACAGCAGATTTAAAATGTTTATATTTATATAAGCAAAAGGGACAGATGGACTAACAATTTGCTCCAGAAGAAAAAAATTACATGGGCATATCTTGAGAGAGAAATTCTTTCATTCAACCACTGAGATGATGCAGCAGAACGTTGCATGCCAATTTTTGCAGATGCTTGTTGCCACCCAAGTACCTATTCAATGCACAGAACAAGAATTAAGCAGTGAAAAGAATGTAACCCGATGCAAAGGAACTTGTGCATGTGAAGAAGCTGTTGATTTCACATTATTTTACCTGATACTGACTATCACGAGCATTCGAAGGTATGCTCACACAAGGGAAATCATCAAGAGCTGGTACACCTGACTTCATCAAGTGTGCATTTGGGCATTCAATGACAGCAAGTGTAGGTCCATGATGCTTGTCTCTGTTAATCAAAGAAAATAAGCAAGCATATTTTATTTGGCTAGAAAAAACAAATGAAATCTCATGACTATATCTAGACGATGGAAGTTCAGCAAAATCCTACAATATAGCAGATAGGAAGTCACTGATATGTACTCGGAATAAATTCAGGAATTTGAAGCCCTTCAGGAGTTTTAAATGCACCACGCATGATATTATCACTTAATAGGCCACTTATACATGACAATATCACATGAGCACAGATGTGTAATAAGGACACCATTTTATTGCCTACATGTCTTTATGAGTTTATAACATTGTGGACATGGTAGACATAATCCATTCACTTTTCTCTGCAGTTGGTGAAGAGAAGCAGCATCCATGATGATGCAACTAAATCATATAGAGAGATGAATGCAACAGCTGTCCTTCGAATCTTATGTGTTTTATCAAGATTTTGAAGCTACATATTAGCTGCTATGAGTAAAACCTGAGTTCGCTAATTGTTCCTTGTAAAATCTTTTCAGCATCATTGACATGTCCAACATAGTCCACCTGAAATTAGCACCCAAGATTAACCAACAAACATAAGAGCTACTGCAGTAGAAGAAAGCCAAGATAGCAAGCCACGTAAAGAAAAGGAAGGTTACTAATTCACCTTGAAAACAATACTATTCCTAGGAGGTATTGCTTCAATTGACAATGCTTGGCAAGCTTCCCGAAATTGTCTTTCAAGAAAAGATGGTGTTATATCCTTGTTTTGGTAAGGATTAACAACCACAACAGATACCGTCCCCAATGCAGGCAAATAAATGACATATATAGCACGTCCTTCAGAGATGCTGTAGGGGGTAGTAAAAAAAAAGAGCAATTAGCATGAATACTAGGCTTCAAGATAAGAATGGAAATGAGCAGGATAGGAAAAGAACCTGACAACAAACTTAAATATTCTTGAAGAAATTGGATTTGTTGTTTAAGAAAAATAGCATTCAACAGAAAAATATGCAATTTAAGTAACTAAACCAACCTGCTCATTACACATAAGATACAAACAGTTCAATAGTTCTTAACACCCCCCTCTCTCTCCCCTCAGGGTACATATCCAGTTCCAGATGTTGTATGGTGGATTGATTAGTTATGGAGCATTTAAAATCCTAAACTATCGATCTTATATGCTAATGATTTAAATCAAAGACAAATAACAGTGAAATATGCTCCAAATAGAAGAATTGTAAAGCTTGAATTAAGGAAAGGCCTCCTGGTCAATTTTTAACAATTGAAATATTAAAGTACTACAGCCTACTCATATATAATAAAGCATTATCTTTATACGGTACAGTGAGTTACCTATGATATATGTAAAAGAAAGATATTGATTGCTCCAAATAGGAACATTCTGTTGTAGTTTTCATATGCAGCTCACTCAGACTCCAGCCATCCTGGGCATTTCGTTTTTTAGCAGTTTTATCCACTTTACAGACACAACCAATTTGGATTACTGCATTAAATTCCAATGGCACCTTTGATTCATATATCCCCTGCTCAAAAATTTTAAATTAAGAAAAATCAAAATTATATCACAAGACAAGAAAACTGCAACTGCTGCAGTTTAATCAATTACCAAATAAAATCTTGCAATTTCAAAAACTATAATAACCCTCTCATTAGAAACTTGCAAACAACTGCCCTTTACCTGGTTCATGAATCCACATGTTTTGCAGAAACTTTTGAATATCCATTTATATTATGGAACAAAAAGGAGAAAATAGCCACTAAAGCAGCTCTATGAAATATCATCTTGAGCAGAACTATAATTCAACAAAACATGTAAACAAAAGTATCACAATATATAACTTATCACATCCATGCCATGACATTAATTACTTAAATGCAGTAATTATATATATTTCAAAGGAGGATTAGATCACAGATCATCAAAGCTGAAGGTCACTGATAAAAACTTGTAAATACTTGCCAGCGTTGGAATACCTTCTTAAAGATTCAAAAGTGAAGTTAGTGATAATAAAATATGAGATTGGCAACACTGCAAAGATCTCCTAGAAGACAAAGTGGAAAAGGGCCAGGTCAAAGGAATTTGTGTAAAAATAAAGGGTTATCTGCAGTTCCTGAAGCATGTTTCAAGACTGCATTAACATAAATCTTATTAGGGAAATACATCAAACACAGATCCACCTCAATGGCTTCTGCACATGAATAACCACACAGTGAGAACCATGTGAAGTTCAGCAGCATATATGCATTCTAATATGCTTACCTCAACTTCTGGGTCTGCAAGAAGAGCTGCTAGTTTCTTGCTTTCCTTCCTGAACTTGTCTTCATCTATAATGACCTATTGAGGAATCATACTCAAAAAAATTAGACTGAGAGGCAAATGGCAAGACCAGAAATAACCACCTTCAAGTGATGTGCTATAGACATACCTCAACTAGGTTATAGCTCGGCCTTCCATGAGGAAGCGTCTTAGTGACACGCCTACCAGGAAAATTTTCCATCACGGTTGCTTTAGAGTTGAGGTAAAATGCTCGTGGAATAGTTATAGGAATCTTAAGCATGATTCCCTCCACAACAACCCATGCAAAAAATTGGCCACAACGTGAACTTGGAAGTAGCTGTATTATCTGAACCCAAGAAGAGATACGGCAGTCACAAAGCAATATCTGTGGCCAAATGTTCTAAGTTCATTGCTACCAAATTTTTTAAATGATAGAAATTACAAACCTGCCAGTGGCACCGTGTTAGGGCTACTTCATGTGTAGTAAAATATGAACCAACTCCAGTTCTGCGCTGAGCTCCTTTATGATTGGTTAGACCACCCAGCAGTTCAGATGCACCAGTAACATGGTGTGAAGTCCTTGTATTGCTCAACCTACCAAAGTTCACCAAAGCACATCATTAACACCCTTCACAAAAATACCACAGCTCACAGTAGAGCATCCTGCAACCTCGAACATAAAGACATAAGACATGTAGATGAACAAACACCAAAAAAAAAATATAGGGAGGAGCATCCACTGCAAAATCATTGCCTGGAAGACCTCAATGAGCTCAAAAATGTAGTGAACTGTCATATCATAAATTGTTAAGGAAGTCAATCCTCTAACATGAAAAACTAAGCTTGAATCAGAGTGTGTGCTGTTTTCTTTTTCACAATGCCCATGGCACTTGAACAATATTTGAGGTCATCATAGGGAAATTTATTCCCTCCTGGACAAGTAGCTAAATGTGTGGAGTATTAAAACTAAGCTTGCCTCAAAGGGAGTGAAATCTCTTTATTTTTTAATTTGAATTGAAGCACACAGGACTCTATGCATTCTTAGCTAAATTATAATGTACCTTTGTTTCTTCCTCCTGTCTAAAATATCTTTCCATTTTCTCTTCTTTAATTCAAGCCATCCTTGATAATCTACATTTCTGTCAATATTTTCAGCATAGGAAGTATTGTGTTCTGGCTGTGAATCATGCACACTATCAGTTTGCTGTTCTGCAAAATTCAATTGGCTAGTTTTCTTTGCTGAACGTTTTTCATTGACATCATAACAACGAACAATTGGTCTAGGCCTATTTATAGAACTGCTTTTGATTTGGAAGTCTTCCAAATCTTTAACATTTGCCTCATCATGATTTGTGATGGTGGCATCATCCATCTTTCCGGAGAGATCATCCCTGCTGCGTAAGCTGAAGATATCAACCAATTTCCGTTGACGAAACTTGTCCTCCTTCTCACGAACTTTTCTGTGCAGCCAATCAGGATGAATTACCCTAGGAACAGGGTTCGCAACCTAAAAAGAAACAATTCATTTCAAGAAGGCTACAAGAGGATACATCTGTTCAGCTGCCAAACAGACAAGCCATCTAACCTTTTGCATTGCAGCAGGAATTGTAACAATTTTTTGAATTGCTGAACTGAGTCGTTGCTTGTAATAAGACCAGTCAATGATGGAGCGGATACCAACATCTGAAGAAGTCTTGCACCATTTTCGTAAATAGAACTTCATTATTTCTGCAAAATGAAAATGTTTTCCTACTCTGTAAAGCACATAAATGAAACAGAAAGTGATCAGTGGAAAAAAGGTTGAGTTTTACCGGGATCAGTTTCAAATATTGCAACAGGAACAGCACGCTCACTAACAGGTGTTCCCTGCACACACCATAATTGATTAATTAAAACAATCTTGAACACAATCATCCATCCAAACAAAATGAAATTATATTTTAAATACTTGAAGAGGCATGGATGTAGCACTGGTAAATTGATTGATTAATCTCGACCACTTAACCATCTAACAAGATTTATACATGGATATGGCAGCCAAATGATATTGCTGAATAATCAATATTAGTCAAGTGGTAGGTATGGGGTATATTGCCTTATCATTGAATGTAAGGGCCTGTCCTCCCAGTACATTAAATCATTGGGTTGATTGCCATCATGACAGGGATTTAGGAAATTTCAAGCTTCACTTGGATCAAAACATGGGGGTGTACACTCATTTTGGGTTCAAGCTTGAGCTGTATGCGTGAATAACCAAACCAAATTCAGATATGCTTGTTTTTAGCATGCAAACTGAAACAAAGTTAAACATCACAACCATATTCCAGATATAATTGGTTCTACTCAATGGTGTAACTCATAGTGTAGACTATTGCCCAAAGTCTTCTAATTAGTTCCCTTCTCAAGGTAGTTTCACATGGAAAAACAAGGTTAAATCTGTTTGGGCATGATCCAGTTAATAAACAAGCCTAAAAATGAGCAGCTTGTGTTCGTTTATTAAATAAATTACCTGAACCAAACAAGTTCTGGGATCAGACCCAGGCAGGTCATGAAGAGTTCGGTTCATTCACAGGCATAGATACTAACAAAGCATCATAGTCTGCCATCAATTTAATTTCATTTTTGTTATTAAACCATAGAGTCAGCCCACTTGCTGCCTGGCATATGGTGAGGATGAACAATTCAACACTCGATAGTATGGCTAAATTCAATAGTCCAAGATATAAATTGTGATTCTTTGATCATATTGAAACCTATCTCCAGTTGCTTAATTCCACAGCAATAGTGGAAGTAAGATGAAGCTAAAATGACAATTAACACTATAAAATTCTTTGAGCCTCATGCTCACCTAAAATAATCAGTATTCAGTGCATCATTAAGCTAAAACAAAAAACATACCCTTGGTTCACATGCAACTATATACTGGCAACGCAATCCTTTATCTTTAACCATTGCATCACCAAGAAAATCAGCAAGACGCCTAGCAGTAGTTACTGCACATGACTTTTGTTCACCATAGTCAGACAAGGACTTGCTCATTGTGCTTGATTCAGATATGTAATCAAGCAACTCACTGTCAGCAATATCCTTTCCTTGATTCTGAAAGGAGAGTAAAACAAGAATGATACAATTAAAGGAATTCCCACTAGTAGCCCTTGAAATAATCATGCATTCAGAAACAAAACATCCTCAGTTTAAAAGGAGAGAAAGGGGCATGCCGGAGGAAAAGGAAATGGAAAAGGAAGCTCGCAGAGGAACTTTGCAGCATTGTTTATTAGGGGAGATCATTACTAAAACAAAATGATTTTTTACATACATCAAGAAGATCCAGCCAGCGGTTTGCCACAGCAGCTACAGCTGAGTAGCATTCCTCTAAGGTTGACCCATGGAGGAACTTGTCAAAAAGCTCAGCCTGCAAGCAAGAAAAGCATCTCATGCACAATCAGACGATATTCTTACTTCAATAAAAAAGATGTGGCATCTAAACACAGATTAGTTATGAAAAGCATAAAGTAGAAGGAAGCATCAAGACTGAGTTATATTTCAGAACAACTCCCTCTATAGAATACGCAAACATTCAGGTAAAGACTTTCCAGCATTTAAAGTTGCAATCACCTAAAATAAATATATTCATTTGCTCATAGTATATAGTGATAAAGACATGCATAAATGAACAAGGGGGAGAAGTCACAAGAACATAAGCCCACGCATATAAAAAGATAAAATCTAAATTTAAATGTCATCTGTCAGGAAAGCAGTGTATTCAATGAGCCCCTCTTTACTCTCTGTTAAATATAGTTTCTATAATTATCAGATTAGTCATTAGAAGTTCATGGATTCATGAGATTTTGTTATGTTGCCAATATAAAAGTCTTAAGCGAATGTGCTTCACATTTACAAATATTATCTGCTGCCACACTTTTGAAAGCTTTGCTCATAGCATATAGTGATAAAGGCATGCATAAATGAACAAGGAGGAGAAGTCACAAGAACATAATCCCACGCATATAAAAAGATAAAAGCTAAATTTAAATGTCATTTGTCAGGAAAGCAGTGTATTCAATGAGTGCCTCTTTACTCTCTGTTAAATATAGTTTCTATAATTATCAGATTAGTCATTGGAAGTTCATAGATTCATGAGATTTTTTTATGTTGCCAATATAAAAGTCTTAAGCGAATGTGCTTCACATTTACAAATATTTATCTGCTGCCACACTTTTGAAAGCTCCATAAGAAGCAAATGGATTTTGATGATAAAGGAAAAAAAGGAAGAAGTACATGGCATTTTTTTATGCTGCCAAGATAAAAGTATTAATTGAATGACATGGACGTATAATTTATAATCATATTTTTTTCCTGCATTTTGTAATAATTTGACTTATTTTAGATCTACAAATTCACCAAAAGCACATGCCAGTATGTTTCGCTCCTTAACTGAGACAGAAAGCTACCAACACCACATGTGCACTACAATTCAACTTGCATCTTCGTATAATATTATTTTCACATGGCCTAACTGGGGAATAGACTTCTGTGGGAATATAACAGCTCCAGGAGAATTACATTTTTAAGAATTTTAAAGTATACAATTAATTAGTTAATCTAGAAGGAAATAATTATGGCATAACACCATAACAGTCCAACTGGTTGGGCCCAGTATAACCACCAATCTTTGAACAATCAATTTTACAGGTTGAACATTCTAGTTTTAGACCATTTTAAAAAAATCTTTTGAGATGTAGAGTTTGTAACTGCAGAACACAACAAGATGGGGAACAAGAGATACCTGGAAAACTTTGATGAGCTTCAGCTCACCTCTACGCTTGATCTCAAAACCTTTAAGCTCTGCAAGGGTTCCATCATCATTGAAAACAGCATATCGCTTCTTAATTAAAATTCCTTCTTCCTTGGAAGCAGGAAGAATCATTGCCTATATCATGCAAAAACAAAATGATAACAGAATACCAAGAAAAAATATGCATTTGTAATTCAATGACAACATGACAATACCAAATTACCTTGTATGGGCCATCCACTTCAAATTCAATTGAGCATTCACTATGAGTTGCATATGTTTTATTTACAGGGTCTACGAGTGTCTGTTTAAAAAAAAGAGGAAGAACATCTTATGATTGTTATAGTTCCAGTGAAAAAGAAACTCATGATGGCATAGAGAATTCCAGAACCACCACAACAAGAAACTTGTGGAAGTAAGACATGTAGGAACATAATCTAAAAAATATAGGTCAACCTGGTATTGTTCATTTGTGTTGTTTCTTGCCACATCGACATTGAGCATAACACATGGATACGAGATTGTCAGCTTTTTCTTTGAGTCCCTGAAATTACATATTTCCCAAATGAAAGTTAACATAGAAGAGGAAAAAAAAAACATTTCCAGTACTTTACGGACTAGTTTTATACAAATGAAGAAAACAAGATGCATAAAGCAATGATGACACTATCACCAGCCATAATTATGTACATACATGCGAATCATAAAGGAGCAGCAGCTTACTTTGTTTTAAAAGTAAAGTTCTCTGGAAAACATCCAGGGAGGACACACCAAATACCATCTGTGTCCAATTCAAGTGGCTTTCCAATTTTATCAACAAGCAAACGAGCATTCTGAATGATTTTTGCTCCTGTATATGTAACTACACCAGCCATTTCCATTGAATACCATCTTGCACCCCTAAAACACAAACAATTAAAAGTATCATGCAAACATTTCAAAGACACATGTAAACAACCAAATACATGTTATGATATCTGAAAGAAACAGAAGTCACTGACTCACTTGCGCATGACATATCCATAGAATGAATTCAGAATACATTTGTGAGCAAGTTGCAACGAATCATAAAGCACTACCATGTCCTGCAAGTATCAATAAGCAAAGGTGAAAAGTATAGGAAAGTAGCTCCATCAAAAGATAATGTAACTATCAATATTGAAAAAATTGGAGAATAGCCATACATGTGCTTCTTGGATCTTAATAGAATTTCCACTAGCCTTGGCTTCTGACAACTTCCCCTTCCAAACCTTATTAAGCCCTTTATATTCATACCTTCTATCTCGAAAGCTTGAAATAAGGAAATAGAAAAATATAAGAGGTTATTTCAAAACAAAAACATGAAGTTTCAACTATAAATAAATGTTTGTCATGCTTTAAGAAATAAAATGCAACAGTGCATAGAAAGAGATGACTGTTGAAATAAAAACTAAGCACAGAAAACTAACGACACAACAAATCCAAATTGCACACCTACGAACAGTGTCTACATAAAATGAGTTTTCCCGCATGCAGATCCCAGCTTCTCGAACTTCAGTAACAGGTTTGTCGAGTACCCGTTTATATGCCTATGGCAAGCACAAACTAGTAAGATAGATATTGTTCATGTTAGTCAAAAAAATTCAAGCAGACAAACAGACCTTCTGACAGTATTTCTTAAGACGCTCTTTCAGCTTTGATTGTTGATCCATCTTGGAAAGATCAAGAAAAGATTTTGAAAACTGACCATCAGTGCCATCAACAAACTCGGACTCAATTTGCTTCTTCAAATGATAATAGTCACTGAAATTGTGAGAAGTGATGACCGCATGTTGTTAGCAATTATCAGCATTATTCCTGATCTCACGCCAAACAGGGAAAAAAATACACAAGGAGATAGAGGAAAAAAGTGAACCTTTTCTTTGCCATAAATATCTCTCCACGCCAAACCCATTCAAGCTTCCGTAGACAAGTTTTGTCTGGGCGGTTGAAGTCACAAGCAGTACAGATCTCGTCTGAAACTATAGATGGGGGCTGCAATTGAGCAAGAAACCTCACTACATGTTGATTGCAAAGATTTGTATGTGAAGGGAGAGGGATAAACAGAAAGAAAAAAAATCAAAGCCTCTCAATTATGTGTATTTTTTTATTGCGCTTCTCCATGCATGTCTGATTTGATGGAATACCTATGATGTACAAACTAGAAAGATGGTTCTCAGAAGGCCAAATGATTGCCATTAGAATTCATCAATCTAGTATCTTGACATTGTACAGCATGATAATTGACTAATATCATATAGGAAGAAGGCAGGACAATGAATTCCACAGCATGGAATGAGTAGCAGAGGGCAGCAGAAATGAAGCAGACACTCACATAAGCAAACCAGAAAATTCCAGTCGCGTAATGAAATAACCAACTAGCCATAAATAACAAAAACTAGTAGTGCAATGGAGTAAAATGCCAACACTCCTAAACAAAGTTATTACTCTTTACTGACCCAGATTTGAAGAGAAAAGGAGCCTTTCACTCTTAATACCTTCATTCAACCGAAGCTTTACATATTCTTTTTTCCCAAAACTATTGAATACTAGTAGAAAGGGCAATTTTAAAGCATAATATATAGAAAATATTTTTTTCAAAAACATATCTAAAAACAAAGCAAGGTACAAGCTTCTTCACTAAACTTGGAGAATTCTGTTCCAGCGATTGTCAAGATCAGTGCTGCATCATGATCATAAGATGAAACAAACATGAACAACTCCCATAAATATAGAAGAATCCTTTTGACCTAAATATTCAAGGCACTATTTCTTAAGATGTGGGGAACAAGCTTCGAGACCTATAACATTTAACCCCATACCTACTTTAAGCGTGTTTGGAAGTGTGATTGTAGTTGCTTTTCAAAATGCTTTTCATTTAGAAAAGTATGCCAATAATATTTTTTTATTTTTAAAAAATTATTTTTGAGATCAGCACATCAAAATGATTTGCAAACATCAAAAAAATATTAATTCAAAGCAAAAACAATATTAAAATTTTTTCGGAAGCGCTTTTCAAACACAGACCCAAACACCCTCTTTATGTTTACTTCAGATAAATGATGGCAGGACAAAAGGCAGTCTTCTGGCTGCCTTGGTTCAGATTCTAAGTTGCTAAAGGAAACATGATGAGGTTATCAAACTGCATCTTATCATCAATTAAAGCAAATTAAGCATTAGACGGTAAGACCTATAAATACTTCTTATGATTTCCACATATTTCCAATACATGAGTATGGCAAATCAAAACTGTCTGATTGTTTATAACACTTATTGGATTCCAATTACATGGACTTTAAACAGCACAGCTCCAACTTTGCTCATAGTGCAAATCCTATATTAATATAATGGACTGCTGCATATTGCATTCAAGTATACATCCATATTGCATCTGACATTCAGTTATAGATACACCATTTTCATCCCATACAGCCAACCACCAATTTTTCACACCAAACACTATTTCCCCATGCTGATATACTAACCAAAATGCAAAGATAAACAAAATTAAAAAAACATGAATTGTTCAAAAAAAAATACTATTTATACTTATTAGCCATCTTACCTGAAGCCTGTTTGTTAAGATAATGTTTGGATACATTGCAGCCACATCAAGATGATAAATAAGTGGACATTCATCACGAACAGGTTCATCTCTCAAACACACTAGCTGAACAAGAAGAAACATTTCAGGAATGCATGTTATCCTCTCGATATTCGTTCTTATTGCATGTAATTGTGTATCTAGGCTATAACATATCTTTCCCAATATTCCATAGAACATGAAGATGGCAACACCACAATTCAGGGAAAAAATGGAATAATTAAGTAAAACAAATAGTTGACAACATAAGATAAATGTCTGCATAATTGATAGCACAAGATAAAGGATTGTGAGTAAGATTTTTTGTCCATATGATAACAGGTGAAGATCTTATTAGAAGGAAGAGAAACCAGGAACATCCTCCAAAGAGCAAATCAAAACAAGAAATAATAAAGAATACAGAAATCCATAAACAAGAGAGGCCAGTCAAATCAAATCAAGCAATGTTGAGAACAGTCATGGCATAAGAACGAAAACATTTGATTTGAGAGAGAGTTTCAGCACCTTTTCCATGATAGCATTCTTCACTTCATCATAATTGGAGATTGAATCCAGGTCCATTTTACCCTCTACTCTTATAGCATATTGCAGATCTCGATCAAGGTTTTTGATAAGTAGCTGGAAATTAAAGTGCCCCAGCATCAGCCAAGTAGGAACTATGATGTTAATTATGAAATTGTTTACTAAAAAAGAAATATTGAGTCAGGCCCAGACAGAGAGATTGCCTTGGCTAACATGAGCTGAAAATGAATTCTATTCAAGAAAATAATTTTCATAACAAAACAATACGCATTAATTTATTCAGGCACATAAATCATTTTATTGACAAAATTTAAATTGTTCCAACCAGAAGGAATGGCCCCTCTGCAGAATAAACACACAGGTGAAAATGACACCTGAGAACATAAAAAATAAAGTAGTATTTGGCGTGTTAGTCTTGTCAATTGCTTGAAAGAAACACTCACTTCATAGGCAGAAGGATCAAGCTTAAAACTGGTTGGAAGATCAGATCTGAAAACACCACTTTCAAGGCACTCCACATGACCCCCTATATATGTCTCGCTCTCAAGAAGGTGACTCTTATAGAACTTCTCTTGGTCAGATTGGTGCTTGTTAGGGCAGATAACATTAGCCATATACGCCTGCAGAAAATGCAATAAAGAAGTGAGAGACAGAAGGAAACTTAGCACAATGAACAAGCACCATAGAGTTCACAAGAACCCACCTGCACCATCAGAAGCATTTCACAAAGTGTCCCACTACCTTTGCGTAAGACCTCATCTGGTGACATAGGAATTATGGTTGCAAGAGAGAAAATGAAGGGATGCACATAGGTCATGTACAAATAATAAGTTGCAACAGCATCAGAAACCGAATAGGAGGCCATCATCTATAATAAATTATGCAAAAACAAGACAGTATTAGGATTTATTCAATGTAGAGAATGAAGATTAAACAATCTTAACTTGGAAAGAAAAGACCATCGAGCTGTGATTCATGGAAAGAATGCAGAGGGGGTGAAAACCGACAGTGCTCATTGCCAAAAAAGAAATGCACTAGTCAAAAATGTTTCAGGGCAAGTTTCTTTGGTTTCCATAAACTAATACCTGAGGCTTTTCTTTAGCAAAGCGAACCATGTCCTCTGGATTCACCTCAAGTGGATCATAACCCAACTTTGCCTTTGTAACTGCCTGAAACAGATTAAAGAAAAGAAAGTTAGTAACTTCTCGATAAATAATAAATAAAGAGATACAGCAAGCTTACTTGCATAAGTAAACTACAAATATTACAGGAGTAATATAAATGCAAAGTGCAATATTCCCCACCTGAAGACTAAGGGTGTTATTCAGGCAATTTAGTCTTCCAGTCCTAAGAGGCTTTCAACCAAAAGAACTAATAGAGCATTTTAGACATAATCAGCAATAATCAAAATTATAGATCAGTTTACCTAAACTACTACTGTATCAATTGAGTCCATGTCATATAAGACATGACTTGTTCCGTACTAATCATGATATGCGAAACCCTTCTTTCCTATCCAAGTTCAGGATCAACTATGCCTAACAAGTGGCAAACTAAAAAACAGGCTTCCTTTATAGAACATACTTTTTTTCTCAGGATATGGATTAGTCCTTTAGAGTCTTCAAAAATCCATGTACTCCACTTGTTCAAACCAAAAGGATCGCAAGTGAGTGTTTGTTGGGGTATTGAGATACTCTCAAGCAAAGAAATGCAAAAGAACTTGATGCATTTAATTCACTAGGTTTTACTTCAGAATTGTAACTTCACATGCAATTTCCCAGGTTGAAGAATATTTATTTGACATAACCAACAGAAAACAGTGATTGAAAAGTAACCATAAGACAAACACATCTGTCATGCAAAGAATCATGCATTAGCTACATATCCTCTTAACAGAATTTTTCAATGCATGAGAGACTACTAGGATATATCCAATCATGAAAACTTATATGATGAATAGGAGAACAAATTCATTGATGGTTCCAACTTAACACAGATAACATTTCTAACAGCATTGCTCAAAGTATTACTCAAAAGTTATGCTAATGATTGAAAGTGCATGTAATCTTCTGATGGATTGTGGGTGCGTAAGAATAAACTCAGAGTCTAATGTCAAAAATAAATGTTTGCACCTTAAGGCCTTGGCTTCCCTGAGGCAAATAACTATCACGTTTGACCCAAGCAAAACAATCCAAATGGCAAGCAAATTTAGCACGGCACTCCCCTTGATTCTTGTCACATGAGAATCCAACCTCCTGAAATCTCAGTTAAGAAAAACAGGAAAAAAAAAGTAGCAATAAGTTAAACCCTCAACATAAAAATAAGCATGAATAGATTGATTTATAATTGAACTTAAGAAATACGAACTGTCATCCTTGAATAGAAAAATGAAAATTTCTAACCTCAAAGCAAGCAACAATTAACAAATTCAGAGAAAAAAAATTAGCTAACAATGCTGTTGAAAAGGAAAGGATAAGCTTCCCAGAGAAGTTAAATCAAACAATCCTCCAGAAGTAAATGTACAAGAAAATTTATTTTCCTAGAAAAACTTCGCTGAATTTTTTCTCACAAAACAGGAAAGACAATGCCAATTCCTATAGTTTGAATTTGCCATTTTTCGTCTAACAACCAGAAAAAAGGAGATCATGTCCCATCAAAAGAATCAGGTTTGTAGGAAAGAAACTGAGCAAGAGTAGCTTTAGATTTTTCCCTCTCTATTTCATAGTTAGTGAAAGCACTGGAAGATGAACGCCTGAAGACTAAACCTTAGTGTTACTTATCACAGTTATGTACCAAAAGATACACTGATAACAGATAAGAATAAATTGAAGCCAAAAAAATACTAAAAAAATAACAAAGTCAATTATTAATCTGTAGGGAGTTTATGCAAATAACAAAAAGCTCGGTGCTTGGGTTTATCTGATGTTGTTAAAGTTGTGACTTTTTATCAATACAAACAAGCTAAAATGCTGAACTCAGAGTTCCAAGTGGATGCAACAAGAAAAGGCTGCTTACATCACTCATCTTAAACCCGTGATAAGCTGCTCTGCTTTCCAGGAAGGGCCAGTCAAAATAATCACCATTGTAAGTAACATAAATACCAGGCTTCACCTCTCGCATGTGGGCAAACCATTGTTTAAGAAGCTCAACCTACAAGCAACGACAAGTCACACACAAACAAAAGGATGTGCTACAGTGCAACTAAACAGAGAACTTTCATTACCTCATTTTTCACATTTGTCACTTTGAAACAGCCTTCATATTCGGGTTTTGGTGTATATTCTAAATCCTCTATATCTTCCCCCACGCACTGAAGATTAGAGTAAAACACATAGATGTCAAGAGTTCAAATAAACAGATTGAGAATGAAAGAGAAGAGATGGGGAAACAAATAGACAACCTAAGAAATTGTGTTAATTCAGAAAGAAAATGTTTACATTAAACTGCTCTATTTATCAACTCAGGATAGATTTTAGGATAGTGATGTAGTGCAACTAAATGGATGAGAAATAATCAAGAGCCATTCACTTCAGTTTTTTAGGTTCATAATCCATGAGAATAGTTTCAGAAAAATGTCAACAATAGAATTAGAGGAGTTCCAAGAAAGCATTTTCAGTGCAGTTCAATCTAATGAAATGATGGTAGTTTAGCACCTACCATTGCACCCTAAAGCATAGCAGACTCGTCGTTTTTTGTATGAAGTGTTTCAATTATAGCATGGGATGGTAAAATAAAAGGCTGTAGAATAACTTGAAAATATTCACCAAAGGTAGGTGACAGCCACACAAGAAAATCTAATTAAGGTCATTTAAGATGGTTCAGTCAATTATATGCAACATAGACCATATATTGTCAAATAAGGAAAACTGGCTGAGCTGCAAGTTCAGGGGACAAAAAGGATGAGGGAGACAAAGTGAAGTGGTTTGAGGGTATAAGAGGAACATAATTTCTGAACTCGCCATAGAGAATATGACCCTAAGCAAGGATGAATAAAGAAACAGCTTCAGGCAACTGACCACAACTAGTTTAGGACTAAGTTAAAGTTGATTTGTCTAGATGTTAAACCAGTCATATAAAAAGCATGCATATATATACATATATATCAATTGCAATATCCTACAAATTTACCAAAGAGTTTTTTACATAGAAAGTTACAGCCTTTAATGCACCGACACAGGTGATGGTATGTCCCTTTACATGAATGAAACTTCAGATTTTGTGATTAGATGATAAAGTGAAAAGAAATCCCCGGGCAACACCCATACAAGTCCAAACTCATCAGAACCATATCATATCCCACTTTCATTTTACAATAATCATACATTCTCAGGCATGTCTTCACACACGCAAAAAAACAAAAAAAAACAAAACAAAAACATGCATACAAGCCCAGTGGATGAATCTGCTTGTAAACATAGTGAATGAGTAGTGCCAATTGCACTCAGCAAAGATGTATTGAGATAACTGCTATATAGTTGTTAAATAGTGAAAGGCTCTGAGAATGAGAACATGTGCCACAAAGAAGAATCACAAAATGCCAATTTTCTCAAAAGATGAATAAAATAGAGAAGATAAAACCCATCTTAGATACCTCTCTGTTGGTAATCAGATAACCTTGTCCATCAACCATGTATGATATCATCATTATCAAATCATATTCAGCATCTGGAAATTTCAAAGGAAGCTTGGTTGTTTCAATATCAAATGCGCAAACATGAACCTCAGCACGTTGCAGAAGATCTGTCCTCTTCTGAAGCATGACACCAGTACTAGAGACACTAACATCATACCACTGGCCACAACGAATATCTGAAAACCATGAAATTCTGGGGTTTCATTAATAGAACATGCAACTTCATATGACTGCACAAAAATTATATCATAAATTAGTTTAAAGATCAGCAGGATTGCATAAGAAATACCATTATCAATGGCAAAGCGAACATGGTATGGGACATCATACTCCCGAAGGTCAATGATGCAATCAAGAAAATCCTGAGGTCTTTGTTCCCTGCTAGTCAAACAACAAATTAGAACCAACACCCACCAAAGAATACGATGCAAAAGTTCAGGGCTATGCTTGCATTAAAATCGCTGTGTGAAAGACAGGCAGTTGTTTACTGAAGAAGGGATCTATTAACATTTCAAGCATGACAACTTGTTGCTTCATGCATATGAAATGTAAAGTAGGACCAGCAACCTTTTACCTTTTTCCTGTTAATATGGACTCGTATGCTTCTGCTGCATCAGACTTTGCCTGATTTCTTTCAACAACATGCAACAGGTCTCTCTTGACATCCATTAATTGTTGTACAGTAGCAAAAGATATTTTTAAATATGATTTGTGTAAACCAGACAAATGGTTTTTCTGTCAAGGAACATGCAAAAGAAATCAGGCATCATTAGCTTGGCAGTGAATGCAGAATAACAAGGAAGCAACCACGCTGATAACAGAAAATGATAGATAATGTTAATCAGCAGGTTGAAACAAATCCAATTCATCTTACCAGAGACAAATATGAGTTGTACAGAGATTAAGAAAACATATAGATTAAAATGTTATTTCAACTGAAAGGAATGAAACTACGGAAGAATCTCAGATATACACAACAAGCAGCTGTGTGCATAAAATATATGATGTGTTGTTTTTGCATCTTTCGTGAAATATAGTTCTTCTTTGAACAAAAAATCTACACGTAAAGTAATCAAAAAATGAGAACCCTGTGATTATTTAAAACAGCAAAGGGAACAAACAAGTTTTCAAGGAGTATAATAGCAGATGCAACTAATTCTGCTATCTATGATCTTTTCAATAGCTTTTGTATCATATTGTCCTTCCATTCCTTCTGCCACAATCATCCCCAAAATTCTAACTGCAAACCAATGGTAAATGATTAATTCCAATTTATTCAATCCTGAGAACTACTCTGAAATGATGTTGCAGGGCATGGTCAAGTCATAAAATATAGAGTCAAAAGTCCAATGACTCGTACATCAAAGCCTTGATTGTTCTGACAAATAATTGTCCCTGTGATCACAAATTTGTGAAGGATTAATAATACCATTGTTTATCCCTCTATGGAATGAAAGTTTTCTTTGTTCATTTTAAGGGGAAATGAGAATGGTAAACCTGTCATCAGTAACGGTTGAATTATCTAGGAATATAGCTGTTTGCTGATAAGTCTTGATGCTAGTAGCAGGGTTACTCCCAAGAACACTTCAATCCTAAGGAATTTAGTTGTATAGTGAACAGTTTTAAGATAGCCTCTCCTAGAACATTTTTCCCTCAAGGATCTAAGTAGATTGTGAGTTATCTTCTTGTTGGCTTTGGAAAGGTGCTTCCAAGATTTAGCTGTGAGGCACTTCACTCAGAAGTATCATCCTTAGTGATAAGCTCAGGGTTGCATTTCTCATTTTAAAATTGAGCAGAAAGTTTTCAACTTCTCCTCCTTTGTGAGAGTTAAGTTCAGTACCCAGGGGATATTGATGCATCCAATCTCACATGTGATTTTGAGATCCTAGCTTAGTGATTCCTAGGAAACTTTAGAACTTATTCTACCACTCTGCTTGTATTTGTTAGTGATCTAGGTTTTAATTCTGCTTGTACGTAGTTACTTATCTAGGTTCTACTACATGCATCTAACATGGTCCTGTAGAGTAGCCCTAAAACATTCCAATTTTCATGCACCAGGTCTGCCTCAAAACATGTCACGTCAGTTAAAAACAACCCTATTACTAATTTCAAAATCCCAAAAAATAAGAACCTCCGTGTGGAAATCATAATTATGAGATAAACCAATCATTTCAGAGCACCGTTGAAGCTTTAAAATTGTCCCAAGTCGTGACAGCAGGCAGAGGAAGCAAAGAAAAGAAAATGTGATCACAAAAGAGATACAACCTAAACAAATATAAATCACAGTTTAAAGGCATAAGGCTAGCAATGCATTAAAAATTAAAAGAGAGGGAGGGAGAGAGAAAGTCACTCACAAGATCTAAATCCTCCTTCTCTACAATCTCAATGTCAGCAATTTGACTTTCATATCGCCGTCGCAAATAGCCCTCCACGTCCATTTCCATTTTCTCCTACAACATTCGCAATTTATAACCACATTACCAACAGCATCAGACAAGCATTTCTAACTGAAATCAAAACTCCAACAAAAAAATAAAAAGATATAATCAAAGGCAGAAAAAAAAACAATATACCTTCGTAGCCGCATAGAAGTAAGGACGGAACTTGTACTTCGACTTGAAAGCCGAACCATCCTATAATTCGAGAGAGATAGTAGTTCAAGTAAATAAAAAATAAAATAAAATAATTCAAGAATTGTAAAAAACAGTTAGAGATTTATGTAAAGGTTCTTCACCTGAGAAACGAAGTAGAGATCGACGCAGCTATAGACTCTACCAGTCTCCTCATCATCCAAAGAAGACTGCAAATAATTAAAGATTAAAAAAATAAAAATAAAAAATTTATTATTATATTGAGGTGACAAAAATTAGGGAAAGAAGTTCGATTGACTTACGGAAGAGAAAGTAAGGAGCCAACCGAGACGTTTATCACCTTCAGTGAAGAGATCAAAGCCGAGCTTGGACTCCAACTCTTCTTCGGCGGTGCGCATCAGCTTTTGCTTCTTCGAGCTCCGCCGTAGGTCCTTGCGGTCCCATCTCCGGCTCTCTCCGTTCATTTTTAGGATCTTGATGAGGTTTATAAAGGAGAGATTGCGATTTTTAGTGAGGAAGAGGAATGGGTTTGGAAAACCCTTGTGGACTGTGAAGGGATTGGGGATGTGATGCCGGGAGGGTGAGATAGAGAGGGATCCAGCATTTTCCCGCCCAAATGCGTTGCCCTTAATTTTAATTTGTTAATTACGCAAATGTCCCTATGGAATGATGTAAATTGCAGAGTCCGTTTTTGTAATGACGTAAATGTCCTCTCTTTCATTGCTTTTCTCGGGTGGACCAGGAAGCCAAAGGACAGGGGGGAGAATGGATGTGCGGCGGCATTATCTGTGTTATGCTGTGATGATGAGTCGTGATACATTTATATGGTTTTGTCTATTTTGATTTTCTAAATTTGGATATTCAAGTTTTTATTTTTAAATCAATCTCATCAATATATTAAGTGATTTTTTAAAAATATAATTATAATTATTTTTAAAAATGATTTTTTTATTAAAATATATTAAAATAATATTTTTTATTTTAAAACAATATCAACACATCAAAACAATCCAAACTATTTAAAAAATATATTTAAAAAAAAGATAAATATTATAAAAACACATATACAAATATGTTTTCAAACGCTACATAAGCTTAGCATCACGGGGTTAAATTTTTCGCAACGAAATTCAACCTAATGCGGCAGTCTAGTTCCAACTAAACTCAGTCTTGCCTCCTCTTTTCGCTCGTGTTTCCTACGACTATGTGTTTCGCTCACCCAACGAAGTTCCCACAATTGCCAAGTCTTATAAAAGGAACAAACACAAGCAAGCACACAAGTTTACAAGAATACCTCTCAATCTTTATTTATCTCATCAACAAAGAATTACACAATACAAGTGTGTGTACTATGCACAAAATCGCATGATACACAGCAGAGGCTTGGCAGCCTATTTATAGACAAGTGTGAGTTGCTAGGCTCACCCATAATCCCTATTTTTCAGGCCATAATGAGACACTTACTCCCCATGATCTCCATGATCCCTCATTTTCAGGGCATAGTGGAGCACTTGCTCTCCCATTAACTTAATAGCTTACATAGTGGAGCACTTCCTTCCCCATTCAGCTGCCATTTCCCCACATTTTGCCCCCATGATACAGCTATATTCTGTCTATCCGCATGGCAGTCTCATCTGCCTATTCTGCTGCGTCAGCTGCTAATTTAGAAGGTCCATCACCTAAGCCCCCACGTCCATGCCAAGTTGCAAGCTCAACGACTCGCATAGACCATTGCACACTACCTGTCGAATTCGTTTCTGTCTATGCAAGGCTGCCGCTGTCCATCACTGTCAAATTCTAGGCAATGTGTTTTCGTTGGCGCATCCCCGCGCCTAGAGCCTTAACACTTAGCCTGTTATAGTTGAACTTAGGAAAAGTTTGTTTGGTATTGTCTTGCATAAGTATTTTAAAAAAAATGATTTTTTTATTTTTTGAAATTAATAATTTTTATATATTTTCAAATTATTTTAATATATTTTAAAATAAAAATATTTTAAAAAACAATGAGTACTACATCTTTAAATACACTCAAAACATGACTTCACAGGTCGCAACCAAAAAAACATTACAAGAGCATCTTGCTAACAAATTAGCTGTCTTGCTGCTCCATTTATGAGTATATATAATAATGAGACATAAAGCTTTATTAAATGTCTGTTTAAAAGTATGATTATTTTTTAAAGTTTTTTATTTTAAAATATATTAAAATACATTTTTTATTTTTAAAATCAACTTATTAAAACAATTTAAAATATATAAAAAATTTAACTTTTAACAGAAAAAAAATAAAAAATAAAAAAATTTAGACGTTTCTAAAGAGTAATAACTGCCCACGTTTCTAAACACTATCCACGCAAGAGACAACAGTCCTGAATAACTGCCCCAAATTCAGAAATATCAGATGTTGGGAGAGAATGCCGTCCACAGCAGACTTGCCGTGTTACTCACCTCACTTCTAACGTGTCCAGCAGCTTGAAGATGGGCTGATTGAGCTGCCGTCCATTGTTCATAAAGCTCCAACCCCAATCCGACAGCTCTATTAGGCGAAAGTATTTAGTGTAGAATTCCACATTCGATCATTACGTTGTCTCCGAGTAACCCAAGCCGCCAATGCAACCTTGCACGCCTCCTCCCTACTACATCCTAAGCTCAACTGCAAAAAGACATACTCTCTAAATGCTTGCGGCATTGCCGTGACTTATTGGATGTTCATCTCCTTCCAGCAAGCATTTACGAAGTGACACTGCATGAGAACATGATCTGTAGACTCATCATTTGGCCCACATAAAATACGCCTGCCATCTTCAATATCAACTCCCCGCTGCCTTGGATTCAATCTAGGGGGAATGCTATCAGTACAAGTCCTCCAAAGAAAGAACTTGGTTTTAGGTGGCAGCTTAATATTCCACAATTTCCTCCAAGGTCCCGCAATACTTTCTTCCAAATCTGGCTTCTCAATCTCCAGCGCAACCCTATAACCTGTTTTGGCCGAATATAACCCTTTCATGCTAGAAGTCCTCGTATCCTCAGCAGCCGAATTTGTTAATGGATCGAGTGCTTCCAATTGCCAATACATCTCGTGGAAGAAACAGTGTTTCCAAGAGATCCCAATCCCCACCGTCTCTCTTCAGGTAACATGAGATCACAAACTCTCAGATTTTCCAAACCATCAATTACTGGAGTTTCAATAAATCTACATGAGACATCCCTGATCCATGCCTCATTCCACAAATTTATAACCTTCCCTGAACCAACTCGTTATCTACACCCCTCCTAATCAACTCCTGAGAACAAAGGATGCTACGCCACACATGACTAGCTAGGATTATGCCCTAGTTTGGCATTTAAAAAGTCCCCTCTAGGGAAATATCTAGCCTTGATAATCTTGCTCACTAATTAAGAGTGAGGTTCAATAAGCAGCTGTTTTCCTAGGAGAGACAAATTGATACAGTGTAGATTCCGAAAACAACCCCCCCTCCTTCTGCATAATTTATCCCGTCTATGCCATCTGATACCAGACCACCACTGTGATTACTACGTACCCCCACCAGAAACTGTTTAAAATGTAACTCTTCACAGAACGTACGTAATAGGGAGAAGAAACATCCCCATTGTGTAAGCAGGTATAGCCCGTGCAACTGAATTAATCTTTACAGCCTTTACTGCCTTAGAAAGTACTGTACGACCCCTCCAACCATTTATCGATCCGCTTCCATAACTTATCTCTAATAAAGGAGAATATCACCTTCTTGTTCCTCCCTGTAAGTGAAGGGAGTCCCAGATATATCCCATGATTTAATGGTGTGTGAACAGCTAGTATGTCAGAGATATATTGCTTACATTCAATTCTGACAGTAGAACTCAAAAAGATACCTGACTTCTGAAGGTTAATCGATTGACCCGAAGCTTCCTCGTATTGCTGTAACAGAAGCTTCGCCGTGTTGCTTTCCTGGGCATGGGCCCAAAAAAATAGAAAGCTATCATCTGCAAAAAATAGGTGAGACACTGAAGCAGCCAACCTACTAATTTTACAGCGATGGATATATAGCCCCACTATGTTCAGCCTTGTTGAACAAAGCTGATAATCCTTCATTGTATAAGATAAACAAATATGGAGAAAGAGGATCTCCTTGCCTTAAACCACAAGCAGGAGTCACAAGACCAACTTATCTGCCATTCAATATAATAGAATAAGACACCTGTGTAACGCATAGCATGATTAAGCCCACCCACGACTACGCAAACCCAAGTCTCAACATCATCCTCCTTATAAAACTCTAGCAAATGCCATCATAGGCGTTCCTAATATCGATCTTGAGAGCCCCCACTCCTTTCATACTCTTAATAAGCCTTCTTGTGTAATGAATAGATTCAAACACCATTATTGTTGGTGGAAGAAATCACTTATTGTAACTTTGAAATACTCGAATGGGATAAGTTTACAATAAGTTTATTTCAAGAACAATAAGTTTACAATAATGAAAAGCTTACAATAACACACTCTCTCTTTTTCTCTTTTTCTTTTTAGTGTTTCTCTCAATCTCTCCACACATAATTACATAAGTTTAGCTATTTATTTATACACAAAATCAAAACAAGAAAATTCAACCTTCAAGAATGAAGGCGGTTGTGGCCGACGATGTGAAAACGGCTGGCGGCTGGACGGTTGGGCGGTGACAGCTGGTGGTTGTCTTCCTTAACCTTCTAGATTGAGTTTTATTTCAATAAATCTCCCCCTTAAACTCAATCGAGGGATGTCATTCCAAGCATGATTTTCAATTTGATAAATACTTTTCTTTTCAATGGCTTGGTAAAGATATCTGCAACTTGATCATCTGTCTTGCAGGATATCAACTCGACTTCTTTGTTCTTTACATGCTCTCGGATAAAGTGATGACGTGTATCAATATGTTTACTTCTTTCATGATACACCGGGTTCTTTGCCAATGCAATCGCTGATCGATTATCGATATAAATCTTTGTAGGATTTTCTTGAGGAAATCCCAAAAACTTCAGCAAATTCCTTAACCATATTAAATGGTATACAGCTGAGTTCACAACAACATACTCAGCTTCACAGCTTGATAACGTGACAATCGATTGCTTCTTGGATGACCATATGAAAGATATATCTCCCATGAAAAATACAAACTCTGTTGTACTTTTTTTTTCATCCAGATCTCTACCCCAATCATTATTCGAGTAGCCAGTAAGATTGAAATTTGTACTTGAGGTATAAAACATACCTTCATTTATTGTGCCTTTGATGTAGCAAAGAATTCTCTTGGCTGCATTCAAATAAAACTGGTCTGGCTTCTCCATATATCTACTGATAAGTCCGACTCTGTAGAGTATATCTGGTCTAGTACATGTCAAGTACCTTAAGCTTCCTATTAAGCTTTTGAAGTAAGTTGGATCAATATTTCCAACTTTACTTTTTCTCAATTCCACTCCATTCTCAACTGGAGTTGATACCGGATTGTAGCTTTCCATCTTGAACCTTTCAAGAATATATTTGGCATAACCGCTTTGGGATACAAAAATCCCTTCTTCTTTCTACACCACTTCTAAGCCAAGAAAATGTGTCATCAGACCAATGTTTGTCATCTCAAACTCTTATACCATGCTTTTCTTAAAGTCTTCGAACATGGTAGGATTGTTGTTAGTGAATATCAAGTCATCAACATATAGGCACACAAATAATATGTTGTCATCTACTTCTTTCTTCACATAAATTGCATGTTCATATGGATATTTTTCAAATCCATTATCTTGAAAATACTTATCAATTCTGGTATTCTAAGCACGCGGAGCTTGCTTCAAACCATAGAGGGTTTTCTTCAACTTGTATACTTTGCCTTCCTTTTTAGCATCAATGTATCCAAGTGGTTGTTCAACATAGATCTCTTCTTTTAGGAAGCCATTCAAAAATGTTGACTTCACATCGAGTTGATAGATATTCCATTTATGTTGTGCTACTAGTGAGATCATCAGTCTGATTGTCTCTAGCCAGGCTACTGGAGCAAACACTTCTCCATAGTCAATGCCTTCTCTTTGTTTGTAGCCTTTCGCCATTAATCTTGCTTTGTATCTTTGCACTTTTCCTTTTACATTCTTCTTTGTCTTATAGACCCATTTAACACCCATTGCTTTCTTGTTTTCTGGTAGATAAGTCAGCTTCCAGGTATCATTCTTCTCAATGGCATGTATTTCTTCATCCATTGCTTTTATCCACTTCTCTTTTATGATAGCTTCATTGAAGCTAAGTGGGTCACTATCTGCAAAGAAACAAAATAAAATTGTATCTTTCATTACTTGAGTGGCGTCATACAGCTCTTCTAGATTTCTCATTCTTCTTGGTCATTTTGATGAGGATGCTGATAATGGTTCTGGTATGTTTCTCCTGTTGAATACAGGAAATCTGTATACCAGACTTTGTGGCTCATCTTCTGATACTATCGAACCTTCTACAAGTATTGTTGGTACTTCTTCATCTTCAAGGATCAAATTAGTGTTAATCCATTTAACTGTTTCTTGGTCATCATTCCATTGCCAAGTTTTATCTTCTTCAAAGATAACATCTCTACTCATAATTATCTTCTTGGTGATGGGATTATACAGCTTGTATCCCATCTTTCTCTCACCGTATCCGACAAAGATGCATTTCTCGCTTTTATCATCAAGTTTGGTCCTTTTTGCATCTGGGATCTTTGCATATGCCACACAACCAAAGACTCGAAGATAAGTAACACTTGATTTATGACCACTCCATACTTCTTGTGGAGTGACAGCTTGCAAACTTCTGGTTGGGCAGCGATTCAGCAAATATACTGCACATGATACAGCTTCAGCCCAGTATTGTTTGGGCAGCTTCTTTGCTTTGAGTAGACTTCTTGTCATATCAAGAATTGTTCGATTCTTCCTTTCAGCTACACCATTTAGCTGTGGTGTATAAGCTGGTGTTGTTTGATGTCTGATGCCTTATTATGTACAAAAGGCTTCAAAGTCAGTTGCTGTATATTCTCCACCATGATCAAATATCACGGTTCTGATCTTATAGTCACTTTACTTCTCAACAATTGCTTTAAAATCATTAAAACAATTGAACACTTTTGACTTCCTTTTCAAAAAATATACTCATATCTTTCTGCTAAAATCATCAATGAAAGTGAGGAAGTACCTATTTTCTCCAGTCGACATAGGCTTTATAGGACCACACACATTTGTGTGTACTAACTCCAGTGGCTTGTTTGCTTTCCAGTTGACTTCTTTGGCAAAACTGGATCTGTGATGTTTGCCGAGGACGCAACTTTCATAGACTTCTTCTGGATGATCAATGTGGGGCATACCTTTGACCATCTTCTTGTTTGCTAGCATCTTTAGACTTGTAAAATTCAGATGTCCAAGCCTCAGGTGCCAAAGTCATTCTTCATTGTTGGTGATGGCACTCAAACACCTTGTTGCATCATATTGGATGTTTAAAGGAAACATTCTATTCTTGGACATTTTCACATAGGCAATTAATCTCCCATTGTAGTATGTAATTGTCAGATGACAATTCTTCATATAAAGTGTATAACCTCTCTCCAAAAGTTGACCTATGCTCACCAAGTTCTGCTTTTATGGCTGGGACATAGTAGACATCGGCGATGTAGCTATGATCGCCATTCTTCAACTTGATTGGGATGTTGTCTTTACCTTTGAATGAAACTTTTGACGTATCTCCAAAGGTGACAAAACCTTGTATGGTCTCATCTAAATCACCAAATAAATCTCATTGGCCACACATGTGCTTGCTGGCTCCAGAATCAAGATACCAAATATTCTCTTGATTCTTATCAAGTCTTTGTTGGATAAATAATGCAACTGCTCCTCTACTATTGACATCCTCTTCTGCATAGTTAACTCGCTCACGTATCTCCAGTGAAGCTTTCTTTTGACATTCAGTCCTATAGTGACCAAATTGATTGCAATTATAACACTGAATATTACTCTTGTCATGATTATTGTAACTGCCTCCTCTTCCTCTAGGAGTGAATGCTTGTTGTCCTCGACCTCCTCTAGTGGTGTTTTTACCACCTCTTCCTCTAAAACCTGTATTCCAAGAACCTCTGTCTTGAAATCGTTGAAATCCTTCTCGTGTTTGTTGACTTCTTCCTCGAGTGGTGTATCCACTTGTTGAAGTCTCTCCTTGCTCATATTTGTCTTTGAGAGATAACTTTGCTTGTAAGGCATGCTCAGTTGCCTTATCTCCATTTCTTTTTACAATCTTTTGCTCATGAGCTTGCAAAGAACTCATAAGTTCATCCACTATTAACTTGTCCACTTCTTTGGACTCTTCAATAGCTATAACAACAAAATCAAATTTTGGATCTAGGGATCTCAAAATTTTCTTAGTAATTCGAGCATTTGAAAGGGCTTCTCCATTTCTTCTCATCTGATTAACTATCACTATAATTCTTGTGTGATAATCAGAAATGGATTCTGAGGACTTCATTTGTAGCAATTCAAATTCACCTCGTAAAGATTGGAGACGAATTTTTTTTATTCTGTCAGCACCTTTGTATTTTTGTTGGAGAGCCTCCCATATTTCTTTTGATGTTTCTGCGGAAGCAATGATTTCAAATATCGCTTCATCAAGACCTTTATAAATGATGGTCTTTGCTTTGCTGTCTTTCTTTCTATTGTTTTTGAGGACTTGCTTCTGTACCTCTAGTAAAACATCTTCTAATTCTTTAGACTCTGGTTCATCATAACCATATTGTACAATGTCTATACACTCTTATGAACTAAGAAATGCCTTCAATCTGATGCACCAACTATCATAGTTGTCTTTGATTAGCTCCGGGATGAGTGTTTGTGTATTTTCTATAGTCATTTTGCTCCTTAAATGACTATATCACTTTTTAAGAGTTGAATTTGGCAAAACCGACACTGTAGATAGATCCAGAATGGTCCAAATAGTAGGGAATTGGTTTGACTTTGTAGAAAACGGGTCAAAAATAGGATGAACTGGTCTAAAAACCAATTCGGGTGGTTTGCTGGGTTGAACCGGGAATATTCCTTTTGACTTTGACTTTAGAATATGGCTCGGAGCTTGACTTGGCTTCGGAATATGGCTTGGATCTCGGCTTGGCTTCAGAATATGGCTCGTGGCTCGGCTTGAGGCTTGGCTCGGCATGGCTCAAATATGGCGCGTGTGTGGCTCGGTTATCTTCTTCCTCGGGACGCGTGGACTATAGTGCTGAAACTTTAGATAGAGAGTGTGGGCCAACCCGTGCTCTGATTAATCTGATTTTTACGTCATTAAGTTCATATTGATGAGCTCTACACTTTGGAATGATTAAAACTTGTTTTTGACAACTTTGAAAATTCAGATATTTCCCAAAAATACCTCTGTTTTCTGACAAACAGGGCTCTAATACCAATTGTTGGTGGGAGAAACCACTTGTGGT
The DNA here is from genome assembly GCA_026413675.1 of Populus pruinosa. Classification (NCBI taxonomy): domain Eukaryota; kingdom Viridiplantae; phylum Streptophyta; class Magnoliopsida; order Malpighiales; family Salicaceae; genus Populus; species Populus pruinosa. The sequence continues at coordinate 27,876,359 of CM048595.1, forward strand.
AGCTTTGAAACACTCGGAGGGGATAAAACACACTCTTTTATTTCAAGAACAACAAGTTTACAATAATGAAAAGCTTACAATAACACACCTTTTCTTTTTCTCTCTTTCTCTCTAGTGTTTCTCTTAATCTCTCCACACATAATTGCATAAGTTTAGCTATCTATTTATACACGAAATCAAAACAAGAAAATTCAACCTTCAAGTATGAAGGCGGTTGTAGCCGACGGTGTGAAAGCGGCTGGCGGCTGGACGGTTGAACAATAACAATTAATTATCTTCCTTGACCTTTTACATTAAGTTTTATTTCAACACATCCTCCTTGTAAAACTCCAGCAAATGCCATCATAGGCCTTCTTAATATCGATCTTGAGAGCCCCCACTCCTTTCCTACCCTTAATAAGCCTCCTTATGTAATGAATAGATTCAAACGCAATTATTACATTATCTGTAATTGCCCTTCTGGCATAAAGGCTACCTGGTTAAGAGACACAATGTTCGGCAAAATCACCTTGATCATGTTGGCTACATTACAGGGGGCGATTGGTCTAAGATCCTTCATACCCTGAGGGTTATCACATTTTGGCATTAGCACGATTAGAGTCTCTGACAGGGTCGTCAGAAATTCCTTCCCCTCAAGCCAGCCCCTGCATGCATTGCATATCCCCCCTCCTAGCGAAGGCCAGAACCATTGAAAAAACTCGGGATTTAACCCGTCTGGCCCTGGTAATATCCGCTGCCATTTGGAAAATTGCCACTTTGAATTCCTTATCTACAAATGGGGTAGAACGAAATTCGTTGTTTTCCTTTGTACACATGGCTCAACAATAGCAGTAACAGCCTCAACACCATCCACCCCCTGCTCAAACAACCTACCACATTAATTCACCACCAGATCCCTCATTCCTCAATTCCCACGTTTCATGCACCGTGCCCACTTCATCTGTGAGTCTATTCAATTTCTTCCTTTTCTGTCTGTCTGACGCAGCACTATGGAAGCATTAGGAATTCATATCACCCTCCTTTAACCAAAACTGTTAATATTTATAATAAAATATTATTTAAAGTATATCAAAATATTTATATAAGGGTTATGTCTTGAAAATTATATGGAAAGAAAAAAGATTTAGTAACTGGAACGTCGACTGACCGAATAACATGATTGAAACAAAAGAAGAAAATGGGAAAATTTATGGAGATAAACAAACATGATTTTGCATCTATATTCTGTGCTTTTTAATCTGGAGAGATGTAGAAAATGAAAGAAAGAATAATTGTACATATTAACAATAATAGTGGTAAATCTTCACAGATTCTCTGAACTTTACCAGTATAACCTGCATTTTGACTGTAATGAAAAGCTTTATGAAGTCTAGTGTAGAGAATCTGGCCCCAGAATGTCTCTTGCAGTAAAAAAAAAATTCTTTAAGTTTTTTCTCAGCGAGAATTAAAAATGCTAAATTAATCATGAATGTTTAGCTAATTTAAAGATAATAAGGTCTCGTTTGTTTTTAATTAGTTATGGATTTTTATTTTTTTGGATTAAAAACCTTAAAAAATGAAAAATCATGCTTAAATAAGCAGGAATTAAATCTATTAACTATAAAATGACAAGACGAAGCAGTGTTTTGAGAAAAAAATATCTGAATTAAAAACACGACAGTTTTTTTAATTTTTTGGGGAACCGTGGTGTATTTTTATAGATGGCCAGGGGCCTGAGTAATTACGAACCATGAGCCGAAACACGTACATTAAATGGGTGACGCACCTAGCCCAGTGGACCGATAATGATACCTGGAGGAGCTTGTTACGAATTCCAGATTCCATGCACTCCTTGAAAATTCTTCGCGGTATTTCTCATCGCAGAGGAGAGATCATCTCGAGCACGTGGACTTGTCTAAATTTAAATGTGTTGATGCGCCGATGAGTTTTGAAATCATGGCTACAAGGCAACATCAATTTTGTTTCGGGTCATGCTAATTTCAGCTGAAATTAAAAAATATATTTATCATCGGCAATATGTTATCCGAACAAAAAAAATATTTAGGATTCCACGTGTTATGTAGATACACTAGATTTTTTTATCATGATTTATTATGGATTAAATTTTATTTACTAAAACAAATTATATATATACTTTTCCAACACATTTTTGCATTTAAATTTTTTAAGTGAAAATTAAAAAATTTATACATATATATAATCAAATATATTAAGAACTATATCTATTAATAAATAAAAAAAACATAAAAGATAACTAAAAATAAAAATTAGAAAGAATAAGAGATATTTGTAAATTAAGATTTTTAATTTCGCAGTACATGGTATTTATACAATTGTACTTGTTAAATTTGTTAATTAAAATAATTTTTTTATTTAATCAAACAATGATAAAAATAAACACACAATAAATTGATTGGATAAAATAAAATAAAAAAATATGCAAAATTGTACATATTATAAATATTATTTAAAAAATAAATTTATTTTTATTTTGAAAAATAAAATTCATCTACATAAGAGATTAAAAAAATATTAATTAATTAGAAAAACCTCTTTAAAAATTAAATGCACAATTAAAAAATTATTATTATTTAAAAGAGATTTTTTAAATAACATAAAAGAAAAAAGGAATATTAATTTGAATATAGATATTAAGATTAAGTTTAAAACATGTAAAAAATATATGTTTTCTTCAATTTTAGTGTCGTACATGATAAAATTTGTGGGATAAACCTAAATTACAAACTCAACCAGATTTGATATTTTTTTTCTTTTGAATTTATAATAAACCTAAAAACAAGTAAATAATATCGTTTAATATAAAACATGAATAGATAAACAATATAGTTGTTTGATATCATCTTTATATATTTTTGCTTTAAATTTATAGTAAAATCTTAAAATAAATACAATGATCATCGTCCATGATAAAATATAAAAAGATGAAAAATATGCCTGCATATTATTTATTTCGTGCACTTTAGCTTATTTAGGATGAACTTATATCATGAATAATATCCTTCCTTTTAATTTACAACAAACCCAAAAGAACTGAATAACATCATTCATGGTAAAACACAAGGGAATGAATACTGTGATTTTATAGTGTTCATTTCATATATTTTTCTCTCAAATTAATAATAAATAAAAAAACAATAAATAATAACATTTATAATAAAATATTAAAAGATGAACAGTGTGATTACACAATATTCACCTCACATATTTCATATTATAATTAATAGATAATTTATATATATAATAGAAAGAATACTGTGGACTATAACATTTTTTTCACGTAATTCTAAATTATAGGTGATAATTTATCAATATTTTATCCTGACATGAAAAAAATAAATTGATCACATTGATATTTCAATTCTGGTCATCTCTGACAATGGATTATATAGCACGGGAGTTTGTGTAAAAATTTCGGGTATTTTAGAATTTGATAAAAGTTACAGGAAAGTAACACCAATTATAAAAAAAAAATATTATAAAAGTTATGCAATTAAAACACAATTCTTAACAGCGGTCAAGTTGAACAGTTATTTCAAATGGTGGCTGAGCACAATCGCTATTGAAAATTTCAGTAGCTATAATTTATTAAAGATTTTGTTTAAGGTTACTTTATAGTTAATTATAATTTTTTAATTTTTTTAAAATGTAATTGAAATTATTTTATAGAAATTCTTTTAACAATATTGAATATAATAATGACAGATCTCTGATAATTTTTTATTTTTTTTCATTTCATTTCTCTCTCTTCTCAATTCATTTTATCTCAACCTTTTTTTCTCATCATTTGTCAATTATATCTTCATGGAGATTCTAGTTAACTTTTGTTTATGCTAATTAATTTACAAATAAAAAACATGCCTTGAAACATGACCAATACATCCACTATATAAAATATCACGGGTACAAAAACATAATCCAAACCACAATTGAAAAATAGTATTTCTAAATGCTATCATATTTAAACTGTGTTATTTTATAAATATTTTATATTCTGTGTTACTTTAACTAAGCAAAATATATTATTTTTAAAAAAATTAAAAAGATACCAATAAAAATTACCTTGTAAATCACGGATTTGAGAATTAATTATTTAAATGCTGTTTCAATATAAAAAACAATTTACGATGCTGCTTGTTTCTGTGATTATAAAATATCTTTCCAAAAAATTAATTTTTTATATTTTTAGATTATTTTTATGAATTAATATTAAAAAATAAAAATTTAATAATAAAATTTTTTATTTTAATATATTATAAAAATAACTATCATTACAATTTCAAATAAGATTTTTATCCCTAGCCTAACATGGTACATACAAACAAAATTACAACAGAAACTCTACGAGTTACAATGCCGATTTCTCTTTTCTGAATATTTTCAAGATTTTTTTCCCACTAAATATTATTTTACACTCTAAAATTAATTTTTTTTAAAAATTGAATATTTTTTATTATAAATTGCTATTTTTTAGTATTTTCAAATCATTTCATTATACTAATATTATTTTTTAAAACATTTAATATATTTTTAAATAAAAAATACTTTAAAAAATAATAACTATCGTACTTCCAAATACCCAAAAAAATCATTACACCACAAAGCGGTTCCCATTGACTTGTCATAGGGATAAACCTTAACCGTGACAGATACATTCCTCTTTCTTCAACCAAACATAGAAACAACAAAACCAGGGACACAACCGCCAAAAGAAAAAATGAACGGACAAGATTTAATCACGAGAACTCATACTTCAAAAGCCCTATATATGTTGGCTTGTAAGCGGTGCCATCCTTCCCAGCCTTCAAAAACCCTAGCAGGTACCAGTCTCTAGCTATTTGCTTCCAGCCCCTCTTCCTTAAAAAACAATGAAGGTTGTAGCCGCTTACTTGCTCGCCGTTCTCGGTGGCAACACCTGCCCTACCGCCGAGGACTTGAAGAACATCCTCGGATCTGGTAATCTCTTCTCTCCCTCTCCACATTATGTTTTCCTTTTCCCGTTACTAGATCCTTACATCTTTTTTTGGAAAAATGATCGTTTTCTTGGTTTTTGGATTTGCAGTTGGTGCAGATGCTGATGATGACAGGATTGAGTTGCTGTTGTCCAATGTGAAAGGAAAGGACGTAACTGAGCTGATTGCTTCCGGAAGGGAGAAATTGGCTTCCGTCCCTTCCGGTGGTGGCGTTGCTGTGGCTGCCGGTGGAGCTCCAGCTGCTGCTGCAGGTGGTGCTGCCCCTGCTGCCGAGGCAAAGAAAGAGGAGAAAGTTGAAGAGAAAGAGGAGTCTGATGATGTAAGCGCCATTTTTCATTTTCATTTTTTTGTATTTATAAAATTGATTTTTATTTGGTTTTTGCTCTGTTGGTATTAAGTTTTGCGACTGACTGGATATTTTGTTACTGTTGTTGCAGGATATGGGTTTCAGTCTATTCGATTAAGAGGTCCGGTTTTGAGGCGGTCTTGTTTTTCATTTCTCTAGTTTTGTAGTTGGATAATTTACAAGTTTTTTATTTAGTTTGGTACTATGATATCAAGACTTTGTTTGAGCTTCAGATTTTTGAATTTAAGATAACGGAGTTTAATGTTAAATGTTTTCAATATAATTGTTAATTTTGGATTTTGGTTATGGGATTGTTTGCTGGTTTTGTTGTTGTTTGTAGTAGATGCGTGGAATGATTGGTTATTGCTGTTGTTGGGAGCATTCATATTTTCGAGAGTGTTTCAATAGTTGGTTTGATGGTTTTGCCTATTTTCCCAGCATTGTGGGTTTCATTTTCATGCCTGATGTGTCATGGTATTGCTTGCTGTTTTTGTTTTTTGTTTGTAGTAGATGTGTGGAGTGATTAGTTGTTGTTGCTGCTGGGATTGTTCATATTTTCACGAGTGTTTCAATAGTTGGTTTGATGATTTTGCCTATTTTTACAGTGTCGGGGGTTCATTTTCATGCCTGATTTGTTATGTTGCTGATATTAATCAGGCTCTGTATTTTCCCTGTGTTTATGGTGATCTTTGTTTAATGGTTTTTCCAAATTTGACAGTGTTGGCGGTTCTCGTTCTATGCCCATTGTATCATGTTGTTTGTGGTGATTAGGGTTTGCATTTTTTTCATTGCATATTTTCATGAGAAACGAGAATCAGATTGTTGATTGTTCCTTGTTTCTGCCTGCTAGTCCTTCGAGACATAGGAAGCGATTAGGAAACACAACTGGCTGTGTGTTTTCAAAACTTTTGATTTTTTATGTTATGTTCTTAGATTGTTAATAAATTTGAAAAAAATGGAAAAAGTAGATCATTTTAAAAGTAATTGTTATTGCAATACCAAATATTAAGTACATTGTTATGAGTTTATTAATCTTGGTCACAGGAGTTTGTGCGTTGAGTCGAAACCTATAGATAAATTGTTATTGCAATACCAAATATTAAGTACATTGTTATGGGTGTTAATCTTGGTCATAGGAGTTTGTGCGTTGAGTCGAAACCTACAGCTAAATTAGGCGTAGTTTTAGGATGTGGGTTCCCTTGTGTATTGGCTTTTGGAAACAAATTTGAGATTGCTGTCGTTCTGCCAAGTCATAGCATTCTGAGTTCATTTGTAACTTGAAAGTTAACTACTGTCCTCACCAGATGAACAATCATTTATGGGGGAACCCGCAACTGTTTGACGGCGTAATATTACCATGGATGTGTTTAGTTAGGAAAACTCTCTGTTGAACTTGTTGCTTGATGCAAAACAATAATAATAATAATTAATAATTAATGTGTTACCCGGTTCATGCTTATGATTGGAAGAGGAGTTATCTAATTTGTCATAAAGCCCTCCTGCCGTTAGTGTCTGCTTGTGCAATAGTCATTTTATGCTTTGAACTTTTTGACTGTACTTAAAACTCGGCGAGTCCTTTTTTCTTCGTACTGTAGAACTCCGTTGTTTGCATTGTTTTCGTGCCTGTTTGGCGTTGCGGGCTATATTGGTTATTGCTTTGGATTGTTTTGATGTTTTTGTATTTTTCAGTGAAAATCACTCGCCAGTTAGACAGTGATATACTCAAAGTCCAAGCACTAGATAATGAGGTTTCTCAAGGGAAGCTTGAGAAACTTGCCTAAGCTTTCAAGTAGATTAGCAGAAAGCAATGTCTTTGCTCTGTGATTTGCAAGATTTTAGCCATTTTTTATGAAGCACAAAAACCTAATGAGCTCAATCTAAGTAGATCAAGTGACTCACGTTAAAAAATAAGTCATTTATTTCAACTGATGTCCAACAGAAAAGGCCATTGTGGGAGGAAAAATATATGCATAAATGCAGCCCTGTAATCTTCTGAATAGGAGCAGAAAAGTTAATGCCTGTGAATTAAGGGTTGTTTCTGTTTTTTAAAAATTTAAATTTTTTTTATTTATTGAAAATTAATATATTTTTATTGTTTTTTATATTAAAAATAAAAAAATTATTAATATATATTATAACACTAAAAGTTATTTGAAAAGTAAATTTAAAAGTAAAACAAGCACAGAGATGAAGGCTGCTGTTGCATGTGTCAAACATCTGGGCTCGTTTCTAATTTAAACTCGTGGAAATGATAAAGGCTATAATTGTTGTCTACTTCGGTTTCACAAGTCCTACTTTGATTTCACTATCCATTTCCCTACTCTCAATCTTATAATATGTAGTTGGTTTCTGTAACTTTTTACTGGGCACAACAATCACACCGCCAAATCAAACTAGATTGCCCTCTCATTTCTATTTGAATTTTGCCCTCATTCCCTTCGGTGCTTTGCTTAGGATGACAATCAAATGTGTTGTCTTGTACATGAATAAACCTTGTAGGAGGATGTTATTTTTCAAGAGAGACGTTGGATTTCAGATCTGCTCATTACGGTTCCTTGAAGGTCTACCCCTCGCAAATTGTTAACAGGATAACTTCAAATCTTGGGGAGGCATTGTGTTTGCATTGAAGCCGTTCATGAGAAGTCCTTATGTTTATTTTGACCTTTTGTGCCCAGGAGAAAAGGAGTCAAATATTGGTTGGGTTTCAAGGGTTCATGTCTACTGTCTATCTGATTTCCAATCTAGCCCAAAAATTGCCCTGGGAAATCGGGGGATTGAAAATCTCGCTCAAGTGATAAGTCCTCTCCCGTTTGTTTCTTCTCTGACTAGATTCCTGGGAATTGACAAGGCCAATTAATAATGCAAATGCAAATTCAAATCTATTTTCTCCTTTTTTGATACGAAAAGGGAAGATTTACACATGCCAGTCTCGGACACAGTTCAGGCATTAAGACTGCAACAACCTAAGAACGGCTCTTCATGGAAAAGCCGAGGGCTGAAAAGATTTTCATTCGCATTAACATCTTCTCCCATGGTTTTTGGTTACGAGGAGTGCAATACGGGCGCAGTGATCGAAACTTGAAAGGTTTTTGGTGCACAATTACAAAGCCATATTTGTTTTTACGCAAGTATTTTAGAAAAAAAATATTTATATTTATTTTTTACTTTAAATTAATATTTTTTTAGTGTTCAAATCTTTTTAATATATTAATGTTAAAAATAGTTTTTTAAAAATAAATAAAATATTATTTTAATATATTTTCAAATAAAAAATACAAAGAACACTTCCTACCTACTCCCTACTCGAGGAGAGTGCACTACCCGCCGAAACTGGCCTTACCAACACTCCTGACCATCATAATATATCAGCCAGTATGTGCAGATGCAGCAACACGAAATACAACAGTAACGTTTTCCAATTTCCAGGTTACGTCAGGGATTAAGTTGTAGTTGTCGTTGCTATGCATACAAACAGGATTAAAATCCCAAAAACATAATCATCTCTCTCAAATTCTGCTTACTCACCTTACTTGTTTGTTCAACAATTGTCTTTGAAGAAGGAAACTATGCTATGTGAAAGATCAGGAGGTAACTAACATATATCCTTATATTTGCTACCCTGAACCAGCTAATATAAAAAACATGCTAAATGGGCAAATAGGAATACTCAACAAAAAATATTAATAGTCTAAAACAAACTGAACTATGAGTTCCAGTAACTCTTTATTTACATGCCCATTGCAGATAGAAGCAGACTCTGGTATTCTACCGCGTCAGCTGACACAGCAGCAGAGACAATTCAGGACTCTATTGTCGGCCTCTTTTAGATTCACCGGAAATCATAGTTCTCTCCATCTGAGTCCAAATCCAGTAACAGACGGTGAACAATTTTATTTGTAAAGAAAATTTACTATTTTGGAAAAATCATAAACAAGACAGGCAATGGTGATTAAAACTAATTGAAAACATACAAGTAAGAGAGTCATCTTGCTTTTTATCATATTTATTTGAATCTCATGGATTACACACTCTTTAACTGATTGCACCCTAGAGCTAGCCTTCTACTTTATGCTTTATAGAACACACAATGGAGAGATATTTATTTCACTGTTTATTTTGACCTCATTTCTTCCAAGAGAGGGGAAATCTTCCCGAGAGCTGATGAAAAACAGGCCTGAAATGAGTAACCAGCTAAATGCTCGATAGAATTTGGACAATTAGAATGCGATTTGATTGGCTTTGAGAAGTCTCAGGTTCCAATTTTAAGAATTACTACAAGATTTGAATAGAGAAATATTCTAGACTCCGTAAAATCTAATCGCTATTATGTTCTTATCAAGCATTCCACCTGAATATAAAAGATCAAAATTTGATGGGAAAAAAAAAGCCAAACCAAGCAACATTACCTGCAAGATGATGTTGAACTTCTCCTTCAAAATTTGATATTCATCCCTGGTCTTGCCACAAGCTGCAAGGCACCTGAAAAAAGTGAAAAAGCCTTCAAAAAGACAGAAATAATGGTATCCAGGATTCCAGCATCATCATGAATATCAGAAAGCACCATTGAAGTGGATAAAAGGGGATGAACAGCAGAAAATGTTGCCGTCCAAAAAGTTTTTCAGCTAGCACACTATCCATCACAAGAGAGAACCCAGGCAAGATTAAAACCTTGGGAAAGAGTTAATCATTTTGGCTGTAATTAAGGGGGTTTGGGGGCGGTTCAGGGGTTCAAATCCAACTGTATCAAATAAAAAAAAAATCCATTTAATTCCTCCGAATCCTTCCACCAACTATTTAAAGAGAGAATCTGTCTTCCCTTAACCTGCGATACCAGCACACCACAGTGACACTTATATGAAAACCACAAATCATATGGTAAAATGAAACTAACAACATGAAATTTTTTTAAAATCATGAATATATGTTGGTCAGAACATGACTGAGCTATCCAAAAAAATGGTAGAGCAGCACCCAAGGCATTGGCCCAGCGGTGGTAGGCGTCTTGCGCCTTACGCCTACTGCTGCCACGGGTTCGAGCCTTGGAGTTGCATGCCTGTCAGCCCCGCGCTGCCTTATCTGCCTGCTGGGTTTGCAGGGTGTTCAGTGGACCGTGGGGATTAGTCATGGTGCGCGTAAGCTGGCCCGGACACCCCACGTAAATAAAAAAAAAATAAAAATGGTAGAGCAGAACATACGACTGAAAGCACGAGATACCACGTGTTTGTCCAACAAATTATTGAAATTAAAGTTAGCCATAAAATCTACAAAAATTTAGCCACACTACTGTATGAAAATACCATCGCTGACAAATCATATCTAGAAATACACAATTGAGATTAATCAATATAAATTCGCAAAGTATGGTGAATAAAAGGAATAAATGAATTAAGGCAATGAAAGAATGGCGCCTTGTTCACAAAAGAAAATTAAAAGAAAGGCACTCATCTTACCTGTCCTTGTCCTTGTCTTCACAAGCATATCGGAGCTCACGACAAGCAAGGGCCATCCTATGGCCACCAATACTGTAACAAAAAATGCACACAGAGGATTAAGATTCAGTCTACCATCTGTGGATCAATTAAGGATCAAGTGCCCATTTAATGGCATTGCCTCATGAACTTTTAGAAGCAATTCTGGCAACTGTACTGGAAGATGCAATGTCGACGTGGGAAAGCAAGATTGGGAACTTGTCTTTAATGCATCACAAACAATGATAAGAAGAAGATGGTATTGTAATCTCAAGAAAATACAATTCACAAATCCATTGAAACATTGTGGGTCAGAAGCTTACTAGTCTTATGACCTTAAATTCAATTCTACCTTTTGATTATACATATCTACCTTTATCGCTTAACTTCTAAGATTAATGAAGATATGCACATGCTAATTGATAATTTCAAAATTTTTGGTTCCTAACAGCAGAAAAGGGATACATTGAATGAATCACACCCTTGTAAAAGCATAAGTCATTAGTTCATTTGCATAGACTGAATTATCAAGTATCAAATGTGTAGCATCCATAACATGATTGTTTCTAAATGAAGCATTTTTAGCTGCTAATGAATACTTCAAAATGTTTTGGACGCTGCGATATAGCAGCTTCCAACATTCTATATAATGACCTGCAGCGACATGTGTGTACATGGCTATAAAGCTTCTGATATTTCAAATTATGCGCCGGCCACAGGTAATGCATACATTCTTCTCTCTAGTTTTCAACATTTTGTTAAGCGCCGCAAGACACGCGCGCGTGCAGTTGACTATATTGATATTACCACATGCCAACTAATATTAATAAGGAAGCTTTCCATATGGCTTTAGACATGCACCAAATTCCATGCATGTAACTGTCTAGAATGGAAAATTCTCAACTGAAAAAGGAATAAACTGGAATGACAACTAATCAAGTTTCTAACAAATTTAAATATCAAAGGATGTAAAGAACAGGCTACCAAGAGCTAGCGCCTCTGATCTGGTGAACTTGGTCAACAACTCTGGGATAGTTGATATCAGGTTCATTTCTGATGACAGGACAGGACAGTTGCTCAGAAATCAATTAGAAAATGGAAGAATAATAATATTTAACTAAGAGAAAGCGGTGAAATATTTTTGAGAATTACAAGTATCTGATCAATGCTGCTATGGCATTTTCAGCATCACTGCAGAATGTGCTGACCAAATCAATCACAAACTGAGGGCTCTCTCTAGGTAAATCAAGGATTTCATCAAAATGACTGTCCAATATCCCCTGCAATGAACAAAAGAATTAGCCAGAATATACAAAACATTTTAACATTTTCTTGGAAAGAAGAATCAGTGAAAAAATTGAGATAATACACTAATAATGAAGCAAACCGTCCATTTCCATAAGATAAGTCACAAATATCCAAAATATTTACAATATTTTTTTCTCTTTTAGTTAATTTTTTACTAGGAAACTTCACTTCTTCTTTTATTGTCAATGATGAACCAAAAACTCACCCTTATCCTACTTGTATATATGGCATGAAGCCAAGAAAAAAGGAGGAAAACTTCTCAAGAGGCAAAGGATGGCTTCAATTCTAATTTTACATTACTCTTTTCTTTTGGTAGATTTTATTGAGAAAGCAAATGAACTCTTGAAAGACACTAAAGTTTTCCCTTTCTTTTCTTTCCCTCTTGAACAGTTTCACATCAACCAAACAAATCACACACACACACAAAAAAAAAAAAAACACAATAAGAGAAGAAATGGACCATGTTCTCTAGCAAAAGCACAAGAACACAAACTTTAACAATGGCAGTACTAAATCCAAAAAGAAAGATACAGAGGAAGATAAGCAAAAAGCAAGAGAAGAAAAGGTGATGTCTTCCTAGCAAATATTCCATCAAGATTACAATTTTTTTATAAGATCACATCAAATTAGATAAAGAGAAGAAATGGGGCCGTACTCCACCTGCTCATGCAAACTCTTGACAAAGTTCCTTTGCTCTTGCCAAACATTAGAACCCCCCATTTTTGTTCTACAAGACAAAAGCTAGCACAGAAGAAATACGGGAACACTCAAAAAGAAATGAAAACAAAGTTAGCTCTCGTTTATTGACAACTCCCTATTTTCTAGTGAGACAGCAGAGAATTGAGAGCATGCAGTGTTGAATATATGTTCGTTTTGGTTGCATATAGTGAGAGAGAGGGAGCGAGAGGGTGGAAACTGAAAAGGCAGTTAGTCACTCTGGTATCTAAATTCGGCAGGAAACCTGCACTCCGCTGTCAGCTATTCGTGGTAATGCCTCCATGGAACAGTTTAAAAAAGAAAAGGTAGGATGGGGACAGAGTTTACGCGCTTTTCACTTCACGCTCTTATCCACGCACCACCAAAGATAAATATGGCTTTAATTCATAAGCTTATCTTAATTTTGAACCTTTCTTTTCAGAAAATAAGATTCAAATTGTTTTATGTTTTGGGTGTTAGATGGTTTAATTGCTAATTAGTTATTTAATAGTTATCCTTAATCGGCCACAGAGCAGGCAGTTGCGTATGAGAATTCCTGAATTAAAATTTCAATTTCGACGTCTTCTTTACCCCTTTTTCCCCCATATTATTAAATTCCAAGGACGCATTTTAGGTAATTTTTTTTAGAATTTTTTTTTTTTGGCATTGTACTGAGCATTTTGGGTTACAATTACGTCCATTCCTATCTGCCATATGTTTTGACTAAAACCTCATCAGGCAATCATATTTTTAGGGAAAAAAAAAACAATAAAAAATATTTCATACTGATTGAATTGCAACTTGAAAGTTGTACTTCTTACCCTATTTAAGTAAATAATAAATGGGTTATAACTTGAAAAAAGAAAAAAAAAACAATCTTATTATTCCAAATTCATATCCATATATATCTCAGTTTAATTTCAAAATACCTGTACGTTGCGCAAAATTTTCACCCGCTAGGTTGCCATTTAATTCATTGCTGTCCACTGGGAAGGGCCAAGCAAACCTTTAGAAGGGTAGACCGTTGAAGGAATTTGACTTCTATGAAGATGGAGAAATTGGAGAAAATGGAATGAAGCCACCAAGCTGCTCCAAAGTCTCGAGCATGGGAAAGGGGATCGACAGGACTGGAAGTCTAGACGACAAAGCATAAACCTATGGACCCATGATATGCCAGGGATTCCAGAAAGGGCAAAGGGTTTTAATAAGTGGAACAAGCAATGCTAAAATCATTAGAAACAAAGCACAATTTCTCTGGTTGTTGTAACATGATATCGCCAAGAAAAACAGCTAAAGAAATCCAAGAACCAAACATGACAGAACTTAAATATGTTCTACTTTTTATTCATATATTTTTTTTTATAGAGGAGAGTCCATCTAGAACTGGCATTAAAGCAATGGGATTGATGAAAATACTACACTAAAGTTGAAGAGGATAAATGGGAGCTGTGTACACAAATTGTTCATATATTATCACTAACTGCATCTTTATTTCGGTGCCATGGAAACTGTATGAGATATATTAATATTATTTTTTAAGTGGTAGTTCACATAATAGCAAATGGACTCAATTGATCACAGTGGAAAACAGCATGTTTCCTTGCCACATAATGTGGTTTCATATGATCACAGAAAGCATTGATTTGCTGCTCTCTAATGTAAGAGTGCATTCTTCTAAAAATTAACTGAAAATTATATCCCTTCTTTGTGCCTTCCATATTCTCCAACAAGAGTTGCCAAATCATGAACAAAAATAAAAAATTCAAGTAAGATACACTGCAGGCAAGTGAGTTGAGAGATGACATCAAAGCACTTACTTAGACATGTGATTCTTATTTCTTAGCCACACCAGCAAGGCAGCAACCATATCAATATAGATTCACCACTAAAAGAAGATTATACTAAGACTTGGGGACAGCCACATTTAGGATTTTTACATATTGGTATGGCTTGTCTGTTTTGTCCACCTTCTCAATAGCCTGTCATCAGAATGCATCCGCTTATGTCAGATAAAAGAATAGGTACTGGGTAACATGCAAACATGCGTAACGCAGGTTGCAAGGCTGTGTTGTTCTAGCGCAATCTGTCCATGGATGCTAGGACAATACCCAAACTAAACGGTCAGAAATCTCCCTTGATCAATATATAGGGGACGGAAGTTGATGAAGAGATGGAGTAAAACAATGCCATCCCTCCAAAGCACCATAGTCTATCAAATTTTCACATGCAGGAAATAATAATAAAAAGCAATTAACAGCAAGAATAGGCAAATACTAATGGATACAGAAGTGCAAGCTCAAGTTTACCTGTACAACATCCATTCCCTTCACAACTCTACCAAACAGTGTATGGTTGTTGTGCAGCCATAGAGTGGCCACCGTGGTAATAAAGAACTGAGAACCATTGGTAATTGGGCTTGCATTTGCCATCAATACTGTGGAAGGCCCGTCGTGTAGTAAACTGCAGAACAGAAATATTCATCCAGTTAGTTCACAATTGATGACAGGGGAAATTAAATACAGTAACAGGGGTTAAAAAAAGAACCAGCAAGAAAGCCACATGACCATGCACCTGGAATTAACAAGTTTCTAATTGTTTGGCACTAATCTAAGTAGATATGAACATTAATGCACATCTAAAGGATCCAATGCCATGCTACCAAGTTTGTTATTAACGTGGAATCATTCAAAGAACAAGAAAAATAAACTACCAAATTGTTAAGGTTTCTTAACAAGTGACGGAGAAAAGATGAAGAACAAAGAAGTTGTGAGAAGAATTTGAGAGAGAAGAGTTGAGACTGAATTTTCCGTATTCTATATTTTTCTTTCTGATAACCTTTTTTATGGTTTTATAGCAACTGATTTTAACTACTAACTGATTATTCTAACTAACTATAATAACTGTAATAATATGCAACTAATTTTGACTAACAACTAACTGAATTAGTTTTTCCCTTGTTAACGTGTTACAGAAGCTACTAATCCTGCACCACTTTTAGTTTGTCCATATATCACATTCCTTCTAGGTACGTAACAGTACCCCTCCATGCAAGATTCTTGTCCCAAGAATCTAAAGCTGGTCACGTATCAATACTGAAATCTGGGAATTGTAACTGCAGCTCTGTCAATTCTTCCCACGTAGCATCTTCAGGGAAGGAATTCGACCATTGAATTAAACCTGCTACCACAGCTGCATTACCCTTCTTCATAAGTTTCCTTTCCAATATTGTAGCTGGGTATACTTTAACTCTGCCCTCATCATCTATGATGGGCAGAGCTTGAGAAACGATGGAGACCTCTCCCATTTTTTTTCTTAATAACGAGACATGGAACACAGGATGCACTGCACTTTCTGTAGGCAACTGAAGTTTGTAGGCTACTACTCCAATACGTTCAAGGATTTGGTAAGGGCAATAATATCTAGGATTTAGCTTGTAATGCTTTCTGTACATGACACTGCCCTGCCTGTAGGATTGAAGCTTTAGAAAAACCCAATCTCTTACCAAAAATTTCCTCTCTGATCATCTTTTGTCTGCCACCTGCTTCATTCGATTCCTTGCCCCTTCGAGCAGTCCTTTGATTAATTGATCCATATTGATCCTTTTCTGTATCCACTCCTCCACAGCAGCTACTTGAGTAGCCTCAGTAAGAACCATCTCCCTTGCTGGAGGCTCATATCCATACAAAGCCTGGAATGGGGACATGTTGATCGTGGAATGGAAACTGCTATTATACCACCACTGTGCTGTGGATATCCACTGATGCCACTTCTTTGGACAATGCATAGTAATACATCGTTAGTAAGTTTCTAGGCATTGGTTTACCTTTTCAATCTGCCCATCCATTTGTGGATGGTAGGCTGTACTTAGCAACAACTTGACCCTTAGGTGTTTAAACAATTCTTTCCAGAATAAGCTCGTGAAAATCTTATCTTTATCGGTCAAAATCATGGCAGGCAAGCCATGAAACTTGTAAACGTGATCCAAAAAAGACTTAGCAACCTCTTGGGCTGTGAATGAATGTGCTAGGGTGATAAAATGCCCATACTTGGTAAAGCGATCAATGATGACCATGATAGTATCCCTGCCCTCGGATTTTGGAAGCCCCTTTATGAAATCCATAGTAATATCCTACCAAGGACCATGTGGAGGGGAAAGAGCCTGTAACAACCCATGGTAAGGGACCCTCTCAGCTTTGGCTTGTTTACAAACGTCACAATACTGCACCAGTTGATGGACTAATTTCTTCATGGAAGGCCAGTAAAAATGAGCCTTAAGTCGCCTATAGGTGTTCTGAATCCCTGCATGCCCTCCAATATAGGAATTATAGATTATTTTGATGAGTTCCTCTCTCAATGACCCTGTAGTTCCTATAACAATTCTTCCTTTATACTTTACCACCCCGTTAGTATAGGTAAAGTTTGGAGCTTGTGTAGCACCTATCAATTTACCCTGTATGATGTCTTGCAACTTGGCACCATCTTTGTAAGAGCTATAAATCTGGTCATTCCAAGAAGGAACTACCTGTGTTATGGCTGTGAGCCATCCCCCTGTCATGTCTATTCCTTAGCAGCTGTCTTCACTCTGCATAATCCTTCTTAATAAGGCATCAGTAGCTTTGTTCTCCTTTCCCTTCTTATACCTGATTCGATAGTTCAATCCTAATAGCTTGGTCAGCCCTTTCTTCTGAATAGGAGTGTGGATTTTCTGATCAAGTAGGTATGTTAGGCTTTCATGATTAGTTTGTATAATAAATTGATCATGTTCCACGTAATGTTGCCATTTATCTACTGCCATTAGTATAGCTAGATATTCCTTCTCGTAAATAGACAATCCTAAATGTTTTACTCCTAAGGTCTTGCTCATGAATGCTAACGGCCTTCATTCTTGGCTAAGCACTGCCCCAATTCCACTGTCATAGGCGCCTGTCTCCAAGACAAATGGTTTAGTAAAGTTAGGTAAGGCTAGGATTGAAGCCTCACATAAAGCTTGCTTCAGATTTTAGAAAGCTTTCAATGCCCTCTCGTGCCACACAAAATTATTCTTCTTGAGTAATTCTATCAAAGGTTTACTAATGACACCAAACGTCCTGATGAACTTTCGATAATAGCCAGCTAAGCCAAGGAATCCTCTTAGCTCCTTGATAGTCTTTGGAATTGGCCATTCCTGTACAACCTGTGTCTTCTTAGGATCTGTGGCCACCCCTTCAGCAGAGATTATATGCCCCAAATACTGTACCTTTGGTTTAGCAAATGTGCATTTTGATCTCTTTACATACAACTGGTTGGTCTTCAAGATCTCCAGAACTTGCTTCAAGTGTTTGAGGTGAGCTTCCAGAGAAGAACTATAAATGAGAATGTCGTCAAAGAACACTAAGATAAATTTCTTCAAGAATGGCTCCAGAATGTCATTCATCAAAGCTTGGAAGTTTGCAGGAGCATTCGTAAGGCCAAAAGGCATGACTCTAAACTCATAATGCCCTTGGTGCGTGCGGAAGGTTGTTTTCTCTACATCTCCCTCATGCATTCGCACTTGATGATATCCTGATCTTAAATCAAGTTTAGAAAAAAAACTAGATCCTTGCAGCTCATCCAGCAGGTCATCGATTAAGGGAATAGGAAATTTGTTCTTGATAGTAACTTCATTCAATTGCCTAAAGTCTACACAGAATCACCAGGTGTTGTCCTTCTTTTTGACCAAAAGTACTGATGAAGCAAATGGGCTCACACTTGGCTGAATGATGTTGTTGCATAACATCTCTTTGACCATCTTTTTGATCTCTCTTTTTTGAAAGAAGGACTTCTTATATGGCCTGCAGTTTACAAGTTGAGCTCCTATTGGCAGTAGAATTCTGTGATCATGTCTCCTCCTTGATGGTAATGCAGTAGGTTCTTGGAAAACCTCTGCATAATCTGTCAGTAGCTCCCCTACTTCTGTATTAGCCAAAACTGCCACTAGTGTTATGGTTGCTTATATAAGAAAAAATTACTCAACAAAGCCTATAATATAAGTTTTTAAGTTCTTTTGGACCTTCTCTATTGTTATTAGCTGGAGACTGGCTGTTTCGATGATGCCTTTGAGCTCTAGCATCCTTCCCTCCTTCTTAAAGGTGATTTTCATCTTGATGAAATCGAATAGGATTAGTGAGAATTTTCTTAACCAATCCACCCCTAACACCATGTCATACCTTCCCAACTTTAAAATCCTTAAGTCTGCTACGAATTCATAGCTTTGCATAAACCATGTAAATCCTGCTGTATAGGAATCACATAGCATTATACTGCCATTAGCAACAGTTACTACTAGCACTGAGGAGTTTTCTACAGAAAGTTGCAGTTCTCTTGCTACACTAGCATCAATGAAGCTGTGGGTACTGCCACTGTTAATGAGAATGATCAGATCCCTACCTTGATAGCTTCCTCTAATTTGTATGGTGTTATGAGCGTAATTACCTGCTAATGCATTTAAGGATAGACCATATTTCTCAATCTTGCTATCAAGTGTCATTTCAGCACTGTTGTTTCCTGTTGCAGCATCTATAAATTCTTCCTCTTCTTGGCCTTCAATCATGTTCAACCCTTTGACAATGCACTTATGCCCTGGTATAAATTTGTCCCCATACTTAAAACACTGTCCCAACCTACGCCTCTGCTCATACATGGTTTTTGAGACCCTCGATGTCTGTGAATTATTACTTATATAGTTGGATTGTTGACTACTAAAAGATCTTCCCCCTTAACCTCCAATTACTGGCTTAGTAGTGAATTTGTTTTTCTTTGCCAAGATATTATTGGATTCCTCCTGCCACTTAGCTTGATCAAAGGCTGTCATCAATGTGCCTGGCTTCAGTATCTTCAACATTGGCTTGATGTCCTCCTTTAGTCCACTAATAAAGCTGGAAATGTAGTAAGCCTCTGGCAATAGTGGATTTAGTGAATGCATTAATGATTTTAGCTCTTCAAACCTCTTTACATACTCTTTTATACTACCCTCCTGTGTTAGTTTATTGAATTCCTCCACAATATCATCTCTATTACCAAACCGGCTGCATATGGCCTTTGAGAACTCTTTCCATTCTAGACTAACATCCAGTCCACACATATACCCTTCAAACCATATTTCTGCTTTCCCTTCCAAATACAGGGACGCTATTTCCACCCACTGCTGCCATGGAGTTGTATTGAGTTTAAAAAACTTGTCGCATCTTCTCAGCCATCCTCTAGGATTGTCTCCTTAAAATATTGTTAGATCCATCCTAAGAAATCCTGCATTAAACATTGCTCTTTGTGGTTCTTGTCCATAATTTGCATCTCCTCTTGCAGGACTTTTTCCCCTTGAAAGCATTCCTTCAAGGTTACCCCTTGCTGGAGTTTGTAGTATACCTTTAGAGTTACTTTCCATCTCCTTTCCAGTCACGTGGTGAGCAAGAAATGCCTGGAACTTACTTGATAGTGTTTCAATTTGAACACTAATTTGATCAGTCTTTTTACTTTGTTCCCCAGGCTGCTCCTGGAATTTTTGTTGAATGATCTGTATTCGTTCCTCTAGTTTCTTGCAGTGTTCTTCCATGTTTTTAACCATGGTGTTAAATCTTAAGGCTCTGATACTAATTGTTGAGGTTTCTTAACAAGTGAAGGAGAAAAGATGAAGAACAGAGAAGTTGTGAGAAGAATTTGAGAGATAAGAGTTTGAGAGATAAGAGTTGAGACTGAATTTTCTGTATTCTATATTTCTCTTTCTGATAACCTTCTTTATGGTTTTATAACAACTGATTTTAACTACTAACTGATTATTCTAACTAACTATGACAGCTGTAACAATATGCAACTAACTTTGACTAACAACTAATAGAATTAGCTTTTCCCTTGTTAACGTGTTGCAGAAGCTACTAATCCTGCACCACCTTTAGTTTGTCCATATACCACATTCCTTCTAGGTACGTAACACAAATAAAAAAAAGATAATGATAAATAAATATTGAGTAACTATCCCTTTTCCTTTTAGTCAAAGGGATAAAAAGTGAGAAAATCACAATCAACCATACATTAGGAACAGGGATTTCTCAGTACAATGATTTGAATTTAAACAAGAGACTTCTTCAAAATGGTGGAAGCAGTAACAACTAAAAGCACAAATAAACTGGAGATAAACAAATTCAATTCACCTAAAAGATTACCTTTTGTGAAACTCACCCTCAAATTCCTTTCCCCATATAGACTGCCCACCAGTGCCATCTCCCAATGGGTCTCCTGTTTGTATCATGAAACCCTTGATGACATGGTGGAAGATAAGATTATCATAGTAGACATTCTGACAGTGTGTCGTGAAATTCTCTACTGTTTTTGGACATTCTTCAGGGTACAGTTTCATGTGAACGTCTCCCATTGTAGTATGCAAAATCTGGTAAAATAAAGTTCAGATTTGCCAAGAACATGTTTGATGGAATCATTAATCATATGTGGATGCCATTTCAGCCAGCAATTTCTAAAAATGCACTCACAATTAAGGCTGGCTTATACATGTGACTCATAAACATACAAGAAGACCTTAGTTTCTTCAACAATCTTCACGCTTATGTAAGTGAAAAACTAAAAACAGCGTATCCAGAGTATATTCCCATACTTCATATAAAACTTATGAATGCACAGCAAGGTCCACCCACCCACACACAAAAACAAATCATGTTTGTCCTAAGACATACTCATAGTGAATCATACAAGGATATGTGTTTACATGAATCAAAGGAAATTTTTAGTAAATGCAATAAAAAATAGCAGATTTAGCATACTAAACCTAACTGGATATGGAGAAAAAACCCACCACGTTGTCAGGAAGAGATGTTGTCACTGCCTTCCCTGAATCTGATACGGCTAAAAGTTCATCGGGTTGAGGTTTTTCATCGAACACACCCCTCCCTTTAGTCGAGTCCCCAGGTTCCTCTGGTTCTCTCCGGCTATTTGCACAATTAAAACAATCATTAAAAACAATGTAACATTTCAGATTATCCGGCAATCCAAAGTGTTGGGGGGAAGTTCCAGTGCATAGAAACAATGCCAGAAATACATCTTTCCTAGTAAAAAGTAGAAGCGGCCTAAATATATACGATCATGCTAGTTGGCTCTTTTGGGGAAAGAAGATCTGATAGGTGGAAAAATGTATGACAGAAGTTGTTTACCCTCTGACATGCGAACCAGAAGTTACCTACACTTCTCTCACTTTTACAAATCGTAACTGCTTTTCACATTGGTGAATTTTCTTTGTTAATAATTATTGGCCATGTAGCAAAAACAGTAATTTTACCCTGCATTTTGCATGATCAGCCAAGTTGAGGAGAATTAGCACCTGAATAGATAAATCCTGTGTTTCTTGAAAGCACAGCGCGAGAGAGCGGGATCCGTTAAAGGCTCTTTGCTCTCATTGGCATTTGCTGCAGCTGTAGGAATTTTTCAGATTTTTTTACTGCTTCGGTCACCTTGATACAGGGTGACTATCCTTGTTCTCCATCTTTCCAAGAATTCAGGTAACTTTATTGGTCTGCGAATTTACTACCAAAAAAAAACATGTGAAATGGCGGGGTGGGGGGGGGGGGGATGATATGTTAGGAGCGCAGCGATGCATATACGTACAAAAACACACTCATGCTTTATACTTGTAAATAAAATGCAGCGCAGAAAAAAAAATTAAATTCCTGATTTGTGTTAGCAGTAGTATCTTTACTTTTATTTCAAGGAGGGTTGCATATATAAGGAAGTTTGAGCTTTTGTCAAAGATAGCATTCAGTGGAGGTGCAGTTTCTGTCTTTTCAATTTCTTTCTCAACAGCCATTCTTCACCCAAAATCAATGGCCTCTAACCGGTACAAGGGAGCATCACTTCTCTGGAGATCTTGAGCCTCCTAACACAACGCATGATAATTGATCATTACAGAAGACTCCACAAGCAAATAAATGATAAATGACAGTATACTCATAACTGTTATCACCTCAAGAAATTCATCATAAACTAGTCTTAGCTTACCCGTTCTAAACCAAAATACGGGTATCCTTCGATCAGGTGATGTAATGGAAAACTGCTTACCATCTGGGCTCACCTGGTGAACAGTGGTGTAAAATTTACAGTTATCATCACAACTTTGCATCAGCAGATATCACTGTGTGACCCCCAGTTATGAAGTCCAAATACCAATGGAACTGAAGTATGGTGGGAACCCCAGTATTCAATAATCCCCTTTGCATCAGCAGATATCACTGTGTCAAGTACAGGGTTGTAACTTCATAACTTTAACTGGTTCCAGATGTATCTGGAGAAATGGAATAGAAAAGGAAACGAAGAAAGTTAAAGTCATCATCATGGAATATGAAAGAATACAGGAGTTAAAACCCCATGTTATGAAAATGGTGAGCTGTTGATGTTGCAGCTTTGACATCCCCTTGTTTGTATACCCACTCAGCAGTGTCATGAACGTACGGAAGGCAGATCATGACCATCATGTCATAAGTGACAACATCATGTATTTTCACGGACCGATCATTTGAAATTGTGCAACAAAGCAGGCCACTTTTACAAATTAAGGTAAGCTTGCTCGAACTGAAGAGGAAGCTTGGCTCGGGCCTTCGGCGCTGGACCAGGTCCAATCATTGCATACTCGTCGTTCTCGACTGGCGTTGCCGTTTTGTGGCTCCTCCATTTTTGGTTGCTGATTTGCACGGTGTAGATCTGGGTGGCGTGTGGTAGAATTTAAGTTTTTTAAAAGAACATATATAAATAATATTTTTTATTTTTAATATAAATATATTAAAATAAAATAAAAAACTAAAAACTAAAAACTGTTAATCTTATTATAATAAAAAAATTATTGGACTACAGTGTCAAACATGTTCGTATGTTTTTGGAAGTGCGAGAATAATTTTTTTTAAATGTTTTTTTTATTTTAAAAAATATTATAATAATATTTTATATTTTAAAAAAATTATTTTGGATATCAATATATTAAAATAATATAAAAATAAATAATTTAAAGTAAAAAAATTTAATTTTTTTAAAGTATTTTCAAAATATAACGTCTAACGCTATCTAATATAATTATAGTTTTTTTTTTAAAATATTTTTTATTTAAAAATATATTAAAATAATTTTTTTTTATTTTTTAAATATTATTCTTAACATCAATATATTAAAATAATTTAAAAATATAAAAAAATATTAATTGAAAAAAATAAAAAAATTTCAAATTAACACAATTTCAAAAAAATTAAAAGGAAATAGTATACTTTGAAAAAAATAGTATAGTTTGTAAAATTCTGAATGATAATTGTTAAAAATCTATTATTTAAAAGAACAGTTTAAATAAAAACCGCTAAATTCCAACAAACAGAAACCAATTTCATTTTTCTATTTACAAGTGAGCACCCAAAGGATTACCTTTTGCGATGCCTCTCAGAGGAGCTAGCAAATCAAGGCTGAGTTAGAAGTGTAAACTTCAGAGATGTTCAATTGCTAATGGATGGGCAGCATACGAGGGTATAGCAAGAGAATTACGTTCAGCAACTCCTCATTCAGTGGTCGAATGGAGCTTGACAAACAAGATGATCACTTCCTCTTCGACACAAGCATTCCGGGAGAAGTAGAATCGTGTCAAATTCTTGAGGACACATGTTCCCCTATATCTGAATCTTCAAGTGATTGTTGAAGATGGTCCTATAAATTCTGGCTTAGGGGCTTCAGTGGAAACAAAACATCACCCTGCTCCAGAAACAGGCTTATCTGGAAAAACGAAATCAAGAGAAGGCCTTGGGAAGAACAGGGTTAGGGGAAAGGTCAAGGAATTTGTTCAAATTTTCAACTAGGAAGTTCCAGAAAATCCCAATTTTGATCTATAATGGCTCACAACATCAAGATTCTAGACGAAAGGAAAGGAGCAAATCCAGGACTGAGGATACCACAAATGCGAAAATGCACTCGGTTGATGTGTAGGAGAGAAACATTCCGAATGCTTCAATCCTGGTACTCTGCTGAAAATTATTTTGCATTTACGTTGTCAGATTTTAGCAACAACAGATACAATTCGATATTTTCTGGGTGAGAGTTATGTCCATCTCCTAGTGAATCTAAAATTTTCAACTTTTTTTTCTTTAATTTTAAAGAGGATGATTGTCTTATGCAGTCCCAGAAACAAGATTATGATACAACGGCTATTAACATTGAAGGTTTTAAAATCATTATTTGTTGTTAATAAAATCATGTTCTTTTAATAGGAATTGGATTATTTTCTAAATACTCTTCTTTTCTCTGTTATTCCCCGAAACTTTTATTAAACTATGCTAATTTTATAAAAGATCCTCGAAAGCGTGTAGCAGAGGGAGTGAGAGTTTTTATTGTTTTTAGCATGCTGGGAATTTCTCGGGTTTTAGTTTTCGGTTAGTGCGGGGGTTGGTGTACCGACTTGGTCAGTCGGTTAGTTAAAGTGACCAATTTATTCTAAAGTTTTATTTGTTTTATGTTTATCTAAATTTTTATTTTATAAAGTATTTTTTATAAATTTTTTTTTAAAAACTTGTTATTTATTAATTATATCAAATTTAATTTTTTTTGCACTATTATTTATTTATTTTTTGTTTTTTTTAATTTAAAATTTTCATATCCTTATTCTTTTTGTTTTTATTTATTTTTATTTGAAATAATTTATAAAATTTTAATTTTTTTAATTTCATCTTCTTTTAATTTTTTATCTATTAGATTTAATCTTTATTATTTTAATTATTATTTATTTTATTTGAAATAATTTTAGAAATTATATTATTTTTTTTAAATTAAAATATTAATAAATTAATTTTGAGTTTATTTTTCATACCTAGAAAATCTTTTGTGTTTATTGAGTTAAATTTTATGCATAATTGAACACAAATGCAAAGAATATTTATTTATTGTGTATCCTTTAGCCCATAGCTCTCACAGCTTGTTATACGCAAGGTTTATGATTAACTTTATGGATATTAATATATAACTTTTAAGAAATGAAGATCACAAAGTTATTTTATGCATCTAATTTTTTTAATTTTTAGCTGGTACGAGGGAGTGGGAACTAACGAATCACAAATTAACAAATAATAATAATTTATCAACTTTTTAGATCTCATTAATTTTTTTTACTTTATTATTTCATGTAGGTAAATAATTTTATTTTTATAATTTTGAAATGAAAAAAAAATAAATATATTAATTAATTAATTAATTAATTAATTAATAACTAGAAACGCTGGACAGTTTTAAAAAACTAAAAAGTATAAACTATTATATTATAGATTTAAAAAGAGCCCATATAAGGGATAAGGTTTATTGATTTTATTCCGTCAATTTAATATATTTATTAATTTTTATTATTATTTGATAAATAAATTTAATAAAAAAATTAAAATTAAAATTATTTTAATAAATAAATTTAAAAAATATAATAAGGTAAATGTTTTGTTTTACGATATAAAATATATAGAAACATATCTATTTTTTAAATTTATTTTTAGTTGTTATTTATATTTTTTTTATTAATACATATGGATTTATTTGATTACATGTATAAATATTTTAATTTTTAATTATAATTTTTTAATTATAAAAAAATGTTAATAAACTTGTGTGTGTGTATAGATATTAATATTTATCTCGTGAAAAGCACGAGGCTTGTATCTAGTTCCTTCCTATGACACATCGTGGCTTATTTTCTTCCTAGGAGAACATAATTAATTCTAATTATTTTCAAAACATATATTTATTTAATTGTATGATAATTAAAATAAATATGTGCATAATTTTAGCTTTCAAGATAAAAAAATATATATTTTTTTAGTTAAAATTCTTATTTTTTGTTCATGTATTTTACTTCATATTTTAGCAAAAATATGTATTTTTCTTAGCAACTTTATTTTTTCAATAAAAACTTAGGACAAGTAAAATAAATATTTATAAGAATTTTACTAATTTAAATCAAGGAGAGAAATGTATTTCTACAGTTAAAACTATATTTTTTATTCATGTATTCCTTTTTTATTTTGATGAAAATATGTCTTTTCAATTAAAAATATTTTTTTAAATAAAAACATATCATGGTTTGAAATAAAAGTTTCAATAATATATATAATTTAAGTAAATTATATAAAAAAAATCTATGATAATAAATAATATATATATATATATATTAATTCCATTAAATATTCGTAATACTTGAAATTTCATATTTAACATGCTCGCTCTCATTCACACATGTATATATTAAAAAAGAAAAAAAGAAAAAAACATATGAGATTTTAGAAAGAATCGTATTGATAGATTTTTTTATATTGTTGCGTACATATCTATGATAATTTTTATATAAAAAATACAATAATATAATAACAAAATTACAAAATCATAGAATATTTAGATTATGTTTGGCTATGAAATTTAAGTTTTTTTTTAAAAAAAAACTTTTAACTAAAGAAAAATAAAAATATATTTAACTGGAATTAACCTCTGGCATAAACTAAAAACTAGTTATAAAATTGATTTAAAATCTTGATTTAATCGAAAGTTAAAATTTTAACTTTTAATTTATGAATTATACCTTTTATTACATTCTTTCTTGAAATGTGGTTTGAGTCATTTTTCTTAGACATCCTTCCATCTTAAATTTATTTTAACTCATCTAGTAAATATATAGATAATGTAACGGTAAGGGAGGGCTGGGCATCAAGCACAGAATGTTAAAACAGTTCAGCTTCATGGCATATAGATAGCACCGCCACTTAACGGACATAACCCCGATTAAACAGGTGGTGCCTCAGATGATAAAGAAGATTAGACATCACCGGAGAATTATTTTGCAAGAATCATGTGACCTTTAAATATCAGAAAGAAAACGAAAATTCTCCTAAACCCCCAACAAATCACATGGGAGGAGGTTAATCTGGTCTCCACAACAAAACACCCAAAAACAAGCAACCATTCCCTCGTGGCCTGGAGCTGGCCATGCCCCCAGGGCCCCCGTAGACAACCTATCACGCGGTGCCACCAGCTTTGCCCTGGGAAGTCAATGCCATTCTTAATGTTTATAATGTCAGGATCCAAAGTTTCCGACACTTGCATTGACCGTGAAAATGGAAAGGTTTGCAAATCACCGCATAATTTCTTATATAGAATATTGAAAGAAGCAAGTAACTGCTTCGCTATTGCTCAACAATCTTGGCTAAAAAATAATCAAGAAATGACCAGACTATTGTGAGAGGTATTTATTAATTCTTTTGCTAAAATTACTAATAATATTCTACAGGGGTCTCAGGACAACTTTCATCTGATACAACTTCTGTATTAAATGGTGGAGGAACATCTGGTGGAGGTGTGCATCTCAACAAAGCCCAATTAACTCCTTGATAAAAAGGATGGTGCTTGACTGCCGATGCACCCATGGTGGAACCCATTCGTCTTGCCGGATCTTTAATCAGTAGCTGCGAAATAAGGTCCTTGGCTGTGGCAGGCACAGATGGTTCTTTAGGGAATTCGAGTGCTCGAGCCACGATATTAGCTAGGGTTAGCTCATGGTCAACACCTCTAAAAGGCGTAACCCCATAAAATAGTTCGAACATGAATATTCCTAGTGTCCACCAATCCACAGGACTACCATGACCCTCGCCGGATACAATCTCCGGCGCCAAATACTCGTGGGTCCCAACAAATGACATGGACCGAACATCAACGGGCTCGGCTACGAACTCAGGCCCACCACGGTTGCCCATCTTCTTCTTGCGTTTACGTCTTGGGTGGAAACATGAAACAGCAGGGACTATACAGTTAGGAATAATGCATGAAGATGAAGTATAAGGAGGATGCTCAACCAGGTAGTCATTTTTTGGGGCTGCAGCAGCGTGGTTTTTGTCGGAGATGATCTGAGGCGTTGACGTAGAATCATCACATTTTAAAGAGAGGTCAAAATCAGTGAGCATTATATGACCATCTGATCGAACAAGAACATTTTCAGGCTTGAGATCACGGTAAACAATCCCCATCATATGAAGGTACTCTAAAGCCACAATCACCTCCGATGCAAAGAACCTGGAAAAATCACCAACAGAACACTTGAGTTACTATTAATTAAGAAACCATTTCTTTGTTAACCCCCTGTTTGACGAAGCAAACCTGATCAAGATTAGGAAAACACAAAATAGAACAATGCGATCTCAAGTAAGGTTCCACCGAGGACTTCACAGTTCAAAAAACAAAGGGAGATGATAAGTGCCTGGAATATTTTGGTGCAAATGTAATGATAAGACTCCTAAGCATGGAGCAGAAGGACCTACTACTGCTAAATTGTATATTGGAATCTTGGAATTGCAGGCTTTGATTATCATATCATTAAACCTCACAAATATTTAATATTTTTTCTCTCTTTTTGTTTCATGATTCACCCCCCCCCCCCCCCCCCCAACGACAAGGGACCTACGTCCACGGTATCTACACTCTCATGCGAATAAGGAGACACTGAAAGTATAATATCTTGACATGTATGGCGGAGAAGAAAAGCAAATAAAGATTCTGACAACATGTCCTTGAGTATTTGCATATTCGTATTTTGGTGTTTACTTTTCTTTTTCAGTACAATGTCAGAACTTTTGTTTATTCCTACCTTTCTATGTATCATTGCATTTCAATAAATAAAAAAAGAAGAATTCTTACAAATTCATTACATTAAGAATTGTTCTTCTTTATTACCCAGTATTTTCTTCAAGCTAGTAATAGATTTCTGGGATAATTTGTCATCTAAAACCTCTCACTGGTCTCTCCGTGCACCTACTCTTATATCCATTGACAAAGGGAAAGAGCTAAAGAGACATGAAATGACTGAGAGGATAGGGATAGCTAGGATTCTGTTTGATAACAGATGGAGTGGAACAAAGGGCCAAAAAGCAATGAGATAAAATTGGGGCCACCACTCAGCAGCACTGGATACAGTCTCAGAAGAAAACCCAGAAAGCCAGCGAAAGATAACGGAAGCTGTGAGTATTCAAATTTCAGATATCCTGGAGATCTTTCTGTTTCTTCCAAATAAGAGCAAACTTTTTTTCATAGAACATCACACAAAATTCATACATGAATTCACCAAAGCAAAAGAAGAAACCACTACTATTCTTCCATGGACTATCAACTATCTCGTGACTTTCTCTCATCCATTTTTTTTTTAAATCCTTTTTCTTGTTCAGCAAAAGATACGTCATGCTTATCAATATCACTACTAAAAATTCACTTAATACTGGTACCTTTATAGACAAACTATTTTTGTCAGTATTTGAGGTTACAATTACTAGTAGAATTTTTTTAATTCATCAATATCAATAAATATATTCAATTGTTATTTATCGATAGATTAACAAACAAAATATTCAGAATTTAAAAAAAATAATTTGTTAATATAAAAGTTTTGTGGGTGATTTTACCAAACATAATCATTAAGGGAATCTTTACATAATCATTAAGGGAATCATCAAGAGATTAAAAATAGTTTAGTATAAGTTTCACAATCATTGATGATTTTATTGAAGAAAATAGCATACACTTACCAATAAAATATATTTGTTGGTATATTTCAAATGAAAATTTTTTTTAGTATGCAATTTTTGTCTATAAAACTATTGATAATTATTTTTTTACAGCATGATTTGACAACAAAATAAGATATTACTAACTAAAAAAGGCAGGAAAATTTTTATTAGTGATTTTATTAATAAAAAAATTATTAATAATATAAATTATAAATTAATAAAATATTTATATCAATAAAACTGTAAAATGTTGAAATGTATTGAATTAACATCTCACATTCCTTGTAAATTTTCTCCAACGAAATTGAAGTTTTTCATGATATGCATCCTACTCTATGAAAATACAATTGAAGTTAGGAACCATTTTTAAAACACAATGATATCGACTCCTAGCATTGATAGACTCAGAAAGCTGGAAAAAGAAGAGGTTAAAATTGAAAACGATATTTTTCCTAAAAAAGCAAAACGTACATTTCCTGTACAAACAGGACATGGACTCAACAATGATGATAGGACACCATTATTATAATATGATAACCTCAACCGGCCTTTTGTCATGAAGATGTTTGGTGACATCGATCCATGTGCATATACACGTCCGACAATTGATGTCCAAGCTACTCAATTGCCACCATTATAAGCAAAATGAAGGCGGGTGGTATTACTAGCTACTAAATTTATAACAAGCAATTGCGACAGTAATTACAACCGGTACAAATTTCTCAATTAATGAAATCAAAACCACCACGCTTTATTAATTATTATCCAGTAGCTGGCACATGGTATCAAAACATGTACATGAAATTCTAATAAAAAATTGCTAAATATTTTATATATAAAAAAATAATTTTAAAAGCATCACTTACCTGTTTATTTTTTTATTTTTTAAAATATTTTTTATTTAAAATATATTATTTTAATATATTTTTTATTTTTAAAAGTTATTTTTAACACCATCATATTATTAAAATGATCTGAAAATATAAAAAAATAAGTTGAAAAAAAATAAAAAAACCAAATTAAAACACAAAAACAACCTGATTCTAAAAATATTTATGAATCATTTGTCTGTATTCTTAAAATGTTTTTTTTAATACGTTTTAATTAGAATAGCTTTTAACTGATTGGTACAGTAAATCAAGATAGTGTGATAGTGGACTTGATAAAATGAACCAAGTCCATATAAAATATTTGTTAGCGCAAAAGGAGAAGCGTAGTTGTAAAAACAGATCTGGAATTAATCTGGTCTGAAATCTTGGTCATGGGAAGGAAGGTTCTATAACTAAAAACATGAGCCCGAGTTAGGTTTTATAACTAAAAAGAGAAGCATAGCCAGCGATGACGATCCCTTAACGGCCGTGGGAAGGAAGTGATATTAACCTAAGTTATCCCTGAAGTTATTCAAGAATGCCGTTTGACAGTTACTTAATAGTTAATAATAATACGTAAATTACGTTCTTACTTCCTGATTGACTCTTAACCCAATAAAATTTTAAAAGGCGAAAAGTCAAATATCATTACTTGGACGGCACCCGCACGTGATCATCCCCCCCGACAAAAAACAATACTCCGTTACGACAAGGACATGTAAATCCTGTTCACTCACAGCACTGGTTACTTACGTAACTGAAAAGATGAAAAACACGGTAACCGATCAGCCGGGT
The DNA here is from genome assembly GCA_026413675.1 of Populus pruinosa. Classification (NCBI taxonomy): domain Eukaryota; kingdom Viridiplantae; phylum Streptophyta; class Magnoliopsida; order Malpighiales; family Salicaceae; genus Populus; species Populus pruinosa. Next base: position 27,908,393 of record CM048595.1, read on the forward strand.
CCATGTCCGCAGAAGGCACCGTGCCTTCTTCAGGTTTAAGGTCCCCACCTCCCCGATCTATCACTCCCCTTTCTCTAACTGTTTCCCGAATACGTGTGCATCGAGAAAAAAATATTAAAATTTAGTACTTTCAAATAAAAGTGGAAAGGCTAATGAACGCACGCACCTGACAGCGGTTTCTTCGAATCGTTTAAGAGGCTGGCGTTGACGGAGAACATGAAGGTCACCGCCGGGACAAAACTCCGTTAGCAAACATAGCCATCGTTGAGATTCAATACAAGCGTATAATGTAGGCAAAAACGGATGATCCAGAGTTTCAAGTATTTCCCGCTCAGTCCTCGCTCTTCCTTCTTTACTTCTGCTAACTAACTCCTTCTTATCCATGATTTTCGCCGCAAAAACCTGAGATTCCTTCTCATTAGGTTTAGCTTTGAGTTCGACTAGGTAAACGGAACCGATGTCGCCGGAACCCAGGCGGAGGGAGAAGCGGAGATCAGAGAGGGAGAGGGAGAGGGAGTGTTTGCTTGTGGATTTAGAGGAGAAAGATGTGTGAGTGGAGGGAGCAGGAGTGAGTGAGGCGGAGGAGGAGCCGGAGCTGGTGCTCCGGTGAAGTGTGGTTGTTGTTGTTGTAGCGGTGGATGTGAAACTTATGCTTTGGAGGTCGTCGGCTAAATCGTCCAGCCATGGAGGAGGCTCCATTACAGAGAGAGAGAGGAGGGAGGGAGATAGACAGAGAAGAGGTGAATAAAATTATAGAGAGAGAGAGAGTGGGAGATTTGGTTTTTTGAAGAGAGAGAGAGAGATATGGGCCGAGTATGGGCCGGAAATTAGGGAGGAATGGTGGGCCGGGGATCTGTAAGGACATGGAAAGTACTGTGCCTAATTATAAGGAGATCATGGTTTCTAATCAATAGATTGCGTCAATCTATGATTTTTGTTTGGTATTGTTTCTATTTTCTTAAAGAAACAACCTGTTTTGTTTTTTTTTTTTAATCTTACCAGTCTTTAAGGAAATAAAAGGTACTGATGGGATTGATTGATGATTAACCTTTTTAAACTCTCCTTCTCGACCACAAAGGGAAGAGGGCTCCGATGCCCGGCTTCAACCCAGCCCTGTTCTCTTCTTTTGACTCCCTTGTACTTTGGCCACTAATTACTCACGTGCCACCATCACTATCATTTTTGAGATACGTGTCTTAATCACAATTATACGAGGACAAGCCTTGATTATCGTGGATTAAAACGCATCATTAGTCCATTTCAAAACAAGAAACATGATTGCAACTCTTGTCCGGCGATAATGTCACCCTACGTTGTTCCTGAGGCTGATGTTTTAGCAAAGATTATCTGCTGCCAGCCAACTATAAACACTAGTTAGAGATATGGTTGAGGTTGTGACCAAGTTGTTGAAAAATTTCACAGAAAAATAAACTATCCCTAGCTAATGAATTTTGGTAACATGTTGATCCTACAAAATAAATCTACTGTGAAATAAGATATATTTGTATGCTATCATGCAACAAGCATGTAAAAAATTAAAAAGATAAAATATATATTTTTTATTGTAGAAAAAAGATGTGAAGTGTATTGTTGTTCAAATAAAAAAAAACTCTCTAAACATAAGAATAAGTGTTTAAAAATATCTATAAAAAAACCTATAAAAAATTACATATATAAAAAATATTATTTATAAATAATGCCATACATATTATTATCTATGAATGGTAATAAATCATAAATCAAGGTGAGCTATAATAGCTCGGTTAGATCCTCAACTTGATTGACTCTCACATAACCAAGTGTTGTGGAGCGTAATGGTTAAGCTGACCTATGAAAAAAATAAAATAAAAGAAAAAAAACAAGAAGATAGAGAAAAGAAGGGAGCTCGGTTGGGATGCCCCATAAACTTTTAATGTGTGTGTAGTATTAGATAATACTTCTTTTATTTAATGTGTGTGTAGTATTAGATAATATCTTCTTGTTATACCTGCAGCTTCTTCGTATACATGTTGAAAATGAAAATAACTGAGGATGTAATGTTACTATAAGAATTCATAAATTTAATATTAGATCACCTTCCACAAGAAAGTAATGGTAAGGCAAAATATGTGAGATAAACTTAAGTGTTGTTATCGTGTGACATTTTTTTTTTCTTGTGCTCATAAATAGAAAAGAAGAAGAAGATGCAATTAAACTTAGTTTTTTTATTTTTATTTATAGTTTATTTAGAAGTGTGATTATAGTTATTTTTTAAAGTATTTTTTATATTAAAATGTATTAAAATGAAATTTTTTTTCCCAATAAATCAAATATCTCTATCCATAATTGATCATAACTCACATCTAAATTATTATTTTCTTCCCAATAAAGGATGTTGTTTCGTTGAGAATTTAACAACTTTCATCAAGGAATCCTAATAAATTATTTTAATTTTTTTTTAATTTTCCTACTTTTCTCTTGCTTTCCCTTTTAAATTCAAAAGCCTAATCAGATGATAGTTTTATTTTTCAATTTTCATTGATTCTAAATAAAAAATTAAACAAATCAAACAAAAACTAGCTAGTGCTTAAATTGATTTTTAGTTTGAAATCTTCAATTTTAAAATAGTGCGATCAGATATAGTTTTTTTGGCCTAAAATCGCTTCAAACCATCAGATACTTGACCTTAGTTCTGATATATAAGGGTCAAATGACATGATTTTAATATTAATTATGCTTATAAAACCTCTAAATCTTTCCAGCATTCAACCACACAGGATGATAATGTAGCAAATTTGTCACCTTTGTTTCAATTATCAACCTTTTTTCAATAACCATAACTTTTGTATTGTAATAGGTAATAGTTGGTTGATATTTATTAGGTTGTACATGGATTGCTTCCATAGCTCTCATTTTCTCTTGTAAATAGATATAGAAACGATAAAAAGTGCAAGTGTAGAGAAAGTGTGCAGTGAATGTAAGTGCAACTGTGAGAATGAGAAAGTGTAGATTTGAGAAAAACACCAAGTGTAATAGTAAAATACTGAGTTTTGTGAGATTGTACTAGGTTATGTTGAGTGTTTGTATTATTTCTTTAATAATATATAATTTACTGGCTTCGTAAACATATCTAATTTTAAAAAATTATATAAATCTACTTATTTGTGTTTACTTTTAGTTTAGCATGCATAATAGATAATTGAGAGAGCATTATTTCTTGAGCTTTTTCAAACTCTAGACCTTCTAGTTTATTGCAATTCAATGTAGTCGTGCAATGCTTGCAATTAAGTTAGGTTTTGCGTCACTTCCTCTTTCTATCCTTTTTTTTTTTACGTGATTAGTTGCCTAATTAATGGTAATTTCGGTTTGGAATTTTTAATGTTGAAAGATTTTGGAGTGATGACACAATTTTTTTTCCTAAACCAATGTTGACCCCTACTTTAAAAGCAGAGGGATCAAATTGGACAACTAGAATGTAACTATACTCTTCGAATTTCAATCTTTCCGACATTCGGCCACACGCTAGATGATGATTCGATGAAAGAACAGAAAATCCCAATCTTTCGCATGCAATTAACTTTTGAATCAACCAATGCCTAGCTAATATAAGCGTTGAAAACATTTTTTTTAAAAAAAAATTATTTTATATTTTCAAATATTTTAATTTATTAATAAAAAAAGAGCCACCGCCATGGTATTAAACACGCTCGTAGCCGTAGTCATTCTTGGGAGACTTTTGGAGTCGGACAATATTTGAGCTGTGATTACCATGCTAGTGTCCTGCATGGCTGTGATGGAGACATGAGATTTGGCCGATAACACATGTTCCGACCAGCATGTCTTGTCCTTTGCAAGGATGGTCGTCGGTGGAGTTCACGACAGTACGTGTCTTGTTTGTATGGCCTCTGACGACAAGCCCATTTTTTCTGGTTTGAATTGGCTAGAGGCATGCCCAAGTGTTCCAGTCGTTTGATATCGAATTTCTCTTCCCGTGGCTGTTGTTCGTTCGTACAGAACCAAATCTTCTACCTCTGACTAGCTGGCTTGCTGCTGGATATCAGTGATTAATCTTGCTCTTAAACATGCAACCGTCCCCACTTTACAATGCCACTCCCTCGAAATGCCATTAAAGCTTTGCTGGAAGATGAATAAGCTTTTCGGGGGAGTGGTGTTTCAAACAAGAAGAGTTACATTATCAGCATATTTTAATTTCAATTTCTCTAATCAACAAACTTAAACGCATCAAAATAGAATTGAACGTTGGGTTAAACTCGTTTGTCACATGGATTTTGATCATTTATCTTCTGAATTTTTTTTTTAAATCTAGCATGGTTAATTAAAAACACATTTTTTATTATTTAAGATTAGAAAATGTGTTTTACATAGTTTGTATTATTTAAGTTTAGAAAACACAATTTTTTTAAAATTATTGCTGTTTGAAATAACATTTCCTTACAAGAATATTAGATGATTAGTAGAGAGGAAACAGAGAAAAATCTCATAAACATATCAAAACTCTCAAAACATCACTAATATCATTTTAAATGAATTGAAAAAAAAAAATCATTAATAATAACCCAAATCTTATATTTACAACAAAAAACAAATAGATCATCTTCAATTTTAATGATAAATGTAACTTATTCGAGTCATCATTGATTACCTTTCTTTATATTTTTAGATTTATTTAATTAATATTTTACATGTTATATAATAATCAAAATTTTAATGTATTTTAAAAGTATTTTTTAATTTTTTAATTTATTTTCTCTATATTCATTTAATATTTTTTTTAAAAATATCACTATTATAACTTATAAAAATCAAGTTTTTTAAATCATGATATCTATAAATTATTATATTTCACTAATTTTTTTCAACTTAATATTTTACCAATTCTTTTTTAATGTGCTAAAAACCAAAAATAGCCTTTATCTGTTCTATTTGATCCTTTTAGTCGTAGCCTTATAATGCGCCCATAGCCTATTGCATAGGCTGAAACATGAAGGACAAATGGGGGCCGTAGCCTATCGAATTCTTCAAAGATCGGCCCCCCTGCTTCCTTAAGAAATATTTCATTGTATCTCCAAATCTACTTTCATGCGTACCACTGCATCGACAAACTAAACTGAGACAAATTACGCCTCGGCGAAATGAGTTTCGATTAAATGAGGGTTTGTTGTTGAGGGTGATTTTCAAATCAATATATATATATATATATATAATCATTCAAAAACATTTAAATAAACATTAATTAATTTTTTTAAAAAATTAATTTTAAAAATATATTGCCATGCAAAAATAAACACAAACTGATAGAATCTCGTTGCTGGCTAAAGTGTAATAGAAGATCGGTGTGTTGGTCTTCTTATATTTGATGAAAATCCTTGTTATCCCCAAACTTTTTTCCAAATAATCATTGTGGCTTGTTTATACAAGCTTATTTACTTTCTCAAATATTTATCACCTGGTTTCTAATTTTGAAAATGATTCGATCGAATTAAATATTTCAGTTTTATTTGAATAAGGGTATTTAGTTAATAAATTTTTCGTTTTAAAAAAAAATATTAACCTAGTAGTAATAACAATAGTTTGCTATATTTGTTCTTTACAACTAAGAGTCTTCATGTATAGCCTTCATGCACCGACACTAAATTCTTCATTTTTATTTTATTTTAAGATAGACTATTCATGTCAGAACTCGCATGTCATGAGAAGTTTAGTTTGTGACAAGGCGAGCAAGCTGAAAAATAGGAGGAACGTTAGGAGTTTTTTAGGATTCTAATGTAGTACAAAAGAAAATTGTTAAAATAGTACAGTAGAAAACATATTTTAAAAAATAATATAGTTTTGATGTGATTTATAAATATCAAAATATTTATAAAAATAACATAGTTAAGATGCAATTAGCAAATATCATCTTGGACTCTCTCAAATTGCTAAATTATTGAGTACAAGATTAAAATAAAAAAGAATAGAAAAGAGAGAGAAAAGAAAAAATTTAAAACAAAAAACAAAAGATGTTGGAGGTATACCAAAACTCTAATAACAACAGCAATATCGTTGAAAAGATTTAATGATAATCAGAATGAATCATATGACTAGCTAAAGGTAAGTCGACTCGAACACCTTTGAACAACTCTTGCGGCTCACTTTGTTCATCGTTCTTTAGACAACTTATGTGGCTTATATTTTTCACTATTTGTGATTTTTGGTGTTGTTGAATTTATCTTATTAAGATCTTTCTAACCGTGTTTATGATTTTATCATCAAAGCTTCGAGAGGTGTTCGAGAGTACGACAACAATTACTTTTCACTCAGAAATATATCAAAATAATATTTTTATTTTTTAAAACTAGAACATCAAAATGATTTAGAAAAATAAAAATAATTTTTAAAAAAATATTTTTGAATTTTTACCAGGCCCTATTTGGGCCGTAAACCCAAGCAAGCACTCTGTGTGGCTTATAGGTTATTTTTTTTCTCTCCACTTTGTAATTTATGAAAAGATAAAACAGAGATAAAAGTAAAAAAAAAATGACCATAAAATAACATTGAAGCTCCAATATCAACACTGCAAACACTATTAAAAATATCTCAATAAGATAAATCTAATGACATTAAACAAGATCACAAACAGTGAATAAAATAGATCACACTAGTTATTGAAAGAGACTTATTTGTCTTTGAGTTGTTAATGTTGCCAACCTTTGTCACTATTGATAACCTTTTCTATTATCGTTGGATTTGTAATATCGATATCTTTTTAATAATATTGACAGTGTCGTAATTAGATTTTTGATGCGTCTATGAATGTTTTTCTTTTATTCTCTTTTTCTATCTTTTTTTTATCTCATAATTCTTTATTAAATTTTATATTTATCAATTTTATAATTTGAAAGAGATATAAATGATACTTGTAACTCGTGAATTACACAAATTAACTGTAATTATATTAGTTTTTTTAAATACTTTTTTAGCTTTGATTTTTTTTTTTGTGCTAGAATTCATAAAACTCCTTAAATATGCTCTTATACATAATCAAAAAGTGCTTCCAAATTTAAAAAAAAAAAAACCTACAAGGTCTTTGAAAATAAATAAATTTGCTAACGCAAATTGCGAACTTGAGCAACATCTTGCAACCTAAGTCATAAAACATCAGGTGGTTGCATCAATAAAATGTTGTTAAAAGAACTAAAATCCTGAGAAAGAAAGCATTAAATAACACCACTAATCTAAACTTAACTCTAATAACATATTTTAAATGTGATTTACAAATATTATATATGACTCTCTTAAATTACTAAATTAATGGATACAAAATTCAATAAAAAAAAGAGAAGAAAAAAAAGAAAATATTTTTTAAATACACATCAAAATTTCAATAACAACATTGATGGTGCCATTAAAAAAATTCAATAATAATTAAAATGAATCACATGAATAGCTAAAAATAAGTTAGCCTAGAAATTTTTAGATGACTCTTGCAGTCTTCTTTGTTCATTGTACTCTAAAGAGCATATGTAGTCCATATTGTTCATCATTTATGGTTTTTTTATGTTATTGAATTTATTTTAATGATATTTATAATAATACCTATGATGTTAGCATTAAAACTTTGAGAGTTATTTAAAAGTGTGATAACAATTATTTTTTATTTTAAAATACATTAAAAAATATTTTATTATTATTTTTTTTTAAAAAATATTTTTAATATCAAAATATTAAAACAATTTAAAAATAAAAAATAAATTTAAATAAAATATTTTTAAATTTCTACCCATCTTTTATCTGGGCTGCAATCCCAAATAAGTAATTAGTGTGGCTTATGAATTTATTTATTTTTTATCTTTCTCATCTTTATAATTTGTGAATAGATAAAAAAAAAAAAAAAAACCTCGAAAGAAAGAAGATGGAATGGACCACCGAAACCAAATCGAGTTGAAGAGGCAAACACATTCTTCCAGCACCCATTCCAACATAAAATACCTGAACATCCTGCCAAAATCCCACACAACTTGCCAAGCTGGGAGCGTCTTTCATGGGTAGCGATTCCAGCGCACCAATCAAGCAAGGAAGACCTGTGAATCAGACCAGGAATGACAGAAACAAAGTTGGCAAGCCGCGCCATCACTGCAAATTGAAGGGACAAAGAGATGCACTCCCATTGGTGGCTTCAATTGAGAGGGAAGAGCAGGGCGGGAGAGTGACAGGCAGAGATGATGAGCCACACACAATAGGTAGCAGCCCCAAATGGTAGATGAAAAAATTGCCCAGGAATAAAAACAGCCATGCTCCTAGCCCAAGCCCACCAACATCACCCAAATGGATGGCAAAAAAGCCTGGAAAGATAAGTTAACCCTCGGCCTAAATGGTTGTTCCAATAAATAGGGGCTTGTGTCTTGATATGGCGTTTCAAAGGGTATTTATCTAAGTTTTGTGTTTTTTTTTTAATTTAAAATTTATTTTTAATTATTTTTTAATTATTTTTTAATATAAAAAATAATTTAAAAAAATAAAAATATTATTTTAATATATTTTTAAATAAAAAAACACTTTAAAAAATAATCACTAACATGCACTCAAATACCCTTTAAAACATTAATAGCACATCTTCTTGCGTATCACGTTGACAAAATGAATTTCGATAATACATGCTCCAAAGGTTAGATGACTTTATTTGTATGCACTCGTATGGTATTCACAATAATAACAATAATAATAAAAACGAGCACTCTAAAGACATGGATTACCTTTAACTCCAGCAGTAAGAAAGTTATGTATATCATATTCTGCCATTAATCAGTCAACCTATCTGTAAATCATTCAATACTTCATTGAAGCTTCATATTGTAATGATTTTTTCAAGGGATGATCTCAATTAGTCTTTAATTAATTTACACGCCATTTCTTAATTGCATTTCCAACTTATACACACATTGATCCTCTTAATTAAATTACATATCAAGATTCATCAATGTTTTTCACCCAAAGTATTTGCATGATGCACTAAAACAACATTATTTTCAAGAGAAGTTACCGTTTTCTTCATAAAATTAGCAATTTATAATGATTCTAGATGAAAAACCTCTATTGAGGATATATTGTGTTTATATTCCAATTTATATATGAAAAAAATACATTTGAGAAATAAGTAATAGGTGGAGGACTAATCTGAGATCAGCTAGCCTTCTTTTTTTTGAGATCAGCTAGCCTTCTTGTTCAGAGCTGTGGAGGTAATTAAGGACATCCAGGGACCAAAGAATTATTGTTTTAGTTCTACTTTTATGCTAAGATTAAGGCAAACGATGTACTTTTGCAGGACATGAAGAATCATTAAAAATGCATATTCGGGAATTTTGAAAGTACATGTCCAAATGGAGATTACTTGGAATTCTCTCGTTTGCTATGAAAAAAAGGGTCGCAACAGAAAATGATTCAAGTTCTTTACATTTACTCCATTCCAGGAATCCAACGCACATTCAAAGAAAGATCACAGCTCCCCAGTTAACATTCATCATGATGGTTAAAACAATAAGGCTCTCCTCCACCAAGTAAAAAGGGAAGGGAAAAAACTATTTATAGGAGTGTTATGTTTTAGCCATAAAAGCACGCTGCTTTAGTTCATCGGGTTTGATTACTTTTTGTAGTGTTATCATTGTTAGAGGATAATCAAAATCCCTCTTCTTTCCAAGGTATCATGAGAGGGATCAAGTTCAGTGGATTTTCATGGAAGCATGTGGTCATTAGACAGGGAGACAATATGCTGATTTCTCGTGTCCTTAAAACCCTCTTTGTTTATTCACATCTTGCTCGCTTTTTTCACTCAACTTTTTGCTTATAATAGGACCGCAGGAGAGGAACTTTATGGGAGGGAAATATCAGAGAAGGGTTCTGTAGCATATGAGAGAAAAGAAGAGACCCCTAACGTCTCGTTCGGTTTAAGGATATTATAGGATTTCTTTTACCTCAGGATTTGAGATTTAAGTAATATATATTGTGTTGGGTTTGCTGAAAAATTTCAAGTCTCCAAGAATACAAAAAATATTATGTTTGTTAAATATATGCTCAGAAACCCTAAATTCTTGAAATATAAAATACATGAGATGTAAGCAAATATATATTGTGTTTGGTTTGTTAAAAATTCTACATTTCCAGGCATTCAAGAGCATGGACGGCTAGATAAATTATTAATTTCCCTCAAGGAGTGACATGTTTAAACTAGTTGGAGCCTTCTTGATCCCACCTGTGTGTTTTGCAAAGAAGCATTTGAGAGAGTAGAGATCATCTGTTCCTTGTTTGTTCATTTGCCAAAACAATTTGGCAAAAAATCTTGCAAGCATTGCTTGAAATGTGGGTGATCACTGGATTCAGGAGTTTGATAGGGCTAAGCAGCATCTTCAGAAATAACCTTTCTTTTCCGTGCTCTTGATATCTTGGTGTGCATGTCTATATCTCATACCAGAAGAAAAAAAAAAAAAAAATATATATATATATATATATATATATATTCAATTTTTTTCAAAACACTTAAAATATTTTGCACACTAGTTTGCTTTGTAATGTAAATAGGGATTGACTCTTACTTCTTGTTTTTTCTTGATTTATGAAACTTATCCATCCATTCATGAAAAAATATACAAATGATCTTCAAAACATGGCAGGGTTTATTTTTAAAGCTCAAGTGAATAGTGCAAAGATTCAGTGGAAGCACGTAAAGTTTCAAAATATACGATTGAATTTTTACACAAATACATTGCAATGCTTTTCAAGTCAATTTGGCAACGAAGAACCTTGCCTTAAGATGACGACAAAGGCGGGGTAGAATTGAAGACACCGTCGGTTACCGCGCCACCAGCACTTTAACGTTTGCTTGTCGAGGCATGATCGATGGGTCTTTAGTGAAGATTGGGACTTGGGCTGTGTCAGGCTTTTTGTTTCTTATGTTCCTTAGATATTCACGCTCTCTGTTACTTGCGGGTACTTGGATCGCATCCAAGGAAAAAAACACAACCTGAAAGGCAATGAAAACATGTTTGTTTGGTACTGTTGATGTATTAAAATATTGTTATAATATATTTTTAAAAAATATATTTTTAAGAAGTTGATTTCACATCTTACACTTATAAGCATCTACTTAATAATTGCCGAAAAAAAGAGTTAATATATCTTGATTTTTTTAAAACGAATCAGATAGTCCCAAATCAGTTATTTTAAATATCGAGATTAAACTCATATTTTTAACCCATTATGCTGTAAATAAATCTTAATATATCCTTATGTTGTAAACCAACTCCTTGGATTTTGAGCTATCAACGATCCATTTAACTAACTAGGAACTGCACGGCATGCTGGATGGTCAGGGGCGGAGCTGGGTTCATTTTACAGGGGAGGTCAAAATTAATATAATAATATATATATTATTAAAAAATTTATTTATTTAAATTAAAAATATTAAATAATAAAAAATATTAAAAAATTTTGCAGGGGCCCGGGCCCCTGCTTGCCACCCCTGGCTCCGCCCCTGGATGGTCAGGATGATCGTTGAATTGAATGTGCTTGATACTTGGAGGGAGAAAATATATATTAATAATTTTTTTATTTTTTAAAATTAGTTTTGATATTAGTATATTAAAATAATTTAAAAATATTAAAAATATATTAATTTAAAATAAATAATAATAATAATAATTTTTTCCAAAAATATTTTTAAAATACAAAAATAAACAGGCGAGAGACCACCTATTTCAAACAGAAAATTTCCATCTTAAAATTATTAATAAAAAATAAATTAGGGAAATATTGGAACAAATCTAAGGAAGGATTCTCTTTTTCCTTGCAAAGAGGTGAGAAAGGTCTTGATTTGAGACAGAAAAACACTGCTTTCAAACTTGTCTATGTTTATAGAATTTATAAAATCTTATTGTCATTCTTCTTTTTTTTTCTCTCTTCTCTTAAAAGTAGTTTTTGAGTGATAAAATTCTTGATGATCCGCTTATTAAACAGTAGTTATTAATTTTAACTAATATCAAAATATTAACAATTTTACTATTAATATTAATATCAAGCACCGGTAGGGCCTTCAGGTACACCTGCCACTGTGAAGTTTTCTCCAAGCATTTTGACTTGTAGTTGTGGCTGGCAAGGATAGATTAGGTGTTTAGTAATGTTGTTTAATGGTTTTTAAAATATTTTTTATATAAAATTAATATTTTTTATTTTTAAAAAATAATTTTTAATATTGTATATAAAATAATTTTAAAACACTAAAAAAATATTAATTTAAAATAAATAAAAAATAATTTTTTCAAAAAATAATTTTTTTAAAAAAACAAACAATCTCAAATGAAAGATGATGTTGATCAGTGCTAAACATGCTCACACAAAATGCAGGACGAAGCTATATATATATCTTTTATTTTCATCAATTGAATCATTTAATTGCAGTTAATAGCCAATTGATTTGTATTAGACTGTAAAATAATCAAATGAAAAAAAAATATAAAACAAAGTATTTAAAAATAAAATATTTATAAAATTAAGTGAGGTCGTCAAAACCCGCGAGTAATATCATATCAAACCTTAAATATAAAAAAATATTAAATTGAATGAAAAAATAAAAAATAAATTCACAAAAGAATCCAAAACATAAAAAAACAAAGAAAATTAATTTTCAACAAACTCAATGATAGTAGATAAAAATTTTCAAAAATAACTAAATGAACTCAGTTCAACCTTTAAAATTTGTGACACGAATTATGAAACCAGATCATAATGTGAAAAGAAAATAAAAAAATAATAATATAAAATTATAAACCAACCAAAATAATCAGGGATAAATATAAAAGAATTTTAAAAAATAATTTAAAATATGTAGATTTTAAAAGAAAAGGAACCAAATTTGACACAATAAGAAAAAAAATCAAATCATACGAGATGAAATTGAAAAACAATTTCAATTAAAAAAAATAAAAACAACTAATAATAAAAATAAAAACCAAATCTAGTATAAAAATAAAGTATTATAGGATGAAATTGAAAAAAAATAGCTTAACAATTGATTTAAGATCCAATATACTACAATAAAAAAGCAAGGATGTAATTTAACTTAACAAACAAATATCTAGATTTTTTTTTGTTTTGTTTTTTTCAGCGATCAACATAATTTTCTAGGTGGAAAGAAGGAAAAAAAAAGAGGAAAAATAAACACTCTTTGTCGGTATCCTTTTATGCTTCGCCGACAAACACGTGCCTCATCACCATGATAAGAATAATGAAATGCCTTGAATGTCGCCTCGAATGACAATATTCAATATTGTGTGGGTGTCATATAGTCCATTAAAAACACACGGGCAATGCTCATTTGTTGGCAACAGTTTTTTAAATTTAAAATTCATTCATATATATTACTCCTAACTCGTAACAGAATGATAAAAAAAACCTAAAACAACCTTGCATCCATGGTATAGAAAATTTATTTTTATAGACATTTAAGTAATTAATATATATAAAAAAAACTCTGAAAAGCTTCTCAACCAAAGAGAATATTTTTAAAAGTTATATGATAATTACACTATAGAAAAAACATAAAATTACTAATTAATACCCTTCTCTAATGTAATTATGAATAAGCCACTTATAAAAAATCCATATACCGCTTATGCTAAGATTGCCCACCAGAATAGCATCAACCTTTCATTGTACATTCGGACAATGAAAAGTTAATATCCTTTAGCTATAGTTAATTTTTCTGGCTAGGGATAAAATGAAAAGAAGAAGGATCATTATAGAAAAAGACACTAAAACTAGGTGGTGTGTTTAAATTTAGGGTGAAAAGTGTAATTTAGTTGTCCAATTTTTAAAAATAAAATTGTTTGGTTCCATATGTTGTTGTAGATTCAATTATGAAGCAAGACATTTTTTTAAAAAAAATTCTTTTCAAGTTTTGAATCATGAAGGAGAGATAAACAATACATCATTTAATTATTATTATTTTAAAATAAAATTCATCCATTTATTAAAGAAAAAAAAAAGTTGGACATGCAGAATTAAGCTCTTTCTTGAAAAAAATAAATATTTATTGTGTTTGGTGTATAATAATTTTTTTATTTGACCTGGATTGGTCCTTGACGTAGATTAAAGTTTTGACGGGTTAAAACATGATATTTGGGTCTTTTTTTAAAAAAAAATTTGTTTAATGCATTTTCCTTCTATTTTAAAAAAATACAATTTAACTATTTGCTATTATTATTTTTTTTTATTTAACTTAAAATGAAAAAAATGCAATTTTATCTAAGAAAAAAAAAAGAAAATATATTATCCAACCAAGTTAATTTATTATAATCGTGTCTATTATTTTGACCGTAAATTTTACATGTTAATCCAATATTAATTGAAGTCAATATAATTGGTAACTATTTAATTTTATCTTTTTTTTTTAGGTAATCCCTTGACATTTCATTGTTTTATTTTTTTAGTTAGGATTAAGCAAAGTTAAACCAACTACTAGATGAGATATTTTTTATTAATCTTATCACCATTTAAACAAACTCATCAATTTGCTTTTGGCCATTAGATTCAAGAAGTCATGGCTGCAGTAAAAATAACAATATTTATATCTAATTATTTAGATTGGTTATGGTGACCAAATGATAAGGATTTGAAATCAAAAGGTTTGTTCTCTTTGTGTTTTAAGATTTGAGTTATTGGTTGTTCATATGATGATCACCGGAGGTTTATATGGTCGTTAAGTTTAGGACCCGTAGGATTAGTCGTGGTACGTGCAAGCTAACCCAAACATCCATATTAATAAAAAAAAACAATATTTATATCTTTTATGTAATTATTGATCTTGTAATCTATCCGCAGGCTAGTTTTCATTAAAGATTTATTACTCATATTAAAAATTAAGTAAATGTAATAATTTGACGCTAACAACTTCTAGCCTTATTTGGATAGCGGAGTGGATGTGATGAATATATTTTTTTTAAAATATTATTTATTTAAAAATATATTAAAATAATATTTTTAATATTTTAAAATTTATTTTTATCAACAACATATTAAAATATCTAAAAATATTAAAAATAATACTTTAAAAATTATAATTGTTTTTAAAATTATTTTAAAAGCATGATGAACACCAAATATAGCCTTCTTTGCGTGTTTGGTATTGAATTTTATTACTTTTATTAAAATTTTTATTTTTATATTTTATTTTAAATTGTTTTATGTGTATCTAAAAATATTTTAATGTATTGATATTAAAAAATTAAAAAATATTATTTTAATACATATATATAAATTTTAAAATATGTTAAAAATAACTATCATTATAATTTTAAATACAAATTTCAATTTTAATGGATAAAAATGAATATAAAACATAACCTCGGGGCAAGGGCAAGCTGAGTTGACTGATTTTTTTTTCAAAGAACAGTGAGAGATTGTTTTGAATTGGAATTTTGACCAGGTTAATTGCTTAAATTATTCCTTAAGCTAGGGATTAACTTACCGGGATAGTTGGGTTTTATTACTAGGTTTCTTCTTTTAATCATCGAAAAGAAAATGTTGAAGTGATAGTATAATTGGTGACGTGGTTATATTTATTTTAAAAAAGAGATGAAGAAATAAGTCAATGGGTTGTTGGATTTTTAAAAATTAGTTACGACTATATGAGATGGAAAAAAAGGTCTCCTTCCATCTGGTCCTCTTCGTTACATTATGACCTTAATTAATTAGTTAACGAAACAAAGCAAAGAGACTAGAATACACCGTAACGTAGACAATCCCAACCCGCAGCACAGGCGAGCAGCATTGGTACCCCATGCCCACTCCTCTCTGTTTATATATATATAAGTATATTCACACTGTCTCTCATTTTTCCGCCATTTCAGAGAAAGAAACAGGGAAAAAGATTGGTTGACATTTCGCTGTCGGAGAATAGAGTTTGACAACATAATGGTGCAAAGTGGCAGGCTGATAAACACATGTTAATTGAGGAGTTATCATGGTTATGACTTATAAGAACCGACCTAGTATAGAGCTGTTGGGCCTATAGGTCGGGTTTAAGGGAATATTTGGCGGCCTAGTACAATCATGGTTTTATTTTTTATTTTTAATTTTATTTGTTTTAAAATTATTTTTTAATTTGTTTTAATATATTGATATTAAAAATAATTTTTTAAAAAAATTATATAAATATATTTCTAAATAAAAAATATTTTAAAAAACTAACTCTAGCTATCTCAATTACCTCCTAATTTTTTTCTTTATAATTTTTAAATTTAAAAAATTAAAACAATATTTTTTTTTTCACTTACTCATCTCGAAGTTGGCGGATCTTCAAATTAACTACCCCACCTATTTCTTCAAATCATGGAAATAATTTAAATTTTATTTAGTATTGTAATAATTTTTGTAATTATGGTTTAAAAAATATTTTTATAAAAAATATTTTTGATTGAGGTTGGTTTGATATTTATATATGTTTGATTAAAACTATGATTGAAATTGAGATTTAATAAAAAGTAGTTTAATGTGTTTGGTTAAATATGATTTTCAAATTGAGAATATAAAATAACTAAAAATGATATATATATATATATATATATTGATGATTTTAACTTAAATATTGTAAATTTAATTGCCATTATTACATCATTAAATAAATAATATTTTATATTGAATATTTTAAATTGTTCCATTAACTTATCTATAATTTCATCACATATAAAATTCATCCAATGAGGACTACAGTTTTATGGTTTTTTAGCATGCAACAAAATTATGTAAAATATTATCAGAAATAAAATTGAAATTGCGATCAAATTTCATAAATGTTACGTCATCATACGATCTTTTTTTAATTTATATAGTTTTATTAAATATTATTAAATACTAGTTTTTCAAGTAAAATATAATTTTAAAAAATAATTTTTTTGAATCACACATGGTTAAATAAACATTGTTCACATAGACAACGGGGTTACTATTCACATAAACAGTACCAAGTGAATCCATTTGTCAGTATGTAGATGATGATAATTGCCAAAGAGATATTCCTACTTGAGCTGAGAAAGAAGGAAGCAAACAACAAACTAGGTAGGCCTTTGAGTATTTTTTTTCCCTTGGTAACATGCGAACAAAAATGAATTGAAAAGCAGTAATTTTTTGCTTTACAAAACTGACAGTGCAAACTTAATTTTCAATAAGACCTCTTTTTAAAATATGTATTTCAAATACTTACCAAATGATTATAAATTGTGGTAAGAATAAAACATAATTCCAACCATAATACCATATAACTTTTTAGAATGAAAGTGGGTTAAATACATCCATACATGTATGATTTTTAATTTTTATATACAGGGTGATTGTTTTTATTATTTTTGTGTTTTTAAAGGTTAATGACCTAGATGTACCATTCCTATATAAATCAAATAAATTTATGAATGGACTAGCTCTTCTTAAATGACTATTAGTTAGAATAATCTTTATACACATTAGATAACCCATAAAAAACAAGAACAAGGATTTTCATATATTTTTTAGAGATAATAATTCATACTAAAAGAATTAGGTCCCTTGTATTATTTTTATAACAACCCTAAATTTTTTAAAACATCTGAGCCTTGATCAGAGGAGAACATAATGTATTTTTTTTGATAATATAACCATATAATCATATTCAAGTCTTACCCTTTTAATAATAAATTTTCAATAAAATTTTAAAAGAGTTTTATTTATCTGAGTTACTAAATTGTTCTTTTTCTCTCTCTTAATAACCTGTATAACAATCAATGGGGAGTTCCAAACCTACTTACAAACAATTCATATTAATGTATTGGCATCTACCACTTAATCAAATAAATAACACTTTAAGAAAAAAAAAACACTTTTAACAATATCATCCATGTATATCATCTACTAAAACAAACTGCATTTATCAAATTTTAAAAGAGTTTTCTTTATTCGAGTTACTAAATTGTGCTTTTTCTCTCTCTTAATAACCTCTATAACAATCAATGGGGAGTTCTAAACTTATTTACAAACAATTCATATTAATGTATTGGCATCCACCACTCAATCAAATAAATAACACTTAAAAAAAAAACACTTTTAACAATATCATTCATGTATATCATCCACTAAAACAAACTGCATTTATCAAATTATGTATAACTTTTCCTTAAACAAATATCTTTTCGCTACAAGATCGTAACATATCCATATTCTATTTATGGCATCAAAATTATACATTATCTATGCAAAACAATATAATTAACTATTGCATTTGTTATAATACAATGATTTTATCCAAAAACTAGCCATGTATTAATCTTAATTCCTCAGCTAGTCTTATATACGATGAATCCCAGTAAAACACAATATTCATATATAATTATCCATAATAAAACTTAACAATAAACACTTTATATCCCTTATAAGAATATTGGGTGATTTTTAATATCATATCTTATGATAGACACAAAATAACAATTCATATACTTACCTTAATTACTTTTATCATAACCTAACAATCTTTTTCTTTTCTGTAACCTTAACCAGATCATTATTCTTTACTAGTTTTTTATAAGTTCTTTACTTAGACCTCACTTTCATGATTTTGATATTATCTTGTTTAGACATGTGTGCCATACTATATATTGATAAATTAAAAATGCATTTTCTTTCTAATTTTTTTGTTATTAATAAGGCTACTCAATTAACCTTTATCATTTTAAGTTTATGTTCGCTGATTTAGCTTACCTGGAGTCATGTCCTATATTCATGGCCACCATGAGTAATATTCCATAAAATTCTTTTGAAGGCTTAATGACTGAGTTATTATGTTTATAACTCTATCTTCTATTATTTTGTTAGGATGGAAGTGATTTTTTCTTCGAGGTATGCATCATACCATTTCCCAAAGAACATGTATCTCTTGTATCTGGTTTTATCGTTTCAAACAACTTTAATCAATATCTTAATTAATTAACTATACAATTTAATAATAAAATATTTGTCACATTACTTTTATGCCTCTTTCTCTCTATATCACCTTTAGAACATCGTTTTGATTACAATCGTAGTACTCTAAAATTGTTTTAATAGTTCTCTAATATACTATACTTTTGTCCTCCCACAAGAATCCCAAAATAAATTTTACATACAAGTCATAACAACCCTTTAAAATACCCTCCATTGTTATTCTAAAAACAACTCTTATTTTATACATGAACATATTGCCAATACAACTCTAAACTATATCCAATCCTATAAAAACCTCTATTTTATTATAGACAAACCATCAAATAGGTGGCACCACATGTAATGAACTGCCAAAGCAACTTTTAATTTTAATCCATATATGACTAAAATCTTTGTTATTAACAAAGCTACTTAATTAGCGTTTGTCACTTTAAGGTTATGTTTGCTAATTTAACTTATTTTCTTTGCTACCCAACTAATACGTGAGATTCTCTCACCAATAAAGTCCCCCACCCATTTGTTGCTCTAATCCTTTATTATGCGATTCTATATAACTCTTTTTCTTGCTTTTATCCTTCCCAAGAAATGAACATGTTATATCATGGAATATTCAAGTTCTTTTTCTAGATATTTTTTTTAGATTTAATTATAAATATGCCACTATAACATATAGTCAACTATCTATCCTTGATGCCTTATACCATTAGTCACCACCTTCATAGTGGGCTAACCAATCAAACTCTGATATCAATATTGAATGATATCATTAGTCCCTTACTACCCTTAACATCTTTCTTTCTCTTGTAAGTCATTTCACAAGTTCTTGTTTTCATTGTCTTTCCTTGCCAATCTAACTTTTAACCTTCATCCTCGTGGGTTGTAAAATAATTTTAATATTATTCACACTAATACAATTAGTCTTGATACACAATTTAGTCTCCAAAGAATGTTTTAGAATACTATGCACATTCAAACTTTCTAAAGTCATAGTCATTCATTAAGGTTCAACTTATCCTTTGTTTCATGCACATTCATTCTTTCACTTAATAATGTTTGATCAATAATTTAAACACATCATGTAAAAGTTAATTTAGCTTGTCAAAGTTCTTATATCGACTACAAAAATTATGACATTAGTCTAACCAAAATCTATTTCTCTTCATTTCTCTTTACATAGCTAGTTATGTCTAAAAGGTATCACACACCCCTTTTAAGTTTTTTTTTTCCTTCAAACTTAATTTTACACACAATCATACTCATCTATAGTATTAGTTTATAAAGAAATCTTAAGATAAGTTTCAGCATTTTCCTCTAAAATTTTTTTTGGCAGAATAACCTTCCATTAATTACTTTAGATTTCCTTTTGCTTTCCATTATAGAAAACCATTTTAATACACCTAAAACACTTTATAATACATGTCTAAATACTCAAGAACATAATTTAACAAGTCTACCCCTATGTTCTCTAGTTTAGTTGAAACCTCAAGGATTAATTCCTTAGGTCTTCATGCAAGTTTCTTTTAGTTTTTCTTAATCAACTCATTTAAACACATCACAATTCACAATTTAACAAAACCTTTATGACATATTAAGATAAGAAACTCAAAACCCTTTACCTTTACTTTAGTTGAATCTAATCATATACAAGTTATAGGTTTTTTTCTTCTCTTTATTCCAAATTCATTCTATATTATGTCAAAATCAGTTTTAATTATTTTTTACACAAGTTTTTACACAAAAGAGTCGTCTTCTTCCTTAAACTATCTAATGGTCAAACTTACCTCAAAACAAAGGCTCCCCTTTAAAAATTTCATGTAATCTTTTTCATATACAATCTTAAAACATGTCATATATGTTTTAGCAACAATTCAAAGTAGAAAGTTCAAACTCTCTCTTATATAGTGTATGCCAAACCTAAACTAAATGAATCATGATTCATTTTAAACAATTTCATGCAATTAGCCATACATATAATATCAAAACACATTATATAACATGATTTAACAAAATTCTCTTACCAATTCAAACCAACTAATTCAAATCCTATCCACCAAGTTTGGTTGAACCTAGCATCAAAAGGGAGACATGATTTTTTTTCTTGATTTCCACATTATGTATTAGTTTTTCATGCCCAATAACATTTTTTAAACTAAATGCACCATCATAAACAAGCCAACATACTTAACTCAATGTTTCATGATGCAATTTGTACACACCATGCATTAAAACTTGTTAAAAACCTCAATCATTCCTTAAATAATATTTCCTACCTCTTAATAACAATTAATCAATGAGTTTAATGTAAAGAAAACTCCAACTTTCTTCGTTTATATCTTTTTCTCTTTAGCTTTCAATTCTTTTCTTTTCTTTTCAAGATCTTTCACCATTTCTGCTTCTTGATTTCTTCCTTTCAATAACCCAAAAATGTTTTTCTCACTCAAATTTACTCAAATCCTTTTAAATCTTTGATGAATTCTCTTTTAATTTTAATAAGAAACACAAAACTTTCTCTTGCTCTCTTTTTACCCTTTTATATTTAGTTGGACAACCTTTCTTATAAGGGAAATCTTCTCTTATTTAATATTTTTCTATCACTTAGTTATTTCTTTTATCATTTATGTATTTTACCTTGTATTCTAACTTAACTCGTAAGGTCTTTTTGATTTTTAATTAATAAAAAAATTTAATTCAAGGTAAAACAATATTTAAATAGAATTAACTTAAAATTTTAGTCCTATCTAATTACTGAATTGATAATTTTATATATTAGCGTAAAATTGGTCAAATTATATTTTTTTTTATCAAAAATCTAAATTTTCTTATTGAGTCCCTGCATAAATTGTATCAATTATTTTACTGAATCCTCAAGAATATTTCCTTATCTTAAATATATTTATCTTCTCTTTTTACCTCTTATTTCATTTACAAATTTATTACCATTTCATAATAATGCTATCAATTTTTAATAGTTGCTTGCACCATTATTCTTTACTTCTTTTTATACTATTATTTCTTATAGTTTATTCTTTACTACTAAACTATTTTTCTGAGATAATTTTTTATTTTTCTTATTCTTTTTATCCATCGAAACTTGCTACTATTTTCACCAATATTATGAATTTTTAAACCAAAATTTATACTTTTTTTTCAACTTCATCAACACCTTTAAATTTATCTATAGAGGTTATGCTCTATACTGGATATTTTATTCAAAATTATTTCCATAACTTATTAATTTCTTCTTATCCTAAGTTTTTATTATTCATTAAGTTATTATTACTCTTAGCCTTAGCTTTATTTTTACCTAGGAGTTTATAATTTTATTATTCATATAAAAACTAAAGCATCTTTTGATATATATATGTTGGTTAGTTTATAAAATTTTGTATTGTGACTCACTTAGCAAAGATGAGTGTGACATGGTGTAAGTCATAGGTTCCAGAGCTAGTGATAACATTTATTTTTTGAATTTTTATTCTTAATATTTTTAAAACAATAATCATTCACCTCCTTAATCCAAATAAAATAATAAATAAATCAAGGCCAAGGGTATGGGTCTAGCCCTTTGTTTTTTTTCCCTCCAATTTTTTCCGTTGTTTCCTTTTTTTTTTGACAATCTAATTTTTGTTTTACTAGTTTTGCTTACTTTTTATATTTTACATAATTCTTAAATACTATTATAATTCTTTATTTGAATTTTAATAATTATTTTTTCTAGTATTATTTATTTAATAATAATAATAAATTAATTTTTTAGATGTATTTGAACATAATTTTATCATATTTATAATTTTTTAGCTTTGGATCATGAATAATGTGGAATACTATTTTGATATTTTTTGTTAATTTGCTTTAACAATCATAAAATATTTATTTTTTCAACAAGATAATGATCTTAGTTGAAAATATTATGTTAGTTAAGATAAATAAGAAACATGTTAATAGAAAACAACTATATTAAAAAAAATATTCAAAATAACCATATTTTCAAGGTTAATAACAATACCAAAAAACTTCTTGAAATCTATGATTATGTTTTCAAAATGATTGTATTTTAAAGGTTAATAACAATACCAAAAAATCTGTGATCTATATATTTTTTTACATTTAAATAGTTTGAAAATTTGAATTTCTGTAAGGTTTCATGATGTTAGAACTTACCTTTACAGAAACGAACCCATGGGGACTGATCTGTTAAACCAAAGAAAGTTCAGGGAGTGGCAAGTAAGATTATGAAGATCAGACACCCCACACCAAGCACGCGCTTCGTTCGAGTTTGAAGAGCCAGCCACTGATAAATGTTGTCAATTCTGTTGATAACCAATTGTTGTCATCCAATCACTACCCAACAAGAGAAGAAAAAGAAACAGTAAGCTACTGGTACTTCTCGTGATTTGCATTCTAATCTTTCTCTTTCCTCATTCACTCTTGCACCGATCTCTCTCGTGCCCTAACTCCTAACCCTAACCCTAACCCTAACCATCATCTCTACTATTTCTTTTCCTACTCGACTTCTTGTTACTCAGCAGCTGTTTTTCGATTCTGATTGGTTCTGATCTTTTTCAGGTAAGGAGCTTCCCTTTCCCACTGTTTTTTATTCCTTAACAGAACGGAGAGCATTTTCTTGTACTGTTTTCTGTTTCTATTTTTTTTTAGTTTAACTTTTGAGCTTTCCGTTCCCTTTTTTTTTTTAGATATAAGCACCGATATTTTTTTTTGTTTTTCTTCCTTTTCTTTTGATTTATGAAGCACGTAACAGTTCGTTCTGTGATTTTATTTTTTCTGTTTCTTTTTGAATTTTGCTATTATTAATATTAATATTCAATCTTAAATCACGCATTTTGAATTTGTTGAGTTGATTTATGTTTTGTGATTGGACAAATGGTGTGGTGGGACTTGGGATATTAAATTTCGAAGTGAAAAATCACTTGTTCTATCATGCTTATTTTTTTTCTTATTTCTAATAAAAAAATCTGAAGTGTTTTGATATTCGAAAATACAAGCATGAATTGACACAAAAGCACGTTTTTACTGGGCTTGATTCGACATGATTAGCAAGATCTAGGACATTGGATTCGAAACCAATTGTATTTATTATACGATTTTTGATTATCAAATGCAATGTCCAAATAAGAAGTGAAGAAGATTAATACTTTCGTTTGGTATTTAGTAATGATAGAAAATATTGTTTGATTTGAGGTGGGAAACCTTTTTTTGTTTTGTTTTGCTGTAGCTATGTGAGTGCGAATGTTGGTTGTTTGATCATTGTCAGTCTTATGAATTGTTGGTAAAGAAAAGCTATGAGTGCCAAGTGTAGGCATATCTTTACACTTTTGCATAAATTCAAAGAAACTCTTTCAATTTATGGTCAAATAACTTCTTTTCTTTTTTGACAAATAGTGGGAAACACAGGTTTGGTAAGTTTCGATCATGTCTGGAAATGAGGTTTTGATTGCTATTGATGTAGAACTGTTGATATTGAATGTAACTTGAAATTTTTGTATGGGAAGAGTTGGTTTAACCCGTGCCTTTTTTTTTTGGTTTATGGCATGAATAATTTTCTCAATGAATTGGTGGTTATGGCAGGATTTGGATGATCCATTTTGAGGAAGAGAATGGGTTTTCACGTGCTGTTTGGATTCAGGGATCATGTTTGAAGATTATTTCCAAGGATATGTGATGTCTGTGCTGCTTTATCTTCGAAATGCTTCCTTGGAATTGGGTTAATATAGTTTTTGGAAAGTCTGTTTCTGTAGTGTTTGAGTGAACATCGTGGAGATGGATGCAGTGCCCAGCATTTCTGAAATTGTTGAATCTAATGAAGAGTTAGATTTTGAATCGAAAATGGATGAGAAAGCCAGGAAGCATTCTGTTCCGAAGTTTGGTAGTCGGTATTCTATTGAAGATGACATCAATCGTCTTTTTGAGGCAATTGAGATTAGAACTTCAGCTAAGCACCTGGATCAAGGTGTTAAAGATGCTTTACGGAAGAAAGCTATGAAGAGACCGATGAAGGTTGGTTCACCTCAAATGTCAGGAATTGGAATTTCAGAGCCTGTTAGTTTGAAGCAGGCTTTGAGAGGATTGTGCATCTCTCAGGCATCAGAGATGGCAGCAATGAAGCGATTATCAAGACCAACAAATTCATCAAGGTCCTCAGAAGTCGGAACTATCAAAAGGTTGTACAGGGCAGTGGTAGTTGAGGCTGATGGATCTGTGCTCCCCCTAAATGAAGGTAATGGAAATTTGGTGGAAATTTCTCTTGTACCAGAAAAAATAACATCAAATTCTTCTGAGAAGATGTTTGAATCCTCACAAATGGTTAAGGCAGAGTTATCAGATCAAAATTCCCAACCTTCCCGGGATCAGATTGTTCCTCTACCTACAGGGTTTGATAGTCAAATATCAAAGGAAGAAATCAGAGAGCTTAAATCTACTGATTGTTCATCTACCAGTCATGTTGGTGAGAAGCTAAAGGAGGTGGTTGAGATTGCTCCTGCCTCAATCAAAATTTCCGTCAAAACTCCAGTGCCAGAGGAGGAGAAAAACCAGTTGCATGCTGCTTCTTCACTTTCTGTGTCTGGTTCAAGCCCTGGACATACGGTGAATAATTCTGTATGTAGCAGTCCATGCTTTATGAAGCCAATCTTCAGGAGCAAGAACTTCATTAAGAAAAAAGTAAAGCAGGATTCAGCTTCTGCCTCTAGCAGTTCCAATCCAAGTAGTAGAAAAGTCAATAGTGATCTGAATCCTAGTACAAGCAATTCGGACAACATGGTGCATGACTGTATTCTAGAGAGTGTAAAGAGAGAAGGTACAAAAGCTTCTCCAGCTTCTAGCAGTAGAAATAATAGCACTGAATACAATTCAATCATTGCTGACACAAGTTCAAGCAGGCTGGGTCCAAGTCTGAATGGTGCTAACAGAACAGGATCTATATTGGCAAAGGTAGATGAAAAATCAAGATCAAGAGAAAAGGGTGAATTCTCACAAAGTTCAAAAAGTAGCATTGGTGACTATAGTAGTAGCACAAGTATTAGTGATGATAGCAATCTAAGTGGTTCTAGTCATAGTGGCAGTCGGCCGCACATGTCAAAGGACTTGAGGTGGGAAGCCATTCGCCATACTCAGAAGCAGCATGGAATCTTTTGTTTGAAACATTTTAAGCTGATCAAGAAGCTTGGTTGTGGGGATATTGGGTCTGTTTATCTTGCTGAGCTAACTGGTACAAATTGCCTATTTGCTTTGAAAGTGATGGATAATGACTACTTGGCAACTAGGAAGAAGATGTCTAGGGCCCTAACAGAAAGAAAGATTTTGCAGATGCTGGATCATCCTTTTCTCCCTACATTATATGCCCATTTTGTGTCAGATAAACTCTCCTGCCTGGTTATGGAGTATTGTCCTGGCGGAGATCTGCATGTGCTGCGGCAGAAACAATCTGGCAGGAGTTTCTCTGAACCAGCTGCAAGGTACTAATTTCTAATTAAGTTCTCATAAATTTTCCAGCCTTGCACTTTACAGTGTAATTTATTTATTCCACCAATAACCTATTTTTCCTGTTATTTTCTTGGGCATCACCCCCCCTTTCTCTCACACACACGTGCACGTGGGTTTGGGGGGACAAAAACTCTCTCACATGCACACTGATGCATGCATTTGCATGAACACACAGACAACACGCATGAATGCTTGCATATACAACCTCAGGATAAGAAATCTGATTTTGGTATCCTAAGTGATGTAGTCCATTTATTTCTCACTCACATTAATGCATTTCAATTTGTGAATGTAGTTGCCCATTGATCAATGACCAAATGATGGCTGATAAATTTTTTGTGAGTAGCATTTCATCCCTATAAAAAAGGGAAAAAAGGAGTTTTATGTTGAAAAAGATGGGCATTAATTACAATAGGTTATTTGATTGGAAACCTGAAATTATAGTCAAAGGCGGGGGCTCTCGTAATCAATTGGGGTCTAATAGCTGCCATTCTATTGAATTTGGTATGCCTTAATGGTATACAAGAAGCAAATTAATGGAGCAACAGTCTTATTGTTACATAGGAAGATGCAGCAAGGTTTAAAAATTAATTTCTTGAAGTGAACTTATGGGTTGAAAATTTTGGAAGCTAGTTATAGATGGTATAGCGAATGGATGCACGTGAAATTGTGCTGGTGATGTGATTGTTATGTCACATGACAACTTGGAGAGCTAGCTTATTGGTATGAGACGCTTGATAGCTAAAGAAGGATTGATATTTAACTCCCCAAAAGTAGTTCTGATTTTAGGGGCACACACTTGAGAATTTCATCGATATAGAAGTGAATATATTAGAAGAGTTTTGCTTGTACTTGGTTATTCTTAACTTAATTTTATCCCGTGTCTCTTCAATTCATTTTGATGCAATCATGTTTGTAGGTTTTATGTTGCTGAAGTCCTTGTTGCACTGGAGTACTTGCACATGCTTGGAGTTGTTTATCGAGATTTAAAACCAGAAAATATTCTGGTCCGAGAGGATGGGCATATCATGCTTTCAGATTTTGACCTGTCACTCAGGTGTGCTGTTAATCCTGTTCTACTTAAATCATCTTCACCTGCTGAAGAGCCGACAAAAAAGATGTCGAGCCCATGCTCTGAAGCTAGCTGCATTGACCCATTCTGTCTCCACCCAGCCTGGCAAGTATCATGTTTCACTCCAAGACTTCTGTCAGTTGCTGCAAAATCTCAGAAGTTAAAATCTGACCTAGCTGCTCAGGTCAGCCCACTGCCACAGGTGGTAGTGGAGCCAACCAGTGCTCGTTCTAACTCCTTTGTCGGAACCCATGAATACCTGGCCCCTGAGATCATCAAAGGTGAGGGGCATGGCAGTGCTGTTGATTGGTGGACGTTTGGAATCTTCCTGTTTGAGCTGTTATATGGTAGAACGCCTTTCAAGGGATCAGGAAATGAGGAAACATTGTCCAATGTTGTGTCACGAAGCCTCAAGTTCCCCAGTAACCCTATAGTTAGTTTTCATGCACGTGATTTGATTAGAGGGTTGTTGATAAAGGAACCTGGGGATCGGCTAGGATCTGCGAAAGGGGCTGCAGAGATTAAACAGCACCCCTTTTTTGACGGCCTTAACTGGGCTCTGATACGGTGTGCAATTCCTCCAGAGCTACCTAATCAATGTGATGTTGGAATTGCATCAAACACATTTTCTCAGAACAAGGACTGCGCTAAGTTCAAGGATACAGCAGAGCTAAGAGAGTTTGAGATGTTTTAGCCGCACTTATCTGATGTGAGAAACGGAAGATGTTGAATTTTCTTTTCATTTTTTTAAAATTGGGGTTTCTCATCATCAGTGTAACTGGTATGTATACATATTTATGGCATATAGTGTAAATGTGATCTGAAAATCTGAAAATTTGCGGCAACTTACTTAGTATGAGATATATGTATACCTTAACTCTAGTTTAGAGTTGAAATTGAGAATGTGGAAGCGGAGAAGCATTGCTCTTATTTGTACGAGCATTGAAGAGTGGAATCTGCATCATTTTTCCATGGTTTGATCGTGTTCCCTTCTACATTCTAGTTTTCTGCAATTGTTTCAACCATATGCTATCCTGCTAATGGTTTTTGTTTGTTAAATAGCATGGGGATTTCGTCTAACATCTAAAAGGTTTTTAGAGGCTGTTTGTCTTTGTCTTTGCGATAGCTGCTGTGTTTTTATTTAAACCTAGATAATATAGTGTTTGGTTAAAAAACAAAGCTGTGGTTTGGTTCATGGGACCCATTAAAATTGAGGTTCAACCTCAAGTTTCGGCAAAATAATTTTTTCATGTTTTTTTTCATACTTTTTATCTAGCATTCTGTATTTTTACGTTTAACTTTCACTGTTTACTTTTGCAAAGTGAACAGTGAAGAATATATTTATTGTCAATATCAAGCCCTTTCCTTTAACTCACAGCAAGCAATTCCTCATCATCAACAACATAAAAAGCTCTGATCCTTCAGCCGACAACTAACAACTCCTCTTTTCACCGTGGTCAATAATAATAGTCATTATGTATGTAATAGCAAAACCAACTCCACCTTGAACCAAACCCGATCTATCCAAGCCGTGACAGAATCCCTTTCAGCAACTCTTGCACGCGGACCTCCTCTTTTTTGCTAGTTGCTCCTTTTGGTCATAACTCCTTAAGCTATTGATAGAACCCATTTAAAAATAATAGAGGCAAGAAAGAAAAATAATATCAAATCTTTATGTTGAGTTTTTTTTTTTTTGCAAGTTTCGGCTAGCTCTCACTGATGGGATAAAAAAATATCTTCCATTATAATTGATTTTGCTCTTTCAAAACATATATTTTAAGTTATTGTGTTTTAAAAAATATTTTTAAAATAAAATATTTAAAATTATTGTATTTTAAAAGTGTGATTTTTAAATGTATCATGTTTTTTTAATAATAATATTTATTAAATTTTATAATGTAATAATAGTAGTTAAATCGATAATATTTCAATGAAAAACTATTAATATTAATATATATCTTTTTTAATTATTTTATAACCATAGTTTGAAAAATATTTTTTAACCAAACACATTAAACTACTTTTTGTTCAACCTCAATTCCAATTATAATTTTAACCAAACATATATTTTTTCAAATCAATTTTAATTAAAAATATTTTTTATAAAATAATTTTTTTTTAAATTACAATTATAACAACTATCATAATAACAAACACACTCGTAAACAGGAGTAAAATAACATGAAGTGAATTTGTTTCCTCTTGTGCGAGGCCATCGTAGCCATGGCTCGGCACCCTGCATGCACGCACACGACGGGCCAAAATTTCTTTAATGTGGTAATGCTTGGCGGAAGGGAACCGTTACAATGTTGATCTGGATATCTTAGCAAGTTTACTTCCACAAATTTATTGCTATACATTGAAACAGGGAAGAAAAGAGAAAACCCGACCCGCATACCCTATCCACCAGCAGCCCCATTTTTTTAATTTTGAAGCCTACCCTCACAGAATAATTTTAGACCAATGAAATCCCAACACACCCACAGCAAATTACTGTCATCACCGTATCCTTTGCCAACACCTCCACCCTCACTGGAGTGATGGTTAGGACATCAGTAACAACCTTGTATTACAACAGTTCTCCTAATACTAGGTTTCCAAACCCATCTCTAAATTTACAATTTTGCCACAATGCCACCAATCTCCTCTCTCTGAAAGCCCCATTTCCTCTCATTAATAAATATCCAATTCTCCAATTTTCCCATCTTCATCACAAAAACCCCACAAGCAGTGCTATCCATTTCAGATTCTTGGTGATCAAAGCATCATCATCAATGGCTTCTTCAACAGAGACCAAACCTTTCGCTGTTCTTTTTGTGTGTCTGGGAAACATTTGTAGGAGTCCAGCTGCTGAGGGCGTGTTTACTGATATTGTTAAAAAGAGAGGACTTGATTCTAAGTTCAAGATTGACTCTGCTGGCACCATTAATTACCACGAGGTAAACATATATTTCTAAAATTCTGTTTCTTTGATTGTAGAGAATAATGAAAAATAGCATTTTATGGAGTGTAAATGGTTCTAGTGTTTTTCTTTTTTCTTTTTTGTTAATAAAGGGTAATCCAGCAGACTCAAGAATGAGGGCAGCTTCTAAAAGGCGTGGGATTGAGATAACTTCCATATCAAGGCCCATTCGACCGTCTGATTTTAGAGATTTTGATATCATTCTTGCTATGGACAACCAAAATAGAGGTACAAATTATTTTTTTACTTATTTTTGATTTGTTAGCTTCTTTAATTCTTTTTGATAATATGTTGTTATATTTGAATTGGGTTTTATGCAGAGGATATAATGGAAGCTTTTAATAAGTGGAAATTTAGAGAGACACTTCCTGATGATGCACACAAGAAGGTAGGCGAAAGATTTACAGGGTTTTGGTATGAAATTTTGCATGCGGGTTTTTAATTTGTTAACTCTCGTATGTTTTTGTTGTTTTCGCAGGTTAAGCTAATGTGTTCTTTTTGTAAGAAACATGATGAAACAGAAGTCCCAGATCCTTACTATGGCGGACCACAGGGTTTTGAGAAGGTAATGTATGAGAATTTGATAGAAACCCTCAGAGCTTTTATCATAAGTTTGTGAAATCTTGATTTAGTCTTCAATATCATGACTTAAGTTGCTTGATTGTTCTTCATTGAAATTCATTTAGAACAATTTGTTCTGATTGAATTAGTTTATTTTAAAGAAATGAACTCAGATTTTCTTCAATGTAGATGTTACTGCTTAAAGAGGTAGCTAAGGTATATAGGCTCTCCTGGCTTACAGTTTCTTATTTACTCGTTGCGTATATTATTCCAAATCAGAAGTCACCTCTTCTTCAGAATACTGCTGTGTTTGTTGATCCTTCAGTGCATGTTGCATTATAGATAATGCTTCTGTCTTCTGTTGTTAGTTACAAGAACGATTTTCTTAGTCCCTTTCTTTAACTTCACCTTGTAACCTGTGGTGTTGCATTCATGTAGACGGTAAGGCTGAACTGCCTGTATCTAATCTATTCTCTCGACTCTTAACTTGCATGCTTTAATTTCCTCATGATAGGTTCATTGACCGCTCACTATAGAAATTGAATATTTGTGGTCATAAAAATTCTCAAAGCTTCTTGGTTGATTACTGTCAAGATAATGGTCTTCCTGTGGAAGACCTCAATTTCTGTTTCTAGAACACTCTTAGTTTAGCATATTCCGTGCATTTGTGGTTGTTACTAATCTCACGATCTTTCCTTTTTTATCACAGGTCTTGGATCTACTTGAAGATGCTTGTGAGTCTTTGTTGGACAGCATTTTGGCTGAAAAAAATTTAACTTGTGGTTAAATGCTGGTTGATCCAACCTTTGGCTTTGACATTTTGTTAGTGATTTAAAGCAACTGCATGTGATATATCACAGGGTAGATGATGTTTAACTCCCATAGTCATCAGGGACCTGCTTTGTTCCTCTGTTTTGGCCATAATATTCCTTGTATCATTGCCAGGAAAATGGAAGTGAATATTGTTGCTTTGGATGTTGAACTTATAGTGTGTGCTAATGCAAAGATGATACTGATTCTTCTGGTTGTTGTGATCAAAATGATGTCCACTCCCGTATAATATAATTACCAATATGATTGCAGAACTTTTGAATGCATATTGCAACATAGCCTTCTTGGTCAAACATTTCCAAGGCATCCCAATTCGTGAAACATTTATGAAATTCCAACCATTCGTGAATTGATTGCTTCAATCAGAATTCGCAACCCTGCTTTCACAGTGAGGATACATTAGTTTGTTTTTGTACATGCACGCATTTTCTCAGTTATGATTCTATTTTCTTTTAGAGGTACTAAATAAGCCTTCAAAATGTGCTCATCATCTTTAATAGAGCATTCGGCCAACCAAACAGTTCACAGAAGAGCATCGTAAAAAATCCAACTCAACCAGATTTTTTTTTTGTTTATATACATATATAAACCGAAGTGGTGTTGGTTTGGTCGGTTTGTTTTTTTATAGAGAAAAAAAGGGCAAAATCTGTGGAATTGTTTTAGATTTTTTATAGTTAATTCCAATTCTCAATTTGTAAAACCCAAAAAAATAAATTAGAAACTTTGATGAATTAATTTTTTAAATTCAAACCACATTCATCTTTAGGAGAGAGATCGACATTGATTGATTTGTGAGGATTTGAGGTGCTATGTTTGGCTGAGAAGGTGGAAAATAATAGCTTGAGGTTGTGTTGCTGGGATTCGTGAAGGGAGATTGATAGAGAGCATGGAGACCGAGAGGGTTGGCTTTGAATGATTTGGGAGTTAGGGTTTGTGTTTACGAGGAGAGAAGTTCCTGGTTGGATTTCTGGTGGAGGAGATGTTTCAATTGAGAGGGATCCAGAGAACAAAAATATCAGGAGAGAGGACAACCTTGAATGATTTGAGAGCTAGGGGAGACAAGAAGTTTTTATATCTGATTGTTTTATTTAGTTGGGTTTTATCATGGTCAAACCATTTCGGTTCAATCGTTCCGCACTTTTAAAATCAAAATCAAACCAATTATTTTTCGATTCATTTTTTTTCCTCGATTTAGTTTTGATTTTTTTATTTTATTTTCTCAGTTTTCTTTTGTTCTCATCCCTTCTCATTGTCATCTGACCAAGTACACATTCAACATGTCTTTCGAACTCTCAAAGCACCAGCTAGCGCACATTTGCTGCTATGCTGGTTGAATGGGCGAAGCCTTTGATCAAAGAAATTCTACTAACCACTTGTCTACTTGCGTTGTTGAGGGGGGAGAAAAAATGTGGGGCAAGGAAACAAAATGCAGGTTTTCCCCCATGGGCCCCTGCTGAGATTCACTCCTTTTTCTTTCTTCCTGCATTTGACGAGTTGATCAACCACTCCAAAGAACGTTTGTATTGCTACTGTATTAATCTCCCAAAGGGGGAGAGTGATCGACACAACTCTAGCATTTCTACTTGTTCATGTCAAACTCATATATTACGGGAGAAACAATGGTAACAAAGCACCAGCATCTGCATTTCTCGGTGCAGAATACTATCAGTCTCATGCCTCCAATTCTGTATCTATATTTGCAAAATTTGGACAAGTCTGTCTAGTAGCCCTCTTCTTAGCTTCACAATACTTGTCATATAATGAAGGGCTGCTTGAAGCCTTTCCTAGTACGTTTCCTCCTTGGATTGGCACTAATCAAAGCATTTACAAGCTCTGGATCTTCTTCATTTACGAAAATCTTTGCTGCACTAGGGTTGGCAAGTAAGAGTTTTGCCACGAGGTAACCTGAAATCGACCAGGTTTGAAATAAGCGTGCCTGTTTTCCAATAAATCTTGCTCGCTTAGTGTCATAGTATTCTGGCCACTTGTCTCTAGATATGCGCCTCTCAACAAGTCGGACTGCTTTTTCAGCGATCTCTGGTCTTTTCATCTTTATGCATGCTACAGTAAGCTGAAAGAAGACCCTTAGATAAGTTACTTTGAGAGAAAAATATATTCTGCCAAGTGCAGAGAGAAAATGAGCAAAAATTGCAATCCAAAGCACTGCAAATTTTACCGTGGTAACATATAATATTCCTCATCTAACATATTCAGCACTACATTCTCAAGAAGGAAAAGAAAAACCTATCCAGTGCTAATATATTTGATGGTGCAAAACAACTGTACATTTAGGCAATCTAACGCTCAACATTAAAGGCATCTAAAATTAATTGAAGAGACAATTCACTTATAGGTCATAAAATACAAATTAGGCTCAAACTACCTACTTGCATTTCATCGTTTTGAATGAATGCGTAATCGGTAGGAAAAAGGAGGCTTAGCCATTTCTAGATGGAGTGGAGATGGGCAAATACATATTCAAAATGTGATCAAGGACTCTTAACTAGCTTAACTAACTATCAGCTGCCTTACGGCAGTGGCATATTGTGGTAACATTAACCAGCAACTCTTCTGCAGAGCCATGCAACAAAGTAATTGGCATTTGAAGTCCCTTTACCTGTTTGACTATACGCTATCAGTGGGCGTGGCATATACAAAGCCTAGAAATCTATATGGCAGGCACAATAAGAGACCAAATATCTGGGGAAGAAAGAAATGGAAATCAATCATGCTAAGAGCCAAAGGGAAATGCAGCCTCTGGAAAATTCCATACAAATGAGAACAGAAATATAAACAGGGCATGGCATTGTTGGGAACAACAATAAATGCTTCTGCATTAAGCATCCATACCAGTCAATTTCAGGATTGCCAACAAGAAATTTGGTCATATCAATCTCAAAAAGAATATGTTCCTAAAATAGCGAGAGTTGCAGCAGTGGAATATTTCAAGAAAAGGTGTCACAATCAAAAGTAGTTGAATAATGCAACAGTGTTTAAAAATTGCCCAAAATTTTGTTAACATGATTAAGGAATTGGGTTTCACGATTCCCATAAAGAAAATGCTATGAAGATGGTACATCTTAGATATATCATGCTCTAAGAAAATAGTGGTTTTAAACCTTGATTTAACTTTAGAACACCAAACTAACCTGCCAAAGCAAAGTTGGCCAAGATCCTCCATTATGATAAGACCAGGCTCTGCAGCAAAATAACAAGTTCAGAATATGCAGCAAGAACTAAAAAAACCTCTTAAAAGTCAAAAGAATAACAAGGCTATCAAAAGATTGAAGTTAAAGCATCACGTGTTCTTGGGATCGCTGCCAGTGATGATCCTCCATTCCTGGCCTTCAAGAGCAGGATAGCATATTTTGATTGGCATTTCCGCCACTAATTCTGCCCATTTTGCTTCAATAAGATCCAGGATGGCATGGGACTGATCCAATGTTGCAAGACTACTTACAATTGACCATAAGTTTCCAAGAGTAAAGAAACGGAAATCCATGTGAGCTGGTTGCAGATTTCCAATCAAATAACCTCCTTTGCTGGGCATGAATTCAACCAGCCAGGGAGGAATCTGATCGGGATAGATATTAAACTTATTAACTGCATCATAAGAGTATTCCTCTGTGGTATAACGGTATATTTCATTCAGTTTTTTCAAATCTATCCAGTAATATTCCCTGATGTGGAATGATAGGGCAACTAAACGATTGTTAAGAGCTCTAATGAGGTCAGCTGATCCATCCTCTGGAGCAAGCATCTCACGTGCACAAAGTAATGCTGAATAAAAGAGTGCCTGGAAAAGAAAAATGGCGATTTTATGTGCAAATTTTGCCACAATTTTTCAGTTTAAGAGCATAAGCATTATTTATAAACCACAAAGTTTGAATTTGCAACTGATACAGGCACATAAGATCTCCGAACCACAATATCACTCACATAAGATCTCTGCACCACAATATCACTCGTCCTTTCAGATCAAAACCATTTGTATGCATTAGGTTGGCTAAAAATATCAACTGAGTTTATCTATCACTTGTAGATATTGAAATAACATGAGTGACTATCATATTCAAATTCCGGATGCAAGACAACTTTCTAACTTTCAAGCTTATAGTTGCTTCTGCACCGGTGAAGACTCTCTAAAAGATATTAGCTGAAAAGCGAGTATTTAGAAACCTCATGTTTACATGAGCCTAGAGTAAAATAATGGAAAAAGACAATACACATTGCCCAATCAGTTATGACCAACACCCAAGTAATTTGATTGAACTCTGACTAAACATTCTGCAAAAAGTCCCAATAGAGGACTAGAAAAGCAATGGAAATTAATTGGAGCTAGACAAATTCTAGACTGATCAAGATATCAAAATGTGTCTGGGGATTAAAATAAAAGCGAGAGCAACTACCCCTTTTTCGTTTCTTTTTTTGTGTTTTTTAAGCACAGGAATAGTTGGCATTTTAAAACAAATGTAATATAAACATGATTGTTCTCCAAAGCTACAGGATGCAAAACTAAGTAACTGGGTAAGAAACAAAAGGTAACTTTCACAAGTTAAACTTAGTATTTAAATTTTCGGAGTATTAACCTCAATCTCCAAGGGATGTCCATGAATTCCCATGCGACGATCTATCATGCAAGAACCATCTGTCACCAATAAAGTTGGAAACATATCAAAACCATCAGCAAGACACAGCCTTAAGATCATTTTCATCCCAGTTTGCACATCGACTCTCTCTTGCACTGAAAGATCCCCAGAACATTTTCCATAAGCTCGTAACAGTATAATCCACCACAATCCTGACAAGAAAATCACACTGCATAATGTTCTAGAATCCAATAAAAAATAGAAGAAAAGAAAATAGTGATGGTTCCAAATAGGCAACTTCTTGAAATCATTTCCTTTACCAGAATCAACTGGAGCAACTCGGCCAATAGCTGCTTCACCAAAGTCAGCATCTAATACCTCTTCAGTAGCAGAATCCTCACTGTCAAGGGGAACAGTGCGCACCTTAAAACTGGCAGGCATAAGTCCCTGACCAGGGCTATAACAATCCATGGTTTTCTCCCAACTCTAATACAAAAGAATTACTTAGCAAACTTATAGAACCTAAAATAAAACAAATAAAACTCATTCTTATTCTACTTCAAAGAAATTTTTAAGGAAACATAACCTACTCGGCATGAATTCAAAAAACATAAATTCACTAACATATATTCCTCAATAAAACAAAACTACCATAACAAGCTTCCAAGAAAAGGTACCTAAAAATCAGAACATAAGATGGATAACTTTTAAGATAGATCATCCCCATTAGAAATAATAATTAAACAGTACATGAGAAATGGTCCCTAGATTTGCCGATTTAATGATTAAAGCTTCCCAGTTGACATGTTCATGAAAATCATTGGAAGAGGAGTTTTGAAAAAAAAAAAATAGTTGACTGACATAATATTGGTCCCACAGTAAGAAGACTTGCGGTCAGCCATTTCAGTGAAATTCACTGTATGGAGTTTGACAAATCAACCTTTTGGAATATTTCATGAACAATGGGTTTGTCCACAAACTTTTGAGCAACTCATACTGGTTCAAAGAGTTTAGAAGAGGGAGTGATAGGTAAGATTTTGAATGATGTTCATTGTTTTCATGATTTACTTCTTAAGAATGAAAGGAAATTCCGGAATTTTAAAAATCAATCGGTCTAAAAAGTTAATCAGGGATAAAGTACTTTTCTTGCTTCTTTACAACATTCTTCACTTGATGCTTTTCAAAGGGTGAATAACTTGACTGATATTCAACTGTATTCAAAATGCTATTGCCTTAGAACTTTGTTTTCCTATTGGAAAATGCCTACCATCTCATTTTCATCTACATTACCTTTTCTTCTTTCTTAATTAAGTTCCATCTTCCACAAAAAGGAAAAAACTGGCAGACCAGTACTAATCCTAAACACAGAAACAACTGCAGCCTAAAGACAAAAAATTTAAGAAACAAGAAAATGATCTTTACCCTGGAAAAGACAACTAAAACATAGAGAAAATAATTTAAATAGTTAATAAGGAACTAGTGAAGTGATAAATAACAGTACCTGTAGTTGAAGGGTGTACAGGATGAAATTCCTCACAATATCATACTCTCCCTTCAAAAGGAAAGCTATTCCAGACGGAATGAAGTCACGAATGAAAACCTGATCGTAGTTCAGAATGCTAGTACCATTTGGATCATTTGCAGCAATTGTTCCAATTGGATTACCACAATAACAAACAACCGAAGCACGGAGTAAATCCCATGCTTCTTCCTCAATCGATTGCGTCTCTGCATTACCCTTCAATGCAAAACTTCCCCTTTCAAAAATATTTGTGGCACCGTGAATGCCATTTACAGGAAGCGAAACTGGGCTCCATTGATTTGCAATTGCCCCTCCAAAACTTTCAGCCTTTTGGCATTTGCACCTCATAGATTCCCACCTGTCAATACATTTCACCTTCCGACGAGACGTCACAGCACCTACACCCCTACTCGTGCATTTCCCTAACAATCTCATCCCATTGTTCAACTTTTTGTATACCAAACCTCTATTCTTCTTACGTTTTACATCAAAGCAGATCAAAAGCACGGAATTTGAACCGCCGAAAGACAGATCAAAACGATGTGGGCAAGGTAAACCACCAGACAACACTTGTAAAACCGTCTTTGAAGTAGCCATTTACCTTATAAAAACTATTTCTACTTAATTTCTTCGAACCCACCAGGTTAGAATATAATCCCCCACTTGAAATATAAATAAACCTATAAACAAAAAACCAAATTCAACCCACTTCATCATAGATAAAATCATATGAATTAATAATAATCATAATAATTCCGGTTTGACTACACTACAAAAACTCACAAAAAATTCACAAAACTAAACTCAACAACAAAAAAAAACATGATTTACATATAATTATCTCTTAATCTCCAGCAAATTTTTGCGACCAAAGAGAGATTAAAAGAAAAAAACCATTTTTTGCATGAAATTGGAGAGGAAAGCAACAAAGCATCTCAGTTTTAAGTGCTGCCACTTGCTAAAAATAAAAACTGAAAAATATTCGCCACGGAAAAATCCTTTCTCACCTTAGCTTCTTCCTCCTCTTTTCTACCTCCCTAGGGGAGTGGGGAATGGTTTCTTTTCAGTTTTCAGACACTGATCCGAAGAGGAAGACATTTGCTTCAGTTTCTTGTGTCAAAAACTTGGTAGGAACTGTAACGGCAGCGTTTCATGGCTTTGTTGCTTAATTGAGACACGACACAGGTGATTCAAGGATTGGCCCATCCAAACTAAAGGATTGGTGTTGGGCCCTTTCCGCGCTTGTCATATGATACCGGAACGTTTCCATTTAAAAATCTTTGAAACCTTGCTCAAATAACTAGGGCCTCGAGACCACACGGATAACTGGCAACGACACGTGTGATTTTATTAGATCCGGAAGCCCATAAACTAGCACCCATTTGTTGGTGGATCCATCTTGAGGCCCAGTAGACTAAATAATTTTTCTTATTTTATTTTTCAGCAAAAAGGAAGCCTCATCGCTTTGGTGGCTTCTTTTGCATTATTGAGGAAACCCTAATCAAATCCAGAGCTGCGGTAAGCTAATTCGAATTCGTTGTCTTCTATTGAATCCCTCTCACAAACTTCGAATTTCCTTTTTTTTTTTTGAAATTATTAATCAATTCATCTTTTGTTTTTAAAGCTCAATTACTAACCCTAATTCAGTCCTTATAATAAAAAATAACCCAAATTTGTTAATCTAAAATTTAATTTTAGGTTTTTAACTGAGGTAGTGAATTACAGTGTAAAAATGCCGAAAGTAAGGAGAAGCCGGATCAAGTACCCAGAGGGATGGGAGTTAATCGAGCCTACGCTTCGCGAACTGGATGGGAAGATGAGAGAAGGTTGATTACGTGTTCAATTATTTTTTTATTAATTAATTAATTAATTTGCTATGTTTTTTTTGAAGAGATCTTTGTTTTTTTTTTTTTTATTGCAGCTGAACTTGATCCACATGACGGCAAGAGAAAGTGTGAGGCTCTGTGGCCCATTTTCAAAATTACACATCAAAAGAGCCGATATATTTACGATCTTTATTACAGAAGGAATGAGATATCGAAGGAGCTTTATGAGTTCTGTTTGGACCAGGGTTATGGGGATCGTAACCTAATTGCGAAATGGAAGAAGGTTTTTTTCTGTTTCTTTAGGGCTTTTATGTTTGAATTCTGTTACTTCGCATTTGGGTGTGCAATTTATGAATGTCTGATGCGTGAAGATTTGACAACCTGTTGATGTTGAGTTTCTATGTTTGAATTACAGCCAGGATATGAACGATTGTGCTGTCTCCGCTGCATCCAGCCCAGGGATCACAACTTTGGCACGACTTGTGTTTGCAGGGTTCCAAAGCATCTTAGGGAAGAGAAGATTGTTGAGTGTGTGCATTGTGGTTGTGGAGGCTGTGCAAGTGGTGATTGATTGCTTCTTTGTTTTAGTCTTCTTTTTGCTACAATCTTTCTGCTTATCTGAAGCCCAGGTATGGCATTTGTTGTAGTAACTTATGTAGTCAATGTAGGAAAGATACTTGGACGGCCAATTTAAGAAGGATGAGATTTGTTTGTATTTAGTTATGACCCTCATGAGCAGGCAATTTATGTCAATGGCCACCTTTTTACTGACACTGATATTGTTAGAAATTGATAATGTGTGCAGCCAAAACTCGTGTGTTTGGAACCCAGCATTTTTTTCGTAGTGTTTTTCAGAACCTGACCGTGGGATTGTTGAGCAACAAGCAAACCTGGTTAGTTTAGTGCCCTACTAACTATTTATCGTTTGAGGCTGAAGGCCAGATTATTTGATGAAATTCAAATAATTGACAAGCTCGCCTGTTTCCCTTCCAAACCAATAATGTGAAAATGCTTTCAACTTTTGAAATTATTTCATGATGATAGGGAAAACCACATAATAATTTCTCCAGAAAGAATGCAAATATTTCTTCTGTATACATCCCTGCTGCCTCTTTTTCAATGTTCACATATGCAAAGGTGCTGGTTTGATGGGCACGATCAGCAACCATTTCATCCATAAAATTACGTGTACTACCCATATTAATTAGAATCAAAAGCTGCCGCACGCCCACCTTTCCACATGCTTTCGTGGTTTGGTAAGCTGTTACCCCTGTTAAGGCATGTCATGAAAATTGGGCTTCTGTATTTATTACCTCTTCACACTCGGTGCCACCGCCCACTTCAATGGGAAAAACCTGCTTCTCAGCAGGGGTACCCTGAACTGACATGGGATGGTTGGTATGTGTGGACACCGTATCAACAACAGCGTTGGTATCTAGGATGCTAGAACCCTAAATGGGAGTTCCTTTCCCCCCCATTTTGAGTATAAGTTTCTGCAGATCTTCTATGCCAGTTTCAGTTTGGCTTGATTCCATAGAATCAGTCCAATTTTGACGCTGAATTGTTGCCACTCAGAATAATGAAAGGTGTTAAAGTAACACAGCCCAATAATTTGAATATTCAGTTCATTGACAATGATCATACATCCATTTCTTTGCCAAGAAAAAAACAAAAAGCACGTCAGTTGTATCTTTAGTTCTGTACCGTACAGAAATCAATGGGAAATCGCCCTACTCTTGTGCCCTATTTTATACAGTTCTTGCTCTGCACAACACATCGTTTCTCGGCCTCAAAACCAAGTTTATCCAGGTCAGTTGCAATTCCCATGGAGCCTTATAGAACATTTTCTACGGTGCTTGATGGCACTCCCTGACCTTTCAAATTCCTGCAAATGTAGCCATGAATACCAATTTGCTGGAACGCAGTCCTCACATTTTTGCTCTCAGCATAAAGCTTGTGAAGCCTTTTGTGGTGATTACGTACTGGATACCTTTTTTTTTTTTGGGTGCTGAAAAAAGGGTTAAATACGAGTGATTGAAATTGAATTATCCAATAGAGTAACCTCCTCTCTCTCTTTCCTCTTTATTTAAGGTGTAGATGCATTTTAATTCAAGCCTTAACAATTAATTAACTAACTATCACCAGATAAAGATGTCTCTTTGTTATTTGTTATGTATGATACAAACTAGCTATTGGTTGCCATGTCAAATATGGCTGCATGATAAGGTCAAAAGTGATTGCTGAGAGTGGCTGTTATAGTTGACTAAAATGGAGAGGATTGTCTCTTATATTAGTTATAAATAGAGTGTGTTAATAAGAGCTGAAAAACATATGGAATAGAGAGAGATAGAGCTTGAGAGAGTTGAGTTGAGTTGAGAAGAATTTTCTCTGTTTTGTTTGTTTTTTGTATTGTTTCTAAGTTTGATAAATATAAACTAGTAGCTCCGTGAAGTAGGCAAGTTGCCAAACTACGTAGATTTACAAGTGTTTGATTTTTGGAATCTCCTAACAACTAACATCAGAACATGTTCTTGAAAAAAGAGGGTTTTTGATCCAAACCTAGAAATCAAAGTTTTCAAAATATGTTTTTGAACATATTATCATGTAGGGGAAGACAATAAAAATCCATTGTTGAAACTCCAGCAAAGAATCGATGTGTTGCATGCCCACATTTGTTGATGTTAAGATTGCTTACATGCATAGATGCGTCACACAAGCACTACACTCCTTCACCCGACTACTCATGACTGAACTGGGCTGACTCGTCATGTCATCAACCAGTCAACAGCCAAATCAGCAATTCACAAACAACAATCCATGTCAACAACAGACACGACAACGCAATTCCATGTGGCCTTGTAATGTCATCTCATGTGGACCTATAGTGCTTACATGTAGGACATTTCATCAAAACAACATCATCATTTTGGCATTGATTCAGTGCAATGACGATACTATTTCATTTGACACGCGTCTTTATTTGTATCGTCCATCGGTTTAAAAGTTTAATTGATCAGATTTGAGCCTTTCAAAGTCTGATTTAGGTGATTTCAGAGGCGTTTCCAAGGCTTTTGGCCATTCCAAACACAACCATCAAGTCAGATTTAGTAAATTCATATTCTAAAATTATCAAAAATGGTTGCTGAAATAAAGACTGCTGGAATTGAAAAATTTAATGAGATAGATTTCGAATATTGAAAAACATAAATTAAAGACTATGTAAATGGGAAGAAATATTACCTTCCTCTATTGGGGAGCAAACAAGAGAATATATAAGAAGAAGAATGACTAAGTCTTGATATATAGGTTTTGGGCATTATCCGACTATCTTTATTAAGAATAGTTGCTCATAACATTACAAAAGAAAAATCTACTATAAAACTAATGGAAGCCTTGTCTAGGATGTATGATAAGCTCTAGGTAAATAATAAAGTATACTTGATAAAAAAGTTTTTCAACTTAAAGATGATAAAAAACACCTTTGTCACACATTTCAATAACTTTAATACAATTATAAATTGATTGTTATTTGTTGAAATTAAGTTTGCTGATGAGATTTGTGCATTGATTTTGCTAGTTTCATTTCTAAGTAGTTAGGAAGTT
This sequence comes from Populus pruinosa, assembly GCA_026413675.1. NCBI lineage: Eukaryota > Viridiplantae > Streptophyta > Magnoliopsida > Malpighiales > Salicaceae > Populus > Populus pruinosa. The sequence goes on from CM048595.1 coordinate 27,951,831, forward strand.
ATGAGAACAATCATGAGTAACTCAGCTGGAAAATCCAAATTAAAATATGATGACATCTGAGATTTGATTTTGCCTGAAGAAGTATATAAAAAAGACTCTGGTGAAAATTCAGGTTCAGCTCTCAACATCAACATTTGAAAAAAAAGACAAGATAAAGGCTTTTCTAGAGGTAAATCAAAATCAAGATACAGAAGTAAGAGCAAGTTCGGAACTAGAAAGTAGGTTGAATGTTGGAATTATTGCAAACCTGGTCATTACATGAGGAGTTGCACAAAATAAGAAAAACCTGAGGTTGATTTTGCGAATGCTACCACTGACGAGGTATAAGATGCTTTGATTCTTGTTGTAAAAAGTTCAATTGATGATTGAATTCTTGATTTTGGTGCTTCATTTCACTATATACTACATCATGAAATGATACAAAACTATATTGCTAGAGATTATGGTGTGATTTATCTAGCCAATAAACAATCAATGAAAATTATAGGTACATGAGATGTGCAAATCGAGAAAATGAATGGATCTATATCAAACTTACAAAATGTACGACATGTTCTTGGATTAAAAAGAAACTGATCTCCATTAGATAACTTGACGATAATGGTCATTTAATCATTTTTTCTGGAGGTATATAAAAAGTATCGAAAGGAGTAATGGTTTTGGCTCGTAGAAAGAAAATTGGTACCTTGTATATGACTATAAAATTTGTAGAAATTATTGCCTTTAGTAAAACAAAAAATCAGGCACAACTATAACATTGTAGACTCAAATATATGAGTCAAAAGAGGATGAAGATACTTCAGTCAAAGGGAAAGCTGTCAGAGTTAAAAAAAAATATTGATCTAGACATTTATGAAAGTTGTATTCTTGAAAAACAAAAAAAACTTAATTTCTTAAAGGTTGGCAAGACCTTAAAACTAAAAAAGCTAAAACTGGTACACACAGATTTATGAGGACCTTCTCCAGTGGCATTTCTTGGAGGTTCTTGGTATCATGTGACTTTTATTGATGATTTCAATATGAAGGTATAAGTCTATTTTCTGAAAAATAAATTTGATATATTTAAAACATTTAAGAAATGAAAGGCTATAATTGAGACTGAATCATGTTTAAAGTTGAAATTTTTAAGATCTGATCATAGAGGCGAATACAATGATGAAGGTTTTAGAAAGTATTGCACTGTCAATGGTATCAGAATGGAAAAAACCATTCCAAGCATACACAACATTATTTAACAGATGAACAAGACCATCAATGAATGAGCTAGAAGTATAAGGTTACTTTTAGGGTTATCTCAAATATTTTGGGCTGACACAATTCATATTGCAGTTTACTTAATCAACTGTGAACTATCAATTTTTTTGGAATTCATATTTCCTAAGAAAGTATAGAGAGGAAAAGAGGTACAACTCTCTCATATAAAGATCTTTGGGTGTGTTTTCTATGTTCATATAAATTCTGATTTTCGCAACAAGCTAGATTCCAAATTTAAGAAATGTTTCTTTATTGGTTATAGAGATGAAAAATTTAGGTTTCGGTTCTGAGATGATTAGAATAGAAAGATTATTAGAAGCAGGAATGTAATTTTTAATGAGAAAGTTTTGTACAAAGACAGACCAACTATAGAAACATATATGATTGATTTAGATACAAGTTTATAAAAATTTGAGTTCATAAGATTAGAAGGGTTTTCTGATGTTAACAAGCAAAACAAAAATCAAGAGTTTTTATAAGAAGATTCAAACATATTTGTACCCACTACTACACAGAAAGATACAGAGCTATGTAAACCTATTGTTTATGTTCATAGGTTTTCAAGGACTGTAAAACCCCCACAACGGTTCACATTTTTCTTGAATTACATTTCGCTAATAAATGATGGTCAAACCACAAATTTATGAAGAATCATTACAAGATGAAAACTCAAGTAAGTGGGAGTTAGCTATGAATGATGAGATGAATTCTTTATTAAAGAATAAACCTTGGGAGCTAACCACATTACCTGAATGAAAGAAGACTTTGCAAAACAAGTGAATTTAAAGAGTAAAGATTGAGCATGATGAAAGCAAATGGTTCAATATAAGACTTATTGTAAAAGGGTTTTAACAAAAAAAAAAAGATTGATTACTCTAAGATTTTTCTTTAATTATAAAGCTTATAACAATCAAAGTTGTTTTGAGAATAGAAGTTATAGAAAATTTACATCTTGAACAACTAGATGTAAAAACAATATTTTTTTATGATGACTTGGAGGAAGACATTTACATGCAAAAATAAGAGGGGTTTGTAGTACAAAAAAAGGAAAATCAAGTTTGCAAGTTAAAGAAAAACCTATGTAAGATAATGGTACAAGAAGTTTGACAACTTCATGTGTAGTTCGGGGTATACAAAATGCCAACCTGATCATTATTGCTTTGTCAAACATTTTGACAACTCCTACACCATTCTACTATTATATGTGGATGATATATTGATTACAGGATCCAATATTAAAGAGATTGACAAGTTGAGACAATAGTTGTCAAAATAGTTTGAAATGAAAGATCTAAGAGTTGTTAAACAAATACTTGATATGAGAATCATTAGAGATAAAGACAAAAGCTTACTAAAACTTTCACAAACAGAGTATATCAAGAAGGTTCTTAGCAAGTTTAATATGAATGATGCTAAATCAATAAGTACACCTCTAGGAAATCATTTCAAGCTCAACAAAGACTAGTCACCAAAAACTAAGCTAGAATATGGATATATGGATAAGATATCATACGCCTCAGCTATCAACCTTTTGATGTATGTTATGGTCTGTACCAGACCAGACATTGCCCATGCAATGGGAGTTGTAAGCTGATATATGAGTAATCCTAGAAAGCAGCATTAAGAGGTGGTGAAATGGATCATGAGGTACTTAAAAGATTACTCAAAGTCTTGTCTTAGTTCTATAATTGGTGGTTTAAAACCAGAAGGTTTTGTAAACGTTGATCTAGTAGGAGATGTTGATAGTAGAAAGAGCACCACTTGATATGTATATACTTTAGGAAGTATGGTTGTTTCTTGGAGTTCTATCTTGTAAAAGATCATCATTCTTTCAATAATATAAGCTGAATATTTTGCAATTTTAGAATATGTAAAAAAGATAGTATTGCTACAGAGTTTCCTAAAAAAATTAGACAAGATGAATGAAAATGGTACTCTGTATAGCGATAATTAGAGTGCAATTTTCTTTGCAAAGAATCCAGTATTTCAATATAGGACTAAGCATATTCAGATCAAGTATTACTTCATTCGACGCTTGACAATGAGCAAATAATGCTAGAAAAGGTTTGTGAAAGCAAGAATCTAGTTGAAATGTTAACTGAAGGAGTTACTCTTGATAAACTGAAGTCGTGTAAAGCTTCAGTTGGTCTCCAAGACTAAAAGATAGCTATAACGCCCTTTGCGTCTAAGTGGAAAATTGTTATGTATGGACACAAAATGGCTATTGGCTACCATGTTAAACATGACTGCATGGTGAAGGTTGAGAGTGGTTACTGAACATTAAAAACGATGGTAGGAGTGGCTGTTATAGTTAACCAAAATAGAAAGAATTGTTTTCTATATCAGCTATAAATAAAGGATATTAAAGAGAGCTGAAAAACATATGCAATAGAAAGAAACATAAAAAAAACTAGAAGGAGTTGAGTTGAATAATTTTTTTTTATTGTTTATATTGTTTTTAAACTTAATTAATATAAATTGGTAACTTCATATATCAAACAAGTTATCAAATCTAAATTTGTGAGTGTTTGATTTATGAGATACCTGATATTGTGAAACAATGATACGTGGAAAAATATTTCGAGATAGCTGGCCTGCATCTAGCAAATTCCCTCAGAAAAGAACAAAGGGAAGGAAACTTAAACCTGCCAAGTGTTAATCAGACAATCCTGCATGCTGGCTTGAACTGGCCTCGTCCCTGCTCACGCCACAGAGCCGGCCAAAATACAAAAGCTAGAGTTCTACTTCGAGAAATTCTGGGACACTGCAATCTTCAGAACCTCTTGAATTCTTGAAGATACAAGAGAATGTTGGCAGTTGGCTGTTAAATTTGTTGAACATAAAATCAATGTGGGCCTATGCAGCACCACAATTGAGAAAACAGAATAAAAAAGGGGGCTAGCAAAATTTGCTTCGATTGAATCAACAACCGTGAACATTTTCAGCTGGAAAGTCATGGCCATCAAAAGTGGATACTTTCTCATGTATTGAATTATCCCGAGTCCCTACATTTAAATTAAAGGTAAGGAAAGAAAAAGGGAAAACCTCAAAAACGGCCCCGGTAGTCTCAATTTTGTAGGGATGTTATCAATTACGGGTTTCCATCCATATATGATCATGGATTTCATGCTTATCTTTTATATATACAACATTGTTTTGTAGGGATCTTAACATTTTATGTTAAAGAATTCTAATAGAAGCCCCCAGTTGAGTAATCAAAATTGTTTAGGAACAAAATTGACAAAAAAATAAAATTACATGAGGATAAAATGATATTAACTTGAAAGCTGGGGCTATTTCTAGGCTTGCCTTAGAAAACTTACATCCTTAATCACAGCCAAAATGATTTGAATTTCTTTCATATCTTGAAATTGCAAACCAAATGTCAAAGTCCCTTAAGGAGTGTTGATCAAAATCTGTAGCAATACAAGATATCGAAAACCAAAAAGATTAGAAGTGTTAAAGTGAAGATTCTCAGTTACAATTTAAAAATGGGAGGGTAATGATATGTAATAAAGGCAAGCTAGCTCTGCAATCTCTCCTACTCTGTCTTGTCCGTTAAGGCTCCCGAGATAATGAACACTGTAGGTGAGCCCTTACTGTCAACTCCACTGACAAAACTTCCACCTAAAGCACCCTTCTTCTTGGAAAAAAGAATATTTACCTCTACTTAAAGGCCCTTCAACCAAATCTAACTCAATTGCATCATATCCACCTAATTATAAGTATCATGCATAAGAATTTGAAAAAGAATCGATAGCCTATGATAGTTCTCTATTTCTTCAAATATACACTTGACAATGATGTATGATGCTACAAATTAATCCACTATCATTTGGCATTACCCTTTAAGGCATGGTAAGTATTGTATTGATTACACTAAAAATAACTCTACTTAAGTATATCTGTCTTGTCAGTGTATGCAAGGATACTAAATCAACGAGACTTGGTATATATTTAGCTAAAATAAATTTGTCGAGATACCAACTCAAGAAAATATCCATCTACCAGAGGAGGCCTATCTAGTCATCTATCAAATACACACGCTCAAAAAGAGATTTCGATACCATAATAAATGGTCATGTTCATTTTGAGTAAAGGTGAAAAAGAAGGTTATGGGGATTTTTCAAAGTTAAGTCTTCATTCAACAAAGATGAAATCCTCTTTTTGCCTTAATGATTAAAGGAGATTAGGCAGATTGGTCATTCAGCTCAATTTAGTATTTGTTTTTGTTGTGAAGTAAGCAAGATGATTTCACAGCTTTAAAGCCAGCTTTTGTTTCTAACCACCTACAATAAGAGAAAGAAAGCAATCATACCACAGAGAAAGAAGAGCAAAGAAACGAGAGAGACACAAGGTAAGGAAGTAGCAGCAGCGGCAGTATTACAAAAAATAAGAGAAACAAAGAGGGTAAAAAATGACGACACAAAAACCAATATTGGAGCAACAACAATCACAAATGCAGATCAGAATGATCAAGAACTCAGGTATTATCAGTAATATCAGTGAAAGCCCGCTATCAAGGGATGATAAGGATGATGAGATGTCAAGATCAGCAGTGGCTATGTTTAGGGCGAAAGAAGAAGAGATTGAGAAGAAGAAGATGGAAGTCAGAGACAAGGTTCATGCTCACTTAGGACGTGCGGAAGAAGCAACTAAACGATTAGCAGAAATTCGTGAAGTAAGTTTACCACGATAATTACATATTATTTACTTGTTGTTATTATTATTATTATTATTATTTCTTACACATATTTTACTTGCCATCAATTCTCCCTTCGTTTAATATATATCTGCATTGCTGTGGGGAGATCACAGCAAGGAAATTTTAATTTAATTTCTTTTTGGAGATTATTGTGATTTTTAAAGGGAAAAATATATTTTATAGGAGCTTGAAGCCCTGACAGATCCAATGAGGAAGGAAGTTTCGATGGTACGGAAGAGGATTGACACAGTCATCAGGGAGCTGAAGCCTCTAGGACTGAGTTGCCAGAAGAAGGTATGAGATTAAGATTTTGGCTTGTCTCTTTTGCAACGATAAAGACAATATACAAATCAGACAGTTCAATGCTTTTAGTAAATTATCAAATAAAAACTCAATTATGTAGAATTTGGAGAATAGTTTAATGGATTTTCAACTGCATGATCACTACGGCAGGACTCTAGTTTGATCCTGTTGCCACCTTAAGAACAAGAAAAACTTCATGGAATATTTTAATGCTTCGATCTTAGTTAACTTTGATGAAAAATTTATACACTCGTTAATTATGCATGAAGCAAAGGATATGAGTGGCCTCTCAGAATATTTATATGATTCCAGGAAAGAGAATACAAAGAAGCCCTGGAAGCCTTTAATGAAAAGAATAAAGAAAAAGCTCAGCTGGTTTCCAAATTAGTGGAGGTAATTAATAATTATTATATGAGTTCTTATAAACTTTATTAATTGATGCTTGATTAGTACTTAATCTCAATTTTAATTACTAACATATTTCTTTCTCTTCTTTTCTTTTTATCAACTGGTTGGTTAGCTGGCGAGTGAAAGTGAGAAACTGAGGATGAAGAAACTGGAGGAACTGAGCAAAAACGTTGAAACTTTAAGCTGAAGTTTTGCAAATAGCAATAGCCAGCCATTGTTGTGCTAGTTTGTTGAAACTAGAATCATGTCCTTCGAATTTGGTGTACATGTCGTTATTTCTATGATTTTTATTTTCGAATTTCAGTGGATTTTTCATGAACATTTTCTCTCATAGTTATAAGACGTTATTAATGAAGGCTCGAGTAGGAGATTGGTTGGGTCAGTATCAGATCTAAACTCTAAATTAACAAATCGTCAAAATATAAGTGCCCACCATAGAGGTGGACGCTGTGCGCAATACTCACATGTTATTTTTTTTTCAAACGTAAAAATATAATAAATCAAAATAAAAAAGGCTAGCAAGCTATATATACAAAATCAGAAGGAAAAAAAACATGCTTCCATTCATAAAAAATACACAGAAATAACTATTTAAAAAAAAATCATATCAATTAGTTAAGAATTCCAAGATCCAACAAGTACCGAAAATAACCAATAAAAAACAATACTAACAAAAAAAATATTTAATAGCTGAAGCAATTTGCAGCTGAAACATAAGAGAATCACCGATAATTACTAAAATATATAAAGGTTATTAATAAAAGATTTGTGACCTCAACAGCAAAAACAAAATAAACTCAATCAATATTTAGTCGGGAGTGATTTGTGATATGAAAATAAAATATTATATAAAATAAGATTTGAATTTTTTTTAAAACTCTATGGGATGTTAAATTTAAACGTTCTCATTCTTGTTGTAAAATTAGAAATGTTTCTGCAATCCTGAAACTGGTATTGAATCAAGATTTCCTAATTGTATCATAACAAACCACCAAATTTAGTTGTTAGGGGTCATGATGTGCATTTTCAAATCTTGCACGCTCCGTTCGTAGATCATGTCAACAGCAATAATTTTTTAAAGAAGATATGCCTTGGTTGAAGAATCAACTTTCGGACAAAAATACGCTTGAAGCACTCTTCTCTCTTTAATCTTGTCTCCCATGTATGGTTCCTTGAAAAAAAGATGATAGAAATCAGCTATTTCGTGAGCGAGGTGATGGACATCACCTCTTTTTAAAGGTGATAGTTAATGGTATGTTTGAAACGATGTTTGGATTTTGGGCAATGTTGGGGATATGAGTGGATTGTATTTTTTAATAATTAAGATAATATTATTTTTATTACTTTTTTTAAAAATTAACGGATTAAAGGACTGGTTATATTAATCAAGTCAATATATTATTCCAAATTTTTTAATGAATTTGCCCATTTTTTTTATTGTTTCTTTTAATTTTGTCTTCCAATCCAAACTGTTTTATATCCCAGGTCTACCGTTGAACCAATTCAAATTTCACAACTATGATTCCAACATGTGTTTTCTAGGTTGTGGAAGTTGGGTTTTTCTTTCTTTATTTTTCTTCAAAACAGTCTTATTTCCACTGAGAATTTTTCTCTTACATTGATGTTTGTTTTCGTCAGTGCCACATCATCCAGACATTTTCAATTTCACCTCGCTTTTAAGTGTTATTTTCATAAACAGTGTATATATAGCCCCCAATGTTTTTTGCCCCCCATTAGTCCGTTTATATTCGCATCCTTATATTCTTTAATTACATATCGACCCTGCCTCTGTTTGTAACTTTTATTTTAGTCCTTTAGGTCATCTTCTTAAATGGCTGTTTTGCTTGTTCTTTCCCCCTCGCATGATTCACAAAATCCTGACACTTTCACTGCATGGTGTCTTGGCATGCATAAGTACATTGTAAAACTATGAAAAATGCATCAGTACATTGTAAAACTTTGAAAGGTGGTAGTTAAGTAATAAAAATTTAGAATAAAAAAATTTGTTTTTATTGTGATTTTAAGTTTGAGTTTTTAATTATTTATATGATTAATTATTAAAAATTTATATAATTATTAATTTTAAAATTATAAAATTAATTATAATACACACAAATCAAAATACTTATATTAATCTAAAAAAATCTTTGAAAAGCAGTATATACTACTCGAAGAAGATTGGATGCTGCTATTATCTGCATCGATCCGCTACTGGGCTTTCCCGGATCGAGGTAGAATTAGAAATTTTCCTGGAGAAATGAAATTAATGTCAGAACATCATGTCATTTCTTGGTGAGATGACCAATTGATCATGCTTGATACATGCAGAAGGTCAACTCCTCTATATTTAAAAACTCTATAATGATTAAATGATCAGTATCATTTGAGGGGAAAAAAAATACATCAAAAATAGATGACATTTATAATGGAGAAAAATTGCGAAGGATTTCACTATCTCTTTTATAGCTTCGTAGGCACTTTTTATCGAAGAGAAATATTTCGAAGTATCAGTAAAATATCTCTAATTTATTAAAATAAAATATTATTGAATTATCAAGATAAAATATCCCTTATTTATTAAAACAAAACTAAAATCTAAAATTTTTTAAAGTTAAAAAGAGTAGAAACTCTATATTTAGTTGAACTTAAAAATAAGTGAATCTAATAATTTACTAGACTCACTTATAAATTATTTTCTTATTTTTTTGTGGCCATCCTTGGGTGGATAAAAAAAACAATAAATGCTGATTGCTGTTTTTTGTATGTGGATTCGGGTTTCCTGTACTGGATCGGCATGCGAAACAAAGAGTAGATAGGATGATGAAAGCTGGATTACTTGGTGCAGTCTTTGAGATTTACAATTATAATTAAGAGGATTGATATACTCGAGGATCGGTGCCCGGGAGTTTTATAATTTCCTGAGAGTTTACAAGTCAGATTTAAAAGGACATGACTCTACTGCATCTCTCTTTGTGTCGTCAAAAACAAGGATGTGAAACTGTTGATAGATAACGTGAGGGAAATCCTTAATTCCTCTGATGATAGGCAATGTAGAGTCTGTTGGATGATGTGGTATTAGTTATTTTTTAAATAATTTTTTATATTAAAATATATGTTAATAGTATTTTTTATTTTTAAAAAATATTTTTAATATTAGTATATTAAAACGATCCAAAATATATAAATTATATTAAATTTTAATAAAAATAAAAAATAATTTTTTTTGAATTCTTTAAAAATACAAGTTCAATCGTGTTTCCAAATAACCTCTTAAAATTCGGTTGTTAGAAGCATACAAGTAAAAACAAACACAACACGACTTGTTCTAATAAAATTCTGTTGGCAGAAGCTATTGACAAGTAAAATTCCTCTTGTTATACTAACATATTTTTTTTATTTTTAAAAAATTTAAAATAAGGGTTAAATTTGGATTATAACAATATATAAAGAATATAAATTAATACTATAAATTATTTTAACAATAATAAAAATTTGTTAAAATATAAGCCAATGGTTAGTGCCGCTTTATCTTCGAGCCCATAAATTCCACATGATAGGATGAAGACAAGATATGACTGGTAGTGTTTAAATCCATAAAATAATTAAGAACTAAAATAAAAAATTTAGAGGAGATAAACATTATATTTATTTTATAGCAATTTGGTTTAACTAATTCCACGCTAGCTAGCTAGATAAAACTAATATTATTTTCTCACTAATATAGCAAAACACTTTTAATGTTAATCAGATCACTTAGACAGTGTCTGGTTGCTATCCTTAAACAAAAAAAACAAAGATAATGGAATAAAAAATATGTCTGGTTAAAATGATAAAAACAAAGACATAAAAATAAATTTATTTTTTAGATAATTTTGGAGTGATATTCCTAAAATATCATTGTAAAAAACTCTTAATTTTAAAATTATTCAATTAAGACATGAAAAAATAAAAATAATTATTATCATGATTTTGAAACCCAACTTAAATGTCAATATGGAAAAAAGTCTAGATCAGTGATCAAGTCCTATGTCATAGGCATATAAGGAAAAGTTGTAAAAAAAATGTTTTTTCTCTTCTAATTCTTGTGATTGTCATGACCCTTTTCTTATCAAATCAAGAATTATAGTTTTTGATCTTGAGTGTTTGAGTTCAAGAAAGGTTGAAAGAGCAATTAAGTGATTTTCTCTTATATTACTTTTGATTATAGTTTGTTTATGAAATAATTAAAGAAGATATTAGGATTTATAAGGATTTAAAATTTATGTTGTTAAGATTGATTCATGATTATTATGAGTTTAAAGTTAAGTGATTGATTTTGGGTGTATTGTTAGAAATAAAAATTTGTGAACTGATTTGTTATTGGTTAAGAAATTTGTTTCAACTTTGCTAGAAAATTTAGATAGAATTGTATTGAGGTTGAAAATGATAAAATTTTATTTTAGTCCTTAATATATGAAAATTATAGTTTAGTTCCTAAACTTTGAAATATTATAATTTGATCCCTAAATATATTTTGGGATTCTGACCAGTATTATTATGAGGTTAAGGATTGTCGTACCCTCCTGAGAGCTCGACGTCGCGACACCCTCCCTCGTTGCAGGGAAATATGTGGGGGGTTTTTGTTTTGAAAAAAGAAAATCGTCACCTAGTATTATGGTCACTAGGAAACTCAATTGATCTTTAAGAGATTCTAAGGCAAGGGACTGATTGCGTAAAGGGAAGGTTTTAGCACCCCTAATACGCCTTACTTAAGGTAAGCTGCTTGGTGTTTTGTTTGTCGTATAGTTGCTATGGTGTTGGTGTTTTCGAATCCCATTAGTTTCCTAAGATAAGTTTGTTCTGATGAATGAAACTTGGGTTCAAAGTCTAAGGAAAAGATCCCTTGGCCAATACGGATCATACCTTTAGATATGTCTATAGAGTGGCAAAGGGAGACGTTGCAGATCTCTTGAAGTCCATGTTTGTTTTGAAATAAATTTAAAATTACTCCTAGAAAAATATTTTTTATATTAACCACATGGAGTTTCTTTATCTGAATATTTACAACGGACAATTATTTCCAATAATATTTTGAATATTTACCCTTTTAGGTTTTCTTTATCCAAATATTTATAGTGAATAATAACAAATTATTTCTAATAAATTTTAGATATTTACCATTTTGGGATTTTTTTATCCAGACATTAATAGTGAATAATAACAAATTATTCATAATAATATTTTGGATATTTACCCATTTGGGATTTTTTTATCCAAACATTAATAGTGAATATAGATGAATTCCCTAAAAATAAAATTTTTATATTTTTGAAATATTAGCCAACACCCTTTGAAATTTACAAACATGTTGGAAAATTCAAAAATGCAAGAAAATAAATTTTGTTATGTTTAAGAAATCCATGCAAAAACACATTTTGAAACTTCAAATATTTGTTTTTTTATTAAAAATGTTAAAAAAAACATGTTAGGGTATTGGTCGTATGCATGAAAACAAAACATTTTTCATTTTTATATTTTTTAGATGTCTAGACGAAAACCGGGTATTTAATACCAGATTTGTATCTTTATAATATAAAAATACAAACTAACATTGATCAAAACATAGTAATAAAATTGTGAGAAATCATATATTTTTTGAAATATTTTTGAAGAATTTTTTTGGTCAAACACAAAAAAAACTAGGTCCAAAATCAGCTCAAAAGGAAACCACATGGCTAGTACTGTTCACTGTACAGTAACTATATTACTGTGCAGTGAATAGTACATGTTAATTAATTAGCCGGTTACTATGCTCATGCACAGTAATCGAATAATTGTCTTTTGGCAAACAAATTATCCTTAGTTACTGTTCAAGTGAATTATAATTCACTTGAATAATATAAAAGCAAAAGCATACATAGTAGTCGTGTAATTAAGTTTGCAGAAGTGCAAAGAATACAGGCTTACCTGATAGCTGACAGGCGAAGATGATGATGAAGGTGTGATGGCGCTGCGGTTGCTCTTCCTTCTCTTTGTTCCCTTATGAGCTGCTGCTTCTTCTCTTTGTTTCCTGTGGGCCGCTACTTTGTTGCACCGTTGGAGGAGAAGAAACTACTGGAGATAGAAATGAAAGGACAAAGGCGATGGTGAGGGCATGCTGGTTGGTCCTTTTGTGTTTTCTTTTGTTTATCTTCTCTCCTTCTGCTCGTCCCTATTATTTAATACCAGTTTTCTTTCTTGTGCTTCCCATTTTGTCTCTGCTGAGAAGAAATGGTTGCTGCTGCTGTAGGGTTCGGTTGAGGCTGGTCTGGGGCTACGTTGACAGAGAGGGCTGTTTTCGCCAAGGTTCAACAGAGGTGGTGTTGCTAGTTGCTCTTCCTCCTGGCGTTCCACGGCGGCTTCCTTTCCTTGTTTTTTTCTCGTTCCCCTCTCTTTCGTTCAAAAAACTTTCCCCCTCCTTTAGTTTTCTAGCCCTCTCTCTCGTTCAAAAAAAATCCCTCAAAAAACCTCTCTCTTTCAGTTTTTCAACCCCCTTGTTCAAATGTTAGGCGCAATATTTATAAGCACAAGGGGAACGGCCTCTATTGCGCATGAGGAGCAGGAGACACCAAGTGAGGTCTCTAACAGGCATGGCTTTGGGTTTTGGCAGCATGCAAGGAGAAAGGAACAGTGTCACAAAACGATACTGTTTTGTTTTTTTAATTATTATTTTTATGTGGGACCTAAAAATGGGTTACAACAAGAATGATAAATCTTAGTTTGATAATTGATTTGGAATATTTTTATCTTGGTCCTTTAATTTTAGGGATTTACATTTTAGTCCCTAGACTTAAAAAAATAAATCTAGGTCCCTAGTTTGCTTCTGGACATAATTAAGGATGATTTATGGATAAAATTTCAGTATGATTATATATTTATAGTTTAGTCCTTTAATTTTGGTAAAATTATATTTTTGTTCCTATTTTTTTAAAATTATTGCTTTAGTCCCTGAACTTAAAAGGCTACACTTGGTTTTCTTTTATGAATTAGAATCTTTTATTTGTGTTTTTTTTAGTATATTATGTATATTTGTTGTTGATTCTCCTAACAATGCTAAATAGAATTTTTGAGTCTGTCATTTGATATTCTTTTTAGTTTTAAATTAAGTGAAATAATCTTTAATGTGCATGTAATATAAATAAATATGTATGTCAATTATATGATGAGTACAACTAGTTAATTTCTTGAATATTTATATATTCCTTTATTTTTTGAGTACTTATCTATTATTGTATTTTATATATCTAGATAGTAAGAAAGACATTAGTTTTTGATCACATTTGACTTGTATTTATCCTTAATATTCAGATTGAAAAATATAAATAACAACAACAACAATAAATCTTTTAAAAGTAGCCTATAACATATTAACATTTCATTTGTGAAAACCAGACTACAATAGCTATACTTTCTGAAGTAATTAAAAGGCCACTTTACATGTATAATTGCTGGAATGTAAAGATAGGAGACAAGAAAAACCCATATTTTTATTTTAAATAAGTTTATTGCAGAGAAACAAAATCTAAACTCCAATAGTTTTCGCACGTGTAAGATTACTAACACTACAGATACGACTTAATCTTCAAAGAAGAAATATGCATATAGGTTTGTAATTAATTATACCTGCTATCTTTGATGTGAAATTTTTCCTTGAAAGTTGGAGTCCTTTGATATACTTGTTATTATGATATCTGGTCCATTAAGACCATGGGATTTTAAGACTATGGGATTGTCGGCACCTTGGAAGCACAGATGCATCAAAGATGAAATTAAGAATGGGACAGATGGGGTTTTAGTAAAAAGGAAGAAAGTAGATGGGGTTTCTAGAGAAGGAAGAAGGGAAACATATGTGTGGGTTAGGGTTTTTTCTGGAGAATGAAAGCTTTCTCTTATGAGATTGGTATGCTTGCATGAGTTTGTTTTTGGTTTTCCAAGGCATGCGTGCGCCAATTAATTATTAACTCACAATTATTTTTCACTTTCTTTTTATAAAATTGTAATTCTAATCTTTTCCTTTTAGCAGCAACATATTTTTCCTTTGTAATTTTTTTGCTATAGAAATGGAAAATTAACCCATTGTTGATTCTTAATATATTAATTTTTTTTTAAAAAACATTTATTTCTTTTTAACAGTAAATTTTTCATTGCTAATTTATATATCCATCACAAATATTAAAAATTTAATATATACATAATCCGTTGCTAATCCCTTGCTAAATCAGCATATGAAAGCAAACAAACAAATGTGAAAGCTCAACAAATAGCTTGAAGCTCTTTCGATTTCAGCCGGGACAACCTTGGAGTAATGCATATTTCTTGTTTTATATTTCATTGAGTTCATACCTCGTACAGGGTAAGAGACGCAGCTAAAATGTCAAAGCTTCATTAATTTTTGAATAGTTCAAATGGACGCAAATGCATGGATAGTATTATAGTCGTCTTTGGTCAGCGTGAAAGGGTAGTGTCATTGATTACAAGCCATATTTTGTCCACCCGGGGATATTACAGGATCAATTCCCACCGTGGAAGATATACAGCGGTGATGGACGAAAACGTAACTGGGTTAGTCGTTAATTAATGACTACTCATGTCTGTATTACTCTAAATATATTCAAATTTTCACATTTAGTGTACCATAATGGTTTGATTAGAATGTTCAAAAGGATTAGGAAAAAGTAGTGGTCGCCTTACAAGATTAGGTCTCGAGAGAGAAAAAGACGATTGATAGCCATAGTTAGCTCAGAAGTTTTATTTTTGGAAAACTTTTGGCGACACGTTTTAATTTCATCTACAGGAAGTAAATATTAAACTAAGAAGTAAATTCCATGTTTTAATTTCTTATATGATTTTAGGTGCAATTCATATTGTCACATGCCTGATATATCACAAAGTAAATATTATCCATTAGGGAATAAAAAGTAAATGCCATGTTTTTTATATATATATGATTTTAGGTGCAATTCATATTGTTGGATGCCTGTGATATCACAGTAACTACACATACTTACATTAATTCAATTACAGTAAAAGATAGTTAAGCCACTTTAGAGCATGCCCAAATCTTTTTTTTATTTTTATTTTCCATGAAAGAACTCAAGTTTTGAAAAAATATATTTATAAAACAGTTTTTTCCATAGATTTTTAATTTTTTTTTATCAAAATTATAAAATAATTTATCCCAAACGAGAGAGAGTCATTTGATTACTTTGATGGATTATGTTATTTTAGGCTTTTTTCTTGTTTGGACTCTAATTACGACGACTTCAAGTAATCATAGTAAGTTTCCAATTATTGTAACAAGAAAAAAAAATCCTCATCATATTCTTATTAATTAATGTGTAAGCATTTTAAAAGAATATTTTAGAAAAGAATGTATTTCCTTTGATTAATTCTCTCCTCCAAGTAAGGGATTTTTTTTTTGGCAAATCGAAAACTCTTTCCAGCTTAATTTCTCTTCACCTTTTTCCTTTCGATCTTTTCTCCGGTCCCACGACTTCCCCTCCAATTCAATGAATGTCCATATACGCATCAGTGTACGTATCAGGCGGTGCTACCATCAGATGACCTAAACCAGGAAGCGGTCCTCAATCAACATTAATCAAGGCGGCCTGGTCTTTTGAGAGACAACAGTACTGTTCCCTTTAACCTGCCTCTTATTAAGAATTCAAACTCTACTATACGTAGACCTCATGTTTTTTATTTACACATGTGAAACACTGATCCTCAGTGTGTTGCTCGTGTAAAACCGTGTATGTTTTCCTAGTCTACTGCGCGGATTGAACATTTCTCAGAGGAATTTAAAATGGTCAAATAAATTAATCCCATGGACCACTCTATCCTAGCTATTTCACATACTAATATAAGCATTGCAAGCTCACTCTATCAAGCTTGACTTGCATTGCTTTGAACAATTAGATTCTCCCCTTTTGTTTAATGTCTATATGGAATTTGAGAAGCATTCATCATCATCGATATCTTCATTGCGTCAAAATTTACCATGCAAGCCATGCAACAACCCTATTAATTATATTTATAATCTAAAGCAAGCACAAGAAAGGCCGGTTACGGTCTTGAAGAAGAAGAAAGCAGGACGGAAGAAGTTCAAGGAGACTCGGCACCCGGTATATAGGGGGGTACGGAAGAGAAATGGGAATAAATGGGTGTGTGAAGTGCGCGAACCGAACAAGAAATCAAGAATTTGGTTAGGGACCTTCACTAGCCCAGAAATGGCAGCTAGGGCACATGACGTTGCTGCCTTAGCACTCAAGGGAGAAACTGCTACTATAAATTTTCCTGATTCAGCTTTGATACTTCCTCGAGCGAAGTCGTCTTCTGCTAGAGATATACGAAGAGCTGCGCATGATGCTGTTGAGGCCTTTATACCTAGTGCTTCTTCGTGTTCTTCCCCCTCACCATCTCATCATAAGAACTTTTCATGCGTGACAAGCTCAAGTAAAGTTTTGAGTCCAGCTTTAAGCGATCTCAATCAACATGAGAAGGGCATAGAAGATGTTTTCAAACCTTCATTATTTGGCATGCAAAGTGTTGAGGTATATGGAAAGAAGGCTCTTAATGATGACCCGTTTTCAATGGTCATGATGCCATGCCCTAACAATTGCTCGGAGAAGGTGTCCCATCAACCCAATGCACTGTTCTTTGATGAGGAGGCATTGTTTAACATGCCAGTATTACTTGATAGCATGGCAGAGGGTTTGATCCTAACCCCGCCAGCTATGCAAAGAGGATTTAATTGGGATGACATGGTTTGTTCAACGGACCTGACATTGTGGGAGGAGGACTAGCTAGATTCTTGGTGATCATAATTTAAAATGTTTTTGCTCTTATTTTGTTTTTTGATTTGTCATGCGGCTATGACTACTACATAATAAAGTTAGGACAATTCTTGATCCTTCAGTATATCCAGCTTTCCTAGGATTCATGTTTGAGATCTTCAAGGTATAAATATCAAGAACCTCAAGTTTTAGCTGTAGATCTCAAACCCCCAAACATTAATGTCTTCTTAATTTTCATGTTCATAGGCTCTAGCTGATGGTTTGCAATAGGCTCTAGCTGATGGTTTGCATTAATCCTCTTCTGTATTGAAACATGATCTGCTTAATTATTAAATCACAAACTAGATTTAACTTTCCCTCTTTTCCTTCGATTTATGTTATGTTGAGAGAATCTCCGTATATTTGAACTTTAGTATAAAGATCAACTATATGTGATCGACATGCCTATACGGCCCTCTTCCCTGTTGGAAATACTTATGAAGTTAGGGTTTGTTTAGCATGTAATAACAAATTAACAAAGCCACTTTTTCAGCCATGTAGAAATTCATTTAATATCAATAGAATTACTCATAAAATAATTCTATTGGTAATTTGAGGTTACAATTACCGACCGAATTTAATCTATCGGTAGCTATCGATGGAATTAAGGATAGAATGTTGAGAATATATATATATATATATATATATATATATATATATATATATATATATATATAAAAGCGGTTCACTGACATGGAGGTTATTACGGGTATTTTTTCTAATGACATCATTAAGGGATTCAAAACGTCAGCTTTGTACGGTGAAGTGACCGATTCTCCAATGAAAATATTGTTGGAATCACTGAGGAATTCAAAATGACAACTTCATATAGTGATGTGGCCTTTTTATCATTAGACTAGCCGATAGAATCACAAACAGAATAGGTCCGTTGGTGAAGCTATCGGCAAAAGTTAATATATCCCCTCTCTATCGACCCTCTCCTTCCCTATTTCTCCTTCTTCTTCCCTATCTTAACTCTCTCCAACTGCAAATAACCAGCCCTCAAAAAAAAAAAATCTCTCTCTTCTCAACACAACAAGTCATATTTCTTGAAGTCTTCTCATTATAGCATTCGTGTTCTAATTTACCGATGAATTTTTATCAATTTTTATAAGTAATTTTATCTTTTTAAATTTTAACATTTAAATGTGAATTTTATTGTTTTTTTAGTATATGTATTTTGTTAGTAGATGTACATGTTTTATTATTATTTCTCAAACAAACTTGTAGTATATGAATGTATAATTTTATACTTGTTATGGTTTGTTTTAGATTTTATAAGATTGTATTTGTTTGTAAATTATTGAAACTTTATTGAATTACTTAATTACATGTAATGTTTTGAAAAAATTAATAGCTTGTTTAATGAGTCCATTTTAATTTTTATCATCAATGGTATTGCGAAGTTGTAATTTTTGTAAATTGATATATATGCATTAATTTGTATGGATGTTGATAATTGATAATGAATATTTAATATTTATGAGAAGTTGTGATTGATTTATTGAATAATCTTGAAGTAAACCAATATTTTTGCAAATTTATTTACCTGACATAGTTAATTAATACATGTTGTCATCATAATTTTATAATGGTTCAATAGAAGTCATAGATGATTGTTCATGGATGTATCGAGATTCACCCCAAGAATTGCAGATGATGGATTATTATAACGGGTTTCAAGGTTTTATTAATTTTGCAACATACATTCTTAGAAATTTTACTAGAGACGATATTAGTTGTTCATACAAGAAGTGTCAAAATAAAAAGTATTTGCATCAACGATGCATCTTCTACATAAAAGATTTATGGAGAATTACCAGTGTTGGTATGCATACAGAGAAGTATTTGCTAGTAAGAGGAGAATGAGAGAAAGGGTAATTGGATCAACTTCTAGTTTTAGCAATGTGCATAAAGCGGCAAATAACAATACTGATCATTATAGGAATATGGTTATGGATGCAATGAGAATGAATCAAGGTAATGTCAGTCAATGTTTAATTATAGAAGAAGAATTTAATACAGATGCAGCTAAGTTTTTTGATTTGTTAAAAGATTTTGACGAACCATTATAGGATGGCTACACGAACCACAGTAAATTATCGGTCGTAGCACAGATGTTCACCATCAAGTCAAATCATAAGTTAAGTGAGGCCAGTTATGACAAGATTATTGAATGGATAAGAAACATTTTACCTTAAGGGAACAGGTTAATAGAGAATTATATACTACGAAGTCCATGATGAAACCTCTCGATTTAGAATACCAAACAATTGACATGTGCCCTCACTTCTGCATGTTTTACTATCTTGAAAATACTGAGATGATCGAGTGCATGACATGCGAGCATTCCCATTACAAACCTATAACTGGTAGGGGAAAGACTCTAGTGGCATATAAAAAACTGAGATACTTCCCAATCACATCTAAACTACAGAGGTTATTCATGTCACCAAGAACTGCTGATCATATGATATGGCACCAATCACATGATGTGATTGATAGAGTCACGGTGCATCCTTCTAACAACGAAGCGTGGAAACACTTTAACAGTGTACATCCTTACTTTTTTGCTGAATCAATAAATATGCGTCTTGAGTTGTGTATAGACGGATTCAACCCATTCAAGTTATTTGCTGCTCCTTATTTTTGTTTCCCAGTCATACTGACGATTTATAACTTGCCACTAGGGATATGTATAAGGCTGGAGTTCATATTTTTATCTATGGTCATACTAGACCCAAGCAGCCCGGGCTAGAATATAGATGTTGTTGTAACCCAATTTTGGATTCACTAAAATTTTTTGAATGTTATGTTATCTTATTATTCATGACAAAAAAATATAATAAATAAAAAAAAGAAGAAAAAAAAGAGTTTAAAATATATTTTCTCAAGTCAACCGCATCTTTCTACCAAAATCGAGTCCACCAGGTCAATACGGGTTAAACGATGTCGACCGGGATGAAAAATGAGTTTCGAGTCGTTTCGGGTCAAAACCGAGTCCATTGGGTCAATACGGGTCCCACCATATCGACCGTGATGAAAAATGAGTTTCGGGTCAAAACTGAATCCACCAGGTCAATACGGGTCCCACCATGTCGACCGGGATGAAAAATGAGTTTCGAGCCGTTTTGGTTCAAAACCGTTATTTTCGGTCAAAACCGAGTCCACCGGGTCAATACGGGTCCCACCATGTCGACCAGGATGAAAAATGAGTTTCGGACTGTTTTGGGTCAAAACCGTCATTTTCGGTCAAAACAATCATTTTCGATCAAAACCGAGTCCACCAGGTTAATACGGGTCCCACCATGTTGACCGCGATAAAAAAATGAGTTTCAGACTATTTTTGGTCAAAACTGGTATTTTTGGTCAAAAAACCTGGTCCACCGAGTTGATACTCGTATAAAGATTTTTTTTTGTAATTTAAAATTGATTTTTAGCGGATGAAAAACTTTTTATAATATTGATTTGAATTTTTAATTTTTACCTCTATAAATAAATATTATTATTATTATTATTATTATTATTTAGTATTATTATATATAATAAAACAGATGGTAATCGGTGCACGTTGAAAATTTTAGCAATCCCGTGATTATTTTCATAATCATGTGATTTGCTCTCCTTTCATTGGCTATAAATAGCCAATGAAATCAAGACACAAGGGACGCAGAGAAAAACGAAGAATTGTGAATTCTGAATTGAGCGGTTACTATTTGTGTTACTATTTGGGTACTATTTATTTTTCTTATACTTTTTCTACACTCTAGGAAGATATTAATTTTTTTTTAAACAAATTGAAAAATACAAAAAAATATCCCAACCGTTAGATCTAATAGTGTTTAAATCTGAGCCTTTGATTTCTTAGGATACAATAGGCTTTACCACACC
The DNA here is from genome assembly GCA_026413675.1 of Populus pruinosa. NCBI lineage: Eukaryota > Viridiplantae > Streptophyta > Magnoliopsida > Malpighiales > Salicaceae > Populus > Populus pruinosa. The sequence continues at coordinate 27,973,242 of CM048595.1, forward strand.
AGATTAAAACCCAAATCAATCTCAGCCTTTAAAATAATCTGCCCTTCGATCCTGTTGCGCCATGTCAGTAGGTGTACCAAACACTCGGTATACCGCGAAACACCAGCTCGTAGCCTAGTGCATCCTGACCGTCCGATCAACTTGAAGATCAAACGAATCACAGCCGCACGATCTGTTTATCCGAGATCCAATGGCTCACAGGCTTCAAATGCACGAGTGCACTATATACTTGTCCGCACTGCAGCAGAACCCAGAGCTTCTCTCTCCTCTCGCCGGCGATTCTCTCTCTCCGTCGATCTCCCATTTCCGGCCGTTTCAAGCCGCGAAACCACCACAGAAACGTGAATCGCGTCCTCTGAAGCAAAACTCCAGCCGTGTTACACCTTTTCACCGACGATTTTGGCAAAAAAAAAACCGCGATTGTCATCGGCCAATCGACCTTCAAGTCGTCGATTCTCCCTTCTCAGCCATCAACGGCCAACGAGACCACCACCATCAGAATCCTCGTCCTCAGATCTACCAGAATTAACCATTTTTTGGTCGGAATCCCACCGAAAGAATTCGCCGCCGTCAACAGTAACCGCGCGTGAGCCACAAGCGCCGCCAATGGCATTTTCGTAAATTTTCGATAAATCCGAGGGCATTTCAGTATTTTGCCTATACAAGGGTACTCAGGTAATTTTCTATGATATTTTATGGTATTTTTTGATATTTTTATATATAAATACTTGTAAATTTTTGCATGTGAAAAAAATAAAAATAAACCAAAATAAATAACGATGCGGGTCCAACACCCATTTTATCATATCACTGTTCATGGGTCAAAAACCTAATTTTCAAGAATTGATATATCTATTTGTCAATGATATCAAAATAATTTTTTATTTTTATAAAATAAATATTATTTGTCGACACGTCTCTTTTATTTAAAGAAAAGGACCGATGTCAAAAATTTAAATACCAAATATGGATTATGTCCATTATTATTTATTTTGGTAAATCAGACATAACTCTCCTTTTTAGGGATAAACGTCGACATTTTAGACAAAATCTCCAAATTTTAGGGACCGATGTCATTTTTAACGTGTCTCCTATTTTTAGGGACTGACGTTAACCATGTTAAAAATTTACAAATAAGCTCAAAATATAATAGCATTTGAATCAAATAAGAAAAACACACAAGTAAAGGTAACCTTTCTCTGAAAGGATGTTTTAAGGGTGGTGTCTACCTTCCCTTAATCATAACTAACCCAGTACTCGAATCTCTGGGACCAGTGTCTAATTTTGGATTTCTAGTTCCCTCAAATTACTAGATGGTGTCTCCAATAAAATCTTTATTTTCTCCAAATCAAAGAAAAACTAAATTATTCTTTTTTTTGTTAAAAAAACAAACAAAAAAGGAGTGGAGTCGTCGCCCGACGTCGTGTAGCGACAGATGTTTATCTTCGATGGTTGATTGATGAGTTGACACAGTTGTGGTCCTCTTGAGCTTTGACTTATGATATATCAAGGAAACAAAATTTTCTTATAAGGGCGGCTTTGATGTGGATTATCAATGATTTTCCAGCTTATGGAATGCTTTCTGGTTGGAGCACACATAGGAAACTAGTATGTCCATACTGCATGGAAAACAACAAGGCATTCATACTAATAAACGAAGGTAAAGCCTTTTTTTTAATGTCACCGTCATTTCTTACCGCATAATCATATATATAGAAAGAATAGAAAAGATTCCTTTGTTAGCAAAGTTAAAAAGGATGTTGCATCCCCTTGTCTTTCTGGTGAAAAATTGCATGATGTTGTATCAAAGTACAGTGACATTATGTTTGGTCTCTAATCAAGTAAGCATAAGTTCCCTAATTTTGGTTTAACCTATAATTGAAAAAAAGCAAAGTATCTTTTAAGAGCTTCCTTATTGAAAGACCAATCTTTTCCGCTATAACCTTGACGTCATGTACATTGAAAAGAACATGTTTGAGAACATTTTCAACATCATCATAGATGTGAAGGGGAAGACAAAGGACAACATTAAGGCTAGATTTGAATTAGCTTTGTTTTATAACCGTAAAAATATGGAGTTATTTTATGATGAGTCACGGATCGCAAAACCAAAAGTAAGCTTCTTGTTAGAGAAAAATGCACAACTACTAGTCTATAAATGGATTAAGAGTTAATATGAAGGAATTCAGATTGTATGGAAAGAAGAGTTATAACTACCACGTGTTTATACAAACACTTATCCCATTAGTTTCTCATGATTTGTTGCTAAAAAGGATATGAGATGCACTCACAGAGATCAGTCATTTCTTTAGAAATTTATGCTCTAGCAAGTTGAATATTGATCACATTGAGAGGCTTAAAATGAATATCATCGAGACACAATGCAAACTTGAGATGATATTTTCTCCATCATTTTTTGACTCAATAGAGCATTTCCTTATACATTTACCGTTCGAGGTAAAAGTTGGAGGACCGGTCTAGTATAGATGAATATACCCCTTCGAACGGTTATATATTACAGTTGTAATGTAATTCATATATAAAAGTTTTTCTTTTTCTTTTTCTTCATTGAAAATATTTGATTAATTCATTGTAGGTATTTGTTCAATCTCAAGAAAAAGGTTAAGAACAAGATACATGTTGAGGGTTTGATTTGTAAGGTCTATATTGTTAAGGAAATCTTAATATTTATCTCGTACTATTTTAAACCTTATCTAAGAATGAGAATCAATCGCATTTCATGACATGATGATAGCGATGAATTGTCTTCTAGTGAGAACTTGTCAATATTCTCCAATCATAAATGACCTACACCTAAAAATATCGTAAGAGGAAGATATTTGTCAGAAATAGAGTTCAAACAAGCACACAATTATATTCTATTTAACTATGATGAGTTGAGACCTTTTATTTAGTAAGTGTATATATGTGTAATACTAATTAAACTTTATTAATAATATATAGTTAATTATATATTGTAATATAATACACTCATTACCACTTATAAGGAACATCAATGATATTTATTGTCCAATAACTCACAGTTGATAGAATCCTAGATCTTTCAATTATAAGATGAACAATTTGCCATATAATTCAGAACATATATAAGTGACATGATCAAAAGATTGATATTTTTTCTCAAGTGTAGGAGTATCGAAGTAATAAATAACCCAGCAAGACCGGGGTCAAACCACAAGGAGATTAATTGTATAAATTATAAATAACAGCATTATAACAACAACAACAACAATAATAATCATAGAAGAAAAAGAAGAAGAAGTTGATAAGAACTTTGAGATGTAAGATTAACGTAAGGATTAAACAATGATAACAACAAATGTCAAGGTTAAAGGATCCACTAATAGTATGTCAAACAAGTATAGTATAAACTCTTATTAGTCAATTGGAAACCACACACAAAGGAGGTTCCAATCATATTATAAATTGTTAACATAATTACATTAGTTATCTTATTCGATTAATGTTAATACTTGTAAATGTTGATAGGTATTCATGACTATAACTTATATTAACAACAAATCAAGTTCCTTTCCAAGCACAGGTGTTGGTTATACCATACAATTTGTGTTATGAAAGTACCAAGCATTTGTTGTACCAAGCATTTGTTGTACAACATAAATCTAGATTAGTTATTTAACAAGCAAAGTATTAAAGAGTGAACAAGATAACAAATATAAAACATATTAGTATCAAACATTAAAGTCCATGTTGAGTTTACACTATACTTATTTTTACACCATTAGTGTAACCTTTTCACCTTGATATAATAAACTTAACTAAATATAATAAAAGAAAGAAAAATAAATAAATAAAATAAGAGTATAAATAAGATAAAAGTTAACTAAGTAAAGGAAATGAAATGAAAGATATAAACTTGATATTAAAAAAAAAAACAAAACTTAAACATTAAAAAGAGAGAAAGCAAGAGCATGATCGTGATCTGAAAACCAAGATGCCTAAATGCATGAAAAATGCCTCTTTTTATAGACCAAAATTAGGAACTATTGATTTAATGACTAATTGATGCGCGGGTGGTCAACTCTTGACTTCATGACAATCTTTATCTTCTTTTTTCTGCCCAAAATATCATTGATAATATTAGAATTAGAAACACTTGAAAACATAAAAGCTGCAGGAAATTATCTCATTTTTCCAGGAAAAAAAATGGAGGTCATTTGGACTTTTAGAACTCGAGATATGGGCTGAACACTGAATAATGTATGGGCTGCATGAAAGATTTGGACTTCTATATTGTTGCTAAGATTTAAACTTCCAAATAACAGAATTGAGTATTGATTTCCTATTAAAGTTGTAGACTTATGTCTTACCTTTTCATCTATATAAAGTAGACCTAAATCCAAAATCTAAAGCTCTAGATATGAACTAATTACCAAATAGTGTTCCGGTTTGGACTATATCAGCATCTCTTTTCTAAGTTTGGCCATCTTTTTATCCTTTCAATTTGAGTTTTTAAACTCATCAATCAATCCTTTCATTTACGTGATAAGCATGCATTTAGAATGAACATTTACCACAAATTAAAGGTATCTTATATTATTAGATATGTTATTATAAAACATATTTTAGTTAAAAAGTTATTGATATTTCAAGTGCAAAATGATAGTATAAAACCTTGATAAAAATCCACTTTTAAGTATTAATCAGTAAGCACTATCACAAACTCATTCTCATTGGTAAAATTATTATATGCATGTCATTACATGATTCTTATTTAATGTTCATTGTTGTACATTATATACAAGGTTTATCAAAAGAGAAGAAGTGCTGGTAAATCACTGTCTTCACTAAACTTGGGTCCTAAAAGAAAAGTTAATGCTATAACAGGTATTTTATTAATGGATATGTTTTCTATATTAAAGAATACAGGCATGAAAGAAATACATACAACAATGGTGTTTGTGTTTTCTATTATGGTAGATTAGAAGAGGTCATCGAACTACAATATCATAGCAAATAGAATAGATTGTTTTTATTCAAATGCTATTGGTACGACACAACTGACAGAGGAATCAGAGTTGATTCATACTATGACCTGGTCAAAATTAACTCAAAAGCTAGACTCCGCAACATAGACGATGTCTTTGTTTTCACAAAGCAATGTCAATAAGTTTATTACACATACACTCTTTTTTTTAGAAATGATCGATTAAGAGTGGATTGGTTGTCCGCTTTAAAAATAAAATCCAGAGATCGTGTCGAGCTTGTTTAGGATGAGAACAAAGACATAACTGTGTGAGATGAAGTCTTTCAAGTTAGTGAGTTGGTTGAACCATATCAAGTTGCTCCTTTGATTAACTTGAAAAAACTTAAAATGATATTCTTGTTGATTTAACGCAAAGGAGTTGAATGTTGTTTTGAGCTCTAGCGGACAAGTAAATGTCAATTAAGATGATGATATCCAAATTGAAGATTGTGATGAAAGTGATGACTATTTGATTAACGACAAAGAAGAAGAAAATTCAGACTAACTATCAAAATGACGCCCCGTGCAAAACATTTTTTTCATGTAATATATCTTATGGATGATATATTTTATAAGTTTATGTATTGTTTAAGCACTATTGTTATTGTTTTGTGCGATAGACAGTTTAACAATCAAAATAATTACTTGAAATGCCATTATCACCGACGTCCATACCGACTAACAAACATCAGTCAACATTTCACATAAAGTTGAAAAATAATTACTTGAAATCCACTATCACTAACGTCCATACCAAAGGACAAACTTCCATCGGTTTTTCACAAAGAGTTGAAAAATAGTTACTTAAAATGTCACTATCACCGATGACCATACCGATAGATAGACATCCGTCGACATTTCATAGAGAATTAAAAAATAATTACTTGAAATGTCATTATCACCAACATTTATACCGATGGATTCCAGTCCGTCGGTATGTTGTTGGCAAGTCACTATTACCGACAACATCACCGACGAATTGTGTGAATTTCAAAGAGCGATGCATTAAATGCATCTTTGATTGTCATGTTAGCGACGGAATTACCGACACATAACGAAAAATATAGAGGGTAATATAAAACATTATTGCGAACATCATAAATTACCAATAGATTTTTGAAACTTCACCAATGGAATAAATTAAAATAATATTATTTTTAATTTTTATCGGTAAAACTGCACTATAAATCCCAGTGACCATCCTTTTAGTTCATTTTTTCATCTCCCCTCTTCTTTGATTTTTTTTTCCTCTCGTTTCCATTGAGATTTCCTCTCATTTCCTTCAGAATTCCTTCAAGAATCTTTATCATATTAAAAGGATTTTTTTTTAGCTATTTTTTGTTATGATTTTTTTGTTTTGGTGTATTTTTATAATGTAGATAAAGTCTTGAAATAAACACATTATTAAGGTAAACATATTTCATTCGTAAAGTCTATAGTTTTTTTTTAATTATTCAATATATTATATTATTATATTGGCATAATAATTGAATAATTTGTTAAATTATAATTGTTAATGTTGAATTTACCTTAGAATAAGTAATTGAATATGTTGGAATAATTAGTAATTCTACTAAATTATTGCATGATTTGTGTTTTAGTATTTGCATTAACTTTAATTGTTAGTCTAGAGTTTTTTTTGGAATTTATTGAATATTTTTTGTTGCTTATATTTATATAATGATTGAATAATTTATTGAATTGTAATTGTTAATGTTGAATTTACCTTAGAATAAGTAATTTAATATGTTGGAATAATTAGTAATTTTACTTCATTATTGCATGATTTGTGTTTAATTATTTGCATTACTTTTAATTGTTATTCTAGATTTTTTTTTTGAATTTATTGAATATTTTTTATTATTTGTATTTATATAATGATTGAATATGTTGTTAATGTTGAATTTACATTGTAATTAGTATGAATGTTATATGTATAGATATTATGTTATATATAATATTGGTATAGATGGAGTCAATTGGTTATGGCTTTTATCAATATTTGCAGATTTATGGATTTGGGTAGTATCTAGTATAGAGGAGGTGCTGTCGAATTTTTTCTAACATATGTATATAAGTAGAACAAAAATCACAGCTCGTCGCTCACATATGGTCGCAGGTAGTTCTTCTAATAACAAGGATAATATATTCTTAAGTGCCTCTCGAGAAGAGACACCTATACCACCTACGCCGTCAATTGATGCTGCCTCTTCAAGCGCGGGTTCATGGCGCAAAGGTGGCGTGCCTTCGTAGCAAAATCAATTCACCCACAAGTACGAGGCACAATGAAGGGACAACCTTTCAATGTAAGTTAGCTAAGGTTTTAGTTTTTTTCTTTTAAATTATAACATAAATTATGAACAACTAATCAATATTTCATTAATTTAATTTAATTTCAAGCTCACAAACATTAAGGTCGCCCGAGTAATATTATTGACATTTAAACTAGTGATGGAGATTTGATTATTTCAATGGAGTCAAGTATCTAGACATCCTAAATAGAGATCTCAAATCAATGCATGGTTTGGCAAATTTGAGATTGGTGTTAATTTCTAATTTCTAGCTTATTTTCTAATAAATTATTAATATAATTGTAAATAAATTATTATTTTTTAAAATTATTTATTTATACACAAGATAAATTCAACTAGGATAGTGCGCAAGACACTGTTGTGAGGAGGGTGTGGGAAATTCACGCAACAACTAGGTAATATAAAAAAACAATACAAGATTTCTTTTAGGCAAAAATTTATGTTTCAAAATATAATTTCTCCCAATGCAAGTAGGTTGTGTGATTTTTAGTATGAAAATAAAAAAAATGCAAAAAAAACCATGAAAGATAGGGGTCTCCAAAGTGAGAACGATGTAGTGGTTTGAAGGGATTTCAAACCGATATACATCCCGAAAGATATATGGCCACACTATCTTGAGCATGTGACGTCTAAGTAATTCACACAATGCTCATAATCCGGTGTTGGCAACCAAAATCGACCAATTCATGGCTTGGTGACAATGCATACCGGCGGCTTTATTCTAGTTGTTGCACATGCGAAACGGATGGTAAGATTAATTTAAATGAAATATATCATTAAATTAATATGTTATTAATTAATCTTTTTTTATTATAGGCTACGTTTCTTGGATGCGAGTCGAGCTCGATAGAGATGTTTGTTGAGTCACATGTGTGGAGTTAAGACCGCCAAAAAAGGGCACAACAGTTCATTGATAACTGTGCTCAACACTTTATGGTATGTTTGTTTAACCATTTTATTTTGTAAGTTATTATTTTTATTGAATTGAATATGATGATTACTTTTTTTTTTTCAGAAGACCTATAATAGTCGGTTGAGAGAAAGATATGGGGACAATCCCTTGACCCATCTAGAATTCGATCCGGATTTGTAGATGGAGGTTGGATCGTCCGGTAAACCCGATAAAAATCAGGTTTACGGGCTCTCCAACACTATGGCAGAGAACTTGCGAGCGACCCGTAGTGTTTCAATCATTGGGAGCTCTCAATCAGTAGTTCGTGGCCTTGCAACAACACATAGCTCAGCTTACCAAAAAATACAACCACTTATCAGCGGAGTTTGCACAATTCAAAATGGATTATGCACAACTCAAAGCGAATCATGAACAGCTTCACGAAATGATCATGAACATGGCATTACAGAATGATGATACATGTGCGCCTCATCTTTTTTGGTCATATAACCACCAACCTCCTCCTCCTCCTCCAACTTCACCTTTATATTAATTTGTAATAAATATTATTTACCTTTAATAGTTCATTTAATATTTTTTTAACATATTTAGGTATTAATGAATATTATTTAACTTTATTTTTTTTGTTTTTGATGTTTAATAAAAAAAATTATTTGCATTATTGGTTTTTATTACCATTAATTTATATAATTTTATATTATGTATTCTAAATAATTTTTTAAAACATATTTAAAAATAATTATAGAGGGTTTTACCGACAGAATATATCCGTCGTCATTTGATAGTAGCTGCCACATTTAGTGATGAATTTATATACGGATATATTTGGTTAGTATTTCATATTCACCGACAACTTTACCGACGAACTTGATTAATCGATATTTGACAGTACTTGCTATAATGATCGACGAATATATAGATGAATATCTTCGGTCGATATTTCAAACACTCACTAACAACTTTATCAACGGTATGTATCCATCGATATGTCACACTATCACCAACGAGATAAATTTGTTGGTATATTTCAAGCAAAAAACTTTTTTTTTGCTTGTAATTTTTATTTGTAAAACCATAAACAAATGTTTTTTTATGTTGTTGACTGATATAGTGACAAACGGTAGTATTAACAACACAAAAAAGCCAATGAAAGTATTCCATCACTAAGAATGTAAGTAAATAAATTACCAACAAACTTTTAATCATATACTAATAGAATATTTCTATTAATAAAACTATAAAATCTTATAGCATGATTAAGCAAGAATTTAATTTATATTACAAAAATATATTTTCATGCTTATTGAGTGTGTGCGCGCTAGATGTTTTCACAGTTTTCTTTATAATTCTCCTACTATTTTATATTTATCCCATGTCTTCACAGTACACTTTCATGGAATCAGTATCTTATTTCATTTTACATTCATAAAAAATAAGAAGAAGAAAGAAAGGGGATCCCTTTCTACTAATAAATATGTGGTTGTGTTTTGGTCACTGGCATCTCTTTTGAATAAAAATAAAATAGCCAGAGATCATCTTTCGACCAGATAAAACCACCTCGGTCTCTGGAACAATTAACCTGAAGACATGCCGACGTATGGTCTTCCCTAGACAACTCGTCGATCAGGCCAAAGGGTCGAACGAGCAAACAGTTGAGTCAAGAAACATAGTACATCCACAGTATAAATGGTCGTAAATGTTGTTTTGCTGGCCCGAGGCCAGCCACATGAGTCGATGCCAATTTTCGAGGAAATTACAACCCCCTCCTTTCTTGCGCAGCATCTTTTGTTGAAGCCTTGAGTATCCATCAGGCTACAACACCAAACAACCGAACACTTAGGAGCCGCGAGAGAGGATAGCTTTATCTTCACCTAGGAAAAACCCTAGAAAGTTCACACCTTTCTTTCTGGAGGATCCAAGGCTCAGACAGAGGACAAGTTGCGTGTCCCCACGCCAGACAGCTTTCAAACGCAAGTGCCCAAAGCTGGGCATGTGAGAAGAGAATATTGTAATAGAAAGGAGGGAAGAAATTTTTGTTTCGTGTTCCCGAAAAAAAAATTGTAATTATGTACGTGAAAAATGTGCACCAAGTTTCACGTGCTCGATCGATAGTGGGAGACTTGGTATATTTTTCATGCTAATATGAGTTAGGAGTTAATTTAGCTAGATTGGGTTTTTCCTAACATGATTTATAGCTAGAGGAAGAAGTGATTCTTATCATTATATAGATACACGTAAAAAAAATAAATTTAAATGTTATTAATATTTTTTTAAGTGAATGATATAATTAAAAAACTCAATAATATTGAATGATGTGATTAAAAAAATATATTAAAAAAAAAACATAAAAATAATCCAATTCAATCTATTAAACTTATGATTTTAGTTATAAAATAAAGATAATCTTATTGAAAAAAATAAAAAATAATTTGATTTAATCTAAATTAACCTATTAAATCTATGAGTCCGATCATGAAACTAATATAACCCTATAGAAAATAAATTATAAAACTTAATTCTTAATTGATTATGTCAAATCTAATATTGAACAATGAAATTTATAAAAAAAAATTAGTAATAAGACCCAAAAAATGAGCCAAGTCACAACCCGGGTTAACTTTTTTAGCATTATTTCTAGGCCATCACACTATAATAATCTTATAAAAAAAATAGTGAAGCCTAATTCTCAATCAAACATAATATTAAATAATAAAATTAAAAAAAAATTAAGTTAACCAGGTTAATTTATCAAACTCGCAACTTGGATCAGAAAAAAGAGGGTAACTCAATAAAAAGCAAATTCAATGTTAAATGACTTGTGATTCATATCATAAGATCAAGATAACCTCTTAGAGAAAAAAAAAATCTAAGTTAACTAGTTTAATCTATCAAACATGTCATTTATATAATAAGAATGAGAGAATCCAATAAAATAAATAAATTTAATATTAAAAAATAAAATAAATAAACATTGATTAAAAAATATTATTTCAATTAATAGTGTTGGATAAGAAGAGGCACCTCTATTTTAAGTTTTTTTTTTAATTAAAGTAAATTCTCTTAATTATCATTTAAAATTGTATAAAGAAAAAACCTAAGATTTCTTATCAGTTTAGTTATGTATGGTCCGATTAATAGCGAATTACATAATTTTTTTCCGATAAATTAAATAATAACTTTACATTAGAAACAAAAGGTGAATTCTTGGTCGATAATAATTAAAATGCATCGCAAAAAATATCAATGTCATTTTCTTCAAAAACATTTGTTCCCGGACACGGTCCAATAGGCCCAAACATGCCCACATCATTCCCTTGTTCTTACTTTTTTTTGGGCTTTTAAGAGGTCCGTACCTCACGAGAATTAGCAGTAATCTGGGCCAGGCGAGTATAAGCTCAGTTCGTTCTTTGGTGGAGTACATATAAGCCATCGATACCAATGTTATTTTATCCTTAGAAATTGCTAAAATAAGTTTTCAATTTATTATTATATATTTAATTATATTAATTTAATGTATAAATAAAATATATTTCTTTTATATACACTTCTATTTATTTTTTTCAATCAAAAAATAAGAAGTCACATATTAATGTCAAAAATGCATCTTTTATAACTAATACAATAAGTCGCTTATATGTTATTATATCTAATTAAAAGTTGTGTACAATAAGTCTTTATATGTATAATTGTATAATTATATCCTTGATTTTAGGTTATACATCCAAAAGAGAATAGCTCATATAAAAACTAAAATCAGAAGTTATATGAAATTCACCTGAAAAGATTTAGTTGAAAAAAAACTATATATTATAGCTTAAAATATCTTAAGATAAAACGTGTATTATTATAATTTGAGATTTATTTTAAATATGTTTATTTGTGATGTAGTAATTAAGAATATATAAAAAGAACAAATGCTAATTAATTTGTATACTAATCTCTGTTTCAAATAATCTTTTAATAATGCGCTCCCTGCTAACATGATGGTTGTTATGATTTTTTAATTTTTATTTTATTTGTTCAGCCTACAACGCTTCGTGGCATCCTTGGATCCACGTTGTTTTGTGGCGGGGCGGAATTCCGTTTAATGGGAGCTTCCAGCTCCATTATCCTTCGAGGGGACGGGCAAGCAAACAAAACTTAGTTTTCTTATAATAATGCCATCATTACGTTGACTAGCAATATTGCTTTGAAGGTTGTTCTGCACGTTATGGAGGGTCCACTGTCGAACCCACTTGGCATTAATTAACGTTCATGAGTCATGCCCTCGGCTAAAGTCCACTTCAACAGTGCATGTTATCATGGCATCTTGTCTTCCATCAGAGAAGGCTAGGAGAAACCGAGTAGCAGTTACAACTTGATTTTCCAGTTGAACTCGGGAACACATGTTCAGGAGGTTGCCTCCTCCTATTTGGGATAATGCAATGAGATGAAGAAGTTTGATTGGATCTAATCATATTTTGACGTCTTGAGAACAAGTCCTGAGGTCGGGCAGAAGCTAGGAATAGTTTTGTATCTTCTGCAGAGGAGGTTTGAAACGTCCGGCAAGAAATCTACCAAGCATAAATTTATAAAATAAATAAATTGACCTCAGAATAGTTTAATGGAAACCAATACAAGTTGAAACAATGCCGGAACTTTCCTCCGAACTTTGAGCTTCATCTTCTTCTTTTTTTGTTCCATGTTTCTTCCTATCTAAGGAATTACTAGGGGGATTTTAGAATCTGAATAAGATTATTATGTGAATTGTGTTTGGAATCTGCTGAAATTCTCTGAAGAAATACATGGAAACAGAATTAAGGCTCATTGGAGACCAAATCCAGGAAAATGCAGGAACATCTGATGAACATGTCACGAGCATCACGAAGGCAGACAGGCAATGGCTAAAATCATTGGAAAAAAAGACTAAGCTATTGCCAAAATTGTTAAACAAATCAGCCGACAAGCGCTCTTGTTGCATCTGTAGAGTCCCTCAAAGCCTCGTCGAGATTAACAAGAAGGCAGATCAGCCCCATATTGTCTCCATTGGTCCTTACCACCACGGCAAAGTGCATCTCAGGATGATCGAAGAACACAAACGGCGGTTTCTTGGTGGTGTTCTTGCTCGAACACAGCAACATGGTATTGGAATCAACGAATTCGTCAAAGCCATAGCGCCGATTGAGGAGAAGATAAGAGATTGTTACTCTGAGACTATTGAATGTAGCAGACAAGAATTCCTTGAGATGATGGTGCTTGATGGATGTTTCATTATTGAGCTCTTCTGCATCGTTGGAGGGATAGTGCAAACAGATATTGGTGACCCTATATTCAATATGGCACGGATGTTTTTCTTTATCATGCGTGTCTTCTCAGGTTAGAGAACCAAAATCCCTTCTTTGTTCTTGGAACTTTGTTCGAGACCTCAATCTTATCTTCAAGAAAACAAAATGTTTCATCCCTGACGGAGCTTGCCTTGGAATTCTTTGATTATGCTGCACAAAGACCCCCTGAAGTTCTAAGAAGGTATAAAGACACTAGAGGGAAGCATTGACTAGATTTGTTTCGCTCGACTATCATCCTTTTATCCCAAGTATTGGTCTTGTTGTCATTTCATGTGCAGCAAATGAATAGTATTAATCATTGACTATTGATTGCCCCCATTATTAAATAAGCTGGAGTTGGTGGTCATCAATGTTGACAACAAAGAAAAAAGAGTTGTCATGGATGCCTATAAAAGAGGCATACGTGAGAGAATAAAATATGAGAAAAAATGGCAAGTATATGTAAGAGAAGAAGAGAAAAAGAGAGGCTAGCAAAAGGCAGCAGCCCTGTTGCTATTACAATAGTGTGTGAGCTGAGAGCTGAGAGTGAGTGGGTGTAATCCTCCTTCTCCATATATTTGTTTTGTATCCTTTCTCTATCTCTAATTATATTGACTCTCCCGTGGATGTAAGCAATTTGTCAAACCACGTTAAATATTGTGTTAGTGTGCTTGACTTTCTATGAGCAACTAAAGTGGTGTTTGATTTTGCTCAAAAATAAAAGTTGTCCAAATTGTGTTTTGACCATACCACTGTGTAGAGGAGGAAGAGACGAAGCCACTGGTGAGAATTGCGTCGAAATCGAACGTCAGAAACCGCTACACTCGCCGTCACGCACCGGCGGGGTGACTGGACACACGCGCAGATGTGCGCCACGTATCACACGCGTCTTCTTCATCCGGATGGGCTGACCCGACCCGAATACCAAAAGATTCGACCCACGAGCGAGATTCGGATGACGATGACATTATTATGACATCACGGTTTCGTTAGCATGCGAGGTGGCATTCCATGTCATCAACCACGTCATCAAATACATCAGCATTGTGGGACCCATCTGCCACGTCACCAGCCGCGAGCTGATAATGAGTCAAGCTGAGCCAAGGGACAAGATTCTATGTAGCGGAGTCTATGTGCAACTGGATCTGAGATTGAATCTGGACCACTAATCAGGCCAGAATTGTTTTGATGAAATCTCAACCATTTATAGTGTGATTTGAACGATTTCAAATTTGTTTCCAACTAATTTGATCATTTTGGATGCAATAGTACGGTTCGATCGTTGAGATTGAGACCAGAAATGGTGATGGTGAATTATTGAAGAGAGATTGCCCGATTAGAAGGCATCTGAAGGTCATCATGGTGGTTGATAAATATGAAGAAGAAGAAATCACACATGTTTATCCAATTACATGTGTTGAACTGTTATGTGGGGAATTTATTTTAATTGTCTTGAGGGAAGGCAAAATTGGAACACTCTGGACAATTTAAGGTAGAGAGTGAAATTTAATGAAAACTTGATGAATCTAAGCAATGGTAGTCTTGCTAGATGTTGAGAAATCAGGTATAAAACTAGGATACCCAGATCACTTATAAAGGAAAGTCGTGACAAAGCTAACAGATGGTTATATATACGAAAAGACAGTACGATGGATAGATATGTCCTAAGAAGTTTTGTCTAGGAGATTGAGTTTTAAGCGGGACCGGTGACCCCTCTAATCTTTCATGGGAACTTGCTTAGTGGAAGGATTATCCATACGATACTATTTTTGTATATATAGCAGTTTATAATGAAACGGTTGAAGACTAGTAATATGACGGCACAAGGGAACAATTGGGTTTCATATGATCAAGGATATGATGAAGTGGTGATTTCTCCAAAGAAGTTAGATTCGGTGACTGTAATTTCTCGAAGGGATAATTGATGAAGACCTTAATAATGAAAGAGAAATACAGCAATGAGATAAAGATTGACATCCTATTTTGACTTAAATAGTTGTTGTGACAGGATGAGCTACTATCAAACATAAGCAAGGAATAAAGAGAAATCTGGAGAACTGAAATTGTACAGGAGCAACAGAAATTATACAGGAGTACCCGGAGGATCCAACGAGGTACTATAATGAGACAACAAGTACAAGGAGAAGAAGAGTTCCCAGATGAAGCTTAGAGTAGAGACTGTGTAAAAAAAGTTGTACAACATGAAGTCCTTTGTGCTCTTGATAAAGAAAACAAGCGAGGACCTTTCAATGCATGCAAGAATGGAAAGATGAGTTGTTGTAGATGCATCTAATTGAGGGGGTGCAAACGTCTATGATAAAAGGCGACCGCCTATGATGAAAGGTGAAGACACCATAGGAAGTTGGTGTGGGTGGAGTTGTCAAGCTAAAAGACACAAAAGCTCCAAACATAGAAATCGAGGTGGAGGATTGCGATTAGTATACCG
This sequence comes from Populus pruinosa, assembly GCA_026413675.1. NCBI lineage: Eukaryota > Viridiplantae > Streptophyta > Magnoliopsida > Malpighiales > Salicaceae > Populus > Populus pruinosa. The sequence continues at coordinate 27,989,224 of CM048595.1, forward strand.
CAACTTTCTCTTTCTATGTAATTAATGGCAGTGATCTCTCTTATAGTCCACATGATGGTAGAGAATTTTTAGAGCTACTTTGAAGCGTCCTAGTTGAAGGAGGATGCAACAGCCTATAAAAAGTGAAGACACCTTAGAAAAGGTGTAAGTGTCGTGATAGGTACCCCAGATCAAACCGCTGCATGACGACGAGCAGAGACACCTTGGGAGAAGGTGTGAGAGCTATGAGATGAGCCCCAATTATAGAACACTTAGAGCCGGTGTGATGACTAGATATGAGTGGACAAATGGATAGCTAATGAAATGGCTATGATACGTATGAAGACAAATGCAGGATTGACTTTTATGGATATTGCCCCCATTCTAAAGATCAATGAGCTAGAAGACATTTGCCTTAGACAATAAGTGGATGACTTATGGAGCATTAAGACGGGGCTGCTATGAAGGAGCAGAAGGCATACGTAGGTTCTAGAAACAAATTAACTCTTGTCAAGGTGGTGAGCTCGGTAATGACATTGTAATACTCCGAGTATGAAGACAGATATGGATCAACCTTTTATGGGCTGCCCCAATGGTTAAAGGTGGAAAACTACCTGTGCTCTTGAGATTAAGAGCGGGAGACTCATGGAGAAGTAAAACGTAGTTTCTAGGGTGGAATAGAGGGCAGGCGCAACTCTTGAATGAGTTGACTCTTATAAGAGTGGTGAACTTGTGATCAAATTGAGATGCTCAAATAATGACTGTCGCACATGGAATATCCGTTTAAGGGGAAGTTGTAAGCCTTGATATGAGGCTTGATGAATCATTCCGGACCGAGCATGGTTGATATACTCGAAGGGTAATGTTGTTCTAGAGACAAGCGTTAACATTATTCAGATGTGTTGTGGCAGACTATCTGGTTGTAGTGATCCTTTTGTGTGAGAAAAGGTGTGCTTTGGTTACTCTGGTTATTGAAAGGTTTGGCAAGTACCTATAAACTTGGTCATAGACGTTGTTGAAATGGTAAGCTTGGAAGAACTGCAGAATGCAAGTATGTGCTGAAAAAGCAAAAGGACAATTACCCACATGAATAGAAAAAAAGGTGATTGTTGGGTTTGTTGCCATTTCGTGTGCAGCAAATGGACGGCACCAACCATTGACTATTGGCAGCCCCCATTGTTGAATGAGTTGGAGTTGGTGGCCATTAATATTGACAACAAAGCAAGAAGAGCTGTCATGGATGCTTATAAAAGAGGCATACATGAGAGAGCAAAATGTGAGAAAAAGTGGTAAGTGTATATAAGAGAAGAAAAGAGAAAGAGAGGCTACCAAAAGGTAATAGTGTATGTGAGTTGAGAGTTGAGTGTGAGTGGGTGTAATCTTCCTCCTCTATGTATTTGTTTTGTATCCTTTCTCTATCTCTAATTATATTGACTCTCTCATAAATGTAGATGATTTGTCGAACCATGTTAAATATTATGTCAGTGTGCTTGGCTTTCTATAAGCAAATATCAATATATTACCGGTCGAAATCCCTAACACCAAGAAGTACCTAGAAAGATCAGTCCATTCCTTGAATTGATTCAATCTGCCAAGAAGCTCCATCAAGCTGGAATAAAGTGATGTTCCACAGTACAAACGTTTTTATAAATCTTGTCAAGTCAATGCAAAGAATCAAGATAGGAGAAAAGAAAAGAAAACTATATTTTTTCAATAATAAAAAAACTTATATTTTATATGAGTTACGTTCTTTTATATATAATTAAAGAAGATAATTATTTATCTTAATAACTTTTTTAATAAATTGAATCAGGTTATCTATTATGGACAGACCAGCACTAGCCCAATATCGATATTTAGAGGAGTTACCTGTCAAAAGTGTTTGAGGATGTCAACGAGCACTACAGTAACAATTGGCATGTTAGATGGGCAGGGTTCGAGCATGCTTACTGACACCCCATGGTCCTTCATATCAGCTTCAGCTGCTGTTGTTTTACTCATCCTCACTATGATACAGGCCTTCTTGTTTTCTATGGATATTACCATTCTCCTAAGCAATAATCATATTCTGTTGTTTTAACTTGCAAATGTATAATTGGAATGCACTGAAGCGATGAAAAACCATTTTCCTTGCAACTCTTTGCTGTTTTACCAAAATTCTGTAGTCTGCAGTCCCATGATAGTTTTCATGAAGCTTATGATGACAGTTGTACATTAGGCTTTTGCTTTCTCAGAATCATTTTTCTGCGCCTAATTTGGCGAAGGAAAAGGCAGCCAACAGATGAAGACTAGGTAAACTCGTTGCAATGAGTGATGTACATACATTCCTGCCTTCAAGGTTTTCGTCAGGGCTACGAGACAAATAAAATAGAAAACAACTCGAATTGCTTGTTCCGAAAGAGATGCCGTTCAACTGGTTTGTAATTGACACGTAATAAATTGAGCTTTAGTTCAGATGGTTTCCAGCAATTTCTGCGTCCATTTCATTCTTGATTCCATAATGAACTAAATAAAAACCAGGACTTGCAGAATGTGAAATGAATACAGCGAAGCTACTTGTTCAAAGATCCCATTGACACATTGTTAAGAAACAAAAAGTCTACCAACGCCATGATTTTGCGAGCATCATAGTTAATGAGGGATAATAATGGATTGAACTATCAACAGAATTGATCTACAGATTGCTGCAGTGATTGATAGTGAGCTTGTAACCTTTAATAATCTCTTCAGTATCTAGTTGAATTTGATTCCATTAGAACAGGAAAAAAGAAGAAGAAGAAGAACAAAAGTTAACATACTTTATATCGCGCCTTTTCATTTTTTTTTTTTAACAAAAAAGGTATTAATCATATCATTCAGCTAGAGATTTCAATAGCCTTGACATCAGGTTTCTTGACATCCTTTTTAGGCACAGTGACAATAAGAACCCCATTCTCCACAGAAGCCTTTACCTCATTTGTTTTCGCATTCTCGGGCAGCCTGAACCTCCTCAAGAACTTGCCACTGCTACGCTCCACGCGATGCCATGTATCGTTCTTGTCTTCCTTCTCCACATTTCTCTCTCCGCTAATTTGAAGCATTCTGTCATCTTCGATGACGACCTTCACTTCCTCCTTTTTAAGCCCAGGTAGATCTGCCTTAAACACATGAGCTTCTGGGGTCTCTTTCCAATCAATGCGGGTGTTCACAGAAGCTGCATTTTCACAAGAAAGGAGAGAATTTGAGGAGGAAGTGAAGGGAGTGAAGTCCTTGAATGGATCCCAAATGTCGAAAGAAGAGAATGAATCAAAAATGCTTCTGCCGCGGCGGTTGTCAAAGAAGCTTGGAATCATTGCCATTATTTTCTCCCTTCGTTGTTAGAGAATCTCTTAGTTTAATGGGTAGCTGTTGAATTCTTGATTGCTTTTGGTTCTTGGTTTTCCTGATGATGAGCGAGTGCTGAGACAGGTTGGGTATTTATAGGAGACAAAGAAGAATCTGGAATATTCTTGATGATGAGACTTGGTAACTAATCGAGGAAGATTCTGGGTCCAATAAGAATCCGAAGTCTGATGAAGTTTCTAGTAAATTCTGGATTTAAATTTATGGACATGTTTTTATTTGGGTTTGATTTCTTCATGGGCTTTAAGCCTAAGTTACTAATACGCTTCCAGACCTGTAATTTTTTTTTTAATTTATTAGTTGCGGGTGATTCAATTTTATTTATAAATACATTTTCAAAACTATTTAATTTTTTTCCTAATATAATGATTAATTTTTTAATTCTATAATCTAAATTTTAAATTTAAAAAAAAAATTATTTTTGTTCAATGATTATTTTGAAAATCTCATATTGATTAATGGATAAGTCAATATATATAATTATCTGTGTTTGTGTTGTATTAAGTTTGACAAAATAAATTTAGTGTTAGAACCATACCATCTCTAATTTGGATTTAAAATTCTTAACTCCTTTGGAAATTAATTAATATTTTATTATCATAAGATTACTAATTTTTCACCACACAAATTAATTCAAACATACGTATTACATCCAATATAATGTTTATAAAGTCGTTTTTCAATAAAAACTGAGGAAAAAAGAATAAAGGATCAGGATCTATAAATGAAAAAAAAAATTGTTGAATAATTAAAACATTGATTTTGTAAAAATATCATGCTTATTATTATTTCTTTTTATATATATATATATATATAAAAAAAAAAAAAAGAGGCGCTCGGTTGAATGACAATAAGTGTGTAAATGCTAAATAGATACCATTAAACTCCTATGCCAAAATAAACTTTTGAAAAATTTACGAGCCCTTTAAATTTATTTCTCAAGGTTTTTTTTGTTAAATATCTTAGCAAAAAAATCATAACATGAAATCTTACTTGGTTTTAACAAAAATAAGCATCAAAAAATGTTTTAAGAAGAATTCTAAATTTTTGGCTTAAAAATTCTCTATTATCATACTTTATTAAAAAAATAAAGAAAATTAAAGAATTAATTCATATAAATGATTGATATGACAAATCCTACATAATTTTAAAGACTAACATTCTCATGTTCTTAGTACTGTGGAATAAAAAAATTTACACATGATCATGCTTTATTTTTTGAAATCACAACTTTACCGGCTGTAATTGGGGTTATGTTTATACTATAATTTCAATAAAATTTGAACTCTGATTTTGTTTAAAACTATTATTATTAGTATTATTATTATCTCGTGGTAGCAAAAATAATTTTTGTAAAACTAAAAAAATCAATGTTTACTTTCGAATAATATTAGTGATGCAAGGAATGACAATGTAAAATGCTTTGTAAGGATGTTAGATCAGTGGGTTTCAAGAAGGTCTGTACATTCAACCGATGAAGCAAGCTTTTATATATAAAGTGTTATGTCATCGAGGCATTCAACAAATGCCTCCCGTTGGAACGTTTTATTGTTTTGTGAAGGGGTGCTTGCTTTCAACTAGTATTGGTTTGGCAACAAGTCTGCCTGAAGTTGGAGCGAAGGCAGGCAGCTGATACCTCGGCATTATCCTTTCCAAGCACATCAATTATGTATTCGGCCCTGCTTTTCTATAGAACCTATTCCTTTGTAAATGCTTCATTTATAGCTTTGTTTTTCATCAGCATTTTGAACATATTTAATTTGCAGAGAGCGTTAAAATTGGAAACTTTCTAATGAAAGCACTTCGGACATGCAAAGTTACACGAGCAAGTACGGTGTGTCAAAATATTGAGATGTTGCAAGAAACTAAGATTAGAACTCCAGACTGTTCTAGGAAAATCAGAATATAATTGATGATGTCAATTCTTATGATGAAACTGTTGAAGTAAACTCAATCCAGAAGGTCAAGGAAGGCAGCCACCAGCTGTCACCGCCCAGCCACCAACCGACCAGCCACCAGCCGCCAGCTGCATGCCGCCAGCCACCGGCCGCCAGCCGCTTTCACACCGTCGGCCAAAAACCGCCTTCACACTTGAAGGTTGAAATTTTCTTGTTTTGATTTCGTGTATAAATAGATAGCTAAGCTTATGCAATTATGTGTGGAGAGATTGAGAGAAACACTAGAGAGAAAGAGAGAAAGAGAGAGGGGTTGCTGTAAGCTTTTGTTTATGTTATTGTAAGCTTTGTTCTTGAAATAAAAGAGTGTGTTTTATCCCCTCTGAGTGTTTCAAAGCCACCACAAGTGGTTTCTCCCACCAACAATTGGTATCAGAGCCCCGTTCGTCAGAAAACAGAGGTATTTTTGGGAAATATCTGAATTTTCAAAGTTGTCAAAAACAAGTTTTGATCATTCCAAAGTGTAGAGCTCATCAATACGAACTCAACGGTGCAAAAATCAGATCAATCGGAGGACGGGGTGGACCACACTCTCCGTCTGAAATTTCAGCACTGTAGCCCACGCGCCCCGAGGAAGAAGACGAGTGAGCCACACGCGCGCCATATTTGAGCCGCGCCGAGCCAAGCCTCAAGCCGAGTCGCGAGCCGAGCCACAAGCCATATTTCGAAGCCGAGCCGAGCTCCAAGCCATATTCCGAAGCCAAGCCAAGCTCCGAGCCATATTCTAAAGTCAAAGTCAAAAAAGAATATTCCTTGGAATATTCCCGGTTCAACCCAGCAAACCACCCGAATTGGTTTTTGGACCGGTTCACCTGATTTTTGACCCGTTTTCTACAAAGTCAGACCGGTTCCCTACTATTTGGACCATTCCAGATCCATCTACGGTGTCGGTTTTGCCAAATTCAACTCCCAAAAAGGTGATATAGTCATTTAAAGAGCAAAATGACTACAGAAAATGCACAAACACTCATCCCAAAGCTAACCAAAGACAACTATGATAGTTGGTGCATCAGATTGAAGGCATTCCTTGGTTCACAAGAGTGTATAGACATTGTACAATATGGTTATGATGAACCAGAGTCCAAAGAATCAGAAGATGCTTTACCAGAGGTACAAAAGCAAGTCCTCAAAGCCAATAGAAAGAAAGACAACAAAGCAAAGACCATCATTTATCAAGGTCTTGATGAAGCGACATTTGAAATCATTGCTTCCGCAGAAACATCAAAAGAAATATGGGAGGCTCTCCAACAAAAATACAAAGGTGCTGACAGAATAAAGAAGATTCGTCTCCAATCTTTACGAGGTGAATTTGAATTATTACAAATGAAGTCCTCAGAATCCATTTCTGATTATCACACAAGAATTATGGTGATAGTCAATCAGATGAGAAGAAATGGAGAAGCCCTTTCAGATGCTCGAATTACTGAGAAAATTTTGAGATCCCTAGATCCAAAATTTGATTTTGTTGTTGTCGCTATTGAAGAGTCCAAAGAGGTGGACAAGTTAACAGTGGATGAACTTATGAGTTCTTTACAAGCTCATGAGCAGAAGATTATAAAAAGAAATGGAGATAAGGCAATTGAGCATGCCTTACAAGCAAAGTTGTTTCTCAAAGACAGATATGAGCAAGGGGAGACTTCAACAAGTGGATACACCACTCGAAGAAGAAGTCAACAAACACGAGGAGGATTTCAACGATTTCAAGGCAGAGGTTCTTGGAATACAGGTTTTAGAGGAAGAGGTGGTAGAAACACCACCAGAGGAGGTCGAGGACAACAAGCATTCACTCCTAGAGGAAGAGGAGGCGGTTACAATAACCGTGATAAGAGGAATATTCAGTGTTATAATTGCAATCAATTTGGCCACTATAGCACTGAATGTCAAAAGAAAGCTCCACTGGAGATACGTGAGCAAGTCAACTATGCAGAAGAGAATGCCAACAACAGAGGAGCAGCTGCATTATTTGTCCAACAAGGACTTGACAAGAATCAAGAGAATATTTGGTATCTTGATTCTGGAGCCAGCAATCATATGTGTGGCCAACGAGATTTATTTGGTGATCTAGATGAGACCATACAAGGTTTTGTCACCTTTGGAGATACCTCAAAAGTTCCATTCAAAGGTAAAGGCAACATCCCAATCAAGTTGAAGAATGGCGATCAAAGCTACATCGCCGATGTCTATTATGTCCCAGATATAAAGCAGAACTTGGTGAGTATAGGTCAACTTCTGGAGAAAGGTTATACACTTTACATGAAGAATTGTCATCTGACAATTACAGACTACAATGGGAGATTAATTGCCTATGTGGAAATGTCCAAGAATAGGATGTTTCCTTTAAACATCCAATATGATGCAGCAAAGTGTTTGAGTGCCATCACCAACAGTGAAGAATGGCTTTGGCATCTGAGGCTTGGACATCTGAATTTCACAAGTCTGAAGATGCTAGCAAGCAAGAAGATGGTCAAAGGTATGCCCCACATTGATCATCCAGAAGAAGTCTGTGAGAGTTGTGTCCTCAGCAAACATCACAGATCCAGTTTTGCCAAAGAAGTCAACTGGAAAGCAAACAAGCCACTTGAGTTAGTACACACAGATGTGTGTGGTCCTATAAAGCCTATGTCGACTGGACAAAATAGGTACTTCCTCACTTTCATTGATGATTTTAGCAGAAAGACTTGGGTATATTTTCTGAAGAGGAAGTCAGAAGTGTTCAATTGTTTTAAAGATTTTAAAGCAATTGTTGAGAAGCAAAGTGGCTATAAGATCAGAACCGTGAGATCTGATCTAGGTGGAGAATATACAGCAAATGACTTTGAAACCTTTTGTACACAACAAGGCATCAGACATCAGACAACACCAGCTTATACACCACAGCTGAATGGTATAGCTGAGAGGAAGAATCGAACAATTCTTGATATGGCAAGAAGTCTACTCAAAGCAAAGAAGCTGCCCAAGCAATACTGGGCTGAAGCTGTATCATGTGCAGTATATTTGCTGAACCGCTGCCCAACTAGAAGTTTGCAAGCTGTCACTCCACAAGAAGCATGGAGTGGTCACAAACCAAGTGTTACTCATCTTCGAGTCTTTGGTTGTGTGGCATATGCAAAGATCCCAGATGCAAGAAGGACCAAACTCGATGATAAAAGTGAGAAATGCATCTTTGTCGGATATGGTGAGAGAAGAATGGGATACAAGCTGTATAATCCCATCACCAAGAAGGTAATTATGAGCAGAAATGTTATCTTTGAAGAAGATAAAACTTGGCAATGGAATGATGACCAAGAAGCAGTCAAATGGATCAGCATTGATTTGATCCTTGAAGACGAAGAAGTACCAACAGTACTTGTAGAAGGTCCGATAGTACCGGCAGACGAGCCACAAAGTCTGGTACACAGATTTCCTGTATTCAACAGGAGAAACACACCAGAATCATCATCAACACCGTCATCAGCAGAACCATCATCAACATCCTCATCAGAAGGACCAAGAAAGATGAGAAATCTAGACGAGTTGTACGATGTCACTCAAGTCATGGAAGATACAACTTTGTTTTGTTTCTTTACCTATAAAACAAAGAAGAATGCAAAAGAAGAAGTGCAAAAATACAAAGCCATTGAAGGAAGAAACATTTATCAGAATGAAGTTCATGCTTGGCATGACATCCCTCGATTGAGTTTAAGGGGGAGATTTGTTGAAGTAAACTCAATCCAGAAGGTCAAGGAAGGCAGCCACCAGCTGTCACCGCCCAGCCACCAACCGACCAGCCACCAGCCGCCAGCTGCATGCCGCCAGCCACCGGCCGCCAGCCGCTTTCACACCGTCGGCCAAAAACCGCCTTCACACTTGAAGGTTGAAATTTTCTTGTTTTGATTTCGTGTATAAATAGATAGCTAAGCTTATGCAATTATGTGTGGAGAGATTGAGAGAAACACTAGAGAGAAAGAGAGAAAGAGAGAGGGGTTGCTGTAAGCTTTTGTTTATGTTATTGTAAGCTTTGTTCTTGAAATAAAAGAGTGTGTTTTATCCCCTCTGAGTGTTTCAAAGCCACCACAAGTGGTTTCTCCCACCAACAGAAACAAGAACTGTTATTAGCAAAACTGTTTACTTACATAATACATTTGAACACTAATGAACCCAAAATTCTTACAAGCACATGATATTAAATGGGCATTCTCTCATTCAGTTAACCAGAGATTTCAATAGCCTTGACACCGTCACCAGGTTTCTTGAGCTCCTCTTTAGGCACAGTCACAGTAAGAACTCCGTTTTCCATAGAAGCCTTGACCTGATCCATTTTTGCATCCTCAGGCAGCCTAAACCTCCTCAAGAACTTGCCACTGCTTCGCTCCACCCTATGCCATGTATCGTTCTTGTCTTCCTTCTCTACATTCCTTTCTCCGCTTATCTGTAGCACCCTGTCATCTTCAACTTCAACCTTCACTTCCTCTTTTTTAAGCCCCGGAAGATCTGCCTTGAAGACATGGGCTTCGGGCGTCTCTTTCCAATCCACACGGGTGTTTAAAAAAACTGAATTTTCATGAGAAAGGAGAGAATTTGAGGGGGAAGCGAAAGGAGAAAAGTCCTTGAACGAATTCCAAATATCAAAAGAAGAGAATGGATCGATAATGCTTCTTCCTCGGTAGTTGTCTAAGAAACTTGGAATAATTTCCATCTTTCCCAGAAAATCTTGTAGCTTGAAGGGTTGCTGTTAATCACCTGACTGGTTCCTTGTTCTTGATTTCTCGATGTTAAGTGAAAGGCTACACGTATTGGTATTTATAATAAGTAAACGAGCCATCTGGTACATTCTGGACGGTCGCCTCGGACCCTTTTTCAGGAAAATTCTGGGTCCGCACCCAGATTTTAATTTGAGAAATTGAGGAACTTACTCGAAAGTTCCTGATTCTTTGTGGTGTAGATTTGAAATAAGGGCCGATTGGGCTGGAATATATAATGGGCCTAAGCCTTGGTTTCGTATTATGCTTTTGGGCTTTCTGATGTTTGGTTTCCCTTTTGTATACAACAGATGATCTATGGATTCCGTTTTAAGATCCTGGTAAAAAATTTCACTAAGTTGTTTATGGGTTGGGAAAGCTCTTGGTGAGGAAGACAACCCATGGATCACTGTAAAAAAAAATTCAATAGTAACTTTGAAAAGCTTAAAAAACTGTAAAAATAATTCAACGCCGTTGTAAAAATCTCGTGAAAAACCAGACCCAAATAAAAAAACCCATTAAAGTAAAATAGATTTTATCAGTTTAGAATTTTTTTTTTTTAATACTGGTTTTTAATCCCAGGGTTTAAACCTTAAAAACACTCAATTTAATTGTTTTTTCACATATTTGAAAAGAATCACCATTAATTTTAATACTCAGTACAATATCAAGCTAGTCACGTGATTATCATATGGTATGCTTAGCAAATGTGCTAGATAAATGCGAGTGTTTGTTTTTGTATTGTAATATGTTTTTTAAGTTTTTTTTGTCTCAAAGAATATAAAATTAATGTTTTTTATATATTTTTAATAAAAAAATTTTTTAACAAACATTAAAATAGGTGTAAAACAAACTCTACCCCTAAATAATAATTTTATAAATATTAATATTATTATTGTTGTTGTTATTATATTAATTTTTATTATTATTTAAAAATTTAGTTATGGTTATTTTTTAAAGTATTTTTTATTTTTAAAAAAATATTTTTGATATCAGCACATTAAAATAATCTAAAAATACTAAAAAATATTAATTTAAAACAAATTAAAAATTAAAATTATTTTTAAAACATGAAAACAAACAATTAAACAGCTAAGTTTGAAAATGACCATTAGTTTGCAATGTATATGGTATCCTTTTATCCTTTTCAGCTCATTCACTTAAGAAATTATGGGTCACATTCAACTCTAATTCCCAAAAGAAAATAACACAACTAAACAGCCAAGAAAGATGGGACGATGCATTTTGGCACAAGGCCAAAAGCCAAACTACTCGCCTTCCTAGGAATTACTTGCACGCACCCACTTCTTCCTATCCTACAACCTTCTTGCGCATGAGCTCAATTCTCTGGAAAAAATATTTCAAATTCTGGTTGCACATACCATCTTAACACAGACAGACTTCAATGGCAACATTAGGGTGCAATGACACTGATGCGAAGAAAACTGGAGTCAAAAGCTTGCAGGTTCTTAGACCAGTGGGTTCCCAAGGCGGAGGAACTGAAGGACTTCCTTATCTGTTCCATTGACCAATGCACAAAGGTCTAGCAAAGGCAGATGATGATTATGTACCGAGGCATTCAAACAACTTCCTATGCCAGATCAAGAGAAACTTGTAGAAGAACTTTCTAGCCAGCTTCATCAAGATGTTATGGTTGAGAAGTTGTTCGACGAGAGTGAAGAAGCTTATAGACTAAGATGTTTCACAGAGCTGTGTATGAAGCTTCCACCGGATAGCCGCCAAGGTTTCAGTAACGAATTTCGCTGGAGATACTATTCAATCAGAGGTTCTTCTTCACAGTCCCTACATTGATGCCTGGTGTTTGGTTATGGTTAACCAAGTCAAAGCCCAAAATCATTTTATTTTTTTGGGAAATTGATTATTAGCACCAATTAGCAACAGAGAATAACAGTCCAGAATTTTTAAAAATCAATTATGCACTATTGTCGTTTTAATTAAATAATGTTTTTTTTTAATGTTAAAAACACTTAAGAATTAACAATATTTAATAATTTTCTCCAACTCCAGATACATAAACTTACAAATCGAGGTGTTTTGCAGGGTTGCCATTGAAGCTTCACTTTAATAGCTACAATAGATTCGAGAATAATTACAATCAGTGTTATCCTTGCAATACTATAGGCACACTAGTTTCCGGAACAATTGTTTCTGGGATATGTGAAGGATTTGGTCAGCAGATCGCTCAACTGATTTTTGAAGGTATAATAGGTGGAAGTGAAGGGTCTTCTTTAACACTGGAGTTCTTCAAGGTGAAAACCGGACTTCTACAACCACTAGGTAAAAATAGCCGGCGATGGAAGGACGTTACAAATTTGATCGTGGCAATCAAATAGATATGGTAGCTTTGGTGAGAATCCGAGACTGTACTTTTGATGTTTCTCCGAGAGGTCTTTTGTTGCTCTTATGAAGCCTTCAGGATGATTTTGATTCTATCTGTATGAAGTAATACCTATAAACTGCTAATTATTGTAAGACGTTAAATATATTTATTGTATCACAGGATGACATTCTAATTCTATGATAAATTTGTGATTATAGCTTTGGCTTGATGGGGTTTGGATTTGCCGTTAAGAGAGCCTTCCCCTGTCGCCAGAATTAATGATCTTTCAGAGGCACTCTATGTTGAAGTTCAGGGCAATCAAGTAAGTACAAGAATATATTGTAAAGAAACTTCACAGGATTGTTGAAAGAACTTCTCTGATTTTGAGGGTTATATTATTATCTGAAAGCCGAAGTTTAAACTCGTGACTAGTTAAACCTCTGATAGTACAGGACTGATTCCTACGAAGACAAAATGCCCGGAAGGTGTCTTTTGAAACCAGGCCAAAACTCAAGGCACTAAACCCAGGACAGGACTCAAATTCACCACTTAACTCGGCATGCAATGATAGTTTGCAGACAAACGAGGCCGGCATTTGTCCTCCTTTTGTTTACAGCAAGAGGACAAAAGACATGAATGTAAGGCTGAAAAGAAAATAGCAACAGCATTATTGCCAAAACCTTTTGGGCGAATGGTTAAGAACATAAGAGAATCACGAAAACAGTAATCTAACAAAGAAAAAGATTAGCAAAACTGTTATGTTACATTCATAATAGATTGAATCCTTTGAGCACACAAACAGTAACAGAGAACTTCCAACAACTTGTAAAAACAAAAAAGAACAATTCTGACAGACAGAATATTTAACAGGCATTCTCTAAGTCAGTTAACTAGAGATTTCAATCGCCTTGACGTCAGGTTTCTTGACTTCCTCTTTAGGCACAGTGACAGTAAGAACCCCGTTCTCCATAGAAGCCTTGACCTGATCCATTTTCGCATTCTCAGGCAGCCTGAACCTCCTCAAGAACTTGCCACAGCTACGCTCCACACGATGCCATGTTTCATTCTTGTCTTCCTTCTCCACATTCCTCTCTCCGCTAATCTGAAGCACTCTGCCATCTTCGATTTCGACCTTCACTTCCTCTTGTTTAAGCCCCGGAAGATCCGCCTCGAATACATGGGCTTCCGGGGTCTCTTTCCAATCAATGCGGGTGTTGACGAAGGCTGAGTTTTTACGAGAGATGAGTGAACTAGGGGAAGTGAAAGGGAAGTCTTTGAGTGGATCCCAAACGTCGAATGCAGAGACTGGGTCGAAAATGCTGTTGGCTCGTCGGTTGTAAAAGAAGCTTGGAATCGTTGCCATCTTTTACTTCTTTTTTCAGAGAATTAATCTTCGTTTACTTGCTGCTAATGTTTTGATCGTTTCTTCTTGTTCTCGATTTTCTCGTGCTAGAGGCGGGACAGGTCGGGTATTTATAGGTGAAGGAGGCATCTGGTTTATTCTGGACGATCGAGCAGTACGCTGACCCAGGATGATTCTGGGTCCAACCAACATCAGATAAGATCGAAGAACTTTCTCGTAAATTCCTGAGTCCTCGATTGTGAATTGAAAGTGTGTGGATTTGATATTCAATTGGGCTTGACGTTTTAATGGTCTGAAGCCTTTGCTTTCCTATTTTTCTCATGGGCCAGTCTACTGTTATAATTCTTTTTTTGATCATATTTTCAGTTTTCCTACCTTAAAAGATTTTTAGCTTGTTAGATCTTAAAAATGTTTTTTGAAAATTTTAATTTTTTTTGAAAATTAATTATTTTATATATTTTCATATTGTATGATGTTAGAAATGAATTTTTTAAAAATAATAATAATAATTTAATATATTTTTAAATAAAAAATATTTTAAAAGTTAACCACTATCATAATACTAAATAAACTTTAATAAAAAATAATTAAAAAAAAAAGATATGAATTATGAAAATAATAATTTAAACAATAGACATGTAATTGGAAAAGCACTGAGATAGGTTCTAGAATTAAGAATATTATAGGTGGGAAAATGCCATTAAATATCAACTTAATGGTCCCTGAATTTGAAACGGGCCTAATTGAGTGGAAGAAAATAAATAATTTCATCCTCTATTCATGTAAATAAAGATATATATAATGATTAATCACATGTAAGATTTGATATGATTTTTATTTTTAAATATGATTTTTATTTTTTAAAATTACTTATATCATATCAATTTTAATATGATTGTCAATCAATACATACATATTTTGATTTACATGGATAAAATTATCTAAAAATTATCTACCAAAGCACTAACCTTATGAAAACCATGTTTTTCTCGTATAATATTTGTTATTATTTTATTATTATTTATTATAATAATTAGAATTAAATTTTACTTACAATACACGCAGCATGAAAGCTAATAAGCTATAAATGATATACTTGAAGTGGGCTTTTTTTTATGAAAATAATTTTTTTTTTCTATTTGATTAAAAAAAATCATTGAATTATGTTCTTTTCTTCAATGATTTTATAATCTCTTAAAATTATAATATAAATTATTTAAAATAAAATTGATACTTCCTCTGTTTTCAATTCTTCTCTAGTTGATTTAATCCTCTATTTTTTTTTAATTGTAGATATCAGTTTCTAGTTATGTAACTGCAACAATAATAGACTTTTGATCAGAAACTTATACAAACAAATAAAAAAATAAAAAAATTTATTTTAATATATTTTTAATTAAATAATCACATTACCGAAATTTCGAAATTTTCAAAAATATATGTTCTAAATAAAATTTGTGTTCTAAATGCATCCTTCTAATTCTTACGCCTCAAAGAGATTCGGAAGGGAAGAGATTTGGAAGGGAAGGGAACATCAAAAATCAAGATACGCACAAAATTGCAGGCACCCGAGCAAGACACAAGAAATTTTAATAGCAAATTTTTTTATTACATTACTCCTCTCTGTAGACTAGCGAGGAGACCAAACCTTTCTACTACTAGTAAAAAGAGCACACAAGAGCTAAAAAGTCACACAATTCTCAAAAGAGGTATTATCTCGTTCAACCAGAGATTTCAATAGCCTTGACATCAGGTTTCTTGATCTCTTCTTTAGGCACAGTCACGGTAAGAACTCCATTTTCCATGGAAGCCTTGACCTGATCCATTTTTGCGTTCTCAGGCAGCCTAAACCTCCTCAAGAACTTGCCACTGCTTCGCTCCACCCTATGCCATGTATCGTTCTTGTCTTCCTTCTCCACATTCCTTTCTCCGCTAATCTGGAGAACCCTGTCATCTTCAATTTCGACCTTCACTTCCTCCTTTTTTAGTCCTGGAAGATCTGCCTTGAAGACATGGGCTTCTGGTGTCTCTTTCCAATCAATGCGGGTGTTGACAAAGGCTGAATTTTCACGAGAAAGGAGAGAATTTGAGGTGGAAGTGAAAGGGAACTCTTTGAGTGGATCCCAAATGTCGAATGCGGAGAATGTGTCGAAGATGCTGCCGCCTCGGCGGTTGTTAAAGAAGCTCGGAATCATTGCCATCCTTCTTCTTCTTCACAAAATCACTCGTTTGCTTACTTTGATGAGCTGCTACTGATATTTTGATTGCTTCTTGTGCTTGTTTTCCTTGATGTTGTACGAATGACGGAACATGCTGCGTATTTATATGAAGCAAGAGGAGACATCTAGTGTATTCTGGATGACGAAGTTGGACGCTGATTGAGGAAGATTAACGAACTTTCTGGTAAATTCCTGAATCCTTCTGCTTGTTAATTGAAAATTAAAATGGACTTGGTGTTTAATAGGCTTTGATTTTTAATGGGCTCGGGCTTATTTTTCTCCTATTTTGCTTACAGACCCTCTACGGTTTTAATTTTTCTTTTTCTTCTTCTTCTTCTTTAATTTTCAGATTTCTTTTTCATAGAAAGGATGGGTTTATTTCTAAAAAATCAAAATTTTGAATTTCTAACTGGGAAGGTCCTACAAGGCCGGTTAACCACATGAATTAGGAAAATAAAATTTAATGTTTAGAATACTAAAAGGTAAATATATCAAAAGCTATTATATGGTCTATTTTAAGAGGGAAGATAAAAAAAAAAGATAAAATCATATTTAAACCCATAAAAAATAATAAAAATATTATCTAATTTAGAAAAATCATTTTTTATTTTTATTTACCCTTATTTTTAATTTGAAATAAAAAATAGAAACAAAGAAAAGAAATAAAATCGTAACCAAATTCATCAAAAATAATAAAAATATTTTTACCTATACTGAAAATAACTTTGTTATTTCTATTTTTCTTCACTCTTTTTTATTCTTATATCTATCTCTTCGTGTGAACAATTCTTAAAAATACAATATTTTAAAAAGACAGAAATGCCATTAAAAATATCTGATGGCAATATTTGGAGTGGGATTTGGAGCAGCACTATTTAGATTCGTAGCATCTTGGTCCACTTCGAAACACCTCCCAGTGAATCTCTAGCCCCCGGTACCTTGACTGTAAGTTTGGAATTTCTCAAGATACATCATGTATTTATGTCACTCCCTCTATTTCACTGCACCGAATATGTAACTCGGAAAAAACAAGGTAAATTTTTAGATAAGTTTAATATGTTAATGTTAAAAATAAATATAAAATATTTTAATATATTTTTAATTAAAAAATATTTTAAAAAAATATTTATACCATAATACTAAATAAATAAAATAAATATATCTAACAATTAGAATAGATGTAGCATAAACTCTGCTACTAAATCTCAATTTCCTAAATGTCTTCATTATTATTAAAAAAAATTGATGGTCCAGAAGAGAGGAAGCATTACCTCCTCAGACATTCAAAAGACTATTAAAATTATAGACTGAGATGTTTCACATATCTCCATTATTATTATTTTCTCATTTTCAAAACGTATTTATTTTAATATTCTCCAATTCTTCTATTCATTAAAACAGTCAATATTATAAATTTTAAATTCAATTTATTAATTTATATTTTAACATCAATAATACCTTTAATTTTATATGTGGAGAACATCCACTCCATTACACATTATATCCATTGTTATTTCCACCATTTATCTCTCTTTACATCTCGAAGTTCAAGGCAATCAAGATAGTATAAAAATATATTGTAAAGAAACTTCATAGGATTGTTGAAAGAATTTCTCTGGTTTTTAGGATTGTATTATAATCTAAAAACCGAAATTTAAACTCGACTGTTTGTTAAAACTCTTAGAGTGTATTAAAGAATATCGAAGTGTGCTATTGTACTAGTTAGCTAATTCCTACGAAGACAAGATGCCCAGATGGTGTCTTTTGAAACCAGGTAAAAACTCAAGGTGCTACACCTAGTATAGGGCCCAAATTCACCACTTTACTTGGCATACAATGATATTTTGCAGACAAACGAGGCCGGCATTTGTCTTCACTAAGGCGTTCTCTCGCGAGGCGGGACAGGTCGGGCATTCATAAGTAAAGGATGCATCTGGTTTGTTCTGGACGATCGAGTGGTACGCTGAACTTGCGATTAAAATCCTATATTAATTAAAAATGAGAAGAATTAAGGGTATATAAGGATGGATAAATATTTTTATTGGTATGAGGTTTTTTGGATATAAATTCAAGAGCAAATCCATGAGAACTTACACTCAAAGTGAACAATATCATACCAATGTGAAGATAGGTGGTGTCCATAAGTCTTTACAAGTGGTATCAGAGCCATGCCCTCGAGTTAGTCATGATGGATAAATCCTCGAAATGCCGAACAAAAGGTGGTGAGCCCTAATTAAATCACGATGTAATCCATGGATCAGCTTTATTGGATAGGCGGTGTGCTCTGGATGCTTCATGGACGTGTCATGATCTCAACACGGTGAAAAGGAGTTGACCTAGAAAGAGCAAAAAACTCTCAAGTCAGGTAGTGCTCTCCGGATACTTCATGGACGTGTCCTGACCCCAACACGATGAAGTAGAGAATAAAAAATCCTGGTTGGGAGTGGATGGATAAATGATCGTTTGAGGAGAGGCTCGGTTGTCTTTTGTTCGAGGGAAGGATTATTGGGTATGAGACCAAAATCCCACATTGCTTAGAAATGGGGAAAATCAAGGGTATATAAGGATGGACAAATATCTCTATTGGTATGAGGTTTTTTGGGTATAAACCCAAAAACAAATCCATAAGGGTTTAGACTTAAAGTGGACAATATCATAGGTGGTATCCATAAGTCCTAAATAAGTAGGAGGATTCTGGGTCCTAAATAAGATTGAAGAACTTTCTCGTAGATTTTTAAGTCCTCAGTTGTGAATTGAAAATGTGTGGATATGATATTCAATTGGGTTTGATTTTTTAATGGGCTGAAGTTTTATTTTTATATTTTAAAAGTATTTTTAAATAAAATAATACTTTAAAAATCAACTATTGTCATAATATTTTTAATATACAAAAAGTCTTGTAAATAAATAAAAACATAAATCATGTAAATAAGAATTTAATGTATAGACATCTAATTCTTGAATTAAGAATAATATAGGTGGGAAAATGCCATTAAATATCAACTTAATGGTCCATAAATTTGAAACGGTCCTAAGTGAGTGCAAGAAAATAAATAATAATTCCTCCTCTATTATTTATTTATATATAATTAATGATTGATTGATAATCACGTGTAAAAGTTGAAAACTATCTATTGTAGTTTTAATCAGAACCTTGTATAAATAAAATTGACCGATTATTTACAGCATTAAAAATTCATTTAATATTGAGATAATTTTTACTTTCTTAACATAATTTTTTTATATAATTTTGATATGTTAATATAAAAAATATTATTTTCATATATATAACCAGCACCCCAGATTAAAAAATTCAAGGAATAGTTGCATAATAGCTTCAATGTGATGCTGAGCAGCTCAAAACTTAAAAACATTATTGACCGAAAATTCTCAGCTCTTTGTTATCCTAGGACATTCAATAACTTCAATGTTGCATACTTGAAATCCAGGGGCTACCATGATCTTTTGGACGACTAGATCTGTATAAAGCATCGTTGTCACTGCATCCATCTATTATCAACAATATGATCGATGGTCATTATCTCACCACGATATTATGGACTAGCAAGCATGGGGCGTAGAAACGAGATGCTGCCAGAAACCAACTTCCATCTCCAGATTATTCTAGCTAAGAAATTCAAAGTATACTCGATATGATGAACAATTTATGTTCTGAATGCATCCTTCTACCTCTTACGCCTCAAGGAGATTTACAAAGGGAGGGAAGGGAACATAAAAAATCAAGAAACGACACAAAATTACAAGCAACCGAGAAAGACACAAGAAAATTTATTAGCAAAACTTATGATTACATTACTCCTCTCTGCATACTGACGAGGAGAGCAAACCTTTCGACCACTTGTAAAAGACAAAAAAGACACGCAATTCTCAAAAGAGGTATTATCTCGTTCAACCAGAGATTTCAATAGCCTTGACGTCAGGTTTCTTGATCTCTTCTTTAGGCACAGTCACGGTAAGCACTCCATTTTCCATGGAAGCCTTGACCTGATCCATTTTTGCATTCTCAGGCAGCCTAAACCTCCTCAAGAACTTGCCACTGCTTCGCTCCACCCTATGCCATGTATCACTCTTGTCTTCCTTCTCAACATTCCTTTCTCCGCTAATCTGGAGCACCCTGTCATCTTCAATTTCGACCTTCACTTCCTCCTTTTTAAGTCCTGGAAGATCTGCCTTGAAGACATGGGCTTCTGGTGTCTCTTTCCAATCAATGCGGGTGTTGACAAAGGCTGAATTTTCACGAGAAAGGAGAGAATTTGAGGTGGACGTGAAAGGGAACTCTTTGAGTGGATCCCAAATGTCGAATGCGGAGAACGTATCGAAGATGCTGCTGCCTCGGCGGTTGTTAAAGAAGCTCGGAATCATTGCCATCCTCCTCCTTCTTCACAAAACCACTCGTTTGCTTACTTTGATGGACTGCTACTGATATTTTGATTGCTTCTTGTGCTTGTTTTCCTTGATGTTGTACGCAAAAGGGGACATGGTGTGTATTTATAAGATGTAAGAGGAGACATCTAGTGTATTCTGGATGACGAAGTTGGACGCTAATAGAGGAAGATTGACGAACTTTCTGGTAAATTCCTGAATCTTTCAGCCTGTGAATTGAAAATTAAAATGGACTTGGTGTTTAATCGGCTTTTTTAATGGGCTCGGGCCTATTTTTCTCCTCTTTTGCTTAGAGGCCCTCTACAGTTTTTATTTTTCTTTTTCTTCTTTAATTTTCAGTTTTCTTTTTCATAGAAATAACATTTGACTCAAGGATGGGTTTATTTAGGAAAAAAACAATTTGGATTCCTAATTAGGAAGGTCCTGCAAAACCGGTTAAACACATGAATTAG
Source organism: Populus pruinosa (assembly GCA_026413675.1). NCBI lineage: Eukaryota > Viridiplantae > Streptophyta > Magnoliopsida > Malpighiales > Salicaceae > Populus > Populus pruinosa. The sequence continues at coordinate 28,010,036 of CM048595.1, forward strand.
GAAAATAAAATTTAATGTTTAGAGCACTAAAAGGTAAATATATCAAAAGCTATTCTATGGTCTCTTTTAAGAAGGGGGATAAAAATAAAAAGAAAGAGAAAATCATATATAAATCCATAAAATGTTTTTATCTAATTTCGAAAATCATTTTTTATTTTTATTTACCTTGATTTTAAATTTGAAATAAAAAATAGAAACAAAGAAAAGAAATAAAATCATAACCAAATCCATCAAAAATAATAAATATATTTTTACCTATGCTGAAAATAATGTTTCATTTCTATTTTTCTTCACTCTTTTTTATTCTTGTATTTATCTCTTCGTGTGGACAATTCTTGAATAAATAATATTTTATAAAGACATAAATGGCATTAAAAATCACCTTAATTTTTCAAAACTAGAGCTCTTATTACAACGTTTGAAGCGGGTTTTGGAGGTAGAGTAGACTACTAAGATTCATACCATGACGATCCACTACGAAACACCTCCATACGAATTTCTAGCTCCCGGAACTTTAACTGTGGGTTTGGAATTCGCAAGATACATCATGTATTTTTGTAACTCCTTGAATTTTAGTACACGGAATATCACTCAAAGCCATGAACTCGGGAAAAATCAAGGTAAATCTCTAATTTATTTGATGATTTTTATTGCACATCAAATAAAAAAATTATTTTTTTAATTAAAAAATATTTTTGAAAATTACTCTACACTTTAATAACAAATAATTAGAATAGATGTAGCACAAAATCTGCTACTAAATTACAACTTCCTAACTGTCTTCGTTATTCTTAAATTGTTTTTTGCCCATCATACCTCTCGACGTAACGAAGTTCTTTATCTATTGAAGAGCTGTTTGGCATAGGATTGAACTACTATTTTATTATTTCTTAGATTTTTTTATTTTATTGAAGGGCTGTGGAAGGGAAGGGAACATCAAAAATCAAGATATGCACAAAATTACAAGCAACCGAATAAGACACAAGAAATTTTATTAGCAAATTTTTTTATTACATTACTCCTCCCTGTAGACTAGCGAGGAGACCAAACCTCTCTACTACTTGTAAAAGAGCACGCAAAAACTAAAAAGACACACAATTCTCAAAAGAGGTATTATCTCGTTCAACCAGAGATTTCAATAGCCTTGACATCAGGTTTCATGATCTCTTCTTTAGGCACAGTCACGGTAAGCACTCCATGTTCCATGGAAGCCTTGACCTGATCCATTTTTGCATTCTCAGGCAGCCTGAACCTCCTCAAGAACTTGCCACTGCTTCGCTCCACCCTATGCCATGTATCGTTCCTGTCTTCCTTCTCCACATTCCTTTCTCCGCTAATCTGGAGAACCCTGTCATCTTCAATTTCGACCTTCACTTCCTCCTTTTTAAGTCCTGGAAGATCTGCCTTGAAGACATGGGCTTCTGGTGTCTCTTTCCAATCAATGCGGGTGTTGACAAAGGCTGAATTTTCACGAGAAAGGAGAGAATTTGAGGTGGAAGTGAAAGGGAACTCTTTGAGTGGATCCCAAATGTCGAATGCGGAGAATGTGTCGAAGATGCTGCTGCCTCGGCGGTTGTTAAAGAAGCTCGGAATCATTGCCATCCTTCTTCTTCTTCACAAAATCACTCGTTTGCTTACTTTGATGGGCTGATACTGATATTTTGATTGCTTCTTGTGCTTGTTTTCCTCGATGTTGTACGAAAAAGGGGACATGCTGCGTATTTATATGAAGCAAGAGGAGACATCTAGTGTATTCTGGATGACGAAGTTGGACGCTGATTGAGGAAGACTGACGAACTTTCTCGTAAATTCCTGAATCCTTCTGCTTGTGAATTGAAAATTAAAATGGACTTGGTGTGTTATAGGCGTTGATTTTAAATGGGCTCGGGCCTATTTTTCTCCTATTTTGCTTACAGACTCTCTACGGTTTTAATTTTTCTTTTTCTTCTTCTTCTTCTTTAATTTTCAGTTTTCTCTTTCATAGAAAGGATGGGTTTATTTCTAAAAAATCAAAATTTTTAATTTCTAACTGGGAAGGTCCTGCAAGACCGGTTAAAAAAATGAATTAGGAAAATAAAATTTAATGTTTAGAGTACTAAAAGGTAAATATATCAAAAGCTATTATATGGTCTATTTTAAGAGGGGAGATAAAAATAAAAAGAAAGATAAAATCATAAAAAAATCCATAAAAAAATAATAAAAATATTATCTAATTTTGAAAAATTATTTTTTATTTTTATTTACCCTTATTTTTAATTTGAAATAAAAAAAATAGTAACAAAGAAAAGAAAAAAAATCGTAACCAAATCCATCAAAAATAATAAAAATATTTTAACCTATACTGAAAATAATTGTTTTATTTCTATTTGTCTTCACTCTTTTTTATTCTTATATCTATCTCTTCGTGTGAACATTTGTTTAATAAACAATAATTTAAAAAGACAGAAATGCCATTAAAAATGTTTGATCGCAACATTTGAAGTGGGCTTTGGAGCAACACTCTTAAGATTTGTACCTTCCATGAATTTCTATTTCACAACGAATATGTAACTTGGGAAAAATAAGGTAAATTTTTAGATAATTTTAATATGTTAATATTTAAAATAAAAAATAATTTTAATATATTTTTAATTAAAAAATATTTTAAAAAAACATTTTACACCACAATACTAAATAAATAAAATAAATATACCTAACTATTAGAATAGGTGTGTAGCATAAACTCTGCTACTAAATCACAATTTCCTAAATGTCTTCATTATTATTAAAAAAAAATTGATGGTCCAGGAGAGAGGAAGCATTACCCATCATACCTATCTGTAGAGTGAAGTTCTTCATATATTAAAGAGACTATTTAGACTATAAACTGAGATGTTTCACATATCTCTATTATTATTATTTTTTCATTTTCAAAACATATTTATTTTAATATTCTCCAATTCTTCTATCCATTAAAACTCGTAATAGTCAATATTATAAATTTTAAATTCAATTTATTACTTTATATTTTAACATCAATAATACCTTTAATTATATACGTGGAGAACATCCACTCTATTACACATTATATCAATTATTATTTCCACCATTTCTCTCTCTTTACATCTCAAGGCGATTAAGAAAGTATAAAAATATATTGTAAAGAAACTTCATAGGATTGTTGAAAGAATTTCTCTGATTTTTAGGATTATATTATAATCTGAAAACCGAAATTTAAACTCGACTGTTCGTTAAAACTCTCATGGTGTATTAAAGAATATCGAAGTGTCCTATCGTACTAGTTAGCTAATTCATACGCAGACAAGATGCCCAGATGGTGTCTTTTGAAACCAGGTAAAAACTCAAGGTGCTAAACCTAGTATAGGGCCCAAATTCACCACTTTACTTGGCATACAAAGATATTTTGCAGACAAACGAGGCCGGCATTTGTCTTCATCAAGGCGTTCTCTCGCGATGCATTACATGAAGAGGACAAAAGACATGAATGTAAGGTAGAAAAGAAAATACCAACAGGCAACAGCATTATTGCCAAAACCTTTTGGGCGGATGGTTAAGGACATATGAGAATCACGAAAACAGTTAACTAACAAAGAGAGATTAGCAAAACTGTTAAGTATAATAGATGAATTCTTTTTGCACATTGACAGTAACAGAGAACTTCTAACCACTTAGAAAAACACAAAAGAAGAACAATTCTTACAAACACAGAATATCCAATAGGCATTCTCTCATTCAGTTAACTAGAGAATCGCCTTGACTTCAGGTTTCTTGACTTCCTCTTGAGGCACAGTGACAGTAAGAACCCCGTTCTCCATAGAAGCCTTGACCTGATCCATTTTTGCATTCTCAGGCAACCTGAACCTCCTCAGGAACTTGCCACGGCTACGCTCCACCCTCAGCCAAGTATCGCTCTTGTCTTCCTGCTCCACATTCCTCTCCTCTGATCTGAAGCACCCTGTCATCTTCGATTTCAACCTTCACTTCCTCTTTTTTAAGCCCCGGAAGATCTGCCTCGAATACATGGGCTTCTTGGGTCTCTTTCCAATCAATGCGGGTGTTGACAAAAGCTGAGTTTTCACGAGATATGAGTGAATGAGGGGAAGTGAAAGGGAAGTCTTTGAGTGGATCCCAAACGTCGAATGCAGAGACTGGGTCTAAAATACTGTTGCCTCGTCGGTTGTCAAGCTTGGAATCGTTGCCATATTTTACCTTTTTTTTTTTTAGAGAATTAATCTGCGTTTGCTTGCTGTAATGTTTTGATTGCTTCTTTCTTGCTCTTGATTTTTTTGTGCAGAGGCGGGACAGGTCGGGTATTCATAAGTAAAGGATGCATCTGGTTTGTTCTGGACGATCGAGTGGTACGCTGAATCAGGAGGATTCTGGGTCCAACCAACATCAGATAAGATTGAAGAACTTTCTCGTAAATTCCTGAGTCCTCGGTTGTGAATTGAAAATGTGTGGATATGATATTCAATTGGGTTTGGTTTTTTAATGGGCTGAAGTTTTATTTTTATATTTTAAAAGTATTTTTAAAATATTAATTTAAAATATTTTTAAATAAAATAACACTTTAAAAATCAACTATTGTCATAATATTTTTAATATACGAAAAGTCTTGTAAATAAATAAAAAACATAAATCATGTAAATAAGAATTTAATGTATAGACATCTAATTCTTGAATTGAGAATAATATAGGTGGGAAAATGCCATTAAATATCAACTTAATGGTCCACAAATTTGAAACGGTCTTAAGTGAGTGCAAGAAAATAAATAATAATTCCTCCTCTATTATTTATTTATATATAATTAATGATTGCTTGATAATCACGTGTAAAAGTTGAAAACTATCTATTGTAGTTTTAATCAGAACCTTGTATAAATAAAATTGACCGATTATTTACAGCATTAAAAATTCATTTAATATTGAGATAATTTTTACTTTCTTAACATAATTTTTTTATATAATTTTGATATATTAATATAAAAAATATTATTTTCATATATATAACCAACACCCCAGATTAAAAAATTCAAGGAATAGTTGCATAATAGCTTCAATGTTATGCTGGGCAGCTCAAAACTTAAAAACTAATGGTCATTGGCCGAAAATTCTCAGCTCTTTGTTATCCTGGGAAATTCAATAACTTCAATGTTGCATACTTGAAATCCAGATCCAGGGCCTACCATGATCTTTTGGACGACTAGATCTATATAAAGCATCGTTGTCACTGCATCCATCTATTATCAACAATATGATCGATGGTCATTATCTCACCACGATATTATGGACTAGCAAGCATGGGGCGTAGAAACGAGATGCTGCCAGAAACCGACTTCCATCTCCAGATTATTCTAGCTAAGAAATTCAAAGTATAATCGATATGATGAACAATTTATGTTCTGAATGCATCCTTCTACCTCTTACGCCTCAAGGAGATTTACGAAGGGAGTGAAGGGAACATAAAAAATCAAGATACGACACAAATTACAAGCAACCGAGAAAGACACAAGAAATTTTATTAGCGAAAGTTTTGATTACATTACTCCTCTCTGCATACTGACGAGGAGACCAAGCCCTTCGACCATTTGTAAAAGACAAAAAAGACACACAATTCTCAAAAGAGGTATTATCTCGTTCAACCAGAGATTTCAATAGCCTTGACGTCAGGTTTCTTGATCTCTTCTTTAGGCACAGTCACGGTAAGAACTCCATGTTCCATGGAAGCCTTGACCTGATCCATTTTTGCATTCTCAGGCAGCCTAAACCTCCTCAAGAACGTGCCACTGCTTCGCTCCACCCTATGCCATGTATCCCTCTTGTCTTCCTTCTCCACATTCCTTTCTCCGCTAATCTGGAGCACCCTGTCATCTTCAATTTCGACCTTCACTTCCTCTTTTTTAAGTCCTGGAAGATCTGCCTTGAAAACATGGGCTTCTGGTGTCTCTTTCCAATCAATGCGGGTGCTGACAAAGGCTGAATTTTCACGAGAAAGGAGAGAATTTGAGGTGGACGTGAAAGGGAACTCTTTGAGTGGATCCCAAATGTCGAATGCGGAGAACGTATCGAAGATGCTGCTGCCTCGGCGGTTGTTAAAGAAGCTCGGAATCATTGCCATCCTCCTTCTTCTTCACAAAATCACTCGTTTGCTTACTTTGATGGACTGCTACTGATATTTTGATTGCTTCTTGTGCTTGTTTTCCTTGATGTTGTACGCAAAAGGGGACATGTTGTGTATTTATAGGATGTAAGAGGAGACATCTAGTGTATTCTGGATGACGAAGTTGGACCGCTAATAGAGGAAGATTGACGAACTTTCTGGTAAATTCCTGAATCTTTCAGCCTGTGAATTGAAAATTAAAATGGACTTGGTGTTTAATCGGCTTTTTTAATGGGCTCGGGCCTATTTTTCTCCTATTTTGCTTAGAGGCCCTCTGCAGTTTTAATTTTTCTTTTTCTTCTTTAATTTTCAGTTTTCTTTTTCATAGAAATAACATTTGACTCAAGGATGGGTTTATTTAGGAAAAAAACAATTTGGATTCCTAATTAGGAAGGTCCTGCAAAACCGGTTAAACACATGAATTAGGAAAATAAAATTTAATGTTTAGAGCACTAAAAGGTAAATATATCAAAAGCTATTCTATGGTCTCTTTTAAGAAGGGGGATAAAAATAAAAAGAAAGAGAAAATCATATATAAATCCATAAAAAAATTTTATCTAATTTCGAAAATCATTTTTTATTTTTATTTACCTTGATTTTAAATTTGAAATAAAAAATAGAAACAAAGAAAATAAATAAAATCATAACCAAATCCATCAAAAATAATAAATATATTTTTACCTATGCTGAAAATAATGTTTCATTTCTATTTTTCTTCACTCTTTTTTATTCTTGTATTTATCTCTTCGTGTGGACAATTCTTGAATAAATAATATTTTATAAAGACATAAATGGCATTAAAAATCACCTTAATTTTTCAAAACTAGAGCTCTTATTACAACGTTTGAAGCGGGTTTTGGAGGTAGAGTAGACTACTAAGATTCATACCATGACGATCCACTACGAAACACCTCCAAACGAAGTTTAACTGTGGGTTGGAATTCGCAAGATACATCATGTATTTTTGTAACTCCTTGAATTTTAGGACACCGAATATCACTAAAGCCATGAACTCGGGAAAAAACAAGGTAAATCTTTAATTCCTTTGATGATTGTTATTGCACAACAAATAAACAAATTATTTTTTAATTAAAATATATTTTTGAAAATTACTCTACACTTTAATAACAAATAATTAGAATATATGTGGCACAAACTCAATTACAACTTCCTAACTGTCTTCGTTATTCTTAAATTTTTTTTTTTTGCCCATCATACCTCTCCATGGAACGAAGTTCTTTATATATTAGAGGGGTTTTGCGATTGAACTATTACTTCATTATTCTTTAGATTTTTTTACTTTAAAATATTATTTTAATATATTTTTAATATAAAAATATTTTAAAAAGCAATTATTATTACTTATACTATTACAACCACCCTCAAAATATAATTAATCAAGGACAGCGTAACTTGAAAATGGCTATCAATTAACAGTGTTTAAGATGGTATTCTATAAGCTTAGTACTATATTGAATCTAAGTGAATAAGGTTTGACGAACTGTAAGACCAACACTCTTAGACTTGATTGTATATCAAATTTAATTAGATATAAGTTTGATTAAAGATTTATTATTTTTAGATTTAGTTGGATACCCAATCCACTTGAACATATGTCCAGCAATACCCTCAGCACATTAACCTTGGGTTCGGTTAATAGGTATGAAATTAGCTTGTTATTATGGGTAATGAGCTTAGCAGTGTATAAAGTTCAAAGAATTAAAATTCTGAAGATCATTACAAATCTTGTACTGGGCCATAAGACGCCAATTGTTTGTTTATACTACATGCAAACCCTAATGTAATGGTTTAATAATAAAAAATAAAAATAAGGAAAGAGTTGTGGAACTCAGTTCCATCACTAAGTGCTTTAAAGAAATGATATAACAACGTCTACTGACTTCTTTCGTGACTCGTTGATCAGCTACCTTGATCTACTGCATAGCCATCAATAAAATTGTGTTTTGGTCCCTCGAGTTTTGGTACATAATATAATTTATTTTCCTCTTCATGTCATTGGATAGTGAAGGCACATTTGATACGGTCAGAGGCCATTCATGGAGTGTTTCATAGCAGTATTCTTTTGAAGACTAATTTTTCTGTTAACATCATATTCATAAGTCATGCCAACGGCTTAATTTGATTAGTTTAAGAGGATGCAGTCTCATGATTAATTAGGAATTTACCACCCAATTCAGGAATTTTTTTAACTAACCAATCAGCAATCAATGAGTTTATAGATAAGAGTATTTGTCTTCGTTTGTAATATTAAATTAGTGTGAAAAAACAAGCACATAATTTTTTAAAAAATATTTTAATATATTTTTAATTAAAAAGTATTTTTCCCATATTTACCAAGCACACTAAGACTTCGAATAATTTAAGGTAAAAAATTTAATGTAATTAATCATGATGGCATTGCCAGGTTAGCTTGGATCATTGGCAAAGGTAATGTCCAGCATTTCTTGTCAATAGCTTTCTATAATGGCTATTAAGCTAGCTAATGGCATTTTAAACAAAGATGGTCAAGATCTTCATGTGGGCATGCTTTCTCAATAATTAAAGAAGATTGCTTGTTTGGATAGTCCAATGTCTGTGGTTTCACCGGCAACTCCAACCACAAAGTAAGAGAACTCCTTATCAATGTTCAGATTTGAAACAACATGTGAAAAAAGTATGAAAAACCTTTGTTGAACCTCGATGATCATTGCTTGGATGAGAATCTAAAACAAATCCTATGAATTGACTGTGTCGTCTCTAAGTGATGTTAATTTAAGAGTGCAGTAGAGGTTATGTTTTAAAATGTTTTTTATTTAAAAATATATTAAAATAATATTTTTTTAATTTTTAAAAAATTATTTTTAACATATCACATTAATTTGAAAACATAAAAAAATTATTTTTTAAAAAAGTATAATCTGAACCACACGCTTTTCCAAATACTTTAGCCAAATTCTAATGGAAAAAAATCATAAATGAAATCAGGCTAACCATTCTTTTGCAAGGTCCATGGAAACTGAAATGTCCTAAATCATGATCTTCATATGTGTTTTTGGAAGTGAAATGATCTTCATATGTGTTTTTGGAAGTGAAATGATCTTCATGATAGTAACCTTACATCTTCCCCTTTTTTGTGAAGCGCTTAAATGAAGATTCCTAAAAGATAAGAAGGGATATGGCATCCATTTATTTTAAGTCCAAGAAAGAAGCACATGAGGATGGACATGGAGGAAAGTTCAGCAATAACAATTGTATGTTTAAATTTCAGTGAGGAAAGGAGTACTGTCAAAACAAAAGTACTCTCCACTCCAAAATTATTCCACACACATCAAAAACAAAGAGAGCAGAAGGCCTGTCATGTGTGATGATCATGTCTGTGGAAAAAAGTTGAGATCACACTAATTCAGATTTTCAAATTTCAAGCAAGATACATGGCACTAAACATCAAGGACCCCATTCATGTGCAAAAGCCAAGGGTCAAGACAATGGAAACTGGACAATTTTTGCTGTGAGGTGAAGGAAAGAAATTGCTGACTAGTGGGTCAATAGGCCATGCTGCATATGCTATCCAAGAAAGGGCCCTGATGTTTTGCTAACCCTAGTGGTGAAAATGCGTCTTAGGGTTTGACAGTTGTACTGGACAGACAAGACTGGAATTTGACACATGAATAATATTTGTGTGTATATATTCTTGGTTTTGGTTGGACAATTTGGTGCAGGAGCCATGGGAGAGATCAAGCACTTGGTGGTTGTTAAGTTTAAGGAAGGTGTTGCGATCGAGGAAATTATAAAGGGGATGGAGAAGCTGGTTTCAGAGGTTGATCTTGTCAAGTCCTTCGAATGGTGAGTCTATTATTTTTATTAAGCCCTTGGCTTATTCTATAACTTGTTGGTTAATTCAAGCACTATTATGTTGCGTTTTGGTCTTCACAGGGGGCAAGATACTGAAGGTCCAGAGATGCTTACGCAAGGCTTTACTCATTCCTTCTCCATGACATTCGACAAGAAGGAAGACTATGCTGCATTTCAGAGCCATCCTAACCATGTTGAATATTCTGCTACATTTTCAGCAGCTATTGATAAAATTGCGGTGCTTTGTTTCCCATATGTTCGTGTTAAGCCAGCTGCATGATCTAAAACATCTCATGATGATAAAAGGCATGAAACTGGTACTTGTATGTGTGCTATAAAGTGTGAAATCATTATGTGTTTGCTTTGTATAATTTTTAGTGGCTATTTCCTCTAGCTCACTCTTATGTATTTTCAACTTCTATATCGTGGAAATGTTTTATGGTCATCTTGCTTTTTGATCATCTTTCTAATGAATAGACAGGTTTCCCAACTGTGAAATTTACATGCCCAGGATCATTATCTTCCACTTGCACTGCTGAATCTTACACCTGTTAGTCAAAAGGTGATAAAATTACTTCTTTTTTTTACTTTGTTGATAAACCTCATGTAACGTAATCAATGATCCATCAAAGATTGGATTAGCCTTCATCTTGAATGTCCCATCACCCTTGTTAATAGCACTGTCTGCCTAGCTCAACTATTCTTCTCAGATGGCACGAGGAGTTCCAAAAGGAAAAATGTAAAAGTACAAAACAAAGGACAGATTAAAATTGTTCTATGACTACTTTTTCCTTACTCTATTCTCAAATTAATATTTCCTAATCCAGAATTTATATTGGCTCAAGCTCTGCTGTATTTGAGAAAATGCACTAGCACAATGAGAGTTAACCAGCATGTGGGCTAATGACCCATCAGTCACATACTCGCATATCATAAGCTACTAGAATAGTGAGAACGAAGGGATGAACAGAATCTCAATAGAGGATATGGCAAAGGCAACGTTTCACTGGAAAATTGGAATTGTAGGAAGTATAAACGGCCCTTGTGACATTTCAAATTCCATAAAAGATGGAACCTATGAAAAACATTTTGTGAAAGAATTTTTTTTTTCTTTTTTTATCGAAGGTGCCATGCCAGTTTCCACCTGGGGATTGAAAAAACACTGGAACAAGATACATTGCGAGAATAAAAGTAGATTCTCTCCTGTTTTGTTTCTTTATCCTTAATCATGAATAGAAGTGGATTCTAAGTAATCTGCTTTCATCTAGTCATGAAGAACAGGACTTCTTGAATATTTCTTCACCTGTTCATCATTGATCCAAAGATTAACCAGAAAAGAAGAAAAGAAAAGAAAATGCAAGAAACTCGTAAGTGCTTACATCATGTTCTTCTTGTCACCCTCACCATTGAGAAAATGCATACATTCTAGACTTAGTGGACAATTCCAAATTCAGTCTCCCGTCTTCAATCCAAATTCAACTGCTACATCCCCATTAAACCACATGATCCTATGCAGATCTCAGAAACTGTAGTTTAGAACCTCTCTTGGTCTTTTTCCAGACTCTACCATTAATTATGCAAGCAGAACACTAACCATTTCTCACCCTTCTTATTCTTCTTCAAGGTACTATTTCTCTCATTCACTTTTATCTGCTGGTTTTCATATATACTCCTCCACAGCCCAATACGCTTCTTCTCTTCAACTGCTTAAATAGTAACTCTCCCATGCCATCATTTATGTCTAACATGCAGTCAATTGAATCCATGAGCAGGTTCTGCTTGAACTCAAGGGAAAAATCTTGAAGCCCCTTATTATTCCTGCTTACTTGTTAATGACCTTGAAAGCAAGGCTTTTCATCCAAAAGAATTCAACTGTTCACATTACAGTCAGGAGAATAGAAGTTCTTCAAAAGATGATGACTACGAGGGGTACGAATTGGGTACAACGATATCATTTGGCATTCCTCATCATGTGCCAGATATCTGTGATGAGTGACAAAAAACTAGTGGAAATTGTGGTATTGTGTTGAAGTGCATATGCCACCCTAAAGATTGTAGTAAGTTTCATCGTCTATGATCTCTCGAATATTTGATATTTTTAGTCTGTTTTCTTGTTCAACCAGTTTTTAATGGTTTTAATGTTGATTTCGCAGAAGACAAGGTAATATCAATGGCAGGATCAACTAAACTTAATGTCAATATCCTCTTATCTGCACTTCCTTAATCTCTATGTCCTTCTTGATGCAAGATGACTTAAAACTGTACAAACCTGTTCTTGAGTTCTTTTCACTTTCCTGTTGTAGTAAAGATCTACCTGCCTCTCCATACCCTTCCTCTCTCAAGTTTACATTGCGCCTAATCATGGCATTTCCCATGAATGCATAATTCTAGATGGGGCATCACGAAACGGACAGGGGGAACCAGCTTAAGATAAAATTTAATTCAGGAGGTGACTGGAAGAAAAGGAGATGACTAATGATGTAATAAATCCAACATTAAAGTCATGCTTAGTGATAAGGTGACCGCAGTGATAAAGATACAGACCATGTAGCTGGCCCCAAGCGTAAAAAATAGCGGTGGGTGCAACTTGCAATGGCACACATGCACAAGTTGCCAAAACAACATTAGTCATGATTAAGCTGGTTCCTGGTGCTGTCAGAACTATCGGAAGAACAACTTGAAATTAATCCATCCAAGAAAAAGAAACCAACCTTAAACTGTGCGTAGAAAATACTTGCATCACTATCTTTGCTGAAAAATCAAAATAAAACAATTCTAAATCAATTGTTTTTTTAGATAACTAAAGATTCTTATAATAACCTTCCAATAATTTATATTTAATTTGTTTGTATATTTTAATAACTTGCATATAGCAAAAATTATATCTAGTCTTATACAATGTATAGTATACATGAAACTTTCAATAGCACTAGTATATTCTAGTTATGTTACCGTTTTATCACAATAATCATTTAACTTTATGCTAGAGTCAAATAGGGTATTAGCCTCCTTTATATTGAGATACTTAAATTTATCGAGCATTTTCTTAATATAATGTGACTGATTAAGTGATAATAAGTTCACATCAAGATAGATTTTCTCACTTGAAAAAGATGCAATATCTTGGATATCTAAGAAACAAACATGCATCTCTCATTCTACCATGGAATCAAAAATTATTGCTATAGCTATTACAGGTAAAGAAACAAAATAGCTAAGAAATATGTTATTTGATATTAAGTTGTGGTCACAACCTATATCAGCTATTTCTTTATATTGTGATAGTGAAGCAACTATGTCTCGAGCTTATAGTAACATTTACAATGGTAAGTCAAGACATATAAGCATTTGACATAGATATATTCGAGAGTTGATTACAAATGGTGTAATCACCATTGTCTATGTGAAGTCTGTGAATAATTTAGCGGATCTGCTTACAAAAGGACTATCTAGAGGCATGGTACAAAAAACAACTAATGGAATGAGGTTGAAACCCGTTATTAAATATACTAGTAATAGGAACCTAACTTTGGATTAGCAAAAAGCTTATCTCTTATTTTAATGGGTAATAACAAGTTACTGTTTTGTATCTGTTGGACATTGAAAATTAATTTGAGTTCCTATTTTGATAGTATTTAGTATGTTTTATTATAAAAAGTAGGATGAGCATAGGCTTTTAATGGAATTTAAAGTTCGTGTTTAATATAATAGAGACATGTATAATTCCATATATATGAATATAAAAGTGGTACCACTTTTGACAAGAGTTAGGGTTTCCTCTTGTAAATATTCAAGAAAAAAAATATGGTTTTAGCACATGGCCATAATAGTGCTAAATAGTTGAAAACCTCTTTAAGAGTTTAGATAGTATTATGTGTGTAATATCTTTTATTCTACAACAAAAATTTTGGTTTAATCTGCGAACACCGTTAACTTTAGTAGGATTCAAGTTCTAACACTAATTGAAGGTTTAAATTGTAAAATACCTCCTTATAAGTATAATTATATCAAGTGAAAAGACTTTCATTACAAACTAGTGGAAGATTGTTGGTAAAGTTTGTAAATGAATAAAAGAAAAGATGTTTATCCCATATTAAAAAGAAACATTCCCTCCTAATGTTTCTAAGTGTGGGTTTCTATTGTGTAGTAAATTAAGTTATGGTGAACAAACTCTTTTATCTGGCTTTCTAATGTTATTATATGGATATTTAAAATATCAAAAGATAGCATTTTGAGCTTTGAAATTGAAACTTAATATGAACAGCTATATTGTTTCATGAATAGTCATACTGTTTGATGAACAATCATATTGTTTGATGAACAACCATAATATTTCATCAATAATCATATTATTTGATGAACAATCATAGTGGTTCATCAACAGTTATATTATTTGATGAATAATCATATTGTTTCATCATAATGTTTCAAGTCTATAAAAGCATGTTACTATAAAAAAAAAAAGAAATATAACAACAAAATACATATATTCTTTTCTTGGTCTTATCTTCTCATTCTTTTAAAGGTTTAGAGGTTTAGTTGTATCATGAATGTATTATCTCTCTAGAAGATAAATAAATACCTTAAAGATAGTGTTTTCACGCCTTCAAGTTAACTCCATATTTATTTTCATCCTAAACTTTTCTAACAAAAATTATCTCAAGCATATATGCGTACATATGAGAGCAGAGCAGCCCTTTTTATACCTTGCATAGATAAATGATACTTAAAAATGATTGAGCAATATCTTGATGGGGCAATAATTTGGAAGGTATGAGAGGCATGTAGTGATGCATGGACTTGTTTGTTGATCTTTCTCCGACAATATTTATCCATTCTTGCTATCCTCTTTGGAGAAATCACAAAATATATAGCAACACCTTTACTATGCTTTTTATCTAAAGGATTTTATTTTATTTTATTTTTGGCTTATCGATTAGTTTGTAAATGATATAGTTCTTCTATAAATAATAAATTAAAACATGAATTATAAACTAAACCCTAATGTTGTTTCTGTATTAATTTGAGTCATCTTGGAGAAAACAAATAAAAACTCGATTAAATCCAAATAAAAATATATTTTGAATACTGATCAAGACTTTTCGGATTTCAATATAACTTGCAAAACAATCTGCCTACGAATTAATTGTATAAGAAAATGAGAAGGAAAAAAAATAATATTTGTTCCCAGAGCAACGCCAGATCGTTTTAGTAACATTAAATATTAACCAATAAACGACCATTGTTTTCGAGGAAAGAACAATATTTAGCATTCCATGGGCCCAATATTGCTCTAATCTGGACTAGCAAGCCTCCCTGCACATGAATTCTTCGATGCAATTCTTCGATTTAGTTGGCCGTTCTCCCAACAAATAATAGGTTCAAAGCCCACCTGCCTAGGAAAAATGGGCCTCCCTGCTCTTAAGTTTTCAATCACGCCTAACAAGGGTGCGGTAGGTAGGGATGATTATTTCTGATTTAAATTATTTTTTATTTAAAATAATAATTAAATTATTTAAAAAAAAAAATAAAACCAAATCAAAACTAGTTTAAACCAACTGGTTTTGGTTCAGTTATTTTAGGATGAAAATCAAAACTCAACCGACTCATTTTTATTTGGTTTCGATTTGGTTTAGTTATTTTATATTAAAAACTAAAAACTTTATTGTTTTTGGGTTTTTTTTATAATTTTTAATGGGTTTGGTTTTGATTTGACTTGATTTTATCCCATTTAATTTGATTTTTTTATTTGGTTAAATTTTTTCAGCTTGATTTTGTTCAGTTTGACTCGGTTTTGTTCGATTCCAAACTTATTAAACAGATACCAAACTAAGTAGAACCAGTAATTTTTTAAATATTCTAATTAATTAAATAAAAAATTTTATAATTAGATTTTTTTCAATTATTTTTTATTTTTTAAATTTATTTTATTTTTTTAGATTTTTTCTCACCACCCGCCTTACACTCCTTTTACTAAGAGTACGGTTCTATTTTTAAAAAAAATATTGTAAGTTAAGTAATTTTAAAAAAAAAACATACGGCATCGTTTACGAGAGTGAACCGTAAGTCTCAAGAAAAGGCATCGGACTGCATTCTAACAATGCTAGGGAAGCCACTCAGTGCACTTACAGCATTAAAGTGGATGGCCTTCGAAACAGGAAATAGGGGGGCTCGAGAGAGAGAGAAAATGCCTGGCAATTGCCCAAAGACAGGTGATGTGGTCTTCAGTTCTACGGATGATAGAGTTATGACATGAACCAACAGTATAGACCCACACAGTGCCATGTCATGGATTGACCGGCACTCTATTCGGTAAAAGTTTTCCTTGCCAGAATGGCAGAATGCATGCTCTTAATGATTATACATGCAAGCACCCAAAGTTCATATTCAAGAAAGCATATCTTAAGTTCATGCATGCCCCCACCCCTTCTTGTTTTTCAATTACGTGCCCATGATGATTTCCAGTTTTTTGTCAAGAATTTGGACAAAATGAGAGAAATTTTGCCAAATATTGACTGGGATTTTATTTGGATCTCGTTTTGTGCCGGTGTGCCTAACAGTATTGAATCTGAATGGCAGTTTTTGGCTAACTTGGCGGTCCCTCGAGAACCCGTAGTGGGGGTGTCAATTTCTGCTCTTGGGTTTTTGCAAGTGCCCACAAGACTGACAGCTTTAACCGACTTTACTTTCGTTGGCAATCAAATTGAGAGAGACACTAAATTCTCGCATGCCTGATGTCATGACCACATAGAGCTCTGAGATGCCCCGTAAACAGTATTGGAATTTAATGTCAGAAGGACAATATGATGTCGTTAAGAAATTTAAGAGGAATCGGACCTTCCTTGTCACTAAAAAACAAGAAACAACCTCGCCGGGGAATAGGAGAAACTTGTTGGAAGCAACATGAAGATGATGGATTTCACAAAGCCAATCTGACCTAGCTAGCTACCATTCTCGTCTTCATAAACCTTTCCCTTTACCAGTCCCCTTTCCTCTCCTTTTTGCTTTACCAGTCCGTTTCTAGACGTGTCTATGTGTTATGATGTTCTCTCTTTTTTTCATAAAACACTTTTATGTCAGTAAAATATTAAGAGATACCCAAAGTGCCTTATGGATCACGGTTGTGCGGTAAAAGATCCTCACCTCCTCTGACTCTGTAATCAAGGAGTGATGTACTGTAAAATGTCCAAGAGTTGTGCGAAATCCACTGTCAAGAAAATGGAACTTTGCCTGTCCAAACAAAGACAACGGTCTTAATGGCAGGCCAAATGGTAATTCGAGGGGAACATTGAGGTATAAGTGAAGACAAATCAAGCATTGAAGTCTTGGTACCCTGTTTGGAATAAATACAAGCTTGGATGTTCCAATTAATTGAATTATGATGTCGAAAGCTTGGATTGAATTTGTGGGGCAAAGTTCTTCCGTATCAAATTGAATTCAGTTGAGTTGACTCGTGTCTAAAGATCACAAGCTTGTTCCAACTTGGCTTAATTGTACGGCGCCAGCTTTAATTGCCCCTGCATTTATACTGCAAAAATGTGGATCCCAGCCCATAAAATTCAGAGAGGTGAGAATGAATTTCTCAGTCTAATTTGACTCTTGAAAAAAGCATAATTCTTACTTGAAGTTAAAAGCATAGCAATCTGTGATGCTGTCAAATGAACCCATAGTATTGTCCTCGTACGCTTACAAGTAACGACATAAGCAGTAACAGGAGAACGCTGTCCGATGTCAGACACCTACACCTTGGGGGCTTCAAGTAAACAGGAGAACAGAGAGAAGACCAATCAGTTACGTGCTGCATAACCACAGCAATTAGCGTTAATGATATCTTGGGAACGTGCCGAGAGATGTGCTAATGGTTTATATTTGGGATTTCTAATGTTTACCCCTCGAATTTCAAATCCTAAAGGATGAGATGGCGATTTAGGATGAAGACTGTACGAGGAAAGATAGCGCAAGATTTGTTCGGCGTCCCGTTAATTTTCATCGATGCAACTTGCTGGTTGATCGTCCGAAAAATCATTTGAAAGCTATATAGAATATCATAACACATGAATTAAAGAAAAATTATGTTGTAAACAAGTATGATCTCCATTTATGTTGTGAATTGAACTTTTACAGCAGAAAGCAAGGATCCAGGGCATGTCTAAGGCCATGGTTACGAGAATTTGTATGGAGTTCGACTTGGTTCAAGACTTGGATCGAGGTCAGTCCATGACCTTAGGAAAAATCACCAGCATAAACACAAAACAATTTTCTTAAACTTTAAAAAAAGGGGAAATCCATAAATGGTAAAAATGTACGAATCAATATCATGATATTCAACTTTATTTTATCATTTTAAGGCCAAAAAAGCAATCTTCATCGCTATTCTTCACAATCTCCTTAGTGCCCTTGCTTTTTGTCTCCCCTTTTAGCTAATTCGAAGCACTTCAAATTGCAGATATCATATAATTTGGTCTATGCCATCCTTAGCCTAGAGAAAAGAAGAAAAATCTGTCTAAAAAAACACAAAGAGAGACGGACAGATAAAATTAAGAACCAACTAGTTAGATTTTTATATCTGAATTTCACATTTCTGCTTCTGAACAACTAAAATTATTTCTTATATGATCACAAGAATTCAAGTATCTATGCCTTTCAAGATGAAAGGAAAACCAACACAAAAAATAAATAAATAAAGCATCGATGAAGTTAGTGAAATTTCCTTCAAGGGCTCTTACTGGCATAAATCAACAAAGAGAATTCAACTCTTTCTTGATCTTTCTGCACTAACTTCTCCTCCAACCACAGTCTGCTATCCATTCCACTTCTTGTCCTGAACATGAAAACAGCATAGCCAGAACCAGGATTATAGAACCAGTCATGGACATCCCACAACAGATCAACAAGCAATCCATCAAGAAAAATTGTCTGGTTGCCTCTAAAATTCCATTGCAGCCTCTTTACACGAATCACTGTCTTCTTATCAATACATACAGATAAAACTGGATGCTTCGAGCCTTCATTTTCTCCACTACATCTGATCACAATGTCATGTTGAATTCCTGTGTCACAAAACTGTGCCTTCGTAGCATATAAAGTATTGCCTGAACAATGCTCTTGCCTTGAAATGAGAGTGACTTTAGCAATTGGGGTGCTGCTAGTTTTGAACTTCTTGGTCAAAGTTTCTTCTCCTACATCACCCAATATTAGGCCTATTTCTGAATCAACCATGACCAGGACATAAAACCCTTCAACAGGTTCAGGTCCTAACTCATATTTAGCAGAAGAAAGATCCCAGAAGACTTCGATCTTTACAGTATCAGATTCAATCAATTTGTTGCCTTTCATCTTTCTAAAGAGCCTGGTATGTGTACTGAGTTTGAAAGAAGTTGAAGGGTCAGTGCCAAATTTAATGCTGAGGCCTTGAGTAGTGTGGTTTTTGCACCAAGACACTTTGGCCAAGAGTTGTTTTTCAGTTGAGAGGATGATTTTATATAAGCAAGAGACTGCATTTTGGACAGATGGGGTTAGGCTTGGAGAGATACAAGCATTGTTTGAATAACTAGAACATGAAGAATGAGAGACTTGTATGGCATTTTCACTAAAACAAGAAACTATATCTCTCATTGTGAAGAACAAGAACAATTCTTTCGATGAAGATATGGAATAAGCTTCGATTGGGTTCTTCAATATGGAGAGAGATAGGGAGGGGGAGAGAGATCTGAGATTTAAGAGAGATGGGAGTTTCTTCCTTGGCTTGTGGTAAGAAGAAAATGTTTGTTTAAAAGCTGACCAGGGTAGGTGCTTTTTTGAACTCTCTTTTTAATTTTTTTTTTACAAGGAAAATTCGTTTTACAAGGATAGAGATATGGAAAGGCAGGAAAGAAAACCTTTAAGAAAGGAAAAAGAAAGGAGAGTTTTTTTTATTATTATTATTAAAAAGAAGAAGAAGAAGAAGAAGATTGAGGCAGAAACCTTCATGGTTTCTTTGTTTAATCACTTTTGCCAGTTCATATTTATAAAATATATATATATATATAATAATAAGTAAATAACAAAAGGAGAAAGAGGGCAAAGGCATAAAAGAGGTTGGACCTGGACCTGGTCTGAATGCCAGCATCATTTGCGAGTCTAGGAAGCTATCATGGTTTGCCCTCAACTCCATTCCTAGGCTTTAACGAGTGATCTAAAGAGAAAGGAATAATTAAAAGAGATAAATTAGCGAGGGATTTTAATATTAATCATGATTTTTTTAACTAGGATTAATATTTTGAATAACGAAAGACCAATCAGTTATCATTTGTGGGATTCAAATCTTAATATTAATCAATTGATATATCAATTTGTATGAAAATCTTTATTTATAAATATATTTAATTGATTACTACTAATTACAGAAGGGGAAGTGAGATTAATCATAAATTTACAATAAAACATCTTGGGTATTATGTGATGGAACAATACTTGTGGGTCAGTTTCTGCTAGAGAAATAAATTGTCTGGATAGCCAATGACCCACCACCAACTGCTACTCAGTACTCCCACCTCACCTCTGACTAGTTTAAAAGCAAGGGATAATGAAAATGGAAAGCAAGAGAATATTTGTGGGATAATTAGTGATGATATTGCATGCTATAAGATTGTTATTTATTTTTTGAAATTTATTTTTAATATGATATAAAAATAAAAAAAATTAATTGAAAAAGAAAAACAGAAGACAAAAGAGGAAGCATGCTTTTGTGCTATGGACCACAGGATGGTCTTGTCCTACAGCAAGGGCATGTTCCCTTATTATGACAAGCAAACTGTTGTGTTGAAGGATGTTGAATCTGCTCTTCAAGGAATGTTACAAAGGATCTTTTTCTTTTTACTTTTTTTAATTATTATTATTATTATTGTTTTAGTGTGTAGTATCTATCCCATCAAGGCGTTAGCGATTTTATGATTTCTGTTCGTTGTGTTTTTCCCCCCAGTGGCTAGACTATACACTAAAAGGTTTTTTTTTTTTCTCACCCCTTTTAATTTCAGGTGATGATTGACTTAGGCCTTAAGTTTGTTAAGGTGAGATGATCAAGTGACGACTCCTACCACATCAGAAAACACCCATCATGTTTAATTATTGAAAATTTTATGGTCCTACTACCACATCAAGTTTCTATTTTAATTTTTAAGATCCTGAACACATGCGAAAAGGTTTGTTGATTGGTTAGTAGTGCCCAAAGCTGATTGATCCATCATCATTAACTAGTAATCCATGCGTGGGTAAGGCTTTGAAACTCTCTGTAAGTCACAACTTTATTCCTGGTTTGGTTACCGAAAAAGATGAATTCCAAGTTTCTTTTATAGCATTAATCCCAGCATTAGGTAGCTGTCGAAGTACCTAAAAACGTCGGGAAACGTGAGAGCGACAACCATGAAGAACACAAAATCCCACTGGGATGGAGTTCTTCTCTTTTGGCTTTACGTGTTTCCAAGATATCCCCACCAACCCAGATCACCATTTGCATGGAAAGGTTAATCATTTGGGTTTTGAACCATAATTTACAGCAATGGAAAGGCTAATTACAGCTACGCGTAGAATTTAATTAGAACTCAGTTGGGAGTTGGTGCCACATCAAATTCACATGAACTACTTTTTTTCTCTTTATTTACATGCCCATTAGTGCTTTGAGATTGGCTTACACTTTAAGAAGCTTCACAGAAATCATACAGCAATAATGAAGGGAATTTTTTAAGAACAATTGGCTTGTAGCCTGCTCATTGATTAGTTAGTTATGGGGAGTGAAATAACAGTAGATGAATCTATTCTTGTCAGGAAAGGAAGTGTCATATCATGCTTGTTGCAACTTGCAGAATATAGAGCCAACTGTTTTCTGAAAGCCTTGTAATGTGCGAGCCTGAGAGATTGGAGGGTTGAAGAGAACATGATGCCGAGGAAAGTTTCAGAATAGAAGGGAATATATTTGTGGCTGTTTGACTATACCAAATTCCTGCTAATATCACTAGATGTTGTCCTCTTGTATATACAATCTGTTCGCACATAAAATGGGTATGGAGAGGCTCATAGTTTTTTACTATACAGTTGCCAGTAACTAGCAATGCTCATGAAATTGGAGTCGGAACTGAACAACATAGCATAAATCTTTGTATAGCAACTGATAAAGTTGTTGCTGTCTCATATCTGACTGTACTGCTCAACTGCAAACAACTCCCTAAAACAGAGGGGTGATAAGCCTAATCTAACAACACCGAGAGCTGACTTCTACGCAATTTGCTTCTTGGTCATCATGACAAGAAGCTGCTAATAAAAAATTGTGCTGTGAGCTTTGATCCCAAAACCCTAGTAATAAACAAGAAAAGTGTCAGTAACTTGAACGCTTTCCCTCTTCCTTCTCTGCATTATCTTATTCACATCTCCACAGCCTCTCATTTATTAATTCCCTCTCCTAAATCATCACATGACATGCGATTTTAGTTCTCCAAGCTAATTTACATTAAAAATAACGGATATAATAATAGAGAAGGAAATTTGTATTTTAATAGCATCATGTGGGAACAGAGAATCTGATAGCTTTGTTGTTTCTGGGAAGTTGTTAAAGGTCCACTTCCTGTAACATCAATCATGAACTAGAACCAACCAAAGTGCCACTTCCTATTCCATATTAATTTTTTGCCCCAGTTTTTTGATGTCATTATTGGATTCTTCACAGTTACAAAACTCAGAAAAACATCGTTTTAAATTTAAATCAAATCAAATCAAATAATATTATTAAAAAAATCAAATTAGATTTTAAATTAATTTCCATATAGTATTTTTAAACTCTAGCATAGCATAGGCTAAATTCCGCATCAACTTTCTAGCCAAGTTTAATAACTCTGGATTAGTCAACTCTAATGTCATATCAATGTACAGGGATGATTGCTTGAAAACGTGAAATAACGCATTTGAACACTTCTTACAGCCACGTTAATAGAGAATACTTCTCAACGCAAATGCAGCAAATTGTGCCTCGTGGACTCATTTAAGAGCTCTAGCTTTCCATTCTTTTTCGCCATCTCCACAGTATACATCAACATCTGCTAGAGTACTGCAATCTAACTTTTACTTAACGAGCCTTAGAAAGTTGGTGGTGACTTCAAATTATTGAGACCTTGAACACAAGACAATAATTGCCACATGAACTGATAAACCTTGAAAAAGGAAAACAAAAATATTGCCCAGGAAGAATACCGTGGTACAACAGAACAATAAGACGCCAATTGCTCTCCATGTAAAGTAGAATGTGATGAATCTTAGAAAAACTTGCTTGGACCTGTACTCTCTTCGTAGATGATATACTATTAGACATATATAGCCATTCGTCTAAATGTATTTTCCTGTCAGACTCACAAACAAAAATGATTCATCAAGAAAACTTTCATAGATGGTACATAGTTTTTCAATGAGTCTATTAATAATAATTTTATGACGACTTTACTGTTAAAAAAACATGCTAAAAATAATTATTCATTTTATTTTGTCATATTTCCTTAATGAATATAACAATCATATCACTTATATAAAAAATAAATATCATTTTATCAATAATATTTTTTATTTGTTAGAATTTTTTTTTAATAAATTTGACATATATAGTCATTAAACATATTATTTATTATTTCATTACTAAGTAAAAAGTGATAGTGGTTTTTGCGGTAATTGTTTTTCTAACTCTTTGAAATATGCTAACTTATTTAGGTCGTCGGTAGGTTTATAAGTAATAATTTAGAATTTTTTAAAAAATATATATTTATTAACAAAATAAAAAATTAGTGACATTTACAATATTTTTTTTCAACTCTCTAAAGCATACCAACTGACTAACCTCATCAATAATAATTTAAAAATATTT
This sequence comes from Populus pruinosa, assembly GCA_026413675.1. Taxonomy (NCBI): domain Eukaryota; kingdom Viridiplantae; phylum Streptophyta; class Magnoliopsida; order Malpighiales; family Salicaceae; genus Populus; species Populus pruinosa. The sequence continues at coordinate 28,033,927 of CM048595.1, forward strand.
TTAAAAAAATAATTAATATTAAACAAAAATAGAAAATAATTAAAATTAATATAAAAATCAAATATTTATTATAAATTTAAATATTTATAAGTTCAAATACAATTAATATAGAATAAAGACATTAAAACAGGAGGAGGAGATGAGTCTTCATTGGGACCGTGGAGTAAATAAAAAAAAGCATATATATCTTTCATCAGTGATCTTATTTTCATTATCAATCTGTAAAGTTTAATCTCAGCACTGAGTTATTCATTATCAGCAGCAGAATAAATCATCTGAACTTAAACTCAATGATTTAAAATCACCTTATTATATAAATAGTGTCGAGATCTTCTAAATATTATCTTATAAAGCAGTGTTTAGTAGCTATACAACCTTGTATGTGTCACCTGAATAACACAAGAGTCATCCACACACTAGAATATGTTGCATAAACTAGCAAGTTTTTTTAAAATAATATATATCAATTAAAATAATGCTCCTAAATAATCTTTAAATTTATAATAAAACTAATATTAAATGATTAAAAAGTTATTGTGAGAGAATTATGTTGATTTTATTTTAAAAAATATCAAAATAATTATATTATTTTAAGAAAAAATGACAGGATCAAAAATCCCTCAAATTAAAGGCAAAACATTTTTTTATTATTCGAAGATTAAAGTAGTCATTTTCCGGCGGCAAAACAAAAACAAAATGACAAATTTAACTCTGTATAATGTATTAAAGATTATTATATTACAGTAAAAATATTGATTTGTCCCTGTGCCTATATCAATGGTTTTTCTGTTCAAAGATAATTTCATAATTATAACATTACAATAAATAGTGTCATGACTCATGAGTCTCGGTGGAGAGTAACTTCTTGTGTAAAATTAGTTTTACTATTCTTGCGTAAAATTAGTTTTACTATTCTTGTGAATTGCAGGGACGTCAGCAAGTAAGCCCCAACTGTTTTAGAATTTGAATACTGCACATTTCACAAAAGTTGCTGTCACTCCATGCAAGCATAGAACACTTCAGATGAACCCTAAGGGTACCAAATATCCCCAATTTCCTGTACAGGTTCACCTTCCCCTAGCATTTGCATCCTCCTGTAGCTTGTTTTTGGATTTCTCCAGCTCTATCATGATGGAGTGGACCCAAGTGCAAACTAACCACACAAGCAAAGAAGCCCTGTGTCTCTTTCCTCTACAAATTATATGTAAAATGGCAAAAGACCATGCTCAAGTTAAACACATCTTCCAATTCTGACCATTTGTGCCCTAAGAAAGAACCTCAAACTTGCTCTTCAAAGCCGATTTTCTTGTTCTGGTGGACCGCCAAGTTCATTCTTCTACCAAACAGTAAAAAAGAAAAGAAAAAAGACAAGCAATATTCACTAAATTATGCATTCCATTTCATAAATATAAAAGAAAGAGAGGAGGGGTGAAAAGGAGTGACCTTCAGAGGACGTGGTGACTTCGGTTGGGGTTTTGGATTCAAGGCAAGCAGAAGCAATGGCTCTGTGAGGAAAAAGGCGAGCTCAATTCTCGACGCGCCAGTCTTGTGGACGAAATGCAATGACAACGGAGGACCAACTTGGGAAGACGAATTGAGGAAAATTGAGAAACTGAAATTCATATTGTAACGTGTGATCTTCTTCTTCTTTTTTTAATTCAATGCGTATATCTTTGGATTAACTTACGCATCAATCTATTGTTCAAGCCATAACTCATTTCGATTTGATACAATCAAAAAAATAAATTATTATAACTTCAAATTTCAAACTAGAAAGCCGAAGGAAGTAGAACTACTTGACCATCGAATCAACCACTTAGAATTTCAAAATTACAGCAAAAGATTTTTACTATACATCATTGCTGTGCCCTGCTTTAGGATTGGTATTTTTTGGGGCATGAAATTATCATTTCAAGTTTATACCGAAACTATACATTTTGACAATTAGAACTCTTCATCGTCAATTGTTGATCTAGTAATGGGTATTGACCATCTTCCCAGATGAGCCGTGTAATTTATACACCGGATAGTCCCTCTACCAGTAGGTCCATCAGGAAAGTCCAGGACACTAATGCTCCCGGCATCGAGATGGAATGATCCCATCCAGTCTTCGGTCAGATTTAGGCAGTGCCCCATTAATGCAATGTGAATAGCAGGATCACCAACTGCAACCACAATCTTTTCGGACTTGGATTCATCAGATAATTCATTTAACAGAGATTGCCAGGCTTTCCCAGACTGTTCCCACAGTGCCGATAGTGCTTCATCCTCAAATCTATTTAAGAATCCAGGCTGAAGTGGTGGAACTTCAGTTGCATCCTGTAGAGATTATGAAGAAGAAAATTACATGGACAATCGCATACTAACACAGTGAAGTTAGTTACTTGAATGGATTTGGATTAAAACATAGCAAAGTGGCAAGATCATGCATGCATTCTTTTGAGACTCAGCATCCAATTATTTGGCATGCTTGTTTAGTTTCTTACAAAATTCTACTCAGAATAGTCATAATATGCCAAAAGATTTGCTTCATATCTTGCCTTGTTTGATAGTTGAAGGATGTCTCTGACATCAAGTTCCTTGATCTGTTTCATCTCTACACAGCGCGGCACACAGTCAGCACCCAAGCAATCTGCAGCTTCTTGCACCTGCAATTGAGTAAGCTGGTCATGGCTGGAAAAAAAACTCGGCAGTGAAGCTAAAATACTCCTCGACAAGTCAAATCTCAGAACCAACTCATTTTCCCACTATGTATATTCAATATACTGACTCAAGTACGGAGGAAGAGCTTACTCTGGAGATAGTCGTTGCCATCTCAACACAAGCATTCTTAGGACTGCTGAATATGGTGCTCACATTCAGATCAAGAAGCAGTTCTGCAGTTTTCTGGGACTGTCAAGGGTTGTGAAAAGAAATTCAGGACATGGCTTTGTGAGAACTATTATGTACTGTTATATGGATGAGGTACCTGTATAATTCCAAGCATGCTCATTGGCTGATTCCCAGAATTTGAAAAGGTAGCCTGGAAAACATTGAAAGGGTCAAATATCCCGTCAAAGAGACAAACCAAAATTGCAGCAAGGTAAGACCAGAAAAGTTCACATTAACTTGCAGGCAACAAGTGTTTTCTTGTATTGAATGAAATGTCATCTTCAAAGTTCAGTAGCAGATTCCACGAAGCACCAACTCACTCCCTACATCAAGTATCATTGGCTACTCTTAGCATGTTTAGATATGCTGCATGCTTGCTGTAGTGCTATGTGCGTGAGACTAGTTTTTTTTTACTAAAACATATTCATTTCCACACGACAGCACGCAGTTATTTTGATATTACATTAACTGTTCCCTTTAACACAATATTTCAAGTGTGGAAGTGCTCAAATTTTCTCCTGACTCTTCCCAATCATAAACTCAAGAAATATAATGCATCTCCCACCCTAACTATCGATGTTACAGAATCCAATTATCTCACTTATGATAAGACTACAAATATCGACCTACACCAAGTCCAAGAGCAGACGAGCACTCACTGTGTTTCCTTTACTATCCTACCACAAGCATTGAGCATATCTACTTAGACAAATGATCAAGAAAGAAGATGAAGGCAATATTAGCAAAAACATTGTCTGTGATCGTTACAAACCTCTGTACCACCCTGCGTAGTTCCATGAGAAACGAGTATGATCCGCTTACTGGTTTTTCTGCCTGCAGAACTTCCAGCAGCAACAGGTGAATTGGGTGTCTGCATCAATATTTCAATAGAATTTAACAGACAAAGCAACATGTTACAAAAACCATATAGCATAGCTAAACTTCTTGTTAAACTACAAAAATAAATTGTGTGCAAGATATCACTATAATCTCACATAAGAACAAGGAATTGTTTAACTTGCAATCAATACAGCATTACTAGTGAGCGTTTTGCTGAATCATTCGTCAAAAAAATGCATTTTACAGAAACCTTATCAACCATTTCAAGATCCCATAAAGATTAGATATCAAAGGATTGCCTTCCTAGAGTCGTTGTCCAATGTCACAATTGGTTGAAGAATTCCATACACATTGACGTTCGAAACATGCCTATTTATTTTCCCTGGAGATTAGTTACAGTGACATGTGCAACATTATACAAGTTTTTATCATTAAACTTGCAGCGTACCTGATTTAAACGATTAAGACAAATATAAGGAGATCTATCTCCACCATCAACTCGTGGGGCGAAATCCAGCACACTCACACCACAATTACTCTGAAGCAAAATCCTAAAATACTCCGTCCCTAATCCTGATTGCACAATAAAAAACATAAAGGCAAAATCTAAACCCTCTTTTTCTTCAGCATTACAAACCACAAAACACAAACAATATACAAGTACCAACCAATAGCTGTAGCAACAAGAGCCTGATTAACAGCGTTATGAGCAACCACAAGAACAGACCTACTTTCATGTGCAAGAATTTTATTCCAGCAATTCCTCGCCCGCCCCCACAACTCCCTCACAGGAAAATGGCCATCAATATTAAAATTCGCCGCATCAACTTGCCATTGCCTAAACGCTGCTCCGAACTTCGCCTTCCCCTCATGCTTCAATAACCCCTTTTAAATTTTATTTTTAAAAAAAATCAATTACTATAATATTCTAAGCATTATTTTTTAATAGATAAAACAAAATTTAAAAAACGGAAATAAAACTCACTTGAAATGAATAAAGATCAATTTCTCTCAAATCAGAATCCGTAATCATGTTCACCTTCCGCGATCCCCATATGATCTCAGCCGTTCTTTTCGACCGAATCAAAGGGCTGAAAATGAACCACAATTAACCACAGAACTCATTACAAAAATTAACGAAAAAATAGAAACAAAACGACAACTACAGCTCGATAAAACGGCATCGCAGAGGGGAGAGACCTGGAGAAGCAAACATCGAAGGAATCATCGATGAGCATTTGACGAGAGGTCTCGGCTTGAGCCTCGCCTTTCTTAGTCAAAACGGAGAAATCAGAGCTGCCTTGGATCCTTCCTTCTTCATTCCACGTGCTTTGCCCGTGACGCACAAGAACTACTCTCTTTGCTGCTTTGATTGAAGGAAACGGTGTCGCGGAGTAGAGCTCGGAGCTCAATAAGTTCTTTTCATTTGATGTTTTTTCCTCTACAGCTTCTTGGATGCTTGAGGATGAAGATGAACGGATTGTGAAAAGAAGACGGTGGTTTCTGTGGTGGATGAAGCCGCGGTTGTGGTGATGGCGGAGGGGAAGAGACGGAGGAGGTGAAACTGAAAGCATTTGCAAGATTTTCTTGTGTGGGTTTCGTTGTGATTAGTCTTGGCGCTTATTTGTGTTCGTTTTGTTGGTTGAGTGGTCAGTGATGACCGTTGCTACTGTATCCAAACTGAACGAATGCCACGTGTCCCACAAAGGAAGATTTTTCCTTTTCAGCTCGAAAACATTTTATTTTGGAAAAAAAAAAATTAAAACACTTTAAACTGTGATTAATTATTAGCATGGTGCCTGATTAATTTTGTATTTGATATTAATCTGAATGATAATCCAGGCTTGATTGATAACTAAAAATTCACTATTTCAACAAAACCCTTTGAAAGACCGGGATAATATTCATTTAAATTGGATTCTTTTTAATATGTTTTTGTACAAAAAAATAATAATAAATTGATGTTTTTTTTTAATTATTTTAAGATGAATTTATTTGATATCAAATTTAAATGATTCCATTTCACTGTCCAAGCAAATGGCTACGAGCTTCTTTCAAGGGAAAAAAGGGGAAAAGAAAAGTTACGAGGTTGCCAAACAGAGCCTTGGTTGAAATTTTGCCTCTGAAATAAACACCAGCTCACTCTATGGAGGTATTGCATTTGCCAGGCAACAAAGAAAAAGTTGCAGAAACGCACAGTGAACAGATAGCTACATATGCAAGGAATATACTTGGGAGTACAATTTTCATAAATACCTGCCTGTCACAGCAAAGAAATGAAAACAGGGCACAATCTTATCCCTCCATGAGTGACCTTGACAACAAGCAAGCGCATCAGCAGAAATGCTGAAGCACCACCACCGCTATCCTTCTGACGGTATACAAGGCAAAAAAGAAGAAAAGAAAAACAGAGAGAACAAAGCAAAAATACAAACTAAAGAACTGGCTAAGAAAATCACTCTTCCATTGCCTGATTTTTCTCGCTTTTTGGTTGAGAAACCTCGACTTTGATCTTGGGTAACGTGAGCGATTGGTCTTGTCGAAGCACTTGAGGAGCCTTGACCAAGTGAATCGACTGCTCCAATTCCCTTTGTGCCTCTCTCCGCTCCTTGCCTTTCCTGACCTTCAACCTGACAAGATTTTCAATTAACATTGATAGATTCCAGAAGAAAACTGTAAGATCTCATAAAGGAGATAATAAGGTGGATGTAGAACCTCTTCTCTATGTGGCTTGCTGCCCGGTCGGATCTGACCTTATCAATCTTCTTAATAGCCTTCAAAGTATTCTCAGCAAGATTCCTATCATATCTCTCAGGCCTATTTCGCTTTCTCTCAAACTCGAAGGTTGTATCCTTTTCCAAACAAGTAGGGAATGAGAGTAACAAATCTGATGGTTTTGATTTTTCAATCCAAAGACAAAAGCAACTAAAGGCATAAACAAAAGTGCGAGGTGTCTCCTAACCTGTGTCATGTCCTTCCCATGCAACCTTCTATAGGCCTTGGTCCATTTTACTTTGCGAGGGTTCCTCTTCATTTTGAAGTTCTTGTGGCACTTGGATCTACAAAATCGAAAAATCTGCAAAAAAGGTTCAACTTGATTGACGACTTCTTTGACCAACAATATTATAGGTCAGATCAGTAACATAAATCAGAAACTAACTGGATGAACTGTCAAGCAAAATTGCACACGACAAACAATACAATGGATTACAAATTAATAATATCCTTAATAACAAAACAAAAAACATTCTCCAAAGTAATAGCGAAACATTACACTAGATTTCAAAAATATAACACCAATGCTGCAAGCTTCAATCAATTATTGATCCTCAAAATCACGAATCTTATTTTCAATCCCTGAACTAAGCTCTAATTTGATACAAAAACGCTCACCTGGGATTACCAGCGACTACAAGGCCTACAAAATCTACCCAAACTACATGCCAATTTGGTGCATGAACAACAACAGATGCAGTGGTGCTAACTCTTTCAAAACACCAATTCAACCACTAAAAGTAAATTCACTTATACTACAATGAGTTCAACCGCTCGACATACAAGCGAAGCACACCATAATTTCACGACTTAGAACTAACAATTCCATTCCCCTACACAGCCCAACAACTATTCACAACCATAAACCTCAAATTGATTAGTTTCAGTCCACCCTCAAATTGATCCAACAAAAATCATTTGCATACTAGGTTAATAAAAACCTCGTAAACCAGTATTTTACCTTAGCATCATTGCGGACAAACTGGATACCGTGCCCTGGGTATACAGTCGAGGAGCAGAACCAACACTTCTCCAACCTCATTGTGTCTCTTCTTTAAAAAAAATATCCCCAATTTCTGAAGCGATAAATAAACCATATAAGAAATAAATTATTTCTAAATAATCCGTTAGCCACAAGAAATTGTCACATAACCTAAAAATTCTTTGCAATTTATTACAGCAAGAAAATTAGTTAAAAAACATTCAAAATCGGTATCGACAAAGATTAAGGTATTCGAGTAGAGATTAGTGGCTTACCGATTTGAAGACTTCGCTTCGTTGTTGTCGGCGGCGGCCGCCGGATAGCTAGTGAGATGCCTTGATTCCGTGTTCTGGAAGAGAAAAGGGCAGGAAAACCCTACAAATAAGGTTTTAGGAAACCGGCGTTTTTCTCTGTTTATGATTGTCCCGGTTAGTTTATAAGTTTACGCATTGGCCCCTCCCGGGATTTTTATTTATGACGTGTCTAATGCTTTGTCAAGAGTAATTAACCCCCGTTTCAGCAATTCCTAGTATTTTGGCCCTTGAGTTTTTATACATATTGAAATGGCCTCGGATTCTTATTTTTAAATTGGACATTTTCGTTTCTATTGATGAATTGGAATTAGGTATTCAATTTTTTATATTTCTCAATTTTATATCTTTTACCAGATTAATTACACATTTGTTTTCAGATTTATTTAATTATTTGAAATTGTATTTATTCATTAGGTTTTTTTGTTTCAGTTATTGGACTCAGTTTTATTTTTAGATTATTTTATTTCCCTCTCTATTATTTTTTTAATATATAGATTTGGGTCTACATCTCAGCTATATAAAATGTATCCTTGTATTTGAAATAAGATCAGCAAAAAATAATGAGCCCAAAATCATAACTTGTAAACTCACAATAGAGCTCATTACTTTCACGTAACAAAGGTTATTGATTTAGAGTTTATTTATTTTTATATCTGAAAAAAATATTTTTTTTCTTTTTTTCTTTTCAAATTTATTTTCTATATTTTTATATAATGTACTAATATTAAAAATAATTTTTAAAAAATATTATTTTAATATATTTTTAAATAAAAATACTTTAAAAAATAATAAATAAAACACTTCCAGACATCCTATAAATTATTAAATTTATAAAGATGAAAAATATCCAATGCACTCACCGTAAACTGGGCCTGGGCCTAGGATGCCTACAAAATCCAATAAGAGAAAATCCACAGGGCTAGATAACATTACAGGAAGACCAAATCCTAAACGAAGTCCTCGGAACATCCAGAATCAATTATTATACTGGGATGCTCTGTCCTTTGATCAGAAATAGCGTGGATTTTACTTATTTTTTAAAACATATTAAAATAATATTTTTTTATTTTTAAAATTAATACATTAAAAAAATTAAAAATTAAAAAAATATTTTTTTAAAAAAAAAACAGGTTAATCAGTTAATTAGTGTTTCCAAACATTTTCATAGTCTGCCAAAAATAAATAATAGGAACAAAACGTATATTCACTAAAAAAAATTTGTATAAATACAATTACATGAATTTAATATCATATAAACAATCTTCGATTCCAGTCCTTTGAGGATCTTTTATTTCGTAACAAAACAACTTTTTTGTTTAGTTTTCCAAGTTAACACGCACCATACGATCCTTTAAAGTTTTTCTTTTCCTTTACTGTTAGTGCTAAGTTTAAATACTGGAAGCTATTCTAAACCCAAAAAAAGTTGTTTTCCAAGTGTCAGGCTGCCTATTGAGAAGACCATAAGAGATTCTAACACCCTTGTTAATTGCCAAGCTCGAACGGCTAGTGGGTACTCTGGCAACGTCTGGGTCTGACCCTGGCTATGGCTACAGCACTCAGCTGATGACAAAAGAGCCGTTGCTTTGTTATTTTTTATTTGTTTATTTTTATATTTAAAAAATATTTTTAAAAAATCAATATTTTTATTTTAAATTAACATATTTTTCATATTTTTATATCATTTTAGTACGCTGTTTGGCTCATCCAGGATAATTTGATCCTTCTTCTGGTTTTCTCAAACACGAAATCAAGACCTGTTTTTGGCTCATCCAGGATAATTTGATCCTTCTTCTGGTTTTCTCAAACACGAAATCAAGACCTGTTTTTGGCTCATCCAGGATAATTTGATCCGAAATAAATATTTTTCTTGCTATACTTTCATGCACAAGGCCACACCTCCCTCGGGTAAAATAACCTTTTTGGTCTCGTGGAGGCAGCAGATCAAAGAGAAGAACTTCTGCGTTTCATGTATAATTGTCCTTTTCAAAGAACATTCAATGTCACTCTCGTGATTAATATTTAATACCAAAATCAGAGCCTTTATTGAACATTTTTCAAACTCATTAGGCTGCTGCTGGCTATGAGATCTCAATCCACTTCAATTCCTGCGACACGCTTTTACTTTTGTCACCGGAAAACCATGCTGGCCTCCACCGCCTACAAGACCCCATGAAAGACGGCACATCCTTCGTTGTGGGGATTCTTTTCTTGTCTTCTTGCCCCCTTTTCCTTGGCAATCGAGTGAAAAATTTACGTGGGGTGTGCTTGAGAAAGTTTCAAGCCTGAAAAAATATATAAGTGATTGAACAATAACATAATTTTTAGTTTGATTAATAGTCAGGGTAGAATTTGATAGACATGTTTTATAATTAGCGTTCTATGATATTTTATATTTTTCTAGTTATTTTTATTTTTTTAGTTGAGTTTTGGGATTTTATTCCATTTAAGTTAGGGAATTTTAACTGCTACAGTCTGTGTATGTTATTGTTCATAACAGATTATTGAGATTATTATTACTATTAATAAATTTTAAAATTTATAAAATCATATTTTTTTATATTTTAACTATGATTTTTATGTCGTGTTTTAACTATTATTTAAATAGCCGGTGTGCTATCTTTAAAATAAATTATTAAAATTGTTGTTGTTGTTATTAATTTTTAAAATTTATCTTATCAAAAGTTTTGCTCCAATTTATTTATGTTTTTAAAGTTAAGAAAAAAACTAATTTTATTTTAAATTATCATTCATCTACTTGTGTGTGCTTGTTTTTAGTGAAGTTTATTGTTATAAATAGAAAAGACCGTGAATGGCAATGGGATGGAAGAGATTCTATTACTAGTCAAAATTCAATTTTTTCATGAACTTTAATATGGCCCAATAGATTAAACTCTCGCATTAATATTTACTAAATCAATAGCATCAAAGTTATATCAATGGGAGTCTAATGGAACTCTATGGTAAGAAAATCCAATCCTTTTACATAAGGTTGGCTGCGGGGACGGAACTGGAATTATATAATATGAAGGGTGAAAATTTAAGATATAATTTATTATTAAAAAATTATCTATTTAAAATAAAAATATATTATATTATTCTATATTTAAGCATTAAAAATATAAATTTTTAAAATATCTTGCACCGACCCGGGCCTGCTTGCCTCTCTGATTTTGCCCCTGGTTGGCCGAATTTCTAGTTTATAACGAGGGTGCAAAATTTATTGTGAAGCTTATACGTTTAAACATAATTTCCCCGTCAATGGGGTCAAAATAAAATTCTTCCAATGAACAAGCATTGGCCGGAACTCCATGGCAAGAAAAATTGAGGATTTTCTCTTTTATTTTGCGAGGTTCATGCCTAATTTACCTATTAAAATCCATACTAAATTAATTTTACACAACTCCCATCGATCATACCGAAAAATTTAATTAATCAATAAATTTTATTTTACTCCATAAGAGTTTTAACCGAGTTTTACATAAATACGTTGACCTTATATTCATGTATAAAGATTACAACTTCTAATTATTATGATTTAATAAACACTCTAATTAACTAATTAAATAAATATTATAAACTTGATTGATAAAACTTTGCATTATGATCTGTAAGTTGGAAAAAATGATAAATTTGATATTCTAAACTCCTAATTAAATAAAGGGTTTAAATAAAAATTCTATCTCAATTAGAAATCCTTCTTGCCACAGTCGACGATATCTTTGACTGCATTACTACCACTAATTAATCCACAAATAAACAAAAGTTGTTGCTGATTGACTTGGAAATGCGTCCTAAGCCGGAATCACTCGCAATTATTTAAATAAAGAACAAAATTACCAATCAATACATCACCATCCACAACAACGGCTAATTAAATTCTCTCCCCGAGTCAAACATTTTTATTACATCACATCTCATAATCTCGCCTAGAAAACCTTAAAAAACCAAACGACAAATGGCTAACGCGGTTTTATCTCCTTCACTAGCTGTCTTCCTCTTTCTCTCTCGTCATATCCTTCTCTCACTAGAAAAATTACAGCAACTAGCTTCAGTTTCTCTTTCCAAAGAAGGTACGTACAATCTTTCATCTCTAAAACCCCACTGCACGCTCAAAACCCTAACGACCCGTTTCAGATCCGCACAGCATCTCATCCTTCTGTTATGCACTTTCGAGGGAGAGTAAGGGATTGAAGTGTTAAGATTAGAAAATGTCTACCTCTGACCCGAAAGTCGGACCCAAACCAGGTCAGTGGCCACCAGCACCGGAATCTGCAGCAATGCCGCCGTCCTCCTGGGCTAAACGAACTGGGTTTAGGCCCAAGTTTTCTGGTGAGACCAATGCGAGCGACTCTGGACAGATTTCACTCCCTCCAAGGCCGAAAGAGCAAAAGAATTCACAGCCGGATGTTGAAGCGGGTCGGGTCAGGGCAACACAACCACCACCAGCGCCGCCTCCGGCTGCAGTGAATGGGACCGATAAGGCGGTGGTCGTGCCAGCAGAGAACAAGGATCAGACAGTGGTGAAGAGGAGGAGGGACTCTGATGGTGGTAGTGTTGGGGGAGCGAAGGATGGTTTGGGTCCTGGGGCGAATGGGGCGGGTCCGAATGGCTTGCCGGAGGGTTCGAGAAGAGCAGTGGTGAGGAATGAGGAAGTGATTGATGTGGAGGATGATGGATTTGTCAGAGAGAGACATACACATATGAAGTACGAGTTAAGAGACACTCCTGGTCTTGGTGAGTGTTTTTTTATTTTTGTGGTCTGATTGGTTAATGACCGACTTAGTTGCAGCCCGATCGGTTATAAGGAGTTCGAGGGAAGTGAAAGTAGTGTGCTTTTTTTGTTGTTTTAATTGATAATTTGAATTGGGTTTTGTTTGGTTTCATAGATCGTATGATTCTTTTCGGAGTTGTGATTAGTTTGGATTAGGTTTTCATACTTCATCAGGTATTATGAGAGTAAAACAAGGTGTTATAAATGGATTTTTAGCAATCTCTTTAAATTGGATTGTGCTGATTTTGAGTTTTGGAGTTGAACTTGTTCGTTAGGAATTTTGCGAGTAGACATAATATTTTATTTTTTGCTGGCAGTTTGAAATAATTGGGTAGCACTATGATCGAATATTTGATGCGTGGGATTAGTTTATTTATCGGTGATCATTAGATATCGTGGGGCAAAAAAAAGACGCTACTTTTTGGTTAATTTCAGTGGTCATTTTAAATTCGCCAGGATTTGGCTTTTGGTATCGCGCTTCATGTTTTAATTTGTTTATTCAATATGATGGAAGGACTCCTTTTGTTATTGGATTTACTGGCAACTAAGCAGGGTTTTGTTTCATGGTTTAATATTTGAAGCTTTATTTATTGATCCAAAATATAGATTGTAATGTTTAACTTTTTTATTTTTATTTGGTTTGTGGTTAATTTTACTGGCTTATTGTTTTGTGTAATGTTTCAGTTCCCATTGGTCTATATGGTTTCCAGCATTACCTTTCGATTTTAGGTTCATTGATTCTCATTCCACTTGTCATAGTTCCTGCAATGGGTGGCACTCATGTGAGTAGTGGTGAACTATTTCCTCGAACTTCTTATGATATTCACTGTCTGGTAGAAAATATACTGTGGTTATCTTGATCTGATCTGATTTAGTTGGTGTAGGAGGATACTTCAATGGTGGTGTCCACAGTGCTATTTGTTTCAGGAGTAACCACTCTTTTGCATACGTCATTTGGGTCAAGGTTGCCTTTGATACAGGGCCCATCATTTGTTTACCTTGCTCCAGCACTTGCAATAATCAATTCTCCTGAGTTTCAAGGACTAAATGGAAATGTAAGTTTCTTTTGTTCAGATTTTGTTTAGTTAGAACATACATGTCAGTGGTTGTCTTTTTGTGTTTGTTACCATGCAATTGAGATCAAAAGCGAGCTCTTTTTTTTTGGTGCTTGCCTCTGCTAAAATAGGTGATGTTTTATACAAATTTCATTCTTTGTTCACTTGAATAATTATAACACTTTGATGTGGAAAGCACCCTGTTCACCTTTTACCATGTTGTTGTTTGTGTTTGCATGGCTTAGTTTTTCTTAAATCATTTTCTTTGAAATGTTTTGTATTATTTAGAGCATTAACAGCTTGCAATACCCAAAAGGCCAGTAGAATGTAGATGATTGATATTTCATCAAATCAGCTTGCTAACAAGACTGAAATAATGTCAACTGCACAGCCTTATTTAGCTTTGAAATTAAAATTTTGGGTTACTAGGTGATATTTGTGCCTTAAACATAAAATCTAATAAATATGAATTTGCTTAACCAAATCATACACTAGAATCTAGATACTGTATCAGAACTCTGTGCTAAAACTAAAAAGGCATCACAGAGTTATATGGCATCTCTGTTATATATATAGATCACCTGAAAGACTCTAAAAAGTGAGGGTTCTTGATAATATGTAAAATTTCCTCCTTTTAGTCCTGGCCCATCAACTGGCTTGCATTATCAAGAGAGTTGGTATGTATGTGATTGGTTGGTGGATTGTCATATTGGCTTGCTAATTAGCTCCTAAATTTTCATATTTTTATGCAAATTGATTGCTTAATTTTTCATGCTTAGCTGCTCAGACTTTTAAAATTTAAAGAATATGAGAATTTAGTAGTGATCTAAAGCAGTGGTTGGAATTTCCGAAAAATATTAAGTTTGCCAGGGTAAGAAGATACAAAGAAAGTAGAAGAAGACCCTATACATAGCAAGACTCGATCTGTAATTCTGTATCATTGATCGAAGATTGAAGTTTTATTATTTGTAAACCAAGCAATCATAAGTTATTATCTAAGTTTATGAAGAATAATTTTACAAGAAAGCTCAGCATGATGTTATGGAAAATTTGGTTACTGTGAAAAATATCGTCCTTGCAAGATTTGTAAAATATTTTTCCTTTGGCAGAATTTCAAGCATATTATGAAAGAGCTACAAGGAGCTATAATTATAGCTTCAGCTTTTCAAACAATACTTGGATATAGTGGACTGATGTCAGTATTTTTGAGGTACAATTTCAACATCTTTACTAGCTGCACTTTTTAATGAGTTACTGCTCCTTCACATTTTTGTAATTCCATGTTTTCTTTGAACAACATGCGCATTTTCTTTATTCCTGCAAATTGTAGTACCAAGAGCACTGTAGCTTCTCTCAAAAATAGTATCAGAATGCCCTTGAAGCATGAGCTGAAAATCACCTCTGTCAATGCTGGTGTTCTCTAAAATGTTCCTGGCTTGATGACTGCTTCCCTCCCTGGCTGTCATTTGTCTCTCTCTAAAGATGCACAATAACTCAACGTTTGTTTTGTCTCTATTCCTTTTTCAGGTTGATCAATCCAGTGGTTGTTGCCCCAACTTTTGCTGCTGTTGGGCTTTCTTTTTATAGTTACGGCTTTCCACGAGTTGGTACCTGTCTTGAGATTGGTGTAGTGCAGATATTACTGGTTATTATGTTTTCTCTTGTAAGTTTCGGTGAAGCGAAAGTTTGCCTTGAATTATAGTATTTAGTTTCTTTTGGGAGTATTGCCTTTTAATTCAATTTTTATTACTGCAAAAATTATTTATTATTGTTATGTGCTAAAACATCTATTTTTTTTCCATGCTTTCTGCAGTACCTGCGCAAGATTTCTGTTTTTGGTCATCGTATATTTCTTATTTATGCAGTAAGTTTTCTGTCATTTTTTAGCTTTCCACTAGCTACTCACCTGCACTCTGCTGCAAGTTAAATATTTTTATCTTCCATGAAAAATTATATATGCAAGTTTTTTCAGCGCATTTTTGTAGTTCAAAAAATTTAACAAATAAAAAAGTACATGCACACATGTAATCAAATAAACTAAGAATTATGTGTGCTAATAAATAAATAAAAAAACATTAATGACACCTGAAAAAAAAACTTGAAAAACCGAGACATGTAGATCAAGATATTTAATCTTGAAAAATAGAACATTTACCTAATTATGTGTACTAATTAATTAAACGATAATAGAAATAAATGAAAATATTAAATTGACTGAATAAAATAAAAAGAAAAAAAATAACATGTAAGGGCTATACATATTAAAAATATCATAAAAAATATCATCTGAAAAAAAATATTTGTTAATTTCATACACGTAGTTTATCTACACAAAAGATAAAAACAAAACCATATGTGAATCAGAAAAACCTCTCCAAAACCTAAACGCGTAACAAAAAAATCAATATTATTTAAAAGAAGTTTTGTAAACAAAATAAAAGAGGAGATATTAATGTTAATGTAATTAATTTTTTTATTTAAAAAAAGGCATCAATTGAAATAAAATCAATATGTTTATTACTGTTGCTGTCTTGCGCTCCCTTTTTACATCATCCTGTCATTATTTTCCTTTGTGTATCCTGTAATGTTTGCTAGAGCTTACCCAAATGGCTAAATTTCTGTTTGAAATCCTGAGCAACGTATCAGCCACCACGATGACATCCTCTTCTAAGAACCAGCAAAGACTTCTCAGTCTAAAAACTTCACTTCTAGGGACAACCAAACAGAACTGACAAATACCCGTTGAATGGCCCTCAAGATAGGCCAAATTGGAGAAACCAACCAATACCTAGCTTTAATATTGTTAGCACCTTATTTCAGTGCTCAAACCACACTGGCCTTCTAATCTTGGTCTGAGTATTGGTGGTGGGGTTGGTGTTGAACATTGCACCCTGCTTTAGCAACTTAATTCATAAGACCATTACATTGTTAAAAATGGTATTGCGAGATAATGAGGTTAATTTCATTGCCAGGTTCCATTGGGTCTAGCAATCACATGGGCGGCTGCTTTCCTTCTTACTGAAGCAGGGGTCTATAGTTACAAAGGTTGTGATGTAAATGTTCCAGCATCAAACATTATATCTGACCACTGCAGAAAGCATGTTTCCAGCATGAAGCACTGCCGAGTTGATACTTCCTATGCGCTGAAATCATCCCCGTGGTTTAGGTTTCCTTATCCATTACAATGGGGTACTCCTGTCTTTGAGTGGAAAATGGCTCTTGTTATGTGTGCAGTGTCCATCATCTCATCTGTAGATTCGGTTGGTTTCCTTTCAATGTCATGATTGACACCTCTCCTGGAGATTAACATTTTCTAGCAATTTAATTTCCTATATGCCTCTCATTTTTTTCACTTTAAATTACACTGATCTTTATCATAAAACATCCTGGAGTTTCCACATGCATAAAACCACAGCCCTTTTTTACATAAACAGAATATAATTTTTAGGATTTGGCCTGGATTTCCTGGTAAAGAAAAGAAAACAGGAAGTGAACTCTGAATGCTCTGGTCGCATTGATGAAATGGTTGAAGCTTGCTTGAGAAGCGAATACTAATTATGTTTTTACCGTCACTTGGATAGTTTTCTTAAAGTCAATCTTAGTAAAGAGGTTGCTATAATCTAAATTAGGATCATAAGATATCTCATTCTGGAAATTTCACTGTGGAAATGTTGGAAAAATTTATGGCCATATGTTCTAAATATACCTTTTTTGAAAATTGCTAAGCATCGTGTCAAGAGATATTAATGCGGAAGACCCTTTCTGCTGTGGTCAATAGTGTGTTCTCTTTAAGATTGATATGTGCTGAGAGGTACTTCTTAGCACTTGACCTTACTTATTACCACTTTACCTTGTTACAAATTCAGGTTGTTTACTCTTTAAGGTTCATTCATACTTGATTCATGTATTTTTGCTGTTTTTCTTGTGGAGATTATTCATCTGTTAGCTAGCATTCATTAAAATATCTGTTGGCTGTTAAAAATAAAAAACACATATCTGGGAGAGTGCTTATGCCTGTAAAGTCAATAAAATTCTTACTTTGTGCTTACAGAAGCATAACACTCTAAACTGAGATAGTAACTGTGACATACATGAACAAAATTAACATTTATTGTTGCTCTTTGTTGTATAAAGCTGCTTCTATGACCTATTAACAATTAGATGACTATATCCCTCATTTTGATTTGGGTTTGAACCTAGGTTGGTTCATATCATGCATCTTCATTGTTGGCGGCATCTGGACCTCCAACCCCAGGGGTTGTTAGTCGGGGGATTGGTCTTGAAGGCCTCTGTAGTGTCTTGGCTGGTCTATGGGGTACCGGAACTGGTTCAAATACTTTAACTGAGAATGTGCACACTATTGCTGTGACTAAAATGGGCAGCCGCAGAGCAGTTGAATTAGGTGCATGTGCTTTGATCCTCTTATCCCTCATAGGTAAGTCTTTAACTTAACAGTTTACTTCATTAATCAGAGCACTACAAACTTTTTGTCTGTAACTTTATAGTTCACAACATTGGAATTGTATGTTTTGTATGGATTGGTTGATTAACAATGATGGTGGGCTTGTTTCATTTGGTTTGTCTAAGAGGCATCTTATGGAACAGTCAGCTCATGATGTGTATTTGGCTGGTTTATTTGCGGTTATTGTGTTTTTATCATTTTGCAGTTCTTCACTGTAGTGTTTTAACATGCTGCACCGAGCACCCTTTTGCCAGCATTTGCCTTGCAATGAAACCAAAATATCATTTGGTTCATTACTGTGTGATTGAAATAGCTGTTAAATGACATGCAAGATAATCGTTGCAATCTAGAGGAACTGCTCAAAAGAATTAAAGGAAGAAGACACATAATGACTAAGAAGGACATTTGTACAAATCGAATGCATGAAGGAATGTTTTGCATTATGGAAATAAACAGCTGTCAGGGCTACCCATCTTTTCCTAGGATTGTTTTGACAATGATCTTGAGTCAAAGTATAAACTATCATCTCTTGAACTTGAGAGAAAAGAACTAAAGAAAAAGGATGAAGAATTGCCCAAGTATTATGGCTGTTAGAAATTGTTAATTTTAACTTTAGTTCAAATAAACCCATCTCATAATGATCAGAGGTATGATGAATAATTTAGAAAAGATGCGTTTCACAGAACTTACAATGGAAAAGTTTTTATTCATAATACAATCATGCTAAATTTGATGCCAACAATCATATGGTTCTGGTTGAATTATGTTGAAAAGTACTGATCTAGCATGTTAGTATCGCGTAATAATGCAAGTGAACTTGTAAAACGAGTATAATGTGCGGATCAAATTTAATTTAATACCTGTTATCCTCAATTATAAAGGTTGCCCATGGCACATTTTGATTTGGATAAAACTATTTTGGTTTTGTTTATTTATTTATTGAGCAGTAAAAGCATTTTGAATTTAGGAGCATGCACAATTGATCCAGTTCAGAGGCTCCTTCTCCAATCTTTTTAATTTTCTGTACTCGGTATTTATATATCCTACTTTTCTATTCAAACAGGTAAAGTTGGAGGATTTATCGCCTCAATTCCTGAAGTCATGGTTGCTGCTCTCCTTTGTTTCATGTGGGCAATGCTTTCAGCATTGGGATTATCAAACCTGCGCTATAGTGAGGCTGGAAGCTCCCGGAATATCATCATAGTTGGTTTATCTTTGTTTTTCTCCCTGTCTGTACCAGCATACTTTCAGCAATATGGCATCTCTCCAAATACAAACTTGTCTGTCCCAAGTTATTTACATCCATACATCGTGGCCTCTCATGGGCCATTCCGCAGCAAATATGGAGGGGTATGCATCTGTTGACTTATATTCACTATTAAATTTTTTTGTTGGCATGTTAAGATCTTGATAGTTTCATTATCAAACAATGTCCCTTTATTGTTCATTAAAAAATTTGCATGTTATTGATTGCGAGAAACATAAATTGAAGTTATAATGTTTTTTCTTTTTCCTTTATGTTTTCTGACCAAAGAAAAAGCGCTGCAGCATGATTGCATCTATTCTCAATCGCATTTATCATACCTCAATTTAGGGTGACTACTACCTTCAGGGATCAAGATTTTTCTGATAGATGCTCATACACTATCGACATAATAGCTGAAAGATATACTATTCTATTTAATTGTCATCTTTTAATTTGTACATTTTCAGATACATCAAAATGTGTTTTTGATTGAATTTTCATTTAGCATTTCCTTTTTTCCTTGAAACCACGGATTGTTGGCTGGCCTCATTTAGCAAAGAAGTCTTAAGTTCCCACTTCCCATGTTTCAACTTCAGTTTTTTTGAGAATCTCTACAGGAACTAATGCCCTAAACCTACTCTTTTGTCAACCATAAATGGAAATTACTGTAACATCATCACAGATCGTTTTAACAGTTTTGGCAACTTCTATATTTTCGTTTGCAGTTGAACTATTTTTTGAACACGTTACTGTCCTTGAATATGGTGATTGCATTCCTTGTTGCTGTCATCCTGGACAACACTGTGCCTGGCAGTCAACAAGAGCGTGGGGTCTATGTATGGTCTGAACCTGAGGCAGCAAGGAGGGAGCCTGCCATTACGAAAGACTATGAATTGCCCTTCAGAGTTAGCCGGATTTTAAGATGGGTAAAATGGGTTGGATTTTGAGACAAAAGGCTTTTTAGTTGCCATGTTGGCCATTTTCTCATTGTCAGAAGCTAATCGACAGCCATTCAGAGCGGATAGCATTGATAGAGCTGCTTATGATTCTAAATGCAAGTCACGCTCGTTTCATTTCGGTAAATAGTAGGCAACAAACTGATTTTTGTTGCACGGCTGAGCCTTCTTGGGGCTATAGGTCTTATAGAGATGAGTTTTTGTGTACATTTGAGGATCCTGAGGGATCTCACGGTGTTGTAACTTGATATTATCCATGATGTATCTAGTTTTGAATCATTGTCATTGAAATTTGTCTTAGGGGGGCTTTTTATGCTTGAGAAAACATTGATAATCCACCCGCACTATGTATATTTTTTCCAACTATATTCTTAATCACCATCACTTTACCGCATGCTGGATTTGAGATTGTATACAATGGATCTCTTTTTTTCATCTTTGAGCTTTCGTTTCACAACTGCATTGGCAAGATGGAAAATTAGTGGCTGCTTCTACTTGTCTGCCTGTATGCTGCATTGCATAACCATCCTTGTAATATTTAATAGTTGTCTTAAGGCTTAGGAGTTGAATTCCTTTGCATTCCTTTTGATATTTGTTTCTACTTCGCCCCCTAGAGTTATAATATGATTAACAAATGTGCTATGGACAGGATGTGTGGTATTCCAGCGGTTACCAGCAGAATTTTGCTTAAAATTGCGAGACTTGCGTTTGATGTTTATCTTTCATTATGTAAACTGGATATGCTTCTCTTCATATCTCTCGATGACTAAATAGATTTGACAAATGAGAACACTTTAGCTTGCTTGATGGCTTGAAGTTGACAGCTTGTACCTTGCAAGCATTGGCTTTGCTTGGATTTACTGTTTCATGTTTCTTTGGTTCAAGTATTTCAAGGCAACAATGAACGCAACACCTTCCCTGTATTGTTTTCTAGAAATAAAAAGAACTTTCCTACTGCGGGGGTTCTTCAACTCTGGTGTGCTTTGCTATTGGTGAACTCTTAGATTCCTGACAGATCATTTTGACCTAAAAATTTCAATGTATAGAAACAAATATTAGTCATTACATTTCTTCACTAACAACGCTGGAATAGCTCAGTTGGTTAGAGCGTGTGGCTGTTAACCACAAGGTCGGAGGTTCAAGCCCTCCTTCTAGCGACAGAATCTATTTTTTCTTTTATTGTTTCTATATATATATATATATATATCCTCGAATTTTATTTAGAATTTCATACATGATATTATGAAGAAAAAATCTACTCAGCATCCGAGCTAAATCTTGATTTTGAAGGATATGTCTACATAGCTTCTACCTAACATCATTCATTATTTCCATGGCTACAGTTGTAGCCCAGGTGAGAAAAAGAAACAGCATCAATCACAATCAAAGAAGGCATGAACTAGGACCAGGGCAAGACATGGATCCGAGTTTATAACTATTCATTTTTAAGAGACTAGTCAGCTAAAACATGATCTAATTCTCACTGTAATGAAGCTTGATCTATATCTTTTACTGTATCAAAACGTGGGGTTCCTTCAGCATTAAATAAAAAGTGCAGGAGACAGTAGAGTCAATGCACTAGCTGATAATAAAGATCATCACGAGCATGGCTGCAGAAGATCTACGTCCTGTTTATTAGTAACAGAAAGTCTTGTTGTTAGTTAGTGTCTCAGTCTCACCACATTTGCTACCAACAATTCCTTTATTGCTAGAGGCCATTCGATCTCATCTCTAGGACCACCCCTCTGCATTTCCCTCGACAACCAGAAGCTGATGTCTTAAATATGCATGCCCTTAAATTTATCCGATTAATACTTTTGGGAAACTTTAGAATAACGATAGTTTGAGCATCAATAGCTTTCAAGATCAATATTGAATTTAAGAAGTAAAACAAATATAATCTAATCTGTGGTGGCTATCAGCTTTGTATGATGCTAAAATATTCAGAATATATATATTCTAGTATTCTTTGAATCTAAATCATTCATTTCAGCTTAGAATTCCTTTTATGCTAGTTAGTGAATATTTAAAATGGATAGTTAAAACTTCTATGTATTGAATCTGATCGTTGACTTTGAAATCAATGGTTTAAATTTAAGTCGGCAAATAGAAAAATCTTATTAATGGGCACACTTTGATATTTTTATGATGCTTCACTTACCATATTTTTGGATTCTCCTGGCTGCTTAATTACTTTGTGCAAAACGACACCCTTTTTTTTTCTTTTTTAGAATATATATGATGTGCAGTGAAATAATTGAGATTCACGAGATGTGGGATTATGCAATTATTGTCTAAATTAATTAATATATCCTAGGGCTCGTTTAACTTTTCGTATATTGTAGAGGGCACCTAGGGTGGCATTTTGTGACCATGAAGTTTAAAGGAGAGATCTGATTTGATTCTATAATCCATATATATGTCCAAATTGTTCTCGATTATATGTGATTATTGATGTTATGTAGCAACCCAGATAATATTTTATAAAAAAATAATTTTTTATATTTTAAAATTATTTTAATGTATTGATATTAAAAATTATTTTTAAATAAAAAAATATTATTTCAATATATTTTTAAATAAAAATTATTTTAAAAAATAATTACTATCATAATACAAGATATCATTAAGCATGTCTCTACTTTGTTGTAATAAACACGACATCATAATCAAATCTCAAGCACCCCTAGCATTTAAGAAGATCCCACTCGTTAAACGCCTCTCTGCTTTGTTAGATAGTAAGCAACATGGTGGCACATGCACTGGCAGTAGTGAGATTCAATTACCTTTGAATTGAATTTCTCAACGACTATAGCCTGTAGTTGGAGCTTTATAAAGGTTCATTAAAATTTTGGTTTATGGTTTTGTCTGAATTATTTAAGGTTGTCCCTGTGTAATAATTTGTTGAATACATTTTGTGATGGGAAAACTGGCTTAATCGAGGCCACTAGTTAGCTTTTATCCAAGGAATTTGGTAACTGGGTATACTATAGATAAATTATTTCAACAAAAAATGAGAATTGACCCACATCACATGAATGAAATTATGTGAATTAATTTAAATGGCTTGAAGATGCATAAAAAAAACATTAAAATTAATTATTCTAAAGCCGTATATATGGATCCAAGTGGTGTTGTGATTTGAATCGGCTTTATTCATCGTTTTAATAAAGACTTTTGGACTAGACTGGCTGCAAAGTGAACTGATTTTACAGATGCAAAGTTTCATTAAAAAAAATTAATAAAAAAAAGATAGTAATTTTGAATAATTGGGGGTGGTCAAGATCAGTTTGACATTTAGGTATATATTTTTCGTAAAAATATATAATTTCTTGACTTCACATTACTAACTGTAAGTCGTCTCTCCATGGACAATTGAGAGCACGTTCTCTCACATGCAAGATTCCTTTCTATGAAAATCCTGAGAAAATGGACTCCACAAGAACCGGAAGTGTGACTTAGATTCATCATGACCTATATTTATCAATCTAGCTAGCAATTTTTTTGTTTTTTATTTGTACAAAATCGAAAATTATAATTATAGAGCTACGTACCATGTAAAACAATTTATTTTTTTTAAGTCTTGGGAAAAATTGGAGGAGTAGAAGACGAGTGTTTTTAAGAAAATTGTTTTCGTTTTCAATATATATATATATAGTTGGAATATCTCCGCTAATAAACATAAATTCCCATTCAACGTGGATTTTTTCTTGTTTCTGTAATAACACCTACGTACTGAATTACAAGCATATTAATTGATTTAACTCTCCTAAACGTGGGAATATCTCAGAAATCATCAGAACTACTACTACTAATCAACGAGTTCATGTGAAACAATACTGCCAGAAGACAACGAGAAACTATTTATGGGTACCAGTGGAAAGCTTACGCATGATGTGGATAATTGACGAACAACTAGGCATGAACTTCTGTAAATTAAAAACAAAGATATGGTTTTTTGAAGTTTTGGCTTTATTAACGTGGATTTTACTCCTGATCGATGGTAAAAGATAAATTATCATAGCAGCTCAAGCTGAGTTATTCAAACAGGGTGCTGCTGTTTCAGTTCTTCGAGATCCTTTGCTGGAAGATATTATCATGTAACATTTATAAAGGGATTAGGATGTAAGAATTCAATTTGACGTTCTTATAAGGAAAGCATTCGATGTTATTTGGATTTTTTATCCATAGATCGAAATTGTTGAGTTTTTGTATCAAGATGCCACTAATTAGAATGGGAATGTTGTTTGCAATCTTCTGCTTTAGGTTTATTCACTCTTCATTTCTAGCTAACCGCTAATTTCTTTGGCCTTTTTAGCCTTTACACAGTGTTATTGAGCACTGCCGTGTTAGTGAATCAACCTGAAAATTTATTATGGTGTATTTAATACTGTGTTTTAAAATTAATATATTTTTAATATTTTTAAATTATTTTAATGTGTTGATTTTAAAAATAAAAAAATTATTAATATACTTTTTTAAATAAAAAATATTTTAAAAAATAATTATAATTACATTTCCAAACACATTGTTATGATCTACCAATCGTTAACTTAATAAAGTTTTAAATTATATCAAATAAAAATTATTTTATTATATTATAAATCAACCTGAAAATTTCTTTTGGATTGCTTAACTCTAGCTCAAGCCCCTGTACTATTAGCAAGGATGAGTTTACGTGGAGTATAATAATTATATAACGTGCATATGTATGTACTTTTTGAGAGAGAAGCTCTGAAGCAAGCAATAAACCATCTCTTCGATGCACACAACTTTATATTGCAAGGATTTTCTCTCGATGAAATTTCAATCGAGATTAGCTGATCAGTACATGAGTTTAAAAAAAATACCAAAATGACAGAAATTTTGCTGTTAAAGGAGACAGTTCTGCTAGAGTGATTTAGAGGCCTAATGGTAGATTAACCAATTAGAAGCAAAATTATGATTTTAATGTCGAAGTCTTACGTCTTAAAAATAATTAAATTCGATCCCTGTGTTTAATACCTTTTACTAAAAAGCTCCCAATTTGTTCTCTGCTGCGTATATTTTTTATAAAAACATTTTAGTTCCTGTATTAAAAAGTATTCAAAATTCAACATTTCTTGCCACTGGTGGTGCTAAAGGAGGAAGACATCAGTACGTCCATGTTAAAGATTCGTTCTCTCATCAATCAAAATCACTATTTATTGCCGGCCGCAAGTTGTTGATGATTTATGCATGTGATACAAACAACATGAGCACGCGATTGAATGACAAAAATTGCCAATGCTCAAGCTGTTATATGAATTTCAATGAATTTTTTCATTTTGTTTTTGATAAACCTTTTAAAATGTGAAACACTGATGGCCTACTATAAATTAAAAAAAAATACATTTTGATCTTTCAATTTAAACAATTATGTAAATTATATAATTTTCACCTCTTAAAATTGTTTTAATTTTTTGGATACAAAGATTTATTTTTTCTATTTTTTAATTAAGAGAGAAAAAAAAAAAGGAGTGATCGAATTTCAGTGATATAGAGAGAAATATGTCTTTGACATCTATTTAAGCCACCAAAATAAAGATATTTATATCAAATTATTTCATTTAATGAGTAGAGTTTATATTAAGTATTTTTATATTTTAAAAATTCATGAAAAAAATAGATTTGAACTCGAATTGATTTTTTGTTTTGGTTGAGTTAGGTTTTTTGAGGCCGAGGACATATTTGTCATGATTTCTAAGTTAATTTATAGGTTTTTTGGGTCAAAAGGAGGTTGAAAAACAAGTTTTGGGTAAAAACAATATAGGTTTTGATTTTTCGGTCACCATAATAGTTGTAATTTAAGCAAAACAAACGACACATTATCTATTTCTTAAAAAAAAAAAAAAGAGTTGGACAATATGGCTCATATTAAAAAAAGGGAGCCTGGTGAAATGGGCCAACAGGGTAGACTGGCTTGCTAGATACAATAACGCTTATTTTTTGTTTCCTCTGATTTTTTATTTATTTTAATTAATTCTTTTAAAAAAATAATTATGTTTGTATTAATATTCATTTTTTCTTTTATTTTGTTTAGAGAGTCTTTTAAATAATAATAATATTTTTGTTATGTGGTTAATTTCAAAGAGGTTTTTTGGATTCATATATGTTTTATTTTTATCTTTTGTATAGATAATCTATGTTTTTGAAAATAATAAATATTTATTTTTAGATAATATTTCTAATATGTATAGCCTTACATATTATTTTTTTTATTCAATCAATTTAATATGTTTGTTTATTTTTATTATCTTTTGATTAATTAACAAGCATGATAAAATAAATATTATATCTTTTAAGATTAAATATCTTGATCTATATTTATCTTTTGCTTTTTCAATTTTTATTTTTATATGTCAATGATTTTTTATTTATTTATTAGTATATATAATTTTTAAGCATAAACTTTTTAATTTGTAAAATTTTTTAAATTATAAAAATATATTGAAAAAATTATTTTTTATAAAAAATAAAAATTTTAATTCACTGCAATTGGAAGTCATGTAACTAATATCATCTATATATTTTTTGTTTGTGTTTATGTCGAGCTTGTTATTAATAATTATTTATTTATTTATTAATGGATATAATTTTTAATTTATTTAATTATATATATACATTAACTTTTTAATTTTTAAAATTTTTTAAACTATAAAAATACATTTAAAAAAATTGTATATGTAATTTTTATGAAAAATAAAAATATTTAATTATCGGCAGGCACGGGTCACGCAAGTAATGTCATCCATTTCTTGTGTTTGTGTTTACGTGGAGTTTGTGCTTGTGTTCACGTAGAGTATAATAATTATATGACGTGTACATCTATGCGCCTATCTCTAACTTTTTGAGAGAAAGAAGCTTTGAAGCAAGCAATAAACTATCTCCTCAATGCCCACAACTTTATATTGCAAGGATTTTCTCTTGATGAAATTTCAATCGAGATTAGCTTATCAAAAAATACCAAAATGACATAAATTTTGCTGTTAAAGTAGACAGTTCTGCGACAGTGATTAGAGGCCTAATGATATATTAACCAATCAGAAGCAAAATTATGATTTTAATGACCAAGTCTTGTGACTTAAAAATAAGTAAATTCGGTCCCTGTGTGTAATAATACCTTTTACTAAAAATCTCCCAATTTGTTATTTGCTGTTTATATTTTTTATAAAAATATTTTAGTTATTGTATTAAAAGTATTCAAAATTTAATATTTTTATTATTATTAATGTGGGTTTCCGGGTCAGTTTGTGCGCACCACGACTAATCCTACAGGTTCTGAAATTAATAACCATGTAAATCTTCAATGATTATTATATGAGTAAATAAGAACTCGAATATGAGATTAAAAAAAAAATTTTAATCTTAAATTTTTATAAATCGGATAACAGCTAGATAATTAAATTGAACATTTCTTGCCACGTGATAATGGAGGCAGACATCAGGACTTCCATGTTAAAGATTCGTTCTTTCATCAATCAAAACCACTTTTTATTGCTTACTGTAACTTGTTGATGATTCATGCCTTTGAGACAAACAGCATGAGCACGCGATTGAATGACAAAAATTGTCAATGCTTGCTAAATAAACATGTAATCTAAAAAGCTAATTTCAATGAACTATTTCGTTTTGTTTTTTTATATAAATTTTAAAATTAAAATTATCTTTTTTAATTTCTTAAAAAAACATATATATCATATAGTCATGAAGTCAATTACAATATTATGTAAAAAAAAACTATTTTAATTTAAAAATCTTGATTATTAGATAAAACCCAGCAAATAATTTTATATTATTTTTTTAGCAAGTTTAAGATTTTTCCATTTTAACCCATCGATAGAAACGTTAATTAAATCTGAAAC
Organism: Populus pruinosa; assembly: GCA_026413675.1. Taxonomy (NCBI): domain Eukaryota; kingdom Viridiplantae; phylum Streptophyta; class Magnoliopsida; order Malpighiales; family Salicaceae; genus Populus; species Populus pruinosa. Next base: position 28,062,082 of record CM048595.1, read on the forward strand.
AAAGACGCCTTGAATGTGCCTCGATGCCTGGCGTCGACAAATGACCAAATCCTCTTCATTTAGACAAGAGCATGAGGCCATGTTAGTGAGAGTTGAGCACGTGTGGTATAGGTAATGTCAGCGTGCTAAACGTGTCATGTCGTATGCTTGTAGTATAAAAATTTGCCTAGTGGATGCTCACGAGTGGTAGCTGGGCAAGCAAATTTTTTCCCTCATGTTTCTTACCTACTCAAGTGACGAGCTACCTTGTGATTTAATCAAAAGCTTAAAGGAAAACTTGTGCGAAATGGTTGAATTTAGAGTTTGAAAAAAGAGGAGTTTGGCAAATAAAAATCATAAAGGGAGGGGGATGAGTGATATTTAAGCTTAGGATTTGAGGGCTGAGATGCTTCGAGTCAAAGGTCTAAATAATATATTATCTAGAATGAGACTTCATTGCATAAATATGGTCCAAGTTAAATGTATGCTAAAATACTTGACTTACCCACAAATGCGTGTTCTTGATCACCTGCTTGTCAAGTCTTGTTCCTTAATTTTTAATTAATTCCTTTTCCCTTAGCCTAATCATGGCTTATCAAATTCAAATTAGTTCATTTCTGGAGGATTCAAGAAGATTTAGGAAGGAATTTTTTGTGTCCAGGAGTTTTTGGTTTGGAGGTGATTTTGGCTATTTTTAGCGAGGTACACACATAAAATATACGGTGTATTTTATTTTTAGATATTATTTATTTAAAATAATTGTATTTTTGAAAAAAAATCAACACACTTCCAAACCAAATAACAAATACATATTTAATTAACGGGACCATCGCGCGACTTCCAACTACCCTATATATATGTATAAATGTTTGTGCTAGTTTTTGTATAATTTTATTAGTTTTATTAGCTTTAAAGTTAATAATTATATAAATTTCCAGTAATTTTAAGATTTATAAAATTTTAATTGATGATTTTTAAAAAATAAATTTAAAATCTAACTAGTTAATCTATACCATTTAAATTTACTATTCATGGATATGAGATTTTAATTCGCATAAATAACTAAATTTATGTGCTTAGCTGCAAAAGGAATGGACATTTCAACGAAGTTTTTTCTCAAGAAAACTGTAAATAGAAGGAGACCTTGGAACCGGCTCCGTAAAATTGTCAACTCCATGCGTTGCTTTGGCAAAGGGTCATAGTATCCTAGGCAGGCCTTGGAACCGTATTGGATGATCGAATGTTATGTGGAAGATCAAAGTGTTGTTTGTTAAGAGTGAAATAGTAAATTAGGGCTCTTTGATTTCTTCCAACAAGGAATGCTGTGGCTAGCTAGGTCAATTGTTGTTGGGTGTGAAACCGTGTATATTCCATCACCCATGCCATTAGGATTAAAAAACAGGAGAGAAGAAGACCAGACGCGGGCTTTTCCTACCAACTACAATTATAAGTCGAGTTACAAAATATATTATTTCTTCCTTTGTTTTTCTTCATTCTATCAATCATGGTAGTGATGAATATATTTCAAGTTGCATCATTTCTTCATCTCGCAACATGAGAGGGCTATACCTATGACGTTATCAATGAAAGCCCACTATTTCAACTTGCCTGGCAGCCATTATTGCTTATGTTGAAGATCTGGATATCTAAATAAGAAGAACAATAGTGGTATAAATCCAAGTGGGTTGTATAATCGATTAATTCATTGTCGTTTCGATCATTCAAACACTGGAATTATATATATAAATATATCAAAAAAATCTAAAATAAAACGTTTAACTCGTAAATGAAATATCAGCTAAGAATAGTTTTATACCATTTCTTAATCGTAATATATATAGAGGTTCTGATACCATGAATGTTTATTGAAGTGAAATTAAGATATCTACGAGTCTTAGCAATAGCCTGCTGGAATATCCGCCGAGAGAAGGAATAGCTGGAGAGACTATAATCCCCGACGAGGAATCAAGGAATAAAGCAATATTGAATTTAAGGCGAAAAAGAAAAAGAAATAAATATTGCATGTAAGAGATCCAAAAGTATTCTATTTTTTTAGAATAAGATACAAAATATTTTTTACCAACACCATTTTACAAATAGAATTTTCAGGTTTACAACCATTAATTAATGACACCATCAGTAGGAAATTTCTTGAACGTTTTAATTTTTTTCAGTTTTTTGCTTTAAATTAATTTTTTTATATTTTTAGATTATTTTAATACATTGATATTAAAAATTATTTTCAAAAAATAAAAACATGTAGCATTTTAAAACATTTCGAAATAATTTTTTAAAAATATAATAACAACTATTCTCCCCAACATTTTCTAATTTATAAATAAATTAACAGCCGCGTAACAAAATGTTGCCCAGACAACGAAGAGGTAAAGGGCAGATACTATTTTAGCCTATCCCAAGCCATACCATCGAATGCACAGACTGTCTTAACAACATTTCTCACTGTTTAGCTAGCTTCTTCTCTTTTTTTTCCTTTTAAAAAAAATAAAATAAATATCCGTCCACCCTTTAGGCTAATGTCCTTATTCGGTTATGACTATCACCAGATGGTGCCAGAACCTGAAATCATTTCTTTAATTGCATAATCAAGATTGACTCTAAGCACAGATATTTGAATTTCTTTTTCTCTTTTTGTTGATATACTTATAGAGTAACATGATTAACAAAAAAAAAAAAAAACAGAAACGCTAAACTAACACTATTTACTATAATAGTGCCATGTTTTGTTCTTTTTTTTAAATTACTCATGTATAGTTTATTTTTAATTTCATAACATTAAGTTTTTTTTGGGAGTAGCCTCTTTTTTTAATTTACTTGTTACAAACTTATATTATGATTCAGATCATGAATTTGATAAATTGACTCAATTTTTTTTATTAGTTAATTTTTATTTTTTAATTTTATCTTATAATATTAATTTAATTAAAAATTAATTATTATAATTTATTTTAATGTGTTTTCTATGACATAACCCGAGTCATGTTATTTTACATGTTAATTCTAATTAACTTGAGTTTTTTTAATTTTATCTTTTAATACTAGATTGATTAATAAATGAATTTTATAATTTATTTTTATTTTATTTTTTATTGGATTATCTTAGTCTCATGACCTAGAATATGAATTTGATAAATTAATCCAGGTTGTTTTTGGTTATTTTTTGAGTCTTTTTAATTAGTTGTTTTTATGGGATTATCTCTTATAACTTGGCATGCAAATAAACATATTAACTCAGGTTAAAGTGAATCAATTCAACCGTTTTCTCAAAATTTATATAAAAAAATTATAATCTTAAATATTTATTTTTAATCAATCTATATTTTTACTAAGTATTCAGATTGTCTTTAAATCGGTTAAAACAACTAAGTTATATCAAATTAATTTTTATATGATTTAAATTTTTATTTATACTAAAAAAATATTATCAACACTTAGGTTTCTTTACATTAAAAGAAATTGATTTAACTATAGCATAACACGGCATAATAATCTAGTTAGTTGTATATTATATATCTACCTAATTAACCGTGCATTCTTTAATTTCAATAATGTTTTTTAGTACGACAAGAGATTCAACTAGCCTTGAGGCATACAAATTTTCCTAGGTAGCACTCTCACACCACTCACAAGTTATTATTTAAGATTTTATTTTAAAAAGATTGCAAATAAATTCGTTATAAAAAACTATCAAATTAACTTAACATTATACTTGTCAATATCCCAAAAATATGAGAAAACAAGACAAAAAACAGGTGGGAGCTTCGAAGAAGCATTCAACACGGAGAGAGGAGAGAGTCTCAATAGAAAAAAAAAAAAAAAAAAAAAAAAAAAACACCGCATACTTTCGCACGTGGAAACTGCATCGATTTTTTTCTTAAAAAAATACAAGACTAGAAGTTAAAATCTATTTATCAATAACAAAAACGAACGGAGGAGGAAATGAAGCCCTCGTATAGGGTACAGGGACTTTAGCTCTGGGACCCTATCCCTCATTATTTCTTCCTGCAGGGCTAGCGTGGTCCTCAAGAGAATCTTTAGGTCTGCTCCAGGGCCTCCACCTCCAGTCTGTATATTGCAGTAGGCATTTAAAAGTCACCAGTTATTTCCCTGTGGTTGGGATCGGTCAATACTGGATTGTATGTGGATGCCGTCTTGGGTTCGATTAAAATGTGGTTATTTAAAACAGAAATGCAATTGTTTCGAATAAAAAAGCTTGAGAATAATTAATTGATCTAAAATTTTAGTGCAATTGAGGCTTTTTTTTTTTTCATGAGGGTATTCTTAAAGGAAGTGACAAAAATCGGTTAATTAATTGTATAATTTTAGTTAATTAATTGATAAAGGGCGTGGTTACTGTTATTTGCTCCTCCCCCTTTGGAATAACATCTGTTTGGTTGTTTTTTACCAAGATAATATAAAAATATATATAAATTCAACTTGCAATTCTCCTCCATGTTTTACTTTCTCAACTTCAGGAGGTAATCTATATGTTCTTCGATGAAATGCCCATGAAAAACTTAAATGAGAACATCTAAATTCTCAACACAGGTATGGCCATGGAATTGAGTTCGAGGCATTGTCACCCAAAAAAAAAAGAAGAAAGAAAAGAAAAGAGGAGATAGAGATTATGGAACAAGAAAGGGGGACAAAGCCGTCCTTCTGTGATCTAAAATCTAACATCTAATAATAATCCAGGTTCTTGTAAGGATGCTTATAGAGTAGAAATGCTCGATTGATTCTTATTGCTACCAACAAGGAGCTCATCGTAGTGGTTTTCTTTGTTTGTCCATTGATATTGGATTTTGTCTCTTTATAATTATTAGGTGTTTTGAGAATTATTAATCGTGACCTCTTCATTTTGTGTCTTTAGATATGGGAGTGGTTATGCCATTGTAATCCCAACGGTCTGGTCTTATGCTTTGTTTCTTCTTCTTCTTTTTTAATTTGAATTATATTTTTATTTGATGGGTATATTACAAAATGGATTATAGCTTTGATATTTTAATTTTAAAGAGTTATTTTGATAAATATCATATTTAACAGTTTTATTAATGTCAACAACCGTCAGTAATGTTTTAAAAATATTTTTTAAGAAAATATATTGAATAGAAGTAGAAAAATAATTATAATAAAATAAATTAGTAAAAAAATTACATATTTATACATTTAAATACAATAAATCTAAAATAAATATAGCGTTAGAAGAGGGGAGGAGGTTGGTCATCACATGGACCATGAAGCCAACTAGGGAGTGCACGTGAACCACTTATATGTGATCTTATCTTTATTATCAATTGGCAATGTTTTTCATAATTAATAGCAAGTTGTTCATATGTATCATTAAGATGAGTCATTTGATCTCGTATCTGTTGATCAAACATCACCATGAACACTAGAGTCTGAGTGCTTGGAATCTATTGAGAGCATCTAACGGTCAAAGCATTACGGGTTATTTAAAAGTTCTCGATTATAGTGTTAGAGAGTCTATAAATAACACCTACACATTTAATTGAAATTGAACAACAAAAATAAAAAAACAAACAACTAAAATTCAACAAAATAATACAAAAGTTATTACAATAACAACTAAAATTCAATACAATTATTACTAAGTGATAATATTTTTAATCCTAAATTAACAAAAAATATTCTAAATGGAATAAATATAAAATAATAATTAAAATTAATATTGCGTATTTAATTGAAATTGAAAAAAAAATTGGGAAAAAAATTAAAACTAAACAAAATAATGTAAAATTTATGTCAATAACAACTAAGATTCATATCATTTATTAATACATAAAATTATTAAGAAGACAAGATTGAACAACAAAATAAAACAAAAATAATGCAAACAAAGAACATAAAAAAAGAAACAAGAATGAGAAATGCTTATCTTAATGGCATGCTTTATTTCAACTCTTGATAAAAAGAAAAAGAACAAGAAAAAAAAGATGTTGCTAATAAACCAAAAAAATAAAAAAAGACAGCATACTTTACGATGAGAAGAGAATAGAGTACTTGATTTATGATGAGAAGGATAAAGAGAAGATGAGAGAAATAGAGAGAAACAAGTGTGTGAGAGATGAAGAGAAAAAAAGATGAAGCTTCGGTCTCTGATGATTCTGGTCTTTTATTTTAGTTTTAACCAATGAAATTACCAATAAGCAATTAAATATTAATATTTTTTATTGGTGATTCCTTCAAAAAACTCAAATGAAATTTTTTAAAAAACTCCTCCAAATATTATCGATGGCTTTTTATTATGTCTGTAATTTTGTTGGGAAAAAAAATAAACAGTTAAAAGATCATTAATTATCAATGCATTGAGAAATGAAGAGTTCCTACAATCTTTGAAATGTACTATTAGATACATAATTTTAATATACTTGTATTTAATGATCATCATGAATAATGTAATTGAGAAATGATTACCCATATGTAATGAACACCATAAACAGCATCGGGGTAAAAAGAATAGTTCTCATGGTCTTTAAAATATACTCATAGATATATTTTATCGGTATACCCATATGTAATGAACACCATAAACAGCATCGGGGTAAAAAGAATAGTTCTCATGGTCTTTAAAATATACTGATGGATATATTTTATCGATATAATCATATATAATGAAAAGCATAAATAGTACTAGGATGGAGGGGCACAATTCTCATTGTCTCTATAATGTACCGATAGACACATTTCATAGGTTCACCTGTATTTAATGAATATTATAAACAATGCCACGATGAAGAGAAACAATACCCATTATTTATGTAACATACCAATGAAAATATTTTATGATATACCCGTATGTGATGTATAGTTGGTTAGTATTTTCATTGGTGTAAAACAATGTATGATGCAAAATTATATGTGTATTTTCTATATATTCATCCTATAAATACTTAAATTTAGATTTGCACAGATAACACAATAACACTAGTTTACATCACAATAATAAAATAAATATTTTATTATCATTCAATAATAAATTCATACCATTATCATTATATTGAAGTGAATTCTATATATAGATATTATATTATAATTTATGCCATGTGTTCAGCAGTATTATCTGATATAAATAACCTCTGCAATTTGGATGTGATTGAGAAGTATTTAAGTTTTATGTATATAACAAGAGTCCTTTATTTATCAATCATGTGTTATAACAAGAATGCACATATATTTTGTATTTGGTCAACTCTATGTTTTTAAAGTAAAACAACATGTAGAAGTTTGGACATGTATCGAATTTCATCATAGACGTAGCAGTATATAAGTTCTCTTTTAGCATGTTCCCTGTAAATAAAATGTTTCTTACTTATTCAACAATTATGTCATAATCGACCATACTCAACCTATGATCTGAATAAATGTTAAATACATGTGCAACGATCAATAATTTATTGTGATTTTTGTAATTATCATATAATGATTTATCAAATCTAAAAAAATATTAAAAAAACCTAGTTGCGTCTGCATTATGTTCTTCATCTATGATTGGACATTGACTAACATGACTCGATTTATTCTCATCGCATCTATAATCATATTCCTATAAAAATTATTATTGTCATCTACAACTCCATGCACATTGCTAGAACTATAAATTGACCCAACAATCCCTTTTATCATGGTTTCATGACGAACATATGGTTCTCTTTATGTATACTAACACATGTATTTCTTCATAAATTATTTTTGTAGAAGATACATTATTACAACATCTGAATTGAAAAACTTTTTATTTTACACCTTATACATGAACATCTAATATCTTCTCCACTAATATTTATTGGATTAGATAGTGCGTAATTAATAAAACCTTGGATCTCATTACAATAATTCATCATTCTCAATCCTTGGAATGAATCTTTATCCATCAATGAATGATCATTCATTATTTATATCAAACTTATATAAAATAATGATGACAACATGTATCAATTATCTAAGTTAACAAAATAATTTGCAAAAATATTTATTTATCTTAAACTTATTCAATTTATTTTAATTGTGCTCTTAATTTATTATCAATTATCTACATCAATTTAAATTTCTATATATTTACTTAAAATTTAAAGTCGTAAATAAAATTCACAAAATATAAAACGAACCCTTTAAATATACAATTATTTATTTCATCACAAAATACTCAAGTAAAAATTTTGACATGAGTTTCATCATTACAAAAATACATAATTTTACAAAATCTAAAATAAACTCTGACATGTATAAATCGTAAATTCATATAATAAATTTATATGAGAAAAAATTATAAAATAAGTGAACACTCAAACAATATATATACATATATATATAATCAATATTTTAAAATTGACTTCAAATAAAAAAAATTGCTTATATAAAGTAGAGAATTCTTAATATAACTTGAATTAGAATATGGATATTGACAAACCAAGTGTTACACTAACCAAATTTGTTGTAGGAAGTTGAATTGTATTAAAATTGAGGAGGAAGGTATGGCTAATTTCTATAGAAAAAATGCATAAAAAAAAAGAAAAAAAACGAGAAGGGGGAGAAAGATAAATCATTAGGCCATAAATGTAATATCACCAATGATATTATTGACATAATTATTATATCAATAACTTTATTGGTTATTTTATCAGTAAAAATTTCATGTCGTTATACAATTTATCTTTTTGAATTCTTTTGTAATACCCTCCATCATTCTTGGTGTATATCGAGGAAATTTTTTTGTCGGTGTATATTGAAAAAAAAAAATTTATCGGTATTCACCGATAGATATAAGGATGAAAAATTATTTCGGTAAAGATTATTTTAATATATCAATGAAATTTTATCATTGATGTTTTTGTTTATATTTTTTAATTTTCTGATAGTGGGTGATGTGGGGATATACTCATTTTCTTAAATTTTTCTAGATTCAAATCTTAAAATCATTATTTTAAAACATTAAAAAATTTTAAATTGTATAAAATCTATGGAAAAAGTGTGCTTTTAACATCATCTAAAATTTTAATTAATGTAGAAAATAATTTAAAAATAATGTTTATGACTAAAAATTAATAGTCATGCTATTTTAAATTATGAAGAACCCATTTGTTTCTGCAGTGTGGCTGTATTTTCAAATAAAATTGAATTATTTTTAATTTTAAATTAGTTTTATTTTAGTATGATGTATTATTATCAAAAATATTTTTTTTAATTTATTTTAATATATATATTTTAAAAAATGTCACTTAAAAAAAATTATTATGATAATTTCAATCGCAACCAAAATATTGTAAAAGCGATGCCAGAAGTGGTCTCCTTTCATTTTCTTTTATTAACTCTTTCAATGCAAGTTTTTTTTTTAAAAAAAAGGAAACTATTTTTTTTTTTCACACCCTTAGACTAAATCCTTGACATTCAAGCAACAAAATAAATCATATACCAATTATTAAAAAAATATAATATAATATTTGATACTGATACACGGTTATGATAAGGGGGTAGGTGTGAGATTTGACCGAACCACCTCCTCCGTAGCACACCACAACACCATCCTCTGAAGACTTCTCTACTCTCAGCCATATAAAAAACCCCCCAACCCCCTCCTTTTTTTCTCAGCTTGACGTTCCCTTCTATAGAGAACACCAAGCTTAAACCTCCCTAGCCCCGGCACAAAATATATAAATTAATAGATATATAAATAGTCCCCTTAATTTCTCTCTAATCTCCGTTTCCAGTTCGTTTCTTCAAGAATTAGAAATTAACTATGCAGTCGCTATCTCCTCCATCTCCAATCAAGTCCCTGATCCGGCCACGGCCTCGGGTCATCCGAGTGAGTCCCAACAAACTCGTCCTCCAATGCATCTACCGTTCCGACTCGGTATCTTTCCCGAACGGCGTCGGTTCGAACAGGGCAGATTGGCAAAGTTCCTGTTCTATACTAGCAAGCAAAGTGGTAGCTCAACAACAGCCAACGGATAAATCTAGTAGAAGTGGCGATGTTGACGGTGGAGCAGATCACGTGGCTGCAGTTAACGGCCACAAGACATCTATGGACTTAAACCTTGTTCCGATAGAAAAAACCGCCTCGAACTCGAACAGCAACAGCAGCATCAAGCCTCATCAGCCTCATAAACCGTTAACGATAACTGACTTATGTCCTGCCCCTATGCATGGGTCCCATCTCCGAGTCGCGTACCAAGGAGTTCCAGGCGCGTACTCTGAAGCTGCTGCAGGAAAAGCTTACCCGAACTGTGAAGCGATTCCTTGTGACCAGTTTGAGGTTGCTTTTCAAGCTGTCGAGCTATGGATAGCCGATCGTGCTGTTTTACCTGTCGAAAACTCACTCGGTGGGTCTATTCACCGGAATTATGACCTCCTCCTCCGTCACCGACTCCATATAGTAGGTGAGGTTCAGTTACCGGTCCACCACTGCCTCCTTGCCCTCCCTGGAGTCCGAAAGGAGTATATTAACCGCGTCATTTCGCACCCACAAGCTCTTGCTCAATGCGAATTAACGCTGACCAAACTCGGTCTCCAGGCTGCGCGTGAGGCCGTGGATGATACAGCAGGTGCTGCTGAGTATATTGCTGCCAACAACCTCCGTGACACGGCGGCGATTGCTAGTGCACGCGCTGCGGAGCTTTATGGGATGCAGGTGCTTGCTGATGGGATCCAAGACGATTCAAGTAATGTCACCCGCTTTGTTATGCTGGCGCGTGAGCCGATTATACCGAGAACGGACAGGCCGTTTAAGACAAGCATCGTGTTCGCTCATGATAAAGGGACGAGTGTGCTGTTCAAGGTGCTTTCAGCTTTTGCTTTTAGAAACATCAGTTTGACGAAGATTGAATCAAGGCCGCATAGGAACCGTCCGATTAGGTTAGTTGATGATGGGAATGTGGGGACAGCAAAGCATTTTGAGTACATGTTTTATATTGATTTTGAAGCATCCATGGCTGAGGTTAGAGCACAGAATGCGTTGGCTGAGGTTCAAGAATTCACATCATTCTTGAGGGTGTTAGGGAGCTATCCCATGGACATGACACCTTGGTGTCCATCAAGAGGAGATGATGATGATGATGAGAAAAACCCATTTTAATTATCAAGAAAAGGTGTAATTATTTGCAAAAAAAGGGGTTTAATTTAATTTTCTTTTTTATTTTTTCTTATCTGTTGGGAATTTTTAATTCTACAATGAACAAAGAAGTTGTTGATAATGACAATGATGATATGATAATGATGTTGTTGTTGCTGTAGTAATTATTGGGGTAAATACTTCAATTGCAGTAGTTCTGTTTTGTGATTTGCAAGGATGCGAGCACTGATAGACACTCAAAATCTTTGTCTGGCATCTCTCAGAGTCCATAAAAGAAACAATTTTAGCAAATATTATTTTTCCAATCTTGTAAAGGTAATGTGTTGCAGCGGTTTTTAAAATATTTTTTTTATTTTTAAAATTTATTTTTGATATAAATACATTAATATCAAAATCAAACTCAAAATTTTCGAGAAACACTTTCTTACTTTAGTGGCTGAAATGTTGTTCAGAGGCACTGATGTTTCGATCAGGGAATGGTCATCTCTACCATAATTTGGGTTAAAACTCAAGTTCTGGTGAAATATCTCTTCGTTTACTGCAAATGGGGTTGTTGGGATCAATCAGGGTTGGTTGAGTTTCCAAAAAGATGAGCAAAAAGAAGGTCATGCTCAGGACATGCAACAGTAAGATTCCATTTCTGTCAAGAAATTCATAAATTCGCCGTCCGGAATGAAGATTCCCTTCTTCCACGACATGCAACGAAAAATCTTCAAGATGATGCCTCGCTTGATCATGTTGTGATTTTCTCTGAACTCCATCTTTAACAGTTATAATGGCGGAGAACTTGTTGGTCTAATATTAGAACAAAGATGTCCTCTCTATTCTCTAGCTCTCTTCTTCAGTTTTCTTTTTAATATATACTTATTCTTAGAAGCAATAAAACTAGTTTTTTGAGAGTTTGCCGTCAGAATATTATAGATTGTACTATAAAAAAACCTATCAGGTAGTGTTTGATTGTGCACCTGCACCTTATTTTAAAAAATTAAATATTTTTTATTTAAAGTTATTTTTTTAATATTTTTAAATTATTTTATATGTTAATATTAAAAATAAAAAATATTACTTTCATATATTCACAAAAAAACAATGTACACAGCAACGTTAGATAACCTACTGTACGAAGGTGACGCCATGTGGTGAAAAGACAGTGTTAACCTTTGGAGGCCACAGGGGCATGCCCTGCCAAAATATTGGTGGTTGGTTGATGCCTGGCAGTGGGAAAGAGACGCTCCCCATCTCATGTAGCTGTCGCGGACTTCAAATTTCAACTGGTAATCTGACGGCCCATATTTCAAATCGATGTTTTGTTTCTTTTTAATGCCTTTTTTGTTAAAAAAAAAACCCTAGCATTTAACTCATGCGTTACTCTTTAAAAAACAATATCATTGCTAAATCACCCTGATTTTTTAATGCAAAGAACTCAGATTAATTGCTCTTCTAAGCTTTTGGTATGATTATATAGATATCACGATGAAAAATGTAATTCATAGCTTTTTTTTATCTAAATTCATTTTTGCCCTTTGTGTTTTTATTAATTCATTAAAAGATTTTCTCTATATCAATTTGATTAATTAAAATTTTTTTATTTTGAATTTCAATCGATTAATTAAAATCTATTCAAATTAAAAAGAGACTACCTAACAAGAGATTGAAGGGTGAGTGATGACACTAATAATAATAAAAGAAAAGTCAATAATTATGACTCATAATCTCATGTAATGAAGAAGAATACTTAATTAGTTGAGATTTCTTTTTTTTTTTAATTTTTTTTTGAAGAATTATACTCCATTATTTGAAATGAAAAATACTTAATGTTTAATTGATTAAATTAATATCATAAGAATTTTTTTTATGAATTAGAGAAAACACGATGTAAGTACCAAAAACCAGTTTGTTTTTATGTTTTTTTTTAGAAAAAAAAAACATTTCAGAAACAGACATGAAAAGGGCACTGCCACTCTTACCATTTACCACAAAAGGGCAGCAGACACCAATGAGGGAGAAGGATGGGGTGTCCTTTACATGTCCAGCTATGTCGATTTGGATTCTGGAAAACTGACACAGTTAAATTAAATACATGTGGGACGACGAGCCCAGAAGCTTGTGTGTGGAGAGCAGAATACATAGCCAAGAATAATTGAAAATGGGTGCCCAGCGCCCCGGGCAATATGATTTGGGGACATGCCAAATTCGTATCTTCAGCTTTTAATGTCTACCAATAGACAAGGAGACAGTTCAATGTATCTTCAGCTTAAGTCTACCAAAGAAATGAGCAGGTTGTGTTAGTTCATAGCAGATTTAAATCTCAGAGTGCCAGGCAGCCTGAATACACTGAATTAAAAGGAATATATTTTATTGTATTTTATTTTATTTGCCAATCTTCGACATATGGATTGCTTTTATTTAATAAAAATAAAATATTATATCTACAATGCAAATTCGTCTACCAAAATGGTCTTCAAAGCCAGAAATAAAAATATCTCAAAATTAATGCATGAGGAGGGAAACCTGAAGAAATCTTCCTCGAATCACGTGATTATATCTTACTTGCAAAGAGTTGCATAGAATGGAACCGCACCGTATTAACATAGTATATATACTTTGTTATGTGTTAATTAGACATGATTTTGGATTAAACACTAAAAAAAAACTTGGCCATGCTTTGAATAAAAGAAAAATGAATAATCAATTTTTAAATTAATTAATCTTTCCAAGTAAAACAAACTTGGGCATGCTTTGTATTCAATACTGATCAGGAAAAAAAGAAGAAAATAACATATATTATTATATATAGTGTACACGTTTGTCTAGGGCTATACGTAATGGGTATAATCATGGAGTGAATAACATGTAATTAACAGCAATATCAACTCGTATTTGTTTGAGGTGGGGAAGAGAGAGTGTTTGAATTCATTTAATAAAAAAAAAAAAAAGAGTATAATGGGGATTTGCACGCAGGCGTGCAGCGATCCTTCTTGACTAAATTCGATGGATTAATTAATTACTTTCCTCTTGCTCACCAACCAAGAGGAGTTACGATCTCAAGCCTTGATTGTTAGCAAGTCACGCCATGGAAACGTATAGCTTCCCTTTCTGTTTCTTGCTTTTACACCAACCAAACAAATATTGAAAACAAGGGTAGCTCATATTTAATGATATTATTTTCTTAGTGTTAGATTTCAAATTAGAGCTCATGATATTTTCTTGCCAAGTGTTTTTCCTCCCACGAACATATAGGTAGAGTAGATATATATATATATATCAAATTTACTTCTTCGATTCCCACAGAAATAATGAAGCCAAAGGGCTTGAATATTGGCTATTAATTTGAATCAAATATTGAGGTGGTTTTTATCTGTATAATTAAATAGAGTGGTGTTTTCCAGAATTAATTAATGCCCTGAAAAGAAGAAAGAATGTCATGCTCAAACCCATGGCGACATCCAAGATCATCACCTGTTTTTTACTTTTTATATAAAAAATAAAAGGGAAGTGATCAAATAACTTCAAAGTTAAATTGGTTTCATGGATGGTCCTAGTTCTTTGTTCTTTTTTTGTTAATTATGTCATCGAAAAAAACATTATTATATACAATAGTGATTGGCACTGAATTTCTTAGTGATACGAGTGATTATATTAATTATGATGCATAATCGAATTATATTCTCGATAACAATTTATATAATAATGCATTTTTTCATTAAACACTAGTGGGAAAATGAGATTAAGCAATAATTAAAAGCGATGAAAATAATTAGAGAGGGTTTGGTAAGGGAAAGAGAGTGCGTGACGAGGGAGGGAGGAGTGGTAGTGTACTTGTGAGTTTGTGTGGTGGTAGGTGAGGATGTGCTAGCTATTGCTGCTAGTGGGGGAAAGCTACTCCTCTACCCTTTCCTTTCACTTGTTTTCTTAGTGACGTGTCCCTCACCTCTCGCTGATGCCTGTCGGTTATTCCTCCCCCGATCTTTATTTCTCTCTCTCTTTCTCTTGTTTTATTTATAAAAAAAAAATAATTTTTAATAATAGCATGTCAAACCAATTTAATAATATAAAAAACAATCATTAATTTCTCTTTTCAATTCCTGTTTCTTCTCACGCATCTTCAAACGCGTTGTTCAATCCATGTGGCAAGTTCCTTTTTTCTTTTTAAAAAAAAAAACTAAAATCAATATATCTCTTCTATTTATTTGTTTTAATATATCTCTTTTATTCGGTTACTATTCTATCCTTATTCCATTTTTAATATGTTATTGTAAGGGTTTTTTTTACTTATTTATAGAAAAATTCAATGTATTAAATATTGTAGTATATAGTATATACTCTCATATGGAATAACATATTAAAAATGTTTATCTAATACCATGAAATAATTAGAGAAAATAACCTTTCATAGCTATGGTTGTAGCATTTCAATGTTTTTCTTATTTATTTTCTTAATTCTTGGTAAATCAAGTAGTTTACTCGTCATCGTAGTCATGAGAGTTTTTAACTAATGATAGACATAAAGGCTGGTTTGATGACTAAAATGATATACATTTTTCATTATAAATCCATAAATTATTATAAACTTTAATATTTTTAATAATTAATTATAAAAAAATAAAACTAAAATAATGCTTGATTTAGCTGTTAAATCTCTATATTTTATTTAATTTGAATATTAATTTATCTACTATTAATTTATATGAATTATTTAAAAAATAATACAGCTTTATACCATGAAATAATTAAAATTAAAACAAAAATAGCAGTGATGGTTGCTAATTAGGAGGGGGAGGGGACAATTGCCTCCTCTTACCCCCTAAGTGGCTCCGCCACCGTGGTTGGTCCATGATTTTGTTGTTAATTTTTCAACATATTAATTGTATTAAATTCACGATCCTTCTCTTTTTAATTCGTGTCAGCTAACTTTCTCAAGCAACAGATTATTGCAGTAGGGTTGCAATATCTGTCAAATTGAAAATGAGAAATTACGGGATAAATCAATCACGGTGACACTTGGAATTAAAAAAAAAACAATTTCATATCAAGGCAAGATAAAAAAAAAAATTTATGATTAACGATAAAGGGATTTGAGATTATATATTATAAGACAAAACAAGAAACTTATATGCATAATTCATCTAAAAAATAGAATTTATACACAGTTTCTTCATCTATAAAGCCATGCCCTAACAAATTTATAGATATTATACGTACATAGCAGCTAATGTAGGGGATCCGTCGGTCACCAAACATTATTTTGCCACGATATGACATGCCCATAATAATTAATTAATTAGGACTCAGATTTTGGCACGAAATTAACTCCATTGGCCTAACAGAATTTATTTAAAGTTTGTTTATTTTTGTATTTTAAAAATATTTTAAAAAAATTAATTTTTTTTATTTTTTATATCAAATTATTTTTTTATGTGTTTATAGATTATTTTGATGTATTTATATAAAAAATTATTTAAAAAAATATTTTAATATATTTTTAAATAAAAATATATTAAAAAAATAACCACCACCGTACTTCCAAATAACCAATCACTCCACCAAACCTTTCATGCCAACTCCATTATGGAAGATTAGTAATGTATGACTGTCATCTTTTGATTCTTTCTGCTACTTAAATGTCAATTTGAGATAACAATGTTTGGGTTTAAATTATATATTGGGGTAAGGTAATTTATGTTTTAGATGAGTTTTAAAAGTACATTTTACTTTTAAAAAATATTGTTTTTTAGTGTTTTTTTAATGATTTTAATGCACTAATATATATATATATATATATATATATAAATGAAAACAAAACTATAAAAAAAACACTTTATATTACAATTCCAAACATATATAATTTAGTAGTGTGGTCTTACGAGGGAATTCAAATATCAAATATCAAAGTATTTTTAGATATAAAAATGGTTAATTAGCATTTGTTGTGATTATTTTTGGATTTTCTTATCCATGTGAAACCTTACGTAATGTGGTGCCATAAAAGACATTCATAGTATTGACGTTAAAAAAAGAGCAATAATTTGTTGATCCAATCTGAGTTTTTTTAAAATTTAATTTGATTTAAAAAAATCAAAATAAGTAAAAATTAAAAATAGCGGGAATTTTTTTTATTAGTATTTATTAATGAATACAAGGATAAAAAATTATATTTATAAATATCATTGTAATATACTAATAGAATTTTTTTCATCAATATATATATATATATATATATTTATATTTGTTAATTTTTTAGTAATGCTTTCGCCATTTCTATTACACTGTCTATATTGTGACATATAACATGACTCGAGCCTAATTAATAACCTCTCTAAGGTCATCTGTAAAGCAAAAATAATATGAAAAAGAGGCAGGATTTGTTGTTGCTAATTAATTTATATGGAAATAGGAACGTGGATGATGCCCAGCTAAAAAAGACAAGAGTACTAAGAAAGACAACAGTAAAGATTCGAACTTAGCTAGCCACTTGATAAACACACTTCAAAGTCACTGCTGGTGTCTTGACCACACCAACTTCTGATGATTGTTGTTGAGCTAAAAGCTCAGAGACTTGGAGACAGTACACTGACTTTTTCTCTCCAGATTTTCTTTGTTTTTTCAGGATTTGTGACTATTTTTATTGTTGTTTCTATTTGAGATATTTTGTATTTTATTTTTTTAATTTCTTAAAAGTATTTTTAATTCATCATTGAAATGTTATACTATCACTCATTTACTATATTATAAAAGTGGCGTGGTGGTGTGGTTTCATGTATTTAGCATTTTTTATCATATGAATAATTTTTATAATTTATATATGATTGAAGATTACCTAATTTTTTTTCTATAATAAAAGACATTCCCCTACCACTAATGAATTTATAATAAGAATTAACACATGAATTTTTAAGGTAGTACAATATAAAAAAATTTGAACCTATGATATTTTTTTAATATTTTAGACCAAGTATTTTCATCATAGACTTAGCAATATAAAAATTTATTTTTAGTTTATTTTTTTAGGTAAAATATTTCTCGTCCATCTAAATTTTTTTTCATAACTGATCTCATTTAATTCATGACTTGATTTGATTATATTTTTAATCTATTATTAGACATTAACCGATATGATTTCAATTCATTCTCATCATATCCATAATCATACTCTTATAAGAATTAATATTATCATTTATAACTCCATGCACATCGCTAGAGTTAGAAATTGACCTAATTATCCTTCCCACCATGATATATAAGGAATATTTGAGTATTTATGTGTATACCAACACAAGTATTTCTTTATGAATTTTTTTAACAGAAGATACATCGTTATAATATCTAAATTGAGAAATATTTTTATTTTTACATATCTTGCATGGACATCTCATACCCCCCTTCACTATTATTTCTTGAATTAAATAATACATAATTAATAAAACTTTGAATCTCATTATAATAATTCATCTTTTGCAATTCTTATGATGAATCTGTATATATCTATGAACAATTATCCATTATTTATATCAGATCTATATAAAATAATAATAATAACTAGTATTAATTAACTAAGTTAACTAAATAAATTGCAAAAGATGTAACTCAAACTTATTTAATCTATTTGAATAATACTCTTAATTCATCATTAATAATATATAAGAATTTAAATTTTTACATATTTACCAACAATTTCAACTTGGTAATAAAATTATTAAAATATAGACAGGACTACTTAAATAAATCATTATTATTTCAACACAAAACACCTAAATCAAAAATTTGACTTAAGTGTTTTCAATTTATAAACAAATATAATTTTATAAAATATAAAACAAATTATAGCATGTATAAATTATAAATTCATAGAACAAATTTGTATGAGAAAAAAGTTATATAACATGTAAATACCCAAATAAAATATATATACTACACTAAAAAACATTTTAAAATTGAATTCAAATAAAAAAAAAGTTATATTTACTTACTTAAAGTGAAAAATCTTCAATAAAATTTGGACGAGGACATAAATGTTAAAAACTAAATGTTTTGGTGATTCAATATGTTGAGGAATGTTAAATTGTATTGAAATTGAAAAAGAAGATAGTTATTTGTTGCAGAAAAAACATTAAAAAGAAAAGATGATGATCGATCCATAGATTATAAATTAAACATCACTAACTTAGGTACTAACATAATTATTTTGTCAATAACATCGTCATTCTATTACACTATCTATACTGCGATATATAATATGACTCGAGCTTAATTAATAACCTCTCTAAGGTCATATGTAAAGCAAAAATAATATGAAAGAGGCAGGATTTGTTGTTGCTAATTAATTTATGTGGGAATAGGAGCGTGGAAGATGCCCAGCGAAGAAAGACAAGAGGAAAGATTCGAACTTACCAAACGTTATTTGAAGTCACTGTTGCTGTCTTGACCACAAAGCTTTCACCAACTTCTGATGATTGTTGTTGAGCTAAAGCTCAGAGACTTTGAAACAGTACGCTGACCTTTTCTCTCCAAAATTTCTTTGTTTTTTCAGGACTTGCAGTTCTCTAGTCAAAACCAGGCTTAGCTCGAGACTGTTTGGTATTGCCAGCCTCTTCTGACAGTATTTATGCTGTTGTTTCTACTTTGAGATATTTTGTGTTTCATTTTCGTATTTTATTTTTTCAAAATATTTTTTTAGTATATTCAATTCAAGCCAAACGAATTTTTTATTTAAAAAACATGATTTCTTAATTTTCCATAAAAATATATTTAAATTAAATAAAAAACTAGATATTAAAACAAACAAACAATTGTTTTTTTTCAAAAATAAACACGATCTTAACTACTATTAGGAACAGGCTAAACAATATCACATCATCTAAGCAAGTTTCTTGATGAAGCAGTCCATTACGCTTAGCATTTGAGGCCCAATACTCTTCCATGGGATGGATTTTGAAAAATAAGACCAAAAACATAATATTTTCTTATATCTTATAGAAAATATTTAATAATAATCACAAACATTTTTAAATTTTTTTATCTCAATACTATATAAAACTATATTTATTAAAAAAACCCACAACCCACCATTGTAATCGGATATGATTAATTCTTACCAAATCCGAATAGCATTGTGATCCCTAATTGAGAGACAATGCATAGTTTACACTTTCACTTATCCACGGACTGGCAGGCCTTTTGGGCCCAATTTCAGGTCTCACGAAAGCATGTGCAAATTACAATGGAAGCCCTGAAATGTTATCTTCTAGGGGAAAACACAATTATTTAGTACATAGCTAATGGATTTTTTTTACTTGAATTATTCAATTTTCTAGGTACCAAATGGAGTATTTAGGTAACATATAATTATTGTCTCGGGAGATTAAAGAGACAGAAACATATTTTGTTGGAGAGATAGGGTTAGAAAGATAAAGATATAAACTCAGAATAAATGCATCTGTGTTTGTTGTTTTAAATAATTTTTTTCCTAGGTACTAAAATATTTCTTGTTTTCCAATAGAAGACAGAGGAATGTTCTATATTGTTGTGTTTGTAATATGCGAAAGGGAGTTAGATTTTCCATGGAAGGTTCTAAATTAATCTGATATAGTTTTTCAGTCGGATATATGATTTTTATGGTGCTCATTTTGATAAATCAATGGAAGTAATCATCAACTTTCAGAAAAAAACAGAGACAGCTGAAATGTTAGTGTTGAGTCATGATGGGTCTTCTGACTTTGCAGCATGCTCAAGCTTTGTAATGATTGTTTAGAAGTGTAATTATAATTATTTTTAAAAAAAATTTTATTTAAAAATATATTAAAATAATATTTTATATTTTTTAAAATTTGTTTTTAACATTAGTATATTAAAATAATATAATAATATTAATTTAAAATTAAAAAATAAATTTTTTAAAATATTTTTAACACATAGAAACTAATTACAGGAGCGTGCAGAAAAATGGTAACTGTCAAGTTCTATAATTATTATTTCATTATTGACATGATGGCTTCAAAAGCCAGCACAAATGGCTCTTCTCTTCCTGGAAAATCTCAAGAGTAGTTATACTTATTACGAGCCCACTGAAATGCATCTTGAAGTTGATGGTTAGATCATGTATCATGCATATATATGTTTTTAGCAATGTGTTGTTGTGTAATATTTTTGAATTAAAATATATTAAAATAATATTTATATTTTTAATATAGTATTTCATAACAACAGAAAAGCATTTAAATATTAATTTAATTTTTTAAAATAAAAATAACTTAAAAGACAAATCCAGACACTCTCTTGGGTTGAATAGCACTAAGAGATCAGCTTATTTTAATTTACTGATTTAAAATGGTCAATATGGCTAATAATAATAGATAAACACAGAGTATATTTTGTAGGCTAGTCATTTAACCTGTACTTTATAGTTTTTTTTTTTTAAATATTGGGTATGCAAATTACTTCAATATGTTTTTTTACATAAAAAAAATAAAATATAAATTAAAAAGTCTACATAAGCAAGATAAAAATATGTTATGCATCTGGTTGTATTGTATGTACTCAACTTATTTTTTAAAATAAATAAAAAATAAATATATACTTTAAAACACTCATGATTTACAAGATAAATAAAAATAATTAAATAAACTCATATTATAAAAAATATTATGCAAGGTCGAACTCGTTAGTAATATAATTTAAAAATAAATATTTTTTATTTTAAAAAATAAACTTTATTTGTATAAAAAAATCATAGATGAATTAGAATAATAACTTGAAAAATAAAATAAAAATAAAAAAATAAAAAAAATATATTAAAAAAATCAACACTTAAGTTATTAGAATGAGATAAACCCTTATAAAAAAATTAAAAATAATCATGAAACCAATATTAAAAAAAAAAAAAAAGCAGAACAATAATATTGTATGAAATTGAATTTATAACAAATTAAATAAAAAAAACAGAAAAAAGCATAGAAGGATAAAAAAATAAGAATGAGAAAAAAATTAATTAAATGAACAAATTTTAATTGAAGGGTTTAATTGAATTAAAAAATAACTTTAATAAAAGAGAAAAAAAATCAAAACAATAAAGAATTTGATTGAATGATGAAGTTAAAAAAATAATAAAAATGTCATTAACAAAATTTAAAATTTTTTAAAAATAAGTATTTGAATAAAAATCTAAATATATAAGAAATTGTAATTGAAGAGCTAATTTAAAAAAAAATTAAAAATTTTATAAATAGAAAGATGCATAAATAAAAAATTAATAGAATTGCTTACTGAAATTAAAAAATAAAAAACAAATATTATAATGTATATTATATACCAAGAAAAGAGAGGGGAATTAAACTATCATCAACAATAATCTAATTATTATAAGCTGTCATGTACCATTTCAAATGAAAAAAAATATGATAGGGTATTTAAAAAAATAATAAAGATTAATTATGTTTATCGACTGATATTATAAGCATTGTCTAAATAGCACAGACATCATTTATATACTGGAACAATTAAATATATTCTAATAACTTCAAGCATTTGAAAATTTAATATTTTAAAATAACAAAATGACTTGAATGATTCTAGTAATTACATAAAATACTAGTATAAATGTATAAAAATATCCTAAAATATCTAACTTATATTTTGTTTATCTCAGAATTAAAGATGTAGTTATCCTATATATTAAATTTTAAAAACCTCAAAACATGCATTTTTAATATCCTAATATTTTTTTTTACTCTAAAAATAAAATATATAATTACACCATTAGATAATTTTATTATAATCAAAGATATATTTTATTATGAATCAAGCTACAGTGAAAATACCTAAAATACCCAGAACGTTCAGTTCCCAGGGTAACGCAACGAAGGGATTTTGTCTCTCATCAATTTGATTTGATATTTGGTATTCAAAAGAATTTTAAAATTTTAGATATGACTTTTGCAAATATAACGATCATGTTGAGAGTGGGATTTGAACCCACGCCCTTTCGGACCAGAACCTTAATCTGGCGCCTTAGACCAACTCGGCCATCTCAACATCGTTTGTGCCTTTGATGTAATTTAAATATATGTATATTTCTGACTCGTTGGCGCTTTTAATGTAATTTAAAAATATGTCCGAGCTGCGAGGCATTTAACACGTTTAAAACTTGATTGTTGTCATTGAAAGACTATGTGAGTGTTACTGAGTTGGAGTGTCCTGATTCAACGATCCCACTTGAAATATTAATATTACTGATTTGACTAAAAACAATCCTTACCAGAATATCTAACTGTTTTTTAATCAAGTTTATCTTCATAAACCACTAGGCCTCCACCTAATCAATGCTCAATCCAATCCATTTGGTTTTTAATGTGGCCTAATGGCCACTGCACAGACGAGGGGACCCATTGTTCATAGGTCATGTCAAGCATGAGCACAAGAAAAATGGCAAAACTCCACTCACTAGCCATGAGTGACGATGACTGTATCAAGAATTAAACAACCAAAAAGAGTTAGTTGGCATCGAAGGTACAAATTAGCACCAAACGTAATGCATTATGTGAGAAAGTTCAAGGCACCTCTTGTCGGATTTGACACCGCAATTATCCTATAATAGAATGGTAATGGCATGTTCAATGAAGATTAAAGCGTTTAAACAACGACCAGACAAGGACTCAAGGAATGCTTGGGCTTACTGGCGGCACATTCGATGATGGGACTAGGCCATAGAATTGTGGATTTGACGTATAACATATGATGTAATCCATTCAAATTACAGTTCAACAGGAGCCTCCAACAATTAAAATATGAGATTTTTAACGTAAAATCTCGAAAGGGAATACGGGAATTCAGATATATGGAAGTGCCATGTTGAAGCTCGTATCAAGAAAAATGTGCAATCAAGTCCTTGAATTGTAATTTTTATGCCAATCTATGCCCCCCGTCCATTTTTTCCCCCAAATTTCCCATGTGTCTTCATGCGTCCACAGGCAAAAGAAGGTGTTGTCATGTAAAAGAAGGTGTTGTCATGTTGCTTGGAGAAGCCGCAAGCGCACAGAAAGTAGAGTGAAAGAGAGAGATCCTTATAGACCATCACCATGGGAATGCTAAAAAAGGCTTATAGATTTAGGTATTCGTATGTATAATGTGGTGGAAGGTGTTTTTATAAAAATATTTTTTAATTAGAAATATATTAAGATGATATATATATATATATATATATATATATATTAAAAATACGAAAAAGAATATCAATTTAAAACACTTTAAAACAAAAAGACAAACACTCCGTCTAGAAGGGAAATGGCATGCATTGGAGTTAGGAACTTTCCCTCCAGCATTGGGTGGTTCCGAAAAAAAGTAAAAAGCAAAAGGAAATCTTACAGCAGAAAAAGAAAGCTTTTGCATGCTCTTTAATGAAAAAGCTCGCCCCACTCAACCACCAAGTTTACCATATAATTTATACATCTTGGCCATCTGTTTCGCCCTTGATCACTACGATGTGTCTGTCCTCTTTTACCCATTTTCAAACAAGCTGCTGGCGCTAACAATCCCGGACCCTGAAAATTAAGCTAGGAATAGAGGCAGATTCAGGGTTTGAATTTTGCTCTTGATATTCTAATAATCACCAGTCTCGTGAATTCCGATATGGGTCGTCATATCCCTTGATTACTATTATGCACAGCAACATTGTCTTGCTCTTGAGTCAAGTAGTCTGCTTTTGTCATCACAGGGATCGTTTTCTTGGTTGAAGGAGTTGATGCCTCCAGGCACAGCATAACAGACAGGCAACAGAATTGTCTTCGCCTTGTTCAGCTAGGGAAGAGAAGGGTATACAGAGCCCAATTACATTTACAGGCCGGCCCATGAAACCAGCTCCTTAGGCAGTAGAATCATCAATCAAAGCAGAATGGACCATTGCCCCGTTAAGATAATTTTCTTTTGGGTCAGGTAATCCAGAGACGACCATAAAAATACTCCATGGAGTATAAACCACATCGTCAGTAGAATCTTGATGGCTTTTTACAGAGAGAGAGGAATTGCTTTATTGATTCGGTGCCCGAAGTTTATCGAGAGACCCTCAGACTGACAAGTCAAGAAAGAAAAAGAGGGGGTGGGGGGGCCGCGGCTATGGGCGGTGCAAAGAGCCAAAAATGGATGCATGAACAATCAATTTTATGTTTGCTGTTCCCGAAGGAATGTCACGTCCATATATTCCCCCTTTCATTGGAAATATGAGAAAGAACTAAAATTTAATTGAGAAAGAACTAAAATTTAATTTCCTTTTTAAAATGCCAATCAGCACATATTTATTATTATTTTTTCTTGTTTGTTTTTATATTTCAGAAATTCTTTTTTACTTCAACTTATTTTTTATTTTTAAAATTATTTTAATGTAATAATATTAAAAATACATATTACTTCAACATATCATTAAACTAAAAATGTTTTAAAAAATAATCCTTATCACAATACCATAAGTAACTTTTCTTGCCCAAGATACGCATGCTGCATTCAAAAGCTGCCGACCCAGATACCAAACTATGCACCTAAAATACGTGGGCACAAGTTTATTTTCATGAAAAAAGAAAAGAAAAGAATCCAAGCATCCCTCTCTATTCCTACGAAATTTACAACGAAATGGTAAACTTGTATTCTACAGTATCATAGTTATAAAGTTTAGTCTGGCTCAGAGAGTCAATCAAACTCTTAATTCATATCATTTTTTAAAAAAATTAAGTCAATTTAATATTGACCTATTTAGTGTTCAATCCAATAAAAACATAATTTGACTTAAAAATAAAATTAAAATAATATCATGTTTAAAAAAGAGAAACTAACCCCCGTTTTTCCTATAACATGTCTTATAATCGTGCCTTAAACGAGATCACAGGTTGGGAAGAGGTTGTCTAGCATATGAAATTAGAGACCTTCTCATGAGATTTTATCCCTAGAGATTTAATCAGTAGAATGCATTTGTTATATGCGGTGAGGAAATTGTCGTACCTTACTTTTTCGAGCACAAGGAAATATAATGGCATCTTAGTGTACGGGAAAATATTATCTAGCAATGTTTCATATAATGATAGAATGCCCTGTTTTTTGCCATCCGCAAGATATTGCTAGCAACCAATGATACAGGGGTGGCATTTATGCTCACTGCCTCCCAGGAGAAAAAGAAAAGGACTTGCCCAAGTATTATCATTTATCTCTCAAACTCTTTTTTTTTTAAGAAAAAAAAAGAAGCAAAGAGCGGATCGAAATAAATTGAACATGCACGACACTGATGGTTAATTTAAATATACATATAAAAAAACATGGATATCACTATCCGATGCTAATGTCAAATCGATATTCTACTACCACCATAACATGAATATAGTCTAAAGGCTTCTCATGCTACATCAAGATTTTCTATTCAGATTTGTCTGAAACTAGCAGACATGAACCTTCAATATTCCAGCTCGATTCACCAGAGAATCAGATGATTCAATAAACATAAGCCTTCACACAATCCAAGCCCAACAAATTGCTTTCTTGCAGAATATTTTACTCCTAGAGCAACAAATGATAGATTCAAATCTTCTAAAAGAGAAGCATATCTCCGATGGATTTTAAAACACTCCATTACCTTGTTGATAAGGGATAAGATCAAGTATGGAAAACTCTAAAAATGTGGTGGCATTCCACCATACGTGATTATCTTGCACGCCTAGCACCGATAGAGGTGGAGTCCATAGAAAGTCCCAAAAATTAGTCCCAAAAATCTTAAATAAGGAAAGGACTTCGGTACAAATCCACGAGCGTCGATGGTAGTAGAAAAGGACTCGGCCACTGAAGCCATTGGTGGTGTTGCCACTATTGTAGTTGTTTAACATGTGGGGGCAATTCCAGCCATGGGTTCTAAAGAAATGCTTTTGCTTTAATATGATATATTTATTCATAGTTTAAGACCAAACATCGTAAACGCAGCTACGTGCCATTGGCTTGTGAAAGGTACAACATGTGATGATGGGCAACAGCTGTGTTCATGTCTAAAGGTTGACTTGTTGACACTGTCAACCACTATTGCATTTATTTTTGTAGTCTTGAGACCTCGCCCTGACCACTATGGCAGACAGTGACCAAAGCTTTTCTCTCTTGAATCCAAATAATGGTGTTAGCACACAGCATGGAGTGCAGTTTACCAAGGTAGGGCGGTCCCACGAGGTGAGGTCATGCAACGGCCGTTGTTGCGAACCTTCATGTGACTCTTTTACAGCGTTTTGCGGTCCGCATGTATATATATGCGCCTATCTTCTTCTTCCACCACCCTAACTCCCAGCCCCCATATCTATAAGCTTAAACTCTCTGCCTGAGGGCAACATAATCTAGAAGGCTAAAACCATGAAGCAAACCCTTCTTTACAGAGCTCTTCTCCTCGTCCTTCTTGTCCTTGTTCATTCCTCGGGATTATCTGCGCGTTTCCTATTAAGCAAACAAGGTAATCTTCCTCCTTTACCTACTTTGTTGGCAATGGTCTGCTGTTTTCAGAAACTGAAGTTTTGCATGTTTTGCAGGGAAAGAGGATTTGAACCTGAAAGAAATCATCAGCGGAGGGACTTTTGCGCAAACGGAGGACAGTGAATTAATAACTGATGTAAGCTCCACCCTTTTTCTGTACTGTCACGATTTCGTCATTAATGAACTACAGCTTATATAAGTTTTTTTCTTGTTTTTTTTTCTGTATGTTTTCAGCAGCTAATGGGGTTGGAGGTGTGTAATAGTGGAGACGAGGAATGTTTCAAGAGAAGGATAATTGCAGAGGCTCACTTGGACTATATCTACACCCAGCATCACAAGCCCTGACACTTCAACCTCATAAATTGAATTAAGTGTCATGGTTTTCCATGTCGAACTTAGGTCTAAATCCCCTATAAACGCTATAGTCCTCTCCTCAAAATGACAACATAAGTGCAGCTATGTCCAGTTAAACGCATCCTCTCTTTGTAATGACGTTCGAGTCTACCTATCTTAGTCTATGTTTTCTTAGTACTGCTGTGGTATTGACCCCAAGTGTTCACCAGAGAAAGAGACGCAGGAAAAAGTTGCAATTTCAATGAGGGAAAATGTAAACCACTGGTCCTTTTCTGAACAGAGATTTCTGTGTGTGCTTGATAATGTTACCATACAATTAAGTGCAATTAAAGCTTATTTCTATGTATTTCTCTATGTGAGGTGAGTCTACGATTTCTTAGTATTTCTTGACCATGGTGCACTAGTTTCACCGGAGAGATGGAGAGAGAGTGAAAAAGGACGGAGTGGGCATTCAATTTCATTAAAGGTTAAAAGCCAGAATGCTGACCAAATTAGCGCCAGAGTCCAGACCCACGTAAGGAGCACTGCCGGAGTATGAAATCTTTTTAGGTGAATTTGGGATTGGGCCTTAAAGCGAGGCAGTTGGGCTCAGTGAATTCAGAGACAAATTTCAACTGCATTTACGGTTCTTGGCATCACCTTTAATACTTAATTAACTCCGCAGCTTACATGAACTTATTATCAAGAGGAAATTATACAGCTTAACATCACTTGCTTAATGGGTACAGTTTTGATGAACATCCCTTCCCAAACCGATTTCGATAAAACAAGAACATGAAGCTTTCTTGATATTATTCCTGTATGCAAGCCCTAAGATTTACCTCTCTAAAGACCATGTTTTCATATCCTGTTTCCCTTGGTAATGCTACTTTTGGCGAACTATGTTTATGATCTATCTCTTACATGATGACCTTGCTCTCTCAAATGCCATCCAAACTAGAAAAGGAAGAGCATTTCATGTCCATGTGATGCGCAGAAATAAAAACGAGAAACAAAAGGTTTTTGGAGGACTCCATAACACAATTGTGATTCCAAGTTTTATTCCATTCAAGGGTGCTCCAGTCGGGTTTTAATCTGCCAAACACGTATTGGACCTATACGTACACTTAAACTAGTCAAAGAAAGTGAGATTAGATGCTCGATTCCATATTAGCTGTACAATCCCAAAATCCATATTCTATTTGTTCCAACTTCTTTGATTTAAACAAAGGACCACAACTTGGGAATGGTGAATTTAGAAAAAGAGCATCTTTCCTTGCCATGCAGCCTGTTGTCATGCATTATCTACTTTATCCCTTTCATGTGAGAATTATTAATAGCAGTTAAAAGCATTGTGATAATAGTTTTCTACTTTTAATTTCTGGGAACTTTTATAAGGAAAGAATAGATTCTTTCTTTGTATTCTGAGTGAATCGTTCGAGGAGCTCCTCTGGTTTGATTTTAATGCTGTTAATAGGATTCATCCTAATAGCATTTACATCAAAGAAACTCCTTTTAAAGTATATGAAAAATATAACATTGATTGTTAAACTTGCTTTATCTACTAAAAACTTTTTAGACAACTTTCTTTTGCAGAAAGATTCAAAAATAAGATCAAATATCGACGCAACCATGTATCAGTACCCGAGAATATCCTTTGGATATTAAACACACAAGAGGTTTAACGGAAATCCCTCCAGTTCTCAGCGATGAGATAAATCATAAGCTAGCCAAACTCAAACCTGAAGTAGCCAAGACTATCAGCTATATACACATTGGTACTATTCAAATTAATTTTCCATATTGGAATTGACTCTGGAATCAAGATATGCTATCTTTAGAAGAATTCAAGGTAATCTTGCCTATAATAAATTAGATTTTACTTATAATCCTTAAATTGATATTCCTTTGAGTACAAAGAATTTGAATTCTACTATTTACTTAGCACATGAATTCAAACATCATGATTTAATGGCTGAAAGTAATATATTTTTCACAGTAATAACCTATACGATAGGATACAGTTTTAGTAATAGTCATCATAGTATGATATTCAAGGCACAAGAAAAGATCTGTATAGACAACATCTTTAAAGAAATTGGGAAAGCTTTCCACATTCTATTTCAAGAGATAAAAACCTCTAGAAAATACATAGACTATGGATCTTAGCTGAAAACCATTATTACTGGATCAGGTTTTAGTAATCCAACATTAGATGATTCAATGGTACTGAAAACCATTCTCCATGTACATGATAATTAATAGTATATTCAATGGTACTTAATAGTATATTCAATGGTCCTGGAAACCATTCTCTATATACATGATAATCAATAGTATAATCATCTAATATTGGATTACTAAAACCTAATTTAGTAACTGATTTAGTAATTGTTAACTCAGGTTGTTGGTCAAAGAATGGTTTTCAACTAAAATTCATATTCTATGTGTTTTTCAGAAGCTTTGTCTCTTGGAATGGAACGTGAGAAGCTTTCCCAATTTCCTTGAAGATATTGTCTATACAGATCTTTTCTTATGCCTTGACCATCATACTATAATGCCTATTACTAAAACTGTATCCTATCATATAGGTTATTGTGAAAGATATATTATCTTTAGCTATTAAATCATGACATTCAAATTTATGTGCTAAGCAAATAATAGAATTTAAATTCTTTGTCCTAAAAAAAATATTAATTTGAGAATTACAAATAAAACCTAATTTACCATAGTCAATATTACCTTGAATTCCTTTAAATATAGTATCTCGAGGGTGTATCATTCTTCTATCAACCAAGACCAACTTGATTGGAGAGTCAATTCCAATTTGGAAAGTTGATTTGAAGATAATATGTATAATACCAATGTGTATGTAGCTAATAGCTTTGGTATAGAGAGCCTAGTTATCGAATCTTTTAGTATTTTATACTAACAAACACAGGTTTTAGTATTTTATTCTAACAAACACAGGTATGTCTTCCCAAGAAGATCAACACTTCGAAGAACAAGGAACATTTGCTCAGGATTTGCTTATTAAATCAGACCAAGAAACTAGTGATAGATGACAAATGACCCATTGTGCAAGGATTGGATGAAGGGTCCAGTTTCATGATGGCGCACCAACTTCAGTTTATATTTTTCTAATTCCGCCGTTGATACTGAAAGAATATAGAAAGAAAAGTTTGCAATTCCAATCTCTTACCTTGATTTGAATCCGTTCACCAGTGGCATGTCACACTCCTCCTTCGATTCAGTAAAGCTCTCAGGGCCCATAAAGCTCGCTTTGTCCACTCTATTACCCGATGTTGCCAATCCATGACAAGGTAATAACCCTACCACTCAACAACTTAAATTATCAATAACTCACAAATAGACCTCACCATTTGCAATTTCTCTTGGTAGCTCGGAAGTTTCTTCAGCCAAAATCCTTCCCTTTGGTGGGTACCATGCATAGATTTATCTTTCCGCTAACTCTGATATCAAAAGGGTTTGTGTGTACCAAACAAGGCGACTAATATAGATGCAAAGTGTTGAGGTAAAAGTAAATCGCCTCATTTTTTAACATCGAAATATGATTGATAAATGTGCCTAAATCCTAACATAACAGTTTTTAACTCAATTCATTGCCTGCTTGTTAACCAAAGTTTCTCCTTCAGCTAACTATTCACTAATTGTATTTTCCTTCCAAGAATTTAGAAGACAGTTCTTCTAAGAGATGGGATTCATCAGCTATGTTCGAAGTAAGATCTGCAATTTCAAATGCCTGCCACCCTCAATCATTTGTGAAGAGAACCAGACCAGTATGTGACTGATAGTGAAACAAATATGAAGGGAAACATGTATAAAATCATTATTATATGCAGAAACAAGAAAGGATAAAAACATGCATATCAATGTAGAACAAATGATCACGAGAGTCGCTGCCACTGCTTTGAAATCCAATTGCTGATTCATAGCAGTAAAATCATTATCACGCACTGGATCATTATCGATGATGAGAATTATTGTAAATCATCAACTAATAAAAGTGCAGGCATCTTTCCTTGTCTCAGAAAATTTAGATTCGTGTTAGCAGATTTCAAAATACACGAAAAAAAGGATCATCGCCCATAATCATGTAATTAATTCTTAAATCTAGGCAAGTTAAGCTAAAAAATTGCGGATACAGATAGAGTATTTGGAGCTAAACTGAAAATTATTTTCAGTTCAAAATCGAGTCAAGGAGAAGAAATCACCTTGCCAAACGCGGTGGTCTCCACCGATCTCTTACGTTGGGAAATGCCGCGGGACTACGTTTCAGGGGGGCCCGTACGCGTTTTGATCTTGGAATGCTTCGTATATTGGAGAGGGATATGGGCCTATAATAAGTTGAAAGTGTTGCATAGGCCCATCTATAAGAAAATGAAAGACTTGGGCTTTTAGCCCAACTCCACATCTGTCGACATTCAAAGGTTTTCTTTCTTCCTTTCTTTCTTTCTTTTAGGTTCCGAATTCCAGGGGGTAGAATACACCACAATTAAATATCTTCTTAATCTTGGAAAAGTAATTTAAAATCAGAATACAATTTCTAAGGAAAAAAAATATTTTTCGTATATACCCTAGTCCAAATTAATAACATGAAATTCAAAATATATTTATGACGTAAGCCAACTACTTTGCATCACCATTCTCGAAGAAATGAGATTTACAAATTTTATTTAAATAAAAAAAGATTTTTAAAAACAATTTACAGTTCGAGTGGCTTTTAATGTTTTCTACTTTTTAAAAAAATTAAGTGGCCAGTGTTAATTAATTCTTGTATTGTTTACTTTTTAATCATTATTAAAATAACATAATTTTTATTAGTATTTTTAAGTAACATATAAGTTTCAATAATATATTCCTTTATTTTTTTATTAATAAATAATTTTTTTATTATATAACTCCAATAAAAAAAATTACATTTAACCTTACTCTCACGTACTGTAACAGGTCATTGTTTTTAATAGCTATAATTAATAAATAAAGAAAAATATATAAAAGAAAAGAAAAATAAAATACTAAATTACAAAAACTAAATAAAAATAAAAAAAATTAAATAAATATTTTCTCAAGTTATATGATCACTCTAGAAAAAAAATTACAGAAACACAACCTAAATACTAAATTATAGAAATTCAAGTGAAGATATACATGTTAAATTGAATATAAGAAAACTGTATTTAAGATTAAATCTTGTTTTATAAAACCTAACTGTAATACAATATTAAACTATTTAAATTAAACAAAGACAAATACAAAAAATAAAAAAGGATGAAGGCTAAGATTTATTTATTTTGCACTATCACTTTATTATGAAGAATAAATAATATTAATTTAAATATAAAAATATATATATAAACTGAAATAAAAATATTATTATATTTTTAATAAATAAAATAAAATAAAATATATATCAAGATGTTTCTAAATCAATTCACATATTTTCAATAAATTATTTTAGATATTAATTTAAATGATCTAGCAGGTTAAGAAATGCAACACACATTTTAAATTACTTATTAGATACTATAAGTATTTTAAGAGTTTATTTAAAAATATAGTTATAATTATTTTTTAAAACATTTTTTATGTTTAAATATATTAAAATAATATTTTTTTTATTTTTAAAACTAACATATCAAAACAATTTAAAATAAAAAAATATTGAATCTCTAGAGAACACGGTGCAACAGTACTTGCAACAAGAAATGGAATGGAGAAAATAGTTTTGAAAATTTTATTTCCATTTTAAAAATATTTAGATGAAACAAATGAAACAAGAACGAGAATAAAAATCGAGAATGGGAAAAAAATAAATTTAACTTTGTTATACTGAGCAGTTTCGAACATCGTCGTCTTTTCTTTTGGACAGAATACGATGATCTAAAAAACAAGCAAGATAGAGAGTATTCTGAGGACTGCAAACAGAGTCATTTTTTTTCCCCACCAAGCTATCCATGCAAAAAATAAATTAAATAAATAAAAAATTGTCCTTCCAATTCTTTTATTTTTATCCAATTCCTTTTGGACAGATAAAGTAAAGTGACGAACCACGTGTCAATACCTCCCAGGAAAAATCTTGTGAAAAATTACAGTCCTGCATCCAGTAATTAATTGCCATAAGCATGAAACATTGCTTGTTTTGGGTTTTATTCCGAATTAATGGCATCTTGATCCAAAATGGTTTTGACCTTGCCCCAAATTTTTTATCTTCACCGTAGAGCTAATCAAAAACCAAAAAGATTTTATCAAGTCAATTGAAAGGAGACCATGTTAAAATTAATTTTTTATATTTTTTTAATGTTTTAATATTTTTAAATAAAAAATATTTAAAAATAATATAAATTATATCTTGTGATCCCATCTACTATATTAAATTTTTAAATTAAATTGATTTTTTAATATAGTATCATAGTTTTAATAATTAAATAATTAGAAGTTTAAATTTTATTATTTTTATTTATTTGATAAAAATATAAATTTTAAGTTTAAAAGATTTTATTTGAGAGAATATATTAAAAAATTTTATATTAAAATTTTATATAATAATTAAAAAAATTTATTAAAAAAAAAAACAACGGAGAAAGTTTCGTTTCAGTTTCTTCCTCGATGACCTCAGGTTATCATAGCAGAGTCTGTTGTCCTGCAACCAAGGAGACCATGCACTTCTTGTAGGGGTAAAAGGAAATTAATCAAATGCGAGGAAATTCCCCCGAAGAAAACAAAGAAATTGTGCTAGCAGCATGCAGTATACACGCGTTGAAATGGACCTCCTCCATGCCGGACAAGCCAAGACATACACAGACAACGAACTGGACAATCATAACGTTGGTGCTTAAATTATTAAATTTTATATTCGAGTCCTGTACTTTTACCCTTTTCTGCTTGAGTCCCCGTGATTTAAAAGAAATGTCAATCAAGTACATTTATTCCAAATCCATTGGCTTTAAAATTAAATCATCTTATTAATCAGTTTAGATATTTAAGAAGCCCGGGAGAAGAAATTAGAGTATAGGAGCTTCAATAAAACTCATAAACAATAAAATAAAATAAAAAATCATTAAGTATTTGAAGCTATATACTTGGATACCATGCATGTATCTAATTTTACAGACCGTACACATGAGATTTTTTGACATCATTAAATCTAAATAAAATCTAACTAAATTATTATTTTTTGACAAGATAATATTATTTAATTTTTCAAGAAATCAAAACGCCATAATTTCATGATTTACTCAATATCAACTCAAATCTTTAACGAAATTAGACTTGGAATCAAGTCTAGAACTGTTATCCTGAGCCATAACCAATCCATTTTAAGAGTGATTTGTAGCAGTAGAGAGCATCCAGAGGAGAGAGGACATTATCATTCTACATATGCACAAGAGAAACGCCCAAGAATGCAACTGGTGACTCCAAAAAATATACAAAAAAATAAAAACAAAAGATTCGGTCACATTGATCGGTTGCTTTAGTTACGTTGATGAATCAATGTCCTATTGGATTACACCACATAGATAATGGGATGGCAAGGTGATGCCACGTCACCATATGACCAATCAACATTCAACGCAGCAATTCCAAGGAAAGGGCAAAAGACATGAATCATATAAAAATCAGGGGAAAAAAAGTCTCTAGGCCGAAGCGTGCTTTGCCTTGTGGCTTGTGGTTCCTCTCTCTTTCCCTCTACAGAGCTTCTATCTTGTTTTTCTCTCTTCCTCTATCTCTCGTGATCTTGAATGGCATGAAAAGAAGCAGAAGAAAACTCTAGCAGGTGAGAGATGAAAAGGGATTGATCAGTAAACAACAAACTAAGGGTTTTGCTTGCTTTTAGTCTCATCAATGGCTTCTTATCAATTCTTGAACCATCGCAATCAGGTACGCGATTCTTCTCGCTCTATCAATACTACTAGTCGCCATGGGTTCTCCAAGTCTCAAATGTGCCTCCAAAAGATTCTACACGTTATTGCTTCATGCCCACCTCAAGAAATCTCAAAAGAAACATCTTTGAATCGTGAAATTCTTGAATTTAAGGAGAATAGAGGTGTTGACATTGATTTGAACATAGGTTTGAGTCCTGCTTGGTCAGAAGCTGATAACCAAGAAAATCAATCATCAGAGGAGTCGTCCTTATTGAGTGCTTGTAGTTTTGTTGAAAAGGGTATAAAGAATGATTCTTCTATGGAGGCTTTTGCGGTTGACAGGAGCTCGTCAGTAGGAGAATGTTGTGTCAAGTTTGTTGGGGACCAGGTCGGTTATGATTCTCCTACAGTTCAAGCAACTGGAGAAGAATCTCAAGGGGTCGATGAGACAACTTTAGAAATTTCAAAGACCACAAATCTCAAAAACCAATCCAATGAAATCAGCAGCAAAATCAAAGCAGTCAATGATGATCAAGAGACGACTAAGATCAAAGAAGACACCAAGAAAGAATTAGTCAAACAGGAGCCATGCCACGAAGAAAAGAACGAATCCAATAGAGATTCTTTGGCTCTTCTTATTGAGGCAGCAGAGATGTTTTCGGGTAATTTAGAAGACAAAGAATCTGATTCAGAGAAACTAGAAGAAACAACAAGCAGGTCAAAAAAGAGTTGCAAGTGTAGTTGGGTGGTGGATTTGTACGAGGATAACACATCATCGCCCGTTGTAAGATCCAAGAGAGGGAGAAGTCATGTGCTGCCTTATAGGTACAGAGACAGTTCGGTTCTTTTAGAGCCGTGGAAACGACTGCCACGACCAACAAAGGCAGAAAAGACGGCAGCCACGGTGGTTTCAGAAAAGAAGGCAGCCACGGTGGTTTCAAAGAAACGTAAGTAAAGGTAAGAAAAAAGGAAAGAATATTACTATAACAACATGTGAAAGTAAATGCTTTTACGTGCTTGCTAATTATTGTTGCTGCTATGGGGATGCAAGGTTTCTGCTAAATGGCAGGAGAAGAGAAAAACGCATGTAAGATTATGAGATGGAGGGAGCAGTGCTGCTCAAATGTGGGACAGTGATGGGTTTCAATTTGTTTGCAGCTCTTTAACATCTGGTTTAGTTTACAAGTAGTGGTATGGTTGCTATGATTTATATGTTTTGATATCGGCACGATGTTGATGGTTGTTGTGATTATAGATTTATTGTTTTATTTAAATTCAATAATTGAGCTGATCATCTCCCTGTGAACATTATACCAATTCATAAGCATAGAAGTTGAAGACCTTTTCTTCTAGTTTAAAAATCACGAAGGAAGCTGTGTACATTGAAGTGTGTTATCTGGAGCTGTGGAGAGAGTGGAATTGAAGGAGGAGAAAGAAAGAGCGACGAGCTGGCTCCTACCTCGTTCCTGTTCCCCTAGCTTTCACCCCATTCTTGAATTTGTTGACCAACTTTTTATGCTGCAATTTTCCTAATTCATGGCTAGAAAGCAAGAAAGGCTAAAACCCAAGTCCCGTGTATTCTCCATTGGCCGAAAAAAAAAAGTACTCTTGAATTAAAATCCAATTACCGATTGCGATATTCTTGCAAAAATTAAACAATTATACTACTTCGTGATTTGGAACTCGATGTTGATTATTCAAATTAGACTTCTGAAGCGAAGCTAGAGCTCAATTGCCATTAACGTCTTCCTCCACTACAGATGTCTCCAAAAATTTATACATTAAAAAATGCTAAATCTTTGTTTTTTTTTAAAAAATACTAAACATTAAAGTAGTTTGGTTGATTGATGTCATAAACCCTATCAATTATAATCTGTGGCTGCCTTTTAAAAACTGAGAACAGGATCATTAATGGTCAGCTCAGGAGCAAAAATATTTTATTGCATACAGACTTGTGACCCCATCTTCTGTAATAAACCATAGGACGCAAACTGGAAACAGCAGGACAACGTAGAATTGTTCCCCCCAAAAAATCTCCAGGTAGTTAATATATTTTTTCAAACAAAAGTGGTATTTGTTTATTAATTAATTAATTAATTTGAAATGTGGTTTAAAACCCAATCTATTTTGTACTGTGTTAGGCCTTAAATACACTTACAGGTTTCATTTTTACCTGTGCGTACATCACGCTGGTGGGGTCAATGACAGGAATGGTGTCTGAAATAAGCAGACAGAAGTACAAGATAAAAGGCCAAGGTAAATGGTTAATAATTCAACTAATTAAACAAGGCAGTCAAAGGATGGTAGGGGAAAGGGAAGAAGAACACCTTGTTGTTAACTGTAGACACAGAACGATGTGGTGGAGAGCACAGATCGACCTTTGAATTTGATTGAATAACATGGGAAAAAATGACAATAATTCCTATATTACAA
This sequence comes from Populus pruinosa, assembly GCA_026413675.1. NCBI lineage: Eukaryota > Viridiplantae > Streptophyta > Magnoliopsida > Malpighiales > Salicaceae > Populus > Populus pruinosa. Next base: position 28,100,293 of record CM048595.1, read on the forward strand.
TGTCATTGATTGAATAACATGGGAAAAAATGACAATAATTCTTATATTACAACGTCATTCTCACCCATTTCGTCGACAAAGACTTTATGCACGGAAATAATTCTAAAACAACTAGTTCTTTAGAGCAGTAGGGGCTTTTGATTGAAGCTAATCCATTTCCCTGTTAAAGATCGCATGCATGGACATCAGGAAGCACATTTACGGTCTGGGGCTTTCCTCCGAACGCATGGGTGCGAAAGGGGAAAGCACCTTGTGAAATAAAAGGGACTATGTGGGTTCAAATCTCAATAGCCACAGGATAACGTTTTAAAACCCCACTGGGTAAAGGCCCGGGATGAAAGATTAATTTATTGTTTTTTAAAAATAAATATATTAAAAAGATATTATTTTAATGAAACAAAAATAAATATTCAATGAGTTAATGACAAGACTTTAATAACCTGAATTTTTTACTAGATTAATTAAGTTGTTTTATTTTTGTTTTTTTAACTTGGATGGATTTAAAGTTTAGGTAAGTTCCATCTTGTAATAATTTTAAAACACTGGTTCAATGTTAAATTTAAGGAGGAGATTAGAATAATAAAACAGTTAGATATCAAAGCAAAAGAAAGAAATTTTAAAAATTCGAGAATTGAATTGTAAAGAAAATTTGAAAGGGCTTGTTTTCAAATTTTCAACCATAGTTATCAAGGGAGTGATCGTTTTCGAGGTTTGTTATGCGTTTTAAAGTTTTTTTTTTAATTATTTTTTATTCTACAATTTCCAGCTCACGGTCCCACTTGTTTGAAGCACCCAGATGGATCTCTCACCCTGTTTTCCAAGTTCGAGAGAGTTTATTGTTTTGTTTCTCCAAAGTTGATAATCATATTTTAGTAGTATATTAATTTCTTAAGAATATGATCTTAAGAAATCGGATGAAAAAATAAGCCAACAAATTAGGATTTCAAATATTATTGTGTTTGTTCATCTCAATAATTCAATTTTCTCAGAGAATATCACTTTCTCATACCCCTTATTTTCTACTATCAGCGAGGGAGTGTGATCTTTAGAATAGAATACGGAGCCTCACTTATTCTCAAGTACAGAAAAGTCTTGAGGAAGTGAGATTTAAATATAATGAAAAATATATTATCATTCTTTACAATATATTCCAATAAAATCATAGATTTGACTTACTATTTTTACGTGACTTGATAAGATAAGAGAGACCGAGATCTTGCAAGGCAGCAGGTTAAGCAAACGCAAACATCCAAGAAGCCCCTCGAATCTGAACTAGCAAATTTGCCCTGTTTTTGGACATGAGTTTAACACAGGAAGTTGAGCAAATACTCTCGACGGTGGAAACGAGCAAGTTAAGAGACGGCAGTGCACTGCAGCCACCGCCACCCACTACCCCAGCTGCAGGCTGCAGCAAGAGAAATAATTTATAACTTTCAAGATTAAAAGGATTGACTTGCATTATTATAACAGAGGGGACTGCGTTACAGTTCGGTCAATCCATCATGTTGCAAGTCAAGTATGACAGTTGCAACTCACAAGCCAACCATCGGCACTCTGTAGAAGCCCGTGAACTTCTTCTGCCTTTCCACGCGAACCTAGCTACTATGCTGGTTTCTCTGAATGGTCGAGTGTTTATGAGTTGGTACACTTAAATTCATACTTCCATGCATGTCTGCGGCAGCCAGCCTCTTCCCTGTTCAGAAAAAACCCGCAGACTCGAAGTTTGATATACACGAGCAAGATTTTAATTTAAATAAGAAATAAAAGGATAAATTTTGGTTGATCTTACAGTTTGATTTTGGATTAATTCAAACCCAGTCCAGTTAATATCAATGTTTCTTTCTTTTAAACAAATGAATGAAATAATATTATTTTAATAAAAAAATTTGATTTATATCATGTCATCATGCATTCATGCCTTAGTGTATGCTTGGTTTAGAAAAAAAAAACATTTTCTTTCATTCATGGAGTGTTTAACAATGCTGTGAAAATATTGTTTGTTAAGGATTTGATTTGATTTTATTTAAAATTAATTTTTCTAGTGTTTTTCAATCATTTAATATGCTAATATTAAAAATAATGTTTTTAAAATAATATATTATTCTAATATATATAAAAAAAACATTTTAAAGCACAATATTTACTGCACTCTTGAACAATTAATTAATCCTTTCCTAAATGCGGTTGTTTGCTTTTGTAAGGACTTGCTTCTTTGTTAAATGCAAACATGGCAGGATTAGCGGTATGATTTTTGGATTTATTGATAAAGATGGACTTTAACAATATTTTTATCTCTTGTATTGGTACCTTTTTCTCCCCTTAAGCTTGTTATTTATTTATTTATTCGCATATAATATATTTTTTTGACTGAATTTTCTCGAAGTGAACTAAACATGGTGAAATTACGAAAATGAATAGCAAGGACGTAATTGCTCTTTCCAGAGCAAACAGGGCTCCGGACAAAAATGTCCACGATCGCCGTGAGTAAAAATCGAACCACCTTTGAATTGTTTTTCAAGGCCATGTTGCCTGTGCTAAGGACGTCCAATTTTCGTCACCGTTAATCTTTCCCCATTTGCCGTCCTTTCTTCAGCACAAAGGATCTGTTGATGATCCATTCACATGAACCATTCGACGGGAAAAAAGACATACAAAAATCAGGAGCCGTTTTCTATTGATTCTTTGGGTGAGTTTCTTGGCATGCAACTTGGAACCCAAGGCCAGCCCTTCCATCCCATGACTTGGGTTGGGTATTAAAAAAATTGACCTGTTGGCTGGGTTTGACCTACTTAAATGGTATTATAATCTAGCTAAAAAAAATCATTTTTTAAGATGCCTTTTGGGTTTTTTTTTTAATATTCGGTCGAGTCATCGACAAGTCTTTTTTTTTTACTTTAAAAAAATACATCATGAACTGTTTTCTATTGATTCTTTGGTGGGTTCTTTACATGCAATTTAAAATTCAGGACTAGCCAGCTTGTTCCATGACTTGGGTTGGGTATTAGAAGAAAGCTAACCTGAAGGTAGCTTGGTTTAACATGATTAAAAGAACTATTGACTTTTTTATTTTTCATTTCAAAATGCAATTTGATTTTTTTTAAAATAATTGATCGGGTCGTGTTATTATTATTATTATTATTATTATTATTTTACTTTTGAATTAAAAACATCATTAGCTGCTTTCTATTGATTCTTTGGATGAATTCCTTGCATGCAATTTACAAAAACAGGACGAACCCATTTGTCCCATGATTTGGGTTGGACATTTTGGTATGAAAGATTACTCCTAGTAAAAAAGATTATTGATGTATTTTTTTCAAAAAGCATTTTAAATTTTTTAAAAATCGAATTCATTAGTTTCAATACTCCAATTGTAATTTTACCTTGCATTGAATTGATCTAGCTGGTTTTAATAAATATAGTGAGAAGAAGTACTTTTTTTTTCATTCAAATTTATTGTTTTGGTGAATTTAATTACATGTTTAATTACTGAAAAATAGTTATTTACCTGTTTAATTACTAAAAATTAGTTATTTTTAACAAGCAGTTAATACTAATTGGTTTTAATAAATATAGTGTGAAAAATTTATGTCTTCCTTTTCATTTAGATATATTATTTTGATAACTATCTTAAAACACTATGAAAATAATTCATTTTTGAAAAGTAGCTTTTATAAAAAATAAATTTCTAAAAAATAAATAATTTTTTTATATTTTTTTATATTTACTAAATAAATTATTTAGTAATATATAGTAAGTGCTTGTGCCTGCTTTGTTTTTTTTTTAATTTAATTTAATTTCATGGTTTTTTTATTATTATTGGTTGCTTTTTGTTACATGGATTTTTGTTTATTTTTTATAATTTGTTTTGCGCAAATAGCTGCATTGGTGATATTGAGAGGGTTTGGATGAATGATTGGTGATTTTTCCTTAATAGCTGCATTGGTGTTCTTAGAGCAATTGGTTGCTTGATTAATCCAGTTTTTCTTTTTTTATATGGTTTTGTGACTCTATGCTGAGTCTGTGTTGATTATTTTTGGTTCTAGTTGACTTATGTACTTCTTTGTTATGTGTAGTTTATAGTGCTTTGGCCAATTTTAGGTTGATAAAGGTGATAAAACATGATATGTTTGCTAGTTTGCAATGGAATTACAGTCTACGAAACATTCCTTTCGTTTTGAGTTGATTTTGATGGATACTAATTGAGTAACTCGGTTTTGTTTTTCTGATTAGGTGTGACTAACGGGGCTGTGGATTTTATGACATTTATGATTTATGAGACTGGTGGAATATGCTTTGAATTGCTCATATGCAGAGTCTGGTTTGCATGTATATTTGTTCCTTACCATGGCTTCTATCTCCTAGTTCATCACATGATAACCTTTTCATTTACCTGTTATTTCGTGTTTTGGCTCTGTAAAGATACAAAGGCTCTGTTTGGGATGACTTGGCACATGGCAAGGGTGTTTATGTTGCTGAACAGTGCTAGTCAGGTCTGTGCTTTGTCTATCTTAAAAGCCACCCCTGTACTTCTATATATCCACTCGATATACCTTTCTAGTAGCTAAGCATGATCAATAGATGCCAGGGTAATTCAGGTGAAAAGCATGGCAAAAAATTGTAGAATTTTGAAAAGTTAACAGCAAAGTGATGCAGTTTGATTCACACGGCCATCCAGAAAATAGAAATGCTGATGCACTGTCATTCTATTTCTCTACCTAGTACATGGCATGTTGTTATCAAGTATCCAATGCAAATTAAACCATCTTATGTACAAAAAAAGTCTGAGAATATGCCGTTGTAGAAACTAAGAACTTGAAGTTATGAAGCAAAAAAACAGAACAGCAAGAAACACTTTATCCTAGTCTTCCAGTGATCTTTGTAATTTAGCAATCTTGAATGGGGAAAAGGAAGAAACAATATGCTGTTTAGTGGATGATGTATATTGGAAAGCTTCTGCATAGCTGTAGAACCTCCCGGCATTGATATGCGGATTTAGCAAATGCTGAAGTCCATAGCAAGTTATAGTAAATTTAAGCTAGGACTGCATTTAGGCTCCATGAATGTGATTTTTGTAAAGGAAATACATATTTTTCCAATACTTGCTCTCACTTTCTTTGTGATAGGGAAGTCATGGAAACACCAAGCTCGCTAAACAGACAAAATATGTCATATGCTGTTAGAACATCCCACTTTCACAGCTCTCGTGTCTAGATTTTTATTCCTTTTTGATACATTCTAGGCTTCATAATTCATAGTTGATGCTTCAAACTAGGATGGAAACACTTAAAGCTAGTTTTTTGCCATCAATTGGGGTGTATGAAGTCATAAAGGTGTTGGTCGGCCTATTAACAATGTAACTTCTACTCTGATTTTATGTGATTTCCTAACTGTAGATATGAAGGTGAAGGGCTTCGGAACAACATGGAGGGTCACGGAGTTGTTGAAGTTGATATACCTGATATAGAACCCATACCTGGTTCCAAGTATGTCTATACTTTTGCATCCTCTCATCATTATGGCATGATTAACGCGTTAAAATTCTAGTGGTCTTTTTCCAAACAGGATAAATAACTTGAGTTGCTTATCACTATTATTCCAGGCTTGAAGCAAAGATGCGCGCTGAAGGGAGAATTATATCAAGAGATTTTATGTCTCCAGAGGACAGGAAATGGCTGGAGATGGATATTGAAGATAGCATGCATCTGGCCGGCGGGCAGTATGAAATACCTTTTTATGAGAATGACGAGTGGGTTAGACAATTTGGGGAAAAACTGTAAGTTCTTAGTGTTCAGCTGGATAGTTATTTTTGTTCATTTGTTTTTCAAATCTACGTACTACTTTTATGTCAATGTCTTTGCATGCATAAGTGCCTGGTTTCTTCCCCTTTATCCGAAGTTTACTAAATTGGACATGCCACTTCCCGTGGTGTGAGCTTCTGATCACTTGCATCTCTGTCAAAGGATTGAACCCTTTCAAATGTAGCGAGTGCCTGTTGCTTACTTAGTCGAGGATTCTGCTCTCCATGCCGGAAGCAGTGATGTCTCTATAATCAAATGAATCCAAAAAAGTAAAGATGGACTCATCTGATAAGCAACTAGGCGATAGACTCATAGATGAACTGTTAACCATCCTTTTGATACCAAGCAATGCACTTTTTTTAATAGGTGTCAGTATCAATGATCTTTATCTGGACAGTTATCTTACCTAAAAAAAAAAGAAGTGCAGCTGCAAAGCTGCAGGTAGAGTCTTGAACGCAATTACTTCATGCATTTATGTTGAAAGATAGGACTGTCTCCAAGCCTTCCTTTTCAGCACTGCATTGTGGCAGGATCATTACTCGATAATGGCTTTTTTGTTTTTTACATTTTAGTTTCATAAAAGAATGGCCTCCTATATTTGGTGTGCGCATAGGGTAGGTTCTACTTTGGAGAGTTTGTGGAGTACGCTACTGATTGTGACGAAGACATTTCTGCGGTACGTTTCCACTTTCTTTAAGAAGGTTAAAATGTTTTCAAGATATTTCTCTGACATCAAGGTCTTACAGGTGCATGCAGGAATAGCTGAAATAGCTGCTGCTAAGGCTAGGATGTTTGCCAATAAACCGGATGGAAGCATGTCGTTTTTACTCATACTTCTTTTAAAAGAGAGTAGCAATAGATAATCCATCCACTGGGCTGGAAAGTCAGGGTTTGACTTTTATGTTAAGTGATGATAATCAATGACTGATGAAATATGATATCCTTTTTGAATGTGTAAATGCATGGATTAGCATTTGCAAATTGACATACAATATCACCTTGGCCTTTGGTTTAGAGATGCACATCTGATGGCTGACCAAGTTCATGTTGTCATATTTCTCAAAAATATAATTCTCAAGTCTACGAAGGTTTCTCGTTAGCGGTTGCTGGTTAGATGTTCGTCGGACACAGGAGCCAGGCATTTTAACCAAGCAGTGTAATATCCTACATGACGAGACATTGGAGTGCAGGATATAGCATTGGATTTCAGCCTCTTTTCATGAATGCTTGAGCTTGCCCATCTATAATCACGTTGTGTTTTCCCTCACCTAACTGTTAATGACATTTAACAGTTGGTGCCCCAGATCAGCTGTCTCTAGGTTTATAATTTCTGCATTTCACATTTGCAGATCCAGTTTTCTTTTGTAGAATTCCTTCATAATTTGATGATTATGTGATATCTTATTTATGCTTTATTTGGTATTATTTTTTCCCACAATGGCTGTTGAACCCTCCTCGCGGAGGCGCAACATCACAACAATTCTTTCTAGGCGATGTTCGGGAGGTTTTTTATTAATTTAGGAGTTATTATTTAATATTATGATTATTAAAATTTTTAATTAGTTTTTTAAAATTTCTAGATAATAAATTGGTTATATATAAAAAAGGTATTATCTTTACACCTTATTTAAAATAAGTTGTATTATTTTTTTCTTTGTTTACTATAATTTAATAATATTACAAATTTAATCACTGTTATGACAGGTTTGCTACAATAAAAAAATCTTGATTTTCTAAGTGAAGAATTCGGTCTAAAAGGGTAAAACATTCTTAATTATTGTTGAAATTTTTTTAGAATAAAACTAAAATTTTTAGTTATTACGTTATTTTAAATAACATTTCAAATAAAATTATGTGATTTTTATCTTTGTATTATAAATATATAAGTTGTATTATTATTAATAATATTTTAAATATTACCCTTGTACAAGTTTTTTGTTCTTATATTAAAGTATGTAATAATAAATTATTATCCCTGATAATATTTTGAATGTTAACTTATTTTAGATTTTTTATCCTTATATTAAAAATAAATAATATTTTCTTGTTAAAAATAAATTTTAATATTTTTGAAATACAGGCTAAAATCCTTTGTAATTTTACAAACTTGATGTAAAATTCATATAATATATTTTTTAAAACATACCCAAATATTTTAAATTTTTAAAATAATGCTCAAATAATTTTTAGGACTTTTGGCCATATAAAGGGAAATTGTTTTTTATATATATAGGCTTTATTCAGTAAAAAATCATTTTTTTTCTTTAAATAAAAACTGTTAAATAGGCCTAAGAGAGTGTTTGTCAAACACACTTTTGAATTAAAAAAACTCTTTAGCAAAAACATTGTCAACCAAACAAGGTCTTAATCTTTTGACTTAATCTTGACCTGATCAGGTTGAGTTGAAATATTTGGTTTAACCATAAACGAAATCAAAGAACCTAGGTTGATCTAAAAACAAAACTAAATTTAAAAAATAGATTAAATAAACAAAACACTCAAAATTTCTTGAAAAAAATGGATCAAATATACAAAATAAAAAACACAATGAATATTCTTCATAAACCTAGAAAACATGAATTGAAAAACAAGATCAGATATAAAAAAAATCAAAGATACATACGTGTTGGAAATCATGCAAGGATCGATAATTTGGTATCTATTCACTTTGATTGTCACTAACAAATCATAATTTTGTTAAAAATAGGTTTGGATTCAAAACTAAAATTCTAAAATTAAAACCCCTAAAAAACTTGTTATTAATGCAAATAGACCCTAAATTATTATTAAACAATCATAATAAAGTTATAGGTGCAAAGAAAGGGATCAAAACTGACCCAAATCATGAAATCAAGGTAATATTCTTTTTAAAAATACAAAAAACACTGTCTTAAAAACTCAACCACAATCTAAAAACTCAAGCATCATCAAGCCTAAAAAATAACTTTTTATACCTCTAAACACATTATTTTTTATCCTTACAAACTACAAATAATATCAAATCATTAAAATTATATATAAGATTCTACTTTCTAACACTGTCAAATTAGAACAATAAACATATTCAATGTTTTAGAGCTTGAAATTGATATTTTAACATCTAATAAACCTAAACCAAAACTAAAAGACAAAAACATATATTAGCCATAATAGAAAAACACCACAAACCTTATTACCACATTTAACATATTCCAAAACTATTACATTTTATAAAAAAACAATTATTCAAATATTTTTTAAATATTGAGCAAAAATTATAACCAACTTTAAGGAGGATTAAGTAAAGAAAAACAATATTTTTTATGTATTAATTAAAATCCAAACCTAACCGAATATAATACCAAAACAAATACAAAATATTATTAAAACATTGAAGGTAGAGCAAGGAGTGTATCTCATGAGCATTACCTTCTAGGATATAGGAAGTTTAAATTTTCAAAGCTTTATTAATGGCTTTTATTTTTTTATATTTTTTTTTGTAAAGTTTATTTTTACCACACTATAAGCTTAAAAAATCCTGATATGAGGCTCTTCAACCTTTATACTTAGTTTTTTTATCCAGATTTTATTGCTGTTTTTTTTTTTTACCTTGATTTTTTAAGAGATATTTATAAAGTTTCAAGTTAGAATTTTGATGGATTTGATTATATATTGATCATCATTCATCAATGTCTGGCTCTCTGATAGAAATGAGATGGTTTTGGACAAATCTTAACAGCTGAAACTCTGTAATTGGTTGGTTTTGCAAAATGTTTTTTTTTTAAGCCAAAGCCACAGTTGATGAAATAGTTTCGTATACTTGTTTTTAGGTTAGCTGCTAGTGTTTTTCTAGTCCACTTCTAATGCTTCTTTCTTTCCCTTTTGTTTGGTACTTCGCATTTTTACGTTTGTTTGGACAGAGGAGGCTCCTGAATTCGTTATTCTTAACAAAGAACCAGAACCTGATCCTGAAGATCCATCTACACTCGTATATACTGGAGATCGTATCATCCTACACACTCGAACAGGATCAAATGGGTTGAGGGTGAGGATGAGGATGAGGAACATGGGGTTCGGTTATTTTGGCAGCCACCTCTGAAAGGTGGGGAAGATGTGATCCTGATAAAGTTCAATTCCTACTCCTTAGTTTTGAGGAGTTTTATGGAGAAGAGGAGGTGATAATGTGTGCAAGCCAGTGCTTGATAAACTAGAGAAATGGACTGGAGAGAAGAAGACAGCTAGCGAGATAAAAATACAGCTTTATGAAAAGGAGCTTGAGTTCATAGAAGCTGAAATGTGTTTAGAAGAGGTAATGGAAGACTTGGATGAGGAGCTGAAGATGAGAGAAAAGGAGGAAGAGAATCTTGAAATGGATTTGCAGGAGGACAAGAATAGCTCTGTGTCAGCCCAACAGGAGGAGAAATCTTTTGCTAAAGATGAGGAGGAAGAGGAGGATGTTATACCATCATGTTTTGGTTCCGTGACCCAAGATGAGGACCCAACAAAGAATGACGGAAAAGGAAACAGATCTGCGGGAGCTTCATTTTTTTACATCTTCACTGTCATTTGCTCCCTGCGGCCTTCTTTCAACAGTAAGTTCTAAACCCAGATATTCTTTTCCTTTACGAACATTTAGAAGAGCAGCAGTAATACGCCGGGATTTAAGAATATATGCTTCCTGATGCTTGACATATCATTAGAAGGAAATATGTTCTGTAGGCGATTACTTTTCATGCAGTTACTTGACTAAAGTTTTCCTGGGGCATCACATTATCCTCTAATTATCAAAATCACAATTTTCTCACTGACCTTCGTAAAACAGTCATAAATGGATTGCTGATCTTGAGCGCTCCATTTGTTTGTTTGGCCGGATTAAATTGACCAGGGTTACTTTTGTATCCCCCGTCTTCTTCTGTGTTATTTTTTGCCTATACTTTTCCACTAGCTTGATTTGATTTTGTTATTTGGCTGGTTTGCAGGTACCCTCTAGGCTACAGCAATCATTTTTAGCATGGAAGAACAGATTGCCACAAAAGGCAGCTCCTTCCCTTTGTGTGGTGAGCTCAAACGGCCCCTCTGGAATGTTTAATTTAGTCAGTTTTCCCCCGGTACTCGGCCAAAAGGGAAGGTTGAGAATTGAAAGACGGTCAGATTCTGCGAACCCCAGAGAAAGTCTAGAAAAGCCAAGAAAACAGAGGCGTCCTTGGCTGCATGCAGCACCAGAGAGAGGTTCAGGCAGCATATTGTCATCGCACACGCAATCACGTTATTTAGAATCAATTACGAGCGTCTTCCTCTCATAAATCAGATAGGAATTCGATGATACTCCAAGAGAGCCAATTTTGCAGAGGCCACATTTCATTTTTGGCAAAATGTCTGTATGTACTCTGTATTTTGCTTTACTAGGTGATAGAAAAACATCTCGAGTAAGCAAACTGGGTGGTCTTTCTTTCCCTTTCGTCCCTAATTATGGGGATCCAGGAAGGGGCACTGGTGGCACCGGAGCCAGGAATTTTTCCTATGCTGTCTATTAAATAAATATATAAATTTTTTTAAGTTAAATAATTAATTTATGTATATAAATTTTTAAAATTAATAAAAATATATAAAACTAAAATAAAAAGATAAACTCACTATTAAATTTATATTTATAATATTTTATGAAATATAATTTATTTATAATTAAATATAAATTAATATTGTAACAATCTCTCAACTGAGATAAAATAATAATTTCATATTAATTGAAAAATAAAATAATTAAATTTTTTTTAATTACTTTTTTTTTACTTGATTTTTCATTAAATTAGTATTTTATAAGTTAAACTTTGTAAATTTATAAGGTTGTTCTCTCACTTTTTATTTTTTTTGCTTAGATTTTTTTATATTTTCCACTTACTTTTTTTTTTCTCTTTTATTTTTTTTTATTTTGCTTATATCCAGTTGGCAACATATAAAAAGAAGGAAGAACTAATTTTGTTTTTATTTGATTTTTTTAGCACTATCAAATTATGTTCATTCTAAAATTTTAACCATGTTTTTTTAATATATTTTAAAATATTTCATAAAATTTCAACTCAATTTGATACTCGGATTAAAAATTACATTAAATAATGTAAACTAGTCATAGTGATTTTTTATTAAATTTCTAAATATTTTTAAAAATTATAAAATTTTCACCCAAAATAAAATATCATGTTAAAAGGCTTCATATAAATTTTTAAAAAATTATAATATTTCAATTATAAATTATAAATTTTTTCATATAAAATTAATTAAAAAATATTAATAAAATCTTAACCTAAACTAAAACCCATGCATGCCTCCATGGCGACGTTTAACGGTGATTTCATGTTTCTTTTTTGGTGGTGGCAAGGACCACCAGCGGAGATAATCCTCACCCCGCTTATCCACAACGAAATTTCGAAAGGTAAACTGAAATCAATGATGATTGCCGGTTGAGACAGACGGAATATGAAGACTTCTGAGTTCTGTCGGCGAGATAAGGGGAAGGCACTGCAGAGGGTGCTTCAATCCTCGAAGGGCTTTTCGGAATCTTTGGGCTTGGAGCTGGTTTATTGGTATCTTGGGCTTGTTCATTGCTAGTTTCACAGCGGCGCCTTTCATGACCGCAGCCATTCTGTCCTTGGTTGCAATTGCTTCCGTTCTTCATTTTGTGGTCCAAGCGTAAGTAGAATTCTTGAGTTCAGAAACTCGACTAAATAAAGTGTTCGACTCCATAAAGGGATAGATTCAATGGACTGTCACGACAATTTGCGAGTCAAAATCAATTTAAATTAAAATCATGCTCTGAATAAGTTTTGAACGTGAGTTTTCCGTGCAGAACTTTTTTTTTTAAGATTAATATAGATGTTTGAAATAGCTTGCATGTATCATAACTAATTTTACAGGTTTTGAAATTAATAATTATGTAACCTTCCAGTAATTATTATATAAGTAATTAAATACTCAAACTTGAAATTATAAAAAGAATAAACTTTTTAATTTTATTTTTTTATCATTTGACCACCAACTAAATAATTAAATTCAAGAATTTGATAACCATGCTTCTATTTTTTTGGAGTCCAAGAATTGCCCAGGAGAAAAATTGGGTGCCAGCAAGTGGGTTCCCCCCTCTTGTGATAATTGATGGTGAGGAAGTAACAATGAAGGTTATGTTTCTCTAATCTCTTTACCCTTTCTAGCTACTTAAGCTTATCCCCTGAACCATGGTAGAAAAAATAAATAAATTCATAGCAGGAAATCTGTCATATATTGAAGAAACGAAGAAAGTGAAATAGAAACTTGTTTTTGTTTAAAAAATATAAAAAAAATAAATTCACAAATAAAAAGCAAAAGAAAAGGACAATAATTTTAATTTTGCGCTCTTTGTTAATGATAAAGTTAGATTTCTACCCCAGTAAAAAACCTTAATCACAGGACATCCTTAGCATTTTTTTTTGTTGATTAACATGGGTGTCCGGGCCAGCTTGCGCGCACCACGACTAAACTCACGGTCCACTGAACATCCTGCAAGCCCAGTAAACAGATAAGACACCACAAGAATGACAGACGTACTACACAAAAAAGAGTTAATAGAGATAGGAAGGAAACCACTTGCCAACTCCATTATTACTGGAACTCAAACCCGAATCGAAGTTTAAAAAAAAATGAGCAACGCCTTACGCCACTAAGCTCCCATCCTTAGCATTTTAGATACGAAGAACATCTACATATGATTAATCTCTGCTCGCATAGATTAAATAACAGCATTATCTGGGAAGAAACGAAAAGGATTTTGCTTGTGAGGTTCTTATCTTTGGGAGCATAATTCATCTTCACATGCACATGCATGGGGGGAGCCCAATAATTCAATGCATCTGAGCAAGGCGACAATCCTGTTGATTGCAAAGCACTGTGATTGCGACACAGATTTGATTTTTGATTTAGGGAGTTTGTTTTGTGTTTTAAAAATTATTATTTTTATTTTATTTTAATTATTTTAATGTATTAATATTAAAAATAATTTTTTAAATAAATATATTATTTTAATATATTTCTGAAAAAAAAAATGTAAATATAACTTATTAATATTAAATATTCATAAATGCCATGGTGTCGCGTTCTTACAGGGAGATCGGCGTTGACTAGTTGAAGTGGCAACATCCAGAACATACCTAACAAGGCCATTTTCTATAAACAAGATTGGACCGATTTGGCTGGTGGAATGTTCAATTTAGGTCTATTAGCAGTGCTTTAGATGGTTTTTCCATTTCCTTTTTCAATCTCTAATAAAATTAAATGATCTTTCCTGGTGGAATGAACATACCTGTCATCCCGGTATGATGACTGGGCTTATTTAAAGTTTAGCTTTCTTGGGGGGATTTTTTTATTAAAAATTATTATTGTTATTTAAATTAATTATTTGATATTTAATTATTAATCTCTTAAATTTATTGTTTCTTTTATTTTTTTATTAAATTATCTCCGTTTTATATTTTAAATAATTAGTTAATTGAGTTAACCTCAATTTCACTTATATTTGTTTTCTTGATGTATTTTTTATAATTTTTTTATTTTTTTATTTGATATTAAATTATTGTTTATTAAACATTGTGATTTTTTAATTTTTTTAATTAAGTTATCCCAGGTACAGGTTAGTTGAATTAACCTAATTAAATTAAGTTTTTTTTTCAATATTTTTTATTGAAATTTGTTTTTTTATTAGTTCGTTGTTTTTTAAGTCTATTTTTTTTATTCCAATCTGATCTCATTTTATAAATGTCAGGCTAGTCGAGTTAATTTATATTGACTTGAGTTTACCTTGATTTTTTTATGATATTAATTTTTTTTAATTTTATTATTTAAAATTAAATTATTGGCTTTTAAACTTTGTGATTTTTTTTATTAGGTTATTTTAAATACAAGTTAGTCAAGTAAACTCAGATTAGCTCATATTTTTTTTAAAAAAAAATTTGTTTAAATTATGTTATTTTTTTGCTAGGTATTTCTTTGTAAATCTAATTTTTTTTTATCCCGATCTTATATTACTAGTGTTGAGTTAGTAGAGTTAATCTATATTGATTTGAGTTTTTTTTCCTTGATTTTTTTTTTGTATTGTTTGTCTTTTTTGCTTTAATTTCATTATTTAAGATTATATTATTGGTCCTTGAGTTTTGTTATTTTTTTTATTTTTCTTCCTATTAGTTTATCTTGAGAGTTAGTAAAATTAACCCAAATTAGATTATTTTTTAATGTTTTTTAATTGAACTATGGTCTTTTTTATTGGGTTTTTCTTTTGAAATTCTATTTTTTAATCCTGATCTCATATCGTGCGTCGTGGGTTAATTAAGTTAGACCGGGTTGACTATGATTTTTTTCTTTAACATTATATTTTTAAATTTTTTTATTTTATTATTTGACATTAGATTATTAGACCTTGAAGTTTGTAATTTCTTTTAACTTTCATTTCTACAAGTTATTTTTATTTTATATCTTGACTTGCATTTTAGTAAACTTAACTTGGGTATATTTGAATTATTGTCACCTAAATATCTTTTTTTATGTTAAAAAAAATTAACACCACTTATATATCTAATACTTTCCTAAAAACCATTATCTAAAAATAATTCCCTATTTGGTATTATAATGCAGCACAATTTGGTATTATAATGCAGCACAATATGAGGTGCTTTTATGTTGATGATAACTTCAAAAACTTTAAATCAATTTTTGTTCTTTAGAACTACTTTTCATCTCAAACTGTAGCAAAAGCTTGAGTTTAAGAAAAGTTACAATTTATAACTTTCTTTAAACCTATTTTTTTAATATAAATAAAACTGTATAAAAACTACCACACCAAAAAAAAAAAAAACAAACCCACTTAAATAAAAAGATGGCGAGAAAACAACTTATACCTTAATTTTATGCTTGACATAAAACATAATTCGAAACTTTATGCATGTAGTTGTGTTGTCAAGCATTAGTTTGTTGATCGGTAATTTTCTTAGGTTTTCTAGGTTGCAACTCAGTTCAATCCAGCCATTGCACGTAACTTACATATATGGTGTTGACAATCTGCAAGAAGAAGAATTAAAGCAAGTTTGGTGGTTTGCTCAATCGCATGGAGTCAAGTTGAATCGGATGGAAATTAAATGCGTCCACAGAAGTCTCTCTCTTCCATAGATGGAGGTGTAAGGCAAGGACTTGTTTGCATCAAGTGTTGATTTTAACTGCATATTAGAAAAATCATGGGTAAATGCACGCTAGTAAACGTGCCTTCCATCTCTTCCATTGATTTGTTAAGAATTACTTCTGCTTAAAAGGTGTCCCAAACTCCGTAATTCTTCTTTATTAATTTTGTGCCCGAGATGAATTAATTATTAATCTTCATGTAATTAGCTTTCTCTGCGCAACTTTCGATCAATGATCAAACTCACCGCTCAAAAAGAAAATAGATGGTTTCCAATTGAATATTTCGATAGGATTACACAACAGAAATCCAGCAGCCATACAACAATATTAGAAAGTCAAGGCTACGAGAGGATAAAAGGGCTTTGCCGATGCCCATGGAGCACTGATTGGAGCCACTTGGGTGAGCTATCTATGGCTGAAATACGACAAGATGAACATGGAACACGAAAAGCAGTCCGACATGGACACCACTACGAGGAGGGACACTGACCTGACCATTTCCTCACATGTTTTTGTCTTGTGCAAGGCTCTCCAGGCCTACCTTCACCAGTTAAGGCATCTCCTGTGTCCCCTGTTCTCTTGAGGAATCCAGATTGATCCTGCCACGTTAGTGGCAATATTGCCTTCCCTGGATGATTTTAACACAAGAGTAAGGTATTTTCGTCGAGAATCACAGGAGAAGTATCCATCTTGTCTTAATCAAGCATGATTTGAAGATTATTATTATTTTGATAACTGTAAATATTTAGGCTATTATTTTAAAGACATCTTGATTAATTCTTCATGGCTTTAAAAATAATTTGTAAAAAATAAATTTAAAATTTAACCAATTAACTTACACTTTAATAAATTTAAAAATCATTATTTATCATAGATTTTCTTAGGATTGGTTTTTTTAACATGAAAATTCTAGTTATTTTATTTATATTTTGATTAATTTTATATCTTTTAAAATTAATAAATATATAAATTTTTAATAACTTTAAAATTTATAAAATTTAAACTACTAATTTTATGGAATAAATTTAAGAAACTCATGAGTTAAACTACACCCTGTATTATCATTTGTTAAATTGCTCATCAGGTGGCTTCATGTCCATATCATTCCAATTGCGGTACGATGCAAGACAACGACTCGCAATTATGCATCTGCTGGAAAATTACAGGAGGATAAGATGACCATAACTGACACGACCACCCAAGACTATACGCAAATTCTAGCCTGAATGACAAACTTCCTGTGTATCGTGGATCAATTAAGTGAACCAATCCTGTTCTGGAGTGACCGCTAGAGTCACCCACCAGTACACGTTTAAATCCCTTAGACTTTAACGGTGCTCCAGGGAACAAGCAGGAAGAAAATATAATTAATATATCCTTTAGTTGAGATAAAAGGTTATACATATAGAAAAGAGCAAACCTTTTCTCCCCGGGAAACCTTCCTTTTCTCCCGGGAAACCTTTGGAATCTCAGCAACGTAGAGATTTTTCTGACGGTCCCCAAAAAAAAAGTCACCGGATAAATATGTATCTGCTGGATGAGTATCAGTCAAAACATTTGACCATATAATTCTTAAATTGTTTGATAATGCTAAATTTTATGACATTCGAACATATAATTTTTAAACAACAAGTTCAGAGACGGACTAAGTTGAATTATATTCTTAAAATTATTATTTCTCAATAAAATAGATTGTTTTGTTCACCATCTGTACATTTAAGTATATTTTAAAGATGCTTTTAATCGGAAAACTTTAACGTTTCTTTTTATAATTTTAATGGTAAAAACAAAAAAAATCGTTAATTAATAAAATTATCTCATTCCTCAAACAACAAGAAAAGATGTGTATTCAATGCAGTGAAGAGCCAACCTCTGATAGAGAGCAAAAGCAGGTTTTTTCAGCTAGGCAACGATTGAAGGCATCGAACCATGTAAAATTGGTTGCAATTTACAGCGTTCATAGCTGTCCTCTCTTTCACATTATCCTTATCTTATTTCAACTTCTTTTCTTGATTTTACCTAAAAGTCATACGTGGACCTCGTCGAGACTTCTTACTCTTTGAAAATATCGAACTTTTCCTCAAAGGCACCAATAATAATAATAATAATTCAAACCCATAAAAGTAACGCCAATCTCGTCAAATAGTTGAAATATCATACATTGAGAGAGGTTGAAGTGACGCCGAGAACAATCTTCCAACTAAAAATTTATATTAAATTCAATAATTTAGATGCTATTATAAAGAAAAATACTAATTATAACAAAACTTTATTATCGTTAACATTCATTATATTAAACTTATATCTATTAATTTTTAAAATTTCTACAATAAAAAAATAGAAAAAATAGCATAGGTAATTATCATCAAATAATCACCAAACAAACACATTGTGTCAATTTAATTTATTTTTTTTCTCTTCCTTTGTAGCTAAATGTGTGTGTGTTGTATATAGTGTTTTTATAAAAGTATTTTTAAATTTTTAAATATATTAAAATAATATTTTTTATTTTTTATTTTTAATATAGGACAATAAACATATAAAATATTATTTAAAAACACTAGTTAATATTTTTTAAATTAAAAAACAGGTTGATTCGTTGTAAATCCCTTTCGGCAAGACAAGTCATTAACAGGAATCCCAATTGATTTTAATGCGATTAACGGGGGCTTGAATTGACGTAATGACAAACTGACAGGGAAGCATGCTTCATGAAGTCAGCATTGGTCCAACCGGCAGGTTGCGTGAGGTTACATGTAGTACACGCGCAACGGTGATTCCTGTAGTCCAGGACCAACTCATGGCCGCCAGACCAATCATGTTGCCATTTAGTGATTGACACGTGTTTGGCGGCGAAACAGATTCCTTACTTCGCTGTATTCCCTTCCTAGTAGATCTATATTTTTTAAAAATATCTTTTCGTAAAATATTTAAAAAATGTATTTATTGAATATAAATTTCCTAATATGAAGAATTATAGATCTTGTTTAAATTTTATTAAAAATAAATAGACAAAAAAAAAGATTGAATGAAAATAAATTTAGAAGATCACAATCTATTTTTATTTTTATTTTTTTTTGCATTGGGCACTTCGAGGAAGCGCATAACTGAACAACAACCCAACTTCTTATTTACCACCAATAATATTCATATATGCACCTGCGAAACACGTGACCATAACATTCAACACAACAGCCGCCTTTTGAGCAATAATGCTCCATGTGACGTCTAACCGTTTCGCACATCGTCACGCAAAACCACCATAACCAACAGCTTATACTCAACCCCCACGCGCACTTTAGTACCTAGCGGTAAGAACTTCAAGAATCCCACATACGCGACACACGTCCTTAACCACCGGCCACTACAGGTCATTAAGGGTCCTCTCTGACCGTTGAACAGTAAAGTTGAAACGAAGTAACTTCTCCCTGCAACCGGTTATAGTCAGTAATTTTAAGAAAAATCGCGCTGCTTTCCTGCCTTCCTCTCCATATAAGAAGGCACCCGCTGGCTAATCTTTTTGGTTCATAACTTCCATGTCTGCTTAAATTGTTTCTCAATTGGCAATAGGTTTTCCTCTTCTTTACGGTTGTACCCCGCAGGTTATGTTACAAAGCAGTCACCGGGAACCTGAGAGCCAACGCTCCCCTTCAGCTCTCGGTTTCCCTCGCCTCCGTTTCTTTCGTTACCGTCGCTTGAGGTAGCCGGTGATCGAGAGTAACCGGAGAGAAAGGGATTCGATTTGTTATTTTGTGCTATATTTTTTAACTGTTGTCTACAATTATGCCTACAACACCAACGAAAGGTAACCGGAGGGGAGGACAGGATCCGGAGAGAAACAGGAAAAATAGGTTGACAGCGAAAGCGTCGTCGTTTCACGGGAAAATACCGGCGGAGATACCGGAGGCCAGGATTCGACGGCCGAAGACACTCCCAGACTTGCTGGCCGGAAGGAATCTTCCGTCAACAGCACCGGAGGTGAGGCCGAAGCTAACGAAGGTATTAGTAAACGTGACGGTTCAAGGCAGTGTTGGTGCAGTACAAGTTTTGATGTCTCCTGAGTCCAACGTTGGCGAACTCATCTCCGCCGCTATCAAGCAGTACAAGAAGGAAGGCCGCCGCCCGATTATCGCAAACGACTCCAGATTCGACCTCCATTACTCGCAGTTTAGCTTACAAAGTAATGATCCCCCAGTTAATCACGCCTTAATTTTTGTTAATTTCGAGATGTGGACACGTGTACAGTGGGATTGATGGATTTTTTTTGGCAGGTTTGGATAGGGAGGAGAAAGTGATGGCTTTGGGCTCAAGAAACTTTTTCCTGTGCCAAAAAAAATCGGGGATGGACGGAGCGAGTTTTAGCAGCGGCAGTGGAGGATTGACAACGACTTCGTCTCCGTCGTGTTCAAAAGAAGTGGAAAAGGTGGTTGCTAAAAGTAACGGCTGTGGGATTCATCCTTGGCTAAAATTCATGGATTTCTTGCTGTGAATAATTAACTGGCCGATGATGCTGGTTAATTAACAGTAATGAAGACTATTATTAATCCCCTTTCAATGCAATTTGTGCATGTAAAAATAGGTGTTAAGGCCAGTAGTAGTGTTTGATGGGTCAAAAATTAGAGTTAGAGATTCTTGCAGGGAGTAGAAATGTACGAGTGGTAGACTCTTTTGCCTTTCCTGCACGTGTCTTTGTTGTTTTGAATTAATGGAATCTGTACAGTACTTTAGTATTCTTTGTGTTAACGGCTCACCGACCTCGGAGCTTAACTGTGTGTTTAATATTCTGTGATTATGGTTTCACAATAATTGCTCATGCGTTCTTCTAGCCTCAGAGCGAATTTAAAAAAAAATGATATTTTTTTTTAAATTATTCCTTTTATTTTCAAACCGTCTTAACATGCTAATATTATAAATATTTTTTTAAAAAATATTATCTTGATATTATTCTAAATAAAAAATATTTTAAAAATTAACTATTATTATAATATTAAATGGGTTGATGTTTGATAATGTGTTTAAAAATGTATTTTCAAAGCTATACTTGTTTTTAAAAAATTAAATTAATATTTTTTTATTTTGATATTATATTATCAAAATCATTAAAATAACATCTAATAAACATGATTATGAAAATGCTAAACATCTCTCAACCTATTATTTTTGTAAAAAATAAGAGTAAATAAATAAAGAAAGCGGAATTTTTATTTATCTATGTTTATGATGAGAGAAAACCTAAGAAATCAGCGTGTAAATCCTGCAAGGATTGGTAACATAAGCTATGATTAATACTTGCACTGCCTTATATCAACAAGCAAGTATTTTTCATTCAAAACGTGAGATATACGTGTGATGGAAATACACCACCGATATTTCAAATGTCATGTTGATGCATAATGAGAGGAGAGAGAACATAGCATGATGCCAGGCAGTTTGAAACGCAGCATTCGCGTGCACAAACGGAGTAGATTTGCGTAGAGGAGGAGGCAGCTGCCCCTCTTAAAATTTTCAATTATTCATTTTAATCCTTTAATTTTACATATCTTTTCAGATGTTCACCTTCATTTCTTAGAGGCTCTTTAGTGTTTGCCCTCCTGTCTTTCGATCACAGCAATACTTATCATACCTACTCCGACAAGATGATCTGAAAACTAGGCCACTTAGGATCGTAGTTAGGTTAGAAGCAGGTAAAACCCGAGATTTTTTACCCGAGATTAGAGTATAATGGAGAAGCTAAATGGATAGCTAAAAATAAATTAATATTTTGATTTTTTTTGTTTGTTTTGTATATTTTAAGGGAAAAGTCAAACAAAATATTAAAATATTTTTTTTTTTATAAATGTTATTTTTACATCTCTTTAAAAAACTAAAACCAACAAAGTAGGATCACTAAAAAAATAAAGTAATTAAATATAAATACGTGGAAAAAATAACATTAAATATATTAAAAAATAATAAAATATTTATTTTTTTTATTTTAATATAAATGACTTTTCAAATAATTTTTTTCTATTGGAATAAATATAATAAAATAAGTTATATTTATATTATTCAAAATATTATTTTATCGATTTAATTTTTTAAAATATCATTTTGAATTAAAGATGCCCTTATAATTGGCTTGGGAAAACCTGGACAACCTATCACGTCAGCTCTAAAACCACGTGACTTGATGTAACTAGGGGCAGGGCCTTTTTTACCTCTAAAGATGTCTGATTTGTTTTTTAATTATTTTTTGCCTTTTCAACACACCAAAAAAGTAATTTATGAATATATACTCTTTCATGTCTCATAACCTTTCCACGGAACAAAAAATATTCATGGGCTAAGTGTTTCTAAAACAACAAGGAGTGCATGAGTTTTAAATCAGTGGTTTCAGTTTAAAGAACAGAAACAAATTATTACTCAGAACAAAAGGGATGTATATGAAGCACAGGCCTTGCTCTTCGTGTAAAGGGAAACAATCTAAGGTTTTTCTCTTATTCAATTCAATTTTCTTATTAATTACAAGCCCATATCGAAATATACTGAAGGAATTTCTGTGGGATTGGAGATTCCAATATCTTTGATCCATATAACTTTGCTTGGGAGCATTCCAATGTCTCCTGTGGACGGCCAGTATGCAATAAAAGACCAAGACAACAGAAAGAGATCAGATTTGCACAAACGTTCATGTATTTACAGCCATGAGTGAAAGAAGAATATATAAACACCAGTATTCTGACGAGTCCATAATTGAAAACTCCAACCTCCAACAGGATTGTCCCACAAATTGACAAGGGAAGCTGCCTAGACATGGACTGGCATTAGCTTGGGGCTAACAGGGCCTTGTAAATGGCTTTCTTCATCAAGTAAATCAATGGAATCTAGCACTTTTTGCTGTAATATCAGATCAATATCAAGTTTTCACTTTTTCAGTCCAATCGAGCAGATCAAAGTCATGAAATTAATCAATGTGTTGAAAAATCTACCCAGAAAAAAAAATATTTTACGTGTGGTCAATGCCGAAATGGTCGGTTATCCTTACAGATAGAGATAATGCTGCAATCTATTCTTCTTCTTTTTTTATTGTTCTTTATATAGTACAATAATCTTCCTTAATTTCTTTCTGTAATTAGTCGGCATGAAGTTGTTGTACAGCAGAAGATAAGAAAAAAATAATAATTATGGGGGCGTGTCTGTATGTGCTGTTAGCTTGTGGATGTCGTTAGAAGGTAAAAGAAAATGGCTAGCAATTTTTTGTGCATTTTGCTTCTTTCCATGCGGACTGAAGATTTCCCGGCATCCAATCCATGCCAAGCAAGAACATTTCCCGCCATGAACACTTTTTATTTATTTATTATTTATTTTTTTGGGGGCGGGGCGGGGGATTTTAATGGGTAACTGTTCTAGTGAATGAAAGAGAAATCTACTCATAAATTAAAATAATATTACCAGAATAGACGTTATGTACGAAGGAAATTGAATTAAAAAAGAAATTGTCTTTTAGTCGATACACAAATGAACTTGAATTAATTATTTTTTTAAATTCTTATGAAGTTAACTTGACTATTTTTAGATTAACTTTGGTATTTTATCGAATTAATATATTTTTTAATTTTATTTAAAATCAGTAAATTTTCTAGATCAACAATATTCTAAACCAAAACTATTTTAATAATTAAACACCATTTTCATTTCTCTGAAACCGACTACAATTTATCTGGGATAATCACAATCCTCGCACCTTGAATATTTTTACATGGGGAACGCACCAAAACTACCTAGCAATTAGTGCCCTTAATCATGCTCTTGCTTTCAGAGGAAAAACAACACACCTGCTTTCATGGGGGCTGTGTTTCCCAGTCGGTGACTCTAGAGTAATTTTTGTGTAACCAAGCAGCAGCAAGCATGTGAATTTAGAATATTCCATGGGAACAGTGATTAAGCATGATTACTACAGTTAAGCCATCGATATAACAATATAAAAATGATTAATATTTTATATTTTAGTGTGCTGATAATCGATTTAAAGATTACAATATAAAATTTAATTTAGAAGTCATCATTGTTGTTGGAACATAGCAAAAGAAAATATCTGATTGGGTGGAGCCTAGAGGGATAGCTGAGGTTGCTTGATGGTTAAGGAGGCGATAAATAAATTTCGGTTGAATAATTTCTTGAAGTTTCTTTTTCTATAAAAACGTTGTTCGGACATAGCCTATTGCCTACACATTGTTGTGTGCGGGGATTTGAGGATATTTGAGCTGGTATTATTAGTTTTTGAAAAATATTATATTTGACAATTTTAGTGTAGCTTTACTTGTTAATGGCTGTGAAAGGTTATTAGTTTGTTTCTCTCGTAAGACTGGAAGTAATTCTTGATTGGAAACTCGAGTATCTCACGCAATAAAATTAAACAAAACAAAACTCTTATAAACTGCTTTACTTTGTTTGTGTTGAGGATGCATCAGTGTTGTTTTGTTCGCAGAGGATGGATCGAAATACCAGGACTGGGTTTGGGCCTAAAATCACTCCTTTTTTGGTAAGTCAGAGACAGTTAATCCCTACTACAGGGAACATATTTTCGATGTTAAGAAACCTTGCCTCGTGCTGCTTTCTAATGAACTAACTGCGTGTGCAGGATCTCTGGATAAACAAAAGGATCGTAGGGCCTTCAACGCCTAAGAACCAATCCCAGAGTTCATAAAGACTGGGAATCTGAAGAGGCAGCACTCTGTCTACTGGAAATTTGAGGAAACGTTGTGGTCTCCGGTTCATGATCAAAGGCAAAACCCACCTTGTGGCCTATCTTTCAACGTTAAAATTACCAAAATTCAATAAATCTTGTTCTAAAAACCTTCCCTTCCACTTTTCTAAGCAATGCTGTCGATATTTCTCTTGATCCTCTATATCAACAAGATGGTTTGTGCCTTTGCCTCTTTGACTATATTTGCTGTTTATTACATTACCGCTGCCAACTCGAGTTGTTATTGATTTATACCTGTTATTGCTTTTTCCTGGGAACTTTGTTAAACAATTAGTGAGCATCCCCTCATTACTTAATAACACTTCCGTCCTTTTCTAGTGCTTATTTCTTTTTCTTAGCATCAGTTGCCTATCCTCAAGTTTTTTAAGTTTCTAGGCTTGCAAAATGATCCAGTTCACAACAAAACGTTGTATATAGCAAAAAGCAGAACATGACTTGACTAGAAATTCAAGCAGACTCAAAAACACATGTTCTGAGTCAAATCATTGTAGTCATCCACAATTTGTACCCAGTCAACAAATCCCAGAGAGAATCAAAGGAAACCATTGTTGAATACAATAATGGTGCATCCAAACAAATTAGATTTATTGGAACAATTAAAATTGCTTACTGCAGCGTAAATGCTTGCTCTGAATCCTCAATATGGAACTTCAAAATGGCTAGAAGAACTAAGAAACTCATTCTGATGGCCTTTGCCCCAAAACTGGAATGTCCTCATAACGTTTCTGCAGTAAAATGAAACATGTCAATGGGGTTCAAGGAACCAACCCAACAGATAATGAGAACAACGTTCATGACAAACTTAAATTGAGCAGTAACATTTGAGTTTGGCTCTTCAAGGGGTTCAAATGGAGAGAAACCAATTCATTAACTAAGAGCATTTACAGAATGTACTCTCAGATTCTGAGACTGAAGCAGAAGCAACAACTGATACTACTTAACTGAAGATGGCGTAGCAGGACAGTCAAAAATCTTATTAGTATAACGAGGAGAATTGTTTTGGATGAAACAAAGGGTCAATATTATAACCACATAATCATAGATTTCAAAGGAAAAATCAACCATGATTTCCTTAAAATCTGGCTCTTCTCATCACTCCAAATATCTCTTGCATCAAGACTTATCAGATGCATTGTTCCAAAACATTTCCAACTAATCCACAAGGAAATGAATGTGACTTTGTTATAACAGTTAGATTGATCATACTAAGATCATAAACATCCCATCTTAACTATTGACTACAAGAGACACTACCTTGGCTAGAAAAGAAAGAAACACAAAATTCTATATATATATGTAGATATCTATTGATTGACTTTGCATTTGATATTATTATATAAAAGAATAGATAGGAGCAGTTTATGCTGTTCACTAGAATGGTAAAGTAATAACTGCATTTGTGTATGTGCGCAAACTAAACAAATATACAAGCACATCATAGCAGATATAATACCCCAACATTGTTGTGCTCCCATAGTTTACGAACTCCATAATCCACAGCCTGCATGTATCCACAAGATTAACCAGGATAAAAAAGCACATTCAACTAAAAACAATCACAAAAAATAAGTCAGCCATTTGAAGAAATTGATTAAGCATAAGTATTCACTTTACAGGTAAGCAACGCTTAAATTGATTATGTTGGAAATTCTTTTTTGTTGCTTTAGCCTGATGATCAAAAAAGAAATTTTTTAAAAGCATCAATAAGTGCAACTCAAGTAGATGAGCCCCTTCTGTATTCAAAAGATGAAAACAAAATTTCCCACCTCATTAGATTACAAGTTTGTTATATAAAACTTAATATCTCAGTTAGAGGGAGTCAACCATCACCACTCTTCTTTCCTTCATTTCATTTCCAGATCCAATCGTCAATAAGCTCTACAGCAAATAGAAACTCGTTTGTATTCTCTATAGATTGGCTGGCTACCCCGAAAGATATAAAAGATGCAACATGCGAATCCTACTAGAAAAAAAAACAGAAAAAGGTTTCCAACTTCAACAAATATTCAGTTTTTGAGTCGTTGCTTCCTATAATCCTGAGAAACAGAATTCTCATAACATTACTCATCGATTTCTATTTCACGAATTCCCCCAACAATTAGAAAGAATTTATTTGAATCGAAATGCTCGGATAAGCCTAGACATATGTCTGTTTATTAAGTCTAAGAATAATTATAATAAATTCTTCAAATAATTTATAAGCAATCAAACATAAAAAAAAAACCTAAAATGAAAAAGCTTACCCGCTCACCGGCAAAAGCGCCGGCGATGACGAAGGTAACGTAGATGGAGTTACGGCGCATAATCAACTTGTAGAGACCTTCGAACACGCCTCCTCCATTTCTCCGTGCTGTGTAATCCATTTCTTTTCCTCTTTCAAGATCCACTCCCTTTTTAAGCCAAATCACAAAATTCCAATTTACTCCGCAAATAAATAAAATTAAACAAATGATCGGATATATGAAAAAAATATTATTAATACCTCAGAAAAAACTAAATCGGGAGAGACAGCGGCAACCACGTTCGAGTTTGACGGCTGAGTCGGAGAAATGAGGAAGAGGTGAAGGAGGAGGAAACGAGATTAATTAATCAAAGATGGGCCTGGTGGTGCTGTTATACAGTCTGCGAAGTCGTTTCGGCTATCGAGATTTATATGGGGCGAAAGTAGATTAGAAAGTAATCATGTAAATCATGGGCCTTAACAAAGCCTATGAAATTGGCCTCGTTGTGCTGCTATACTGTCTACGACGTCGTGTTTTGCACCAAGATTTATATGGACCGACTGTAGATTAGAAAGTGAACAGTGGGCCGGAATAAAGCCTATGAACTTGGCCTTCAACCGACAAACCTAACAGAGGCAGCTGAAACGCACTTTTCTTTCCCCCACTTTTCTCTTGAAAAACCCTAACTCCTTCCTCGCGGCAAGCTGCATATAAAAACCCTTTAAACCCTTCCTCGTCTCCGCCTCTTTCGTTCTCAATTTCTCGTAGCTCCCACCCAGAGCCTCTCTCAATTTCAAAGCCCAAAACCTTTTAAACCCTCTCCTCTCATTAAACATGTCGTCCATGGAGTTCTGGGGTAAGCAGCTCCTTACTCTTCTTGTTATTAGAATTAAGATAGTTCTTTTTTTTTTCAGCTTTCACTCTCTTTGATTCTGTACTTTGACTAGTTTAACGTTTAAGTGTTTTTAATGTTCTTTTTCCTGATTTTATTCTAAATATTTACATCCCCTTCTTATGTATTATGTCAGCGGTTGTTTATTCCTTTTCATTTCGTGTTCCTTTATGTCGTTGTTGTTTAGAGCTTTTTTTTGTCAATGTTTTTTTATGGACTGTTCTGTATGGAGTTAGGTTATCTTGGACGTGTATTTTCTGTTTGGTTTTGTTTTTTTTTTTTCTGTTTTGTAGCTTGAAGGGGTGTGATTTTGTTTTTGTAAACAGATACATTTCTGAATGTGTTTGTGTGTGTGGTATGGTAATAGAAGGAAACTAAGGAAGAGGAAAGATAAGCATAATGCTATCAGTGTTTGTGTAGCTAATAACTATGTTTTAGCTCTTACTGTTTTCATTAGTTTCGTACTAGGTTTTGTGCTTTGTGAGTTCCAGAATGGGTTGGAGTTAGATTGCTTGTCAGATTCTTCCACTTTTTTTTGGATTTTCTCTAATCGCCTTAATTGTGTGCTTTGATGAACCACGATAATTACTAGCTAAGTAATAACATCTTATGCAAGTGGGTTTTATTGTTTAAATGCGTTGTGTGCCGTGTTTAGTGCATGCTTGTACATCCAATAGGAATTCTTGTTCCTATTTAAGTGTTAGTTGTTATGTAATTGGTGGTTAGCATTGGTGTTATTTTTGTTTTACTGATGCTCCATAATTTTGATTATTTTATTAGGCGTTGAAGTCAAGGCTGGTGAGCCTCTTAAAGTGGAACCTAAAGATTTCTATATGATACATCTTTCTCAGGTTAGATTTATCGTAATTGAAGTATTAAACTGGTGCTATACTTTTCTGATATTAGGTTTTTTGTCTGACTAAATGTTTATATGGCCTTTTGTTCCTCAGGCAGCCCTTGGCGAGTCTTCAAAGAAGGGAAACGAATCAGTTCCCCTTTTCCTAAAGTTCGATGAAAAGAAGCTTGTGTTGGGAACCCTATCACCTGATAAGATCCCTCAATTGTCCTTTGATTTAGTTTTTGAGAGAGAGTTCGAGCTCTCTCACAACTGGAAAAATGGGAGTGTTTTCTTCTGTGGCTACCAAGCTGCTATTCCTGAAAATGATGATTCTGGTGAGTCCTGATAAATGCTAGTTGCAATATGCCATTTCTAACTTTATTTTGCAAAATTTGCTGAGCTTATTTATGCATACAGATTTTTCTGATGATGGAGATCAAATCCCATTTGAGAAAGTGGAGAATGTGAAGTTTAAAGCTGCCAAGCCTGAAAAACCAAAGGCTAATCCTGTAGTGCCGGGCAAAGATGATGAATCCGATGAGGATGATTCTGATGACGATTCTGATGAGGATGATTCAGACGATGGATCCGAGGTCGAGACATCTCCTTCTTGTAACAAAATGACATGAATCTTATTATATATCTTGTTCCCATAAAACGGGAAACTAGCATGATGAAGCTTTTTCCAGGTTGATTACATATATGTATGTGGTCATTTCTGGAAGGAATTGTTTGGTTGTTTCTGCATTAATTTTTGTTCAAGTAACCTAATTATCCTCCAATAGAATGATATAATATGGCATCTTCTGTCTTTTCTTCTTTATTCCCCTATCTTCTGGTTTCTGAATCATTGATCAAGTTTGTTGCAGGGTATGTCTATTGAAGAAGATTTGGATGATGAATCCGATAGTGAAGATGAAGAGACTCCTAAGAAGGTATCAGTTTCTCGGTTGATTTGCAATTTAGATGAAATGTGATACACAGTTTTCTTACCATGTTTTTAATTTACTCTATGTTGTGAAGGCTGAGCAAAGCAAGAAGAGGACCAATGACTCTGCAATAAAGACACCAGTGTCCTCAAAGAAGGCTAAAACTGTTACCCCTCAGAAGACAGGTATTTTTTAGTCTTCTTGTTCTATCAACTCTTCTGAAGCATGGGCGGTGTGAATGATTTTCTTCATTTTGTCTTGATCAAAGATGGTGGGAAGGCTGGGCAAGTAACTCCCCACCCTGCAAAGGGAAAAGCTCCATCAAATGGCAACAACCCCAAGACCCCAAAATCCGGTGGCAATTTCTCCTGCAAATCCTGTGAAAGGTAGGTGCTTCTGCAACATTCTAGATAAAGAAGTCCCACTGGCGACATCTAGAACGACTGATTGCTTATATTTCTTCCTCAGGTCATTTGGCTCTGATGGTGCTCTGAAGTCGCACTCACAAGCCAAGCATGGTGGCAAGTGAATTACCATTTGAAAGAACTGTCATAGGGTTTTGGTACTCATTTCTGGAGTAAATGAGAGGTTTATGTTAGCAACTCGACTGTAATTTTGGTAGAGATCTACATTAAAAGAAATGTCTGTCGGATGCATTGCCATTTTGAGTTTATGGAAACCGTTGCGATGTTTGACCACTACATGGTTCTGTTCAGATTACTATTCCTATGTTGTTTTGTTTGCTCTAAAAATCATTTTAGAAATTCAAGCATGCTGCAAACATATTGTTGTTGAGGCCCTCATGAGGGAGCGCTATTCTGGAAGGCAGAGTGGAAACTTGAACGCCCCCTAATCTCTAAAGCTCCTTCACAAGCGTGCAAGTTATGTCCACGCAATGGTGACCTGTTTAAAAGATGACTGATTTTTAAATGTGTTTTTTCCATGCAAGGGTGACCTGTTTCGTAAAAAAATAAAAGGTTTTGTAACATCATCTTTTCCGCATGTCCATTATAGTAATCAGAAAAAACCGTGTAATCGCCGCCGCGGGGACTGGAATAGCCCCGAGGGCTTTCAAGTTTAAATGTCGTCCCGGTGAAACCATCACAGGGCTCGAGTTCCATCCGTTGACGCCAGCTCCCCTAGTTTATCTCAAGGCATGCTAAAATGAAGGGGAAAATTCAAGGAAAAGCTCACTTCCACAATTCATTTTGGCCCTTCTGCATTTCGCAGTTGAAACAAAAGAAAGAACCAGAAATTAGATTTTTACTTTACAACACGCTTAGCTGTCTTTTCTGGCATCCAAAATAAAGAATCCGCGGTACATATTACATAATCCATTGCCAAACAAAATACAAACAACCCATCCAAATATGGCAAAGAGATGAAGAAAGTGGCAATATGAGGTAATCAACAGCATTTCGCATAGTAATAACTAACCAGCTACGTTCACAACAAATTAAAACTCCCTGGAAAAGAGGGAGATTACCTTGTCCACATAATCCACAAGCCATTAATGTCAAAATATCAAATTGTCTAACATGGCAAGAGCAGGGAAACAAGCAGGGGCTGTCACAACATGGCAGTCGTATCACTAATAATGCTAAATGACTTAATGAGCCGTTATACAATCAATCTGCTCCTGGATGCTTTTGAACAGCAGCCTGACAAATCCTGTAAAACCAATCCTCTGATATTGCACCCGACAACCTGTAAAGAAATTTCATGGTAAGCTGCAGTTAAAATAGTGGCTTGTCTCGATGAAGCAGGGATACCTGAACCTGCAAAACTCATAAAGATGTTGAGATCACTTTATTTTGCTAAAATAAAAATGGGAAAGGAGAGTTCAAGAAGCAAAACCCAACATGGAACCGTGAAATTTGATGGTGCGCTAGCCTGAATATGCTGTAGTCAGAATCCTGGACTGTATTGCATACACACACTGAGAACACAAACTTCAAATGCAGCAAAACAGTTCTAAGTTTAAAATTCTAGTTTTGATAAGAAAACCATCCAGCCATGGCATTAGCCTATAGTACAGACTATTACTACTTACTTGTTAACAAGAAATCTGGTGGATTACCCAAGAATTCAGAGTGGACAACAAAACTTGCAAAACATTTCATCACCATAGACACTTGGCACAAAGGGAAAGTTGGAATGAATAATTCTGTTATTGAAATCTTTTCAATGTCGATTTTAAGAATCCAGATGGAATTGAGAGTCAAAAACATTCAAGCTCATCATGCAATGAAGTGCACAGTCAGGCAGAGTGGATGCAACTAATAGATGAAGGAAAAAAAAATCCATATGACAATTGTGAACCTGCACACCCCCTGCACAGTAGAAACGGGCTGTAAGCTATATTTATTCAATGTTCAGTCCTTTGCTGGAAAGGAACATCCTAATTGAGCAGGTGGAATATGAAAATGATTAGAGTAGAGAGAAAACAAGTCAGGCACCTAAAGGAGATCAGTATGCATATTCTCCTTGCTGCGGTGATATGTTCTGCTGATATTCTTGACCACTGCCATTTTGCATTTGCCCTTTGTCATTGTTGCTGCTGTCAGCATTGACATTATTATTGGCTGTTTCTTCCTGCTGCTCCCTTTCCCTATTCCATTGTGCAATTTTAGCACGCCTCTCCTCACTGCCTTCCCTAACTGGGCTTCGTTTACGCCTACCCCCAGGGCTTCTACTTCGTCCCTTCCGATGTCCAGGGCTTGTACTCCTATGCCTCCTGCTCCGACTTTCATAATAGTGCTCCCGATCATCATATCTTCGACCAGAACCACGTCCACTATGTGAATGCTCTTCATGGCTCCGATGTCTATAGGGGCTCCTGCTCCTGCTTCGGCTGTGGCTACGCCTTCGTCGGTAACTCCCAAATAACTGACGCCTCAATTCCCTAACATCAAACAAAATAAGACAGTAAAATAAATACAAACCCAAAACAATTCCATACATTCAGACACCTCAAACAAAACAAAAAAATAAACATCAATCATTACCTGCCGACTCTTTTAAGGTGCATAAAATTGCAGTACCCGCCACGGTTACATGCATTCTCCTCATATTGCCTACACGTGGCTTCTCGGAAATCAGTCACGGGCGAGAAATCCACAATAATAGGACGACCTGTACCCATTGACAATCACATCAACAAAATGTAATTACACGCAATTAACTTGGGAATACAAAAAAAAAATCACATGTAAAAGTGAAATATGAGCATAAAAATAACAGAAAAGAGTAGCAGAATCTGACCAGCATAAAACCTCCCAGTCAAATTCTTAAGCGCATTCGAAGCGTGCTCTTCCTCTCTAAACTGAACATAAACATTACCGACCTATGGAAGCACATAAAAATGATTCCTGAAATATCCAAACAGAAATACGAAATTGTAATTTCCAGTTCAAGGAAACATACCATGTGGTCAGCAAGATTGTCACAGACATTCAGGCTCTCAATTTCCCCGTATTTTCTTAGCTCCTCAAATAAATCCTCATAAAATTCCTGTGATTGATTAAGATTGGAACTTTCAAATTCTTGATTTTATTTCAAACACTTAATTCCTCGAAACTCAAGTACAAAATAAATAAATTAAAGAAGTCGTAATTACCTCGAAGTGTTGCTGGATCTTGCGAGGATCGATAGGGTTACCCTGTGCGTCAACACCAGGAGTAATCATATCAGGGCGCTGGTACATGTTTGATAAAAGAAGCGTAGGGCTGACGCTTGGTTTGGTGTGGAGACGAGAACATCGATCACCGTGTCTACAAGCTCCGATCTTGAAGTAAAACGGACAGTTCACTCTGTCTTTCTCTGTTCCAAATATCGACGCCAAGTGCTCCGCCATTGATTCGCCGGAAATTCTCTCTCCGTGTGTGCTTCTTTCTTAATGAATTCAGTTCTGGTTCTTTTGTTTGCGTCTTCTTGCTTATCTGTCAGAGGAGAAATACTGCTGCTGAGTGGCGTTAGGGATTTTAAGTTTTTGACCGTAGCGTTTATCTTCAATATTCTGGATGTTTCGGAGGAAATATCACATTATGAGATTAATTAAGTAATTTTATTTGGGTACCAACGCTAAATGTGGCTGGTTTGCCCGAGAGGTTAAGGGGGAAGACTTAAGATCTTCTGTGCATAAGCACGCGTGGGTTCGAACCCCACAGCCAGCAATTTGCTGATTTTATTTGCTCTTTTGTTGGCATTTTAATTAAAGCAAAATGAGTAAAACGCATGTTTAAAACTCTGCGTCTGCCGGGAGTCGAACCCGGATCTATTGCTTGGAAGGCAATTATCCTAACCGTTGGACTACAAACGCTCGTTAAGGTGGGGTGCATTGTTTGAGATATCATCGGTTTCCCAGATGCCAATGTGATCCATCAAAGAATGCATAACTTGTAAATTTAATTGCCATTTTTCTCTAAATCTGGTATAGAGCGGTGATCGGACTAAAAAACTATTAATTCATTCACTCGTTGGAGGGTGAAACTTCCTTCGTTCAATTTTTTAGGTTATTTTCTTCAACATAAACCATTAATCTCGAGAAGAAAAGAATGTCAGGCCATCTCACGCTCAAAACTATCTAAAATTATACCATGCGGATTAATTTTCTTGCTTTTCTTGAAATTTATTATTTTTAAGGGATATTTAGAAATATAATAATATTTATTTTTAAAAATATTTTTAATTTTTAATATCAGCTCTTCAAGCATGGACTTGATAACATCTTCTAGTCTTTAAAGCTCAAGAGATCCAGCCATAGTTAAGTGGTGAAACCATTTAGTAAATAAATAGACATGCTATTGTTACAAAAATCAAAAAGCTTTATTAATTCAGGTTGATGGTTGTTAAAATTATGAGTTAACTTAAAAAATTATATAAATTTTCAAATTAAATATGTAAGTTCATTTTAAAAACTTGAAAATTATTAAAATCAAATTAAAATCAAATCAAATTGATAAAATCATGTAAAATCAAATAAAATCATGATTTTAAAATCAATTTTATAATTTCACTAAAGTATATATATCACAACAAATTCTTACCTTTAAAGTTTAACCTTCCATATCAACACCAACCACTTATACAAACATTTATCTTAATCTTTTTTATTTTTTTTTATTCAACAATCAATTATTAATAATAATTTTTTTTATTTTTTTTTCATCATCAATCACTTCCTTTTCTCTAGTCATTGCGAGTTTATAAAGTAAGGATCAAGAAATGACGATGAAAAATAAGTGTCTAAAAAGATAAAGATAGAGCTATATATTGGTGCTACACAATATTTTTTTTATTTTTTCCCTATCTTTTCAAAAATTCAATCTAACTATAATAAGAATTGAATTGTTGGTCTCTGATTTTTCTTTAGACAACTGTGAAAAATTTTGTTCCTTGCACACAATTTAAATTCTAGATCAGAGTTATTGTAGTTCTTATTTTTTGTAGTTTTATAAGCTAGGTGTAACCATTTTAATATATCAACCAATTATTTATAAATCAAGTTTACATTAGATTTTTTGTATCATGTTAAAAATATATTTTTAATAACTTTAATTCAGGTGATGTTTTACCCAATCGGATAAAAAAAAAAAAGTCCTCACGTGGAGAGATTAAAAAAAATAAAACGCATTACCTTCAATTTGGATCGATTGACAGTCGATGCATGAATTTCTTAATGGATCCATCCACCGGCGCCAATGTAATTGAGTCTCTGGGCTCTTTTGTCACCATTGTCTTTTTCTTCACGGATTTTTTTCTCTGTATCGTAATTCCCGTGTTATGTTCTGGACTTTGAGTCCATGACGGCTTTATCTCAATCGTACTGCATGCTAAATATGGATTTTCTAATTAAAAATTTTATTTTTATTCATAATATTCATATAAAAATGGGCCTTCTATACAGTATGTATTAGATATGGACCTGCAGAGACTGCAGTACTTTACTGTAGTTCAGGGCCTTTGTGGGATTACAGTATGGTAGGAGACCTCTTCTGTCTTCTGAAAACTCCCAGTGCCTCCGACCGTTTGCTGCAACCGCCAATTGGACTCAGTAATGTTGACGCAAATTGGATCGAGGAAGAAGAAACAACACAGGTGGGTAAACAAGAAATTGATTGCTCATATATAGAGTATGAACAAGATGCTTGAGAATATTTTGGCCAAAAAGAGAGCTGACCCCATGTAGCAGAAAAATGGGGCCTAGTCTCTCATTTTGATCTAGTTTATTTTCGCATTTTAAAAATAATTTTTAAAAAATATAATTATATTTTCAAGCACCCTCTATCCAGCGCTAGCTTCAAATGGCCATGGCACACAGAGACAACCAAGTGAGATGACATTTCAACTAACGGATTTATAATCTCTTAAATCTCGTGGATGTTTGTGTGACTGACAATAGCAGGGCATGTGAAAGTTGTTTCTAGATCCTTAACAACTTTAGTGTAACATGATTGAAGAACAATACAAGAATTTAGACAGATAGAAAGATTAACAATTTATAATCACTTGTTACAGTGGTGAGATATAATGGCTTACGCTCCAGTGAAAGAAGAGAGGCAGAGTGCATGTGACATATGGAGGAAATTTCGCCGATTCGGCATTGATTTAGCAGCCAGAGATTAGGGTAACGTAGTTTGATGTTGATATTAAAACACACAGTAGTTCTAACTTTAAGGAACCATGTTACTTCCTTCGGCAAGCTAAGCATAATCGAGTAATCTTTTCGGCACTGCCATGTGCTATGAGGTCTTTAAGAGAGAAGGATTACCCCTTTCTATATTGTTTTTTTTTTTTTTCAGTGGCTAATTTTTAATTCCGTTGCAGGAGAAAGAGACTTAAGTGAGAAGGGATTTAGGCTCAGACCCCATAAACAGCAGGTGGGAATTTAAAACGCTATGAAGACCAGAGCTCAATATTACAATCAGTATTATAGAGGGCCAAGTAGAATATGATGCAGCATGGCATGGGTGAAGTTCAAATTAAGCTATGGAACTCGACAATTGAAATGGTTGTCTGGAAATTACTTGGTGTGTGGTACTACTGTGGTAGTTTTTGAAAAAAACATCATAAATTATAGTTAAAAGCAAATCACACCACATAAACAAACGATCCTAGATCTGTTAACATGGAATAGACTTTGAGTAGGTCACTTTGTTTATGTAATTTTCTTGTCATTTACGAGAGAACTAGCTATATTCCTGACTGCCCTCTTGGGTAATCATTCAATCCCTAGTCTTCAAGGCTTGCTTTTTCTTGGGCAGACAACTATCATGCGAAGAATTATCGTTTTGTACCATTACTTTCTAAACTTTTCTTTGTTATTATACCAATTGAAAAGGGCACTTCTTTAGCTAGCCACTACATGTCTCAATCAAATACATGATTCTTTCACCCAATAATTGGAAAGGAAGATGGCCCAATACGATTGGCTGCTGGTTATCAGCAAAAAAAAGGAGGCTGGTGTCACATTTATACTGCCAATCCAACGTGTGTTGTGTTTCTGTGTGTGGGCATTTTTATCCCTTTGATGTTGGTAGGGACAAGTTCTGAACTGTTAGGATATTAGCAGTTTTGATGGCAGCTTAACTCAAATTCATTGCTTTGCATTGGCTAGTCTTTGCCATGCCATGACCATCTAAGATCTGGTAATATTTCCACGCAGTGTCAACTGTCAAATGATTGTTTTTTTGAACGAAAATAAATATTTATATGTCAAATAATTGTGAAAATGTAGCAGAAGAGGCATAAATCTTAAACACACCATGACCCTTCCTCGACGAACAAGATTGAGCATGCTCCATTTCATGCAAGTCCAAATAAACGGGGCAGGAAATGGCCAGTGATGAGGCATTCATCTAGTTGAAAAAAGCTTAGAATTGAAGTTTTTTAAAAATGATTTCTCCTATATATTTAAGTAGTTTCACCCCCAAAATCATAGAAGAACATAAAGAAAAGAGTGGTGATGGCCAAAGGGAGAAATGATCCGAGCACATTGTTTTCTCACGAAAAAGCTCTCAGAACAACTTGCTTTGGAAGTTTCCATTATTGCTCTCAAATCTCATTTTTATATTGTTTGTGGTTTGCATATAAATTACAGTAATCCTCTGGTTTCTGATCAGAAAGCAGTTGAATATTAAATACTATAATTGTTTTCTCCATTGCAGACAATTATTGTGCTCCCTCCCTATGCTTTCATTGGTTCAAGTGCCGAAGGATTTAACACGCATAATATCGACACTTCTAGTAGAAGAAAGAGACCAGCATGAAGCATCTTTCAGGTCTGATCATTTGGAGGTTGGTTCCTTAAAGCAAAATTAACCTTGCAAATGAAAAAACAATTTCAAATAAAGCAAGTGGTAAGGAGCATGACTCTAGATTGGATGGGTTGTGAGAAATAATTCTTGTCACAAGCAACAAATGACTGGCACCAGGCATGGAAAGCATCCATATGGCATGTCTACCTCCTGAAGAAAAAGAAAGAATTAAGAATGATTAAGGAAGATGATTGTAAATCAACATTTTCCAGACGCGAGGAGGACACCTGGAAAGAGCTTAGAGTATGTTTAACTTTCGAGTAAAATAAATTTCAAATTATGATTTCTTTTAGCCAAGTTTTTAATAAAGAATTTGAGGTAAAACTATAATATAAATTAATTAACTAAATACTTTCAAATCTATAATTCGGAGTGTTTTTTGAAGTGTTATGCCATTTGCTTTTTAAAATGATTTTTATTTTAAAATATGCTAAAATAGTATTTTTTTTCTTAATTTTTAATATAAATATATCCAAATAATCCGAGATTATCAAAATTATATTAATTTAAAATAAAATAAAATAATTTTTTTGAAAAACACTCCCTCGAACACACGATAAAACGAAACTACACCCCCATCGCTTCACAAAAATAAACGTAACCCTAGGATGTTTATATCAAGACCATTATTGCAAGAATAGCTTGTAATGCACGCCAACACTATAACTAATTAGATTTCTTTACCTTGCGCAACAATTTAACTGGCCCGTTAGGCATGCGCACAAATGCTATGCCAATTCTCATGAGTTCTCTTTTCTTTTCTTTTTTTGGCCCCTGTTTCAATTATGACATAAAGCAGCAAAGTGCATCACCGTAATTGGTGCCAAACAGACCGTCAATGAAGAATCAAAGAATTTATCTCCTCTTGTTAGGATCAAAATCAAGTGAAAACTTACGACTACTTGGAGTCTGGAACTCATTGACAAATATACACAGCAGTAAATGTTGGTTTCAGCACAGAGGCCTCTCTGGAACTCATTGACTAATGGAGTGCCCTGTGTTCTTCATTAGTTTTCGTATTGCGTTCCAGGTCGCCTTAACCACTGGACTAATGTCTTGTTAACAAAGTATTGTGTAAAAATTAAACAAGACAGGAAGCATGTGAAAGCTAGGGAAAAAAAATAACTTTGACTGCAAATACACCATTTCATTTCACCAGCTTATTCTCTTAAACTAAGGAAAACTAACAAAGGAGAAACAAAAGAAACAAAATCTCACAACTACAAGCAATCTATTCAATTGAAATAACAATCCTGTTGCCCTAATGCTGTCTCTGCTTCTTCTTTGTCCTTGATCTATATGATGTGATTCACACTAATTCTTCTTAAGGCATTAGCTATAACCTTTGTGTCAATCATGTTGAATGACCCTTTTTTTTCTTCAATGGAATGAAATGGTAGGAATTGAAATCAAATGTTGCTCACAGATCCCCCACGTAATTATACATTGAGTTGTAGAGGAGAAAAAAATAAAACACAAATGGCAGCTTGACATACACGAAGAGGGTTTTGTTGCCTTTGTATGTCACTAGGGCTACTGCTGCGGCTGCAACTAAGAGCTGGGAATAATAGTACCAACATATCCAATTCCAGTGATGAAGAAGGTGACTGTTTGAAGCCAAAGGTAAATGAAATAGTTGTTCTTTCCATTAACAAAGTCATAGCATCCACACAAGAAAAGAAATGCTGCAAATCCCAGCTCCAATGTGTTGAGTCTGTTAAAAAGTCAAAAGAAAACAAAATTCCTGTTAAAAGAATAAAAAAATGTGCTAAATTTACCAAACCAGGACCGTTTCGATGAAGATAGGAGCATCCTATTCCAGCTCTACTGAAGACTAATACTTTTTTTTTGTTTGGTCTGCTGCATAATTGTTGAATAATACGGAGTAGATAATGTAGGCCCTGAATCCATCAGAACAAGGACGAAACTTGCAATTTATGTACGCACGCTAATTATAGTGCGTGACAGGTAAAATGTTTTTGCCACCAGGATTGGAAGTGATGCAAGGAATTATTACCTGTCGGTGAATTTGAATCGGAATTTCCTGGGTGCTTTGGTGTTTGCTTTCCTTGCATCTGCTGCTTTCTGAACTGTGTTTCCTAGTTTTTCTGTAACAACCCACTCATTGACTCTTCCAGCTTCTAGCAGACCGATAAGAGTTGCCTTAGTCCGGTGCAAAGACATAACGTTCTCGAAAAGGATCCAGTAAAACAGTAAGTGAATTGACCTGCACATTCAAGGATGTGTTGTTAATTCTGTCCTGATTCTTGCAAGTAGACGAGCAAGTTATAAAGATGGCCATACCTTGGAGTTCCTACTGAATTTAGAATGGTAATGACAGAAGGGATGTAAACAGCTCCCCAGATCGGAACTTTAACTTCAGGAACCAAAATGGTCAATGGGAGAACAACACAGTAGAAGCAGAAGGTCACCATGTGAGCTATGATCTTTCTAACGAAGAAAAAGCTATAGATCACGTAGACTTTTTTCCAGAACTTCACTCTCTGAAATATGCAAAATGGACTTGAATTAGAATTGTCATACTGCATAGTAATTCGAAACTGGCCACGGTACTGATCAGTCACAAAAGATGAAAAAGAGCCAAACCTTATTTCTAACAATCTCCATCACCATTTTCCTGAACAGATTAGCAGGACCGCAGGACCACCTGTGCTGCTGGAACCGGAAAGCTTTGAAAGTACTGGGAAGTTCACTTTTGACCTACAAATAAAAATTAGCCATTAATAAAAACAAGATAATAAACCAAGATGAATTGTTCTAAAAACAACACAATGTATGTGCTTATGAATAGCAAATAACCTACTTGGAGGTCACCAAGGTACACAAATTTCCAGCCCCTAAGACTTGCTCGGACAGCAAGATCCATGTCCTCTACTGTAGTTCTGTCCTTCCACCCGCCAGCCTCATTAATGGCCGCAATTCTCCATACTCCAGCAGTCCCTGTATTGCCATTCATTTTCACATTCAAATCTTTTGGTTTCCATCATTATTGCGTATGAACACATTATTCAATAACACACATTAAATCTCATAAATTTCTCGTAACATTTTCAGCTCAAGTTTAATTTCGAAGAAATCATGGTAATTAATAATGACTTATGGCCGAAATCCCAACAAGTCTCAGTTAAATTTCTAGATTCAGGAAACATTTTAAATCACTACCAGTTACCCTCACTATCGAATAACATCTAAGGTAGCTGTCCAGCTACTTCCTGTCCCCTGTCATCAAAACGGAAGTAGGGCAGATTAATTTTAAATTTTTTATTATTATTTACCATTGAAGCCAAAGAACGCATGAGTAGCTGACCCAACTTCTTGCTCCACAGTGAAATGGTAATCCAAAGACATTTCTTGCATTCTTGTCAACAAGCACTCATCTGCATTCACTGCAAAAATTTCTTTTTTTGGTAAGACTGCAAAAATTTCACCACCCACAAAATCAACAATCATTAATATCATCATTAAACATGTAATTAAAATAGTTTTTTGTAAATTTATCATTAATCTATGATTTATGATTAAGGCTAGCCGTTTGCTTGTCTGTCTTCACATGAAGAAGTGTCATTCATTATACAATGTAACGGACCTTGGTCTTTTAACTGTTACTTTGAAAAATCCTTTTTTTTATTATTCTTTTACCATAAAAATACAAAATTAGAAGTGTCGGCAATTTAAGAAGGGCCCCACACAACTATGGACTCACTTCAAAAATGGCAAAACGCACGTGACCAGAGGATGCACT
This sequence comes from Populus pruinosa, assembly GCA_026413675.1. NCBI lineage: Eukaryota > Viridiplantae > Streptophyta > Magnoliopsida > Malpighiales > Salicaceae > Populus > Populus pruinosa. Next base: position 28,141,975 of record CM048595.1, read on the forward strand.
GGCTGCTCCTAGAGCCTAGAAGAACAGAAGTTGAGAGAGAAATCCATGCGACAAATTTGCCCCCACAGCGAAGGATATCCATGTGATCCGTACATCGCGGGTTGTTCATATAAAAACACCCAAAAAAAAAAGACTGTTCTTGTTTTCTTGTGACTAAAATGCCACGGGAAAATTTTATTGATTTTTTCTTAATTTGAGCAAATTCAATTTGAAAAAGGAAGGCCCCGGTTTTTTTATTTAAATTGGGGACATTTATGGGATGGAGGACTGGTTTTTTAGTAAATTAATAATTAATAACATTAAACTGGAAAAATCAAGGAAGGAAATAACATGGAAATACATAATTATATAATAAATTTCAGTAATCAGGATTTTTCATTTTTTGTGCATTTGGGTTCCACAGCTGCGTCAAGGACGGTAAATAGATCACAAGGTGTATATCATAGGGATCAATTGACCAACGATCTTACCTAAATGAAAGTATAGTAAATATTATTTTTAAAATGTTTTTTATTTAAAAATATATTAAAATAATAATTTTTTTAATTTTTAATATAAATACATTAAAACAATAAAAAAACACTAATAAATTAATTTTAAAAAATTAAAAAAAAAAAAAAGCGGCTAACACATCACCACTGGCACCCTCATGCAAGGATGGCAAAAGCGGCCTCTATCAATTGAAGAATTGACAAAGACCAAACCAGTAAACAATCTAAGAATGTAAGAAATTAACACTTACAAGACCACCGACACTCGAAAAAACAATGTTAGAAATTTAAGAAAATAAGCATTCTAACACTATTTAATGACTGTAATCAATTGACTTAGTGTTCTAGTGGGTTTTTTTAGAGAGCTTACCAAATCTCCAACGAGCCTGAACAAGGGCAACGTCAGGATTGTGGACCAAGAATGGAATGGCACGCCTAAGGAAATCAGGCTCAGGCTGGAAATCAGCATCAAAGATGCAAACATACTCGCAGTGTTTAACATAGCTTCTCTTTAGGCCTTCCTTTAAAGCACCAGCCTTGTAACCTGTTCTGTTCTCCCTGATTTGGTACCTTATGTTTATGCCCTTGCTTGCCCATCTTTGACACTCTAGCTCTACCATTTGCTGCATTGATAACAAGACATGGCTCAATAGACAAAAAAGGTGGGTGTCATTTGGGTACATGGGCAAAACCCAGATCGGAAATTTTAGTTTTCTTTGCAGATTCTACAGCAATTTGCTAAGCTTGACAGAAATGTGATCGAACAGACACACATATCACTAAAATGTAATCAGTTGCAAAAATGGCACGCGTGCGACTAAAACTAATAAAGAAGCAAAGTGATTGCTTTTGTTGTTTTTGAGAACCTTGATGGCAGGGTCGGTTGAATCATCTAGGACTTGGATCACAAGACGATCTGCTGGCCAGGAAAGATTAGAGGCTGCACCAATGGATAGCTTGTAAACCTGTCCAGAACACACAATAATTATATGTCCAAAAGCAAGAAAAGCACTGAACTTTGAAGACTTCGCTCCAAATCCCAGGAATAAAGTACTAGGAACAAAACAAACTGGCTGAAAATAAAGAAAACGGAGAAAGAGCTAGGGACCTCTTTTTCGTTGAACATCGGGATTTGAACAAGAACAACAGGGAAGTTAAGATTGCCAGATTCTATATCATCTTGCATGGGCTCCCATTTGTATCGCTTCTCTGGTTTCTTCCAAAAGAGCTTAACGAGGATGATGACAATACCCATGTAAACCCTTTCCATGAAGAGCATGAGTGACATGGCTAAGGAAATGTAAACTCCGAGTGTCAGCAAAGGAACTATCAATGGTGCTTTGATTAGCTCCCAAATGAGTTTAAGCTGACCTGAAATGTCATAGCTTGAGACCTGAAACTGAAATGATTCAGGTATCATGATTTTTTGTGAAACTTCACCCATTTCACTGCCTTTCTCTATCCCAGAAGAGCAGAGAAAAACAGAGGATAGGTTAATTTGGCAGAAAGAACAATCAAGATGAGGACAAAAAAGAAAAACTAAATCTTTATCTTATATGGGTTTTTGGAATTGATAACAATGTGGTTGAAATGAGGGGTGTTTATAATTGGAACAAAGCTATGATTACATGGAAACTAAGTTGAACGCTACAAAAGCAAAGTTCAACTATCTGCTTCTTCTCTCCTTTACCCTTTAAAAGGAATGAACAACAAATCTTCACTTTCCACCCTGTCAGTGCTTCTCCTCTCTCATAAACCTGTGCCAGCCAATGCTTCTGTTTCTTTTGATCAGAATGAAGCAGGGACAGAACAGAGCAGAGGCAGAGAGAGAGAGAGAGAGAGAGGGTTTTGTGTTCTTATGAGAGAGAGCAGCTCATATAGAGAGAGAGGTGGTCATTTTATAGTCAAATTTGGCTCTATTTGGCAATAAATTTACATCTCCCTTTGGCAAGTAGTAATATCTGTTAGGGAAAAAATAAAAATAAAAAGAATTAGTAAAAAAACGCAACTAGGATTTCTCTTTTCTTTTTTAATATTAAATTAATAATTAAAGACAATCAAGAAATTAATTATAAGTAAAAGTAAATCTAGAAAAAGAGTAAAGTTTTACAAGAAACCTAGCTTGTAGCACTCAATAAAATTATTCTCAGAGATAAAACGTTCATGTGCACAAGAATAATTTTATATACAATATACTTCTCTCTCAAGAAATAGTAATTCATTTAAGTTTTTGGATGCAACAAGAATTCTCCAAATCTTTTAATCATTTTTTTTCTCACTTGAGTTAATAAAATATAAAAAATTAAGTAGAGTAAAACTTGAGAGAAAATATATATAACAAAATTCTTAAATTACAAGAAGATATATAAAAAAAAATATTAAGTAAAATGGAAAAGTATTTTTAAAAATTTGAAATGGTGAGCATTATGCACTTCCCCTCTTAAACAAACTCTATATGTAACACACACTTAATAAGGTATCAGTTATCAAATATACTTAAAATAATTAAATTAATTAATTTAATCATAATAGCTAAGTCAATAAAATTTATTAATTACTGAGTAAAGATATAAATTACCATATAGATCTAAACTAATTAAATATAATAAATTAATAACTAAAAACAAATATCATTAATTATAATTTTAAATCAAGATTCTAACATCCTGCATGATTTAAAAATATTCTTATAATTAATAAAATAAAAGTAAGCAATTATTATTGTGTAGTATGTGCTATGTACCTCTAGGGTTTGAACTTACCATTATTGTTAATTAGTCTCAACTTCAAGAATTATAGTAAGTAGAATGCTATTAATTAGGTTATTTGGACCAAGTTTAAATTAATTACATACATATGATATATAGATAGTTTTAAGGTTCTATCAATGTTGTGTCCTTTTTTATCATATTCATGTATCTTATTTCATTAGTGGATATAAATTACCATATATATCTAAAATAATTAAGAACTACAAACAAATATCATTAATTATAATTTTGAATCAAGATTCTAACATCCCTCCATGATTTAAAAATATTCGTGTAATGAATATAAAAATATTATGTAATATGTGATAGGTAACTTTAGGGTTTGAATCTACCCTTATTGTTAATTAATCTCAATTTGAAAAATCATAGTAATTAGGATGTCGTGAATCGGGTTTTTTGAACAAAGTTTGAACTTATTACATACACAACATGTAGGTAATTTTAAAATCCTATCAATGTTGTGTTTTTTTTTTTTTTCATGTATATTTATCTTGTTTCATTAGCCCAAGCTCTTGTAGTAGAGACCCCACCATCACACCCAATTAAGTGAATCCTCTAATGAAGTTTTGTTATTTTGTTATCAACATCTCGTAAATTTTTTATTGGGACCTGGAACCTCTTGCACTATATATATATATATATATATGTTTTGCTTTTACATGTCGAATTTCATTCATAGAATCACCATGTATTTGAAGAAATATTTTCACTGTTGATGATGAATTTAAAGGCTTCAATCCCCCTAATTACCTTGACAATCGAATAACTCATTGGTACACTAAATTTTTAGTGAGTAGATCCCACAATGTTACTTATGAACTTGAAAAAATCCAAACAAATAACAATGTGAGACATTAAATGTCAAATGTATTTATGTCTAGTGGTTATATTTTTTTTTTCCATTAAATTTTTTACTATTAGTCTTGGTTATCACAATGTATTGATATAGGTGATGTTGGTTTAAAAATAAATAATATTTTAATTAAAAAAATTATAAACCACTCAATTTTTGAACTAGTAGCATCTAATGCAGTCATTTTTACTTTCATGTTAGACGAGTAATTATAGTTTATTTAATAGATTTTCAACAAACCACACCAACATATAAAATAAATAAATAAATATTCACCAATAAATTTTATTTGTTTATAACCAAAATTTTAATTAGCATTACTAAATTCCTTTTTTATGATAGGAAAACCAGTATAATAAAATGCATAATCAATAATTCAATTTAAATGTTTAAAATTTTAATCTAAAGCACTCTAATGTGAAGTATTAGAATTGTGTGTATCTCTATCTAATTTACCAACCATATATATTATATTATATCTAGTATAACTGGCTGGATGTGATGAAATCTAATAATTTATGAATATTTATACTAAGACACACTTTCACTGTAATTTTTTAATCCAGTAGAATGATTGAAAAGACTACAAACATGAAACAACACATCAAGATAATTAAATTTAAATTTCACTGTACATAAATTTCACTTCTTCTTTTTTACTGATAAGTGACTTAGAAGTTAAATTTAAATACATCATTTATTTTAATAGTGTTAAAGCAACATAAAAAGGTATTTTTAAGAATTTCTAGTGTTGCTTTTCATTATAAACACACACGCATATATGTAATTGTGTGTGTGAGAGAGAGAGAGAAAGCGGGGGGGTATGCACATATATTCCATAGGGTATGGTTATCAAATATATTTAAAACAATTAAATATAAATAATTTAATTATAATGGCCAAATCAAAAAAAATTATTAATTGCTTGATAAAGGTATCAATTACCAAATATATCTAAAATAATTAAATATAATAAATTAATTACTAGAAACAGCTATTATTAATTATAATTTTAAATCAAGATTATAACTTTCCTCTCTCCTTTTCATATATAAAGTTCTCAAATTAAGTGTAAGTGGAGTCTTCGTTACATCACCCTTGCCATGCATGAATATTTTTTTTTAATGATGTTTTTTTTTTCATTTCAGGATATAGGATTGTTTGAATTATTGAAATAGCCTAATCAAAATTTACTATGCTCAGGACATGAAATGAAATTCTTCGGGGAGGATTTTTCCTTCTTATTTTTACAAACCAATAATCACCTAATTAAGGAACAAATCTGATGTGGAATAATTAGCACAGGATTTTATGGATCAAATTACTAAATAAAAACAATACTAGAAATTGTCCAAATAGGCAATTTCACTGTACATAAATTTCACTGTACATAAATTTCACTTCTTCTTTTTTACTGATAAGTGACTTAGAAGTTAAATTTAAATACATCATTTATTTTAATAGTGTTAATTCAACATAAAAAGGTATTTTTAAGAATTTCTAGTGTTGCTTTTCATTATAAACACACACGCATATATGTAATTATGTGTGTGTGAGAGAGAGAGAGAGAGCGGGGGGGTATGCACATATATTCCATAGGGTATGGTTATCAAATATATTTAAAACAATTAAATATAAATAATTTAATTATAATGGCCAAATCAAAAAAAATTATTAATTGCTTGATAAAGGTATCAATTACCAAATATATCTAAAATAATTAAATATAATAAATTAATTACTAGAAACAGCTATTATTAATTATAATTTTAAATCAAGATTATAACTTTCCTCTCTCCTTTTCATATATAAAGTTCTCAAATTAAGTGTAAGTGGAGTCTTCGTTACATCACCCTTGCCATGCATGAATATTTTTTTTTAATGATGTTTTTTTTTTCATTTCAGGATATAGGATTGTTTGAATTATTGAAATAGCCTAATCAAAATTTACTATGCTCAGGACATGAAATGAAATTCTTCGGGGAGGATTTTTCCTTCTTATTTTTACAAACCAATAATCACCTAATTAAGGAACAAATCTGATGTGGAATAATTAGCACAGGATTTTATGGATCAAATTACTAAATAAAAACAATACTAGAAATTGTCCAAATAGGCAATTTCACTGTACATAAATTTCACTGTACATAAATTTCACTTCTTCTTTTTTACTGATAAGTGACTTAGAAGTTAAATTTAAATACATCATTTATTTTAATAGTGTTAATTCAACATAAAAAGGTATTTTTAAGAATTTCTAGTGTTGCTTTTCATTATAAACACACACGCATATATGTAATTATGTGTGTGTGAGAGAGAGAGAGAGAGCGGGGGGGTATGCACATATATTCCATAGGGTATGGTTATCAAATATATTTAAAACAATTAAATATAAATAATTTAATTATAATGGCCAAATCAAAAAAAATTATTAATTGCTTGATAAAGGTATCAATTACCAAATATATCTAAAATAATTAAATATAATAAATTAATTACTAGAAACAGCTATTATTAATTATAATTTTAAATCAAGATTATAACTTTCCTCTCTCCTTTTCATATATAAAGTTCTCAAATTAAGTGTAAGTGGAGTCTTCGTTACATCACCCTTGCCATGCATGAATATTTTTTTTTAATGATGTTTTTTTTTTCATTTCAGGATATAGGATTGTTTGAATTATTGAAATAGCCTAATCAAAATTTACTATGCTCAGGACATGAAATGAAATTCTTCGGGGAGGATTTTTCCTTCTTATTTTTACAAACCAATAATCACCTAATTAAGGAACAAATCTGATGTGGAATAATTAGCACAGGATTTTATGGATCAAATTACTAAATAAAAACAATACTAGAAATTGTCCAAATAGGCAATTTGATACAAGATAGTCATCTCTTTTGATACAATCGTGATAAATGTGGTGGAAATTTCAAATATGGGTAGATAAATTAATAAAAGGATAAAAATAAAAAAATGTTATGGTTGACTTGACTAGTGACGTGTTATGAATTTAAAACATAGAGGTAATAACTAAAAAGTAAGGGTTCAGGAACTTTTACCTTTGTAGGTTCCACGTCATGGTTAAGGGTCAAAACTCAAAAAGTCGAGCCAATGATGCATCAATCCGGCAACAAAAAAACCTTAATAATGGGCTCAATTCTCAAATTATGAATTTATATTATATAATAATATAAATTATATTTTAAAATCTCATTTAATAATTTAAATTATTAAATTAAAAAAAAATTAACATAATATTAAAAATTTAATAACTAAACAGAGTTAAAATCTCAACATCCTTATTTATTTAATAAAAATTATTTATAAAATAATATAAATTCATGTAAATTTTAAGTTTCAAATACTTTTATTTACAAAAACATGTTAGAAAATAAAATAAATTATATTTTAAAATTTCATTTATAATTTAAATTATTAAATTAAAATAATTTTTTAACAATTTTTCATCCGCGTAATGACTTAGATAACTCAAGATTAAAAAAATATTCCATGAGCTAAAGATTATGATGTAAATTTTAAAATTATAACTCAAATGATTTTATTTCTAACAAGTTGACTTGCATTGGTTAATTCCAAATATATTTTTTTAAAATAAAGCCAATTTATTTAAAAAATTATTTTAAATAAATATCTCAAATTTTAAATTTAAATTTTAAATTATATCAAACAATTTGATATTTATATCTTGCTATCATGAAAGAAATTTTAACTCTCAGGGAGTAATCAACACACTTTTCTAAATAAATTATTTATTTATTTATTTTTAATCAGATTATTCTAGCAGAGTTTAGCAAAATATGCCTGGCTGGTTTAACTCAAATTAATGTTTTTTACGTATTTGTCGTAAGCTAATATCTTCTTTTGAGCATTTTCAGTACTCCAAACACTATTTTTTGTTCGGTCCCACAGCAAAGTGCCGACAGAGAAGCTATCAACTACAAAATTAAGAAACAATTATTGCAAACTTGCCCAAAATTATTTGTTATCTAAGTTATTACGCGGATGAAAACTTGCCAAAAAAAAAAAAGAAAAAAAAAAACAATTATTGCAAAACTTGCCCAAAATGGTCAGATGATAGTACGAAGATCTTGTATGATTTATTTCTTAGCATTGCATTATTCTCTGCATTTTTTTTAAAAAAAAAAATTGGGTGCAAGATAAGAGGTACCAAACCTCTTTAATTATCGAGACTGCCTCTGAATTTAGTTTTTTTCTCATATATTTATAATGACATAGAAAGGTACGCAGAAGGAGATAAAAGAATAATATATATTTATTTTTTTGAGAAATGGTAATTTATAGCTTAAAAAAATCTCACTCCCAGCAGTCGAAACCAGTCGTATATATCTAACAATACAAGTCATGTTGAAGCCTTAATTTCTCAGAATCAACGGGGCCGAAACAGAGACATCAGTTAGCATGTTTTTGTGTTTTTTAAGCTAATTCGATGGATATTAACATTAATCACTCCGCACAATATGCCATCACATAAGGACTTGTAGTGTGGCAGACTACGTAGTCTAAATTTGACCACAGCCAGCAACTGCCTTGCTTGGTTGTTGAGGGGTCTTCTTCCCTCTGATTTTTTCTTTTCTTTTCTTTTCTTTTCCCCCCCTTTTACGTAATGATAGGTTAGTTCACGCAATGAAATTAGTAGCGAGACAATTCTTTTGCATGGAAATTGGATGACAATTATCTTAAATAAGCTTAGGGGGGGCATGACACCCCTAAAGTTTCTGAATCTTTTAATTTGACCCTTCACTTTTTTACTTTTTTTTCAAAATAGGGGAGCATCCGGCACCCCTAAAAAATTGTATTTTCACTCTAGTCTTTTAACTTATCGTGTTTCGAGACACATCCTAAAGATCTTGTCTTAATCCCATCAGTGGTATTGTCAAGTGATGAATGGTGAAGACTATGGATTTGTCTAAAAAAGGTTCTCAATTCCTATTTGTCTTTTTGTACTTGTATGTATAACTATGTGCTAGTACGAACCTATAATTTGTAAGCTTTGTTTATCTCATGGTCCCACCTTTTCTTATGTTGATCATTTAGATCCTTTATGAAAAGGTTTTGCAATCCGACCCTTACGCTTGTAAATTATAGTTGTTCGGGCATCATGAGAGCAGGCGATGGCTAGAGAAGGGGCCAATAAATCAAGAATTGGAAATGTAGCGGGTTAGTAGGGCTATATTTTTTAGTAATGTGGTTGAATGTATAAAATGGAAAGATCGAGGGACCATATGTGTAGATTCATCGGTTAAACTGTGGGTGACTGGGATCTGTGGGTGCTAGCGCGACAGTGCAAAGTTGTCTGCCTCCTCAGGATATTCCCACCAAAGTTCCAAAACCCTTCAATAAATACAAGCAAGGGCAGACCGACAGGCTTAAGCATGATTAAACTTCATGTATTAATATGACTGGAATGATGAAGATTTATTAATTAATTACTTAAAATTCAAGTTGGAAATAAATAAGAATATTATTTAATCAATATTATTAATCTACCACCAGCATTCCAAGTTCTTGCACCACGACCCTCTTTAATGCCAAGGAAAAAGAAAAAAATTAAAGGCTCAAAGACTGCTAGCTAGAATGCCTAGATATTCGAATTCACCACCCAAAGATTATAAAGAAAAAAACATTTCCAACACCGACCAAAACAAAAATGAAAAAAAATATAAATGAAGAATTAATTTAAAATGTTTTGAAGATTACATGCGATCTTATTGATTTGATTGTTAAGACAATAGATGCTAGCATGTGTTTGGATTCTACATATTAATTAAACACTTGTAAGATTTGCAATAACACTAAAGGAAAGGGGGCATGTTCCAAGCCTACAGCCTTGTGTCAGATCCACAAGCCACAGCCAATGGAATGTGCTTTTGCCTTCCATCTCCTGATTTTACATCTCTGTCCCCGATACCTTTTCTTCTTTCAATTTTCTATTAATAGAAACATTTTGAAAGAAAAGACCCACTTGCACGAAACTTCGCCGCGGCCATCTCTGGGATTTATTTTAATCGTCCAATTTGACAATTTTAATGCTTCTTTTTTTACAGCTAAAGTTGAAAAATTATATTATTTTTTAATTTAAAAATTTTAAATTTTAAAAATATATCAAAATATAATTTACATTATTTATCTTTTATATATGATAGTCTACCTGCACTACTTAATAAAATAAAAATAACAAGATTTAAATTCTTGATTACTTGATGAACAATATATTAAAAAAATAATTTAAATTTGAAAATTTAAATTTTAAAAAAAGATATCATAATATCATTTATATTATTCTATAATATTTACTAAAAAAAATCTAAAAAAAATGTTGGTTTTTGGAACTTCAATTAACGATGTTAATTTAATTAAATATTGTACGAAAAAAAAAGAGATGAAGGAATTTATCCTTACTATATTGTTAAATTGGTCAAATTAAATCTGGGGATATCTAAAATTTTATTCCTACGAGTTTAAGATTTAATGCGTCCATCAGATAGGCTTAATTGCTAACCATCTTCATTTCTGGCCTCCTTTCTATGGAATTTTTTCTAGTAGACTCAATTGCTAATTTAAATGAACCCTTCACCTATCCTCCTCCTCCCACCACCACCCCTAATTAGGGCTGCCTTGATCCGGTGACCTGAGCCTGAGCTTTCACCGGTCATTGTCATACACAGGTGAGATTAAAGGAGAATTTGGAGTGGGGTTCTGGTTAAATAGTTTTGCTGTGTTGTTACAGAGCACACCGACAATGCCTTATCTTTTTGGCAGGTAACCTAGATTTCCTTTATGCTATGGAAATGTGTGGGCTAATCACGATGATAAGGAGCCAAAAAGTTAGACATGGCGACCTACCACGTTGAGCTTGGCTGCTGGAGCTTCCCATCTTTCTAATAATATACCCTACTTGCATTTTTTCTTTTCATTTTCCCTTCAATATACTCGTGACGAGGGTGTGGGGCTACTCAATTTCCTCCATGTTACTTCTTAATTATACATATACAAGAAGTATTGATTTTTTCTGATGTTAATTCAGATTAAGAAAAATTTTCAAACGTATTCTTCACATCGGTCTTGTAAACTTAATTTTTTTTTATATATAAATTATTTTAGGTACTAATTTTAAGATTTGAATTGAAAAATAAAAAAATAAAACATATTTTCTCAACCATGAAACGGGATTTTTAATTTGTTTTAGTTTTATGTTGTGATAAAACCAGAAAAAAAAACATTGGAATATGAGTTATATCCCTTTCTACCATGCTTCAGTTAAAAAATTAACTATTTATATTTCTACCAGGAGGATTTGAGAATACAGGTTAATTAAAATAATAATTTTTTAAAATTAAATTTTTTATATATAATTTTAGGTTGTTTTAATATGATAATATAAAAATAATTTTTTAAAAAATATTATTTTAATATATTTTTAAATAAAAAATATTTTTAAAAACAATAACTGTACCTTTCTAAACACTTGAATAACATTATATTTTAAAAAAATTATGTAAAACTTAATTAATAGCAACTAGTAGGGAAACGCTGCAGAGATCACTGACAAATGATTTTCCAAATCTGACTTTTGATGAGAAACTTTCCAAGTCAAGAAGTAAGAATTTTCAATGAGAGAATGTGTTTCTTGTACACAAGAGCCTAGCTATTAAAAGGATTGGAAAGGAGAAAAAACAGTAATTTTGATGCCTCTTTATTTATTTTTACATGATCCCTCTTTTTCACAAACAAATCTTGGCCTTCGAGGTTGATTTTTCAACCCTCGGGTTCCATTTTTTTCCTGCTATGTGTCTTGGGTTTTTGCTGACAATAAGCAACATATTAAATCTCCGTAAAAATATGCAGCTTCGTGCATGGAACAATTACTTAATTCAATTTTATTTTTTATTCAGTGGGAATGTGAAAGGGTGTGGTTCATAGTCAAAGTTAATGGCCCCTTTTTATATCGATTAACACTCCTTTTTTTTCTTCTTTTTTTCTCGTGCATTGATTGTAGAGTGGAAGGTTTTGTGCACAAGAAACGATGTCTTGTGAAGTTGACAAACATTATTAGTGTTGATCAAGGCAGTTTCATGCATACGTAATGGATTAAATTTATTTATTTCTTTAGGATAAATCTCTCAATTTTGACAACAAACATTGAATCTCTATACATACGTCACGTCCGAACCAAATCATGAGATAATTAAGAGGAAAAAAAGAAAAGAAATGAGAGGCATCGACGGGCTCGTGAGATTGTTTAGTTTTTTTTTCTTCCTTTTATTCAACTAGAATGGAATTGCTGCTTCCATGGCCACGGTCCGATTATGGTTTGGAGCTTGTCGGCCTCACGAATATTTGGTCATAAATTATATATATAGAAAAATAAAAAGATTAATGGTGGAGAGCAATCACTTTGAAAATCATGCTTTAAAGCAACAAGACAACAAACAAAGAGGTGGGTTTCGTTTTTTTTTTTTTTAAATATGATTTTGTGATCTGTCATAACATCCCTAGCTATGAGTCATAGAGGAGGATCTGGTTTCACAGTGCTGGGAAAAACTTTAAGAACCGCAGCCTGTAGGTCAAGTACAGGGCTATAACCTCCAGATCTCGCTAGCATTGTACTTAGGCCATGAACGTCTTCCTCTAAGCCCTTTAATTGTACCTATTGACTTCTCAATCCCATCAAAACTTTGATCACGCTCTGTTCGTTGTACATTAAAATAATAATTTTTATTTTTAAAGTTTTATTTTTAATATTAATATATCAAAATAATATAAAAAAATTAAAAAAAAATAAATTAATTAAAAACAAAAAAGTAAAAAATAATTTTTTTAAAAATTTTTTTTGAAATAGAAAAACACAGGAATTCTTACAACATTTGTTTTTTTTGCCCGACTTGGATTCTAAACAATCTCTTACAAAAGTTGTCCAAAAACTCAATTGAGGCATGTCAGAAACTAGATTTTGATACCTAGATGAGAGTTTTGTTTTTGTTTAGGATTCATTTTAGCGCTGGTGAATAGTTCAGGGAATAATGTGAGGTTTGTCGACCAATATTGTTAGGTGGTGTTTAGTATGTTGTGATTGTTATTTTTAAAGTGTTTTTTATTTATAAATATATTAAAAAGTATTTTTTAAATATATATATATATATATATATTATGAAACAATTTTTGGACCGTGTTCCAAACTCTATCATAGGCAGCACAATTATTAACCTAATTAATTAAACGTATAAAATTGCCTTGCCATCGATAAAGGTGCACACAAGTAACCTTCACGGATTTTATAAATTGAAGATCTTACTATACCATGCTGACCTACGTAATTCTAAGGAAGTGTTAAACACTTGTCTCGCAATGAGAAGTCTTGGAATGTTGTAGAAGCAACCGCCGGTTCTTATTCTGTAGGTTTATTTTGAAAAAGGCAGAGATAGATAATAAAATAAAAATAATATCCAAACTCATAAAAACGATTATATATATATAATTTTCTCTCTTGTTTTTTATAATTTTATTATGTCTATCTTTTTTTGCTGAGTGAGTAGAGGAGTGATTACTCTAAAATTTATTATCTCATAACTGTTTTAAATTTAGCATTTGGGTGCTGTGATAAATAAAAGCAGAATCTTATGAGCTATAGAAGAGATGTTATGGACTTGGAGATTGAAGGTTAAAATTACCCTGCGTTTTTATCTAGACTTGAATATCAAGAGAGGTATAAAAAAATAATGTTAAAATTAAATTTATTCTTGAGCTATTCAGGATCCCAAATTCGACCCAACATTAATATTTTTTGATTTACTGAGATTCGAAGGCCCAATTTCTGGCTACAAAAGAGAAAAGAATCGTTAGGTAGGCTATGAAGTATGACACGACTCTGAAAAGAAAAGGACCTGATGAAATTCAGCTTAGCAGACTTTGTTCGTCCGCGAGATTGCGGCGAAGATTACTTTACAAATAGTTTTCTAAGTTTTTTTTTTAATATATTAAAATAATATTTATTTATTTATTTTTAATTTAGCATATTAAAAAATATTAATCTGAATTTTTTTTCAAAGAAAATACAGTCCAATCACATTCCCCAAAAAAATTAATTAAACATTATCTATTCTAGTTTGATAAAGATCAACATCAAATCAAGTCTATTAATGCACCATAAATCATTCACCGGCTACCTCTATTTGAACATGTTTAAAGAGAGTCTTATAATTGCTAATGCTTGAACTTGATCCATGGGAGTGTGTACCAAAAGGGAAAACGGCAGCACAACATTCTACTACGGCATGGATTTGTTTTTGGAGGATGAAGGAGGCTATTTTGCTGAAAACCCTTCAATTTCCTAGTTTTCTATGGAAATAGATGTTTCCTTTTCTTCTTCAACTTTCTGGTCCATTTCCTCCCATGTCGTATACTTTATTGATAATGCTCTTGCTTTACTTGCTTGGAGGTAGTGCAAGGTTAGGTTTTGATACACACTGCTGTGTACACTCCTTGATAAAATCCCCATATCTCATGCTTCTCTTGTTTCTTAGCGAGCCCACTTTTTCAAAAATCTCCTTCGATTTTTCTTCATGGAAATTGACGATCTGCCGCTGATATTGCTCTAAAGTTTTCGTCATTTCCAAGTAAACTGATATCCTTCCTCTAAACTGCAATGATATTAATAATAATAATAATAATAATAATCTAATATTGACCCCTCTCCTCCACTCATAAAACTACAAAATTTATACACATTTTAGGTACCGTGATTTATGCCACATGTGGATTAGGGTCAAGAGTCAAACATGTTTTAATGTTGTCGTGGCCAGCAAATACGAAGTAGACTGACCCTTTCTTGCTGCTCCATTCCTGTTTCTTCTTTTGTACATCAAAGGGGGAGTTATGGATGGTCACTGAGATTCAACTTGGAGTAAATAGGTTAGAGATTGTGCTTCTTTTATGCTCTTAGATTTAAAGGCATTTTCTTTTCCCTTTCTGATGATTCAAGTGCCCTGAACTCAAGTTCATATCATGGCCTGTAACTTAGAACCTGTTTGACATAATTTCGGCATAATTCAAAAAAAAAAAAGATCATAAACATGCTTAGTTAAATCAAGTTTTGGCTTTAAAAATATCTTAAACGAAGTGAATTCTACATAAACGATACGCATTCAGGCAACAGTTGACAAAGTATGGAGTCGCTGGCATCTGAAAGCAGACAACATTAACCACCAACGACTATCGAGGAACATTTCATGCCTACACAATTTCATTACTGTTCATTTTTCTACGACAATACATCACCCATGGGCTCCCATATCTCATTAAAGAGATAGATTAACAGCTACTTGATTAGTTTTGAGAGATGAGTTAGAAGAATATTAAAAAGGGGATAATCAAATCAGCAATGGAATGCCCTACGTTGATATTTTGAGCATGATAGTGGACCTCTATTATGAAGACTTTGGACCAACGAAGTACTGATTGCTGGTTGCTGAGGTAGAATTACTTCATTGTCTGCCAAAATATATGCATATGTTGTCATGATGTGGCCAAGTATGCTGGTGCTAATTAACTCAAGACAGCATCCTTAATCTTGCTCCCTCAGGCAAGTAATCATAAAGTCACTGCTGTTAATTATTGCTAACCCACTCCATCTAATGCTTCAAATGTTCTTAGGTATTACCACAACTATAATTCTTTAATGAACAACTTTTCATCTTGAGGCCACCAACGGTGACAACAATGAACAAGTATCGTTCGAAGTGGATATACAGCATTGCTTTTTCTAATGGTACATGGTACATTATACAAAAGAGATGTTACTAACCTAAAAGATCGTCCTGATTAATGCACAGCAAAGTCCAGTGAATGCAGGCAGCTAACAAGCAACCTGCTGATTATTGGATGCACGACTTTGGTCGGTGTCCAGAGCCCATTTAGAAGCGGAGCAAGCTATTTCATAATTTGTCATGGACATCTACCGTTGTATTAGATTGATCAAGATGCAGACCATCCCATGTCTTAACTCCAGAAAAGGAGCTTGAAAAGGCATTTCTTTGGCCAGATGAGAAGCACAGATTCCCATTTCTTTGACCATGAAGCCTGAGATTGTTTCGAACAAAAAAAAGATCTTCCATTCTCTGCTCTCCCAACCTGTTTGCTGATTCTCGACATGAGAAGTCACTAGCTTGCCAAATCTCTTCGCACAATGCAACACTTGAAACCTGGCTCAGAACTTTTATGGCTAGTGTTTGTAAGTTGGGTGTTTCAAAACCGAAGTTTTCCCACCAAGCCACTGGATCCATTTTATCCCTACAATCCACGGCATCTTCCTCTCCCATGGATCCTTCCAGACGCCAGTATGAGCTGAACTGCTCTCTGAGAACACGTCTGGCTGTGCTTTCACTCTCATATCTTTCTAGCGTAGCTTTCCAGCCCCGCATTACAGATTTATCCTTTGTTTGACCTTTTCCAATATATCTAGGATTCAGTAAATAACCTGCAGCATGAAGAGGGGAAAATAGAACATCCCACCTGTTCTCAATCAGTCCTTCTAACTGATTCAATATGCCATCATCAATTGCCTGACTCCTCAAGGCTTCAAGTGCCTGAACCCTCCAGTCATAAACAGCACCAATAACAGATTTGTCGATATCAATTGTAGCAAGCAAACTTACAAAAGGCTCATATAACTGCAACAATAAATCAGCCTTGCTCCAGAACCCATCATCTAAAATGGCAGATTCAACATTTACAACATCCTCTGCCATATTATTCTTCCATTGCTTCCAGTCTTCACTAACAACCACAACCTGGAGTGATTGCCTTAGCTCAAATACCCTCCGGAGAAAGCAATACGAAGGTGCAAGCTTGGCAGAGATTGGATCGGAAAACTCTTTCCAATCTTGACCAAAAGAACACGAAGAAGTATGTTGATATGTGATCATGCATTGCTCAATTGCCTTGGCACACAAGACAACAGGTTTTATCCATTCCAGTTCGGCCATTTCTTCCATCAACATGAGGACAGAGTGTGAAGTGCAAGGAGACCAGAAGATATTAGGGAACTTTGACGATAAATAGGACTCGGATGATTTGCATGCATTGCCTAGATGTGAAACTATCTGAAGAACATTTGTGGGGCCAACTTCCATAATAGTATCAGCGAGAGCACCAGTAAACACGTGCTCTCCCTCGTCAGTATCATTGACATCAACTGCCTTTAAAAATACAAGTCCCCTTGGGCTGGAGATAAATATATTGACATGTACGCTGCCTGATGCACCATCTAAGCGACTGGCACACAGTATTGTGCATCCTGTATGTGGCCATGACTCCCTAACTAGAGCTACTGATTTTTCAATCCTCGCTTTCTCTTTGCTTAAAAAAGAATCAGACAGCTTATCTATTGATGGGGGTTCATACCCAGACCCAAAAGCACCAATTGCTTTCACCATTTCACGAAAGTAAGGAGAGTTGACGATATCAATATTTAATCCATCAGCATAAAAAAATCTAGCTACTATGTCATCTATATCTTCTTTTGTGATGGTTTTCCAGGCAAGAGCTGGCTGAGAAGTCCGAGTGCGTTTACAAGGCTTCCCAGTGACAGAATTCTTTTTCTTCTTCTGTGAAACACGCTCCTCTTCTAGGACCTGAAATGCTTCTCGTAAAGACCTGTCTATTGCAGGGCAGCTTTTGACCCCAACACCTGAGAACCCTAGTAGGTGGGCCCTGACACGTGAATAAGACCCATTATATCGTAGATTACAGTGGTTACATTTCCACCTTTTTGTACCACTTCCCCTGTCAAATCCACCAAACACGCTAACATGTTCCCATCCCCACTTATCAGATTCTGATGGCATACTTCCGAGCCTTTTCTGAATACCAAAGAAATGGAACACTGATCTGTTAAAATAAAACATAAGAGAACACCACTGAGAAAAGCATTGCCTGCAGGACATCTACAAGTACCATTAAAGTCCCAATTCCATGCCGCTAAATACGTCTAAATAGAATTTATTTTTCCTTTGAAGCAGCAAGTATAAGAACGTAGAAAGCAAACAAAAATCTCCAAAAATGAGAAGGACAGCTATCTGGCATTTTACTTCGATTGCTTGGAAACTTACAAATCTAGTGGCATTTTTTTGTTCCCATATACTGACCTGTGAAGATGCTCAATCATGGACTTTCAGAGAGCTTGGTCGAGTTCGACCACCTCCTATTCATTTTGTATGAAATTCGGGTGGAATCTTTCTTATTTCACTGCTTTCCAAAACTTCTCTTATTTATAGCACATTTCATTCAAAGGATTTTTTTAAGTGTTTGACACAATAGACTAACCGCTCGCAAATCAGAAAAAGCAATGGTTGACAAAATTGTCTTTCCGATCAAACCAGAAAAGATTCAGATACATGTATAAGAGAAGGAAGCAAATACCATGGAGAACAACGCAAGTTGAATATCTTTGACAGCTCAGGTATTTATGTAAATCTATAAGCTGCTAATGTCCTGGCATATAAAAACTAGCTCTCTAGAATAGCAAAAATTCCAACTGGGCTACAGGAAGCTGAATCGGTGAATGTTATGTCATGATTGTATTATGGCATAATGAAACATAACTAATACCATGATTAAACAGAGCTATAGGCAACAAAATTGGAGAAATTATGTCATTTTTTATATCACGGAACCAGGAAACATAACTATGCCTCAACAGATTATCACACTAAGTGAATTGAACTTCCTAAAAAGTAGCATGCCATGCAAGGCATTCATGCAATGTATCTGCAAAAATGGTACCGATGCTTTGCACCATTGTCAATGGCAATACAAAGAACTTCTTTTAAAAAAGAGATTTTTCAATGTAAAGAAGAACTAGCAACTTCTACTAGCTCGTGCTTGGACTTTTAAGTCTGACACTAGTCCGTTCCCTTTCTGCTTCGATTTGTTAACTATAATAGTCTGGGCTTTTCTCCAGTCAGTAATAACCTCTTAGTTGGTACAAACCCTCATCTCTTTCCCTATACTAAAATGAACGCATCTCTTTCTTAGTCGAGATTAGTGAGCTTTCATTTGTCAGCAGAGGAACCGCGCACCTGTTGGTACCTGAGGAAAGTACTAGCTTAAGCGACAACTAGCCTTTTTATTTCAACAGTAAACTTCTCTACTCGCTCCTGTTAGGGGACCCTCTTATACTGTAGCTCTGCTCATTCCGGGGATGAAATGGCTAGACTACCAATGCTTTACACCGTTGTCAATGACAACATAAAAGAGATTTTTCAATCTAAAGAAGAAACTTCCTAGCACACAATCTCTTCATGCTACAGCTAAACTGATTGTGATGCAGAGGCATCCAAACTAAGTTCCCTGCCTGGCACTCATCATAAAACAGAATTCAGCAAGATTCTGACTCTAACCCAGGGTTTGGTGAATTTTATACAGGCTAAGTCGTGCATTTTCGACTTCAACTTCCCAGGGGTGCCACCGTCTAGTCTGATAACAAACGCAGAACAAGTTATTGATGTCCAAAGTTTAAACTATCATTCCTTATCCAAACAAATTTGCCAAACCACACTGATCAAAGGTGCCAGCTTGCGTTCTGTCTACAAGTTAACCTTGGTTCTTGATCAAAGATTGGAACTTAACCAATCTTTTCAGGTGATTCTAATTTCTAACTTGAAAAAGATCACAACTTTACCACTCAACTTCATCTACATTTAACTCTGATTTTGAAAGCTACAAAAACCCAACAAAATTCCAAGCTCTAAAATCATTTAAATTGTCACTAATCTTTAATCACCCCCCCCCCCCCACCCCGGCTCTCATTTCCAGCTCTCTTAACTCTTAGTTTGTCTCGCTTTTCCATAACATGAATGGCATAAAGGCAGATATTTTCAAAATCAAAGCGAACAAAACAGAAATCAAATCAGCAAACAAGTACAAAAATGCGACAACTTTTACAGCCATTCGATATATATATAAAAAAAAAATTATAGCTTTACCTCGGGAATTTGTTGATTTTTTATATATTTTTGGTGCTGTCGAATCGAAACCTGCGTTTCTTTTACAAGGGTTTCTTTCTGGTAATAAACCTTGAAACGACGATAGGGTTTCCGTTTTTGTTCTTTTTTGTTTCTTATCTCTCAGTTTGAGTACTATTTTTCATTAGCACAATTGGGCTTGGTGTCTCAGAATCGGAGTAGGCCATTGTACTGGTCTGGGCTTCTCCTTATCTTTCATTTTCTGAGCTTTGAATTTTACTTTTTGGGCCACTTGATGAGCCTACGGAGTTTTAAAATGGGTTGTGCTCTAAATTAATTATAAAGAAAACACAAAAAAGGAGTGAGTTATTCACTATGTACAAGTGCACTGTTTACTTTTGAATTTATTATTCAAACTTTTTTTATTTTATTTTAGTTCTCTTTGTTAGTAATTACATCTTTTTTGGGTCAAATATAAAAATAATTTGATCAGATTTGTTAACTAATAACAAAATTAAAAAATTGTGTCAAAATAAAAAAAGTATCATAAATAGATAATTATTTTAAAGTTTTAATCAAAAGTCCACTTTAATCCTTAAAATTTTGCATATATACTTATCCGATCCTGCAATATTTATACAATTTAATTTTGATATAAATTTTATTTTTTTTATTTATTTAGTTTCTGATTTGAGAGAGAAAAAAGAGATCATTAAATTCTATCAATATAGAAAAAAAATCATTGTTTGCACTAATTTTAATCATAAAAATAATAATTTTGGTATTAATAGATTATTTTTAACTGGAGAGTTTATCCTAAGTTTCTTTTTTCTTTGAATTTTCTTTTTATAGTGGATACAAACCCAAAAATAATTTTGGCCTAAGGTTAGTTGTGGGTTTTCAGATCAAATTTTGAGTTGTTTTAGATTATGAATATGTTTTATAAAATGTCTAGCTTGTTAAAAATAGTTTTTTTTTCTATTTGAAACATCACAATTTTATTTTTTAAAGACTGCCATTAAAATCTAGGCAAGATAGACAATGCATCTCCTGCTCTCTTTTTTAACGATTAAGGGTTGGTTACTCCATACAAATTTTTTTTAAAAAAATATAAGGTATAGAATTGTGGGTTGTTCAATGCCCTTGTGCTCGAGCTTTTTTTTTATGGCCCATGAGTTTTGGGTAATCCAGGTCCGAGCACTTGAACATTGTTCTTTCTTTTTTTTTCTCTTCTAAATTTTACCTATTAGTTTATCACAATTGATTTTTATTGATTTTATTGATTTTATTGATTTTACTTTTTTATTTTATTATTTAATATTTTATTATTATTAATTGGGCAATATAAATTATTTTGGTTTGGTAATTTTTTTTTATTGCTCTATTATTTTTTTTATTTTTAATTTTATAGGTATTTATATTAAATAAAAAAATATTTAACTCAGTTGAGTACATAATTTTGATCACGAGTTTGATTAGATAATTTTGATTGCTTATTAATCGAGCTTTATAATTTTATTCTAGTTATATGAATATTTTTTATGTAATTAATTAAATATATATGTGAATATTTTAATTTATAATTGAGATTTTTCTATGTTAAAAAGCATAGAAATTACTATCTTATTGAAAACAAAAAATATATTTGACCTGTGGTTAAAAAGCTAATTAAGTATAATATAAAAGGAGTAGGTTTTTATGTATTGTAGACCATGATTTTTTTTTATTTTTCAATTTGATTTTTAAATTTTTGTTTTTGGCAATACAGTTTTAAAATAGAGATCAATTAATTTTGATTTCTTATAAAAAGGTGAGACTGAAAGAGAAAAGATCAAAATAAAAAAGACATTAAATATAGGTAGCGTGCCACAAATTAAAAAAAAATACATTTTATTCCTCCAACTTAAAAAATAATGCAAATTATATAATTTTAGTATTTTAATATTTTTTAAATTTAATTTTGGTTCAAAAATCTATCTTTATTATTTTTTATCCCTGGTTGAGAGAAATAAAAAGAAAAAGAGAGAGAGAAAGAAAAATGTTATTAACATCAATTTAAGTGGTCGAGTAGATAATATTTATAATAAATAATTTTATTTGATAATGGTAGGTCATTTTTTTTTTTTATCTTGAAAGTTCGTTCAAAAACATATCTAAGCTTAGGTTAATTTTTGATTTCAGGTTGATTTTGGTTTTTGGGATGATTTTTAGGTTTTTTGAAATTATGGATAAATTTATTACAGTTTCTAATTTTGATAAAAAAAATTAGTTGAAAATGAGTTTTTGAATAAAAAAATTAAAGTCATGATTTTTTGGCCATTGTGATGACCAAAATCTAGAAAATCAGATAACGTATTATTTGATTTTTTAAAAAAACAATATAAGGCAAACTCATACTCTCTAATTGCAGCGAAAAAAAATAGTGACCTAGCTTCGCTCATCTGCCAAGGCAGACCTGTGTGCGGTGCCTAGTAAAATAGACTAGGGGGGCTGACGTGACTTGTCAAACATAACAATGTCTGCTTCATTTTTTTAATTATTTTTTTAATTAATAATTTTTTATGATTTTCTCTAATTTTTTTAATTTATATTTATATTAGTACTTGTTCTCTCTTTTATTTTATTTGAAGAGCCTATTTTAAGTAATAATTTTTTTTATGATTATGCATTTAAATATAAAAAGTTTTTATAATTTATCTATAATTTTTTTTTATCTTTTTCATTGATGAACTTTATATTTTAAAATAAAAAAATATTTTTAAAAAATATTTTTAATATGTGTAGCCTTGTATATTGTTTTTTCTCCATTTTATTCTATTCAATAAATTTAATTTGTGTTTCTATTTTTATTATCATATGCTTGAAAAAAAAAATTTATTAAACAAATTTAGCTAAGATATCAGGGTAAATTTCAAAATTAAATATTTTAATTTACGTCTGTTTTTTAATTTTTTAAATTTAATTTTTAAGTATTATTAATGACTTTTTATTTATTTTTTAGTATAAATGATACTCAATGTATTTAATGACATGTATTAATCAAAAGATTTATTTAAATTTAAAAATTTTTTGTAAAAAATAAAAATATATAATCATGACAGAGCGGAAGTCTCTTAACCAATAAAAAGCTAATAAATGTTGATGGCATCTATGTATATTTTATTTATTAATAAATTAATTATAAGCAGTACATATCAATTTTTACTGTGTTTTTGTTTTCATTTTTTTTTCACTGCATAGTGATTTTTTACACTCCAGCACTGCAAGCAAGTCAAAACCAGTAGGGCGACAATCATCCTGACGTGCTTTTATTTAATTTTTTAAATAACTTAAAAAAACAATACATTATATGTTTGATCTCCTTATTTGCTTGAATGCAATAGCTTCAACGGTAAAAAAATAAAATCGACACTGATATAATTCATTCTTATAATTTTATTTAATAGCTTGAATAATTGAATTGAAGTATTTCGTTAACATAATATATAAATTTTAATATCTAAACAGTTGTTATTTTTTTTTTATTACGGTACTTATACAAGTTCTAAACTAAAAATAACTTTCATGAGTAATATAAAATCGTTATTGAACTGAGATACGCTATAATAATTAACAACTTCTTTGTTTCAATGACCAAAATCTTCACCATTCTCCAACTATCAGCAGTTGCTGTGGTATGAACATCTCCTAAAGTTGCAGTACACTTTGCTTAAAATACATGGTATGCCACAGGTTTACTTGAAGCCTACAAATGGGGTGCTCGAGAACACCCTTGCAGATCCGGCATTTGCTGCTCGAAATGTAATCCTGAGGGCAGTCTCAAGGTCACTTTCTGTCATCATAGCAACTACAATAACAGCAATGCCTCCATTTTTTGGAGATGTCAATTCATTGATTGGAGCTTTTGGTTTCATCCCTCTCGACTTTATCTTGCCTGTAGTGTTCTTCAAGCCATCGAAGAGGAGCATTATTTTCTGGTTAAATGTTACTATTGCAATGGTCTTCTCAGCAATAGGGAGTATAGCAGCAGTCAGACAAATAGTTCTTGATGCCAAAACATATAGGTTATTCGCTAATGTTTGACTAGATTAAATGGCATGTTGGCTAATTGGCTCACAGTATCAGTAGCCAAATGTATACCCGTGTTTTACTCTTCTTTAGTGATTGAATATATAGAGTGCTCAATTCCTAAAAGCATCAGAAACAAGACAGCAAGAGAAGTTTCTGTCTTAAGCTGATATAAAAAGGTACAGGATTTTGACGACTTTAAGCTAACGGAATAAAGGAAGAAATATGAAACCAACACCGCGTTTTAATGTTATTTATGAAGAAATGCTGTCACGGATACAAATCTAGAGATTTTCATAACCGGGGGACACCAACAGTATTTGCTTTTGGGACCGCTGGACATTTTGACCACTACTGTTTTGGGAATCAGTATTTGCTTGTTGGTTTGAAATGACTGTGTTACCTGCTTCTTCATTTCCTGGTTCTGAAAGTGCAGATGTTGGTGTAGTGCAATTATCTTCCCCATCTGTAGTTCCAGCGATTTTTATAGGAACCCTTACTGCATCAGAATTGGCAGGCAGACTGGGAGCAGCAGGAGGGCCGGCAGATTGCCTCCTTTTAATCCCCTTGCCGATATTCTGCTTGAAACTGGCAATAACAAGCTGGTAAATCAAAACAAACCTAGCGTGAGATTTGCAGAAACAAACCTAGCGTGAGATTTGCAAACAAGCTGGTAGGTCAGTTTAACTGAAAAGAAAATTCATAAATTTTTGAACTCTGTATTCTGTACACGACATACTGTTGACAGGAGACACAGCCATCTAGAGAACGCTTTCTTAGAAAAATGAGTAAGCAGAACATACTTGGATAGGGCCAGCTGCTATTAAAGAGCCTGCAACACCACCACCAAAAACTCTCCCATCAGGTTTAGCCAGTGAAACACTTAGCATGCCATTTTTGCGATTTGAACCTCCTGTTTCGCCGAAAGTGAATGATCCAGATAAAGATAGAATTTCAAAGCGGCCCTAGATCAAATGGAAAATTAACCAGAAGCTACATCAGAAAAAGGAAAAGAAACAAGATAAAAGAGTTTCGTTTTTTTCAGGTACGATCATATCATACATCATATCTCAAAATTCCACCAGAAGGACCAGGCTGACGCATAATAACACTTGAGACAACACCGGTAGCAGAAAGAATGCAGACTGCTCGAGCACCCTTTTGAGATAATTCTATTATCTTACTAACAATATCCTGCAGGTCATAAAACAGAATTAGAACATCTTGACACAGGACAAGCAATGGGAAGCACTACAAAAATACAAATATGCAAAAAGAACAATTAAGAAACCTTAATTAATTCTCACATATTTTACAGTACCTCTCCAGTATACACAGGCACTACATGAGGGGTGAAGCTCCCCCCTGCTGTTTCTGCTGCAAAACCACCTTTACAGAGAGAATTTCAACAAAAGTCAAAGGAGGGATGGAAAATAAAATGTAATACACAATATATCACACATTTTGATTTGAGTCAGACTATATATGTATCCCTTTAAAAAAAAATTTAAAAAAAAAGAAGAAGAAGAAGATAGTTTTAAGCTTCCTCTTTCAACAGGAAATTAAACATGAATTTTTTTCATGTGTATTCAATTTCAAAATAATAATTTTCTTCGAAATTGGAAATGGAATCATGTTTTTGTTCATCCAACCAAATATTAATTGTTTAATCCATTACAATTCTACCATGCATTGATACTAAACATCAATCAAGATTTACTAGAAAGAAACGAAACAAATACTAATAAAGATTCAGAAATTTTGCATATAATAAATAGGAAAAAAATTTCAAATAATTAATCCAACCAAAAAGGAAAGGAAGGAAGGAAGCAACATAACGTTAACTACTGCTTATAAAAGCCTTAGCAGATTTTGAGCACTCACCAAGGGAAGCCAAGAGTTGCAGTTTACCAGAACCACGGGGCCTCCCTCTACCCCGCTTCTCGTAACTCGAGAGAGAAGAAGAGAGGCCCTGTGGCGGAGGCGGTGATGATACTAGGTTTGCATCCACATCATACTTCCTAGGCCTTCCTCTCTTTCTTTTCACGGTGTTTTCAACAACACCTTCCGAGCCTGACCCTCCGGAGCCGCCCACTACACCACCACCAGGGTTGTTTGGCTCTAGGGTAGGATCACTACCACCTGTTGCCCCCTGGCTCCCTGGCGGGGCATGATCCTTGGTTGTAACTATAAGAGTCTGATCAGAAACAATGATGTTCTTCTCTTCCATGTAATCCATAGCAACTGAAAAGGAACAAACTATACTAAACTAACGTGAGGAGAAAAAAGAAAACATATATATATATTCTTTTTCTGGTCAAGAAATTAGGAGATTATGGAAGCAAAATGGTTTTGAAGGTGTGGAAAAGGCGCCATGAAAGAAACCTATATATTGGAGAAATTTCTTGCTTGTGAGCCTAGTGGGATTGCTATGCAATAATATAGGGTAGAAAAAAGAGAAGGGCCTTTTCTTCCTTTTTCTTTGGAGAGAGAGAGAGAGAATTAATTCCTTAAAATATTTATTTTCTATAAGAAAAGGGCAAATATTGCAGTTACAATATTAATTACTGGTTTTTAACATTTAAAGGGGAAGGGAATCTGCCTTAATTAATAATATAAAAAAGAAATATCTTTGATTTATTTAGTAATAAAATAATCATTTTGCTTAAAACTAAAACTGATTTTTTTATTATGTTCAAGAGATTTTATTTCCAAATATAGCTGGAAAATCCGAAATATTTATAACGCTGTTATTTATTTTTTGAAATTTGATTTTTTGAATTTCAAACAAATTGTTTTATTGGATCAAAACTCTTTATAATGCACCATATTAGACAATAAATACAATAAATTCGATGTTTTCAACTAGTGAATTAGATATACATGAAGAAGTTAGGGCAAATACATGAGATGAGTTTGGTGGAGACATTTGCATGATTGTTTCTGTTAAATTTGCAATTATTTTATTTGTTTTGCAGTTTTAGTTATTTTTTTAGAGGAAAACAATTAAGGATCCTTTCTAGATATTGTTTGGCTCGTCACCGTTTCGTTAAATTTTAATTTTTTTTACTATAAATTAATTTTTTATATATTTTTAAACTGTTTCAGTGTGATAATATCAAAATTAAATTTTTTAAAAAATAAAAAATATATATTATTTTAAAATATTTTAAAATAAAAAACAATTAAAAAAATTAACTTTAATTAACTTACCATGAAAGAGCATAAATTAAAGTAATGAAAACAGCATTCCATTATCAGTGTATCCAATAAATTTTTTTAATGAAATAAATTTAAATCTTAACTCATCAAATTTATTTGTTTATTACTATGTAATTGAGGGAGGGTTATCTTGTTCTAGAAAATATTTTTCATTCTTTTCGATTTGTTTGATTTCATATATATATAAAAAAACTATTTGAAAGTAGCTCTTTGGTGTTTGATATGAATATAAAAGAAGGGTTAAAAGAGAAATGATAAGTAGAGTTCATGGTTCATTGACAAAAATAGTTTAATAAAGTATTTTAATTGGAAGTTTTTTTCCATTATTTTAAACTTTTTTTCCCTTTTTCTAAATAAATCAAATATGGAAAATGAGGGAAATATTTTAAGTGCAGTAAACGTAACCTTTCCTTTTCTTTTTTCATATCAGAAGCTCTTTCTTTGAAAACACATTCTCTGAAAATACTAAAAACAATTTAAAAAAAATAGACGTATCCTATGAATAATCCATGCACAGGTAGGCAACTAAACAGCAAAGAAGACATCAACAACATCAATAATGAATCAACACAACACATTTTTGGTATCTAATGATTCGACCCTTCATGCATGCAAAAGTGGAGCAGTAAAATCTCTGCACCAACAATAAATGCTCACAGGATATGCCAGATTCAATATTAATAGGAGGCTCAGATGCTTTCTCTCCATCGGAAACAGCATTCATCAAAACAACAACTGAAACCAGTCTTACATTAGGGGTTGCAGGGAGCACTCTACAAAGGTTATTGAATTGAACTGCCATGAAAGAGAATACCCGGTAGAGCTGCAGTCTGATCAATAGAGTTTCATCATGAACACCAGCAATTTAATTAAGTTCAAGCCGATGGAGAAAACACAAAGGGATCGGATTTAAGATAATTAGCCTACCATTACTTCCAGGACCTAGCTAACTCAAATGGTTTAATTGGCCGGCCATTTCTATTAACTATAAAACAACATGAAATAAGCTCAAACAAAATCATGTTTCCCCTACCTGTATCGATCAATGGATTTGTTCTGCATGCTCTGTCTCAGTAATTTCTATCCTATTATTTTGGTAACCATAGGGGACAGTGCAAACAAAGAAAAAAACCAAACACAGACATCTGCTTCAGAAAGAAAGCTGTGATTTGGGGTTTTCATTCCACTTCATCATCCAAGTGTCCAAACAGCTGTCTCCAGTGCACTGATGCTTCTTCTGGTGTCCGCAGCTTCCAAAGGTGGGGCTTGGCTTTTTCACGAGCCTCTAGAATTTCCTGCATTTCAAAGTCCACTCTGGCAGGTTACTTTCAGGGGCAGAGTGAAAATAAACTAATCAGACTGGTTGGAAGAAAAAGAGTGATCTGTGCACATAGTGGTTCCATGAATGACACCTGTGAATCAAAACTATGTTGCGAACTCATGAACTTTATTTCATCAATCACTGGTTAAGAGACTAACATGGTTGCATTGAGTCACTTAAACCTTCAGAAGATTTAAAATGCAAAGCTTATCCAAATTCCAAAAACACCATCTAGCAAGAGACTCAAACAGGAGTTTGAAAACCTAAAACGTCTCCATTGAAATTCTTTCTCCCACTCTATGTACAGTTACAATATCTAAGCTCTATGCACTAAATATGCAAACATAAGATCCATTGAAGCTCACTCTCCCTCGCTGCACAGGTGTAGCTATCAGAAGCTCTTTGTATCCAATATGCAAATGCAAGCTCTAATAAAGTTCTGTCCCTCTCTGTACAGTCACAGCATCTATTCTAAGTGCTACATACCATAATAACTAACAAACACTTCAGAACCATTTATTTTGTGATAACTAATGCCAGCTCTGAACCATTATTTTCAACCCCTAATCCTGGAACTACAAAAAAGGTGTTTTACGCTAAAGAATGTTGAACAAATTCAGACACTACAAGCTTGAAACTTTCAAACTAAGACCTCAAGCACCATAGAATGTTTTATGCTAAAGAATGTTGAACAAATTCAGACACTACAAGCTTGAAACTTTCAAACTAAGACCTAAAGCACCATAGAAGGTAGTTGTGCTCTGCACATTGCAAGCTACTTTATCTAAATTCCACAGAAACAAAACCCCCTATTCACATCCTAGAGAGAGAGAGCAATGGCAACAATAATCAGACAAAGGGGCTAAGTGAATAAACTAAAGTCAGAACTCAAGTAGCACAGCAAAGATGTCTGCAAACAAAAAAATACTGGGCAAACATAATACAAATTTAAAAAAAAAGCTATTTGACCCAATCCTCATCAGTTGACACTTGACAGCACATGAGATGCAGACCCATTCACATCAAGATCACACAACAAATGCACAAAATTACAGTCAAGACAGAAAACATAGACAAGGGAATGATCCAGAAAGATGACTATGGCTTCCAATACGAAAACAAAGTGATGAAGATTGACGCCTTCATGCACAGGTAATCATAATCAAACATTGGAATTTGGCGGTTGGAACCCATTTTTTGCAGTAGAAGGATCAAGAATGCACAAAGGATATTTCCTCATAATTATAGTAAGAACTTTGTTATGACTTCTACCATAGAGTTTTGATCCTTACAGTCAAATTTCTAAGCTTTTATGAGTAATAAAAGAAGAAATACATAAAAAAAAAGAACCCAATAATTATACTACCAGGACAAGAAATCATTAACAGAGAGTGATAAGAATAAATGCTAAAGAACCCTTAATTTTATGCATATAAATATGCTTTAAAAGGCAATAAAACAAAGATTTGCAGTAATTGAGAGAGAGAGAGAGAGAGAGAGAGAGAGAGACCTGGACTTGAGAAGATCTTTTAGTCTTGAGAGTCAAACAGTCGACCAAATCACTCCATTTCTGAGAACAGTTATCAAAAAGTCCAAGCCTGTAATATTGCTGCATTTGATGCACTGGAGCTGCCTCAAAATTATTAATTAATGATGAATAATTCCCATGATTTTCGTTATTTAATCAAATATTTATTCAACAAATAACTATACTGTGATTTTGCAGCAAGTACTTACAGTAGCAGAACCAGAGAGCGTCGAAGCAGGTAGTGCAAGATAAGCGCCGTTTGGCTGCTGAAGACAATGAAGAGGCTGCTTCCCGCTCTGGATCCGTTGCCATCTCTAAAAATATGGATCCGCCACCCAAAGTCCACAGCTTCCTTCCTGTATTTTGAGGGGAGAGAGTGATTCTGAATTTCTGATAATTTTTCTGGTCGGGTTCGGGTTGAGAAGCTCGTTAACAAGAACCCGCGCCGTTAATAATCCTGGTCGGGTTTTATTTTATTGTTGGAACCAAAAGCCCATTTAAAAAAAAAAAATTGTTACAAAAGGCCACTAATGAGCATGCCTCATCTATCATGCCAAATTTCCTTTCTTATAGTGCCTAGGGAGATCCAAATGTCAGAACCTTCCCCGTGATTCCTTTGCCCAAAAAACGGGAGGAATCAATCTTCTTTTATGATCTTAAAGTCTTTATCATAATTTTTAAATTTAAATGGGCAGAGTATAGCTTTGGGATTTTCAAACTCACGAACACCTTCAAATCTAACGAGAGATGGCATGAAAAACAAACTTGCTTACCATCCAAACCAAATTGCCAAAGGTTTTACCATAACTCTTAACATTAGAATACAATTTTTTGCATTTTCTAGGAGACATGATAATGCAGTCGCTGATGCAGCATATTGCAGAGTTAAACCCATCAACTTACAAGAAGTTACATTTGGGGGGTGATCTTTTCCCTCTACATCCCACCTGTCCAAAATCGTCTTCCTATATACAACGGGCTGTGTTTGAGAATCTGCCCTTGAATGTAAACGGATTCCAAATCCACAAGTTCAGTTTTGGACTTTGATAAATAATTTTAAAAAAAATGATCAGAAACACTGGTCTGTCTTCCTTCCATTTCCAGCAGCTCTATTTCATTTCAGCCCCGAAAGGACCACCTTTTTACTAGATGAGCAAGCTTCAAGTAAGACAAGGTTGCAACCCATATGGAATTTTGCCTCAGAGATCAAATCTTGTTGCCTTGAGCAAAGGTATACCCGACCTCCTTCAAAGTCCTGGTTGCTATATAAAAGGCATATAACTTTGTTGGGCTCTAATCATCTTGATATTGGAAGCTCATGATCACCTGAGAGTAATGGTGCCAAAATATGCGCAAAAGAGCTCCATATACATCACTAATCTATGTAAACAGCATCTTCAGCTCTTCAATACGCGCACTTCGAACTTCTTGATCAGTCAAGGCACCTGAAATCATTAGCTGCTTGCGCGCTTGCACTGCTTCCATTCTTTCCTCAACTGTTCCCTGCCATCCAGATATATTCAAAAGAGTGCAAACAGTCATGTTAGTGAAAGGTCAGAAACAGATCAGTGCCCCTGGGTGACTCAAATAGTAGAAAACAATGACGCTGATCAAGTGACCTTCAAGCTCAAAATTCCCAGAACAGGTACAAAACAAGCTACTAGTGTATGTCTTTATTTTCTATCATGGAAAAAAAAGTTAAAAGTGGTTGAGACATTCAGGTACTTGAAAAGGCTTTACTGCCAGTCAATAACATAGCAGACAAAAAAATTGATAAGCTCCAATTGCATGGGCTACAAAACAAAGAAAAAATGTACCTTCACAATGAACCGCCTGATCATCACTCTTTTAGTTTGTCCAATGCGATGAATACGCATGACAGCTTGCTCCTCTACAGCTGGATTCCACCATGGATCCTATGAAAAAACTTGAACATTAATGTTTCTCGCATAACATCCCAGTTACAGAACCAAAAGCATAGTGAAGATGGAAGAGGAACAACCGGAGGGAAGTTCTTGTGGTGTAGGTTGAAACAAATCAACAAACAGCCAAAATAAAAAAGGTAGTCCGAACCTAAACAAAGAATTTTGGTGTGGAAAATAAAGAAATTTACCTAACAGAATACACCTTGTAAATGCAGCTATCCACTGCTACTAGTTAGCATAGTTAATAAAGTCACTTCTCCTAACGCATAGACGAGTGCTAATCCCCAGGAATCAAGGGAGAAGAGGGTTGACCCATTGTGTAAAGCATTGGAACGAAAAAATACAGGTGGTTATATAAAACGATCAGGTAAATATTCAGCAAAAGATCACTCAGTGAAACAATAAAAACATTGATGTAACAATATGCTGTTTCTTTCAACTCTAATCCAAGACATAATGGTAAGGTTTTCAGTTCCAAGTAAGGTTGTACATGGGCATATGAAAATGCAAAAATTTAAGGAAAAATCTTGCCACATTTTAGATAACAGGAAGTTCAACATTGTGCATACCATAACAAAGGCATTGGACGCTGCTGTTAAATTTATCCCTACCCCTCCAGCCTTCAGTGACATCAGCAATACCTAATTGTACAAATGCACAAAATAATCAAGTCCAAGCTGTCTACAAAACTACCAAATTCAATACCCAGCTTCCATCACAAAAGGGAAAAGGAAAGAGCAGAAACAAAAGAAAGCTTCACAAACCAGGATGCTGTCATCTTCTGAAAACTGTTTTATAACTCTTTCACGCTGCTGCTGGTTTAGAGTCCCGTCAAGACGAACAAATGAAATGTTACTCCTGGAAATAATTAAAATGATAACTCCATTGTTACAGAATGCATGAAATACAGTGACTCAAGGCACCATTTCATAAAGAGCAATACACACAGGACAGGACAAAATTATTGAAATTTTCATGAGCATAATAAAATAGATGTGCAATATAAGGTCCCTCTAAAACAGTGAAGCCAGTCCCAGCAGGATCCCATGTACACGATGTTAGTCTCTTTCCCCAGTGCAAACACCAACTGACAAACACACAGTGAACATGTCCATCACTGAAATGCTCACAACTAAAAACATCCTATGAGTTCTTCAAGCAGCTCAGAATTGGTACCTGGAAAGAGGGATTTGTAAAAGATCCAGAAATGCAGTCCACTGACTGAAGAGAATGCTTTTAGATCCTGACATACGAAGAATTTCAAGTTCTCGCAAGAGAGCCACAATTTTGGAAGATTCAACCCAATTTTTCTCAATATCTATCTGGAATCTACTGTCAGTCGGAGCTGTAATAAGCTCTTGCCTTGTGATGGCTTTCCTGTAAAAGGACAAATGAACAACTCTTAAATTCTAGGACCGGCAAATATAGGACTTCAACACCAGCAAATTTAAAACTTAAAAAACAACTGTGGTTGCAAAACAAAAATTGAAAAATACCTACAAACAGGACATAAACCGGAACTAGCATTTCGCCAACTTGCCAGGAGACACTCTCGACACAATCGATGAGCACAAGGAGTCAATACTGCATCTTCACATGCCTCGAGACAGATTGGACACTCTCCCTGCTCTCCCTTACTTAGCTCTTCCACAACTTCTTTAATGTATGCCCTTGAAGGCACATTTATTGCTTCTCCTTCAAGGACACCCTGGTCACCTTTAAGGAAACGTTTAGCTAGCTTGTTCAGATCAGAATATTCTTGCGTATCACCTCGACTGAACACACAAAGCCATCCATTACAAAGAATTTAGGAAATTCTCTCCCATTAAAAAAAGAGCAATATCAAAACTCATGTACAGAATATTCAGCATAAGAAAAAACTCTGCACCAGTTGGTTTCCAACTATTCTGTGGCAAGTCTATAAACAAGCACGATACTTAATCTACAAGCAGCCAATCTCCTTCGCAGAGAGTTTTTTCCACAATGTAATGATAACAAGTGATCGCAAAAGGAAAAGAAATCAAATTGATAATGGCAAACATTTAAAAAAAAAACCATCAAGAGAAATGAGATAGGATTATTAAAGAAAATTATCAAGTTTCACTGATTACTAATTCATTTATGTGAAAACAATAAAATATTCATTCAGAGATAGCAGTACAACTGTGATCCTTTCTCTTAATACAGATAAAAAAATTATGGAAAAGTTTCTTTTCCTGTATCAGATATGTTCAATGAATATTGATTGAAGCATATGCCAATATATACACCAGAACCCTTGAATTCTGTTGAACCACCATTCTATCGTTCAAAATGAATTCACTAGTATGCAGGGAAGATAACATAAGCTAAGGACAGGAAAGTCCACACCTCATCACAAGAAACGGATGATCACAGCATTGACGAAGACGTAAAAGTAATTCCAAAATAGAAGCATAATTATGAAGAACCCGCCCTTGCTCAACAAATTGATCAAACTTAACCTGGAAAGATGCCCAACAGTATGTTATATAAAAGACATGAAAGAAAAGCTATAATCAAATAATCACATGAAACAAAATAATGGAAATTCAGTAAAATATGTATACCTTGGATTTTTTAAACAAAGCCTCATAGAAATCCTTTTCAGCTTCTGTTAGTTGGCAGTAAATCACCTGAACATCAGCTGGGGGGAGAGCTAGAATTGGCCTGTGACAGTCAAAAAGTTTAAGAGAAGAACTTTAGAAGGCAGAGAAAGGACAAAGTAATATGCCATTAGCTGCACCTGCCCTCTCGATCTCGGCTGGTCTTTGTTCTCCTTAACATTATAGGTTTTAAGATGGACTTGACCAACTTTAGCCCTCTCTCATCACCCTCCTCAAATGGTTTTTGGACAAGTTTATTCCACCTACATTACACATAGGAACAATTTAATGAACATAATTGTCATGCCACAAAACTCTAAAAGATAATAATAGTAAGAATGCTATGTCCCCAGAACTTTAACAAATGATTAACCTACCAAGAGAAGTGCGTGTATAATCCATGCACATGTTTAACAATGACGAGATTAAACACATGCATGCATATGATCGAAGTGACTTTTTCTAGAAATTAGATGCATAGACATCAAGTTCATAAGACACGATTTTCCTATCTTCTTTATGCAAGAATGCTTCAAGCAACCAAAAAAAAATATTCTTTCATATGCCTCAGCAGTTGTCCACATGAATATTATAAAATTGTAAAAATGATGTTCCTAAATGAAAGAAGCAAGAATTTCTGGAGAACAAATTAGAATTTAAACCTCAACCAGAGATCTGGTTGAGGTTCTCCTTAAGTTTTACGCCATAGCAGTACATGTCCATGGGACTATTTGGATAAAAAGTCACCTTTGAATTCAAAACTATTATCCAATTAACTGTAACCAATTCTATAGTTTTTGCAACCAAAAACAGATAAATGACCTACCATGCCCAATTTTCCCAAGGTTCCACCTTCAAAAACCGAAGAAGGCTGTAAATGTCCTCCACGCTGTTCTGAGATGACAAAATTACATGTCAGGATGCATGAAAATTACAAGTTAAAGACCCCAACCCCCAAAAAATAAAAAGATGGAATGGAAATTATTTTTTTCATCTATAGGATAAAAAAAGTCCTATCAGCTGCAGATAGCTTAAAAAACCAAACTACACAAATTTTTAAAGTGCGACATCATACTGACGCTTATGAGTCCAAAAACTGCTCCATGCACCAGCTTGAGGTATCGCCTATCTAACCAATTTAGTAAAGGAGCATTCGTATGTGACTCCAAATTAAAACAAAGTGATTGAGAGGGCATTGCTCATAGATAATGCATGACACGTGTCAAAAAGCTACACTCACAACATAACCTTGTGGCTCAAACATTAAAAACTGGACATATGCAATATCTAGCAGTTGGCACACCATCAAGTATTTGAGCCCATACACACCATCAAGTATTTGAGCTCATACACACCATCAAGTATTTGAGCTCATCCACCAATCCAGAATTCAGAACTTCAAAGACTCCAAACAAGAGAAGTTAACAAAGATATGCACCATCTAATAAAAAATGTAACAAAGGCATTTTGACCCCATAGTTACAGATACACCCCCATAAAAAAATCAGAATTAAGTTTATTGTACTTTGGCTGATTAACATGATGTCCATGGTAATGGTTCATCCCATAGAATACCTTATGGATGAACTCAAGCAATCAAATTTCTCCATAATATAAAATGATACTCTTATTAGAAAAGATCTAACATTTTATCATTTTTTTTAAAAAGAGACAAACACCCTTTATCTGCTGACTTTGAAAAAGGGAGGGGATGTTGGGATCCATTAAATCAAGGTTGGGATTTATAAAATAAGAACATACCTGAATGGGAGTCCCAGTAAGACACCAACGACGATCAGCAACCAGAGCAGCAGCAGCCATTGAAATTTGACTTTTTGAGGATTTTATGGTATGGGCCTCATCAAGAACAACTCTAAACCAATGGACTGAATACAGTCCCCCACTCCCTACAGCACCCTGCAAAGAGGACAGTTAAGCAGAAGGTTCTCCACACAATATATCAAGAAAAAATCCCATTAACACAATGAGCCTTTAAAACTACCTCTGCTGCAAAATCTGAGGCTAACACTCCATATGTAGTTATTACAACATTACTCTGGGCAAGAAAATTTGCATCCTTCACTCTGCTTTGTCCGTAATGAACATAAACAGACAAAGAACCAGGTTGGGCATGAATTTCTAACTCCGCCTGACAAAACACTCAAATGATCATTTTCATAAACAAAAGAGTGCATCACAAGATAACACGGACATATGAAAAGGAGTACCAAAATGATACAATGCAAGTGAAAAAGGAAAAGGCTATAGCATACCAAAATGCAATACATACCTTCCACTGGCCCAGAAGAGTCATTGGACATATTATTAGATTGCCACCGTTTACAAGCATCTTCTTTTGCTTCAACTTATCAGAGCCTGAAAATTTTGTTGCCTTGTTCAATTGATTTGGATGTTGGTCTGAGTTATCACTTGAACCACCTCCAGTGCAAAGCTGGCTCCCAGACTGACTATTTGATAACCCACCCTTGTCTGAATGAGTGAGTAGGAGGGATATGGTCATGATGGTCTTCCCAAGTCCCATAGCATCTGCCAGAATCTTCAAAAGCATAATCTGGTCAAGACACTGCACACAGCAAAATAGGTACATATTCAAGTTTCAATAGAAGCTGATGTACAGATACATACTCCTCCTCTGGCCATTTGAAGTGTGCTTGGAAATTCTATTGTAGCATCACCTGAAAAAACATTCAGATAGACAACAAGCTCCCTCCTGTTTAAAACAGATACCTTATTAATACCCATCTCAGAGTGACAGTAACATATTGAATGCTACAAGAATCTGACATACTTGTCTGCTAGATGATAAGCCTCCCAACATGGATGAAGAGTTGTTGCTGCCTCATCCATGCATTTTCCCTTCTCCAGCTGAATCATCCAATGTAGGGCCTGCTTTTGGTAGGGACGAAGCTCACATTGGAGTGTACTTGGAGGATCCATTTCCTAAATCAGAACCATTTTCAAGTAAGTCACCTGTTATGTGCATTCAGAAGCTCCACACACACGATATTCTCATGCACATGAGTACCTCTAACTCAGAGTTGTCTCCACCACCAACAATATTCTCAAGATCTGCATCTGAAATGGACTCCTCATTCTCAATTTCATTTCCATTTCCAGATTGATTCTTAGACTTGTTGGCGTTTAACAATGACACGGGAAGACCAGAACCATCCTGTTCATTTAAAAAGTGATGACAAAAAAATCCAATGACAGGAGAAAGGTGTTAAGAAAGGACAAGTCTTTGCTCTTTTACCTTTGAGTTCAGAGGTCGCTTCCTTGTGTTCAAATCAGCAGGTGTAAATTCTGCCTGATTATGAAAAAAAATCATTATCATATTTGAAAGACAAAACCCTTATCTTATTTGTAAAAAGAAAAAACCATCCTGTAACAAAATTCACAAGTTCCATATTCAGCTTTAAAGAAACAATAACAAAGCGGAGTCAAGTGACAGACCATCAACCTTCTTAAAAGGGGTCAGGCCAAGCAAGCCGAAAAGGATTGAAAGAGGATGACCGACTGTTTCTTCAGTGGAATTGGCAGTTGCTTTAAGTGAGGTCTGGTGGTGCTTGTGGAACATTACACTATTCAAGTATACACTGGGACAAGGTTCGGATTTATCAGAAACTGTAAGTGAACAAAGTATCATAGCATAAAAAAGCAACCAACCATCATTGATATTTTGTAATTTCACAAATATGATGAAGCAGACTATGAATTGTTAAATTTAACTTGCACACTCAGTGATAAAAGATGACAAAAACAAAAGGCACAACTTCGCGAAATAAATTAAACCCCGACATTTGCAAGTTTACCTCACCTTATTGATAATTGAATTGTATCCATTATGCCTAGCACGTTAGGAGCAGATTTACAACATCCCATAATCCTGACCTTTCCATCTCTAACAAGCGGCAAAAGACACCGCGCCCAATCATTAGGTATTCGACCAAGCTGCCAAAAAATCACAACACAGCACATAAAACTCACGTTTATGCATCATCTAAACACCACCCCCAGCATTACTCACATTTCTTTACGACTCATTAAACAGTGTGAAGTATCACATAATTTTCATTCTAAAGTAATTGCTTTTGGATTAACCATAAATCACCCCACTGAGTCAAAACAAATGATGTAACATACCTCTCCACTATCTTTCGTAGAAAACCTAACAATCTCTGAGCACGCCGTCGCAGCCTGCCTTCTCCTCCCAGAACCCTTACCCGGCGAAGGCGAAGGCGAAATCGAACTTTTACTCTTCAAAGGAAATGTGAAATCCACTTCATCACCAGCCTTCACTCTCCTCGCTTTACACGTCGACAACCCCGCCACTTCACCGCAACCAACAAACCACCATTCACTCCCAACCAAACCCGAAACACTCCCATTATCACCAACAGTGCTGTCACTCGCGTCATTTTCAACGCAATTGACTTCTAAACTCTGGCTCGAGTTACGGTTTCCATTATCTTTAACGACAAGATTGGGTGGCTTGTAGGGTACGGTTTTAGATTTTGGATTTGGGGTTTTGGGGATTAGGTTTTTTTGTTTGGAAATAAAATTCGGGGTATCAAAGATGATGTTGATTGCAGCGGTGGGGTCGTTTTTTGCCAAGTGGAGAGCTCTGATTATGTCCATATCGGAGAAATCACAGCCTACGATTGATCGGACGGTAGAGACTAGCTCATCGGTTGCCTTGGTTTCCATCTTCTGTTTCTTCTAATTACACTAACCCTGATTCCTGGAATTGAGCGTTTATGGAGGAATTGTGAGAAACCAGGAGAGAGATGAGGGTACTGCCGCTAAAATGCGCTTGCGGTGCATGTTAGGAGAAGTTTGAAAATAATGGAGTGATTGTCTGTGTAGAAAAGGCGGGGGCGGTTTGTGAATATTATTGGGGAGGAGGCGGACGAAAGACGCTTTACACGTCATGTTTCCCGCCCCACCGCCTTTACTAGTTTTCTTTAAGGGTGGCTGCGTGCTTTTCCTCTTTCGGGGCTTACGATCCTTATTCGCCCCCTCACTTCTACAAAATGTTCAATTAAGTCCCTTTACCCGATAAAAGGCTGGTCCAATCCCTGTCTGAGATTATGTTAGTTTTTCGGTTAATGTTAACCGCCCTTCAAACCAAGTTCTGGCGACTCCCAACTTCTTTTCGTTGACCAAGAAACTCATAATTTTGACTTCTTTTATATCCAGCATTATTTTTGTATTTCAAAAAAAAAAACCATTACACGCATCATAACAAATAAAGTAAAAAAACAAAAGTGAAATGATCGCATTGATCTCGTTTTAACTTGAAATTAATAATTATTCTAAAAATTACTGTAAACTAAAATTTTATCAGCAAAAAAGTTTCCACCTCTCGCCGGCCTCTTGAGAGACTAGTTTTCTCATTAAATTATGTGTTTTTCATTTTTTATATTATAAATTAGAGGTTTTAATAAGAGATTTTTTATATTTTTTATTATATCAACGTATTAAAATTATTAAAAAGTACTAACAAAAGACAAATTTAATATCTTTTAAGCCATAAACATTTTAAAAATACACTGCGGGTATATAAACAAAAGGTGATTATCTCTTACTGAGCTAAAAACAGATCCAAAAATACTATTTTCTAGTAGATTTCAAACCACCTCGTGTTACAAGTCAGACTTGTTGGTTAGGTCCATGCTTGAATTAAATGAAGGATTGGGTTCAAAGCTGGTGATGGGTTAGGTTTGGTAATATCAAGGTCAGATCACTAAGTTATTAAGAAAAATTTTGATACTCATGATTAAACTTTTATGTTGCATTTATTTCTTTCTCAGGTGTTGTTTATTTTATAAAAAACACTTTTCTGCAAACTACTTTCCTATATTAGGTGAACTTAAAAAAAAAACGGTCAATAAAAAATAATTTATAATAAAATTTAAATTTTTATAAAATAAAAGTATTTTCTCCACTAAACATAAATCATGGTCATTTTTATATTTTATTTTTATATTACCTGTAACAATCTTTATTGAAACTTGAGATAATTTTTTTCTCATATATCTCTTTATTATCTTATTTGTGTCTTCTTCTTCATTTAGATTCATGGATGAGAATATTTAATTTAAAATGTTTACATTTATTTTCTAATGCTTGA
Source organism: Populus pruinosa (assembly GCA_026413675.1). NCBI lineage: Eukaryota > Viridiplantae > Streptophyta > Magnoliopsida > Malpighiales > Salicaceae > Populus > Populus pruinosa. The sequence goes on from CM048595.1 coordinate 28,182,937, forward strand.
ATGATATGTATATTAAAGGGATGGTTGCTCATACCTCTTTGAAAAACAAATCTTTCATCTAAAAATAACCCATCAAACTATACCTTATAACTAGCAAAGTTTCATTAATTCAACTCAAATCATATAGATTGCGTTGAACCACGAGATATTGCAAAACTTTTATTGATATAGTTGAACGACCCGAACTTTAAAGTGTCATCAGTTTATTATTTCACAAGCTTTCTCTCAAACTTTTCAGTGCTCCTTGGAATAATAATATTAGGGTTTCAACACGTGATCAAAGAAAAAATAATTATCCTTAAAAGCAATGCCTTAGTGATTCATAACACTATTCATTATAATAATATAATTATAAAATTGTCATTAAACATAAAAATTACTAAACTAGGCATTGAGGGTAGGGTGATTTTTTTACTATGACATGTTTGTCTTGAATAAATTATATAACTTCATACTGGTCATTCCCTTTTTATTGTACGGTAGAGTTATTATTTTAATCTCAAAGTAAAAAAAATACAATTCCTTTTACTTGATGACAAATGCAATTACTTTGACGGTCTTTGAAATAAATTCAACATAACTTTCTTACAGTGATTTTTTGGTAATCTTATGATGGTTTTATTATAATTTTTTTTATTGATTGAGGGTATTATTATAATTATTATTAAAAAAAACTTTTCAACTACCTACTAACATAATAAAGTAACACATGCCCTAAACACTTTTTAAGCATGATGTTGATGATCATTTCCGTTTTTTTTTTCTCCACTCTAAATTTTTCACTTATTTCTTAAAAAATTAAACCAGTTCTTGCAATTTATTTCTCATTTGATTTATTATTTTGATTATTATTTTAAAATTTTGAATTATTTATAACATTATAAATATTTTTTTTTTAATTTTATCATTTACTACTATTTACGCCATAAACAATTTATTACATTGTATATATTTTTTCAATCCCACTCATTCTGATTTTTATTTTTTCATACTTAGTATTTATTCTCTTAATTGCTATGTTTTTATCTGAAATCATTTAAAAAAAATCATCCTTTTTAGGTTTTTTCCTGTCAAACTTTATCTCTATTCTATTTTATTTTTTGCTATTTTTTTTTTGCATTTATAATTTTTTTTATTAGTGTTCTTCCATGATCTCACCCCTCGAGGTTAAATTGTCAAGAGTTAATCTTTTTTTATTGAGCCCGAGTCAAGGGCTTCACAAATTACGAGTTTAAGATGATAGATTATATTTAACAGGCTTGCCTCGGTTTGCTTGGTTTTTCTCCTTTTTTTAAAAAAGTTGATGTTTTCTTGTTTTTAATCATTTTTTTCCCTAATCTTTCTTTTTAATTCTTTACAATTTTCCTTTCATGGGATCAACTCTGGATTTATGATCAAGATTGTTGGTTTTAAAAGTTAGGGTCAGTTTATTCTTTTTTTTCATTTTTTAAATTAATTTATTTCAATTTCATCTTTTAAACTTTTTTGCTATTTTTCTCTTCACAAGATTATCTCAATTTTATGCTCATAATTGTGGGGTCTATAAGTTCATTTGGTTCAATAAGGATTTTTTGCTTTTGCAATCTCACTTTTTAACATCAGGTTATTTGATAAACTGAAATGATTAAAGTCTTATTTTTTTATTGTTTTTTTATTGATTTATATATATATATATACACACACGTGTTGTTCACGCGTCTAGGTTACTAGTTGAACTAATAACCTAAATATTTAATTTTTCTATCTTATTATTTTTTTCATGTAAAAAAAGTAATTATCTGGTCTATAATAAAGTACACCATGCAAATTTAGTTAGATCTAAAGTGATGGTGCCACTGATTCAACCTTTATACTTTAACATTTACTTTTTATTAATGGTTGTTTGATGGTATAGTGATGTTGTTTGATCGTATAGTGACATGTGATTGAAATGCATTTAATTCAAAATATAATTTTTTTTTTTTTATGAATATCATGATTTTATATAGTCCCCTTGAAAACTCTCTTTTTAAATATTGGTTATGAAAAAACTATAATTTATAATTTTTTTAAAAATAATTTTTTTAATTTTAGCTACAAAAATTATCACAGAACTAGATAAATGTCAAGTGTCCACTTGGAGTTACAGTTCAACCTGTTTTTCATGATTTCTTTATATTTTAAACTTTTTTTAAGTATTTTTATATTTTTTAAAAATGTTGATGTCAAGAACAAATTAAAACATTTATTTTTATATATTTCTAAACAATTTTTTTTTTAAATAACATATACAACATTTCCAAACATCCCTGAATCTTTCATACAATCAGTATTTCCAACTTTCATAGTTTTATTTTAGCTATGCCTATTACGTGAATTATGAAGACAGGGGAAACTCAACTTTAAATAAATAAATTTATTTTTTATATTCATGCTAGCTTGGATGTTGGAATGTTATTTATACCACACAAAAAACTTTGTTGCATAAAAGTTTGTGAACTATTAATCGATTTTTTAAATGATCAACGTCCCCGAAATCTCTTAAACTTGTTTCATGCTTAAAAAAATGGTAATTCTCGTATCATATATTTCTTATCCTTAATTGGTATGATTCTTTTTATTATATGATAATTTAAATCTATTCCTCTGGTTTGAAGGTCAAGTTAAGACACAAGATAAGGCTGTTCATCTACTAATAATTTTATTCGTTTTTTTATAAAATAGCTGATAAATCTAATGATTAAATAAATGCAATACAAAAGAAAGAACAAATATTTTTTAAAAAACTTTTTATATATATACACACACATGTGTAGAAGAGAGATATTAAACTTTGCCAATAAAAATTACATTGGTTCTTTTATATTTCATGAAATGATCCATATGCAGTCTTGATGTTTTATTATGTTTAATAAAAAAATAAGTTTGATATTTTATCATATTCATATTTTTTAAAATTTAATATCTAATTAAACCTATAAAATATGAATTTAATATCTTGATACACCTATAAACACTTATCACTTAGATGAATCCAAAGATGATATGTGCAACCCCTTCTATGATTATCCTTTTGAAGGGTTACTACAGGAAAAAAAAAAAAACTCCGATACATCACTGTCTAACGAGGGACTTGAATACATGGTAACTACAAACAAAAATTCGTAGTTTATAGGATGGTTTAAATTCCGTTTGCTCGGCCTATACTTGTTGGATCGACACATCTAACAAAAATCATCTGCGTGGAAGCTTGTAAGGGATTAAGAGAAGTTGTTAGTCAAAAATACCTACGACGTGTCAAACCAGGACTCTTTGGGTGGATCATGTTAACAATAGCCTCTGTTAGCTACGAACCCTTTCCAATTACACGCACATCCACTTATTTTCCAATTATATTTGAAAATCTTGGCGGGTAATTCCATTAAGTGGAAGCCGTTCCCGCCAATTCGCCCAATTTTATGTCCCGTTTTAGCCCTTTAAAATGGTGAATAGAAACAAAAACGTGCCAACACTAACTTTTTAACTCGATCAGTGCGCACGAAGCCGGAAACGGGCTGAACTCCGAGTCAACTCGTTGTCTGGCGGATTTTAATTCAATTTACGAGAAAATATTTATAAAATGATGTAACAGTTGTTTGAATTGCCCAGGGTGACTCGGAGGCGAGATTATGCTGTCTGCGGGCACGCATATGCATTTCTGTGCGATTGTTTTGGCTCTTGCTATGTTGCAAGGTGCCCCCACTCGTGGTGAGAAAGCTATTAAACTTGGCAAGGATAGGGTCAAACGTGGAGTGGATAGTTTAGATTTAATTTAGGTAATTTTTAAAAAATATTATTTTAATATTTTTTAAAAATCAACAATAAAATAATGTTATTTAAAAAAATAGTATAAGTTTTAATAAAATCTCAAATGATCAAGCAACTCCCATCCATTTTAATTTGAATTTCAATTTAAGCTAAATCCTGAAGTTTTGAGTCCCGTCCATTTTAATTTGAATTTGAATTTAAGCTAGATCCTGAAGCTATGAGTTATTAGGTTAACTCGTCATATCGATTTAATAAAAATGATAAAGAATTTTAATAACTCATCAATGATTATCTTGATAGTCATCAATGGAGAAATGGCTACGAAGAGGAGAAAAGAAATCAAGGCTTCATAAATAAGAACATGCTAAGATAATAATGATTGTGTGGTTAAATGTCGTGTTCAGTGTGTTGTGGGTTATATATTTTTTTCAATAAAAAATTGTGTATGCAGGGTTTTCATCACATTTTTGTAGTTAAAAAATTTTTAAGTGAAAATAAAAAAATTATATACACATGCAATCAAATAAATTAAGTACTGTGTGTGCCAATTGATGAAAAAAAACCAATAAATAATAACAAAAAAATCAAGAGACATACATAAAATAAAATATTTAATTTTGCAAAATGAAACATTTATTCTATTATATTTGCTATATTTATTTATTAAAATGATTTTTTTACTCAATCAAATAAAAATAAAAATAAATATGTGTTAATTGATTAAATAAAATAAAAATATATATCATGCAATCCCGTGTATTATAAATATTACTTGTAAATAATTTTTTTCTCTTATGCAGAACATGGCTCTTTTGTACAAAGGATAACATATATGTATATATATGTGTGTGAACAAGAAAAACCTTTTTAAAAATTAAATACATCACCAAAAAATAATTATTATTTAGAAAAAGCTTGATGGACAAATAAAAAAAATGAAGTGTTAATATAAATACAAATGAAGTAAGATTTTGTTTAAAATAAAAATAAAATAAAAACATAAACTGAAAAAATAAACAAAAAAGGCCATGTGTTGTTGGGTTTATTGGTCCCTTTTTTTTTCAAGGTACATGCCTCGTTTGATGTTGCTCAAATTCCGGCAACAATGGTAGCTGAAAATCATGCTCTAATTTTTTTTTACCCAAAAACCTGTTACTGATCTAATTTTTTACTCAACATATCTAAAAAATACTTTAATTGTAGTGATAAATGTATTAATGATCTCAAAAATAAAAAAAAAACACCATGAAAACAAAAAAAATCTAAAATTAAAAATCAAACTGAGATCAAATTTTTTTTAAAGGATTTTCAAAGAAAAAACATCTAATATTAACTATTCTCGTTAAATAAAACAAATTTTCATTCCAGACCCACTTCTTCCAACCTCGTAATTTTCTAAAAAATCACAATCAATTAACGTACAATTATTACTAAAACACTGAAAAGAAATCGAGGATTAAAATAATTTTTTGACAAATACACAATGCAACACAGTGACATCCGCAGTGATTCGTGTGTGCGTAAATAGTACTTGCCTCTGTAATAAATAAAAAAAAAACCCATGCGTTTTAAGTTGTAGAATAATAATCTTCACGTAAGAAACGCGCCCTGTTACCTAGTTGATGTTTTCACCTCGGGACTGGCGCGTGTAAATAAAACATTTGAAAATTGTAAAACGGTCGTCGTGTAATATAAGCATTTTGAAAACTTGAAAATAATGTACACTTGAATGGTATTTTTTTTTTTTTGCCCAGAGGGTCAATCAGACTTTCCATCAACGCCTGGATCCGAACATTTTTTTAAAAAAAATTTCATCTGACACTTCCTAATGTCCAAACTCGAGGTGGGGAAGCGAACCTGTTTGCCTGCGCGGGTAGAGCTGCATTTCAAGCTAAGAGGCATAAAAAGATAATTCTTTTTTAACTTGGAACACAACAAGATCCATGAGCACTTGATGTTAACATTAATTCTCCTGGATGTTTTATTGTGTTCTAAGATACAGGTGATTGTTCATTGTAACGGTGAGGGTGCGAAATTAGCCTTGCAAGAAAAATTCATTGGCTTGGGCATTGGGGGCAAAAATGTATCTTCACATTGACACAGACATAATATGTGGGGCTAGACTTGTCATTTTCCTTTTCTATGCATAATAAAATCACTACTGTAGCCTTTGATTAGAAAATCCTCATACTTTAGGCTAAAAGGTGTCTATGTACTTTTTTTTTTTTGTGTAGTGTAAATACTTTGACCCTTGGTCTAGAAAAATTGAAACTCTTTTATAAGAGTATTTTGATAATTTTTCTATTGATTTTGATGTAAATTTTAAAGTTTTGAAGAGGTGTTATTGTAATTATCATTAATACTTGGGTGACTTATGCCATTTAGGTGGTGGGTGAGTTGTCCGATCACTAAAAATAACTTTTTAAAAAAATATATATAAAATTTCAACATTTTTTACATGGGTTAAAACACATGTAAATGAAGCATCATTGATTTAATATTAGAGAAAATTTTATTTTTTTTATTTTCTCTCTCTCTGTCTAAAAATTTGTATCATCCATGTAAAATTTCAAAGCATCTCCTGCAATTTTTTTTCTTTATATTTGATTTTTATCTTTTTTATCACTGTTTTTTTTTAAATAAGCTATGAAATTATAAGTATTTTTTAATTTTATCCTCTTATTATTTTTAAAATTTACAAATAATCTATCAAATTACAAATTATTTTCAATCTCACACCTTCCTATATATATAATCAATTAAATTATTATTTTTTCAATCTAGCTCCTGCAATTTTTAAATATATGGATCTATAAATAATCCATCAAAATCTATATGTTTTTTTAATCTTGCCCCCTGTAATTTTTTTTGTTAAAATTTTATTCTTGTTCTTTTATTTGGTATTTATTTTATTTTGTGTTTTTTTAACAAATTTTGATCATCCTTTAGTTTTTTTCTATTAATTTTTATCTTCACTATTTTTCAGGGTTTTTTTATCGATATATTTTCAAAAAATTCATCATTTGATACTAAATATGTTAAAATTTAAACTTTTTTATTATGCTTGGGTCTGAGATTTCACAAATTATAAGGTTTAAAGATTATGCTTATTTGACATATTCATTTAGATTTACTTGATTTTTTTTAAGCTGATGTTTTTATTATTTTTCCGTGTTTGATTGTTATTTGGTTAGTTCTTTATATTTTTTTTCAAAATTTCATCTTCAATTATTTTTAAAATTTATAGATAATCTATGAAATTATAAATATTTTTTCAATTTCACTTTGTATATGATTGTTTCATGTTTTGAATTTTGTCATAATTTTTTTAACTGGTATTTATTTCTTTAAAATCATTTTTAAAGTTTTGGCCTCCTTGAGTTTTTTTTTCTCTCAAACTCTATCCTCGTTCCTTTTTTTAGCTATTTACTTTTTATTTTTTAAGTTATTTTTTTCTTAGTATTTTTTAATAATTTCATCACCAGAGAATAGATTGGTCAAGGATTAAATTTATTAGTTAAATTCAAATATAAAATTTAATGAGTTGCAAGTTTTTAAAATGATACTTGATTTAAAAGATTCACTTAAATTTATCTCGTTGTTCTTTTCATTTTAAAAAGTTTATGTTTTTTTTTTTATTTTGCTTTGTAATTTTTTATGAATTATTTTTTTATTAGTTGTTCTTCCTTGTTCTTTTATTTATTATTGTTTTTTTTTGTGTTGTTTGAAAAAACTATTTAAACTAACTACTCTAAAATTAAATTTTTTTTCACTGTAATATTTTTTTATGTAGAAAAATAAAACATGCTTTGCCACAGTGAAACAGGAGTAGCAAGTATGGTTTCAAGCTAAAAAGCATAATTTATTTATTTTTACTTAAAACATAACAAAATTACATGTACAAACAATCACTAAATATGATCGCTATTATAAAATAATATAAATTATAGATTATAATATTATTTAACAATATAATTTTTTTAATATAGTATAATATTATAATTTTATTGGTTAAAATATTATATGCTCGAGTCATGTAACTCACATTATATTTGATAAAATTAAGCACATAATAATATTAATCAACTCAAGTAAGTTTTATGTTAAAATAATTTTAATGTGATGAAGTATATGTTAATAAATAAAATAAATTTTATATTTAAATTTTATATAGTAATTTAAATTTTTAGATTAAAATAATTATTAAAGGACAACATTAAATTTGCCACCATCAGCACAAGAAGCTTTAAAGCTGTTAAAATCAGTCCTCTAACCCAAGATCTATTTTGCTGGGAACATGCATATCGCATCGAGGTAAAATTATTCACTGTAAGACACCCATCATTAGTTTATTTTGATTATAAACACGTCTTACTATTATTTTTTCTTATTCTTGAAATTCTAAATTCACCCTTGGCGATAACATGAAAAGCAAATGCTATTGTCGTAAAATAGAGATATAGAATAAAATATAATATTTGCAGAGGAGTGACCTCGGAGGGGCCAAGGGAGACCTGGGAAGCTAATTTTACTCGCAATAAAATTGTCTAGCACAATAAACAACATTTCTTTACCACGTTTGATGCGGTGTTTGCCGAGTAAAATGTCTGTCAAGGGAAGTAGAAAAGCACACAATACACGAAGCTCAATGCCACCTCCCTCCGCATGCATGCAAGCATCTTCACGTCTTGTCTGGAAAACGAGACGAAAAAACACAGTACAGGGAAAACGATCGAATACTCACTGGTTGCCCAACAATGGCGACATATCCATTTGAACAATTTTCAGACCACATCGATGAATAATGCATGTTTGATCTACATCAGCAGTCAAGATCATCAACTGATATAACCATGAGTTTCCATAAAAACACTCGAGGATAGAAATATACACAGTAAACTAATAATAGCATACATCCACGGTTAACACGGGATAATAAGATTAAAAAATTAATTTTTATTATTTTTAATAAATAAATTAAAATAATATTATTTATAATTTTTTTTTAAAATTTAATGGATTGATTGAGAAGATTGATAATCATTTGAGTTTTTTTTTAAAAACTTGAATCAGTTCAAATCTTAAATTATATATAATTGATAAAGTTTTATAAACAAAATTTATATTATTGATAATTTATAAAATAAAATTATGTTATTAATTCTAAGAAATAGCTTGATTTATCAAATCTCAAATTTAATTTTTAATGATTATGAATTCGAGAGTATTTTCATATCTATTAAAAATTTATAAAATTAATTAAAATATCTATAAGTCAAAAATCACATCCCATGGATGATATACACACCCTGCTTTTGGGTGTTGATTAAGGGGTTACTTTTTTTAACAGTTAATTCTTAATCAATTGATAGAGCATGATAACAAAAACTGTCACATAAGTCTGTCAAGATGCATCTGACTTGCCTGGAATTCAATAAAAAAAGGAGCTCGATTTAAATCCAAAAAAGATCATTCAGTAATCCTTCCCGGTTACCATAAAAATTGTGTATTAGGCAGGTTAATTTAAATTTAATTGCTTGAATAATATCGCCAGTAACTTTAACACTACACTAACATAATCACATTCACTGTGTGTATAGCAAGTGATTAATATAATGTCAAATAAAAACTCTGACCATGTTAACGATTTTCATCATTAGCTATGATGCTCAAAGTTATAAAACCCGTCAAGGTTAAATGGTCTTTTAATTAATTCACGGATCCAGAACTTGTTTTTACCCTATTTAAGTTTTATCTTGATTGGGTTTATTTTTTTATTAAATTATATGTTTTTTAATTATAATATTAATTTGTTGATCAATCTCGTGTAATTCATCATCTAAGATTTAGAGTACATTAATCTGAGATTGAGTATCATATATATTTTAAATGGTATGGTAATGATTATTTTTTAAATATTTTTTATTTAAAAATATATCAAAATAATATATATATATATATTTTAATTTTTAATATCAATATATTAAAATAATCTTAAAATATATTTTTAAAATTCAATTTGTTTTTTGAAAAATCGTTTGGATGGCATCCTCGGTACCACCATTTTTTAAAAAAATCGTGGCGGTAGTGTCATTACGTGGAAGATGTTCCCGCCAACCCACGCAATTTTTATGTCTCGTTCGAGCCTTTTGAGGTAAGTGAATAAAAACACAAGTGCCTGTACCTTAATTTGATCTCTCAAGTAACTGAATCGGACAAAACTCCGCGTCAACTCGTCTTCACGAGTGGATTCTAAAATTCTCGCTTGTTTTAAATTTACAATTCACATAAAGGAAGCAAATATTCAGATGGATGGTGGCTTCAGCATTTTAACTGGCAGGACAGTATTGTCTACAGGTGCGCGTACAAAGTTCTCGTGTGATTGTTTTGACTTTTGCTGCGAGTCATGGTGTGATTCAACTAATGGGCCCGCTTGGGTGCTTGACAGTCATGATACACGAAAACCGCTATGAAAATACCTCATAACATGAATTGCTAAAAAATCTTTTAAAGTTAAGAATAAATCCTGATATGATTATTTATTTATCATTTATTTTACTATAAAGGATAAGAAGTCATGGTTTTAATAAATATTTTATGATGGTTAATAATAAAATAATAAAATTACTTATTTTATTCATAGAAATTCAACAATGTTATTTAAAATATATATGACAAATTATTGAAGTTGAGGCATGCAAGATTACAATTTTATATGATTATTCATCTTGTAAACATAAATACTAAATCATTAATTATTATTTTGTTAAATTTACACGTCATTGAGTATCATTGATCCAATAATTTGGAGTAAATTAATTATATATCACCATTTCACTTACGTTTTCTGCAATATTATCCAGTCAACTAGTAGAAATTCAAATTATAAAAAGGTGCCAGAAAAATAAGAGTGAGGGTGTACACTTTTTCCAGAAGGCTACCTACACCATACCAATCCCTTTCCCTCAAATTCTCTAATTTACAAAAAGGAAAAAAATCCACGTCAACCCGGAAACACATATAAAAGAAAAGTGCAAAACAACTCAGACGAGTTAAACTCAGATCTGAGTCACACACGTAACCCGATATGGGTCTTTTTTTTATTAGTCACTATTCCGTAGCAGAGAGATGCCGTCCTTCTCTTTTATTAGGGCACCCCTCTCTCTCTCGAAAATTCCTCGGAATCGCCTTCAATGGTGACCACCAAAACCTAAAAAGGTAACCTCACTCTCTCCGCAGATGCAAAGACACACACACCAGCATCAAATTTATATTCTAATTCTTGATTTCTGATTTTTTTTTGGCAGGGATCTGGATGAAATTTAGATCCACGAGGGGACAGAGTCGAGTATTATATTGAAGGTTTTTCTTTTCTTTCAAATCTGTGATCCGGTGATATTTACTTTGAATTTTCAGGGATTTTGAAGTGGATTTAGGGTTTGGTTAGATCCGACTTTGATTCTATAATGGAGTCTATGGAGGTGAAGAAAAGGGGTAGAGGTAGACCGAGAAAGCGGAAGCCAAACGAGGAAGAAAGTGAAGAGATGAAATCAATAGCTACTGCTTTGAAAAAGCAAGCTTTGGATTTTAGATGGAAGCCCTTAGTGGGTAGGTTTGTGTTGAAAGAGTTTGACAGTGGGATTTTTTTGGGGAAGATAGTGAATTATGATACTGGGTTGTATAGGGTGGATTATGAGGACGGGGACTGTGAGGATTTGGAGAGTGGTGAGTTGCGTCAAATATTGTTAGGGGATGATGATTTTGATGATGAATTGTTTTTTAGGAGGGTCAAGCTAGATGAATTTGTTTTGCAAAAGAGTGACAAGAGGAAGAAGGAAGCGGAGAAGGATGTGGTGGATTTGAAAACGGAGGTGATTAAAGTTGAACCATCGGTGAGTGTTGCGTTGATGGTTGAGAATGGTCGGGTTCAAGTTGAGGATGATGCAGACTCCTCGAGTGATTCATGTGAGTGTGTGCGGGATGGGGAGTTGGGAATGGAAGTGGAGACTCCAGTTATTCCACCACCTCAGTTGCCTTCATCGTCAGGAAGTATAGGTGTGCCAGACGAGTATGTCTCACATCTCTTTTCAGTGTACACGTTTTTGAGGTCATTTAATATCCGTCTTTTCTTGAGCCCATTCACACTGGATGATTTAGTGGGGGCGGTAAATTGCCCTGCTCAGAACACGTTGTTGGATGCCATTCATGTTGCTTTGATGCGGGTATTGAGACGTCATCTTGAAGCACTCTCTTCAGATGGTTCTGAGCTTGCATCGAAATGCTTGAGGTATATATAGAAATATTGATACTTAATTTGCATATTAGAGTTCTTAAATGACTGGAGATTTTATGGCAATTTTGTAATATTTACTAGATTCCACAATCTCTGAAAGATTTTAATCACTCAAGGGGACAACTAAATGATCAGATAACAAATTTGGTATTCCTCCAGTGGAATGGGAGTTTGCTTTCTTTCTATCATTAAAAGAGATGTTTTGATGGGGTATTGCTCTTGCATGTATTCTGAGGCAGTTCTGTCTTGTATTCTTAATTCCTCTTCCCGTGCATGACTGTTTTTCTATGTGATGTCGACCTTGGTTTTCTATTCAACATTAATGTATAGAATTATGTTTCATTTCTGGTATGCAGGAGCGTGGATTGGCGCTTTCTTGATTCACTTACTTGGACTGTTTATCTGGTCCATTATTTTACAATAATGGGATATGTGAAGGGATCTGAGTGGAAAGGATTTTACGATAATCTTTGGAAAAGGGAGTATTATTCCTTGCCAGTGGGCAGGAAGCTGATGATTCTGCAAATCCTATGTGATGATGTTTTGGACTCTGCAGAGGTAAGAGCTGAAGTTGATGTACGTGAAGAGTCAGAATTTGGTATAGATCCAGATACTGTTACCAATCTTCCTGATAATGGACATGGACCAAGAAGGGTTCATCCCAGATATTCCAAGACTTCAGCTTGCAAGGATAGGGAGGCCATGAACATCATTGCTGAAAGCCAAGGCAGCAAGTCTTTCAGTAATTCAATGTACCTGGTCTCCAAAGGTGCTGAAAAGGATGGACATGTATCTGATGCTGATGTAGATGGGAATGGGGATGAATGCCGCCTTTGTGGCTTGGATGGAACCTTACTGTGCTGTGATGGGTGCCCTTCATCATATCATTCAAGATGTATAGGCGTTGTCAAAATGTATATACCTGAAGGCCCATGGTATTGTCCGGAGTGCACCATCAACAAGTTGGGACCTACTATTACAATGGGAACATCACTTAGAGGAGCAGAAGTATTTGGAATTGATTTGTATGAGCAAGTCTTCTTGGGTACTTGTGATCACTTGCTTGTGTATGTATTAGCTGCCTCCGTTTACTTTCTTTCCGATTATATGGAATGCACCATGAAGCTTCACTTTGTTTGCAAAACAAGTGTCATTTAAGTGATCAAAATTGTTCATAGGTTATGTTTTGTTACTGTGAGTGTCTGTCTTTTAAAATGCTTCTTAATTTTATTGATTTCCTGTTCATATCTTTCCTTTGTTTTTTTTTCCCAGGCTAAAAGTGTCTACAAGTGGAGAACCGTGTTTCAGATACTACAATCAGATGGACATCCCAAAGGTCCTGCAAGCACTTTCCGAATCCATGCAACATAGATCACTATACTTAGAGATTTGCAAGGCAATTGCACAACACTGGAACATGCCACAAAGTGCATTCTCACTGTTGGAAACAACAGGAAGAGGTTTCAATATTGCATCTGTTGAGGAAGATGCAAAACTTTCTGCTCTTTCTCTTCCTCATGAGGAAAGCTGTAAAGTTGTAGACAATGTTGTGGCTGAGAATGCAGTTAGTGTAAATGGAAGCAATACAGATATTGTAGCAATTCCAAGTCTTGAAACCTCTTTTGATGCAGCAATTCAAGCTGGTCCTCAGTACATTGTGAGCGATGGTGATGTGTCGAGAACAGGATATTTCCATCTCATGAGAATGAAGCAGCATGAGCAGATTAAACTGGAGTCTACTGAATCAGTTAACCAGTTAGCTGATCCATCTGATGTAACCCAGCAAAGCCTGGTTTACAGATCAAGTGCAATGGAACTTGCCACTTGCACATCAGCAAACAGTGTTGGCAGTTGTATTGAGAATGGAAATGGTACTTGTTTACCAGCTTCTGTGTTTTCTCAAAACAAGGAAGGGAATCATCAAGGCATTCAAAGGGTTCAAAATTCAACAAACAATTGTTCTTATGTGGGAACTTTTTTCAAACCACATGCATACATAAATCACTACATGCATGGAGATTTTGCAGCCTCCGCTGCTGTTAATCTCAATGTTCTTTCATCTGAGGAAAGCCGCACAGAGACTCATAAATCAGGCAATGGAAGGAAAGTTGTTACTGACATTTTATTGCAAGCAAAAGCTTTTTCAACAGCTGCCTCTCGTTTTTTCTGGCCAAGTTCTGAAAGAAAGCTTGTGGAAGTGCCAAGAGAGAGGTGTGGTTGGTGTTATTCTTGCAAGCTGCCCCCCAGCAATCGAAGGGGATGCATGTTAAACTCAGCTGCTTTGACTGCTACTAAAGGTGCCTTGAAGGTGATCAGTGGACTTCGCCCAATTTTGAATGGAGAGGGAAGTCTTTCTAGCATATCAACGTACATTCTATACATGGGGGAGGTTTTATGTGGTCTTACAACCGGTCCTTTTCTGAGTGCAAGTCACCGAAAACTGTGGCGTAGACAAGTAGAAGATGCTTCAACTTATAGTGCACTAAAACAGCCATTGCTTGAAGTAAGTCTTCAATTGATGTGTGTTCACTAAGCCGGCCCTGTTTTCAGCCTAGTTAAGCATGGGGCAGCTGCTCATTTCTTGAGTCGCCCTTTATGTGTGCTAAGTGCCTTTTTTATTTATCATATTGTATGTCAGACTCACCTTGGTTTATGTGATCCCCTGGTGTTTATTTTCAGCTTGAGGAAAACACCCGTCTTGTTGCTCTTTCTGGGGACTGGGTCAAGGCAATGGATGATTGGTTGGTTGAATCTCCTTTGACCCAAAGTTCTGCAATCAGTATTGGAACTGCTCACAGACGAAGAGTGAATGGGAAACGACATAAGAAACATTCTGGGGTGACTGATACTACAGCAGATGGTTGCCATGACAAAAGTTTTGTCTGGTGGCGAGGAGGGAAGCTATTAAAACTTGTTTTTAATAAAGCAATCTTGCCTCAGTCAATGGTTAGAAGGGCAGCTAGGCAAGGTATTCTTTTCATCATTATGTGTTCCCCTTTACTAATAAATAAATAAATAAATAAATAATTCAACCATACTTCTTTCCCTGGTTACATATTCATATTATTGAAATATCCACCTGTACGCTAGTTGCATTTAGTAATTGTTTTAAATGGAGTTAATAGTAAATTTGTAATTCTTTTTGGTCATAGGTGGCTCGAGAAAGATTTCTGGGATCCATTACACTGATGATTTGGAGATTCCTAATAGAAGCAGACAGTTGGTTTGGAGAGCTGCAGTTGAAAGGAGTAATAATGCATCACAACTCGCGCTTCAGGTTTGATAAGATATTCTGTTTCTTGCTTCTTTTGTTTGGTATGTTCTGTCTATAAGCCTAGCAGCAATTTGTCTGTGATAGTTTGTGGTTGTCTAACTTGTGAAAATGCTATTGGAATTTTCATCAGGTCAGATACCTAGACTTTCATGTTAGATGGAGTGATCTTGTTCGTCCAGAGCAGAACCTCCAGGATGGAAAAGGTTCGGAGACCGAGTCATCGGTTTTTAGAAATGCTGTCATCTGTGATAAGAAAATTGAAGAAAAGAAGACTAGGTATGGAATTGCTTTTGGTAACCAGAAGCATCTTCCTTCCCGCATCATGAAGAATATAATTGAAATTGAGCAAAGTGAAAATGGAAAGGATAAGTACTGGTTTTCTGAAATGCACGTTCCTTTGTATTTGATCAAAGAGTTTGAAGAAAGCTTAGATAAAGTCGTTCCACCTTCAGCCAAGAAGCCTTCAAATGAGTTATCTGTGTTGCAAAGAAGACAATTGAAAGATTCTCGCAGGGATATATTTTCATATCTAGCCTCTAAGAGAGATAAGTTGGACAGTTGCTCTTGTGCTTCATGTCAATATGATGTTTTAATTAGGTAATATTCTGTACTTAATTCTGTTTTTGTTTTTAAATTCACTGCAATTGTCATACTGGGAGAAAAAGCTCACTGCTTATTATTCTTTTTGATGGTGTGATTTTCAGGGATACAGTCACGTGCAGTTCTTGCCAAGGTATGATTATAACTAAGTTGATATTCTTAACTGACAAAACAAAACATGAACTTTTTTTTTTTTGAAATTTTTCTTGGATAGTTTATAAACGGACAAGCATGCTGTGTCTTGTTGGGGACTTTAAGCTGCCTTTTAGCTCTTTTGTATTTCCTTTATATAAGCAGTTGAAAGAGTATGATTGTTTTGAATATCACACTAATGATTCCATTTTTGGGTTATTTTGTGTTTAGGTTACTGTCATCAAGCCTGTACTTTAAGTTCAAGAATTTATACAAACGAGGAAGCTCAGTTTTCAATCATTTGCAAGCGATGCTACAGTGCCAGAGCTGTTATTTATGATGAAAAGAGGAATGAATCTCTAACCAGCCCCTTGCCCTTGCAATGGCAAGAGCATCATAATGCAGTGACAGTCATGAAAAGCACAAGGATTAAAGTTCACAATCAACCATTTATGTCTGTCAGAACCCAGGAGAGTTGTTCTGAAGTGAAACAAGCTACATCTGCTTCTAGTAAGGCAACAAAAACCAAAAGTAGGACCCAGGTTAGTGGCTCTGAAGTGAAACAAGCTATTTCCTCATCTAGGAAGGCAACAAAAACTGAAAGTAGATCACGTAATTGGGGCATCATATGGAGGAAGAAGAACAACGAGGATACAGGCATTGATTTCAGGTATAAAAACATTCTATCAAGGGGGAGTCCAAATGGAAAACGGTTAATGCCAGAGTGTAATCTATGCAGAAAGGAATATAACTGTGATCTGATGTATATCCACTGCGAGACTTGTGCAAGTAAGCTTTATGCTCATTATAGGTGCCATTCCTCTTAAGTAGAAAAATGTGGCTCGTTTCTGTTATATGAAATATGTTTTTTTTGTTCTTTTGCAGATTGGTTTCATGCGGAAGCTGTTGAACTTGAAGAGTCAAAACTCTCTGATGTTATAGGCTTCAAGTGTTGCAAATGTCGGAGGATAAAATCACCAAATTGTCCTTACAGGGATGGTTATGGAGATGAGAAGCCAGAGGTTCTGAAGCCGCGAAAGAGAGCATGGGAGCAAGGAATAGGAGCTGACTCTGGAACTATTGTTGAATCCGGAGACTGTGAGCCAACTACTCCAGTGTTTCCTGTGGAGAATGTTTACGTTCAGGATGATGATCCTCTTCTTTTCTCTCTTTCAAGAGTTGAGCAAATTACAGAGCAGAATTCTAGAGTGGATTTTGAATGGAACATTGCTGGACAAGGGCCGCAGAAGCTTCCAGTCAGAAGACAAGGGAAGCGTCAAGGAGATGCTGAAGATATTTCTGTGTCTAATCTTTACCCTACTGATTCATCCATGTTTCTTGAAACAAACAACAACGCGAACAAAGAGATGTCTTGTGCTGAATGGGATGTTTCTGGCAATGGCCTTGATGGTGAGATGGTGTTTGATTATGAAGATGTAAACTATGAGGATATGGCTTTTGAGCCACAGACATATTTCTCGTTTACGGAGTTGCTGGCAACTGATGATGGTAGCCAATTGGATGGGTGTGATGCCACTGGGAATGTTTTGGGAAACAATGAAAATCAGTTTCATGCAGCTTCAGAGGATGAGTTCCAGAAGCAACATACACTGGGTACTTCATGCGACGAGTCTCTGGAATCTGCTCCTAACACAAAGCCATGTAAGATGTGTTTGGACTCGGTACCAACTCCTGATCTTTCTTGTGACATATGCGGCTTAATGTTACACCGCTATTGTTCTCCTTGGGTGGAGTCTTCACCTGTTGAAGGCAGCAGCAGCTGGAGGTGTGGAAATTGCCGAAAGTGGCGGTAGCTGGCTTTTGTTCCATGAAGTTTTGTTTTTTGTTATGCGGGGATTCTTCAGTGTTCTGTTGGACGGGGTTGTAAATTGAACTGCAGTTGAAAAATCTCGCATGAAGCAGGCTTGCCCTGAGGTTGTGCACTATTAAGTAAAGATGATGATGAACCAGTTTATGCTTCATCATTGTCAAAGCCAGGGAAGGTTTTGTAAAATGCCATGGTGATATCCCTTTCTAGCAATGGATGTTTTGGCACTTGGCACACATGATGCGTCATTGCAAGTTTCCTCCCATTTAATCATTCGGGTTCGGAAGCTTAGAAAATCACATATATATTTTTTTATTTTTCAAGAATTAGCTGGTGGGGTAATTTGCTAATGTAGGGCTCTCCATTTGGCGCTCTTAAAATCATACTTGCGGAGTGAATTACTTCACAAGCTTAAAATATTTCCCCTGACTAGAGGAGATAAGCAAGTCTTTTTTCTTGTGCTTATCCGGTTGCATTGCTTGTATAAATCAAAGTTCAATCACAAGTTTTCTTGAGATCGGTTTAAATTTGATAATTTTTACGTGTTTTTTTCTTGAAGATTCATCAAGAAGTGCCTTCCCAGCTTCCCGTAGGATGGAATTTATTTTTTATGGGACAGAATTTGAACTCTCCGAGTCTTGTGTGATCCACACAATGAAAATTTCAAGCCTGTCTCAACTCTTATAAAATTGTGCTACATCTTTATTTTATTTTTTTTGTTAGGGTTCTGTCATGTACAATACAATATATGGTGGTCTGCAAGCCCAGTTTTACTGGAGTATTTCACATGGCACCACTAGGAGCGACAAGTTGACTGCTGACTAGCAAACATTTTCTACAGAACGAGTTGTAAGTAACTTCTTACTAATAATGAAATGCATTCTATGATTCTGCCTCGTAACCCTATCAAGCTAAAAAGTATCACTCATCATCTCCATAAAACATTGGCCTATTCAAGAAGATCTCCTTAAAGTGAGCCGCTCTACGACATACCAGCTAGGGGCGGAGGAAATATTTCAGCCGGCGGAAGTCCATGATCAAACCATCCTGCCTCCTCATCAGCTATGCCCAAGAACTCTTCATGAGAACCGAACCTGTTACAACCTCTTCTATCTCATGCATCAAAGCAGATAACCTCACCGATACCACTCTGTGATGGTGTTATTGCTATAAATTTGTCAATCACGTGCTGCTCCTCTCCTCGCAGTCAGTACCTGGTACGACTGGCAGCAGTGACTGCTTACCTATTTTAAGCAGTCAACAAACTCATCAACACCAGAGAAGTCATCAGCTGCATAAGAGAGAATTCCATCCTTTTCGGTCATGGTTGCCTTGGTAGATCCCTCCAAGCACCACAAAATCTCATCAGCCACATCATCTCTAGTCAATTTTGTAATAGGAGGATCTGAAACTAGTAATTCAGAGTTGGCCCAATGAGATTTTGCAACCTCAAATTCAGGGGCATCATCAGAACAAGGTTCAGGCTTCTTTAATCTTGAATTTTTTTCCACAAGCAATTGCTTCTGATTCTCTTCCCATTGTGCTGTTTTGTTAGAACAGCTACTGGCTCAGATTCTGACGATTTCTTATCCCTGTCCTTCACTCTTAATGACTCAAAGCATAATCTGTTGAATGTCCAAGAAGACTAAACTCATACACCATCCACTTCCCACAGCGAGGGGATTTCTTGTTCTCCAACCCAATTGGCAATTCCGTAGCAGCGCTTTAATCAGGTCACCAGCCCCCTCTCCGTGTCACCACCTAGAAATTCTACAATCTTTACCACTCCTCTTCTTCAGTCGTTAATGAAAACTTGTCTAATTCAGAAACCACATTGTTTCCGCCAAACTACATGGGCCAGATCTTCCAGGGATGTTTATTATAAAGATCAAAATCTTTGACGGCATAAGTGAAGTGAAGTGAAGTGCAGGAGACTAGTTCATCTCTGACTTTCTTGTCAAGATAATGAATGGCGAGTTCCTGATCAGAGGAGCAAAACCCCTGTAACCCTGTAGAAAACTAACTACAAGCATACCAAATTCTTTCCATACAAAACAACCAACTTATTCATGGAAATACAGAGTACTATAATCATTATGAAAAAAACAAATCAAATGACCTTCACATTTTTATTATTATTTAAAAGAAATACAGAGACAAACATTGCAAATTCCCATTATAGTATATAGCATTAGCATAGCATCTCCCGCATCTCTTTTCGCTCATTGTTCCCGACGAAAATTATTGGCTTCCAGTTGAGTACCGTTCCTGAATGATTGAGCAAGATGCTAACTCTTTCGGCTCATTTTTAAAGAAGCAGTATCCTGTTGCTTTCTTGCATGACTTCTGAATGAGCCCTCCAAAGTCCCAACCAATTTCTCAAATCTCGAAGACACTATTTATTAGAATTTAATTATGGTATTGAAATGTAAATTAGACCCACCCCGTTTTGTGTATAGGTCTGGCAAATTTTGGATATTGTAGGGAGAAAGGGAGGGAGGTTTTTTTTCCTTTTCTTTTTTAACTAAACGAACAAAGAAGTTACAAAAGGGCGGGAATACAGTTTTTTTTTTTTTAACTTCCAAAATGAATGATCCAATCAGTACAGGCCCACGGCCTACTTTAGTTGAACTAAAAACTACAGGCCCAGATGGATGAAAGCCCATACCAAAGGAATGAATAGACCAGTCCGAACATCTAATTTTGTGCTAGCAGGCTGCGGTTAAAATTTCGTGAAATCTCACATTTTCAGGAGCACCACCAACGCCTTCTAGTTATATGCCATGGATGGATATAAACAGCAGGTTTATAATTTTCACGCAGGAGTTCAAGGAAATGGTGAACTTGGGTTCCAATTTCTTCAACCATTTCAGCTTTCGAGGACACCAGTAAAAATACTAATGTCTTTACATTAGTAATTTATATGGTGTAGTGTTAAAGGGGTTAACATTTAACCCTCTTTAATCCTGTTTGGAAGATTTTTTAGAACAGAGAAAAAATTTAATAATTGTGGTATGGTGGGAATCAAATCATATGTTATTTGAATATAATTGATGATCTATTATAGTTTTTATATTTAAAATGAAATATTATGTCAAAAAACTGAATTCGTGTTTAGAATACTTATGAAATTAAAAGAAATTTTGCTTTTAATTCAGAATCCCACCCTCCAGTAAACCAAGAAGTGTTGGTTCTTGAATTACCTGGTTATTTAGATTCAAATTTTGTAGCAAAAATGTTTGAAGTTTTGTTCTTTAAAATCTGTGTGAAGTTGGATTCCGACTGCCATCATCATGGCATCAACAACGAGCTTAGACAAATGGAGTGTTCCTCGTCATCTTCGAGATTGAGCAATGCGTTCAAAAAAAATAAAATGAAAATTACCTTACTAGCCGTTAGTTGCTCCAAATTTCCCTTGCTTCTTTTAAATGTTTCGTCTAAATTGTATATTACATTTTGTTTCACTTTTTATTGCTTTAATTAATCCATTTTTTTAGTAATTTTAAGGATAAATTTTTAGAGATTTAGAATTACTAATATTTTTTTTTGTGTGTGTGGGGGATTATTATGATGTTTTTGAGGGTGAGAGTACTGTAGCAAAAAAAGGGAATGACAATCCAGATTTATTTGCGGCAGACTAAACTGATTTTTTTTTTTGTCTCTCGTTGAGCTTTAATTTTTATAAACAAATTTGAAGATTATTTTTTAATATAGAAAATTAGAAAGTCTTCCTATTTTCTTTGACCTGCTTTTTATAATTTAAATTTCATTTAGAATTCAAATCAGAATTCCAAACACAAATTAATTTATCCTTTAAAATTAAAGTAAATTAGCCTGACAAGAGGATGGGGGGGCACTAAATTTTAGGACAGAAATTTGAAGCTTGTGCTTCTTTCTTTTTTCTTTCAAATTTTATTATTTTTTTATTATATTTATTTTAATATCATTATAAAAATTGTAAAATTTTGTCACTGCAAATAATTCTTACACGCCAATAAACAAAATAATTGATCATTTTCTTACAACCTTGACCTCAATATTTAACCTTCAATTATTAACCCACAGCCAGACAGTAAACAGTACATGAATGAGTTTTCTTCACAATGGGAGGCAACCATAAAAGCACACAATCTGACTAATATATATATTTTTTAAATGGTACGTACCAAAATATGAATAAATAACATGACTCTCGGTTTAAGCCTGTAACTCTTGTTGAATAAATATAATTAGGCATTGACAATTAGATACAAACTATTACAACTGTTTCTACTTCATGTAAAATATCATACAGTGCTGTCAAATTTTTGTGCTGCAGAAACCAATCCAGTAAAACCGGGAAGAGAAAGGAGTGTAAAAATTTTTCAAGGGAAAAAAGAAATCAAAGAAACCCTCGCCCCAAAATATATTTAGAAATGAAAGGAAGGAAGAAAAACCTCACTAAGCACATTACAATAGTGCAAGAGAATCTCAAAATCCCGACCATCCCATGGAAATTCAATTTGAATACTTGAACTGCTCGCAGATTGGCTCACCCTTGATTCCGTCAGCCCTAGCTCATGGAATTTCTGATCCACCTCTTGAGAACAGATGGGTGGACCAACCGTATAAATCAAGTTTACAAGTGTATATTGAACAAATCTTCACACATCAATAGCCTCAATGTTACAGCAAACCAGCCAGCAGAGCCCCAGGATCCGTCAAAGCTGCTGGATTGGTTGTCTGAGCTGCTGGTGGTGCTGGTGCAGGTGGACGTGATGCTGTAGGAATACTAACTAACTGTTCTTTGATAAACTCCTTGAGCCTGCACAAAGAAAATTTTGAGAAATGTAAATGGTTTTAAGTGTGGGT
Organism: Populus pruinosa; assembly: GCA_026413675.1. Taxonomy (NCBI): domain Eukaryota; kingdom Viridiplantae; phylum Streptophyta; class Magnoliopsida; order Malpighiales; family Salicaceae; genus Populus; species Populus pruinosa. The sequence continues at coordinate 28,205,701 of CM048595.1, forward strand.
TGAAAGCTTTCGACATCAAATACATACTCAAATGTCAGTGTTGGGTCCCCTGAGGCAACCGTCATCCGCAACTGCGTTAGATCTGCCGGGTCTGTTTCAATTCTTATCTGAAACATTGCATATAAAGAGGCTGTCAAAGAGCAGTTCAAACTAACAAGAAGGAACCAATTGTGAAGTGGGAAAGAGTTACAAATGTTCATATCAAGCAGCCTAGGAAAGCTTTCAAGTGAATTTATTTTCAACTCTTATTATGAATAACAGACTAGAACTAGACACCAGGTAAGATAATGAGACCCACTGGTTAGATACCCGCTAACAAATCCACCATACAAAATGCTCATTCTATGACAGCAAATAGAACTACAAAACCATTTATTAACTCAAATAAACAAAGATAATAACAGATATACTTACCAAGCAAAGCATGGGCCGTGTACTCTCTGAGTAGAAAGTTGTACTCGCAACCAGGTTGTTGGGGTTTGGATCCTAAAACAGAAAACAGAGCAGTGAACAACTCTTTCTATAACTCAAAATGAGGATAGTGGACAGAAAAAAGAAGAAAGAATCACTTACAAGCCCCGGACAAACTGTCAACTTCAAACTGTTAAATACATTTGTCATTTCAATGAGAGACAATGGCCTTACGCCTCTAACCTGTACCATTAATAAGATAATAATACAAAATGATCATGTTAGTCAATGCAAGGGGATCAGAAATAGCAACATAATAAATGGCGATTGTGCTCGCAACTAACAATATTGACGAGTTTCAGCACCAAAGATTGGCTGTTTAGATTTTAGATATCCTTGAAACCATAAGTGATAAGATCCCTACATCCTCTAAAAGCATGATCAACCATTTCATATTGATCAACCAAGAGGAATTTATAGATTATTTTAATTTAATTTTAGATTTTGAGATTTCTTGTAAACCAGTTTATCTAGGAATTCATCTTACTTTGTCATGTGAACATTACACTATTTAGAAATTCGCTTATTTAGGAAGTTACTATTGGCTAGGAGCTTCTGTCATTTATGGTTTTTGTTTTTGTTTTTGTTTTTCTGCTTCTTCTTCTTGAGAATGACACCTGATGATGTAATAGGTACACTTGATTATTTTCAAGTACTCTAAGTTGTATGTGGACTTGAAATTCATTCAGTTAGAGAGCTGTGGCCTCAAGCATTCTCCCTGTTTCTCTGTCCAGGTGCTTCTATTTCTTTCCTGTGAGACCCTTTCCACAGCTACAGTATAAACCCTAACTTAGGCCTAAAATCCTCGATTTTCAAAATCCAGCTCGCTGTGAAATCTTTATGGGTCCAAAGTTGTCCTACATGACACGTCCTTGCTAACATGAATGAGAAAGCAAGATATACCACTCTAAAGGCAGCTGTAACAGTTAATACTGGAACAGTGTAACAAACTTGTGCAAGAATACACACACACAAATCATTTGTGTGAAAGCCTATAATATTTATCAATTGGTGCCAAGACTTGATACATCACTCTACCAATCAGGTTGTATAAAGGCAGCTACACTCATCAGCATGAATCAAATCAGAATCATAACATGGAACAAATAGGGAAAGAACTTTTCTGCCCAACAAAAAAAAACTAATGTGTTTTGAACAGAAGAGCAAAATATACATACTACTTCTTGAAGCTTCAGTGGTGGTCCAGTAAGTGATCTCCATTGTGGGAAAAACTCTTCAGCAGATACTGAAATAGGCTGTAGAAATTTGTTTAGAACAGCTGGAAGCCGAAGCTTGACATTGACCTACAAAAAGTCCAAAATTAGATAATTGTAAATGATAAACATAGCGGGCTATTTAAAAAATTAGCCATGTGGAACACATTTCCTATATCATGTACCATGCTTGTACCAAACTTGTAAGAGAAGTCAAGAACAGCGACATCCCTGCTTGGGTGGAGATTCATTAATTCAAGCGGGCATTGCACCTATACATCCAAGAGGAAATATTTAAGAATAATTGATGGTTAAGGAACAACAATGATGAAAACGTGACACATGGTGATCAACAGCCAGATACCAATTCCAAGCATTTTACCTGTGCCCGTGGAGGAATAGTTTCAGGTACTAAGGAGAGCTCTATTTTTAAATGGACAGGGGGTAGTATCAGAGCCCGAACAGAAACAAGTGGAGAAGTGTTTTTGTTTCCCAAGAAAAGGACAAGACGTCCTTGATGCACTCGCCACTCTGCTTTTATACCAATCTGCAAGATATTTGAGGTTAAAATCAGGGAAATTATTGTAGAAGCTTTGAAAGAACTATGTGGCCATCTTTAAATGCTATGAAGGGAAGTGGCTTGGACATCTAACAAAGAGGTAATTGTTTGGAAAGAACAACTCATACCTGAATGTTTGGATCCTCGTATAAAACACCACTATCCTTCAAGCACAAAGCATGAAATCTTTCGTTGATATTTCCAATTGGCTGCAATCATCATGAACAAACTCAGCTTGTCAAATGCGAGAATCAAAATGGTATACAAGTCATGTTCGATCTGCCAATGCACTACAGCTGAGCTATGCTAAACCTGCTTGAATGGCATTTCGTTATACATCAAAACATGCTCAAGCAAATCCATCAGCCTACACAATTAATGGCACAAACAAATCTGAAAGGGAAAAGACTTCCAAGTTTTTACATTTTTTAAATTTCCTATAAACTAAACATGCCATAGCAGAACTACATACCTGAACAGTGTTGGTTTGCTCTCCTACAGGAACAATGGCTGCATAGTCCGCTGAACTTGGAACCCCTTCCAGTCCAGACACTGCATTTGGCTCAGATTGGACAGCTCCAGGAGGTCCTTCAATAGCCAGTGGACCCAGGAGATCACCTAGGAGATCTCCTGAAGCAGATTGAGGATCTACTGTAGTCAAAGTCCCATTTGCCTGGGATAATCCTTGGTCTGCCGAAGCATGCTGCTATCAAGTTAAACAAAAAACAGATTCCCCAATGCAACTCAGAAATCATTTATACATTCTTGAAAGGAAAAACTAGAATTCATGAATAATAGACAACTACCCACATCATCACTCATGCTGGGAATTTTTACTAGACTAAGCTCGCCAACAATTTGAGTTGCCCCATTAGCAGGCCGTTGGTCTGTTACAGTCAACGCATTAGACATTTGCTGCTGTGCCCGCAACTTAATAGCACTTTGCTCTGCAGAATCTACTTCAGCATCCTCAGCTTTTTTTAACAATGCAGACTGAATTTCCAAGTGAAAAGACCAAAGTTAGTTCCAATAGCATGCAATTGAATCCTTTAATCAGAGTAGAGATGAGTTTGCAGGTGGTAACCTAGAATAGTTTCTTTATTTGGATCTATTATTGTAAGCAAACGCATATACCTGACGCTCAGGGAATTTAGGCATTTCAGCCAAAATGTCCATTAGAGCTGCGCCCTTCCTACTTAATGCAAAATACTCAATTGCTCGTTGTTGTATCTCAACATCAATGCAACTCTCATATCTATGAGAACACAAAATTATTGAGGTTCGCAGAATAACCAACACATAACAACCTAACAGAGGACGAGAGGAGCAAAGTAAAACTCACTTGCTAAATATTGCCCAGACAACTTTTTGTAGTTCTGGGTCTGCAGGTTGAGTGTGCATTAAGATCTTAGCATACGTGGAAAGAAGAATTGGAATGGTTGTAGTTCTGCAGACACATTCATTTGTCTAACATATCAATGATTAAGTGAAAATAAAATATAGATATGAAAGAAAAGATATGCAAAGGTTAGGTGTTCTTACGATACAGTAGGGAGCTTCTCATGTATGACACTAAATATTTCCTTTGGACTACAACCCGGCCGTCTGGCCAAAAGGTGGCTGTATTCTCCAAGGAGATATGCACTGACCTGTTACACCCACATACCAATACCAAAACGAGTCAGACATCTATATCTAACACACCCCTCTCTTTTCATATCAGAGTAATTGACAAACTAGTAATAGTGACAAAAGGTATCAGGTACAAAACTACACACCTTGACCATGGTCTCATGTATGGCAGGCTTGTCAAGATACTCTCTGGCTTTTGCTGCTGCATAAGGCTGATCAAAAGTTTCAAGTTTCAGTAGAAAAGTCTCTAGACCGAGGTCTCTATTATCAACAAGATTTATTATGCTTAAACCAAGGATACTTTAATTACCTGTAGGTCTTCATTGTTTGTAACAAACTGCACAACACGAAACCATATATCATCACTGACAAAATCCCCTGCCTTGTCAATCAATTGAAGTATCACATCCACATACCTGTGCTCAAGATAAAATAGTGTACACAGATAAACAAGTGCAAGCAACAGTTGGTATTTGGTTGCTTCTGATCCATAACAAACAACTTGGAATCTAGCAATGTTAAACTAGCAGTGAAAAATGGTTTAGTGATGAGCTCAAGCTACTGATTTCAGTTTCACAGGGATGGAAATCTTCTTTTACTAATATAAAGCAGAAAAGATAGTATATTGTCTTGCAGAAAGTAGATTATTAGTTAGCTTGTAAAGGCAAAAGATCCTTACCAAGACAAATCAGGAGCAAACTTTTCAGCAAGAATGGCAGCTTTAAGAGATAGCTCCTCACGCATTGCAAAATCTGCTGCGCTAAGATACTGAACATCAGAAAAAAATCAGTGCACTCATTTTTCTTGGTAGACCAATAAAGAATGCCAATAGAATTGTAAACTACATTCATATCAAAATGTCAGTCCACATATTCAATGCATATATTTATACCTGCAACAGTTCTTCCACTATGTCCTTCGCATTTGAAACATCACACATACCATAGAGTAAATCAAGAGCACGCCGGCGGATACTGTAGGGAAAACTTGAAGTCAGCTAAATAAATCTGAGAATATAATTGATCTAAAACCTCAAAAACTATCCGTTGGCGTTTAGGGGTATGCAATCAGTTTTATCCTCATAAACACAAGATATCCAAAACACTGCGCAAACATTTGAGCCCATCAGAAACCACATCAAGAACTGTAAAATTTTCATAAAATGCCACACTCAAAGTTAACCTGATGTCAGGATCTTTCAACGAGGTAATGATCTGAGCCTGATGTCTTTTAATGATATCTTGCACATCTGTAACCATCAACATCCGACTCATATTCTCCTGCAGCAAAGCAACAAAAAAATTGTAATGTTCAATCACACAATTATACAACAGCAAATAGATTCACCCATCAAAGTTTAGACATATATCAACTTTAGTAAGTTCATTGAGTTACTAAAATGATAAAACTACAACTCACCAAGCCAAGATATCGGATATTTGGTTCACGTACAGCAATAAACTTGCCAAGAAGGGCAACACACTGAGACATCATCTCCTTTTCAGCATCAAGATGCATTACCTGCAAAAAAAGGAAATTAAGATCTAGAAACCACAACCCACAGGCTTCTAACTCATTGGTATGCTTGCAAAGTTTTTTTTTTTTTTGGGGGGGGGGGGGGGGGGTAATGGGTTGCTTGAGTTCAAGTCCCATCTTTGACAGCATATCATTTGTCTCCATAAATAAAGCACAACATCAGGACCCTTAGAATGCTCATTAACTATAAATTTACTTCATTAGTCATTTATGCAGTTAAAATGTGAAAAAGAGGACAGAAACCCTATCACATGCATTTCAAACCATAGTAGAAAAATTAAGAAGGATAGTCTCATAATGTCACAAAGGCTGAGAGCTCATATGGTAATGTAAACACAGCAACACAGTATATCATATCAGCAAACAATACACAAGCTGTTATATGTATAACATATTGATGTACCAACATGCTTAGTTAAGCAATCAACTTACAAGTGCAAGGGCTTCAAAGAGAACAGCATGTGATGCATTGTTCTTATTCACATTTTTTACAACATCAGTTCCCATTAGTATCCGCTGTAAGACCTGAGATCACAAATTAGGTTTTATTAGAAACACAAATCCTAATGAGGATGTCAAATTAAATTCTTTGAAAACAGTCAGACCTCAAACAAGGATCTTCTAACATTAGGATCTTCAATAGTTGGAAAATACTGAAGCGCCCTCATTGCCTTAACCTGTATAATTGAATCAACATGAACTTGTAAGCTATGAATGGAGAAATCTAACTGCTAACATTCACGAGATTTAGGAGGAAAACTGGGTAGATTGGATCATATGTAATCAACCTTGCTATGAATCCCTCTCTCTCTCTCTCTCTCTTTTTCCCCAAAAGACAACAAAAAAAACATATATATACTGACCTGAAGCCAAGGAGATGGGATACCATAATAAGTGTATTCTTGTGGGATATCTTGGTTCCTTGCAAGTCGCTCCAATATCTTAACACACTTTGGTAGACAACTCCAGTATGCCTCATGGTTATTTGACACCAAAGCAACAAGAAGGCTCGTAGAAGACGTCAGAACACCAAGATCACGTTCATCTAGCAATTGTGCCATCCGATCCGCCCTAAGGCATTTGAAAAAAGAGACCATTAAAATCAACAAAGATAAAAGGTAATTTTGGATAATAGCCTAGAAGGTAACCTTCAAAAACATACCAGCCATCTATATTGACGACATCTGGATTTTTTCTGTACAAGCGCAGCAAACATAATGCAGCCTTCTTTCTCACAAGCGGCCTGCAGCTACTAGAAATCTAAAACCAAAAACGAGGGAGACGTTCACATCAATCATTTTCAAAATATGCCAGTAAAAAAAACTCAAAAATTATTGCCATCTCTTACAAGTAACTTTTGAACATCTGGTGCCAAAGATTCAGCAAATTCTCTTCCACCAATATTCCCAACCTGCAATAGTTAAAGCAAAATAGTCTCAAAGGTAAGATTTCAAATAAATGTTGTAGGGTGAATCAGAGAAAGGAAAAGAGGAGAGACACTGTAGAATAAAAAGGAACACACCAAGGTACTTTTTCTGAAACATCTTAATATCACCTGAAAATAAAAATACACGAGTCTAGAAACTAAAAAACATCTTTTGTTACCATACCATAGTCAAAGCCAGGCACTGAAAAGTTTCATTCCGACCAATAATATCATTGCGCACTGTATTTATTGCTAATCTCAGAAAATCATGGTTCTCATTTAGCAAAGATGATGTCACTATGTACCCAACCTGCAGGCATTTGCAGAAAAGCAAAAGTTAATTGAACAGCAAAGTCAATTCTGAACATAAAGGAAACAGAAATGCATAAGTTCACATCATGGGAGGTGTAGCTTTTGAGGACCACATTATATTTATCTTAGGAAATGCTACAAACAAGTCGTTTTCAAGGATCTTGAAGGCTTCCATTCCTATACAAAATTTAATCGGTACATATATTGCTTTCGTTACCATTTTAATGGTTCCTATTGACCACATGTAGAATAGCTCTTCAGGATTGTTAGTACATCCAACGACTATGGCAAACAAAGCAGTATAACCAATGTTTTCAATGATTCACTTAAATAAGCCAATTACCAGCCAGCCACATGACTATCAATCATTAGAAATCATGAAAAGCATAGACAAAATTTACCTGCTTTTCAGGGTACTTCGGTGCAGATATTAAGGAAACAGCTTCCATGTGACCAAAATCTACATCATAGCCTAGCATGTGAATGTAAAGCATTTTCCAAACATATTTCTTCTTTTCATAATGAGTCAAACCCTGTCAAAGAAACAAAAAATCCATATAACAGCTCTCTTGATTTAATAGAATATTGAAAGTGTTGTCTACTACATGGGAGAATTAAAAATGCATAAACTTTTACATAAGCTATCTCAAAGCATTTCCATCATTCCCTGACGTTGTATTGTTCTGATTGAGCAGCAATTCAAAAAATTGTATACAACTTTGAGGTGTATATTAAGGACGAACATCAAGGTGATGCAGACAGGAACACGATGCAGCAGCAAACCAGTATTTAAGAATGTGAGAAACCAAACTTCAAAGAGGTTCCCTTGCAATTCTAAATTTCTCCAACTATTCCATCCCAAAAGGCTCCTTTTACATACCAAAGTTTTCCACACAAGCCCTTCCCATTTGAGGTCCTATCAAACTCAACATCATTCAACCATATGTATTTCAATGCAGTGAAAAAAGAATGTCCTCTCAGTGCCATCATCAGTTCACATCTGCAGCACATGTAAATATCCAAACACACTAACTAAAAAGGCTCTGGTCTGATTGCTATTCCTATTACTTCTTCTGTCCTTTTTGTTCCATCGACGTTTCAAACTCTTCAATCAAGTAAACCATGGTGAAATATGTTCTATATGCCCAACCTGACCCTTCATTGAACTGCTGAGAATTACCCATTCTGACCTAAATCAGCGTCATTGCACTTCTGGTCCTAATCTTAAAACCATACATCTCCACGCCTGACAGTTCACTAAAAAGAACTAACACCAGGAAAAAAAAAATCCAAATTTACCGCCGTTTACTGTCATGAGCTCCCACAACAAGAACTCTCCATTTCCACAGGCCCTAAACATTTATGCTATAAGTTATGCTAATCTAAATGAAATTTTTTCTACGAATTCACTTCCCAAAAAATCCCAGCCATTAGATTTACCAGACCCACCGCTGTGGTAAAAAAAAATCAACTGATACAGCTCTTCCAGAAGTGAGTAACTATATGTAAGATTAACATTATTACTCTTATGTCATATATGCTTGCATTAGCTCAGCTAAATTTCAAACTTCACTAAGAAATTTCTCGGTGATTAAAGTAATCAGATATAAATTAACGTCATCTAAATAGATAAAAAAATGATTAAATTGTAAAAATAAAAAAGAATTGAAAAAATAAAAACCCTAACCTTTTCGCTTTTGAAACGAGTTCGGATATTGCCAAGCTCTTTATCGACGCGAAGCCTTTCTTGCTCTTTGTTTTGACAATTTCGAATATCGCTTATAAAGACAGAGAGACCTCTCATGCCTGATAACGCCATTTCGCTCTCAGATCCAACAATTAGAGAGGGTTCCTCTTTTTAGTTGTCAGTTTTTCTTCGAAATCGTCTCTCTTTGATAGAACGATGACGGTTAGATCTAAGAGAGAACGATGGAGATCTGAGTGTCAATTTGGAGCAGGAATGGCGAGGGAGAGAGACGGAGACTTGACGGGATGATCGAGAGAGAGAGGGGAACTTATTTTGTCTTGCGTTTTCCTTCCTTTTTTTCTAGAGAGAGAAAGGGTGGACTGAGGAGAGGAGGGACGACTTTTATTTACCTTAATTTAATTTAGTTTAACCTAACCACCTGCGAGTCCCACCTGTAATTTTTAATCCTTCCTCTTTTTTCCAGAGAGAGGAAGGGTGGCCTGAAGAGAAGAGGAGGGACGTTGTAAATTTTTAAAAACTTTTTTTTAGTTTAAATTAATTTTTTATAATTTTTTATGTTTTGAGGTAAAAAATAAATTTTAAAAAATATTATTTTAAAATAAAACTTTTAAAAAAAAGTAAACTCTACTAACGTACCCTTTGATTTAATTTAACCTAAGAGTTTCATCCTTAATTTAATTCTTCTTATTTGCTTTTATTTTCCTCCCATCTGCCATATATTGCAAAAAATTCAAAATTCAAAAATTAAGTATTTTTTAAGCATGGAAGATAGTAATAATTTTTTATTGAATGTTTTTCAAGTTATCTCTAATCAAGTCAATATAATAATGGAATTTTCAATATAATAATGGAATTTTGTTTATCTATCATTGATTATGGTTGGTAATAACAAATCAAGTACAAAACAAATTATTTTATGATATTGATCCTCAAGTTATATACCTTAATTCATTTATTCTCTTTCTTTCTTTGCTTTTTGCTACTGTCATGTTATTTTCTTGATTTCTAGGCTTGAGGTGTATTTGTTTTTGGGGTTGATTTTATTTTTAAATTATTTTTTAATTTAAAAAACATTGATTTAATATGTTTTAAAGTTTTTTTATGATTTTAATAGATTGAAATTAAAAAAAAATTGTATATATCAATTTATCAAATACACACGAGATTTATCAAATTAAAAGGTTTGTTTGTTTCAAATTATTAAGTACAAAGTTAGAAGGGGTGGAGAAAATACTATTTTCTGTATTTTTTTAATTTAATTATTATTATTTTTAAAATAGTCATTAATATTTTTATAGAGATTTAGAGTTAAAAATTTATTTTAATATGGTTATTGTGGTGTTAAAAAATATCTTAAGATCTGATTAATACTATAAAAATATTTTAATATAGCAGTATGGTTTATTTTAAAAAATAATTAAAAAATTAAATTATTAAATTTTATGAAGTCAATAACTCAATTTACAAGTCTGACAAGGTAATTCTAATTATACCAGTTTGCATGTTTATCTTTTTTTTAGTTGAATTTAATTATATTATTATTATTATTATTTTCATCATATATTTCAAAAAAATAATTTTTTAAAAATGTTAATAAATTCTAGAAAGTTTGTCTGGCTATCAATGCGTTTAGTGGGTTTAATTTTTTAATTAATTTAGTCGATTTTATCATTTGATACTAAATTAATTAAGAATTAAGTTTTATTTTTTTGTATTTGTTTTTGATGATGTTATTATAATTTTAAAAAGAAATATCTTGCTATTGATTTGATACTCAATTTTACAAATGTTTATTTTTTTATTATAAAGTTAAATAAACAATAGTTTAAATTAAAAAACAAATCATTAATCCCAGTAAAGTTTATTATTTGGTTTATAAGGTCGACATACTGACTCGAGTTACCTTATTCATAGCTTCTACTAGTTTACCCATCAAACATTATTTATTTATTTTTGTTTTTTATCCTTTAATTTTTCTAATTTTTTTTTACTTTACTTTTTTCTAATGCTAGATTGGTTAGAAATAGAATTCATAATTTATTTTTATTTACTTTACATAAGATTATTACGATCTCAAATAAATATTTTTTTCAGGGTTGATATTCAATTTTTCAAGCATCTAATTTTATCATAAAATTAAATAAAAATAATTTATAAAAACAACAAAGTTATTAAACTTATTAAAGTTTATAACCCAGGTCGCAGGGCAATCGAAAATAATCTAATCGGGTATTATCTTAATATTAAAAAAATTATCATTTCAAAGTTATTTTAAAAGCCATGTTATATATTTATTAATGATCCAAATTATTTTTAAACCACTAAAATTGAATGATTTACATTTTAGATTAGCTTCTATATAATTTAATATGAAAGTCAAGTTAAATAAGAAACTGAGTTAATAAATTTTAAAAGTATTTAATTTAATAATATTGTTAAAAAAAATCTTTATTCTCATAATATATTAAAATTTTTAAAATTATAATTTTATCCGAAGCGCTAAGGAATGCACTAGTTTGGCATCCTTAACGAAAACAATGGTATTGGTCAAATAAATCAGTTACTTCACACTTATCCGGAGCCGTCCCTTTTTTTACTAGCTAGAGTACAATTATGCTGACGAGCTTCATTTAAGTTTTGTTTGACTTTGTGGTTAAATTATATTTTCAAAAGTTTTTGAATTTTTGTAATATTTAAATTATTATTTTTCAATACTTTTTTTTGATATAATAGTGTAAAAAATATTTTTTTAAATATCATTTTAATATATTTTTAAATAAAAAATATTTTTAATAATAATATCTATCACATTTCTGACTATACTATTAATAATTTTTTTTTTATATAAATTCTAATGTTTTATATGCATTTTGTGTGTCAGTTACATGGATTGAGTGTTTGTTTAGATAGTTTTTGCTGTTGTAATTAAAATAACATGTTTAAAAAACTATAAATTATAGTTTTTTTTTATAACTAAAATTTTAAAAAGAATTTTCACTAAAATCCATATAAAAGTATCGTGTATATTAATTAGTAGAATATTTTTAAATTTACAATCAGGTGTGATATTAATTAGTAGAATATTTTTAAAATTACAATCAGGTTCATTCACACCACCTTATATTACTAAACAGACGTGAGTTGGATGACCGAGTCCATAATTATAGGTTATATTTTATTTATTTGTTTTAACTGCTGGGGAACTTTCACCATTTTGGGTTTGAATTGAACTTTAAATGAATTCATGGAGCCAATAATATTTGAGTTTTAATAAACATGACACGATACTGTGTTAAGAACTTGAAGCTGTCATTGACACACGAGTCAAAATACATGAAAAGGGAAAAGGTTTCTGTGGGTCTCTGGGAGGCATCATTTCTTTGCTTAAAGTGATGAATGGAAGCAAGGGGTCCGTTGATGAGCTGGGGACGGCAAAACCTCTAACAGGGAGTGCCTTTATGGCTAGCAATAGAAAATCGACAATAATCAGATTCTTTTCATGCCTGTCATTCTGTCAAGGTGTGTCACCTCAAGGAATCGGGACCTTCCATGTTCCAGAAAGCATATGGGTGATGATGGACTGGGTTTCTAAAGAAGCTTGCGAAATATCTGTCAGAGGCCATGATTGAAGATATGACTGAGCTTTGGCACAGTTTCTTGAGCACCAAGGACACCTGACTCACCTTCAAATGTGCTCTTCCAGGTCCATCATTTTCGCCTTGTTTTCGTTTTACTGCTTAAAGATTTTATCGCAGCAAATAGTCGAAAGCAAGAAAGGGAATCCACTCCAGATGTGGCTGAGTAGAACAATTAATATCAACCAGTCAATAATAATCAGGGCTGAAGAGGTTGTAGTGCTCGACAGAAGCAGATCATATCAGGATCTCAGATGAACTGGCTCCCAGAAAAAAACTAACCCTTGATCTGTGCTTTCAACTGAATCTTTGAGCCAAGCAATTAGCTCGCAGTGATGAAGCCAGACAAAAAAAGAGAAAGGCGGTATCATAGGAAACTAAAGCCAGGTTTAATCTCAAGTATAATCCTACCCTCTCTGTCAATGGAGGGAGGGAGCAATATTCAGTAGGAAAAAAATATCAGACATGATTCATGCTATCACAGTACCCCACTCAGTTTTGTCTACAAACTGCATGCCACCATAAATATTGTTGGCAAAGAGCACACTAGCAATGAAAGCCACTGCAACAGGCGGACCTGTTTTGCTGGAGGGGTGATGCTTCAGCCAGACGCTCCATTGATAACTCGGTAACTAGTATTGGAAGACACAACAAGAAACACGCCTGATCAACAAAGCATAATATCGAATGGGTAAATTATTTAAAAATAAATTTAAATCAAATTTTATGCGTTGAAAATGAAAAAAAAAATTCAAAACATAATTAAAAGATTAAAGATTAAATTTGATATAAGAAATTAAAAATAAGATTTTTTATTTTATTTTGCTGGCTGCTTGGTTTCTGCCGAATAGAATGAAAGTAAAATGAAAATGTGAATAAAGAATTTGGATGTTATTAATATATTAAACCTTTATTATGTGAATCATGAAACTTGAATAAACAATGGATGATAGTAATCTATAAAGCATGGATTTTATATAAAAGGTAATTTTCTTTCGTCTTTTACTCCGAGATGTCTTGTTAAAGCACATAAATGGAATATAATGACTTTCAAGTGTTGTTTGTGAGGGGCCCAAGCAATATTTTATAAAAAATTAATTTGTTTTTTTTAAATTATTTTTTATGTTTTTAGATGGTTTTAATGATAAAAATACTTTTAAAAAATATAAAAAATAAATAATTTAAGTTTAGATTCAAAGGTGCAGGAGTCTTTTGAGGGTGGCTCGAAAACATTGCTAAAACATAAACGTCGCCTGAGAGATTCGAACTCTCGCGGGGAAACCCCATGTACTTAGCAGGCACACGCCTTAACCACTCGGCCAAAGCGACTGTTGATGGTGACAAATAACCATTTTTTTTTAATATCTTTAACACCAGGGACCCTGGAAGCAAATCCAGAATGCTGCTTGATTTGCATTGTTTTCACCTAATCAATCCCCAAGGAGGCAGAGGCTCTGAAACTGCCTTGGGTTGCAAGAAGAAAAATGCAGCCCGCTCATCGTCAAAACCTATTCAATGCGTGTTCTTGAGAACATACAAATATGAACATCAAACCACAAAGACAATAGAACCTATGCAGGATCGAGGTTCAAACATGCAACATGAATTTTCTGATGTATTTCCAGTTCTTGACAATCTCACAAGACAATTCACAGAGCTGTACATGTATATGCCATAAAAGGGTGGCAAAAAAAACCACAAACGAAAAATAACTACTCCTTTTCTCTATGATAAATACATGATGTATGACAGCTCCATTCTAAATCTGGTGTAACATTTCTCTACAAGTCCAGATTTGGATTGGAGCATATGGCTTTTTGAAGGCGCTGTGAGACTTTCCATAATGCACTGTAAGACTTTCCATAACCCTGCGGCTTGAGAATTCCAAAAGATTCCTCCTTGAAATGTTTAAACAACTTTCAAAAGATGAATACTTCAATAGGGATGAGAAGACATTGCATTCTATTTTCCATACGATTTGAAACCAATTATGTGATACAAAACTGTGAACCTCTTTGCTCTGCCTTCTATGCATCAAATTACTATCAAAACATAGGGAAACTCTTCCAGTGTCTCGAATGGTGGGGACGGTGTGATTGTTCAACTGATGCTCTAGGTGTTGGTCCGGTAATATCAACAGTATCAGGTTGTGCATATGAGGATCGTGGAACAAGCTTGCACCCAATCTTCCTGGCAACCAAGCGAGGAGAACTAAGAGAGCTATGTGATTTAGTCACTCTCTTCATCTCTTGTTTTATTTTACTAAATTCTTCTTCAAGTTCCCCAACTCTAGACCTCATATTGTCCATATCTACCTTTAAAACCTGGTTCACTTGCACAACTGTTCTCCACCCATCCCTCTGTACAATCTGGCCCAACATATCACTAGGAATGGGACCTGCAGGGGCACTTTCAGTGTCCATGACATGTAGACAGCCAGCAAGAGCAGTTCTCAATTGCATCTGCTCAAAGAACAACACTTGAAGAGCAACTCTAAGTGGCAACCTTGCATTCTGGGAAGCATGGGCACAGGCATCAATGGAGAGCTTCTGGTAGTCAATGGTGTTGCAAAGTTCCTCCTTCTCTTTCTCTGATAGCCAAGGGTGCGCCTGGAAAATGCCACAAGTGATCAGAAAATTTTTGAAACATACAAGAAGGTTGTATTACAGAAGAAAATCCAATAATTTCAGACCTTGAAATATATATCCAGTGCTCTGTATAGCCCGTCATGCAATGGTCTTGAAGATTCTGGAAGGGCCTCTGCAAGAGATCGTATCTTTCTAGGTTTCAAATGTATGTCTGAAGCAACCTCTGCAATGTAGTTATCTATCAGTTTTGCAACCTTTCTTAAAGGTTCAGATGATGGAGATGTTTCTAGGTCCAATGATGATGGAGAAAATAACGTAATCCTGGATTCTGAAGCCATGAAATGATGAATGATCCTTTCCACACAGTCAACATTGTACAAAGTATCAGAATCTGAATAGGCAGGAATAAGAAGACTATCTAGGGTCGCCACTTCCAGCTGCATCCCTACTCTCCTCTCTAAAGAGTCCTTGCACATTTGACTGACACCCAGTATCAGAGCAACTCGAAGAAGTCCCAATAAAAAACGGCAAAAGGATTTCCCCTTTTTTTCTGGGATAAGTTTTTCAATGGTTTCTATCAAAACCTTTTGATCAACAACAGCAGGTGTCAAGCTAAAACTGGCAAATGTTCTTGTTTTCCAACTTTGTCCACTCTGCCACCTGCCCAGGCCCGGTAGGTGCTTCCTGGCATAATACATAATTGCACCCACAAAAATTTCAGGCCTTAGGCCTCTGGTTTCCATTGTATATATCAATCTTTCAAACAAACCTACACTAAGGTATGATATATCCTCAAACCACCAGTCAGATTCTACACTTTGGATTCTAGCCCCAGTGTTTATACCATTCCACAGGATGCTTCCACCAGGGCTCTGTAAGCTACCATACATCATCATGGGCCATCCAAACAAACTAGGATCTGCGCATACCATCATGGATAGAGAACTCAGACATTTGCTTATAATCTGGAGGTTTTCAGCCCTTGCAATAACAGGATTGGAACTTTGAAGAGCCAATATACAGTCTTTCCAGTTGTGAAGTACATTCTTGTGGAAGAAATTTTCAGACTTGGAAAGCAAGTTATCTTCTCCGTACTCATCTGTCATCTGAAGATAGTCTGCTGCACAATACACGATTACTATGTTTCTTGGTGTCAGTTCCACCCTTAATCCATAGCAAAACTTTACTGCAATCAAGAAAGTGTCCGGACCACCAGGGAATTCCTCAAATGCTGCGATGAATGCCTTTTCAGAGGATTCTTCACATATTCGTGCTATCTTCCCACATTTTGACACCAGTGGAAACTGGACAAAAATATATTGTTACCAATATTTCTAAAATCCAACTTGACTAATATCATAAGCTCAAAATTAAGAAAATCTTTGCACAAATAGGAAATACAGTGCAATATGACCACATCAAGCATAGATGGCACTGGATGATTTGATAAGATATTAGAATTCATACCAGGCATGGTGATTTTTTATTTTTTTTAGAAATCTAACCAGATGGTTATAAAGATGTAAACTAAAACTCCCAAGTTTTTTTTGTGCCACAATAGGCACTCTGTTCACAGGCTAAAGCATTATCTACCACATTTTCTCCATCCTGTGGCAATATAAATGGTTAGGGATTTTTATGAAAGGTATGTTGTGTCATGAACATAAAGCATATTGGAGTAAGGTCTCAAGGAAAAAGAAGGCCCCTTTAAAAGCAAATGATCCTAAGATCAAGCTATTTACAATATCAAGTAATACCGAAAAACTGCATTGCACTCCTGACCAAACACAATAATTCATTCCAAGCACTCTAATCATGATGACAATAAAAACTCGCTCTTGCAAGCAATTACAATCTCCTCATTCTGCAGATGTGTTAAGTCCATTTCAAGAACAAGATAACCAGAAAATAAAAAAAATTAATAATAGCAGAGGATAGAGACGTTTGACACTAGGAACTCATCCAACTCGTATTCATCTTTATGTTATATTCTTATCTGCCATTTACTCTCCTGGATACACTGCGGTATATTCTCTTCTATTGAAAGAATCTCAGTCTCTGTTTTCCACACAGGTGGTTCTAGGATAGATTTTAGCTTCAAATCAAAACTGAGTTAAATAAGGGAAGTTAGGAAAAATGTTACTTCGCAAAATTGAGATCAAATTTTTAGGTTTCTCGATTCTCAACACAAGTCTGAGGAACAATTCATGGTAAAGGAGGTATGATGGCAGAGCAGGAAGAACGGCAAAGGGGGCAGCGGCAAGAACTTCTCCTCCAAAGTGGCTGGAACTATTGAGAAAGCTAGTGTAATACGTTATCTTATTGAACAACACCGTGCTCCTTCCTGCCCTACTCTAATCTTAGAGCTAGGAACTGGAATGCGTGGCCAGGAAATCAGCCAATTCCCTACCCTTCAATAGTTGGTACTCATCAAAGAATGTGATATATTTAGTCTTATGATTGCCGACTTACAGAATAGACCATTCTATCAAACAAAACCCCTTAAACATCTTGATCACCGACCAACCTATAATAGAAGCAATTTTGCTGAATTCAAAGAAAGAGAGACCAAAAATTTGTTAACTGCAGCTGGTTAATTTGAAAGGCATCTAGGAAAGGGCCGGAGATTGACTACTTCTAAAATAGTTCCCCAGAAGTCCTGCCATTTTTCTTCCCTGGACTAATTATAGGAATACATTTTAAGTCTACCATCTTCCATTAAAGAAAAAATTACAGATACAACTACTTCAATGCACTCCATACTCATTACAGAACGCCCCAGAGGCCACTTCAGAGTTTTTAAACCAACGGAAAATGTGAAAAGTTGAAAACTTTAGGATTTACTATCAAAACTCCAAGTATATAAGAGATGTGCAAAGAAATTGGACTTCGGTGAAGGATTCGATACACACATTGTACACGACACATAAAACTGAATTTACGACAGCATTTCATTACAAGAAAAAAAATCTCTCAGCACTAGGAATCTACCAGCTTTAAGTTTCATATTTAAAAGAGTAAGCACAATTAAGTGATCAGCATCAAACATATTTAGGTCAAAAACTCTAGCAGGAAAAGAGTAGATTACCACAATTTTACATAAAAAATATATCAAGAATTCAAAATCATTAAAAGACGGGTTCACAAAACAACAAAACGAAGATGAATCAGTAACAGGTGTTCTTAAACCCTACGAGAAGGTAAATATCAGCCTACCTTATGAAGATGGAACTTTATACCATCCACAACAACAGTGATATCACTTGGCAACCCTGCATTGCAGAACCTGCCAGACCCACCAAGAAATCATATTATCGGGCAACCACACACACTTGACACCCCTCTCTAACTCTGGAAATCAACCAAACCATCATCACCACGATCATTTAAAAAAAATAAAAACTTCTTTTTTCTTCGAAAGCCCATGAATTACAATAGAAGGCATGATTAAAACAAAGAAAAAGAACCCATAATTCAAATTTCAATGCAGAATTCTGGCAGCTACAAACCATCACAGCTTCAAAACAAAACAGGTGACAAATGAACTAAGATTGAACACAACCAACAAAGTAAACTGTAAAATCTCAAACCACCCACCCCTCTCAAAAAAATAATTAAAATCTGATTTGAGAGATTATAAGAAATTTAGTGAAGAAACATACCAGTCACTACCCTCTTTGTGAAAACCAGTAACTTTCCCTGCAGGGGCCATAACCAAGCTAAAAGAGAAACAAAACCCCTCCTTTTTTTCCTCTGTTCTTCCTTTTCAGACAAGCAAAAATCTCAAGTGGGTAGAAAAGGAAAGGAATTTAAGGCAAATAACAACAAAAACAGAAACATGCTTAATTACTTCACCTTCATGGTGTTAAAAAGGGAAAGAAAAAGAAAGGGGCAAAACAAAAACACCAGGGGGAGAATGGAGGGCAAGAGAGGTCTTAGGTGAGTCCAATGTGGTCGTGTTGGCAACATGAAAAACACTGGGCCTCTTTACAGCTAAGAAAAACACATGCAAGTTGAAGTTTCAAGAGATTAAAGGAGGTGTTGATGTGTTTTAGAAGGTGGAGAATTTTGCATGCCAAGTTGCCAAGAAAACCACTAGCAGCATGGACCATATAATAGAATTTTTTTTTTGGAATTTTCAAGTTATGCGGTATTATTAGGGTGATAAATGAGTTTGTTTTCAAGTTGCTATCTGCATGTCAAATAGCAGAAGAAACCAAGTGAGATTTTTCTTTGTTTTTTAAGAGTTTCATTGAACTTGCTTGTAGTATTTCTTGAGATTGTGTTTGATTATAAAGAAGTCAAAATATAAAATAAATTTATTTTAAAATTTAATTTTATTACTTGAAAAGAAATGTATTTAATTAAAAATAAAAAAATAAAAAAAAACATATTTACTTAACAATTTAGATCAAAACAATATTATTTCAAAAACAATTTATAAAAAATGGGGTTAACTCACTTTGAACCTCTCACTACATAGATGCATCGATTTTTAAATTAAAATTTAAAATTAAAATAATTATTATTATTATTATTATATATTTTAATTAATTAAATTTAAAATTTAAAATATTTTATAGAAATATTTTATAGATAAAAATAATACATCTTATTTTTGAAGACATGTTCCTTCTATATTTTTAGTTTTAAAAATATAAAAATTTACTCATAAATTATATAAGTGATAGATGTATTTGTCTTCATCTTTTTAATTAAATATATTTTTATTTTTATTATCTTTATCTCTTTTCTTCTATAACAATAACTAAATATTATCTAAAAAAAAAAATGTGTGAAACGTATCTTTTCTATGTTTACAAACTCTGTTTTTTCTTTCTAGATACAGTAATGAAATGTTTAACTTGAAGAATCACAACAAAAGAAAATGAAATCACCAGAATTAGAATCCTGATTTACACGGTTGTTAGGCTAAATCTATATGTAACTGTGCACGAAGAGATTTTTTTTTTTTTTAAAATACATTATATATAACATGAATAGTTTATCTAAAATGTAGTTGTAAAAATCTTGAGGTGGGTCTAGGAGGAGGGATGTTAGAAAGATAGTCTGACCGTGAAAAGGCAAAAAATAAATGGCATGTGGCGACATATAAAAGGAATGCACAGATCACGACATGGTATAAAGAGTGGCAAGGTGAAAATGAAAACTTCTGTGATGGAAAATGTTCGAGGAAGATTTGATGTGGGCAAAGGAAATAAAACAGGGCACGAGATTCTTGGGGGTAAGGCAAGGACCAGGAGAGAAACAGAGAGACAAGCGTAATGATAAGAGGCAATTTATGGTAAAACAAAAGGATGATGGTTTGTCTCGCGCTTTTTGTCGAACATTTTGCCTGCAATCATCTAATTTACATAGTCGATTTACATATAATTTGATTAAATTAGTGATACCACAATCTTCAATCTTTTCACCTGATCATGATGATGATTAATTCTTGACTCTACACTTAGCTCTATAATTAAGGATTTAAAACCCCGTATAGCACTATAATCTACACACAAGGGAGTCCTTAAACACGCATTGTCATGTCACATGCACGAGTGACACAACTGGATCTCAAATTCTCAGCCTGGAGAGAAAGAGCGTAGATAGCTTCCCGTGCTTTGCAAGGTTTGGTGAAGGGAATAAGTGAGGTAAACATAGATCATTCGTCGACCCATGTAGTGGTTAGGCTATTATTGCTAGCCAGGTTGTCCGAGGACCAAACACTACAGGATAAGGAAGCTTTTTGCTGGGAACATAATCATAATCCCATGGAGGTGTGCACAGGCAAGGCACCTAATTCTCCCACTCATGCCTTCCTCCCCTATCGACTGCTGAGCCCCGAGCATTATAATTAACTCCATGTGGAGACTAATTGGTTCGCATTTTCGTGTTTTATTTTCTTTTTCTCTCGGAGAAAGAAAAAGGTGAGAAATTCACGCGCTGTGTGCTGTTCAATTTGTTGAATAATCAATTTAATAACTAAAAACAATAAATCAAACCCATTAAATTAGCTTCGGTAAACAACAAGAAGATACTGCCCGTTTGAAGAAAAATAATTATATTTCGAATAAAAATAATGATTTTGTTTATGAACAATCATCTTCAGATTGGACCCACATCAATAAAAAAAACATTTTTTTGTTTTTTAAAATAAAAATTAAATTAAATTTTGATTATGTTGAATCGGATCACGAGTATAAGTTAATTCATTAGGTCTTAGTTAAATCAATTAACTCTAAGTTAGATTTTTCTTTGATACTGCGCTGTGTTTTTAGAAATGATTTTTCTAATAACCAGTTATTCACATAAAGTTATGGTTTTATTAACGTAAAACAAAAGAAACTACAATTGATTGATTTGACCATATATTATATACTTGTCTCGGCTTACCCTACTAGCACTCCATTATTCGAGATTGTTTATGTCACAGGCCAGATCCTAACTTTCGTCCCAAGCAACCTTCAACATGCCAGGAGGAGTGATTATTCAAGAGCAGGAGTTGATCATACGATCTCGAGTGCCACAGCCCTTTGAATTACCATCTCACCTATACAATTCTCAGTTACACTCCGAGTTAACTTTGTTTGCGCATAGGCTTCTTGCCCGAATTCAGATTTTCAGTGCATGTGAGAAAAAGGACAAGGAATTAATTCCTTAACAAAACTTCGGCCCGGTTAGTGATCGATTTTTGTCGAGTTGGCAGTAAGTTATGGACATTCGGAATGATTCATGTGCCTCGAAACTTCCAAGAACATGCAGAATTGTCTCGTTGTTGATGTCTTCAGCAAAAAATGTTCACGATATTGAGCTATCCTAAGACCGGACTAGAAATAGTTTTCTAATTACTTGCCTTCTTGGTGTCCTTATCTTCGTTGGAGCAAAACAACACCTTCGATCCAGCTCTTGAGAGTTCTTCCTTCTTTTCTTGGACCGGGCTACTTTATACATGATGAAAGCATCATGATTGCCTGTCTTCTTCATGCCAGCTAGGTATAAAAAGTACTCAAATTTACTGGTGCATGGAGGAACCCCACTTTGATTCTTAGGTCTTGGCAAACCAAACCGAAGATGGTGCATGGAGATACAAAGTTGTTACAAGTCATTTTTCAGAAGGCAAAAATAAGAAAATGTGCTTCAGACTCGACCAGTGGTTTTTCAGGGGACATGCCGACAGAGAGAACTTGCACAAAAGGCTATCAGATGCTTGGCAAAAGCGTGCCGATAAAAGGAATCTTCAAGCAGTGTCACCTGTGTGCCACGAAGGAAAGCGCTTTATACGTCCTTTTTGTTTCCTTTTGGACAAGAGACTAGATAAAGCCAAACCCCTCCATTCTCTAATAATAGTAAAACCATCAAATCAGTCAAATTAGGAATCCTAATCCTCCCTTTAGAAAATGAAAGGGGTAGGAAGGGAGAGAGAGACCCTAATGTTAATAATACCGCAGACACCAGCATTGGCCAGGATAGAGGCCACTGTTTAATGCATCGAAGTCCTAATAATTTGATTATACTATATTATATTATATTATGTTGCTTTTCTTTTAAAAAATAAAATTGACAGGCGATACGGTGCTTGATGGACGTAGGAAAAAGCAGGAAGCCGCCTTCACAAGTCAATCCAACAGCTGGAAAGGCTTGGCCAGTCTGTGGAGCAGGTTCAACCCCGAGTCCTGTAAGTCAACATTTTTAAGATTATTTTTTAAAAAACATATTTGGGTAGAAAAGAAAAGGACACCAAACTACTCTCTCTCTCTCTAATAATTTGGAGCGGTAGTAATACGTAACAGTTTTTGAATCGGAATAAAACTGGCCCATGGAAACACAAACTAGCCAATATACCGAACTGGTGCTGCTACACTAGCCTATCAACACTCACGGATAAGAATAGTATCCGTGGGCTTGCCGAAGAACTGACAAGTCTTAAGCCTACATTAACAGGCTTCAGATCTCTGGATGTGTCCAGAATCATCAGGCTCTCCCCGAAGGCATACCCCCCCCCCCCCACCCATATTACAGGCCGTTTGTAACCAATTCCATGCTGAAATTGAATTCCTTCTTAAACTCCTGATTTTTTTTATTGAATTTGTCTATTCTCCACTTGGGACAAGCCAGTTTCCCTCGAAAATACACAGTAGATTAAAGAAACAGAGGGAAACATGATTTGGATGGAAGTTTCTTTACTAGATTTCTCATCCTCTACAACACCACATGCGCCCTCTCCTGTCAACAAGATATTTTGCACGGACATGCCCATGTCTAGATTTGGGGGCAGCTTCCATGAATCCAATCTCTCTTCTTTTATTCAACAAGATATTTGCATCGAAAATAACAGCATGTCATAGAATCATTCTACAGACGCAAAGCTCTGACAGGTCAGGATTTTGCAAACAAGAAGGTAAAGAAGCTTACAAGATTGAATTAATAAATAATAATTTAAGAAACATAAGCTTGATCGGGTAAACAAATTAATACAACACTTCCCTAGACCATGCTCAAAGTGACACATTACAATGACACGGGCATCATTGCCCATCCGAATCTTCTCGAAGTTTGACATTTTTAAAACACATTCCTGAGCCACACTGAGCCACCGACAACCGACACCAGAAAGACAAAAATTGTAATGTATATCGAACCAACTATTATGATATACTTATGACTGCCTTAAAAAGAATTGGAACACTTCGCTAATTACCAGCCCATCCAGGAATATCCCCTTCATCGTGTCTCGTTTATTTCTTCAGCTGGTTGTGGATTGTGACATGACCTTCTTGATTGCCTCGGCATACGTCTTGTGTTGATAAGTGAGGGTTGAATCGAGCAAGTCCCACAGAGATGTCTTGGGGTTCCAACCTGGTGTCCACCAAACAAATGTCAAGATGACATTAAACATCAGAAAGTAGAGTTAAAGAAAATTGAGAATGTAGCTAAGAAAGAAGGCAATACCAAGTTGTCTATTGATTATGGTCATGTCTGGAATTCTCTTGTCACTATCGTCATATCCCTCACCGTAGAACTCTTTGGAGCTGACATCAACTGTCGGTTCCTCCAGAGCAGGTTCTCCACTTACATTTGCGTAGACCTGTTGCAAGAAAGGTTTGAGCATCGATTTCAGGATGCAGACAAGACATTAATAATGTAGTCGCCCAACATAAGCCAGAAGGTATCATCGGAAAAATTCCACACCGCTGTCATCATTTCAGCAAGCTGCCTCACAGTGACTTCATTGTTAGGGTTGCCAACGTTAAAAATATGACCATTGGCCCTGGAAGGATTTTCCTATATGAAATACAACACTGTTAGATACTCCTTTAGCATTAAAATATAAATAAAAAATGGAGAGAGAGGATATAGCTTAGCACGTACAATCATCAAGAGAACAGCCTCGATGGCATCCTTAATATAAACAAATGTTCTCTGGGATTCGCCACCATCCACAAGCTTGAGCGGCTCCCGGCGAAGAAGAGCCTGAGGCAATGAAAGATGGAGACATCACAATCAAAGAACCCAAAGAAAACACATGTGCTCAAGACCCATGCAGAAAAAATTAGACTAACATTGCTAAAGCAAGCAAGAACCCGGGGAACACCCTCACTTGGGCCATCAACACCGGGAATAAAATCCATTCTGGGGCCAATCCAATTGAAAGGCCTCACGATGGTGAACTCAAGTCCATTCTCTGCACCCTCAGCTGTCATCATTATGAAAAGAAATCAGAACAAAAGGTCCTAAATAGCTCAAGATTGCCAGATCATAGGTCAAAATTGATTACCATAAACCAGCCTCTCAATCAATTGCTTCGCACACGCATAAGACCATCTCTGCTTCTCAATGGAACCGAAAATGCAGGGAGAGGCATCCTCTTTAAGCACATAATATGCAGGATCCTATCACATCGTGCCAAATAAAATCAATCATCTCTAACTACAACCATATCATAAAAAATTAAATAACAGAACAAATCAAAAGGTCAGAGCAACTCAAAATCACAACTTCCGTAACTCCCAACAGTCAATAATAGAATGACAATAAAACAAGTTCACAATTTTATCAGTTTCTAACCTTCAACACTCTCCAGCCAAATGAAAATAAAAAAAAGACTGATGACACTTGACACCATTATACAAGTTTGACATGAACAAACTAATGATACAGAAACTTCTAATCCGCAATCACACCTTCCATTAAGCTAAATATGATCATATTACCTATATAAAACATTGACACAGAACCAAAACCCTCTACCTACTAATGCAAGCATATCACTAATGCAGCTTGATCCAAAGGATCTGCTAATTCAAGCATTAAAATGTTAATGCATTTCAAAGACTTTTCAAAATAAACCCACCGACAAATCCTTCTTCGAGTACACATTTCAAGAAAGCACGGAGACATAAATATAATTCACGAAAACGAAAACGAAAACGGAAGCGATATTTTACCTGACGAAGAGGACTGTCTTTAGGAAGAAAACTCCCAATAGTTTTCCCATACACTTCACAGGTCGAGAAGTGAATCAGACGCTTACCATTCTCTGAACAGTACTTCACCTAAATAATTCAAAATTAAAAAAAAATCACACATCAACTTCAAAAAGAAAAAGAAAAACAGCAACGATAGAATCTTTAACAATTCCAACCGATCTTGAAAACTACAATAACAAATTCAACCGAAAACGAAACACGAAACTTAACAAAACGCAGAAGCAGTACCACGGGCAGCGCGTCGATAAAGTTGCTATAAATCGTATCCAAAGGACGCGTATTATAATCAGCAGGAGTACAGATCGCAGCCAGATTTATCGTCTGAACCACACATTACCACAAAACAATACAAATCAACACAATGATTAGATACTAGCGCTTGGTTACAGCTTAATGAATAGAGAGGTGAAAACGAATACCAGATCTGACATCTTGATGAGGCCTTCGAGGCGAGAGTCGTGTTTGATATTGATGCGGTGGAACTGGATCCGGCCAGCCCAAGGGAGGCTGTCCGGTTCGAGAAGGTGCTTGATCTTGTCATTGTAAACATCAAGGGCTAAGATCTTGTGTTGAGTTTCGTTCAAGATCTTCTCACACAGGTGGGACCCGATGAAACCACCAGCACCGATCATGCAAATTGTTAGCGGATTTATTGGGTTTCCATCAAGATCAACCCTCACCACTGCTGATGCCATTGCTAAAAATGAGAGAGAGGGGGGGGGGGAGTTCGGAGGAGGTGAAACGAGAGTGTTTTTCGGAAGAAGAAAGGGAAGGGGTGTGGTTTATATGGGAAGGAGGGAATTTGTGGGTGTATTTTGTGTGCGCGAATTTGGATGAGGGCTGTACTCGCTGTGGATAAGAGACACGTGTGGATATGATGCGGGCCGCGGTGAAGTAGTGGATTTTAGGATATAACCGCGGTTTTGTCGTTTGTGCCTGTGCGTTTATCTGATTTTTTATTTTTTATTTTTGTTAAATTCCAACACGGTTGAGGGATCGGAGAACAAGGTCGTGTTTGGCGCCCGCGTTTCAACTAGAATTTAAAAGAATAATTGTTAAAAATTATTTTTTTATTTTTATAATGTGTTAATGATATAAATAAATTTTTAAAAATAATAAAAAAATATTATTTTAATATATTTATGAGTAAAAAATATTTAAAAATAATTATTATAATATTTTTAACATGAAAACTCCATGTAAGATAAACTAGCAATTAATTATAATTTTTTGTTGTGGACTCGGGGTGTCGTTTTCATGTGTTGCCTGGGATGAGTTGAGATCAAGATTGGATAATATTTGATAACGTGGTTCAACCATGTTTTTTTTAAAAAAATTATTTATTTAAAATTATTTTTCTTAATATTTTTATATGTTTTTATATATTGATATTAAAAATATTTTTTAAAAAAATATTTTTTAAAATAAAAAATATTTTAAATTGCAATCATTACTGTATTCACGAGAAATATTAGCAATTTAGCACATATTTTTTGTAATAATGGGAAGATTGTTTAAAAATAAAGCATGAATGAGTTTTAGGAGAGATATAGTTGTGATTTATCTTGTGCTGTTAGCTTTTTTATAAACGGACTAGGATAAATTACATCTATGAAGCTGTGACATTTTAAAGTGCAAAGGGAAAACAAAATTTTCAACTATTAATTATCATCAACTATGTATCCAATTGTTTACTCGGTGATTTCTTATTAAGCATATATTTGATAATGTAATGTAAGGTGTTTTTATAAAAATATTTTTAAATTTGAAATATATTAAAATAATATTTTTAAAATTTTTTTATAACATTGAGAAAAAACATCGTCATGCAACTTAATTAGTTGGATTATGGGGAGAATCATTAGGAAAAGACACATTAAACACTAAAATTTGAGGCATTAAATATCTTTCTTCTAGTTAATATGAGAACTGAAGCGAGTAAATCATCCTCCGAGTGATCATAATCCTTGTGTCACCAATCACAGTAACAGCTGATTGGATAGTTGATGAGAACAACACCCAGCACAAAATTCTGGCAATCCGTTTACCTCAATCATCTCCAAAGAAGAAGGAAAAAAAAAAGGATTAAAATGTATGTGATTTATCTGGTGATTGATGAATCAAGGTAGCATCTATTTTTTCATGATATTTGAAAGTTTAGTAATGATTTTTTAAAATTATTTTCTATTTAAAAATAAAATAAAATAAAATATTTTTTTATTTTTAAAAATAATTTTTGATACTAATATATCAAAATGATTTAAAATATATAAAAAATTAAAATTTTAAAAACATGGTTCAAAATACATTTCCAAACTGTTAATGAATAGTTTAATAATTAATATTAATACCGACAACAGAAGATATATTCGTGAACAACCAGAAGTCATGACATTAACTGTGATTATTTATTTAAACAGTGATTAGGATTTTAAAAATAGGGAGACGTGGGATAGAAGTTTCGAAACACGAGAAACGAGTAGAGCTGCTGGCATAAGCGGGAGAGCATCGAATGGCAAGCAAGCCATGTGATTGGCTTCTTCCCAATGAGCTGTCTATCTATTAGGCTCACGTGGGTTTCCGATTTTCGCATATTCCGCGTCAGTAGAAGCCACAAGCCCCGCCCATCCCCGACTCCCCACGCTCCAATCCCCGTGGAATCTTATTTCCCAGGAGCACCTTTACATCATCAGGGTTTTGGCACCACCGTTGGGGATTACTTTCTTAAAATTTTAATTTTTTTATTTTAATTTAACACATTTATAATATTTTTAGATTTACATCAAAATTATTATTTTAATATATTTTAAAATAAAAAATAATTAAAATAATTATTATTGCATTCTTAAACACCGGTTATTCTTTCCTTTATCCACCCGGAGAAATAATTTTCGCCAAGATAACAGCCAAAATGAAAAGAAATGGTTTGTCTGTAATATTTCATAAATTTTAGGACTAGACATAGATTCTATTCAAAGTCCGGGTTGCCATTATCCTGTAGCAAGAGCACCTCTTTTGTGGCATTAGTTAATGGTGTGTTTAGAAATGAGATAGAGTAATGTGTAAAGGTATTTTTTTTTGTTTAAAAATATATAAAAATAATATATATATTTTTTATTTTTTATTTAATATTAACACATCAAAATAATCTAAAAATATAAATCAAAAAATCAAAATTCACATGAATACAATTTAAACAACATTCCTAAACAAACTAAAATGAATTTAAATTATATTTTAAACAGTTTTTTTAAAGCTAGCTAAGCGTGTGAACAACTTGGACAATCATTCAAAACCCTTAATTTCTAAAAAAAACTTTAAAAATAAATAAGGTGTATTTATCAAATATATTTTATGAAATAAAAATTACTTAAGAGATAGACAACGTTAGACAAACATTTAAAAAATTAAAAAAATATCATTTATAATTTTGTTTAAGACTAGTATTCATTTTAAGTTGGCTATAGGTAATTTTTAAATAATAAATTTTATTTTTATTTAAAATTTTTAATTATCTTGATACAACGATATTAAAAATAATTTTTTAAAATAAAAATATTTTTTTAATATATTTATAATAAAAAATATTTTAAAAAATAAGCTCACCGGTTTAAACTTGCTATCAATGGATCATCACAACACATTTCGAGTGTATTTGGTATTGCAGTAACTGTTGTAGTTGTGATTTGAAAAAAATTATTTTATAAAATGTATTTTTAATTGATGCTGGTTTAAAAAATAAGTGTTTTGTTAAAACTGTAGTTGAAATTAAGGTTAAAGAAAAAATAATTTAATGTGTTTGGTTAAAAATGCTTTTAAAATTGAGGTTATAAAATAATTTTAAAAAATATATATTAATATTGATGATTTTTAATTTAAATATTATAATTTTAACTATTACTATTATATCATAAAATAAACAATATTTTATATAAAATACCTTTTATTGTTTCATTTATTTTTTTAAGAGCGTAACAATTTAGGTAAAATATAATCAGGAATAAAATTAGAATTGTGATCAAATTTTACAAATATTATGTTATTAAGCAATCCTTGTTTAATTTATACAATGTTATTAAACAGTATTTAATACTAATTTTTTAAATAAAATATGATTAAAAATAAATTATTTTTTTATTTTATTAAATTAAATTAAATTTAATATATTTTTAACGCTAAACCAGGCCTGAAATAATAAAACATGCTTAATTTTTATAAAAAAAATTCACAAATAATATAATATACTTCACTATTCATGAATTTTCCAACTCAATAAACAGCAATTTATTGCTTTTTGCAAACCTGTGTCCGTCTCACAACTAACCATAAACCTCACCAATAAAAATTTGCTATTAGAGCATTGCCAAACAGGTGAGTTCCTGTAGTCGCTTCGCAGAAGCAACCAAACACCCTCGAAGTATTTATTGCCTCTCCTTGCAAGACCTAAATGGGAGCTCGGGGAGTGATGGTGACAGTTTGATAAAATATTTATTGCCTTTCCTTATGATTAAGACCTGAAAGGCTAAAAACCATACTTGTCAGTTGGATACAGAGTTGACTCGGAAAGTAAAAAACAAATCACGAGTTACCGGGTAAGATATTTTATTAAAACGAAATCTTCAGGTTCTTGTTTTTTTTTGTACTGACTGGACAAAAAATTGAAAAGATGAATTGATATTTATCAGTTTAATACATTATTTGAGACTGACGTGAGGTGACAAGAACCCAGCATGGTTATGCGTGTGACAATGAAATTCCCCATTATAAAAACGTTTCTTTTCACAAGAACATGATCCCTAAAGGTTTTTCTACGAAAGAGTTGCTTTTTATTTAACAATATATTAAAATAATATATTTTTTATTTAAAAATTTATTTTTAACATAAAAACATTACATTTTTTTAAAACATAAAAAATCAAAAAATTTATAATATTTAATAAAAAAAATTAAATTACATGAAAAATACAGTGATACCACTAGAAATATTCTCTTAAAAATAAAAAAAAATCAATATTAAAAAAATAACTTAAAAATTTACATTCCACAAGAAAATATTCTAAAATTAAATTAAATGATTCAACATCATCACAGTTATTTATATCCACACAACAATTGCACATAAGCTTCACACGATAAAATATATATTTACATGTCATCAACTTTTTTAATTGTATATTTTGATATTTTAAAAAATTATTTTTTTATTTTAAATTAATAATTTTTAGTATTTTTATATTATTTTAATGCTCTGATATAAAAAAAATTAAAATAAAAAATTATTTTAATATTTTTTTAAATAAAAAATATTTTAAAAAATAACTATAACTACACCCTTAAATAAACTTTTTATGACTTGAATTCATCGGTCAAACTCCATGTTTTTTTAATTTATAAACTGTATTTATATAATATGATATTTATTTATTATGTTTTTTGTGCACTTGATTGAGCAAATTTCACCATTAAATTTTTAATTTATTATTTTCACCGCATGTCAAGGTAAATTATCAAAATTAATTAGGAGAGAGACAAATAAATTTAAGATGTATTAAATTATAAAACTATTATAACATACAAATTGATTGCGTAATTGATTTTGCTGAGTTGGTCTGTAAATTCACCATATTAAAAATACAAGCAAAGATAAAATCTACTTAATTGAAAGTATAAATTAAAAATTTCCTACCTTGTAAAGACGAATTCAATCATTAATTCAAAAGAAATATCTAGTTTTATTTATCATTGTCGGTCATCACATAACCATTTATTAAAAAATGGAAAGTTCTTTCATATCACTACATGCATCAGAATCACAGGTCTTAAATCTCATGTGTTCCCAATCTGACGTACAATGGGCCCCACTGAATTCTGCACCAAAGCACCGACAAGGAAAATCTAGCGTCGCTAAGACCACGCGGTGTTTCTGGCGCGTGTTCTGAGGGCTCCGACAGAGAGGGACCTGCTATATAGCGTCCACTGCTGTAACTAAATTATTTTCTCTTATTTTTACTCGAAGGGGAAAAACTTGACTGGGCCATGACGGGCTTTGAAAGTAGCATTTTGCGCCAGGCCGTGGCTGCTGCTGGATTAGCCTTTTCCATTAAAAACATGTAGATATTATTTTTTAAAATATTTTTATTTAAAAATAATATATTTTTTAATTTTTTATACTAATACATTAAAACAATTTAAAAACACTAAAAATAATATTATTGTAACAGAAAAAAGTGAAAAGATAAAAGGGATTTTTTTACCATATTGGACCCATTTGTGGGATCCTCTGCTTAAAATAAAAATATTACCTATAAAAGTATCTTATCAAGACTTTTTTTATGCGAAGAACATCATCATAAACAGTGATGTTCCTATACAATCCATAACGTAAGTCTAAAATTTTGGGCCACAGACGGAGTTTTAACTGGTAACCACGTCAAGATATATGTATTTTTTGTTCGTTTTAAGATTTATAGGCATCGAGCAGCTCAAGATTTTCACTCTCGAGACACCGAGATCCACATTTTCGGTTAATTTGTTTGCAAATATCTCTTACCGATGCCCGCTCACACTAAAAATACCTGTGTGTTTTGATGTGATTTAAATATTTTTTTATATAAAAATTATATATATAAGTTTTTTTATGTGTTTTTATACATATTTTATATGTAAATACATAAAAATTTATGAATAATTACAATTAAATAAATCAAGAAGGATTAATAAATAAACAATTAAGATAACTCACCTTTCAGTATAATTTCTTGACTTTGGTTATGATATCGTTTATCAAATTTAAATATTTATTTAATCAAACAACAATAAAATAAATAAATAAATAAATATATATAATTAAATAAAAAACAAATATTATGTAAGGTTATAATTATTGCAATTTTTTTATTTATATAAAACATAAAAGAAAAAGGTTACATATGATTTAAAATAATCTCAATAATTAAAAAACAACTGCAATTTAAAAGAGGCTATATAAAAAATTAAAAAAGAGAAGGAACATTAGTGTAAATATAAATTAAAAAATTATTCTGAACAAATACATGTAAAAAAAGCTTCAAATACATGTAAACTAGGGATTAAAATGATAGGAAAATAAAGTTTTGAACTAGAATTGATTTTTGTTAAGACTTCGAAAACTGGAGGGACCTAATTGTTATAATTAGTAAAAAATAAAATTTTAAACCAGAATTGATTTTTGTTAAGATTTCAAAAATTAGAGGGACCCAATTGTTATAATTAGTAAAAAATAATGAGTAAGCTGGACATTTCTTCCATGCCAAAGCATAGCTATAACTTTCAACACCACAAATTAACTCGGTGATTCATCATAACCGGTGTTTGATTTTATTTAAAAATAATATATATTTTAATAAAAATAATATCAATTTTTAATAAAAAACCGACATGATTTCATTGCTTGGATTGACTTGTAAAATCGCTGTTACCGTATCAATTCTTAAACCTGGTGGTATAACTTAGTCCAAATTCAAGTGAAGGAAACAAGAAGAAAGCCTCGATTCATCGACAGAATCGATTTCGCCCATGATTGTTCTCTGCCTTTTGATATTCCTTTCTCTCCTCTCCTTCCACCGACGATTTAACTTTTTATAAAGGGCAAACTTGAAGGAGGGCTCAATTTAAATAATAAGAGGGGTCACGGAACTTCCAGCAACGTTTAGAAGATCCAAGAACAGCAGTTAAATCATAATTACATCGAAAGGAGTTCTTTCGAGAGTTTTCAGGCATTTTTCTTGTTACCACGGGACGTTAGGAATAATTACATCGAAAGTGTCGGTTAGAACTGGTTAGGGAATTATTACGAGGATACTCCAAATATTAAAATCACAAAAATTAGCATTGTCGTATCGAGAAGTTATAAAGAGACTGGTTTTGCTTTTGTGTTATAGTAAAATGAATGATTGGGTGTTGTTACTGGCCAAGGTTAACTCGGAAAAGTCACTGGACATTGGATATTCAGTGAGTCTGTTATTTATATTTAAAATGATAATGTTTCAACTTTTTAAATTTTTTAATCTTGATCTTGTAGGGTTTCACTGGCTTCGTCAAGTTGCAATTCAATATCGGTATCACTTGGGTTTGGCCATTTAATATGAAAATTAATTTAAATTAAAATCTAATTTAAACCAAGCTTAAAGTTATGAATTTAGCTAGAGAACTCATTAAATCAAACCAGATTCTATAACTATTTGTATAACTATGACTCAAAGTTAAAAGACATTTTTTTTTTTAATTATCAAACATGTCACTTTTCAAGTTACTAGTTATTTAACCCGTGATTTGTTGCAACAAGTTTTATTGTTTTTATTTTAAAAATTGGATATACAAATTACTTTAATATGTTTTTAAACAAAAAAATAGAGGATAAATTGAAAAGCTTATGCAAGTATCTAATTAAATAAATCAATAAATATTTATGTAATTAAAAGAGATATAAAAAAATTTAAGAAATTAATATAGATTATAATATTTAATTATACAAAATAAAACATTTACCTGATTGTATTCACTAAACTTATTTTTTTAAATCAATAAAAAATAAATTTATATCCTAAAAAACTCATGACTTAAAAGATAAACACAATGCCTAAAAAAATTATTATTCAAGCCCTAAAAATAATTACACAAGGCTAGACATATTAATAATATTATTTAAAAATAAATATTTTTTATTTTGAAAGATAAATAGAAAGCCAAATCAATTTCTTCACCAATGTCCTCTTCTCATAAATTATCTTTGTTCTTGGTGTAACTTACTCAGATCCTTCCATTTACAACAGTGTAGTGGGGATGTTACGAAAAATTTCACTAGCTCAACCAAATATTTTTTTTGTAGTTAACAAAGTTTGCTAATTCATGCACAAACCCATCAACAAACACTGGACAATAGTCAAAATGATTCTTTGGTATATAAAGTTTTCAATTCACTTTGAACTACTTATTAAGCCAAACAGGTCAACACAACTTTTTATTTACTCTGGTATCGACTAGGCAGGCTCCCCTGACAATCGAAAGTTCACCTCAATTTTCTACGTGTATTTTGGTGACAACTTAGTCTAATGGGAGCTCTAAGAAACAACAAACCATGACATATTTAAGCGCTGAAGTTGAGTACCGTGTAGTTGCACATGCCACAACTAAGTAACTTTGGGTACAATTCTTGCCGTGTAAAATTGGTATTTTTATAGCTCAATGTTCAATACTGTGGTGTGACGACATTAGCGTCATAAATCTCACGATCAATGCAATCTTTCAAGCACGTATTAAGCACATAGAGATAGACTATTATTTTGTTAGGGAAAATGTTCAGCAGAAATACTCCAGATGTTCGCTTCATGTCCAGTAAAGACTAGCTTACTAATGGCCTCATTAAACCAATTGTGCTAGCCAAACTTGCCTTCCCCAAAGACAAGCTCAACATGTATTTATCCTCCTTGACTTTGAAGCAACGTATTATAGAAATGTATTCTGCAGATCACAACACATTAGCAAGTGTAATTACATATCATGACAAATCACACATGTATAAATGCACCTTGACCCCGTGAGTTGGTTATTTGCTTCCCATATATATTTTATAGACTACATAACTGTAATTGATTCCTCAATAATTTGTACAGTTACCAATATAAATATACATTATTTCTTGTTGAACAAAACATACACGAATTTTCAGTATTTTGTTCCTTGTCTTAACTCTTGGTATTGTTATTGGCTAAAGAATCAATCTTTAATCAAGTAGACACAAACTTTATGCAAGTCCAAATATATCAATAATATTACTTAAAAATAAATGTTTTATTTTTTTTAAAAAAGTTTTATTTGTATATGTATATAAAAAAAACAGTATGATTGAATTAAAATAATATCTTGAAAAATTAAACGCAAACAAAACAATTCTAAAAAAATTTATATTAAAAAATAACATGTAAAACCCGTGATTTTGATAATGAGATCGTGACAAACCTATAGAAAATAATTTGAAAATAATCACAATGCTCATATTAAAAAAAAAAATACATAAGGATAAGATTGTATAAAATTAAATCCTTGACAACTAAAATCTCAAAAGTTTAAATTAAATGTTCAGGGATGAAATTCAAAAAATAAAACAATTAAGAAAAACAATAAAAAATAATAATTAAAAGAGTTATTAGGGATGGGATTGGAAGAAAAAAAATCAATTAATAAAATGATTCAAAATAAATAAAAATTAAAAGAATGAGAACTAAATCTAAAAAAAATTATAGAAATTAAATAACTATAAATAAAATTAAAATTAAAATTTAATTAGAACTAATCAATGTTATTAAAAGAATTATAATTGAGAAAAAAAGACTAAATCAAAAGCAAAAAAAGAAATTGAAAGGATAGTTTAATTTTTGCATACCAGCACACAACCTAGAGAAAAAAAAAAAAGAAAAAAAAGAAAAGCAAATTAATATCGAGCCTGGCCGAACCATTATTTACTGGGCTACCCAGAAAAAAAAAATATCAAAGCGAGTCAAATGTTCCGGTGCAAGCGTAATTAATAATATGAGAGCCGCTGCCATGCGCTGGCCGCAAACAGTGCAGCGGCAACCGTATATCATGTAACTAGAGACAAGAAAATAATTCGGCAGCCCTTAAAATCCCAAAGAAAATGCATAAAGACCTTAATATCAAATCGAAGAAACATAAAATATCTATGGATTGTAGGTCGTAGCATCAGCTAGACGAAGCATCAACTTTGTACTTGATTCAGTAT
Source organism: Populus pruinosa (assembly GCA_026413675.1). Classification (NCBI taxonomy): domain Eukaryota; kingdom Viridiplantae; phylum Streptophyta; class Magnoliopsida; order Malpighiales; family Salicaceae; genus Populus; species Populus pruinosa. Next base: position 28,242,052 of record CM048595.1, read on the forward strand.
GTCCTAGCCTGGCACTGCCTCTCGAGCATCGAAAGCTTGACTGCTGTCCTGTCAACCAGTGAGCGTGCTTGTTCGTTGAAATTTGTCCGCTCCTGGTATTGTTATCGGCCGAAGAATCAATCTTTAACTGAGTACACACAGAGTAAAGATAATAAATCAGAATATAGGTATAGAAGCCGGATATTATATAGCCTAGAAACTATACTGTGCACGGTCGGAGGTTTTTTATTTCTGCCGGAGTTGAGGTCAAACACCGGAATCCTGATGCTTGGACAAGCTATAAATGCCTGCAGACATGCACTCCTTACTTGGCATGTTAGAGCATTTTGATTTATCTGTTTGCTTTTCATACTTCAAGGAAAGCAAAATAAAATGTTAAAATATATATATATATATTTTTTTAAAAAACCAAAATTAATAAAATAAAACCAATAAAAAAATAAATCAATTAAATCAATCATGTAAAAAAACAATAACATCAAAATCATTAAAAGAATAAAATACTTATTTATTCTACTCTAATAAAATTAACTTTTTAAATAGTTTTTTCATTAGAATATACATTATAAAAAAATTATATTTATATTATTTTATTAATTTGCTTTTTTGAAATAGCATTTTTATTGAATATGCTATTATACACTGTCCGCATGAGTGGATATGCTACGTGGCAGCTGCCAGGACAAGTCGGAGAAAAAAGAGGAGAAAAAATGTGACAACTTCAAAAGTAACAATCCCTCTTTCATGGGGAGTTAGGAAGTAAGATGTAATGGTTGTTTTTTTTTTTTTTTTTTTTTTTAAATTATATTATTTTTTAAAAAAATTATTTTTAATATCTAATAAAAACCAATAAAAACAAACATAGTTTTCTTAACCCATCACAGAGATCATGACGTAACTATGGCGCAAAAAAGCCTGCTGCACAGCTGCAGTGAACTTAGAACCGGTGGAAATAGATAGGATTGCTTTATAAATAATTTTTTATATAAAAATATATATCAATAATATTTTTTTATATTAATATATTAGAATAATTTAAAAATATGAAAAATATATTATTAATTTAAAGTAAATAAAAAATATATTTTTTAATTTTTTTCTAAAATATTTTTAAAATACAAAAACAAATAAAACTTGAAACAACAATATATAAAATAAAAAACAAGTTAATTTTAATAATTTAACTGATTATTTTTTAATTTTTTAATTTAAATTTTATAAATTTCAAAATTATTAAAAATTTATTTTAAAAAAAAAGAAGTCAATTTTGTCTTTACACGGATAAAAATTGAGGGGAAATCCATCCCTTCAATGACTTGGACACCAAAAAAGTAAAAAGAAAGCTGTCCAAGGCTCCATTGAAATATCAATCTCCGAAAGCATCATCAGCTGCAAGAAAGCTGAAGAATTTCCTACCAAACCTTTACAGACACTGTGCTTATATTCCAGTTAAAGTTTAAGGTCCATTAATCAAACAGATACAAATATATTATGCTTTCAAGAAATCAAATTTGAAATGAAGACTCCAGAACGAGTCCTTTTCAAACCATTTGATCCCCCATTTGAGAGCTTGCATTCATGCTCAGTTGATGGCCGACACAACTGATTAATTGTAGCACTTGAATTTGCGCTATGATCATTACCATTTCGGTGTGATTGAAAAAGATTAGGTCTAGATTAGTTGTCATCTTTTTTTAGTTAGGAAAGTCTCCAACTTTAAAAAACAATACAAGTTATTTCTAAGATTTTATTTTATTTTATTTTCATAATTACTGTAATTTATTTGAGATTGTGGTTTATTTTTTTGAAGTGTTTTTTATTTAAAAATATATTAAAAGTAATAATTTTTTTATTTTTTAAAATTTATTTTTGATGTAAATACATTAAAATTTTAAAAATAAAATAAAAAATATTTTTTTATATTAGTTTTTAATCGCAAATAAAAACACGTTATTCATTTGAGGTCTCTTTAATTAATAAATAAATGCATCAAAATCACTTGGCCCACCAAACCCTACTAGGATATTAATAGGCACGGAATAGAAAGAACTCCGTCGTATGTTCTCGGGCACAGGCGCACAGCTCTAATAAAATAAAAAATCAATTTTTTTTTTAAATTTTGTTTTTAATCGCAAATACAAACATGTTATTAATTTGATCTCTCTTTAATTAATAAATAAATGCATCCAAATCAGTTGTCCCAACAAACCCTAATAATATATCAATATGCACACCCCCCTTTAATTAATAAATAAATGCATCAAAATAACTTGGCCCAGCAAACCCTACTAAGATATTAACAGGCACGGATTAGGAAGAACTCCATCATATGTTCTTGGGCACAGCTCTAATGCTACCAGAGTGCTTCTTCTTGCAAGTTCTAGTGCATTAGTCAGGGTCCACAGGCACCACCATTCCAATGGAGTCATTTTGACAATTTGGGTATCTGTGTTTTTCCTGGCGTGTGCTTTTCCCATGATCGGGGCTGCTAGACGTTGTCCCCTTTGGAATTCTCTCTTCTTCGCTCAACAGTAAGCACAAGCAACATCTCCCTTTCTCAAACCCAACACTACCCTTCTCGAGACTCGCCATTCTAGACGAACTCCAGAAAGGTTTCCCATCCTTTCTCTCTCTGCCTTTCCTTCACAGTCCCTGACACCTCTTTTGTTCCCATACAGAGAGAGGTGCAGTAATGGTGTAAATGACAATAAGGAGAGACAGCCACGTGATAAACCAGAAAGAACCCCAAGATGCTTACTATTTAAGGAACGGCTCTGTTGCGAGTGAAGGCCACAAGACAAATGCCCTTTTGGTTCGGAACGTAAACAAGCCTTTTCACACACCCACACTTGAGCTTTACACTCCCTTGGTATTATCATCTCTCACAACTGGTAGCTCCAAAAACTCCCTTCTTTTTCACCCACCATGCCTGAAGAGTACTGAGAGAGATGCTAAAATTTTTCTCTATTGTCTTTGTTTTATCGGATTGCTAGGTAGCCCAGTGTTCATCGCTAGTGCTTCCACTGACGCAATCATATCTTCTCCTTCACCACGTGCTCTTGCCTTTTGCTTAACGGGTATCTAAAGCCCATAGCCTTCTTTGCTCTATAATTCACTACATTTGCATTCCTGTCTGTTTATCTAACCAATCGATCTTGCAGTTTTCCTTAAAGGGTTGTTCATTGTTCCTGTTATTCAAGGCGAATCCTCGGTAGCTAACCAATCTGTCTTACATTATTGTACTACCAATGACTAGAAAGCTGGCCCAGTCTTTCATTTCTAAAAATGGGTTGTTTTGGTTCTTTCTTTTGGTGGTGAATAATTAGTTTGAAGTGATTTTAGTCTTCAATGGCTTCAATTCTTCGGTTCAGAAAGCTATGTTATGTAGAGCCTGTGAAATTTCAGTCCTTTCAACCCCCAAAAAGTGACAAGAAAGAAGAAACTGTTGCCACCGAGGCCGAAACTGCCTTAGAAAAAAACGAGAAGAGGAATAAAAGGCAGCCAAAGGAATGGAGCTGTATAAACTCTTGCTGTTGGCTAATTGGGTACTTGTGCACTACTTGGTGGCTTCTTTTGGTCTTGTATAACTGCTTGCCAGCTACATTTCCAGGCTTTCAGGTCCTCGAATCACCTGGAACAAGACTTAAACTTGAAGGCTTGACAGCTCTTCATCCAGTTGTTTTGGTGCCTGGCATTGTCACTGGAGGGCTAGAGCTGTGGGAGGGCAAGCCTTGTGCAGAAGGTCTTTTTCGAAAGCGACTTTGGGGTGGTAGCTTTGCTGAGGTTTTAAAACGGTTCGTATTATAATTGAGAATCACATTTTGTTCCATATCATGACTTAATTCTGATAACCTCTGTGAGTTTATAGTGTAATTTGTGTTGATTGTGTTAGTTTAAGCACGTATTTCTTAATGCAGAACCAAATTTGGTTCACTTTGTCAAACCCCCTCAGCATTGTGTAGGTACATTTTTTTGGGTCATTTTGTGTTTCAATTGGATTGTAATTGTGAGCTTATGTGGGAATGGTATCAAATGTTTTGGACCACCGTGCTGGTTGAATAACCTGTTTCTTGACAGGCAAGGTTATCTTGACACAGTCGAATTACATTGTAATTTTTTTTCTAAATTTAATGACAAAGTTGAATGCTCATTGTGGAGAGTTTTGGACCACTATGTTTAGTTGGAGCCTATCCTTGCTTTATGAGATTGTTCTTGCAAGATTAAATCTTTCATTGCTCCATCAGTTCGGTAATCAGATTACTGAATTTATACGTGGACTTTGTTGGAAATTTAGGCCATTGTGTTTGCTGGAGCATCTGGCTTTGCACAATGAGACTGGTCTCGACCCTCCAGGCATTCGACTGCGAGCAGTGCCAGGGCTGGTTGCAGCTGACTATTTTGCTCCAGGGTACTTTGTTTGGGCTGTACTCATTGAGAATTTAGCAAAAATTGGTTACGAAGGGAAGAATATGCACATGGCAGCGTACGATTGGAGACTTTCTTTTCAAAATACAGAGGTATAGAGGTTCTTCTCCTGCCTTTAGTTTTCACTAAATTGGGAGGATTAGAACATTATACTAGTCGTGACTCCGATAGCCAGCTTTTATTGTACATATGCGCCACTTCATCAAGTGAAGTAGAATAGCCAGCAGTAATCATTGTGTAAATGGTTATAATTTTTCTAGAACATGGTTTTAATTTGCAGTTTCAATAGAGGTCAAGTAGATCATCATGGATATTACTTAACAGTCATGATTTTATCATACATATTTGAAACTTAATACCTTCAGTTATATATTATTTAATAATGTGCCAATATACCTAAATTAACTCCAAACATGAGCTATGTGGAAAAATGCTTTAAAGTTGCGTCAAATCTTTTTCTCATAACACTGAGTTCCTTTTAATCGCAAATTGTCACAATGTTTATGTTAGATTCCTAAACATTAGATTCCTTGAAAAGAGAATGAATCTAACATAAAATATCTTCGTTGCAAGCATGATTATGTGTCCCATTACAAGTTTTCTATGTTATGAAAACAATGCAGAACCATTCTGGTGGTATTCAAAATCCTTTCGATGTTGCAGTTTCCCTCCCTGTTCATGTTTCTAAGATCCTGATCAGCAATTTTGTTTAAGGTTAATTTGAATCGAGTCTCCACTAATACATTTCTAATTGAGGATGAGCAGATTCGGGACCATACACTAAGTAGATTGAAGAGTCAAATAGAGCTTATGTATGAAACAAATGGCCATTTGAAAGTGGTAGTGGTGCCCCATTCCATGGGGGTTATCTATTTTCTTCACTTCCTTAAGTGGGTTGAAACACCTCCTCCTATGGGAGGCGGTGGCGGTCCAGGTTGGTGTGCGAAGCACATAAAGGCAATCATGAATATTGGTCCAGTATTCCTTGGTGTACCAAAGGCAGTCAGTAATCTGTTCTCTGCCGAAGCCAAAGACGTGGCATCTATAAGGTTAGTATTTGCAACCTCTCTCTCATTGGATGACATATATCTAGTGACTATATGCCTGGATAGAGCAAGCTAGTACAATTTGTTCAACAGACAACGCAACTAATGTTCCATCTCAGAGTCGGTTATGTAGTTTTTTTCGCATGAAGTTCACAATATTGTAGAATTATAAAATAAGAAAATGTATTTATCCGGAATGCTTTTGTGCGGACAATGCAGAGCTATGGATCCTGGTGTTTTGGATTCTGAGATTCTTAGACTTCAAGCCTTGGAGCATGTCATGCGGGTGACTCGAACATGGGATTCAATAGCATCATTGTTACCTAAAGGAGGAGAGACTATCTGGGGTAATTTGGATTGGTCTCCTGAAGAGCGGCATGCTTGTGATTTATCAAAGAAAAGATACTCGCAAGCTTCTGTAGGTGACAAGGATACAAATGACAGTGATGTGAAGATGGATTTTCACGTGAAAGAATCAAAATACGGAAGGATAATTTCTTTCGGGAAGGAAACATTGCAGTTATCATCCTCGCAGCTTCCCTCTGTTGATACAAAGGTATTCTTTTACTGATCTTGTTACTTATAACTGTGAGAGTTTGCTAGGTTATAGATAAATATGTGTGGAATCCTTAATCTGATCGACGTTACATTTTCACAAGAGGCCTATAGCCTTGCAGTGAGGCTCCCACCTATGCAAAAACATGTTCTTCATTTTCTTGAGAGAGAATTGATGATCACTTAGTGGCGCATGCGCTTAACACAAAACA